>OX387184.1:53065333-54563803 GCA_947561395.2 Buxus sempervirens | reverse complement strand
ATACAAGGAAACCATTACCAAAACAACAAAAAAGAACATTCTTACACTTTTGCCTTTTTTATCTGTATATGAAGTGTTTCTAAATGGAAGAAACAATGCCGCATACAAGTACAGCCTCCTTTCTCCATCCTAAATGTAGACATACAAGAAATTGTCATAATTCAAATTATAATGCAAGCTAACCATATGCAAGGATAAACAATTTGAGTAAGAAGATGATGGCTATTTACTATGAAAAATGTATGAAGGGAACATTCAGGTAACCGAAACTATTCAGCTAAACTTCCAATGAGAGTAAAAAATTGCAACCATGCAACCCGAATTTTCAAAAAGCCTTGGGTAATGATCAATTGAGCTGATTTTTACCTGTTTTAGCATGGGGACATGTTCTAAGGCTAGGCTTGAAGGAAAGTTTTTATGCAGGAGCCTTGTTATTATTCACACCACTTTTCATGGTGTTTTGTTTTACTTTACTTCATGAGGGCATTTCTGCCAATTTCTTTATCTATACTTAAGTTACAATGTAAGGTTGAGATATTAAGATTTAGCTTTATTAGCGCTAGTAGGATACATAAGCAAGCCTCAGAGTATGTGATCAGTTTGTTTCCCACTTTTGAGGTTTATCTTGGAATAAGACAACCTTCTTATTCCTGGCTAATTAGACCAATTGATTTAGTCTCTATACTATGTATTTATTTCTTTAAATCTCTATATATGATCAGATAAGATCCTTGTTAAATTGAAGGATCTTTCTATCTAAAATTTCCAAAGATATTTTTTTCTGTTTTTTTCCCTTTCGTAGAAATAAGGAGGTGCCAAGGTTGAAATGGACAACAAGACAACATGCAAGAGATGTGAAGGATGATCAAATAACTTAAGCAAGCGGTGCAGAACCTACAATGTGAAGAGCATGATAGAAAGCTCGAAGGGAAGTACCAAAAGGTAACAACAACCCTTTACATCTACAACAAGGAGGATCTGAGAAAGACGAAGTGAACTTTGAATAGGGAAACCTGCTCCATAGTCACGATCTTTGAGAACAACCTCAATGTAGTAGATTTGAAGAGCAGCTGGTTAGGGCACTTGATTAAGGGGTAACAGAATATAAACTGAGGTACCTACTTTGGTGGAAGTTTGCATGCCGAGGATTTTCTTGATCAGGAAGCTACTTCATAAAATTATGATGAGTTGAAAACCATGGCAGAAGATTAAGGCACAATTTGTAGAGACGAATTTTAAACCTTCTGCTCAACAGTGATGGAAACGATATGAAGGGCAGTATAGATAAGGAAAATATAAAATCATCAATTCAAAGTGAATTTAACATTATTGAAAACAGTATCTTCAGCTGGTTAGACCATGAAACTATATCATAGATTCCATGGATCGCGTCAATGTGATATGAATGTTCAGGAATACATTATGTGCTTCAATAAGTTATCTACTAATGTGAGACCGAATGAGACTAATGAGCAGCTAAAAGCTAGACATCTTTTAGGCTTGAGGCTTTCAATTAAGGATGATATGGTAATTGTCAAAACAGCCAACCTTGAAGATGTTTACCAATATGCTCTTCGAGCAGAGAAATGTCCAGCTTGTCTTCATTTATGAAGTAGCACCACTTTCTGTACAACTGTAACAACAAATACTAGATATTCGGGTGCTGTGTACAAAGCAACCAAACATGAAACATTGCTTTCATGTTGTTAAGAATGGGATTGGTGAAGGAAATGTTGAGGACAATAGCTATATGAAAATTATCCACCATATCATCTAAATGTCCACCGATTCATTTGCAATATATAGCTAAACAAAACACGTTTGTTTTCTGTAATGAGCTACTAAGTAATATTAAAAATTAAAAGAAAAAATTTAAGGAGCCATGATAGATGCATTATTCTTCTTATAATTTTCTATTCCTATATTGTCATAAAGAATAGCACCATCAACTTAGAGTTCTGACACATTACCAAAGTACTATGGCTATCATAAGGATGATGGTAACAATTTTTGTTTCTATCCAATATTCCTTGTGGATTTAGTATATATTATGGCATGAATTACAGCATTTATCTTCATTATTCTTGAATTTAATATTTTTATAACTTTTAGGCTCACTTGCATTGTATTATGACACCATGATATACTTTATGTTGACATTTAAAGACATGCATGCAAACTTCCCTCAGTAGGGGATCTTTAATATGTATTCATTTTTCTATCACATTTTAATATATTTTGATATCAATATGACTTCTTTAGGAAGGTTTTAATGCTAAATTCAAGCATTTAGGAACAACTTTCCAGCATAAAAATGAGTGGTTCAAGTCAAAGAATAGCCACTTTAACAAAAATGATAAAGGTTAAGTCTGCCACACCATTCCTTCCACGACTCCAATTTAGCAAGACCTACATTGGGTTATGGTCTTCATTTATTTTGAAAAGTTTCCCCTTCCCCCAAATTAGGTGAAAATTTTTCCCATGTTGTCCAAATTGTTTCCAGCATGTCATTGACAATACCAATCATGCTTGGTGACAACGACATTCACAACCATGGTATTCAGATCCATAAAAAAATAAATTTTTTCTAGAAAAATGGACACATAGGTGCATGTCACATGATCAAGAAACATAGATAAAAAATAAAAATAAAAAAAATCGTTTAGCCATATATTTGACGAAAATATGATCAACAAGATCAAGCTATACAGAATGGTTTCAAGTTTCAAAATATAATTCAAAGGTCCCAGATTTTTCACATTTCCAAGAAGCAAATCCTAGGAATATTAGTACAAATGTTTTAAGCAAAACATTCAATTCTGATCACAATACCAGAAAAGGAACAAAGCTCCTACCTTCTATTAATATCTTTGCCTGCCCATGTTATATAAAAATAAAATCAAGAGACTAATTGAAAAAGCAATTTCTTAAACACCCAGGTTCGGAAATGATAATAAATGGAATTTTTCAGTTATTATCAGTTTAAGTTTCATTTTTTTATAAAATTTTCCCACCAAATTTTTTATTTTTCATTTAATTTGCCCTTTTTCAGCTTAATCAGGTGCAAAATGAACCAACTGTATAGCTGCATAAAGTAATTAATTAAAATTAAGACATGAAGATGATTTCAAATAATCAAATGAAGAACAGAGAAATTGAGGACCAGAATTTTTTTTACATGAATAACTATAATATTTAAGAATGAACATTTACATGTGAAAACTTTAAAGGCCAATATACAATTGGAAGAAAATATCTTTTATCTGGATATAATAAAAAAATGTACATTAAAATATAAATATAAACAGAAATCATTTCCATACATACAGTCTTAATGTTAACAGTCTTTTGTATTGTTTATTGAAAATTTGAAATAGCTAACAAATATTTATTTTAAAGCTTTATGGATAAATCAAAAGATACTTTTCAAAGATATAGTTTATTTAAGACATGAAAAAAATAATACTCAATTATTTTTAGTTAAATTATTTTCAAAATATTAATTATTCCACTAGATATCACTAACTTAATAGTTTCGACTTCAAAGGAATGTACTTTCGCATCATTATCCTTTTAACTGCAAATAATGCTTATGTCATATTTTGTTTCTAAGGACAAAATTGTTTGTTCTAAAATAAGTTGATATGTCACAAAAATTTTGCAGATATCCCATATATTTTCTCCAATGTCAACACCATGTGAAACATATGCCAAATGAAAAGATTTCAACATCATCAATAAAATTTATAATTTCCAAAGTACAAAATCTACAAGGAGTCAAAAGTGAAATTGAAATAAAATATGCCAGATAAAGATGAAAAGATGAAAAGATGAAAAAATGAAAAAGAGTTGCAAAGAAACTTAAATGCTGAAAATATAATCCAAGAAATAATCTCAAGAAGGATAATTTAAGAAATGAAATGACTGGGACAGAACGCTGACACAGTTCAAGGTGATCTTATTATGAAAATCAATTGGAAAGACAGACATACATATATACATACAAATTTAAATACATATATAATCATTCCAAATTCAATTAGCTATAAAACTGCAATGAGCAAGATAAAACCACCACATAGAAAAATAAAAAAGTGAAAAAGACAAAAGCTTACAACATTAACATTATTTTAGCAGGTATATTAAAATTAATGGAAAAGCCAAAATTGCCAAAACTCACACTTAAGGTTGAGCATCCAATTAATTTTAGAAGGCTCCATGCAGCACCCATGTAAGCAATACAAATCCTAAAAGACAGGTGATAAGTAATTAGAAACAATTTTCCATTAAACAAATAAAGGAACTTTTTAGAAAACATAAATGAAGTCAAACCATGGATGTATGAAGGAAAGGAAACAAACAAAATGATTTCACTTGAAACTTGTAATAGGACCTGTCTTCTGAGCACCTCAAACAAGTTACAATAATACAGAGATAAACCACATGCATTGCTAAAAGAATGCTGCTGATTGCAGAATGTGGCACAAGAGTTTGTCAGATTTTAATTATATCAAACCAACTGAACAGGTGAGGTTCTCTAAAACTGAGAGAAAAAGTTTTTTTTTTTTTGATGAATAATGTATGTGTATATTATATATATGTGTGTGAATGAAAAGCAAAGGTATGGATCATACAAACGGGAGTGCAGCAGCACCAAAAACAAAAAAACACTACCCACTCCACACAATCCTCTCAGCCCCAAAAACCAAAAGACAATGACACCCCCCATACAACTGTAAACAACAACAGCCCTCCTGAAGAATCCAAGATCCAAAGCTGAACAAGCCATTCAGCTTCAGACCAGAATCAAAAAACACAGTGAATCGCATAAATCATAACAAGGACCATCCCTCATGTCTTGGCATCCTCCACAATGAAAGACTCTAAGCACAATTTTTCCAATCCTTCACAATCTCTGTAGGCCATAACCCTTTGAAATCTGGAAGAACTGAAGCCCACGACACCACACCAATCAAAATAGAATCTAACACCTGGTCCACCGATAACTGTGTATCCTTGAAAATCCTACTGTTACGCTCCAACCAAATAAACCAGACTACTGCATGGAACAAAGTATCATACAATAGCTTGCCCCTCTTCCCCAAACCGCTAATCCGCCACTGAATAAACCACGCTTTCAACGTATCTGGTAACACCCAAGAAGCTCCAAGCATCTCAAACATTTGCATCCAAATGGTACTAGCAAACCAACACTGAACAAATAAATGGTCAACGCTCTCCCCAGCTTCTTTACACATCATGCAAACATGTGGGGATAAGGCAATCCCTTTCCATCTTCTTTGAATTAGATCAGCCGTGTTTATCCTGTATAAAATGGCAGTCCATAATAAGGCTTTGATCTTAAGAGGTACCTTAGGCTTCCATAGCTGGGTAGCCGAAAAGGGAACTGAAGAGAGTGAAGAAACTTGTGACACGGAGTTAAAGAAAGATTTGCAAGAGAACAATGTATTGGATGAAAGGGACCAACACACCCGGTCTGACCCACGGGGATCAGGAATCACATCCTTCAGACCATCAATGAGTTGAGAAATCTCTTCCAATTCAAGAGGATGAAGATTCCTCCGAAAAGGAAGATTCCAAGAGAAACCGGAAGAAGACCATATCATAGTATCGGCCACAGAAGCATTAGGAAAAAGAGCAAGTAAGAATAGACGAGGAAACTGGATAGATAACGGCTGATTGCCCCACCAAGGGTCAAGCCAAAAGCGAATCAAGACACCGGATTCGACCCTAAACCTAATATGCGGGTAAAAAATAGGTGCGATTTTCATAATGTCCTTCCACGGACAGTTTCCAAGAGGTCGTGCCCTCAAGTTAATGAACCATCCATTATCATCGCTTCCGTATTTGCTTGTAATCACTTGGTGCCACAAACTTTCCTTATCAGTATTGAAACGCCACAGCCATTTTGCTAGAAGAGAGGAGTTTCGATGGGCTATCATTCCCACCCCAATACCCCCCTTATCCTTAGCCAAGCACACCTTATCCTACCTAATTAAATGAGTCTTCCTTTTTCCCCCTCCCTCCCAAAGAAAATCCCTTTGCGCTTTTTCAATGATGTTCACAACTCTCCTAGGCATCCTAAACAGAGACATGAAGTAAACCGGAAGATTTGCAAGCACCGCCTTGATAAGAATCATTCTACCCCCTAAAGATAAATAATTCCTCTTCCACAAAGCCAGTCTCTTTTCCGCTCTCTCAATAACTGGCTCCCAAAAACTGACATTACGGGGGGACGCACCAAGAGGGAGGCCCAGATACGACATCGGCCACCCACCCACCTGACAACCTAAGATCCGACTAAGAGAAAGACACTCTTCCTCCTCTAAGTTCAATCCAACTAAGGAGCTCTTCTCCCAATTGACTTTCAGCCCTGAGATCATATGGAAAGTATGCAAAATGCTCTTCAACCAAATCATTTGATCCTCAGAAGCTTCCAAAAAAACCAACGTGTCATCTGCAAACTGGAGATGAGACACTAACACCTCATCTCTGCCAATCTTAAAACCTTTGATCACCCCCTGACTTTGACCAGTCATAAGAAAACTATGCAACACCTCAGCAACCAAAGTAAATAAAAAGGGGGACAGCGGATCCCCCTGCCGAATACCCCTAGAGGTACGAAAAAACCCTTTTGCCACTCCATTGACCAAAATAGAAAAATGGGTATTTGTTAAACACCCACGAATCCACTTTCTCCACTTTTCACCAAACCCTTTCCATCTCAAAACTGAATCAATGAAAGCCCACTCCACTTTATCATACGCCTTTTCAATGTCAAGCTTACACACTACTCCTGGCTCCCTAGACCTCTTCCGACTTTCCACACATTCATTTGCAATTAACACACAATCCGTGATTTGGCGACCCTCCACAAAAGCACTTTGGTTGACAGAAATGACCTCAGGCAACACCTTCTTCAATCTAACCGACAAAACCTTTGCAATGATCTTATAAACACTAGTGGTCAGACTAATAGGCCTAAAATCCTTTATCCCAATTGCCCCTAACTTCTTTGGAATTAGGACAAGGAAAGTCGCATTTGTGGCCTTATGGATAATGCCGTTCCTGTAAAACTCTTGGAACACCTTAAACAAATCATCCTTGACAATCTCCCAGCTATACTTGAAGAACTCAATTGTAAATCCATCGGGACCAGGCGCCTTATCCCCTTCCATCTCCCAAACTGAGAGAAAAAGTTAGGAAGGATAAAATTCAAGCTACTACAATTTCGATCCAATACGTCGCAAACTTAGCCAATGGCCATGGGATTGTTGACTATCTTTTAGTCTGGCTGCTAAAAATATGGGGTAAAGACCCTTTTAACATTTTTTGCCTGGCATGCCGCGAAACGTAGCAAAATTTCCCCATTGTAGCAAAATTTCCTCTGGCATGCCAGCGAAATCTAGCAAAATTTCCCCATTGTAGGGAATTTATTTTCCCTAGATTTCTTGGAATGACTGGCAAAATTTCAGAGAAATCCGAAATTTCCAACCTTGGTCTTGATACCATCACATATGTTGACTCTAAATGGGATGTGGCACTATGTTAGCAAACATCTATAATAAACAAAATCAATCACCATCATAAATATATTATGGCTTCTTATTTCACTTAGGCTATGTTTGGATAGCCGGATTAAGTTGGAAAGTCAATTGGGAAAGTAATATGCCAGAAAGTAATATTCCGGAAATTGAAAGTTAACTTTCCTGAAAGGTGTTTGGATGCATCCGGAAAATTTATGAAAACTGGTGGAAAATCCTATTGTGTTTTACATTTTCCTATTTTACCCTTTAATTTTGTCCATATAAAATTGAAAACAAAAATACAGTAAACACTAACTCTTTTTATGAATAAACTTAATCTTTTTAATATATATAATATATTAGTAATCCTGTATATATATATATATCCTTTTTTTATAAGGGACACGCAACCTAATCCCCTAATTTTTTACTTAAAATTTTTTTAATAGGAAACAAGCAACAACCCAACCCAACCCCTATTTATTTTACTTAATTTTTTTTAATAAAATACATGCAACACTTCACCCCCTTTTTTTACTTTTATTTATTTATTTTAAATGAAGAACACACAACACCCCAATCCTTATTTTTTTTTTAATTTTTTACTTAAATATAAAACACTAAAGAAAGAGGGTTTTAAAAAAAAGGGGGGGGGGGGCAAATAGGTAAAAATGCAAGTCATATTTTGTTTTCCTACAAAATCCGACCAGTTTGGTTGGAAAATGAAACCAAGCAAAAAGGCCGTTGAAAGGGGTTTGACTGATTTCGTTTTCTGTGGGACCCACGCTTTCCGGCTATCCAAACGCACACATTTTGGCGGAAAGTTCATTTTCTTGCAAATTCCAGACTATTCCGGCTATCCAAACGCAGCCTTAAAAAAATTATTGGGTGGCCAATAACATTATTATATTAGATGATTTAAATCTATCATGTGCAAATCCTTAACACTACATGAAAATTATGTTATGTTATATTTATTAAAAACGTCTTGATCTTAATTCATAAGTTAGATCATACAGCATCAAAACAACATAGCTAATCAACGGTCTTCCAAGCCTTAGATGACACCTTGCTCCTCCTACGTGGGAGAACACATGATCAACAAACCGAATGCTTTAAATGGAGGAAACACATGGACATGGTGAACCATGGATCCAAGCAGAATTACATTGCAAAACAATATCCAGATATTTCTAATGAGGCTTTAACAAGCCCAGACTTGTAGCAAGCAATTTACTTATGCTGAATACATTCTCCGCCACAAATGTACACAGAGAATGCACTAAACTTGTAGTTTGGATTGATAATCTCATTTGACAAGACAATAGTACAAATTAAGGTTTGCCATGCCGGTTTCGTGCCTATTTAGTAGAACAATATGGTAGGCAATAGCATAAAAAATGATGTTCTAGCAGAACAATGAATCCAAAGCACCAGTCCCCCAATTCCCCAATACTCAAACTTTGCAATGAGAGATATGGAAATCAAATTAAATGCCGTATTCAGATTCAATGCTTTGTCAAATCCTCATTCATAGCTTTTCGACAGATCTTATATGAACCATTCTAACTAGGGGCTTGGTCCCTATAACAGAATTTTCACTCAGTTCCCTTGGCAAAATATCTTAACCTTTGGCATTTTTCTCTTGTGTGTGCAAGGTAGCTATGATCATGAACCCTTAGTTTTTTAACTATGAGATCCAAAATACCACAACTTAAGATAATTACCTAGCAACTCAACCATCCTAAAATAGAGGAACCCACACAATTATGAAAAGAACTGATCCCTATCATGCGAACAGTAACCCGCATGAATACTATCATGAACAGTAACTCAAAACTAGGTGTCACTCATTGGGTCCTTGGCATTTGCATCACACACCCCCTAGAGCAAAAGCTGTTGGAAAATTTATTCCCTTTGTTCAAAAAACACCCCAAAAAGAACCATCACATCCTTATTTATAGGCATATAATGCCTAACCCAAATGGTTTAGATCCCTTGGGCTTTTTAACTAATAAACCTAAATTAAATGACTAAAGAAGATCATAAATAAAACCCAACACCAATAATAAGTCAAAACACAAAAAATAAATGTGCAAACAAATAAAAGCCAACTAGGCTCAATATTAAATTATGCAAGCTCCCAAGTAGGCCCCACATCATCTCACACATACCAAATTAAGGTTTGAGCTTTAGAAGATTCGTTTCCACGCCTCTCATAAACTTTACAAGAGTGCTGTCCCATGCCTCCAAATCAACTCTCCTCAACTTGAAAGAACTTGAACCTATTGAATATGGAATTCTTCCTTTTTGGGAACCGGTCATTGAAAGAGTGGAAAAGAGATTGGCTAGGTGGAAGGCTAACTACTTATCTTTGGGGGGTAGAATCACATTAATAAAAGCTGTTTTGGCCAACCTACCAGTGTATTACATGTCCCTTTTTAGGATGCCTAAAAGAGTAGTAGATATACTTGAGAAAATTCAGAGGGACTTTTAGTGGGAAGGCAGGAGGGAAAGGAAGGTGCATTTGATTGAGTGGAAAACAGTTTTTAAGCAAAAGGTCAGGGGTGGGGTGGACATTGGAAATTTAGCCTCTCGTAACTCATATCTTTTGGCTAAGTGGTTGTGGCGGTATAGCTTTGATCAAGAAAGCCTATGGTACCAAGTGATAACTAACAAATATGGAAGAGGGGTTAATTGGTGGACTATTAATATAAGGGCCTGGCCTACGGGTACATGCCCATGGAAGGCTGTGATCAAACTGGGAGACTCTTTCTATTCCCACATTCGTCTCTGTATTGGCTATGGATCTTCTGTTCTGTTTTGGCATGATCTATGGTGGGGGGATTCTACTTTAGCTAATTCATTTCCATCTCTATTCTATGTGGCCAGCTTTCCTAATGCTGTTGTTTCCGACATCTTGGCTTGGTCTAGTGAGGGCCTATCGTGGAACTTGTTATTTAGAAGAGAGCTAAGATCCCATGAAGTTGAGGATTTAGCCTCCCTAGTTGATTCCCTCAAAGATTGCTTTATTCACTCTGCTTCCAAGGATAGGGTCATTTGGACCCCGTCTCCCTCTAGGGTTTTTTCTTGCAAATCCCTTTTTTCCACTCACCGCCGGGATCTCTCTTCCCCATTTGCAGCTTTTTCGGCTTCAAAATTATGGAAACCTACGGTGCCCCCAAAAATAAAGGCGCTTCTCTGGACTGCTCTTTCATACAGGATAAATACTGCAGATATGTTACAGAGAAGGTGGAAAAGGTATCTTTTATCTCCCAATATGTGTTTTCTGTGCAGGGAGGCAGGGGAAAGTATTGATCACATTTTTCTTCATTGCCATTTTACTTGGGGGGTGTGGAGCTGCCTTCTTCAGATGATTGATATTCCGTGGGTATTGCCTGCGTCTTTTGGAGACTGCTTCCAGCAGTGGAGGATTCCAGGACTTGGGAGCAGGGGTCGTATTCTATACGGGTGGATTTTCCATGCAATGACATGGCATATTTGGATGGAGCGTAATCGGAGGATCTTCCGTGCTGTTATCATGAGTAGAGAGCAGGTGATTGATAAGGTATTATTGGATGTAGCTTTCTGGGCATCTGTTAGTCTGGAATTCCGAGGTTGGAGTTGCTCCCAAGTCATGAGAGATTGGATGGTGTGTTTTTTTCTTCACTTGGGACAAGGGCAAGGAATTGGGTTTTCTGGAAAGCGCCTATGTCTGGTATTATGAAGATAAATGTTGATGGGAGTTCTTTCGGCAATCCTGGACTCTCGGGTATTGGAGGGGTTGGGAGGGATAGTATGGGTCTGATTTCCTTCATTTTTAGTGGTCCGGTGGGTGTTGGTGATTCTACCCGGGCGGAGATGTTGGCCCTTCTGTTTGGCCTATCGGAGGCCAAGAAAAAGGGTTATACACATTGCATCATTGAAGGAGACTCAGTTACGATCACGAGATGGATGCGCAACAACGTCCTTGGATCATGGAGGTTATCACATATCATAAATTGCGCAAGATTCTTGGCACGTGATCTGAATGCCTCGTTCAGTCACGTACCAAGAGAGGCAAATGCAATTGCGGATAGACTAGCAAAGCATGGAGTTCAAAGATCGAATTTCTATTGTGGCCCAGTTACTGATGAGTTTTTTGGGATGTGTTTAGTATAGTATGATGTTTTACTTTTGTTGACAGATTTGTACATGGGTCATGGGTTATTTGTACATGTGTTGTGGATAGCTTCAGAGATAGGTTATAGTTCTAAGCCCTTTTTGATGTTTTTTTGTTCTTGGAAAGGGAATCCTCATACACATATGTATTTTCACACTAGGAGGTACTATGTACCGACTTTCTTTTAATCAAATATCATTACTTATCAAAAATATGGAATTCTTCCTATTTGTCGGGGTAAGTCATTGAAACTCATAAACCATAATCCACATACAATCAAAAGTGGATTCCCCTTCCATTTGATAAGATACCTCTTATGGCCACCCCCCACTTGCAGACTCAAGCTGCTGGTCAATAATGTCTTCTCTCTCTTCCTTCACACATGGAGCTGGTGGAAGTTTAGCAACAACATCAGTAGACACCAGTTTATCGTTCCTTAAGTATAAAGTAAGATCTTCAATGTTGAAGACATTTTCTTTGAAGAGAGATAATATTACATTCAAGATAATAATAATAAAAAAACAGTACCAGGAACTATTGGTAACTCCTGTAATTCTTATGCCCATATCTTCCCACTTTGATGAGCTCCCATGCTATAATGTTAACAATTTTGCTGAGTCATTTAGACGAAGCTACTAGGTCCAAAGTTTCTACTCTTTCCTTTTTCAAGAATGAGAGTAGCATAAGTCCCATTAGAGAGTTCCATTTGACAGTCCTTCACAAAGAATTTGTTTACTACCATCAGCAGATCTTCATACACAATTGCTAATTTGACTTCAAAAGGATGAGAGAGATCCATTTGATATAGATTCTTCACCAATCCTAACTCCCAAATGGTTTTCCATAGTTCAACTACTTCAAACACTCCTTTTATTGGAACCCAAGTAAGGAGAAGACACTATCTATTATCAAGCAAACCATCTCTTCCATTTCCAAGAAGACTATGAAGGCACGTCTCAACGTTTTAGTGATTTCTTCCTCCTGGACTAGGTTCTCAACCATTTTAACTCTTACCAATGGAATTAATAGTTCTTCTAAAGTGTGGCGAATCACGAAAGGATTCTGTATTTTTTTTCTCACATAATTTCAGCCATTGTGCCCTAGATATTTATATTTTTGCTTCTATTCAACATCAAAGACCAAAAACTTGTCCATAATGACTAAAGGTGAATTTGGTCAGTTTGGTTCAATTGTTTGGTCAAACCAAAACCAAATCCAAGTACAGAGAAGCAAACCAACTTAGAAACCAACACGTTAAAACAAAAACCAAACCAGATATTTTTGGTTTAACTGTAAACTGAACCAAAATTTGAATTTGTCAGTTTGGGAAGGTTTGGTTCAGTTTCCATTGCGGTTACGAGAAATATAATACACAAAATACATATGTAAATACATAGACACATAAATATACACACTATTTCAAATTGGTTTGATTAAACCATGCTACTTTGGTTTTTCATTTTCATACTGTAGCCAAACCAAAATATGGGGTAAAAAAACAAAACAGGCCAATTCTTTTCGACTTGCTTTGTACAGCTTTCCATTAAACTTAATTTGACACCCCTAATAAGGACCAGCAGTCACTTCTGTTAACCTCAAATAAGTCACAGCTCTCTTCCTTAACATCCAAAGCGCAGAACACTCTAAATCAACTTATGCATTCTACAATGGATCCTCCTAAAGGAACAAATACCAAACCAAGAGCTTTTCCTTCAACCCTTTGAGTGCATATACAATGTGATGTGAATAATCTTGCATCTTATGATGGAGTATTATTCTTATTACAAGAAAACTATGGAGATAAGACTTGCTGAAAAAATTATCATTTAGGTACTAAAGACTTAATTAAGGTACTTCATGGAGAAAGAAAGCAAAAGTAAACAAAGCGCTGACTCAGAACCAGATAGAGTGAAAAATCTTGACATTTATAACCGTAGTTGTGTCAACCATTAACAAAATCCACATAACAAAAACTTCAACCAATATTCCTTGACCAAACTACCAAGTCTTAAACAAAGATGGCCTACTAAGTTGAAAACGAATAACAAACCTTTCACATACTTCAAATACAGCAGGTTCAGTTTTCTGAGGAAAATTGAAGACAATCCAAAATAACTGCAAATCACAAATGTAGCTCATTGCTTTAACCGGTTGATTGCCAGAGATCATGAGATCAATCTGCATGGGTGATAGGTGACAAAGACAAAAAAAAATGGGGAATTGCTTTATATGAATGAATAAAAGAATAAAATATGGGTACTTTGTATTCTTCATATAACTAATTATTCATAAAAGCAACAGAATGAGCATACTTCATGACCAATGCGCTCTCTGCTGATCTTTTCAGCAATTGCAGCTTTCACTTCATCACTAGAGGCAGCATTTTTTAACTCATCATTTAGCATAAATTCGAACCTTGCACCTAGATGATCAATAACAAGGATTTGATAGGCATCATGGAAATAAACTAAATTTCATATCCAGCAAAGAAATTGAAGATCATCACAAATAGATAAAAAATTAAATATTCAAGGGATCTAATAAAGCATCAAGAGATGTAAACACCATATATGAATATGTATGATTTACTAATACAACGAATAAGGGAAGTCCACCTTGCAACAAATTTATATCATAGACGTATGGAAACATGGATGCAGTGTCCTCTCTGAGAATGTGGTGTTAATTCTGAAGAGTTTGCATTAGGGTGGACAAAATCTAATAAACAAATTGGCTTGTAGTCAATAACACATATTTAAGAGCTACAACTCAAGAAATGTGAAAATCATGACAAATAAACAAACAGTAACAAAATCCTAGCTTTCAGTCCGACTATAAGAATTCAAATCCTTCTTTAGCAACTCTATCAATATTCTTCATGATCTTCTCCTCACCCTCTTAAATCTTTCAATGAGGGCAACATCAGATATTAGTTAATGAGAGCTAAGGATAACAATGATAGTGATGATAAACCCAAGTGGTGATGTCTCCATTTCGTATAATTTTAATTGGCCATGCCTTCACCTTTACAGGCACTACTGCTACTGTTTATCATGCTTGGACTTCAATTGAACATAACAGACACATTTTGAGGACATTAGTATAACTGTTGAAGAAGTATTGCAAGCCATATACGGGGATACCAGATTACAGTTTAGCCAACTGGTTGAATCAACTAATGCCATACAGTGCAAGAACTCCATTCGATATGGAGGGTTCTCTCTTAAGCCAGATTTGTAAGTATTCGCTTTGTATATTTGTGATAGTTCACCAATGGTGTAACTAGGTTATATGGGACTCAGTTTCCAATTTGGATGTGGCTGTACATGCAGATGTACCATTCTTTTCATTTTTTTTTTCTGAAGAGTAATGAGAATAAAATATAAAGAAGCAAAGAATGTACAAGGGCAACTCCTGTAGAGGGAGTCAAAAAGGAGAAAAAAAGACAAGAAAAAGAAGAAGGAAGAAACAGATTACACCATTCACACTATCTCATCCACAATAAAATTTGATTTACATTCTCTAGTCTTTGCCAAGAAGTCTGCTATTTCATTGCCCGATCTAAGTACATGTTTGAATGAGACGTTCAAACTTGTAGCTAGAGATCGTGCACGACAAATAATATATCTCAATTTCGAAGGGCCTAACACCTCCTGTGACATCTAGTAGAATACCGCAAATGAGTCTCCCTCGATAATAAAATACTGATACCCACACTTATTGGCTAAGACCAGCCCCATAAGAACTGCAAGAATCTTTGCTAATCACAATCCCCTATATGACCACTGAATAAGAAGATAGCCTCACCCATGTGATTTCTGAGAATTCCATCCACACCCGAAACTCCCGGGTTTCCCAATGAGCAGCCATCCACATTAGCTTCAAAACACCTTGCCCCGGAGGTGACCATGCAACCTCATTTCTAGAATGGAAAGGAGAAGAATAGGCCATGACTTGCAAATCCCTTAAAATATCGGAAGCACTGATACTACAGAAGATCTCCAAGCCAGAAATCCAGGAGACCGTGGTAGCCCTAATAGTCTCCAAGACTATCTCAACCGATGATGCTGAATTATAAAAAATTCACCTATTCCGTTCTTGCCAAATAAACCACAGAACAGCTTGAAAAACCGCCCTATAAATGAATTTTCCTCTGTGCCCTAGACCCAAGAATTGCCACTGATTGAAAAGATCGAGCATGGTACAAGGCAATACCCAAGAGTGGTTGATCATCCTCAATAATCTGATCCAAATCTGCCTGGAGAAGTCACAATGTATGAACAGATGATGGAGGGATTCCTCGCTCCTACATAAGAAACATATACTCAAGGATAGAGCTATCCACTTTCTTTTATGTTGAAACACGTCAACAGTATTAACTAGGGGTGCAAGTCGGTTCGGTTTGGTCCGGTTTGAGCTCAATCTAGGACCGAACCGAAGCTATTGGATGTTAACCCAAAACCGAACCGAACCGAAATATAAACCGTTCTTACTAAACCGAAAACCGAATCATATATTCTGTTCAGTTCCAGATTAGAGCAAATAATAAACTTTTTTTATTTTATTAAAAAATTTAATATTGCCTTTAGTTAAATCGGTTCATGAGTTTGAACCGTTTAAAGGGTTAACCCATGAAAGGAGAAAGCTTGGTGTAAGGTTTGAAAAAAGGAAGGGAGCTGCTTTTATAACAATCGGCCAGGGAAAAAAAGTATTCCCTGACCGATGTGGGACTCAAGGGAAGAGTCAAGGGAAAAGCCTCTTCCCTTGAGTCCCATTGAATCCCACATCGGCAATGAAAAGGCTCTTGCAATGTCCCAACTACTATAAATTAAGGCTTTAAAGCTTTTTGAGTCCCGTCATGAGAGATTTTGACAAAGGCAATGACCACGTGTGTTGGTCAAAGCCTTTACATTATTAAAACAAAACTTTTCTCACAAGTGTATGATATATAATATAATATAATATTTATAATATATATGTATACAGTGTCGGGTTTCGGTTCGGTTCAGTTAAATTAGCCTTTAACCCAAAACCGAACCGAACTAATTCGGTTTTAGTATATTTCAAACCAAAACCGAACCAAAGTCGGTTTGGGTCAGTTCGGGTTCGGTTTTAACCAGACCGAGTTGCACCCCTAGTATTAACCTTGGCTAGAAGCACAGTGCAAACAAAGGCTTGGACTTTGGGAGGGATGGCCTGAAACCAAGGCTATTTAGGATTAAAGGGAGATGAAGGAAGAAGGGCATCTGATCTGAATAAATGAAAGAAGGATTTACAAGAGAAAAGACTGGAAGACTTTGAACACCAAACACAGTAGTCTAAAGAATTGGGGTCAATGGGAACTTCTTTCAACTGCTGTAATAGAAAGCACAAACCACCCATTTCTGCTTCTCTTAGGACTCTCCTAAAAGGTAGATTCCAAGACAAGCCACCCAAACTAAATTCTAAAACCTCGCTAACCAATGCTTCCAAAAAGGATGCCAACTGAAAAATCCGAGGAAAATTAGAAGAAAGGGTTTTCACGGGCCCACCATAAATCAAGCCAAAAACGGATAGACGTGTCTGGTCTTGCCTACCTATGCAAGAAAAAAATTTGCCTTTTGGTTTATAAAATCACTTATCTTTCTCCAAAATAAATAAATTACAGCAGAAAACATCCTTGTATTTCCCAGATTCCTGAGGAAACATGCGTGGTCTTGCCTACCTATGGTAATCAGCAAAGGACAGGTATGGCTTATATGCCAATAAAGCTCCACCGATAGGATCTCATATGGAATAGGGCAGATTAATGAATTGAATAATTCAGTAGGCATATCAGCTGAACCATCCTTTCTTTTTCTTTTTTTCTTTTTTACTTCCAATTGGAAAGAATAGGAAAAATCTGAATGGGTGTTAGATATGACAATGGAAATAAATTGATGATATCCAAGTCTTACAAACCTGCATTCCGCGCTCTTTCTTGAGAGCATCACTACTCTTTAAACATTTTGATATGATCAATTGATCATATTAGAGGATCTCACACCATGAGGGATTATAAGTGCCGAGATTCATCTTGTTTGATAATTAGAATTTAATGATGTGATTTTCTAAGAATCTATTATTGCAGTAGTAGAAAGGTGCTTTGTTAAATATTTTAGGGCTGTAGAAGCTTCCATTGGACTTGCTTCATTAGGATGAGGAGGGGATGGAAGTAGTGTCTAAAACTTGTGAAGATTTTATGGGGTATTCTTTTTACCCATTCTTTTGCTCTTCAGTTTGTTTTCTCTTTTCTTTTTCCTCTTTCTATGATTAATAATGATGTGTGTGTGTGTGCATGTAGCTTAGCAAATGCTAGGTCCTCAATTTGTTCATACATAGGTGAAGAGTTATGAAAGCAATATGTTTAAATGGTTCCAAAGTATGCTATAGGAAGTTGAACAACCTATCCAATGCCCTCTTGGAAGACTCGTAAATATGACATGACTCTTACCAACATATCCTAATGTGAAGATTAATATATTAAATGTGAGGGCCTTAAATCAGATGAATTCGATATAAAAAACAGTATAAGAATTTAAAGACCAAATTTCATGATTAAACAATACAGCATCAAGGAAATACAATTTTTTGCCTGCCTTTATAGGATTGCATGCAAATTCACTGCTTACAATTCAAAGGAACGTATTGATTTTTTCTTTTATTGGTAAAGTGGCCGTTTTCATTAACAAACAGATGAAAGTAACTAGATGAGCCCCGAAGGGCAAACCAGTAATCTACATGAAAAGATAGAGCGATCCACCCTTGAGGGTCCAGGGTGTTAGAACATACCTATCTCCTATATAAACAGATTCCTACTCCAGCATGTCCCCTTAAGGCTGTATTTGGAGCCTTGGATTTGGGGAGAAAAGAAAAGAAACCTAAAGAGGAAAAGAAGAGAAGAGAAAAGAAAAGAAAAATACTGATTTTCTTTTCTTTTTCGGTGCTTGAATGAGATGAGAAATGGGAAGATGGAAAAATATATTTTGATAAGGTGATGGGGTGTGGTGCCGGTGGTGGTTGGTGAGTGGGAGCGTGTGGGTGCTGGTACGGTTAGTGGGGTGTCAGCAGTAGTGGCGGCAATGATGATGATAGTGGTTGTGGGTGGGTGGTGGGCAATTGTGGTGGGTGGGTGGGTGTGGGTGTGGTAGTGCTCGCAGGATGGTTGTAGGTAATCGTGGGGTGTTAGCAATGGTGGCATTAGTGAGGTGGTGGGCGATGGTGGTTGGTGATGGTTGAGCGGTAGTAGGGGTGATAGTGCTGGTGGGGTGGATGCTGGTAGTGGATGGTGGTAGTGGTGGGGTGGGCGGTGTGAGTAGTGATAAGTGATAGTGAATTTTCTTTTCTTTCAAAATCCCAACCGTTTTGGAGAGAATTTTTTACATTGGAGAGAGCAAGAGAGAAAATTTGGAGAGAATCTCACTTTCCTTCATTCAAACTAAACAAGAGAAGAAAATTTTAGCATTTTCTTTTCTTCTCTCCCCACATCTAGGGTTCCAAACACAGTCTTAAGGGAAGGAACATATTAATTAATCACAATGCAATGCTGTGTGATGGTAAAAAGATGCTTGATTAAAACTAACTAAATAAAATCTTAAAACAATTGCAAAATCCATTATCACAGTAAGAATAACCATAGAAACTGACATTAATAAAAGGAAGTTAGGATGTTTAGGCACTTACTAATAGAAATAAAAAACAAAGTCAATGATAGATTTTGGAATGCATACAATAGAGGAAAAGAGAGGAGGCCACACATTATTTAAAGCAACAAGAAAAAAAAATTAACAAATAATCAATTATTAAGAAGAGGGGTGGGTGAGAAGGGGAGAGGAGTTGCTAGAGAACACTTTTGGTAAGGAAAAAGGACACTTAAACCATAAAGATAAGGCCTTACGTACAACTTCTCCATTTGATTAAATAGCAACTTACTTCGATTTTATTCTTTCATATACATAAAATTGTTCTGTTAATTGTTAGTCAAAATTAATTTATAATTATATAATTAAATAATAATTTGTTAGTAATAACTTAATATTCTTTATCATTTATAAATTTATTAACAGAATAAAATAAATTCCAAAAACATATACTTAATTATGCTAGGGAATCAGTTGGCCAAAATCACACCTAAGAGACGTCACCTAGTTCCTCAAAAAGGTCTAGTTGACCCAAGATTCACCGTTTCAATGCCACTAAGTGTGCCACCCAGGCCGTTTTGCTCGACATATCATTTGATTTGGATAAAATTTCAAGCATTTCACCTATTTAAATGGAAAAAAATAGAGTATTGCTCGACATTTCACTCCGTTTCACCCATGCCGCTCGAGATTTCACTTGATCTGTAATAGAGCGAAATAACTCCACCAAACACATCAATGGGGCTGTTTAGAGCAAAATTTCTGTGCAGTGTATTACCAAAATTGTCAAAAATTATATCCAAACCCAAAACCACCACCCCCCCAAAAAAAAAGACAAAAAAAAAAAAAAACCCTAGATACAAAGATAAATTAAAAACCATTGTCATAATGGTGATAGTTCTGAGTATATTAGTTAGAGAATGTAGAATCTCAATGTAAAGGCTTTCTTGTAAAGTGCCCAAATGAGATAATGTCTCCAATTTGTGGACAACATGATCACAAATTAGTTCTATTTTGAGCAAATACTTCAAAGTTCATGTTCAAATCCCACTTCTAACATAGAAGTTAAACCAAATAAGTTAAATAGGAAATCCATTTCTAACACTTCCAATAAGTCTTTTAGCCACTCCTATCTACTTTTAATGGTTCTAATGAAGTTTATCATTGTTTATATTAGCATACTATTTTAAGTCTGCAAGAACATAACCAAATTAAATTAAAAAATCATGTCCATCTTCTAGACATGGACTACTCCTCATATACTCTTATCTTGTGGATGAGCTTTTTACATTAAAATAACCTATACCTTTTTCTGCTTATTAAAAATTTAAATATCTTTAAATGGAAATAATGAAAAGAGCTAATTCCCATTTATATGAAAATCATGCTGAAGGATTGTTAACAGTAAAGTAAATAAATGGTGAAGGCAACCATTTACACATTGTTTGCAGTATTCAACATATTACTATAGATAAATCCTTTAAACAGTAGCTTGCCTCATAGATTTTCCCATTTCGCTAGAAGCCAAACATCTTTCACCTTATGTTTCATCACGGATCTTCCACCCTATGCTGCATTGTTGCCTACAAGGAATAATAACAATATCCACACTAGTTCCCTCTCTCATGCATGTCTCCAATGGATCTTGTAACAGCTGAAGCATTCTACTCAGGCTCCAAACATGTTATCACCAACACCTTATTATCGTCATCATCTTGTACAGGTATGTTCTTTCCACAATACTACCCTAACAACGGTCCAACTGCTAGTCTCCCTAAAAGCTTATTGCTAAATATCAACCTCCTCTGCCTCTTCTTTCCACAATAAAATGTACATTTTATTATGGAGTGTTCTTTGCTATAATCTGGATAGTGTTGCTGAGCCGGAACTGGTGCATTTTTTATGGGGTTCTCATGAGTCCAGAGGCTATGTATGATGTTGTTTTGGGAGTTGCGGCGTTTTGGTCTTCGGATACAACGGCATTTTGTGATTATGGGGTCGGGGATATTGTAAGAAATTGGGAGGTGTTGATTGTGTAGTGGTAGGGGCTGGAGTTTTGTATCTTTGTGTTTTTTGGTTTGGGTAGGTGCATCCCACCTCTCGTGGGTTATGTACTGAACGTCTCGATTGTGTTTGTTGTACTCGTGCAGGTTTATTATATATATTACTATCATTACTGATAAGGAAAAAAAAAACAACCTCCTTTGCATATCATGAAACCCAATTAAAACCTTTACTATATAAATCAAATAAATTTTCACATTAGGGATTCCATGCGTAAGAATAATAGTAATTTGACTAGCTCTGGAGGATGATGAAAGTTGTCTACCATTAAGAAGGAGGCATTCAAGGGGCCAAGAAATCTAGATAAAGTTTAAGTTTAAGAATTCAGAAGCAAGGTTGGAAATTTTGGATTTAGGCGAAATTTTGCCGGAAAATCTAGGGAAAATAAATTCCCACAATTTTCACATCCTAGGGAAATTTTTTTAGCATGCTGCCAAATTTTCCCAATCCAGGGAACTCTAGGAAAATATTTCTCAAATTTCACCAACATAAAATGAAAAACCAAAGAAGAGCTTTTCCCTTCCAACTTCGTGTCGTTACCCCTTGAAAATTAAAATTTCAACAGTGTTTAGAAGCACTCATTACAAATCTAAAGAAAAAAAACTAGTTACCTTTGAGGGCCATGTTGATGATGATAAGGTCAAGCTCCGCATAACAAAATGCCTAAGATGGAGATGTTCCTCGATCTTGGATAAGGTGGAGAGCAGGACTTGGATGAGGGGCCTATTGGGATCATTTCATACAAAAAGCATGACTACTGTTAATGTCATAGGCATAGGACGTAAACAATGGGGAGCTTTTATTTTTAAAAGTCGATTAGGTTTATCTCATTACCAGAATACTATCATCTTACCTCTCAATAACATAGATGGTGGATGGTCGTATAACTTGAGGTCTCAGGTCTGTTAATTTTGTTCAAGAGGAGATTTGTATGGACTATTCAAAAGAGGTGAAAGGTCTTTTGGAGTTCGCTACAGCAACACAATGGGGGCGGGTTCAGATCTTGGATAGGCACCTGTGATTGTAGTATGCCCAAAAGGTATGGAGCTTGACAATTTTGTGTCAAAAATTTTACGCTATGATGGATTGGAGATTGTGGATGATTTAACAAGGGCTAATCAAATTAAAAAAGAAAGAATTCATGTGATTTCTAAAAGAAAGACCATCTACTTAGCTAAATAAGAAGAGAAAGCTTGGATGGTGGTCCCGATGGGGTTAATGAGACTAAGGAATGCAAAGGTGTTTCTTTATCATTTCATGTCAAGCCTCGTTCTGAAGGTATTCCAATGCAATTTAATCGCCCAAGCCATGTTAAATCACACTGGGGAAGTGATGGGTGATGCAATCCAAATCGGGGCATCCTTAGTTGCAGAAAATAACTAGGGGCGTGCGAAGTTGCAGCTAAGAGAACTGCGCTCGAGACATAAACCGCATACCCTGTGCCTATGGGATGTCATGGTGATGTTTGAGTTGTTTTGGCACTATTGCAAGGCTTGCAGAAGGATAAAACTTCCGATCAAAACATGAGAAAGTTGAGGTTGATTGGATTTAGATGATGTTGCAGTGGAGTTTGAGGTTCCACGTTTTGTAGCTTAAAAGGCAGAGGATTATGTAGCTAATAGTGCTTATAAATACACTGTCTGACCCATTGTAAGCTGTCCACCCAACTGGGCGGCAAATTTCAAAAATTCAGATCTCACTGCCCAAACAGAGCAAGGCAGTGCGGCCCCCCACGGTTGGGCCACATCTTCCAGTTAGTGTCGAGGCTGATGGGGTCCTTGGGCTCCTAGACAAATCCACGTTGTGGTCGATCATGTTGTCTCTTCCCATACCTTACATTGATTGATAGCTGGGAGAGGGATGTACCTGAACTTGCACAAGGTTTGGATATTGGGCATTGCTTAGAGAAGGTTTCATTCACATCAAATGACATACCCACTAGTTACTTCAAGGCAACTAGGCACAACAGGGGAGCTGGCTATGGATTGCTTCACCAAGAAGAGGAATTCAGAAGGCAAGAAGGATGTTGTAGAAAGTCCTATTCCTCTATCGTCGAAGACCTGACCATTATTTTGTCTTGTAATTCTGATAATCCTGTGAATCAAGGTACGCCTATTGGTTCTTACTGTAAAACTATATCTAGTTCTATTTATGGTGTTCCATCTACTGGGTTGAGTAATTCCAGAAATCCTTCCTTGACTCCTAATATATCCATGCTTCCTCCTATGAATTGGCTGGAATTTGACGCATTGGAGGTTGACTCACCCCAGAGCCCTATAGCTGGTGATCTAGTGGAACAATATCAATTTCTTAGTGGATTAAGTGAAGTGTGTTCAAAATGGAAAGGGTTGGTGACCTAGTGGACCAATATCAATTGCTTATAGGATTAAGTGAAGGGTGTTCAGTATGGAAATGGTTAAGGATACTGTAGGAAAATTAGACATCAAAAATATTTATGAACCAACATCAAGGGTAGAGTGGTCAAGCGGACAACCAACTGTAACATTGCTATATCTCTTTTTACTTGTATATAAGAAGGGGGGCTATTTTCACTGTTTTAATAATAAAGGAAAAGCAATTAGCATGGTTTACAGTACCGGCCAGTCCAGACATGGACCGGCCAGTTCAGATCGGGATCGCCCTACCCCAGTCCGGTATTCCGGTCCGGGACAGGGTTCTTTAATAGGGAGATTGGACTCGGGCGGTCCCCAAGTTGGACCGCCCGAGCTTATCTTTACAATTTGAATTTTGAAAAATGAGCGTTGCAGGTTGTTTGGTAACAGTCCAATCCAATATGAAATTATGAATATAAAAATGAGAGAGAAGAGAGAGTCAGAGAGAGGGGAGAGAGAGAGTCGACTGGACTTGTAATATGAAAAGAGGCGTTGCAGGCTACCTGCAACAGTCCAATCTAATGAATATATAAAAAAGAGAGAGAGAAAGAGTGGGGGTGGGAGAGGTAGTCGATTAGACTTTTGCTGCAAAAGTCTAATCAACTTAATAAAAAAAAGAAGAGAGAGAGAGAGAGAGAGAGAGAGAGAGAGAGAGAGAGAGAGAGAGAGAGAGAGAGAGAGAGAGACGGGGAGGGGAGGGTCAAACACTACCTAGCCTTTTTTGCAAATGCAGTAGAAAAAACTGAGTTTTTTTTTGCCAGTTTTTTTGGATCGTCTGGGACCGGTAGGTACAGCCGGTCCGATCCGGTTTGTATCGGGACCGGACCAGACCGGTCTGGTACCCGGTCCCGGTACATTAAACCATGGCAATTAGAGCTAGCCAACCAACACAATGAGCTTCTCTCTCTCTTTCTCTGCATTGATTCTCTTCTCTTCTCCTACTCTTCTACTTCAGATGCAAAATACCATTAACTGTTTATAATTATTGATCCCTATATTCCAAATAAAAAATAAACAATTCTAAGCTAAGGGAGAATTGAAGATCAACATATCAGCAACCATGACACAAAATTAGATAATCTGTACCTTACAAATATGAACACACATCTCAATTGCTGTTTAAGGAAAAAATCCATTTATACCAGAAGAGGAAAACATATCACAAAAAATACCTTCAGTTTATTAATTATTGGAATTATGAGTAAATTTTGTAATATATAAAACAACAATTCCATTTAACAATTGATAAATTTTTAGACTGGAAGAAGAGAGACCTAGAAAGGATCAATATGGAAAAACAAAATCTGTCTGAAATTTTTACGGACTGGAATAAGCGTAAAATGTAATATTGCAAGTACCAAATCGAACAGCTCGAAGAACACGCAAGGGATCATCTAAAAATGTTTCCTTCGGGGGTAGAGGAGTTACTATCATTCCAGATTCCAGATCTCTTATACCTGAATACAAGTATTTAATTTTTGTCATTAATTATGGTCTTCACAAAGAAAATGCATAAAAATTAGAAGCCAAAACAAAATCCCACCAATTCTGACCTCTTCCTGTAAAGTCTTCAACTGAACTGGTGTTAATATTGTAGAACAAACTGTTGAATAAAAGAAATATCCAAAAAACTGTCAGTTCAAAATAATGATGCTTAAATACCAAAAATATTTATTTCTGAAAGGGCATACTAGAGAGACATTTAAACTGAACTGAAGTCCTGGCATAGTAAAAGAACCTGAAGCAAATATAGTTTTGCAATTACAGTAAGACAGATTACGGAAGTAAGAATCTCAGTTAGGAATCAATCAACTCAATACCACCATGCTAGTTTTGAAATTGCAGTAAGACAGATTATAGAAATAAGAATCTCAGTTAGGAGTCAATCAACTCAATACCACCATGCTATGTATATGAACATCTTGATCAATCATTGCAAATAAAAAGAACCTGAAAATTGCAGAGAAATGACCTATTGATTGTCAAATCTCTTCGATATGCATCCTCTTCTGCAGTTCCAAATTTCTGCAAAACATTGCGTACATTACATGACCATACAAGATTAAATCAATGATAATAAAACAGGCGATCACAGTAAAAGCTATCCTTAAAATTTTAATAATAAAATTTACTACAAACAATTACACCAGAGGGGGCAGGTTTTGACAAACCGTAGCTCACACCTATAGCAGTCTAGATTATACTGAAATGACTACTAACCATGTTTGGCAGTGACAGATCACGTCAAGTTGACCCATATACATCATGTATTATAAAAAGCATACTACTTTCTTAAGCAAAATATGTATAATTAAAATATATATTTTTGTATGAAATGTTCATAGATAAAATAATGGACCATCACCTGGTTTGATGATAAAAGGTTTGAGCTGCTAGTGTTAGAAAACATAGGTTCAAGTCTGCGCATAGCTACTTCGCATGAACATTCCTAAGGTTAATTTTTTTTGCCAGGTGACCCTTATTTCGACCCTGCTTTAATGGGATGTAAACCAGGCCATGGTCCTTTAAAGATGTACAGAACACATACTTTATGAAAATGGGGTGGGATACAGCTGGATTGAACCAAATCTAAACCTGACCCTAGCCATATTTCTTGTATTATTCCAAACTCTAACCATTAGGAGCAGATCAGAGGGATTAATGGGTAAACTACTGCATTGCCATCCCCAACTACATGGAACATATCGAATACAAATATCCAAATGTTGAAACAGGAATCAGAAGCAAGCCCGAATGGTGAAAGACCATGACAGCATGGAACTGAAATGCCTAGTCCAACCGACTAGCTTCCATTAGCATCATTCAGTATCTTACAGCCTCAGTAAGGCTGAAGAAAAGAAACAGTTTATCTAAAATGATATTCAGCACACACAATCAAAGTAAGCTGCAAATTTATCCACTGATCAACTTCTCATGGTAAAACTTTCCACTATCTATGACATATGAGAGTAGCACCTGAAGCATTAATATCTAAGAACCAGTGCTTAAAGAAAAATTTCATGGAATCAATACTTCAAATTTGGATATAAGCATCTAAATAAATTTTGGGTGGGGAAAAAATGAGTCACTTTTATATAACAGGTGCCTAACATATCACAGAAAAATTTCCTGGAACCAATACTATAAATTTGGATATAAGCATCTAAATATATTTTGGGTGGGGAAAAAATTAGTTACTTTTATATAACAGGTGCCTAACATCTCACAGAAAAAGTGAGGATACATCATCGAAGATTAAAATCATCATCATAAAACAAAGTTCTCTTTGAATGCCCCATATTGACGCTGTCCAAAAACATAAAACAAAGTTCGCTTTAAAATCATCATACATGAGCCATCTAGTTTCAACACAATCATAAAATTTCAAAAACAAATTCATTCATTATGACCAGAAACCTAAGATGAATATGAAAACAAACGGATATTGACGCTGTCCAAAGCCTTTCTTGATCCTTCAACTTGGACCATACAAAAGCTTCTCATAGGAGCCTCCATAAATACCTACTCGTCACACCAAAACCAACACAACTGACTATACACAACGTTTTAAGTATCAGCCGATACCAAGAAGTATCGGCCACGACGACTTGGTATAGGCTTGAGGCTAGCCGATACTGAGGCCCTTCAGAAATCTCTGCTCTCGGCCAAGACTCAGCAGAGTCTTACCCAGGACGAGAAGTCTTGGGTGGCGCTCCCGAGCTCATCTCTCTACAAAGAGCTTTGTTTTCAAAAAAATTTCACCCCTACCCTTTTTTGACCTAATATTTCATCCTATAACATCAAAAACACAAATCAATGCTCCATTGGTGCAGATCTAAGATTCCGGAGAAGTTGCAGTTTTTTCAGAAGTTGAAGGAAAGGTGATTTCTTCTTCTACAGAACATTTTAACTCTTTATATTATAGTTAAAATCTTCCTCTAACATAGTAAACACTAATAGGTGCAAAGTTTTTGGGAAAATTCCTTGTTTGAGTAAGTAATTTTTGTCCGAAATTTGGGGCTTTTCATTATTACGAAAATTTTTCTTCTTATGTGCCAAATGCTCTTTCAGTCTAGTGAAACCTTCCCATATACCTCGACCATAATAATTACACATTATGTATCTACAATTGCACCAATAATGGTACAATTTTGCAGGCTCATGTAGCTTGATTAAACTCGTAACAAATACATAATGAAATTTAATAATTACATATCACTAAAATTTAATATTACAAAATTGACAAAAGGTTAGAAAAATTTTTATTAAGTACAAACTACAAGAAATAATAGAAGAAATTTTTTTGAACTAGTTAGCATTAATTTATACAAGTTATATAATATTTTATATTACTATTATTATTTTATTAGATCTTCAAATACATAGAAATAATTAAAGTGAGGAAAAAAGATAAATTTAACCAAATATGAAGAAAAAAATGAGAATATTTAATGCTAGTAGAATTTATATAAAAAAAATTTATAATTTTTGCTATGATATTCTCGTAATTAAATGAAATAATATAAAAAATAATTTAAATTGGGAATACTAAACCCAATAAAGCACATACTATAATCACTTGATTCATGTAAGAATCAAGTGATTACATGGTGAGTTGAAAAAAAAAAAAAGACGAAAACTTGAAAATTTTCAGAATATAAAAAGCCCCAAATTTTGACACAAATTAAGTGTACAACTCGGTCCGCTTAAAACCGAATATCAAATCGACCCAAACCAACTTCGGTTCGGTTTTATAGTTGCTTGGTTCGGTTTTGGTCCAAAAACCTCTAAACCAAACTAAGTTCATTTGGTTTTGGATTGGATGCTCGGTTAAATCGAATCGAATTCATATGTATGCCTAAACAGAACCGAACCGACCTTATATATTATATTATATATATAATTTTGAAAGTTTACCTTTAAACTTTGAGTATATTACAAATATTACCCTTGTTTGAGCATAAGCATGTGTTGGTCTAACCCAAACCAAATTTATTTCATGAATTTCGGTTCGGTTCAGTTTGACTACAAATATTTTCTGTTTGGTCTTGGGTTGACCTCAACCCAAACCGAACCGAACCAACCCGAGTTGCACCCCTAACACAAATCAATCAACGAAACAACAAATTTTTCAAGATTTTAGTTTCTATTAGTCTATACTATATTCTCGAAACATTTTTAGTATTTCGCTCCACCAAGACACTATATTAAACTGCCTATCTATTGACTACATGGGAAAAGATCCATCAACTAAGACTTACTAAGACTCACTTCCAGAAAATATCTACAAAAATCAAGCCACGCAACAGGGAAGGCATCACAACATTAGGTGCATATAAGATGTCATCACATGACGCGAGCCAATGTTTTACAATCCCTGACATATCAAAATGAAATTAAAATGTAAAAACATATATACATACATAAATACAAAGATATACAAAAACATACATAAACATATATTCACACGTGCATATACATGATGTATGCCGGAACAAATGTATAATATGCATTTGTGGAAAGAAAGCGAGAAGTCAAGAACCATGTGCATGCAGTGCATCAATGTTTTCTATGTCTCACCAAATTTGTTACCTTGTACACATGCCAAAGTGCAATACATGTACCTATACATACCTATACAAAACAGCTCGACAATGTTCTTTAGAAAACATGAGAATGAGAAGTACAAAAGAATATTCAGTTATTACGCCATATAGCTAACTAGTATTCCTATTACATAACACATATATCAGATTTAGGTAAAAAAAAAGCAAAAGCAGAGAATAAAAAGTATAACAGGACCAATACGGAGCAACATATGTAACATTAAAGCTGTCTCAAATTTTCAATGGCCATTCAGATTTCAAAGTGGGAACACACCCACAAACATATATAAACAATATTCACATATAACATCTACATGCAAACAGAACTTAAATGGAATACCGAGTACCAACTCATACAATTTACCAACTCCTGAAAAGACATGCTTTGTAAAGCCATGTATTCGAGTGTCAAAGAAGCAAATAATACAACAAAGTAACCAGCCAAGCTTGAACAGTCACAGTTTAGAAAAAGACAGCTTGAGAAGCATAAATGATCAATCTCACACAATATTGTGAATGAAAACAAGCATGGACACATTGTCTCCAACCATAAATAAATACGAGTCAAAACACATTTGCCCTGATCTTTTATGTGAGATCCTAACAATCCATTAATTGCAACACAATTCTAATTAAGGAAATCATATCTATCCTTTTCCCTTATAATGTGAACCCTAGATAGTTAGAACCTCCCTTTTTTTTTTTTTGGGAATACCCTAGATATGTGTCCCTTATAATGGACAAATATCTGTCATTTAAGTTAGAACCTTAAATGGAATACAGGCTACAGCATGATTAATTCCAAATCAGGTTATTGTACTTCTTGCACGTGATTTTCAATTGGAACTCATCTCATTCTAAGTCCCTCTCGTTCAATAAGTCATTGATCATTGCAGTAGGAGATGTCTGCAAAAAACATTTCACATTGATGATTGTTTAATAAAATGTCGTATTGCTGTTTAATTTGCTATAAAGTACTTATGAATCATGAAAAACAAATTGTTCCACGACTGCCTAATCACCTAGGTGACCCCTAAGCATTTTTACTTGGAACTCATCTCATTCTATGTCCCTTTCATTCAATAATTACACCTAAGAATTTTAACAACCTCGAACACTACAATTCTTTACAGAAAGTAGTATATACCATGGTAGGAATACGGCTGTCCTCAGTATAGTTTTCAGATCTCAAGTTTACAAAGTCAATCCATAAGTCAAATAGTCGCATCCGTGCAGTTTCCAAGTGTTTTGATTGGTCAGGATTACTGCAAAACAAGAGACAAATAAATATAATGTCATGAAATAAAACAAAACAAAACAGTAAGAGGTCCAAATCATATTTAAAAGACTACCATGGTTAGTATCTTTCAAGGAGAGATGACAAATCACAGGTTGAGTGCTATTACTGTTAACGAAATTAAAAACAATAGTTCAAAAGGAACAATTAACTAAACATAGAACGTATACTCAAGAAGTTAGCGAGTAAATGGAAACAGCCACAAACAGAAGGAAACTTAGGGAGAATAAAAATGAACGACCATTTAGGAAACAGAAACTGTTGTATAGATATGAAAGTATTAATCACATATGTTAGAAGAGATTTCCCACCACTGTTACAAAATTAATCTAACAGAACATTCAATCTGAAAAGATGTCCATTTCACATGAAAAAATTGAGGCCTGTGAAACACCAATGCATAAGCATTTTACCTACATCTGAGCAAAGTTGATGCATAAATCTCCATGTTAAAAAATTCTGGAATATCTCTCTCCATACTTGCCACCAAATTGCAAGAGGGATAGCCTTTCTCTACCCAAAAGGAACTACAGATCAGGATACCAGTCACTGCATTGAAGAAGAATTTTATAGAAATATCTCCCGAAAAAAAGTCCTTTAAAATTAGCACACAATTCTAAGGAGATTTGTGCATTCAGCCATCTCCTACCTAGAAGTTCCAATCTGTAAACTTGTGCTTAAGTCACTTCCTTTCCTCTCCTTGAGATTTTCTGTTTTTTTTTGTTGTTGTGTGTGAAGAGACCCTATTTAATCTAGACACCTGCATGTGACCTCACAATACACCAATAAACTTCCCAAAACATGATCCTATCTCCTCTACCCACACTAAAACCACATCTTCAATCCCCTTTAGAAGCTTTGAGGTTCATTTCCAAACAAGTGCACCAAGAAAGCACCCTATAAGAAGCAACATGCTCAATCTTACAATCTGAACCAAATTTTGCCAAATCACTTTATGCTACATGCATATGGATCCATAATGTGGCTCCCTAGCCATTTGCTCAAGAAGACCCAATTCATCATCCACAGCTTTCTCAAACCTAGTCACCCGTGATTTTTAGTTTTGATGACCACACCCATTTGATAAAATGCTAATTTCATGTTCTCATTCCCTCCAAAGGCCATCTTTTTATATTTTATCCAACCTGTTGGCCACAATTGCTGCCAATCAAAAGAGAGAAAATAGTACATTGGGAGAATAACAAGCATTCACCTGAAAAGATTGGCATTGCACGAGAAAGAAAGAAACCATTATTTTCAACTGGAAAACTTCTCTCCATTCTCTCTATTATTGGATCCCATGTCATCTTTGAATTCAAATGATACCAATCAGGATTACCAAGCAATGGGAATGAACCCAGTCAGCAGCCCATGCAACAAGCTAACCCTTTAATTTGGCCCATGGCCCCTGTCCACCCTAATAATAGTGCTTCTCTTTACATTCACTTTTGCTCCAAACACCGGTTTGAAGCAACAAATGAAAACCCAGTAAACAACTTCTTCAATGAAAGGAATAAAATAATATAAAGCCAATGGTATACATAAGTGTCGAATCTCTGTTTTGTCTACAGAGTCTAAAAATCATGAATAAATGCCATTTTATATTAGCCCATATAAATTTCTAATATGAAAACTACAAGTCTATAATTTACTAAAATTAAAAAATTTTTGGAGACATTACAGATGTTTTGATTTTGTTCTTATAATTTTTCCATGTTTTGGCATGTGGAATGATGCTATCAACTATTAAGTTGGTTACATAACTATAATCCAGTGTTTACCGTTTCGGTTTCTCCCCCCCCCAAGCGACATGAAATGGGGGGAAAAAAAGGATCTTCTTGGTTTCGCTGGCGTGCCAGCGAAACACTAGAGAAATGGGGCAAAATGCTGCAAAACAGTAAAAAAATTGGTGATTTTGATTCACAATGCTCAAATTGTGTGAAATTTAGCCCAATTTAGATGAAATTTCGTACGAAAAGCTTTATTCCTCCTCTATTTGGAAAAAAAAAATCGTTATATTTATTGCGTAAAATCAATTATTTATCCCAAGAAAATGGGTGATTTTAAGTAATAAATGTTTAAAATTTTGTCCAAATATGGAGGAATAGAGCTCTTTCATATGAAATTTCATCTAAGTTTGATAGAATTTCACATAATTTGAGTATTTTAAATTGAAATCTCAATTTTTTGGTTGTTTCACTGAATTTCCCCAACTTTTCGCTAGCACGCCGTTGCGTTTCGCTAGCATCTCGTTAATTTTCACCAAAACCCTTTTTCCCCTTTTCGGCTGGCTTGGCGAAATGCCAAGCGGCAAAGAAATGGCGAACCTTGCTATAATCATATATTAAAGAGGACGTACTATAGCCAGCCTAGGGATGACAATAATGATTTTACACCTCCATGACATCCCCTGCAGACTTGATTGTATCAGAATGGATCCACCAACCCAACTATCTACTAAATTGATGTATCCAAGGCACATCACACACCTCAAACACTCAATTCTTCATCAAATTAGTGCCAAGTCCCAACACTACTTCAATGGATTAGAAAATAAACTTGTTTTGCTTGGAGATCTTGGAACTTCACTTCATACAATATCAATGCAAAAACTAGACCTATAGGTGAGAGATAATTTCAATCCCCTCCCTAACTGAGTGATCAAATACCAATGCTTCCCTGCTCTCCATAAGCTTGCCTAGGGCTTCACTTATGATTATGGAACAAAATGAAGAGGTGGAACTTGCCTGATACCCCTAAAACTACTGAAAAATCTAAACGATAACCTATTAACTATAGAAAAGAAGGAAACAGCAGAAATACACCATTCATGCCATCCCCAAGGCAAGAATTCCATCTTTCCTTCTAAAATCAATGTGGACATTTACAATCAGTGTGCCTTCAAGGATCTGCTGACCTTCTGAATATCCGTGCCCCCCAAGGCAATTCACCAAGATCATAAATCTTTTGAGTTTAGCAAACTTTGTATAATTTTTATGCAAGGATTGAACATATAAATCTTTCGAAGTAGTAAAAATATTATAAATCAAAAGAAAAATATCTTTATAGATGAAATTGAAAACAGAACAGCATAATTTCTTAGATTCTACTTATGGAAGTAATTTTTTTAGGGAAAATTATGAAAAAGAGTCACTTTTCTTTGATAATTATAAAAACACCCCATAATAATTGAGAATTACAAAAAGGTCACTTTGCATCTGTAATTACAAAAAAAAAAGTCCATCATAATTAAATTACAGAATCACTTTTCAAAAATAACAAAAATTGAGGATTACTTTACCTGGGACATATAGGATACGAGTGCATTTTACGTGGGATACAAACACATCATACATGTACACAAGTATGTTTACCTACAATAAAAAGTAATTATTTTTTATTTTATTTTATTTTTTTTTTGAAAAGTGACTCTTAAGGTTAATTACTTTTGAAAAGTGACCCTTTTTGTAAAATTAGATATTTGTAGACTATTTTTATAAATACAAGCTGATCGATTTTCATAAGTTTCACTTTTTTTAAGACCTTAAGCACCAGTGCATTTATTAATTATATTAACAACAATGAGTGCTGATAGTTAACTATAAAATTATTTTTCTATATATAATATAATACCTTTAGAATATTAGTTTTAATTATAAAATTATCTTTCTATATATAATATAATACATTTAGAATATTAGTTTTCCGCAAGATTTACTGTTTTTGGTGTCACTAGGCATGCTGCTCAAGGTACGAAAGGCTTTAAAAATCAACAAAGACAAAAACTTGGAGTTTTTTTTTATTTTGGGGAAGTTTCTCTGGCACGCCACCCCATTTCACTTGCACATCGCAAAAAAACGCCAATTAAAATAGAAAAAAAAACTTTTTTCAAAAAAAATTGCTTCTCCCCCTCCCGATATCACCCCGTTTCACTCGACACGTTACCTCATTTTGCCGGCACGCAATGAAAAAAAAATTGAAATTTCAGTGGCACATCGAAACTGTAAATATTGGTTTTCCGTACTTGTAATAGGTGAATGTTAAATAGACAAATTATATACCAATTTACCCAAGGGGTACCCCATGTTGAACCAAGTCTGAATTGGTCCCTAATAATTGCCCAAACACACCAAAAACTATTCAGCTCATTAATTTTAGATCCAAAAAACCAATTTATTGGTTGTGTGTAGGTTACAAAATGGGTAGCTGGGTACTGGTTGACAACTTAGGTGTAAGCTGCATGTGAATTGCAACCAGAGAATAATTGATCTTCCGAATAACAGATTCCTATGAACACAAATTTAACTATTGAAATCTATACTTCTACAACAATGCTCAAAAACTTTCCGCTCTCTTCATCATCATCATCATCAGCATAACAGTTCCCACCAAAGTGGGGTTAGCAATACAAATCTAACCACTCCATCCCCTCACAACTTCTTATAGGTGCATCTCTAAGTCTCTGCTTTACATGTTCAAACCACCTTAACCAACTCTCCCTCAATTTATCCTTAATGCATGCTATGCTTAACCACTTTTAAATATCTTCATTTCTTACTTTGTCTTTTATACTTTTGCCACATGTCCATCTTAGTATCCTCATGTTAGTAAATCTCAACTTCTAAACATGTTGTTTCTTTGATCCCCAGTACTTTGTACAATACAGCATAGCTGGCCTAATGGCTGTCCTACAAAACTTACCATTTAAGTTAAGTGTAACATGCTTATAACATAGTACCCTAGAAGCAACCCCTCCACCTAAGCCAACCACCTCTAATCCTATGTGCTACTACATCATAAATTTTTCCATCTTTTTGCACTACTAGATACAAGATATCTGAATTTATTGTGTAAAGGAATATCCTATTTGTCAATTCTAATAGTTTCATTAGTTATATTGTTATTTGCATTAAAAGGATATTTAATATACTCAGTCTTCACATGACTTCTTTTAAAACCCTTTGATTCTAAGGTATGTTTCAACAATTCTAAGTTAACATTTACTTCTTCTTTATTGTGACTTATGAAGGTTGCATCATCAACAAATAACATACACAAAGGCACCTCATCTTAAATATGATTTGTCAACCCACTCATAACTAAAAAAAAATAGATAAGGGCTACTAACTGACCCTTGGTGCAAACCTATCCTAACCGAAAACTCAATTTTCCTATCTCAAATAATTTTTAATTTAGTTAAAGCTCTTTCGTATATATTCCTAATTGCACCAATATATTTTATTGGTAAACCATTTTTATACAATGTTCACCAAGTTAATTCTCTTGGAACCATATCATATGCTTTTTCAATCAATAAAAACCATACGCAAATCTATTTTCTTTTCTCTAGACTTAAAAGTATAACTCATGTAGTGCACCTTCCAGGTATAAAGCCAAAGCCACTCAAGTTATCAGTCTTAATCTATGTTCAGTCACTCTTTCCCATAATTCCCTAGTGTGACTCATAAGTTTAATTGAACGATAATTTGCACAGTCATACAAATCGCCCTTATTTGTATATCAATACCATTATATTAAACCTACAAGCACTTGGCATTTCCACAATCCTTAAAATTTCATTAGATGGTTTAGTCAACCAAGAAAAGCCGATATTTCCCATGCACTTCCATACCTCTATATGGATGCCATCAGAGCCTAAGACTTTTCCTTTTCCTTTCTCTAAATCTTACTAGATTATAAATAAAGTTTTCCCCTTCCTTATTACCCATCTTATCATACAAGTTGCCATAAGCATGTTTTGTAGCCTCACTAATTTTCTTCTTGATTTCTTTTTCATATTTTTGTATCTTTCTAAGTTTTCTTGGGTTTTACTCTTTTGTCAGATTTTAAAATATTCTTTTCTCTTTAACAGCTTCTTGGACAACATCACTCCATTGGTCAAGTTTCTTTATGAGATGGAATACTACATCACAATTCTCCTAAAGCTTCTTTCCCAAGTCTCATGATGCAATTACCCATTTCATTCCACATACTAGCCAGATCCCACATAAAGTCAAACTGGCCTCATTCATTCCTCATTCATTACCTTATTCCTAAAAATTACTATGTTTTCTCCTTTCAACTTTCACCATTTTATTTTTGAGTGTGATTTAATTTATGCCTTTCTCCCACTTCTTAAGACAAATATCCATCACCATTAATATACATTGTAATGCTAAACTCTCACCTGGAATTACCTTACAATCTATACAAGTAGTTAGTTCAATCATTCTAAGAAGAAAAAAGTCAATTTGACTCTAATTTGATCCACTCTTAAAAGTCACCAAATGTTCAATTCTCTTTTGGAAAAAGGCATTTGCTAACCAATATGAACTCAACAGATTCTCCCATCTTACTCCTTACCCCTTCTTCCATGAATTCTATTATAACCATCACTTTCATCTTCTATATGATTCTACGTATCAGCCATTCATTTCTTCCCAAATATTGTTTTTTAATGCTTTCATCTAAACCCACTTGAGGTGGATGGGTGCTTATAATGTTTAAAACTTCATAACCTATGACTAAATTAGTCAACATTATTCTATCATTAATTCTCTTAACAATAACAACATTATTTTTTTTTATCTACCATTATTCCTACACCGTTCCTTTATTACTTTTCCTTGTGTAACAAAATTTATACTCACTAATTTCCTCACCCTTATCCCCTTTCCATTTAATTTCTTGTAAACACATTATATTTATCCGCTTTCTCTTCATCGCATCAAATAACTCTAGTTTCTTCACTGATTAGTATTTTTTTTATATATTATTTAATTTGAAAACCAAACTAGACTTTTCCAGAACTCATATCTCATTCATAGGCTCTATCATTATTGGAAACTTATCTTGTTGGACTCAAGCTGCCAAACCAGCATAGACAAAGATGGATTTGTGAATGAGAAATACAAGTTTCCTATATTCATAGGAATCAATGGGATTACTTCAAATTGTTCAAGTGGGCTGGGGACCATCCCCGCTAGATCCAGGGCATCCTTATAGGCTTGACTGTTTACTCTTCCTCTTAGTTACCTAATTCGTCCGAACATAATCCCGCTCCCGCGTTCAAAACGTGAATTCACGCATTTTGTTTGAAGTCGTTCCAAAATCGCGGATTGCAAGGTTAAAAAACGCGTTCTCAAATATAGAGTACGATTTGGGGCTGATCTAAAGATTCTAAATGATTTGACTTATGTAAATTTTACATAGAATACCAAATATAGAGTACGATTTGGGAATTGGGGCTGATCTAAAGATTCTAAACGATTTGACTTATGTAAATTTTATATAGAATACCAAATATAAAATACAATTTGGGAATTGGGGCTGATCTAAAGATTCTAAACGATTTGACTTATCTAAATTTTATATAGAATACGATTTGACAATTTTGACTTATCTAAGGATTCTAACAATTTGGAAATTTGGAACGTTCCCACTTCCCAAGAGAGTTTATAGGAGAAGAAAAAGGGCTTCTAAAGATTCTAATGATTTGGAACGTTCCCACTTCCTAAGAGAGTTTATAGGAGAAGAAAAAGGGCTTCTCTTACCTCATCGATTCATCTTCTTCCTGAATCCTTTTTCTTCAGCAATCGATACTGGTAAGGCTCTTCTTCTATGCTTATTAATTTTTCTTCCTTATTTAACAGTGACACTCTATCTGCAAACATTTTTTCCTCTTTGTTATCTATTTTTCATGTTTACCTGCAATCAAGGATTGGGAAAACTCTCCATTCTATGTTTTTTCAATACTAAACGTTATTTTTCCAATCCATGATATTTTAAATTTTTCTCAATATTAAAACGTTTTATTTGTTAAAACGTTTTAACTAGTTACTTGTTTAACATTAGTATGTTTATTATTTTAACTAGTTAAATAGGGCCAAAAAACGTTAATACGTTTATTTTTTTAACTAGTTAATCTTAAAATACCTTTTAACATATTTGAAAAATTAGTTTAACATTACGTTTTTGCCAAAAAAGGTTCAATGCTTTTAATTTTTTAATAGTTTTAACTAGTTACTTGTTTTAACGTTTTTAACCCTATGATTGCTTGTTTTAATATAAGTTTTTTTTATGTTATTTTAATATCATTTGTTTTTTGATTGCAAGTTGCACATGTTTTAAATTTTTTTTTTTGTTGACCTCATGATTACTTATTTTAATCTTTCAAGCTTTTGCTTCATGTTTTAACATTTAAATTTATCCTTCATCTACACTTTGACGTTTCTGCTTCAAGATTACTTATTTTTTCATACACATATATCTGCAAAAATCATGATTACTTGTTTTGTCATGTACACATAATTGCAAAACTAATTTATTGTATTATTGTGCTTTAGGTTTAAAATGGATGGAAGCAACAAAGCAGCTTCACCACCTGTTATTGAGGTTGAAGATAATGAGCATGATGTTGGACAGTTAACTGCTACTCCACTTAAGAAATATATAAAGTCAATTGGAGAGAAAAAGGATATCAAGTGGATTTGTAGTTTTGGATGCAAAGTCGAACCTTATACAGGTACATACTCTCGTGTGAGAGCCCACTTGATTGGGTTGTTACCGGGACAAAAATCACAAGGAATTGCCTTATGTTCAAAAGTGACCAAAGAAATGAGAGAAAAGATGAAAAGGGAAGAAGAAGAAGCTAAAAGAAATTTTGGAGGTGCACGTAAGATTTCAATTCCAAGCATTCCAAGTATTCCACCAATGAGCAAGACTACCAAAGGTATGATGCCAATCCATGAGATGTTTAAGATGTCTTGTAGAGATGATGTAGATTTGTTAATTGCAAGATTTTTTTATGGGAATGGAATACCCTTTTATGTGGCTAGATCTCCTCTTTTCGTTGACATGGTTAGAGGCATAAATGAAGGACCCAAAGGATATAACCCTCCTAGTTCAGAAAAGATAAGAACAATTTTACTTGACAAGGAGAAAAGTAGAATTGACCGTGCATTAATGGACCTAAAGCAACAGTGGCCAACATTTGGTGTTTCAATTGTCTCAGATGGTTGGACAAACATCAAGAACAAACCTTTAATTAATGTGATGGCAGTATCTGGTGGTCGAGCTATGTTCCTTAGTGGTGTTGATTGTTCAGGTGATGAAAATTCAGGTGTATATATATCAGAAATACTACTAAAAGCCATTGAAACAGTGGGCACATATAATGTTGTTCAGGTGTTAACTGATAATGCATATGCATGTAAGGTAGCTGGAGAAATTATTATGGCTAGATATCCTCATATTTTTTGGTCTGGTTGCATGGCTCATACATTAAGCCTTTTGATGAAAGATATTGCAAAATCAAAGCATCCAAGTTTGATTTTTGTTGAAGCTACATATGAGCAAGCAAAGGGAATTGTGAACTACATTAAAAACCATAGTTTTGCTTTATTTATATTCCGAACATTTTCAACATTGGATGTTATACAGGTTCAGAAGACAAGATTTGGTCATCACTATATTGTTTTGGAACGTATTTTTCGATTGAAAAATGCTTTAATTAGCATGGTTTTAAGTGATGAATGGAAGGCAATTAAAAAGGGCTCATCTAAGTCAAATCAAGATCATGATGGGGTTCGAAAACTTGTATTAGATGATAATTTTTGGAGTAAGGTAAAAAATATGTTGGCATTCACAAAGCCAATTTGGCGAATGATTCGCTTTTGTGACTCTGATAAGGCTGTCATTGGAGAAGTTTATCAAAGAATGAATGACATGTTGGGATACATTGAAGTAGCATTGGTTGATAATATTGAGATGTGTCAAGTTGTACGGAGCCTTGTTTATGAAAGGTGGATGAAGATGAATCTTCCTTTACATTTACTTGCATATGTTCTTACTCCCTACTATTATTTTGATTCTTGGTTGACAAGCTTGGGTCCCAAGGGAGAGAAAAGAGAGAGACCTCATTTTGATCCAGATGTTCAAAAAATCTATTTAGATGTGGTAGATCGACTTGTTAAAAATATTGGTGAAGCTTCTTTAGTGCGTAGACAACTTAGTGACTTTGTTGGGAACACCGGTGTCTTTGCTCGTCCTCAAACAATCCACGATAGAAAGATAATGTCTGCAATAGAATGGTGGAACTTGCATGGACCAGCTACTCCTGAGTTGTATGGTTTGGCAGTCAAAGTTTTGTCTCAAAGTGTTAACAGTTCTTGTGCAGAAAGAGTATGGAGCACTTATGGCTATATTCATAATGCTAAAAGGAACCGCTTGAGCTCAGATCGTGCAGAGTCTTTAGTATGTGTTCATTATAATTATCGACTTTTGACACGATACAGAAAAGACTATGAGACAGCATATAAGAATTGGGATAGTTTTGAAGACGAGGATGCTATAGATGTTGACATGAGAGCAGTTGAAGATAAAGAATATGGGTTGCTTTTTGGTGATGAGATTGATCTTTTACAGCCTTCATCTTCTAGCTTGATTCCTGAAGGAACAACTCAAGAGTCAACTAGTTCTTCGCAAGCAAAAAGGCGTGAGGAGATTACACTTGTTAAAAGGCCACGGGTTAATTAGTACTCTATTCTTTTTCGTTTTGAACAATTTGAACAATTCAGATGATAATTAGTTGACATTTGATCTATTGCCATTTTTTGAGCTTTATTTACATTATTTATGTATGCATGTGTGTCTATATATATATATGTGTGTGTGTGCATGCGGGTGCATGCTCTAAAGACGCTCTGGACTATAGGTGATTTTTTAAATTGACGCTTTGACGCTCTCGCTCTCGCTCTCGCTCTCGCTCTCGCTTCGTGCTCTGGTAACTAAGCTCCTCCTTTGCCCAAATCATCCAAAATCTCCCCCATAAAAGGGATATTGTTGCTTTCCCCATGTAAGACTTCGGCCGCAACCAAAGCATTGTCGGAATTACTTTGCCAATGTTCCTTAAAATACACCAAAAAAGACCCTCTTTGAAGTCCTTATATAGCAACACTCATTGGGCCACTAGGAATATAATTCTCACCTTTAGCACCAACGAACAACAAAATTGTTTTTGAATATGTTCCAACTTTCTTACTTTTAAATAGCCTATAAGCACAAGAAACCATGTGACACATCAATTTTCCCTTGCGTCCAACATCACTCATTTACTACCTTCTACTCATACATCACATCCATGACAACATGCGGCATGAAAAAGTTTTAATCAGTCAAATAGAGAAAATATCAGCAAATATGATAAATAACGTCACAATGCATAAATATTGTGGATAGACTCACTTTTCTTTCATCAAATGATACAGATTTGAGCGGATGAATTCTCATAGGCATTACTTTACAAAGGATACCACAGTTGTTTAACTTCTAAAGAACATTGTCAAACAAAACTCTTAACTCTAGGAAAGAACACACTGATCAAACATCAGCACAGGGAAAAAGAATATCTCGATCAGGTTGCAGTTAAAAAATAAATGAGAAAAAAATACTTGGAAAAAAATTGACAGGATCCAACAACCATATTTTATGATCTTGACATGAAAAGTCTATTGAAAAATCCAATTTCATCATTCAAGGACAAAATTATCAATGTTTACAAGGCGAGGAATGTAAAACAAGGGAACATTCAAAGATAAAGCAAATTTAATTCAAACAGCTACTGTGTTTCATGTAGTATAGGGAAAACATAACAGTGAAGTAATCACACACCTTGTAATTGTAATACCAGCATTGATAGGTGATAGATCATACGATGAATGTAAAACAAAAACCACATTCTTCAAGTTGTAAAAGGTAGCAAAGGAAAACACACCAAAAAAAAGACCTTCAATGTTTCATACTTAAACCGAGGATGAAAGCACAAATATCCAAAAGGAATAATTTAAGATAGAATACAGATTATTGGGAAAAATATAAAAATGATAGTGAAAGATTAATTAATTCATAGAATAGGCAAGAATCATATTATCAAAAGCATGTGTCAATGATATGGTTAAGCAGTTAAAGCAAGAAAACATCTGGATAATACCAGTTCCTTGCTTTTCTTCAATTCAAGATAGGATAGGATAACAATTATTGGGAAAAATATAAAAAAGATAAGTAATTCAAGGAATAGGCAAGCATCCATATTATCAAAAAGCATGAGTCAATGAAATGGTTAAGCAGTTAAAAGGAGTATATACCACTGGATAACACCAATTCCTTGCTTTTCTTCCCCTGTATGTGACAAGTATTCATTGACCTTTTCACAAAATTCTCGACCCAACATGTTGTCCAAAGCAATATCAATATCATAACAGTCTTTACCAAGAAGCTGCAAGAGAAAAGCCAGCATAAAAAAAAAAAAAAAGAAAAAACTATAAAAACAACAAAATGTAAACTCTATGACTACAATTTAAAGCATTTAAAGATTGCAAACAAAAAATAACATCTACAGGCAATTAAATTGTGTCACATACAAGATTTAAGAAAATACTCTGAACTACTACAACACTCATCCAAGATTCCCTACAGTTTAAGAATTGGAAATGCGATGACAAATTCTTTTTTCAGTCATACAAATTGCCCAAAACAAGTATTTTTTAACCGAAATGATATAAGGTTCTACATCCCATCTTCTTAAACACCAAAACAATATCAGGCACATGCTACCTTCTTCTGAGACATCAAATTATGCAGTATCTAATTGTCAAATTGAGAAAGAAGGGAACTCTTTCAGAGCTTTTATTCTGTGTCAAATAACCTCATTTTAACAAGATTTACTTTTGAATATGTATTAATAAATGTAAACATAAGTTTCATAGATCAGCTCAAAATAGACTCCTAACTCCGTTAGGTATTAATCTTCAAAAGCGCTTTTTAGTTCTTGATAGCAAAAAAGTACTTTCAGAAATAAAAAGCAACATTGAGTTAGACATTTTTTATACTTTTTTGCTTCCAAATTGAAGATTTTTTTCCCTTTTTTGTGCAAAAGCAACAAATCTTTGCTTCTCAATAAACGCAGAAAGCTGCTTATAGCTTTTCTTCAAAACCTTAAGAAACATGTCTTTTTACTTTTTGCTTCCTTACTTTAGATGGCAAACTTAATCCACAGTTATATTATCAAACATTAAATATGTTAGGAATCCGACGTGATTCCTAGAGATCATGAGAAACAAAGAGAACAATAGAAAGAATCAAACAAGAAATTAGAAACAGAGATTTTACGTGGTTCACCCCAGAATAAGGCTACGTCCACGGCCGCTGGTGCTGTTTCACTATAATCTCAGAATGGTCGAAACTTACAGGAGGTGGAACAATACATAGGAAAATATAACCCTAATACAATGGAAATACCCAAAATACCCTTTTGCGAATTTTCGCCTTGGGGGCAGAGCCCCCGAACCCCCACCTAGCTCGACCCACTAGTTGTGGCTAGGTGTCCAGTATGATCAGACTCCACATAACTCAACAATATCCCACTTGGAGACTGATCTCATCCAAGTTCTCAAGCTTCAAATCCTCAAAGAAACATAGCCAAACAACAAACCAATGCCAAAGATCCCAATCATCAAGTGCCCAAACCAACTGAAGCTCTACATAGCTTCAGTTTGTCAAAAGTGACTGTTTTGGTTAACATATCAGCTGGATTTTCATTTCCTGGAATCTTCTCAAGAGCCAATACTTTATCTTTTAATAAAGACCGAATGAAATGGTACCTCAAATGTATGTGCTTGGTTCTTGAATGAAATACTGGATTTTTAGCAAGATGGATGGCACTTTAACTGTCACAATACAAAACACTATTCTCATATCCCTTTCCCAATTCAATTAATAAGCCTTGTAACCAAATCATCTCCTTGCTAGCTTTTGTAACTGCAACATACTCTACTTCTGTTGTAGAAAGAGCTACAATTTTCTGCAATTGAGAAATCCAACTAACTCCAGTGCCATTCAAGGTATAAATATACCCTGTAGTACTCTTCCTGTTGTCAACATCTCCAGCTAGATCAGAATCAACATAACCTTGCAATTTTAAGCCTCCTCCTTTAAAGCACAATGTTGTATCTGTGGTACCCTGTAAATACCCAAAGATCCATTTCACTGCCTCCCAATGTTCCTTTCCTAGATTACTCATGTAGCTACTTACTACTCCCACTGCATGTGCTATGTCTTTGGTACACACCATTGCATACATAAGACTGCCAACTACTGAAGCATAAGGAGTTCTTTCCATGTAGGCATGCTCCACCTCGGTTGTAGGTGACTGTTCTTTAGTTAGTCTGAAATGACTAGCTAAAGGACTGTTTACTGGCTTCGCATTCTGCATATTGAATTTGTTTAAGACTTTTCTGACATAGTCAGCCTGTGCAGCTTCAAGGTACCAGTCACTTTGTCTTTTATAATCTGCATTCCAAGAATCAAATTTTCAGCTCCCAAATCCTTCATTGCAAATTGCTCAGACAACAGTTTCTTTACATTAGTTACCTCTTGCATTCAAGACCCTGCAATCAACATATCATCCACATACAGAAGTAAAATAATGAAACTATTGTCAGACCTTTTCACATGACAACAATGATCTGCTTGACATGGCAAGAAGCCAATCTTGTGTATGAATCCATCAAATTTCTTGTACCACTGTCTTGGGGCTTGTTTCAAACCATATAAGCTCTTTTGCAGCTTACACACAAGCTCATTTTTGCTTTCAACTACAAAACCCTGTGATTGCTTCATGTAAATCTCTTCCTCTAGATCACCATGGAGGAATACCGTCTTTACATCCATCTGCTCCAGATACAAATTCTCAGCAGCCACAATTCCCAGAACCAATTTGATAGTTGTTAACTTCACCACAGGTAAGAAAATTTCTATGTAATCAACACCTTCCTTTTGTTGAAAACCTTTCACAACTAACCTGGCCTTAAACCGTTTGCTGCCATCAGTTTCTTCTTTTATTCTGTAAACCCACTTGTTATGTAAGGCATTTTTGCCTTTAGAGAGCTCTATTAATTCCCATGTCCTGTTTGACATTAGAGAATCCATTTCATCTTGCATCACCAACTCCCACTTGCTTGCATCCTCTGTCTGCAAAGCTTCATCATAACTCTCAGGTTCATCACCATTTGTTAACAGCAGATAATGAAGTGGTGGTGAATATCTTTGTGGAACTTTGTGTTGTCTGGTTGACCTTCTAGGTTCAGTAACTGGTGTGCTGGATTCTGCTTGTGGACTTGCTACCTCCTGACTGTTTTGAGTACTCCCCTTTGTATCAGAAGTAGTAATATCATCTAACTCAGAGTCTTTAACTTGGGCACCTGCACTGTCAGAATCTACTACTCCAAATCGATCTTTGTACATAACCTGCTCATTGAATATGACATCTTTACTTCGAATTATCTTCTAATTCTGATCATCCCAAAATCGATACCCGAATTCATCACCACCATACCCAATGAAAGTGCACTTCATAGACTTAGCATCAAGTTTATTTCTAGCAATAGAATCTATGTGCACATAAGAAATACAACCAAAGACTTTTAGAAAAGAAAGATTTACCTCTTTTCCGCTCCAAACCTCCTCTGGTATGTGTTCATCCAAAGGTACAGAAAGTCTTCGGTTAATTAGAAATGATGCAGTGTTAACTGCATCAGCCCAGAACATCTGAGGTAACCCGGCATGAATCCTCAAACATCTAGCCCTCTCATTAAAAGTTTTGTTCATACATTCTACAACTCCATTCTGTTGAAGTGGGGTTCCCTTGATGGTTTTCTCCATCCTAATTCCATTGATGTCACAGTATTCCTTGAATTCTGTAAGATTGTACTCTCCTCCATTATCAGATTGCAAGCACTTCAGCTTCAAACCTGTTTCATTTTCTACCAAGGATTTCAATTTCTTGAAAGTATCAAAAGCATCAGATTTATTTTTCAAAAAATAAACCCATACCTTCCTTGTTGAATCATCAATGAAGGTAATATAATAAGATGAGCCACAAAGGGATGAAACTAGAGCAGGCCCCCACAAATCAGTGTGAACCAGCTCTAACCTTTCTGTCTTTAGTGTTCTGCCACTCTTTGAAAATCCCACCTTTTTCTGTTTACTATAAATACAGCCAAACCAATATCGACTGATTTAAGTCCTGGTAGTTTTCCTTTTGAACATAGTACCTTCATTCCTTTCTCGCTCATAGCACCTTTGGTGATTTTCCACAATCCACCCATGAAGGATATTGCATACCCTTAAACATCAAGTTGTCCAACAGAAATAAGATTTCTCTTCAAGCCTGAAATGTGCCTCACATTCTACAGTACCCAAACACCTCTGCTAGGGGTCTTGATCCGAACATCTCCCTTTCCCATAACACTCAAAGGTTCATCATCAGCCAAGTAAACCTTTCCGAAATCACCAGTAACATAGTTTTCCATGATTTCCTTATGTGGGCAAGAATAAAACGATGCTTCTGAATCCAATACCCATGATTCAAACGGACTGTCCACACTGAGAATAAGAGCATCACTAATCTCTTCGGTAACATTCACAGATTGCTTGTCTTCACCTTTGTCAAACTTCTTCTTGGGTGCCCGACACTCATATTTGAAGTATCCCTGTTTTCCACAGTTCCAACACCCTGATGAACCCCTGGATTTTGACTTGCTTCTGTGTTTGGATTTTGATCTAGCATGACCATTTTTCCTGTCTGTCATATTACCTCTGTTCTCTGTGTTCAAAGCTGATCCTAATGTTTGGCTCAGTTCTCTTCTGCGAACATCCTCACTTAGAATCAAATCCCGCACATCATTGAAATTTAATTTCGTTTTTCCTGCAGAACTGCTCACTGCTGTCACAGTGCCATTCCAGCTTTCTGGCATAGATGAAAGCAGAATCAGAGCCTAATTTCGTCTTCAAAATCAATATCTACAGAACTTAACTGAGTTGTGACAGTGTTGAACTCGTTTAGATGTTCTATCACAAAGGCACCTTCTTCCATTCTTAAATTGAATAGACGTCGCATCAGATATACCTACAGGCAGAGGGTTTCTCGTAAATATCTGATAGGGCTTTCATAAGAGATGATGTACTTGTCTCTTTCACAATTTTGAACGCAACTTTACGAGTTAGCGATAGACGAATAACCCCTAGGGCTTTTCTGTCCAGAATCGCCCAATCTGCATCACTCATCTCTTTCGGTTTCTCTTCCGTGAGAGGTAGATACAGATCCTTGCCATACAAGTAATCTTCAATCTGCATCTTCCAGAATCCGAAGTCTAAACCATCAAACTTCTCGATCTTGATCTTTCCATCTTCTGCGGCCATTGCTCCCACTCAAACCAAAGCTCCGATACCAGTTGTTAGGAATCCGACGTGATTCTTAGAGATAGTGAGAAACAAAGAGAACAATAGAAAGAATCAAACAAGAAATTAGACATAGAGATTTTACGTGGTTCACCCCAAAATAGGGATACGTCCACGGCCGCTAGTGCTGTTTCACTATAATCTCAGAATGGTCAAAACTTACAGGAGGTGGAACAATACAAAGGAAAATATAACCCTAATACAATGGAAATAACCGAAATACCCTTTTGCGAATTTTTGCCTTGGAGGCGGAGCCCCCGAACCCCCACCTAGCCCAACCCACTAGTTGTGGCTGGGTGTCCAGTATGATTAGACTCCACACAACTCAACAAAATACACTTCATATTATATCTATCTTTATAATAGAATAGCTTTCCTTAAAATAAGTATTCTGTCGTAGATATCAATAAAAATAAAATCTAATTTTTAACTTAAAAGAGAACTGTTCGATCGAAATTAATTGATATAAGATAAATAATTTTTCTACTCTAAGCAAAAGATTTTGTGGTATTGACCAGTAACTAGGATTGACCTCCCAATCCAGTCAAGGTTAACAGATAAATATAATAATAATTTTTATGGTGAAATGTGTTTATAATAATTATCATATATAAAAGAAAGAATTTACCTACAAAAATTAATGATTGAAGAATATTTATTACATACATATACATACATATATCTATGTATATACATGTATATATACATACATACATACATATATATATATATATAGTAAATAAATAAAAAGATAATGAATGAAGAATATTATTAGCTAATATAGGTACACCTAACACTTGACATTTCCAAATATATAAATATATTTAAATTACCAAAAATTTAACATGTAAAAAAACATGTATGAAATAAATCTAATAATCTAATTTCATGTCTCTAAAATACATATTTCAAATAATCAATCAATCAATAACCAAAATGCCTCAACCTAACTAGCTGGATTTGCCTTAAAACAAAATGTAATACTCATAGAAAAACTAGTGTTCAAAAAATTTCAAAATCCAAATCTTATCTTTACAATTGGGGGTAGTATATATATAGAGTAAATGAATATAAAGATAATGAATGAAAAATATTATTAGCTAATATACCTACACCTAACACTTGACATTTCCAAATATATAAATATATTTAAATTACCGAAAATTTAACATACAAAAAACATGTATGAAATAAATCTAATAATCTAATTTCATGTCTCTAAAAAAAATATTTCAAATAATCAATCAATAACCAAATGCCTCAACCTAACTAGTTGGATCTGCCTTAAAACAAAATGCAATACTCATAGAAAAACTAGTGTTCAAAAAATTTCAAAACCTAAATCTTATCTTTTATAAGAATATGATTGGGGGTAGTAAAGGCCTTCCAACTCTGAAAATGACCCAACACTAACCAACAAAAGAATCTCAATTATCAGAATTTTATGCTTTTTTAATAATTACCACATCTTTTTATCCAATCAAACTTTAGGTTCAAATGTTTTAAGTTCTTTAAAATTCTAATAATGTTAAAAAAAAAAGGATCATTCAAGGATTCTACAGCCATTTCTCTCTGTTTTTTTATTAATTTATTCTAGTTAAAATTCTACCAAAGTTTCCAAATCCCATCCAGCCAAATATATTAAATAAAAACATCACATTAAAATAATTTCATGAGAATCATATAACCCCATCAATTTTTTTAAAGTTAATACACAATAAAATCCTTAAATTTTTTATCCTCCATATCCCTTATATTTTCTTCCTAAATTAATAGTTAAGCCATCCCACTTCTTAGAGTTGATCCAATTATGACAAAAATAATAATAATAATAACAACAACAACAACAACAATAACAATAGAATTCTTATCCCCACTAGTTGCAATCCAATTGACTTTGTCGGTTTGTAAATTATCAAGATTCAAGAGGATTCTAGTTGACAGAGATAAAGAGTTTTGTGGTGCCACTTTCTCTCCTTCTTCCCTTCCGTTATTGTCACTTAGGGAGATATTGTGTTCTTTTGTGTCTATTTATAGTTAATTGTATTTATCACTCTTCTTGCTAGTCTGACCCATTTCTTATGAATCCAATTCTGTACTCTTCCCACTCTTTTGACATTTATGAGATTTCTTAAATTATAAAAAAAAAATCAATAAAAAAAACGCCATATTCAAAACTCCCTTCAGCAACACAGATCCAGTTCCACCATCCAATCTGTCAAAAATCATAGTAGCTAAATTATAAAAGCCAAGGCAATTTCTTCTGGTAGCTAACCACTCAAGCCAAAAAAAAAACCCCTCATTTCAAACAATCGAAGGTAAAAAAGATAAAAAAATGTCCAAGCCTGCATGTTCTCCGTTGAAATTCAAACACATGATACTCACAGTTAAAAAACAAGAAGCAGCTAGAAACGTACATCATGCAACACATTCCACAGAAAATCGAGCAAGATTTTTTCACTGAAAATGCACCCTATTTCAACCCTTTTTTTTTTTACCCAAACACGATCCAGATACAGCTCCAATCTCCTTTATGGAGTGACAAACTAAAATTCAACGGTTGCAACCAAAAAAAAAAAGATCACAAGTCGACTCTCACCTTATCACGAACCCAACCGCCTGCGACTCGGAGCTGAGTCTGGAGATTGAAATGCCTACGCACTTGTAGTAATCGTTCGAATATCTTTTTCTCCTTCTCCGTGGGATCAATAATCTGCTTTATTTTAACGCTAGGAGGAGAAGAAGAAGAAGAAGCCATGACTCTGGAACAGGATAGACCGAGAAACCCTACCCTTCTCTTCGGATCGAGTCTCAGAGATTTGAGTTTGTAGAGGGAGGGAAAACGAAAAGGCGAGTGGTGAGGGGGCTGATAACTTTGGGGATGGAACATACAAAGACGGCAAGTGTTCCAAGCGATTTCCATATTTAAAAGGCCGAAGCTCTAGCAGTTTTTTAACTTTTAACGCGCATCGTCGTTCGGAGCTCCGTAGGGGTGATGGTGGAGGTGGAAGGAGACCAGCAAATCAGCGTTGTCCACGTTTACATTGCCACGTGGATTTAACTAACGGCTATCCCAGTGACTAATGGAGGGTTGAGATCGAGCTGATTTCCGGAAACGATCTGCAACGTTATTTTTCAAAAATGGATACACCAGACGATTTGGGCAACGGCTATTTTTTAGGGAAAATTGGTTTTTAGTGATACATTTTCAAAATAATTTAGTTTCATAAGGCTAATTTTTGAAAATGAGGAATTAGTGATATTTTTAAAATAATTGGGATTCAGTGTCATTTATTATTCATGAAAAATTTGTTCCAAAAATACCCTTAAAAAGACTTGCAAACCTCATTTGTACCTAAATGAGTGAAAAGGTTTTCAAAGTCCTTTGAGGGCATTTTAGAAAGAAAGTCTTTATTAATAGTAAAATAACACTGATTCTCAATTATTTTAAGAAAGTATCATTGATTTTTAATTTTCAAGAATTGACCGACTGAATCTGAATTATTTTGAAAAAGTATTACTAAAAACCAATTTTCCCTTTAATTAAACGTTGATACATGGAAATCTATTAACTCGAATCTTAAACATGACTATAAAAAATAAAAAAAAATTTATCAAATGGGGCACCTTTTCCCCACTAATGCCAACAGGCAACGAAATTTCTTATTGCGTTAAAAAACCAACTTTTCAAAACAATTTGCAGAATGGGGGGGCCAGGTCAAATCCCGATTTTTTCTCCCCATTTTGCGCCCCCCCCCCCCCCCCCCCACGTCAACAAACCAAAGCACGCGGTCGCCTCTCTCTCTCTCTCTCTCAATTTGAATGGGTTCGTGTCTTGGCGGCAAGAGACAGAAGGAAAAGCTCAAACCACTATTTCCAATCTTCCCCCCATTCCGGTCACCCTCTTCGTTCGTAGTTGTGCTTGATGAGGTTACCCTAAGCACCTTCACGAACTCTCCGGCGACCCCCCATCTGAAGCAAACGCCACAACCACCGACAACCCCTTTCCTCGATAAGCGCCCTCGGCCATTGCTGTTTTTCTCTGCCAATAGAGTGAAGCTCACACAAAGCGGGCCATTCTAGCCTATCTGTATTTAATCCCTTCCTCTTTGAACTTCAAAAACGGTTTTCCCCTCCTGTTGCTCTGTTTGCAAATTGGGATAATTTTCCCATCTCTTTTCTAGGGCTCTTTTTTATTTAATGTTTTCACATGATACATCTTTCTTCTTATGATTTTTCTATAACGTCTAGGGGTTCGTCATATCCGTCCCGAAGTAGGACTGTTCTCTCTCTTTCACTTTATCGGATCCTTTTGAGGGACTAACTTCACGTTGCAACAAACCAGGTTCGATTTTATACTGATTCACGTATTCTGAAAATGTCTGTAATTTTTGTTCTTTTTGTTGAAATGCTTGATTTTGGTCATTATTATTATTATTTTTTTTGCTTTGTTTGAGTTTAAATTGTGCTGAAAATTATGTTATTAATTCTGAAATGGGATTGAAGCTGTATATGATGGCAAAAAAGGGTGCGAAATTCTTTGCCTCACATGGTTTTTAGTAGAATTATCATCAATTATGGGATATATTACAGTTGTTTCAAATTGAGTGTGTTATAGGAAAATAAATTGGGTGACTATCAGCTGGTTTGTTTTTGTAACACCCTGTATCCGTGTTGTTCATTAAAGATATAACACGTCTCACAAAGGGTTAGGTAAGGATCTCAATAACGGTGATCGCTAGATAATCACACACAATTTATATCACATCAGAGTGCACAATTAAAATTCTCATCCAAGAAATCTATAGAATCTTCAAATAACATCAAATGGTTCCAATTTACTACCTTATTACAATTCTCACAAATTTAATTGAACAGAGTTTAAGACTAAATAACCTACTAGTCTAAGGATTGTAGTAATAATCCTCCTCCCTATAGATGTCAGTCGGATCTACCCCAGTAGGCGCCTCACCACGAAGATCTGAAAAACAAAACAACAACGAGAGATGAGATACGAATATCTCAGTGAGTGACACATGCATGCAGAAATAGTTAACACAGTTATAAGACATGCTTCGATAAATAACTAACAATTTAAACAACAGATTTCCGATAACAACACAAAAAGGTCAATGTCATGCATATTGTTACATTGATTAATTTACATGCCAAGTAGACACTCCACACCTCCATGTACACAGTTCTGACCTACTCAGGGTATCGGACACTCTGAAATGACGGCCTACTCAGGGTATCGTCATCCAATGCCGGCTTACTCCGGGTATCGGCACTGACAACCAGGCCTACTCAGGGTATCTGGCTGCTCTACACTGGTCGTGGCAACACACAAGGCCATGCAATTACACCAATAAACAAATACCATCACATTACTAAGCTTAACAAGGATCTAAGGGAAGCTAAACCCAAAACCGATAAGTAACCAAATAAACTCCATATTCAGTAAACCCACATTTATTTCAAAACTGTGTATCCCAATACACTCATCACCAGTTGTTCCAACCAGAACAGTAACTCCTCACAAGTCAAAGGTTTCCAACCTCACAACAACATTTCCATGTAATAAAAGTATCTTACTCACACCAAGAAAATAGTCTTTACAATACATTTCAGAACTTGCCAAAAGTAGAACCAGGATTTAATAAATTCTCAACCAAGTACAGTGTTTAACCGAAGAGAAACTACAATAGAAACTCCTAGTGTTAGGTACCAAACATCACCTACCAATAGCCCAAAAATTTCCTTGGAAGCTTCTAAGAATTCCCAGAACTTACACTTAATATTCTTATAGTGATTGAATAGGAAATATTGTTTCCAAAGTTCTAAACAAATGATTGGTTAAGTGCTTGAACCCTCAGATCATCAAAACCCAGCTTGGTTTAGCCAAACATGCCCTTCGGCAAAATATCGGAGCATGCGCTGACCTCCTGCGCTAGGCGCGAGGTCGGCAGATAGATCGCTGGTCAAATTTGGGGTATGTGCCCACTTAAAGTCGAGTGAGCGCGAAGTGGGCGGGAGGTTCGCGCGAGATGCGCGTATCGAGTTTAAGTTCGCGCGAGCTGAGCGCGAACTGGGCGCAAGCTCGACGGATAGTATAATTTTACCTTGCGCCCACTACCCGAAGTCGACGCCAGTGAGCGCCAAGTGGGCGGATGGTCGACTGAGTTTTCGAGTCTCTGTTATTTCCAGATCTACCACTCTGGCCGAACTTTTTCGGTCTGTAACTACTTCTTTAGTCTCCTAATATCCCCAGAACACATTCAAACTAGTTTTGGAATTAATCTAATACAATTTTTATTTATCCTCATCCAGTTCTAAAGAAACAATCCCTCGGATTATCTTCGTCCAGAAAACAAATGAATATCTCATTCCACAAACATATGCATTCGGATTAAAACTACAAATAATACGAAACCCAAGTTTTAAAAACAGTGCCACTCACCTTATATGCTTCCAAGTCTTGGCAACAGCAACCCCTCGAAGAGCAATCCCCAACCAACAGTTCGTTCGTCCGATTGCTATAGTCGCCCAGATGTTCTTTTGAAGGAAAAGCCCTTTTGAACTTCTTGATCACAAACACCAACCGCGAGGAACTTCCCCAACTCTTCTCTCCCAAAGAACTTCCCCAACTCTTCTCTCCCAAAGAAACCTAAGAAAATCGCCGCAGCCGCAATCGCCAATCCTCTCAGTACGAGTACACGCGTATTAAGAGCAAAACCCAAAACCTAATTTTCTTAAAGTATATATACCTTCCATAAATAAATTTGCCGCTCGACGAACTTTGAAATCTCTGATCTGGTGTGTACTTGTCCACCGAAATTCCTACATCCACACACCTTATTAGTTTTATTTATTATTATTATTATTATTTGTTTTTCCCATAAAATCATGAAAAATTATTGGGGTTTTACAGTTTGAGCTGGAAATAATGGGTTAACTTGTTCCTTTCCCCAGTTGAGTTTGCAGAAAATGAAAGCAATTGTGTTTAGGAGAAAAATATTGCATTAACAGTGCTGGGGAAGCGAGGGGAAAAGAGAAGGTGGGGTGCATGTCCTCTGCTTTTCGTTGCTTTTTAATGTGCAAGGTGTCAAGCAACTTGTTTCTGGGCTTATTGGAAGATTACTGATTGAATTTTTCTAGAGATTTTAGTGAATGAATTGTCTGGGAATTTATTTTATCTTTAGTTACAATAAATATAAGTATCTGGAGGGTGTTATGGTTATAGGCGAGTCTTAGATATTATTGTCTAGTTGTGTTTACATTAATACATATATATGGTCATATTATAGTGATTGTCATGATGTTGTTATGGATTTGGAATATGATCCTTTGGTGGCATTAATCATCGCCTGGATTGGAACTTTAGATAATGTGAGAAAAAGTTTATGGAGTGTTAGAAAAGACAGAAAACAATTCTTTGTGAAAGATTATACCTGAGGGTAGTATATGCTTTCACAAAGTGAAAGGTATTATAAAACAATTCTTTGACTGTAGAATGAACATTGGACCATAGTAATTCTAGTGTAAGAGTGAAAGGTATTATAAAGCATGATTTTGATGGAGGGAACTTTTTAGTACAAGATTACACCACAAAATTTGACTCTTACCTCCTTGAGTGGATTAACCTTGATACTCTCATGTTAATCTCATGATATTTTATCCTAAAGAGTTCTGACTTGCGTTGAAACTTGGAACTGCCCCAGTTCCTTCTAAAATCATCACATCCCATAACAAATGGTAAAATAATCAATACTATTATAGGTATCTTTGTCATATATTCTTTTAGCATTTCAAAAATTAAAATGTGCTGGCTCATTACACAAGAATTACTTCTTCTTTGACAGTGATTTTAAATAATCAAGAGTTTCTCAATAATATGTGGACTTGGATCTAGAATAGAGGATTGAAACTGGAATCGAAAGTTCCATTGTGCTATATGGGCTGTCAGTAAAATTGGAATTGGCTTTGATTTTGGCTCCATTTCATATTTCAAAAAGAACTATCAGAAATTACGTGTATGATCCTTTGTTTTTTAAAAATAATTTGAGAATTCTAACTGTAAGAAAAGTCATATTATTTTTGGTAGTATTTACAATTGTCCCCACATATTAAGAAACCATTTTCCGGAATCGAAAACAGTATTTGGCTGATTCTCATCTGAACAGTTGTCTTAATCTACAACTCATTATCACTCAAGCCACGAAACAAAACAAATTTTAATGACATGAGTACGTTATCCAGCCACAACATGGAACCGCATGTTAATATTAGTTAAGAGAAACAGAAAAGAGTTAACTGGAACCAACTATTGGTAGTCTTCATATCTAAATCACAATGTCATGCGCACCTTTTTGTCTATCAAAGTCGTCATGTCACGAGAATCTTCATTTTCCAGTGAAAAAACATCTTGAAACTGAAATGGTCCAGTGGCAGTGTCACTGTGTTGATGAGCAAATAAGTAAGCAACGTAAAGTCAAAATAAAAATAAAATTACTTCAATGACCACCAAAATATGTCCTAGATATGGGTATAATAGCCTGTACAAGTCATTTCGTCATGAGAAAGTCAATTCTGTACATTATCATACTTTGCCTCTTGGGTATCATTTCTCTTCACCTTCTCATGAGTGATTTTAGCTACAGTCTCCAAGACAGCCTAGGAAACAGAAGCAATAAATTATCAAAAGCAAAATGAAGGAAAACTATATAGGCCAATCAACCAGGGCTTGAAATAAAAAAATTTAAGTACACATCACATGACATGTTTAACAACATGGATCTGTACACAGTAGCCAGCTAGAACTATAATGAAACTAACTACTAGTAAAACTGCATAATTGAACCATTGTGTAATCCTGCACCTACATACTCCAAAATAAGGTTACTAGACGATTCTAGCACCTACATGTAAACCTGCACCTAATTCCATCTAATATAGTTTCTATCTACCACTAACATGGAAGAAATACATGTTAAATTCTTATAGAGTATGGCTAGTCGTGGGAGGTGCTCTACTCGATGTTGCTATTGTCTGCACGATGTACCCGCACAACAAGGGATCTCTTCGCATCTTCGAAAGCAGTGGACCCATCACTATCATCATGCTAAACTACTACAAAGCAGGCTCCGTTATCGTAAAATAACAATTCCAAGATGAAGGTCATTGGATATTGAGCATATTAACAATGACGCAGTTGAACGTGCGTCGAAGTTAATAAAAAGAGAAACTCGGCACATGCTCAGCCATTTAAGAAGGCAAAGGGCATCGGAAATGTTTAGAAATGCTAAAGACAAGGGTGAGGACATTGAAGAGTGTTCATGTAAGGTAGGAGATATTTATGGAGACACCATTTTCCAATCGAAGTCGGATATATCTAATGAAAGTAGGTTTATTTTGGAACAAGATTCCGACTACTTGGACTTTGAATTGCCTCCAACACAAGGACGTAAGGTGGTTGAAGCATCTGAACTTGAAAGACGTAGATTCTGACTCATGTTCAAAGGAAGTTTAGATTATTTTTAGCAATCTTAGTATACATCTTGGTATGCAATGAACTTTGTTTATTCCTATTCTAATATTGTGATGATTATTGTGTGGGGAATAATAACATTATGATTGTACATAATCGTCATACTAATAAAATCCCATATTTACAAGTGTTTATTTTTGTGTTGTTCTGAGTAGTAGATTAAGCGAGAACTTCATTGTTATCATTAGTTCAGTTTTTTTTGGTTGTTATCAACGCCACTGAAGCTTCGCTTCGTGCATTGCTCATGTAGTCATACAAGGAAATTCATTCTGTTATTGTGGGTTTATTCGATGCATATGAAATTGAATACATGTGCAGATATAATTGATTGCTATGGCTGATGGTGGGGATCATACACGCTCTGGTCGGAGGGATAAAGGCGGATTGCCGTCTCATGTGTATGAGGTAAAAAGTTGCGATAATGACAGATTGGTCTAAAGTTGTAATTATTTCACTTTATAATCTTTCATTGCTGTTGTTGATGCAGGGCTTGTGGGTCCAGATGCATAGGATGGTGGCGGTTGCCACTGAGATGCAGTGATGCTGTACCTTTTTCGATGCATACATCGAGAGACGCCTCCATGCACGGGGAGGTCTGACAGAGGAGCCTACATCCTTTGGTGATGTAGGACTTGGTGTGCCGCCACCCACTGATACATCTTCGGACCGTGGTGGTGCACCAACCAAGGATCCTACCACCTGCGAGGACGCAGGCAGGGATGTGCCACCAGATGTGGCTGCACCTTCTAAGGAGCCCCCCCATTTGCGCCCTGGTCCCAATCCGAAGCAGGAAAAGACGAATAAAGCAAATAGCAACAAAGTTTTCGTCTCCTTATGTAATGGCTTACAAATTCCCTCCACTCGGGGATGATGAAAAGCGTCTCTGCGATTGGGTTTATCTTAGCCACGATGAAGAGTAAGTACTTCATTACCACGATTTATACTTATTATTGTTATATTTAACCATTCATTCTCACCATGTATGCGTATGTGGGGTCCATAGTTACATAAACATAAGAATTCCTGTATGGTTGTCATATTTACATTGTTTGTTCCCTGCACTAAGCCGAATGATTTCCTTTTTTGTATAGCGTGACTGTTGTCAATCTCGACACCACTCATGTTTCCATGGGCGAGATTCGTTGCCTGATGGAGAAACACATGATTGAGAGCTTGATATGTGGGAAGTACTACGTTGTGACTTTTAATTACAATACGATATTTATATCCATATATGGTAAGATAACATAATTGCGTGTTCTATGGAAATTAGGTCGTGGCTGCCCATAGTGTTTACCTAATGAGGCACCAGGCACGTCATCCTTCGACGGTTCGAAAGCAATATTGGCCCCCCCCCCCCGATGCCAAATAACTCGACTCTTAAACATACCTTTAGGGTGTGTTTCGTTAGGCACAATCAATGAAATATGTGTGTTTCGCTCACACCAAAATGGGGGTCCCCCATAAAATAAATTTTTAAAAGAGTCATATTTTTCTACTAGAAAATTCTTTTCGTAAACAAAATAGGGCAATTCTGAGGATGGGCCACATTTTCCTTCGAGCCAAACATGCAATTTTCAATAGAAAGTTCATTTTCCTTTCCTTTCTTAAAATTCCATCTAACTATACACACTTGCACACTTTTGACAACCAGAGATAAAAGGTGTGAAAGGCAAGAATAAAAGTACTGTTATTATAATTTTTCATCCTCATTTAATTCTTTTTCCGGTAGTGTATGAAAATTAGGTATTTTACCGTTTATAACAAAATCCAATGTTCTGTAATTAGAAATATGATGAAACTAGAGTTAATATACCATTTTTGCTCAACATTGCCTTGGAAATTAAGTTTTAGCCTTAAAAACAATTTTCCACATGAAAAAGACAACAAAAAAAAATTTAATGTGCTTTTTTTGTGGGATTCTTCTTCCTATTTTCTATCCTTCAATAAGAATCCTCTACACCCTCATATAAGCACCAATTTTTTATGTGAAATCCCAAAAATGTCAAAAAAAAAAAAAACTTCAAATGTTGCTTTTCCCAATAAAAGCTAGTACACCTGTATTTGTAGAAGTTTATGGGATTAAATTATTATTCGTATGAATAATCAATAAGTCTCCTATCAACTGGATGGTTTCAATTGGCTATGTCATCATAATCATAATATATGGAATAAAAAGCCTCATCTCACTGGTATTTAATATTTCTGAGGCATATTTACCAAAATTCATCTTCATTTAATTTAAAACCATTAAAAATGTGAACATATTGAAAAAAATGCACACAAATTAACATTGTGATTTTCTAAAATGAAGGAATATTTGTGATTCTATCATATCCTTTTATACATTGAAAATTTGAAATCTGTCCAAATAAATCCAACACTAGAACATAACCAAGATTTATAAAACGGGTCTCAGATTATATAGGTAATCATGAAAGACCTGAAAATTTTCAAAAATACGGTATAATTGGCGTATTCACTTGAAAAAAAAATAATTTCATAAAAAATTTTTTATTTATTTTTAAGTTGAATGCACCAATCATAAAGCGCCTAGTGCAAGGTGCTGATGCAGGATTTTTGGGTTTTGATGATAAATATGAGCTCTACTTATCTTTTCCACTTTTGGCCACTAGCAATATATAGAACTTGTGTAGGTGTTGATCCTCACATGTTGCAGACAGACCCCAGAAAATATGTAACCGCTGCATATGGTATGTCTCTTGTTTTTCTCTTTTCTTTGACGTCTTGTTTGTTTCATGTAACGTCGGCACTCTTTCTTCTTAACCGTTACATTGACTTCTCTTTAAGTATTTCCTTCAGCTAAGCCTTCATTGATCTTTCTTCGCATTCATCTCCCTTTAATTAACATCATTATACCGTTGATATATATAACTGTTTTTGCTTCTGTGTATATACTTGGTAGTGCAAATGTCTGCTGCAAGAGAAGGAAAGAGGAAGAAGAAAGTGGGAGCAGAAGCAGATGGCGGATTGCTTTCATGGCAGCAGAAGAAGATTCTTGCCGACAAGGAAGAAGAAGTGGTTGGGAAGGAAGTAGAAGAACTTTTGACATGGGTATCTTCTCAACCTGTTTGTAGAGTCTTAACACATCCAGATTTATCATTTCAACTAAGATAAAAATAGCACAGATGGTTTTCTGAGACTTGGACTAGAGGACACAAAGAGAATGTATTATATGATCATCTGATCAACAGGCCTCATGAATGTAATAGATTATTATTAGGTGATGCTATACTATTTATTGTTATTTTAACTTCTTCAGATGAAGGAATATTAACATATGAAAGTGCTTTAATTGCTTAAAGGTAATGAATTTCATTTAGATTTTTTTGGTCTTCATATAGTTTTATAATTCAATAATCTTTATTTTCTGTATCAATGGATAGACTAGCTTGATTGAGGCCATGGATGAGCAACAACTGAAGGAGTATCTGTTGAACAGACCAGAAAGCTTGAAGACAGTGAAATTAGGAAAGGAGGCACCAAGAAAAAGAGTAAGATACAAGATTATGCTTATATATATGATTAGCATTTTGATCAGCATCAGCATGTAATATGTGATATATATCTAAGAAGTTTGAAAATGTAGTAGATTTTGTTTATAAGGTTTGTATAAGCATTGATACTGATTGAGATCATGGTTGACAATTACCAAAAGCTTATTCATTATTTTCTTTTCTTAAAAGAGGGTATGTGAATGGTGCAGGTTCAAAGGAATGCTAAGCCTAAGTGTTCTACTTCTAGTGGACTAATGGCAACAATTTGGAAGTACCACAGAGATGAAGACGATGAAGCTTCTTCCGGATTCAAAGTCTGAAAGTTATTCCAAGGAAGAATTTAGAGAATAAACATCTGGGATGATGTGACATAAGTTTCTTGTACTAATCATATAGGATTGAAGGTTTGAAAGGCTTTTCTGAATATTATATAATGAAAAACAATTGATTGTTGTTTTATCAGTTACATATCTTAATCCATCTCCTTTCATTGTTCATGAATAAGATGTTAAAGCAAGAAATTTCTTGTTTTTAGTATTCTTCACTTTTAAATGAGAAGAATATTTATAGCATATCATTGAATGTATGTGTTTATTAAAGAACATAAAAGAAATGATATGTAGATGTATGTGTATATTAAAAATGTAAAAGAAATGAATTTATTTTAAGGATGGGAAGAATGTGAGCTAGAGAAAAAAAGAGAGATTACTTTTGCTCTCAACAAGAAAAAATCCGTTACATGAAGACGAAAAAGGGTATTCATTATATTCAGAGCACGAGGAAATTCCCTCTTTGTAATTAATTTCTTGTAAAATCCTACAAAAGTTTCAAGATAAGGATATTAGCATAAATAGAGGAAATTCCAGAGAAACTATGCCAATTTTGGACAAATTTGAAGGGATGCCTTTTGGTAGCAATTGATTCTTGGAAGATTTCTACATCAAGCCAAGTTCAATAACATTGTGATCTCCAGCTAAAATACTAACTTCTGCTTTTGGGGAGTCAAATGACGTTTAAAGTCGATATTAAAGAGGTCAAAACATCATAAGGATAGAGCCTTAGCCCTTAGGTGTATGATTCGAAGCTTAACAATTGGCCATTTCAAGCTCTTAGGAGTGACTTGTTTGAGTCTACTTATCAGCTTATAAACATGTAATGGGTAGTTAAACAAAGAGATTAATGCATGTCTCAGTTTTTCTCAGAATTCAAGTATAAAAGCATCTTTGATTATGTCAAGTTGAATGATTTAGCACCAGTTAGAGCCATCACAAAGACAATGTGAATTATTCACTTAATTCACTGTTTGGTTGAATGCTTCTTAAAATTCCATACTTTGGCCTTCATTTTCATTTTACCCCACATATTCTGGTTTTAATTAATACCCCTTTGGATCCTACTGATTTGTCATTGATTTTTTGAGTGGGTGTGAAGAACTTAAATTATTTTCTCTCATTGCTTAATACAGATTGATTCAATTCTATCAGATTCAATCCAAATACAATAGCATCATAATTTTTTCCTTTTTTTTTAAAGTCTCAACACAAATGATATCTATAAACATAAAGAAAGTTGGGGGTCTATTGTCCATTATCTAATGTATTTCTACTAATTTATATGACAACAATGCTCCAAATGACTTGTAAACCTGCTCTTTCTAACCAATTTGACAAAAGACTAGGCAAAGGGTAAAGGAGGTGGAAGGGGAAAGAGGATAGCAAAGCTAGTTTTGAACTCTAACAAGGATTTAAATGTAAACTTACCAACCATGGAATTTTTTTCTTGTTTTAACCTATTGTGTTATTTCTTTAATAAAATTGATGTGGTTTGTAAGTTAACAATGTTATTAAAGAAATATATAACAAAATAAGATGCCTCATCTCATATAGCAACATGAATCCACTCTCTTATGAACATCCAAATCCCTTTGTTTGATTCTATCCAAGTTAACTTTAGCCTTCCCCTCACCTTTTTAGATGCTTCAACAAGGTAGTTTTGGGATGCTGCAAGGGCTACTTAATGAAGAATCTAAGAGTACAAAGGGAAGACCAAGAAGAACATACATAGAATCAGTAAAGAAAAGAAAAAGGAAATGGATACTTACAGTTTGATTTTCTTTTCCTTTTTCTAATTTTGTGATCAGTTAACTATAGTCTGATTGAAGATTTGGTAAATTAGAATGGAGAATTCAATTTTCTGAATATGTTTCTTGTTTTACGCAAGGAAGTTCTGGCTTTAGACCCATTTAGTGTTTGATTCCTGTATAATTCTCCTTACTAATTTTAACATCAGGCTTTATTCATTTCCACTGTTATTCTAGTCCTTAGATCTCCAGCATTTTAGGAAGGGATACTTTCTTCCAGCTCCCATTAGGCCATTATGTTTTTTTTTCTCTCTCTTGGTTATCAAATTTGCCCCGCACAAAATTCCTCGCTATTCATCAATTTCATCACATATTGAATTGGGCCATGCAGATGACATGGTGTAACCAGAAATACCAGAGGTATCAGATTTAACCAAAGTTTTCAATCAGTTGGAGATAAGATGTTTTGCTTTCTAAGCAGATAAATTGAACTGAAACCTTATGAAACATGTCCATAATCTCAATAATACTATTGCAGCTGCCCAGAGTAGCCTAATAAGCAAAAACAAATTATCTGCATAAAATAAATTGAAAACTGGGGGCTTCTTTAAAGTAATTTAGTAGGAATCCATTTCCCCTCATTAGCTCATTGTCATATAAAATTTATAACTTTTCTCACCATCATGGCATCATGTGTAATTGAGTGTTGTATTCCAACTTTCTTCTTTCCCTATTTCTGCATAGGAGGGACAAGATATAGGACAGTCAAGTTCACTAGGGTTGTAGGTAGTAGAAGGGGCAGGTTAGAAAGAAATTTTTTTTCTTGACTGATTGTAAATGTTTACCATGACATTGTTTTATTAGGAGATTTTTATCACTCTTTTCCATTCTAATGCTAACCTAATCTCTTCCTTCCCTTTTTTTAGAGGTAACGTGGACAAGTTAGATTTATCATGTTCAGCAGCAAATCTGATCCTTTCACAGAAGAGGACATGGTTTGCAACATGCCATCGGAAAGTGGGTTACATGGAACTGGGAGAAGAAGAATGGATTAGTACACTTTGAACATTGTATTCTCAGACTGCAAAATGAAATTGGGAATCTGAAAACAAGGCTCAAAAGACAGGAAAAGGCTAGAGATTAGTTGAATGAAATATTTTACGATAACAATCTGTCTTCCCAATTCTACAGGAATAATTTGCACCTCAAGTTTCTTCAATGACAAATTTCCAAAGATGAAAATTTTGGACTCATATGTTGAACAGCAGCATTGATGAAACAGAGATAGCTGCGTTGTGAGACTAGACTCCCCACTGCAACACCACGAGAGTTGGGGGGAGAACACACATTTGATAAATTTCTTGCTGCAAGATAAACAGTTTGCTTTGCCTCACCTGTAGGAACATATTGATAGCAATTCATTTTGAGGAAGTTTAGCGAAAGTGCAGGCATTTACAGCAGGGAAGCAGTAGGGTAGACTGAAGGGAAAAGGTCACACTTGTGAAGGCCAGTTTCGAGCAGCAGGGATCTGCAAGAAAAATATTGTATAACCTGGAAGATCAATTTCAATTCCAAAGACAAAGGAAATGATGGCGAAGGCAGAAGTGGCAGATTGAAGAAGCATCGATAGTCTGACAACAAAGAGTTGTGTGATTTCCCTGATTTTGTGTCCTGTGGGAGAAGTAGCTGGTTCTTGATGGCAGAAAAGGATCTCATTTGGGAAACATCTTCAAACTGAGCCTTAAATTCCAGGAAGGATTAGGAAACACCAGCATAAGCAGCTATTTCAAAACTAGCATCATCTTGTCTACATTCCTGTCCTTGTCATAACCTTTTTCAGAAACTTTGGAGATTTTCGCATTAAACAAATGCCACAGAAGTTTCTGTGATTTTCTTTCCCATATGTTGCTAACATCACTGAATGCACCTGGTTTTCCTCACAAATAAAATCTGGCTTGTAGAGGATCTGCTCAAAATGCATTAATGTTTTTCATTTTTTGATGAATAGAATGAATTAATGTTATCCACTTCATGTAACTCTTTGAATGTGTGCAAGAAAGATTAACTCAATTCATTATAACTCATTACTCCATAATTCAAGCAATGGGATTTGCTTGCATTTTCTCCTATGGATGTAACAACAACTCTTTAAATAATCTGACGTCATATCAAGAATTTGAAAACATCATGAAGATACAAAAATCCAACTTTCAGAGTGTTCTTGCATTCCTACCACCTTTACTACTTACAGTTTCACATAGCCGACATGGCAACGTGTCCAGGCTTGCTGCACGGGTCTTTCCATAATTTCCGAATACACCACACCTCCTCCATGCATGATACTCTGAATAGGCCACGGGGTCATTTGCAAGGGCCTTAACATAGGATGCCAATTCATTCATGGACTTGAACTTAGACCCATCTATTATTGAATTTGGAGGGACAAAGTCCCATACATTTCGTGCACCGAAGTATATGGGAACTGCACCTGCATCTAGAGCATAAAATAGCTTCTCTGTCACATAGCTCTCAGTCACTGTGTTCTCAATGGCTAGAACAAACTTGTAGTGTGACATGGCACAATGTAGATGATCCCACCATTTTGGTGCTGAGTTTGCATCCTTTTCACATTTGGGATAGAATACAAGTGCCATATCTAATCCCCCAACATTGTTTAAGCACTTTCCAAACGAGTGACAAGGCAGCAAGTTAAGCAGTTCCTTGGCAAGCTGATTTCTCTTGGGAAGACACCTTGACGAAGACCAATAAACAAGTGTATCCTAGGAAGAAAAGAATACAAATTATAAAAGTGGAATCATATTTAACACACGCATTAAAAGGAACTACAAGTGGAAACTTCAACCGCCAAGCCTGCTGGTAAGACGAAAATAAAGAAGAAGAAAGGAAACATGAAAGATGCTTAAAGTACAAAAACTTACATTATTCTTATAAGGAGACACATGATAATTTCGGTTGTTATGAAAAAGTGCACCAGCATAAGTTGACTGAACATCATCTTTGGCATGATAACCAATAAAAATATCCTCAAAGCCTGATCTTTTTCTACCAGCCTCAAGATCCATATATACACGAAGTGGTTGTCCTTTCCGTCTCTACAAAAATAGATAATGCAGCGTTGAAAAGTTGTCCCACAAAAAAGTTGTACGTTATGGAAATTTGATAATGCCAAAGTGAAGCAAAATATATTTCCAGACACCAAACAATAAAAGAGTAACCCGATTGACGCGAAGGTATTTGATAGAGTCTCACAAAAAGGTCAGTCATCAACAAAAGAAAAAATCACCTTATACCCATCAAAAGATTGTAGAGCCAATTGGGATCTTCTGGTTCTATTTAACGCAAAAATATACCATGTGCAAAGATCACTGAGCACACTCAATATTAACTTTCTAAGTAAAGAACAGCAAAAGAGAGAGAAAAGGAAAATTCAAAATTTTTCAGAAGCATTAGGTAATATAACTAATAAAAGAGCAACGGAGGTTGCAAGCAACTTGTCATGCTAGGGATAAATACAGGATATATGAGCATAATACAGAGCCAAGAAACTAGGAATTAAAAGAATAGAGTACTATGAAACAGGCTATTGTTGTACTAGTACGTATTTCACTATGATGCTGCAAATCAGAATCTTCAAACTGTAGAAACTTGTGGAAGAATAACTCCTCCCATTGAGATCAATCCATGTTTCTCCTAAGTAAATTTGTTTTATTGTTGCTGCCGCTGCTGTTGTTATTGTTATTATTGCTTTGCATTTAAAAAGTAAAACGTCAATAGAACTATATCAAAATCCTTGATCTTAGAATGAAATATTTTGCTCCATGTGAAAAGAACTACTGGCATAGCATTACCGGAACAATTTGGGTTGAATGAAGTCAAGAATACAGAAATTGACAGACGATTTCACACCAGGGAAGGCTATCCAAGAAACAGATACAATAGAAGGAAGGAATGACTCCATCCAAACACATTAAGTATGTAAAGGACAGAGGAGAAAGAAAAGTTATAAAAGTGTAGGCAATAGAAACCTATATACATCAATAGACATGTAGATCAAGACATTTACAGAGATAATTTTTGTCAGGAGGATGTTTTAGGATTTGAACTCCATGATCCCTTCCATACTGAGAAGGCTATGATATAGTAGATTCTTGAGCCAGTTTCAGCACTGACTTTAAGTGAGTGGTTTGTCAGTGTCCGAGATTCTTAGGTAATGGAAGGCTGTGGATTTCTGTTTATCACATGAAGAGAGCATGCAGCTGGTTTGATATCCATTGACGTGAGGCTGGCCAAGCTAAATTTTAATGATGGAACTTTAGCAATTTCAGGACCTATAGGGATTAAAGCACTATTAGGAATCACTATGGTTGTGGGCCAACTAGAAAGGAGGCTCTCACTAGGGCTAAGTGTTTTAATTTGTTGATGGGCCTCAGTGAAGAGAAACCTATTAACTTGTTCAATCCTGTGGTGAGCAGGGATTCATCTATCGTCTCTTGGCCTATGAAGCCTTAGAGTTGCACATTAAAGTTTGCCATATGATAATTTACCAAGATGTCTGGCGCTTCCAACAAACATCTCACTCTTGATAGTGCCATTGATTGGTTAATGAACTTATTGACTGGATAGCTAAGACGGGGGTGCCTAGAATGTCCTTTTTTATGAGAATCCTGAAGGAGGTGCATTATTAGGTCATATAATGCTCCATCCTTCAGAGAAGTTTTTGTCACTTTCAAAATTTTTTTTCCTTTAATTTTTTGGGTACATTCATGATGGCCCTCTGAACTTCACCCTTTCAGTTCTCTTTTAATTAAATTTCATCATGCATAGAAAAGAGTAGAAAGAAAAGGAAAAAAACTGAATTGTGAAATTGAAATAATCTTTAAGCACATAGCCTAACAAAAGGAATGGTTTTCAACACACTGGAATATTAGAACATGATCTGAATTGTTGTGAAGAGTCATTGGAAAAATAGTCTCCCCATTAGAACAAGAAAAGCTGAACAAATGATGGCTAAGGAAACAGAAAATGGAGGTCATCGAGGGCCAGGGGAGGGGCAAGGTTTCAAATACAAGAAATATAAAGCACTGACAAAGTCCTACTGTCTCTAAGCTTTAAGGCATCTAGAAATACAACAGAATGAGGAAGACAAACAAACAGCCAACAGAAATTACAATATGAATGGATCTGTGGCAGAACACAGTTTAGGAGCATCCATTTTAATTGAAAATATAAAGTTTTACAAGTGATCATGGAATTGAAATGGCCTACAAGAACATAAGCTGAAAAAAATTAATGGTTTTCAATAGTTTGGGATGGCAGCATAGGATTATTATTGTGTAGCCTTGGGACAACACATTATTATTGTACAGATAAACAAAATGATTATTATTGTTATCATTTGCATAAGCCAGGTTCATTTTAAGCTAAAAAAAGAACAGGGTACAATAAGTAACAATAAAGAGGCACCATGATAAATGGTGTTCATTGTTTAGAACTCTCTGAAAAAAATAAGTTAAGTAAGGGTCTACAATGCATGTAACATAATCTAACAGACCTATCTCATGGAGAAAGCTTGAATCAAGACCACGCATGTTAAAAAAAACTGGATAACCAAAACAAGTGAGACATGCTAAATGTAATTATTTTTAGGCATATTTACAAGTTACAATAACAACAGCAACAACATTGGAAAAATAAAACATTTACCCAAACTGGTTACGTTTGGCAATGTGAATCTTGTTCTGCCATCACAATCTGTCAAAAGCTATATCTTCAAGCAGCTTATCATATTTAAATCCTTTCTGATGACTTTGTACATGTTTTTTTCGGCTTTCCTCTCATCGTTCTAGATCACACAATGTAAGCCCCCTGCACCTTCTCATGGCCAGCAAATTAGGTATTTGATTTATGTGCCCAAACTAACTTAGCCTAACATCCTTTATCTAATCTCCTATATTTAGGCAACACCAAATATTCCCAAGAAATATATTCTTTACCTTATCTTTCCTACTTTCTCCATAAAACAGTAACAATAATCAAGAACTTCCATGCTCCAATGGTATTGATGATGGTCCAGCAACTCTGGTGTTTTAACAAAGGTTAATTAGCTGGTGATGATAATCATCACTAGGTGGGGTGAGTGCCTGTTGAGCTCGAAAATCTCGTCTCTTTCAAACTATCCATTAATAACAACTTTAATATATTTTTTCTAGGATTTTGGTAGGCTTGTTTGGGACCTGGTATGCATTTTTATATTGAATTTTCCTAAACTGGCTGTCGTCTTTAAACTCTTGTTCTTATAGGGATTTTCTCAATCAGATCCTTTTCCATGAATCCAAACCAATAGGCTAAATAAGACAGCATCTGCAATATCTAGAAGATAACAAAAAATGATATACAAGCACACTAAGGCTACATGATCCCATGAGTGGTATCTGAATCTAAGTAGATTTAAAAAAATCTATCAATCCAGAGACATTAGTAGAAGGTTTGCTAAACTAGAACTATATCGTTTTTACAAGAAGGTAGTATAATCAGAATCATATGGTCTCTATGACATATTCGTATTAACAAAAAGTTCACTCCCAGTCCATTCAACGTCTCTTCGTCAACACTGGGATTGCTAGTTTCACTAATTCACCATTAAAATTAAAACCATTGTAAGTTTATCTGGTCCACAAATATATGCATCTACAGTCATCATCAAGTGAATACAAAAATAAGGAAAATAAAAAACAACTAGATGCCCTGTTTCCTAACTAGTTGGATTGGCAGCACAATCATGCTTCAACATTGCTATCTGTCAAAAACCAAACTTTAGTCAGATTACACGTATTCAAATTTTCAGTTCATTTATGATATATTCCATCTAGACAGGCCTTCGTTTTTGGCTAAAAACAAAAGGTAATTCTTCAACTACCATAAAAATAACAATTCCTAATCTATATAAGGCAACTGTTGTATGGTTATTCAAATTTGAATTGTACAAGTAGAACTCATGTATATGATCTAATGTAGCAAAAATTATCTTTCCTGGGCAATTCTTACTATATAGATTACTTTATAAAAATTATAGCTTGTATATACAGCTGTTCAAGAATTACAAATCTATTAAAATATCTAATGATATTTAATTGAGTTGATTACTGGCCTTAGAAATCTCTTTGAAAACTCCTTTATTTTGAATGGTTTGGATTGATAATTCAGCCACATTATGTAAGGTTGTGCCTGCCCCATGTAAAATGCTCAAACCATCTTAATGTGTTTTCCTTTATCTTACTAATCCAACAAAAAAGTAAATAGCATTCAGAAAGATAATATAACACCCGCATCCATCTCCTTAAAAATAACATAATCCTCCTTCCAGCAACATCAAAGTCAAATCTTTGTTCACCACATCAATTATTCCAACAACCCTTACCACCATGAACAGATTCCTCCATTTAGTACTCTCACTAGCAAACATCTAACCATTCGAGTTACATAACAAGATATAAAAGGAATCACCACCTTGAAAACTAATCTCAAAAATTTAAAGTTCCATCAAACAGATAATTGGAATTAAAAGAGGAACAAGAATACCTGCAACGGAGGTGTGGTGGTCTCAAACAACATCGCGTCGGGCTTATCAGCAAGAACGGAAGACTTTGTCCACAAGCAACTCAATCCACAACGGCACGAATACAAATTATCCAAATTATCAGGAATCCACGTCCACCCTTTAACCAGAACACTAACATGATCCATCTTCATCGTTCCGCAATCAGCACTCCCATCAACGTCTTGTATTGAAGAAGAAGAGACATTTGCAGAAAACCCTTTATGCTTCTCCCTGAACTGAGCACAACCCACCTCAGAATCCCATTTCCTAAAAGCACCCGCCAAGTCCCTGAAAGGATCTGGAGTTTCTTTAATTTCCATCTTGGGATCATTATTGGGATCAGGAAGGGTATGAACCGAAGCAGAAAGAGATGGGAACTCGAGGAATCCAGAGAATAAGAGCATCAAAAGTGCAAAACCCAACATCATTAAAACGACTGTGAAATTCAGGGATTTGAATTGCATCATGAGGAGAAGATCCACGAACACCGCCTCTCTTTCTCCCTCGGCCAGAGAGAGATCAGCGGCAGATTTACTCCATCAAAACCATCGCTTGGACGTTGCTGTTGGATTCGTTGCTCTGTCTCTTACCAAACGAACTACACTGTTCTCCTTATCGATGCCGAAGACCGTAGACTACAAAACAGATTGGTCAAGACGGCTTCTTGCGTTTCACTGAGTCACGATTCAGCGATTGACAAAGAGCTTACATAGCAGCGGTACACGCCCGACCTGGTACTTCTATGAGCCCAAACTTGACTACCACGCAGGGGTGCTTATCGGGCCGGCCGGCACTATACGGGCCGAAAGCCCATATAGGCACGGCCTACTAGGCATGGGCCTGCTTTGACGCGGGCCGCTGAGGGCTAGCCTATTCCCTCCAAAAAAAGTGGTTTTTGACTCTTTTACCACTTCAAAAACCACTTTTTTGACTGTTAAAGACCTTTTCTACCCTTCCAACTGTCAAATAACAGTCATATTGGAGGGTAGATGTGGTAAAAAACCACTTTTGGTGTTCAATAAATAGGCCTACCTTTTCCCACTCCAAACCACACCTCTTCTACAATCTCTTACTCTTCTCCTGTCACTTTATTAGAGTCTTATTTAAAGTTTTGGCCAATGGCCGGTAGATTTGGCAGAGTGCTCACATGGAGGGGTCCCTAGGCCAACCATTAGCCAAACTTTTAATAAGATTCTAAGAAAGTTATAAATCAGGTTACTATTGTTGTATTTGTAAAGTTGTACTTGTAATAATTAATTAATTTATATTTTTTTGAGCAAAATTTATTTCAATATGTGCAAGACAATTTTGTGAATAATAAACATATTTTTTAGAATTTTTTTTGATTTTTTTACTATTTTTTCCTAATTTTCCTTGGTTTTGTAAAAAAATCAAATTTAATACCCCAAGCCCACCAGGCCCAGTTGCGACCCGCCGGCCTGTCGTACTGTGCCTGGGGTTTAGAGAAAACGGGCCGGACGTGCCGCGCTAAACGGGCCTGGGTTGTGCTGGGCCGGCCCGTTTAGCAACCCTACTACCACGCAAACACTAAAAAGACAAAGGGACAAATTGGTTTTGAGTGGTGGTTTTTAAACATAATTTAGATTTAGTCATCCAATTCTTCATTATTAAAAATTACTAATACTTTTATAACAAACCATGATTACAAAACATTTACACGGGAATTTCGGGACATGAACGATAAAATGTTATTTATTATCAATTATTTGAAAAAAGTATCACTAATTGTTAGTTATGAAGAATTGTATGACTGAATGCCAAAAAGTACCACTAAAAACCACTTTTCTCTCTCTTTTTTTTTTTTTTTGTGTAATTGAAACTTGAAAGGGCTTCTTACAGAACATATCATCAAAGAATTTTGAAATCCCAAATTTATATGAAAAAAATTAAAAGGTTATTGTGTGCTCCCACGCTGAAAGTTATACCCTTAATAATTAATGTGGTACCCTTCAATGTTCAAGATTGTACCATTTGATTATTGGTGCCCTACCTTCCAATTTTGGGAAGTAGTGGTGGCATAAGGCACATGCATATTGGTACATCCTGAACCCAATAACTTAACATAGAAATAGGAGTGGGGTTTAAATTTGAAATTGGAAAGAACGGTGGATATGGTGGTTGTAGTTAGGGATAGGGCCATAATTTGAAGAATATTCCCCCCAATTGTTTTACTAATAGTAAAGATGAGTACTCCCATAAATAGGTAATGACCCAAATTTTGGGATGTACTCTCTGATAGTTAATTATTGCATCCTTTTCTTTCAAGGTTGTACCCTCTAATGTTGGCTATGACTTTTAATCTTCAGGTTTGTACACTACAATTATGTTATAGTCCTAGATTACTCTTATGTGATTAGATCCTTTGATCAGTTGTATCCCATTAGGTTATGGTAATGTCTTATGATATTTGGGTTGAAATCTATTGCAGTGTCATACTGCATTGGTTATTGCTGTTGGAGTGGTATGTTGCCACTTATAACTTCCCACGGTTATTGTTTTTCAAGATTTTAATTGTGATTACGTGGGCCCACTTGAAAAAACACTAACCATAGGATGCTGAATGTGGTAAAACCCCACTCCAACAACAATAATCAATGCAGTATAACACTGTAGCATATGTCATCTCATGATATTTGGGGATTGTACTTTTTTTTTTGTTTGGAGCAATACCCTAGATGCCTGGGTTATGCCCTCTTTTGATTTGACTTGTATCTATTCATGTTTAATTGATATATATAAAAGGATAATTTTGAAATATATTCAAGTGTTTAGAATAACTCTGGCTATTTTTTTTTCTTTTTTTGAATTCTTTTCTAATTTTATTTTGTAAACAAACATATTAAAATCATTGTTTTGAAAGAGATTTAAAAAATGATTATATAAGAACTTATTTTTTAATGTATGTAATACACTATATATAACAATACCTACATGTTAAGGAAAAAAAATTCTTATTAATGATTGTGAAGTTCACAAAAATGCATGCATTAATTAATGAAAATATAATATTCTTGTGCACGTCGCATCCATAGCACAAATTGTGCAACCTTGCAAAAAAGGAGTTGTGATTGAATCACTTTTAGCAAAAATTCAAATCACAAAGGTTTGTTAAAATTTTTAATATGCCTGGACTAAGCCTCACACAGCCACAACGTAAGTAGGGCTATAAGATTTTTGTTCGGGACAATGCACTTTCGTTATTAACTGTGCTTGCCCAATCTCAAAAAGCAATTTGACTGAACTTGGTTGATTAGGCTTAATTTGTGGATGACCCTCCCCGTTGCCACCCTAATAAGAAAAGCACGTATTATGCTCCTTACGAGTGGTTAATGGGTTGGGTTAGACGGGTTGGTATTTGGAGTCGGACTAGTAACTGCCTTATAGGCCCGTTCGGCCGGATATATCTCACCCTAAGGCTACATTTTCGGCTGCATTTGGTATTGCTTCTAAAAAATTGTTGCAAAAAGCAGTTACTATTTGGTTTACATTTATAGTGCCACAAAAAGCAAAAAAAGTGTTATGAATCATGCAACGTGAATAGTAAAATAGACAGGAGGAAGAAGAAGAAGAACACACAAAATTTAAGTGGTTTGACAATGTGCGTGCTTATGTCCACTATGTATGACAAAACCCTACAGGGCCCCTTAGGTCCCTCCTCCCTTAGACCTAGAATATGAACCGGTGTTTCCAACAAAAAGCAGATTTGGTAACAACAAAATATTAAAAATTGCTTCTTGGCTAGTGTTATTACAAAACATATATATAGTTATGCACCAGTCTTGAACTAAAAAGCTTCTTTCTCTAGGCTTAGGCACTTCCAAAGGGTTTAAAGAAGACTCCCTCATTTTCTCATTCTTTCTCTATTTAGAAAGCTTATTTCTCTAGAATTTTTTTAGAGGATTTTCTTTCTCTATATATGACTAGTGGTGGCACGTGCATACTGCACGTCTTCACCCTAATGTAACGCTTCGGTTCCGAGTCCATTTCCAAACCCGAGGTGTTATGGAAAATAAATAAAGCAACTAAAGAATCTGGATAATTTAAAACTTTTTCTAACTTTATAATCAGAGTAAATGCGGAAACTTGAATTCAAATTCTCTTTATTAATCAACAACCATGATATACAAGAATTTCAATTCCATGAACAACCTACAGTTACATAGACTATCCATCTACAATTAACCCAAAATCTGACGTCCTCACCAAGAGTACCTGAAAAATGGGGAAAAACTGGAGTGAGAATAAATCTCAACAAGTAGCAATGTGCATGATGTAAATCCGCCCATAATTTTACAATAATAGTCATGAGGTGAACGATAAAACCAAAACCACGATAATAAGATGATATAACAATAACAAATACCAATCCACAACAACCATATGTGACATAAGAGGACTCTTGAACTGAAACCACTTAATAAGATATTCCTGCCCCCATAGTTCGCCACATCACGAATTTCATGATAGATGGAGTCTGAACCTGCAGTCATTACCATCTCCTCCGTTAACTATCAACGCGGACCACTCACGAATGGGTTGGCGAGTACAATCCTCAGTCCAAAATAAAATCCCATCAAGAGTACCGCTTCCGCGGAGGCCATACTAATCTAATCAAAGATTAATTGACCCACGACGACACGTCTAATACCAATGCATGTGCAAGTCACAAGTGATCCTCAAGTACGGCCAAATTATAGCTCCAATGTGTGAGTCACAAGTAACCTACCAACATGACCAATATAAAGCTCGTGAAAGTCGATGTTTCATTGAACCATGCGGATGGTAACCTGAATAACAAAATAAAAACCGTTTACCGATAACAACCTCGGCTAAGACTAGGTTGCACCTGCAGCGGTCGAGGATTGTTGCTTACGTCGCCCGCACCTGCAAGTACGACGGATCGTATACTGGGGAGTTCCGAACAAGAATAACTTACCAACTAATTCCCTTTCACTTCCTAGCTAAGCTATGGATCCATACTAAGCATTGCTCACTAGACCAAGGTTTGCCGTTTCGGCGGCACCTCGCGAGGTGCCGCCGAAATTTCGCATTGCGGTGCCTTAGCGGCACGAAAAACCAAATCGAAACACTCGCCCCTGCGTTTCGCTGGGGTGCCGGCGAAGCTCAGCGAAATTTCGCTGAGTTTCGCAAAATCCCAGCGAAATGCAGGGAAAATATAAATTTTTTTGGCCCCTCAGCGATTCGCTGAGGTGCCAGCGAAGCGCTGGGGTTACTAATGAGCGCACGCGCCTTGCGCGTGCGCTTGGCACCTCACCTTAAAAAGGTGAGGTGCCGTCGAGATTTCGCCAGAACTGGCGAAATCTCGACGAACAGAAGAAGGGGGTTTCGAAAACCCCCAAATTTCAATTTTTTTTTGAATTTCTTCAAATTAGCTGTTCCATTCTCTTCCAAATCGAAGATAGAGAAGGATTGAAGCTTGGGATTGCAATCTCCATCAGTTTTTGTGTGATTTGAAGCCTTGAAGAGTGTAAAATTGAGGTAATCATGTTTTTTCACTTTTTTATGCTTGTAATTAACTTAGATTGTACTGATTTTTTTATATGTTATGTAACAACACCCGATCTATCGATGGGTGTTGTTACTTTTTTTTTCTCCAAAAATTAGTATTTTTTAATTTATTTGACACGAAAAATCATTTAAAAATAAATTTTAATTATTTTTTTAATACGAAAATAATTAATTATGTATTTAAAAATAACATATTAATAATATAATGAGAATGTTTTATAGTATTAGACTATTAGTAATTTAGTATTACTATTACAAATTTACAATAACAATAATAATTATTTATTTATTTAATACGAAAATCATTAAAAAATTTGAAAAAATTATTAAAAAATGAAAAAAAATTAGTAAAAATATGGATGAAAATATGAAATATTATATGAATAAAGCATGGATACCTAATTTATAGATGGGGGTGCACAATTTTATTTTTTGTAAAAAAGGAATAATTAATATTTATTTAATCCGAAAATCATTTAAAAATTAAAAAAAATATGAAAAAAATTAGTAAAAATATGAATTATATTTATGTGAAGTGTGGACACTCAATTTATTGATGGGCGTGCAAACTTTTATTTTTTTTGTAAAAAATGAATAAATAATTGTTTATTTAATCCGAAAATCATTAAAAAATTAAAAAAATTTTAAGAAAATATGGAAAAAATTAGTAAAAATATGGATTATATTTATGTGAAGCGTGGACACTCAATTTATAGATGGGCGTGCAAACTTTTATTTTTTTGTAAAAAATGAATAAATATTGTTTATTTAATCCGAAAATCATTAAAAAATTAAAAAAATTTAAGAAAATATGAAAAAAATTAGTAAAAATATGGATTATATTTATGTGAAGCGTGGACACTCAATTTATAGATGGGCGTGCAAACTTTTATTTTTTTGTAAAAAATGAATAAATAATTGTTTATTTAATCCGAAAATCATTAAAAAATTAAAAAAATTTTAAGAAAATATGAAAAAAATTAGTAAAAATATGGATTATATTTATGTGAAGTGTGGAGTCTGTGGACACCCAATTTTTAGATGGGCGTGCAAACTTTTATTTTTTTGTAAAAAATGAATAAATAATTGTTTATTTAATCCGAAAATCATTAAAAAATTAAAAAAATTTTAAGAAAATATGAAAAAAATTAGTAAAAATATGGATTATATTTATGTGAAGTGTGGAGTCTGTGGACACCCAATTTTTAGATGGGCGTGCAAACTTTTATTTTTTTAGTTGATTATTTTCTAGATGGGTATGCTAAAGTGATACTTTGTTTAATTGTTTGTAAATTGGAAATTTGGAATTGACACTTCGACAGGTAACCTACTGTTTTCAGGTGATTAGGTAGCGGCCTAGCGGGTGATGGCATCAGGATCTGGTGGTGGTGATGGTGCCGAGACGGGTGGACGTAAAGTAGATATTGGATGGCAGCATGGTACCCGCTATCAGGGAGACAGAAATAAGACAGTATGTAATTACTGTGGTCATGTATTCAAGGGGGGAGGTGTATCCAGACTGAAGATGCATCTGGCAGGTGGTGCCAAGGACGTCAAGGATTGTAATAGAGTGCCACCTGCAGTTAAAAAGCAGATGTGTGAGCACCTACAGATTGGTGTGAAAAGCAGAAAAACGAAGCATATTATAGAGGACGAGATCAGACGGAGACTAGCAGAGCCTCCACGGGTAGCTGAGGATGATGATGATTTTGTCTACCCTAGCGGGATCGACACAGAGGCTGAGAGGGCCCAGTATAGAGCAGCACACCATGCATCCCTGGAGTCAGAGTTTGAGCGGAGAGAGATGCAGAGACATGGATTTGAGAGAGGCGGTCATTCTGGGGCTGGTGGGTCGGCTTCTTTGAGGCGTTCTCATTCTACGAGAATGCCTGATTATCTTGTGGACCCTGACACACATAGATCATCAGATGCGAAGCAAAAGAGGCTGAAAGATTCTTGGAGTGGAGGATCAGTTAGAAAGAAGATGGGTAAGTTCATATCTCGGTTCTTCATATTCAACCATATCCCTGCACATGCAGCTTCCTCTCCGCATTTTAAGAGTATGGTTGACGTTATTCAGGAGTCTGGGGTTGGAGTCCTACCTCCTACACCGAAAGAGATCATGGGGGTTTATTTGGATGATGAAGAGAAAGAGATGCTGACATTTATTAAATCTTTGCGTCCATATTGGGAGAGATTCGGGGTTTCAATTATGTGTGATGGTTGGACAGGCCCTACGAAGCTGTCAATCATCAACTTTATGGTCTATTGTAGAGGCAAGGCCGTCTTTTTGAAGTCTGTAGATGCCTCAGATAAAATCAAGGATTCAGAGTACATCTTTGGTTTACTAGAGGAGGTGATCAGAGAGGTTGGGATACATCTCGTTGTACAGATTGTTACAGACAATGGGAGTGCCTTTAAGAAGGCTGGTCAAATGATACAGGCGAAGTACCCCATATACTGGACCCCTTGTGCTGCACATTGTATAGACCTGATGTTAGAGGCCATTGGGAAGAGGAAGAGGGTGAAGAAGACACTACAAGATGCTCGGAAGTTGACTACATTTATTTATAATCATAATTATGTGTTAGCGAAGATGAGAGCAGTATGTCATGGAGATATAATCAGGCCAGGGATTACTAGATTTGGTACAAATTATATTGCCTTGGATAGCATGCTCCGACACAAGCAAGGATTGAGAACCTTATTTACTAGTGAGGATTGGGGTGCTTGCTCTCATAGTCGCACTGAGAAGGGGAGGGAAGTAGAGGATATCGTTCTTCGTGGCAGCTTTTGGGATGGTGTGAAGGAAGTTGTCGATATATTGGAGCCCATTTACAGGGTGCTACGGATTGTTGATACAGATTCATACCCGACCCTCGGTTCCATCTATGAGAGCATGAGGGTGATGAAAGAACAAGTTCAAATTGCCGTAGAGTCGTCCTACCAGTGGGTCCACAAGATCATTGATGATCGTTGGATTAAATCGATGGAGCATCCCATACTTTTGGCAGGTAATTAATTTATAATATTAATTAAGGTTTGTTGATTTTTTTTATACTTATACTTCTTTGATAATGCTAAATTGTTTATTAATTCTCATTTTCTTTTCAAACACAATAACAGCACATTACTTTAACCCAAAATATCACTACAAGGACAACCTTGGGATGCGCGCAGAGATGTGGACAGCTGTGCTGATGGTTTATTCCCACCTCGATCCCAATTCTACCGGGAAGGCAGATTTCGGCAATGAGGTAAATTCTATATAAATAATAAATAAGTGCTCTATCAATTGTAATTTGGAATCTTTTCCTCAATTTTTACTAAATTCTGAACATGCTCTTGCAGTTGATCAAGTTTAGAGATGCAATGGAATCATTTGGAATGACGACTGCCATTGCCTCGCGGAGTACGATGATGCCATGTATGTAATTTACTACATTTTGGTAAATCATTTAGAATTTCTAAATTTATTTTATGCTTATTGAAAATCATTACACGTTTCAGGCGAATGGTGGGCCATGTACGGAGGTTGTGCTCCCACTGTGTCGAAGCTTGCGTGTCGGATTCTCGCTCAGACTGCATCCTCATCTGCTTGCGAGCGTAACTGGAGCACCTTTGCGTTGATTCATACAAAGCAAAGGAACCGGCTGGCCTATCAGAAGCTACAAAAGCTCGTGTTTTGTCACTACAACATGAGATTACGAGCGAAACAGCTGGAGATCGAGACACAGCGTAGTAGTGCATATGTTGACGACCCTCTGGACATCCTATGCAGCACCCAGATTGATGAAGACAACCCATTCTCAGAATGGGTGACGACTGCGGAGTTAGACGAGCCTAATGGTGGGCCAAGTTCAGTCGTTGCTCGCGCCGCAGCAGAGATGGGGATTGATGTTGATGCTGTTATGGAGGAAGAGAGGGGATTTCCTTCTGTTGACTCTTTTGATAGAGATACCAGCGTAGTGCCCCCTTCAGTTTCTACAGCAGCAGCGACGCCCTCAGTCCCAGTTCAGTCAGTTGAGGGTACAGAGTCTGACTCCGAGGATGGACATAGTGGGTAGGATGGACATAGTGGGGATGGTGGAGGGTCTGATGATGATGACGACGATGATGGTGGAAATGATCATCAGGGAGGTGGAGGACAATCACATAGGCCAGGGGTTAGTCCTTTCACTGGGGAGGCAGTGTACACACATGCCACCCAGGACACCCACCATGGAGGGCGATACAGTCAGGGTGATCAGTCAGATCCAGAGCCACGTACTTTTCAGAGGCGGGGTAAGGGGAAGGAGAGGATTGGTGCCCAGGACGAGGATGAGATGTCTCGATCGTTTATGAGTATGGACATGGAGGGATCTAGCAGTACATCTTCACGTAGTTATGGGGATCAGAGTGGGTAGTATGGAGGATATGCATATCCATATCCTGGGCAGTTTCACACATCTGACAGCTATGGGTTATTTGATTTTCCCTCATATCCAGTTGCACCAGCTCCATATCCAGCTGCATACGGATATGGGTATGTCCCAGTGCCAGTGCCAGTCCCAGCTATCCCATATCCATATGGTTATTATCCTCCACCAGTCGTAGTAGAGGAGGAGGAGGAGGAGGAAGAGGAAGAAGATGAGGATGCGGGTGTTATTATTATGAGGGAGTATTATGATGAGTGTCCTCCTGTGGGCTTTATTGTGGATTTAGATCAGGATGAGTATGAGGAGGTTGTGCGTCGTTACAGAAGTCAGTACGCAGGGCGCACGTCATGGAGGCGATATGTTCACATGCTTGAGAGACGACGACAGCAACAACATCAGCATTTCCAGCCTTCTAGACATTCTACTTCTTATTGATCTTTGTAGTTTGTACTTTGTAATCTTGTGACTCTTGTCTCTTATCTCTTGACTCTCTTGTAGACTTCTACTTTGTATTTTGCATTTTTTGCAATTTGTCTTTTTAATTTTTATGATTATTAATCTATGTGCCTATGAGGCTATGACTTTGTTTTATGCATGTAAGTATGTAACACATGTTACAAAGTGTGATGTAATGTGCTTACAGTTGTAGCCTTGTAATTGCTTATGTTCATGTGTTTGTATTTGACTATTTGTTCATAAATTAGATCAAATACTTATTTATTCTATCTATTTTTGCATATAAATTGTATAAAATCATGTCTATTATGTTATTTTAGCTTAATTATGTTTTTTATTTTTAAAACAGGCATTTCGTCGGCGTGCCGCCAATTTCGGCGAAATGGCCCTTCTGACAGTTTAATTTCATCTTTTTTAATCAAAAAAGGCGTTTCGGCGGGGTGCCGCCGGCGTGCCGCCGATTTCGCCAAAAATGCTGTTTCGAGCCATTTCGTCAGAATTTCAGCGAAATTTCGTCAGAATTTCGTTTCGGCCGCCTACCGGCGCACCCCAAATCACCGAAAAGTCGATCCTTGCACTAGACATAACTCACAATCAAAACCTTGAATAACTCAATGATACAATAGTCAATGATAAACCTCGTACCAATAATGACAACCATGTCCCAAGTGTTGTGTCCAACAATAATTTCTAAAACCACGGTGTCCAACTAAAAGATATTCAAAATAACCATTAAGTAGTTCTTAAATAGAGTTTCAGATCATTTAATAAGAAAAGTATGAGAGTATACACAAATTCTAAATAAAAGGTTCAGATTTGAATCGTGTTAGTGTGGGCATACTTAGTTTATCTTTCTAATTCAGTATTTAGGTTATTCTTTATTTCTTATAAAGTTTATTCCAATTCCTCCACTTTGGTTCATCCTAAAATCCTTACTTTTAAATCCTTATTTACCAACTAATACCCTAAATCTCTAAAACCTTTGGGTTATGTTATTAATTCTTTCCAGAAGTTAATTTAGGTCTATTATGACTTGTTAGCCTAGGTTTCATACCTAGAATCCTAATAAAAATGGTTTGAGTGCATAGGTTTACCTTAACTAGTCTCCTTTGATTCTTATTACATTCATTGTTCCAAATAATTACCATTTTATCCGAATTTAATTCCATCACTTCCTACATCTCAAATTACCCTATTTACAGGTGTTACAACATTAAAATTCCAAGAAAAATCATTAGAAATTGAATCTGGGCACAAATCCCAAGTTTTGAAATTTCTGACAGTTGGTTGCTCGAAGGGTCGCTCGGGCGACTGCTCAAGCGGTTAAGTTTTCAGATTCTGTTATTTTTCAAAGCCCTATCGCCTGAAGTAATGCTCGAGTGGTGTCTTGAGCGCTCCGGCTATAACACTGTTTTTCTTCCCTTTACAGAAATTTTCAAACTTTCTATACATACTATTAATTTGATTTGATTCTAAACATCTGATTTCCATCCTAAACTAGTTCTGAGACAACCCTAAACTAATCCCATCATCTTTCTACTTTTCTTGAGTTTCTTTTTAAGTTTAACTTACCAAGATCAACTCTTTCTTGGTTTTTAAAGAATGTTAAATCACCAAAACAATTCTTTATAAACAAATAAACTTTTTCCATGAAATCCAACTTAAAAAACAATACGATCAAACATAAAAAAACAGAAGAAAACATGCAGTTCCTCCGGTTTCAAGGGTTTGCTACTTGCCTTATGATGAACCCAGATTTTTTTCGAACCTTCGTTTGTGCCCATTTTTGGAGCTTGACCGCATCCCTCTAGACTTCTCCAATTTAGATCTCTACTGTTTAGTTTGAAGTCTTCCATGAGTAGAACAAAAAGCTAAAATTTCAGCCCATTCCAATGGTTGGATATTCCTAGATTGCTGTTCGAAGTTGGCTAGTCGGTCATCTCTGCAACTCTTCTTTCTAATTTCCTTTTATTTTGGCTCCTATTACTGATGCACGAATTTCCCTCTCCTTCTAACTTGTTTTCAAAACCTAAAACACTCTTTAAACCTCTCTTTTATAGTCTCACTAATAGACCAACTCTAATTAGGTTTAGCTTATTCTAATATACTAAGTGTATTCCCTCTTCTACCCTTCTCCTTAATTTAATTCTTTTAACTCTCTTTTAAGGGATCTCATAACCAATTTTCGTGCTTAATCTTATTCCTAATTTTAAATTGAAATTAGAATTTTATTATTCACTCAAAATACCTAAATTTTGGACCCTAAATAATATAATTACCATTAGGCGCTTTTTCCACCCTTTAAGCCTTAATTTCATTATTTTACATCCAACTAAGCTAAGATTTTGTCTAGTTGAATTTGTTGACATCATAACTAATTATCTTATTTTCTTTCATAAATTTAACAAATTGAAATGACCAAATTATCCTTCATCTTTAAATTCCTATTTTAACCTTTATATCTCTCTTTAATTCTCCTACCATTATCTTTCTTAGTATTTCTTCTATAGTTTATTCTTTAATTATTTATTTTATTTTTAGGAAAATCCAGGGTTTTACACCTAAACTGTAGCATATAAGTAGGGGTTTAAATTGGAATGTGGAAAGAGCATTGGGGGTTGTCATTATAGTTTCGGATTGTTTTAGTTGAGGAGGGCAATAGTTGAAAAAAAAAAAGGGAGGCTAAAATCTGGAGGAATATTCCCCCCTCTTCCCTTTACTAATAGTATAGATTTTCTCTTGTTTTCTTTCCCTATGGCTGTGATTGGATAGTCGGATTAAGTTGGAAAGTCTGTTGGGAAAGTGATATGCCAGAAAGTAATATTCCAGAAAGTGAAAATTAACTTTCCTGAATGTTGTTTGGATGTATTCAGAAAATTTATGAAAACTGATGGAAAATCCTAGTTATGATGTTTGGTTAATCAGAATGAATGAGAAAAGTCTTACATTTTCCTATTTTACCCTTTAATTTTGTCCACATAAAATTGAAAAAAAAAATACTATAAACACCCATTCCCTATTTTTTTACTTACTTGTTTTAGTCAAGGACATGCAACACTTCCACTCCTTTAATTTATTTATTTTTTAAATGAAGAACACAGACAACGCTACTCTTATTTTTTATTTTTTTAAGCAAAACACGATCCCCTATTTTTCCATTTTTAAGAAAGAAGGGGGGCCACATGATCGCCCCCATGTTTCTTAAGAAAGAAGTGGGGCCACATGATGGAGAAAGGAGGGATTGGAAAAAAAAAACTAGGGGTAAATAGGTAATAACTGTTGCTTGGACTTTCCTTTCCGGCAAAATCCGACCATTTTGGTCAGAAAACAAAACTGGGTAAAACAAGCGTTGAATGAACGTTGACTGATTTTAATTTTTGTGGGTCCCACATTTTCCTTCTAACCAAACGCCCCATTTATGAAGGAAAGTTTGTTTTCGGGCAAAACCCGGAACAATCCGGCTAACCAAACGTAGCCTATGATTCTCTTTAGAGGATTTTGTTTTTCTAGGGTTCCCTCCCTAGAGGATTCTCTCTAAAAGATTTTCTTCCATTTATAATTTTTTCTCTCCGCAGAGGAACAACTGCAGAGAAATTGGACCAGTAGACCCTCTCCTAGACCTGCTTTGATCCAATTTCTGCAGTAATCCAATGCGTGCCTGCAACAAATTTAATTTTCCATGGTGGACCAGGCTGGTCTTCAGAAGCAACATCTAAAGTACAGCTTCAAACTTCTAGAAAAGTAATCCCACCAATCCAAACCATTGTCCTAACATCTACCCTTTTGTCGTTGTTGAACATCTACTCTTTTTTTTTTGGTAATGTGTTGAACATCTACTCTGACAGGGGAATGGAAGGTTGTGTTGCATTCAATGACTGTGTATTGAATGCAACACGAGTTGCTGTTTTCCATGTGCAACCAAAGCTCTTCACACAACACCCCCACAGAACATGAACTAAATGAATTCTCTCTCTCTCTCTCTATCTCTCTCTCCTCTATCTATGCGAGTGTGTATTGGATGCATGTACACATAAGGACTTTAAGTCCACGTTAACACCATTTCCTGCTGCACTACTCAATCAAAATTGATATCTCTTTCATGCCTTATCTTTGATGAGGATGGAAGGGCACGCTATTCAACATCTATATATACCTGATATCCTTCTCTCCTTTCATCACAAATGCTTTGCAGGCAACAAGTATTAAGACTCCACCACCCTCATTTCATCACTTCATCTTATCTTTACCTCACTTATGACAAAGAAACCAGAGGATGAGGGGAGGAGATCAAGAGCTCCAAAGGGGCACTTCGTGGTCTATGTGGGGAGAGGAATGAGAAGGTTTGTTATTCCTACATCTTATTTGAAGTGCCCAACCTTCCAGCACTTGCTAGAGAAAGCTGCAGAAGAGTATGGTTTTGACAGCCCAAAGGGTATTGTTTTACCATGTGAAGAGTCCTTCTTTGAAAGGCTCATAGCCAATAAGGCAAATTGCACGTAGCTAGTCATCTCATGTGTAAGTTGGGAGGCTCATTGTTGTGTAATGTTTTTAATTCAGTGAGGTTAGAGAGAGGTTTTTGTGACTTGCATATGCACTTACAAAATACTCACACACAAATAGATATACCAGGGGAGTGGTGGCCGAGTGGTCTTGTAGGTTTGCAGTAAAAGCTTGGTGGGCTGCAGGTTCTGGGATCAAATCCCCCTTCCCAAGGACTGGACCCCCCACCTACAAGATTCATTGTGCTCTCGTGTGCTGTGGTGACGGTCCAATTCCTCCGACTAAGGCGGAGGAGTTGGGTTGGTTGCTATGGCTCAATCCGAACATTCCACAGCAGGTAGGAAGCCACTATGGTAACGCCCAGGGGGGTTGGCCACGCTGGTAGCCCCTTCCTCCTTTCTTCCCTACCAAAAAAAAATAGATATATATTTTTCCTTTTTAGGTAGTCTTTAAACTACAACCATACAAGCCACATTGAAAGAAATTTTCAAGTGCTTGAAATAATGAAAAAAAAAAATCTATTTACATATTTGTTAATAAGTACGACCATATACATTCCAAATTACTTAAGCAAGCAAGCATTACCAAAAAAAAAATTACTTAAGCAAGACTAATTAACCATACAAGCCAAACTGAAAGAGATTTTCCGACCATGGAAAATCTAAACCAAATTTTCACTTTCCAAACAACCGAAAGATAACCAAATTTGACCATCAAACTAATGTTTGTCATATGGATATTTATCCCCAGGCCTAGGGATGTCAAACGGGCTGACAAGCCCACGTGCTAGCCTGGTTCGACACGTTAGCTTTAGGCATGGCCCTTCAATTTTTGCTGTGCCATTGGCAGGTCTTCCAGGCTATTGGCCCCTTTAGGAACAGTTGGGCACGGCCTGTTACGCGACGCCCGCAATGACTATCCGTGTGGTTAATTAATAAAAAGTTATTTTTTGTTTTTATTATGAATGCTAGTCGGGTGCACGTGCAATACTGCATGTATGAAGAAGAGGTAAACGGGGAGCGAACAGTCTTCCAATTGATTATTAAGTTTTAAAAAATAGACTTATACCCTTTTATTAATGAATCTTCACCATGATGTGTAAGGGCTATTTTGGAGGGTTAGTCTTATAAATTGATAGAAAAAGAGACCCACCCTTCTAGCGCTTACAATTGTCAAATAACATCATATTTTGAGGATAAAAGTTGTAAAAAGTCAATGATAAATGCCTATAATTAAGTAGACATAACCCTTTACATTATTCCAAACTAAATCAATCCTCTCCTCCTCCTAGATTAGTTCTAAAGCATTCAAGCTCTCAATTCTTTAGCTTTTCAATTGTAAATCTTTTTTTTTTCATATTAAATTCCTCAAGAATCAAAATTGAGAAATGGAGTACTGAAATATTAGCTTTAGCTTCAGATATCTGGGCAAGTCAACAAAGACTTGTTTATTTAACTTTAACTGCATATTTTATGGATGAAAACTGGAAAATGGAAAAAAAAAACATAGCCATTACCATATTAGAATTTGAGTATTTTGAAGTAAATAAAGTTAATACAATAGGAAATATATGTATCTAAATAAAGATTATCACTTGATAATGCCATGCAAATGATGATATAATATATTTAAAAAAACAATTAAATATAACTTTAGATGAAAGTTTATTTTATATTCCACAAGCTTATCACATCATAAATTGAATTGTAAATGATGGCATAGGAATATTAGAAGATAATAATATAGAAAAATTAGATATCGATCTACGCTTTAATGATATATTTACACATTTCTGTAAAATGAAAGTACAACATTGCTCATTAGATGAACTTGACTGGGAATAGCACAAAATTTTAAGAGATTTTTTAAAAGCTTCTGGAATTTGTATTATGTTTGTTTCAAAATAATTGGCCAGAGAATTGAAGAGCTTTATGGATTATCCTCTAGCTTATAGATTATCAAGTTCTTCGCATATAATATTTGCTTTATGTTGCTATTGGATATCTCTTATCAGAGTTGCCAATCACGATTCGTAAACTATTTCTTTTCAAGAATTTCTTTTTATTAATCTAGTTGTTCAATGAAGAGTTGTTACTATTCATGGACATTTTCAACTTCTTGAAATGCCTTAGGTAAGAACCTAGACAACAATTCTCTTGATCTCTGATGGTTTGTTTAGAAGGTATTTTAAAGATTTTTCGTTTGCTACAAAGTTAAACAACCTTTGCATACACTTTTTGATGAATATGCTAGTAAAATGTCAAAAATTCATCCTAGTAAAATGTCAAAAAGTAGGCCAATCAACCAAACACATGCTTCAATGCCAAATGATTCCCCTTAGAGTGCAATAAGTTTTAGGAGGGGGAGAACAACTGGTAGCTAGAAGTGTATCATCAAAATGGATTTTATTTTATTTTATTTTGGCCAGGTGGAAGCAAACTCATGGTCAGTATCTTATGCTTGTTGCCATGACATATGATCTACTAATAGATTCAGCATCCACATGTTGCATCAGAATCAACTTTAGTATCAACGGCCAGAGGGTGGACGACTATCACAATAGGTTAACATTGGAGTAGTGATGAATGATTGGTTGACAGCACAATAAAGAGCGTTAAGCATGGCTATTGAGGAGCTACTTTGTGATGAATTGCAAGAGTTTGAAATTCAAAATTAGTAACAATATAGATTGCAAGCTTTTTTTTCCTATTAAACTGCAAATGAAAGATAGATGAGTTGGTGGTAGATTAGACAGGATATACTTTTCTATACTAGTATATAAAGAGACCTGTGAAGTTTCTTTCCAGTATTCACTTTTCGTAGTTAACCATGAGATTTTATCAATGACCTCCTTATCCCAAAGAAGAGATAATCATGAGATTTTAACTTCCTTATCCTAAAAAATAGTTCCAAGTTGACTTATATATAATTATCTTTTTCAAATCATAATAATTTTCTAATTAGAAATATTTTATTTTACAATTTTTTCACAATTAAAAATAATTATATAAAATAGATAATTATTAAAATAAATATGTTATAATTTAGAATATAGTTTTTGATAGAATCTTATTGTATAAGAAAATAACTATTATTAAGAATTTTCTAAGAATTTTTTTTCTAACTTTAACATGTGCATAGCGGTTGCTTTCCCCTAATATTATAGTAATGCAATAATAAACATAGCAAAATTAATTTCTATAATAGAAAGTTATGTATGTAATTTACTTTTTTATAAACAATTTTTTTTTGCATAAAATGCAGCATAATTTATATATAATTACAAGGTCATAAATAAAAGTAGTTTTATATTTACATTTTTTGGCGTGAAATTTGTTTTTCTTTAGTTTAATAATAAATTTTTAGAAAAAAAAATGGGGAGGATGGGTCCGCACGGCGTGGCCTGCAGCTCGGCACAGCCCATTAATGTTCGGTACGGTCCAAGGCTGAGCCAGGCCCTGCCTGGTGAGTCTTTTTTTTGGTATTAAAAACACAGCATGACATTTTCTAAGTAGAAACTTTGACTCTTCTCAAATGAGTTCCCCCTAGGTAGTTCGAATGGAGAGTAGGAAATAGAAAAAGAGGGGGGTGCAGGAGCCAGGTGCACGCAAAGTCATCCAAAGCAAAGTTTGCAAGGAGGTCCGTAGCAAAATTAGCCTCCCTGTAGATGTGACTGATTGAGCAATCCTCAAAAAATCTGAACTTGATAATTGCTTCTTCAATGATGTTCTTCACAGTCCATGGAATATCTCCATTTTCCTTCTTCATGAAATTAACAATGGCAGCCGAGTCACACTCGAATTCTACCCTTCTGATTTTCAATGCTTGTGCGAGATTGATCCCCTCCAGGAGGCCGTGTGCTTCAGCCACTAAGGCAGATGAGGTGCCCAAAAGGAGGGCAGTTGCTGCAATGAATTCCCCTTGTGGTCCTCTGGCAATAACTCCACAAGAAGCTCTTCCCGGATTCCCTCGTGAAGCTCCATCAACATTGATTTTGGTGTAGTTTTCCTTGGGTAACAACCATCTCACGGCTACCTCCTCTGTTATCTAGTGCCTTGGCTTTTGTTGTTGCAGCTGAGCTGAATCATCCTGTAACAACAGAAAATGGGAGATACTCAGAGAAATGTTTGGGGGGATACCTTCAAACAGTACCTGATTTCGGGCTTTCCAAACAGTCCAAAATAGGTTAGCCAAAGAAGAAGGTGCTAGACCATCATTACCAGACTGCTTTAAATGCTGAAACCACAACTCCCTGCAATTATTTTGAACCTCATAACCATCAAGATGGCCTCCAACACCTGCAAACCAGATTGCACGAGTAAAGGAGCACCTGGAGAAGAGATGCATAGCCGTTTCAGTTTCATTGTTGCATAATACACAGTCATGCAATTGGGAGTTCAGTCTTCTTTGGAGGAGGTCACTAGTTGTGAGACCATTCTACATCATCTTCCAGATAAAAAACCTTATTTTTTTGGGGGCAATGGAGTCTCCAAATCTCTTTCCAGTACCTATTTGACACTTGAACTTCACTGTTAGATAATAGATTATAAGCAGAGGACATAGTGAAGGAACCATTTTTACCTGGCTTCCAGATTGGCAAATCTCTGATTCTACAGTGATTAATGTGGACAGTTTTTATGATGTTGATTGTGTCAGAATTCCACAATCTCGATAAAATACTGAAGTCCCATTGGTTTGTTTGGGGATTAATAAGGTCTGCCACAGTGTTAATGTGCCCCAATTGGCTGAGATCTGGGGGTCTAGTTTGATTTGTCTCACCCGGAATCCATCTGGAGTCAAGGACATTAATGGACTCGCCATTAGCCAAGCACCAACCCATGCCTTTGTTGATGAGCTCTTTGGTCTTCAGTAGGTGCTTCCAAATTTGAGAGTCAGTGGGTTTGGGGGTAGCTTCCACAAAACTTTTGTCCTTCAGGTACTTAGCCTTGAAAAAGGAGGTCCAGAAGAGATCATTGTTGCTCATGAGGTCCCACCCTTTTTTGGCTAGAAGGGCAACATTAAAATGCCTCAAGCTTTTCACATTAAGACCACCGGAGGCTTTGGGGAGGCAAATCTTCTCCCATCTAATTGTATGGAGAGTTCTTTCTTTTTTTGGTTTAGCCCATAAGAAGGATCTGGACTTCTTTTCAATGAAATCCGTGGTTTTGCAAGGCAGAATCATACAAGACATAAGATGTATAGGCATGCCCATAACAACAGAATTAATGAGAGTGACCCTGCCTGCTTGGGTGAGGAGGTTTGATTTCCAAGATGCCATTCTCTTACAAATCCTATCATTTATGTCAGAGAATAAGGCATTTGAGATCCTACCATCAGCAAGGGGGATACCCAAGTACTTTTGGAATTTTGTAGTGGCCTTGATCCCAAAGATTCTACTCAGATTTCCCCTAGCGCTACCTTTGATACAAGGGCTAACCAACAACTCAGTCTTATTCAGGTTAATTTCATGGCCCGCTAGGGAACAGAATTGATGAAGAGTCTTGAAGAGATGAGTACTTTCCCTAGTAGTTGCCTTACTGAAAATAAGCAAGTCATCAGCGAACATCAAATGATTGAGCTGAGGACTATTTCTGCTGATTTTAATACCTTTAGTGAGATTGTTGTGACCCTCTTCAAGGAGAAGATTAGATAAGATTTGTTGGGTCAGGATGAAGAGGTAAGGGGAAAGGGGGTCTCCTTGCCTAATGCCTCTAGTGGGGGTGATGATGCCTACAGGAGAGCCATTGACTAGAATAGAGTAAGTTACAGAAGTAACACATCTCATGATAACCTTTGGAAAAATAAGCTTTTAGTGATATTTTTGAACATAATTAAAATTCAGTCAGTTTGTAACAAATCTAAGCAACATAAGTAACATTTGACTTAAATTTTAATTACAAGCACTATCCTTCCAAAAATGTACAAGTCAATTGTTAGAACACACAAGTCACCCTATTAAATGACTTGTATATTGTATTATAAAGTTATTCTACAAAAAGATATAATACAATGTATTGATTGACTTATACAGTTATAAAGTGACTTCTACAATAATATTGTGAGAGCCCGCTTAAAAGAAAGGGTAAATTACACTTATCTCCCTTGAGGTATACTATAATTACACTTACCTCCCTTGAGGTTTCTAAAATAACACTTTCCCCCTTGAGATTTGTGTATGGGTCAAAATAACACTCTTTCATTAAAGTTTATGTCAAAACAGTAGTAATAGTTAGTAAAATAATTTGAACTGGACAAGATTACCCCTTCATAAAGATGAGAACAAAAATTTTAATGGCCTAAGGCATAACTATCATTTAACTTAAATGGGGGTAATCTTGTCCAGTTCAAATTATTTTACTAACTATCCCTACTGTTTTGACGGAAACTTCAATGAAAGAGTGTTATTTTAACACATACACAAATCTCAACGGGGGAAAGTGTTATTTCAGAAACCTCAAAGGAGGTAAGTGTAATTATAGCATACCTCAAGGGATGTAAGTGTAATTTACCCTAAAAGAAATTCATTGACTGATACAGTTACGAAGTGACTTCTACAATAATATTGTGAGAGCCCACTTAAAAGAAATTCATTGACTGATACAGATATAAAGTGACTTCTACAATAATATTATGGGAGCCCTCTTATAAGAAATTCATTTCTAACCTAAATATCATTAAAATTTAATTATTTCGATAAAGGTTTCTTAAAAATTACAAGCCAAAACAATGCTTCGAAAGGTAGCCTTTAAGCTTAACCTTTTTCGTATGGGGGTCAGGAAGAACGGCGCTGAACGTAATGTCATCCTCTTTCATGTCTTTCGGGAAGATTCGTGGTCGCACAAGCGAACAAAGAGCACATCCTCCTTGATTAGAGCTCCAGACTCCAGAGCTCCATTGTCAACGTCGTCAACGACGGAGCACATGCTCTAACGCCGTTTCCTTCGCGGTTATGGTACGGAAAAGTTGTTTTAACCTTTGTTTTTTTTTATATGTCACAGGCATCTTCATAATGTCAGATCCGACAGCAAAAGACGCACGCCTCTGACCTTATTCCTTCAATCAAAATCGTGACACTGTAGCCTTTCCTATGGACTACACATTACCTGTACTCCTTATTCTAAAACCATCATCTATTTTCCCTCATCGAACATTTGGCCCAACCTCGTTATCCAATTTTCCACCTCAACAATCCAATTTTCCACCTCAACATTTTGAGTCAAATAATTTTTTGCATTTTATTTGCCACGTGGAAACATTTATCATTCATTAGCTGGATGACATCACTTTTGTGTTTACATGAATTGCCCTTGCTATTGTTGTGAGGGGTTGAAAGCTTTACGTGCAGTATCTCACGGTCACTATGTTTTCACATTTTCTAATGTGAAAACACCTTTTTCAAATGAAGAGCAGTGGTCGTGAGATGCTGTATGTGGTAGCATCCAGCATTTTCAGTTTCGTGCCACCCAAAAAGCGTTTTTTTTTAAGTGTCGATGCGTTTCGATACAAAAAAAGCGGTTATTTGAAAATCAATGATTTTTTTTTTGCGATGTGCCGACGAAATGAAGCGGGTGTGCCGAGTGAAACGGGTCAAAACGAGTGAAACAAGTGATAAAAAGAAAAAAAAAATGATTTTTTAAAATTTTCATTAGTGATTTTTTGTGGCGTGCCGACGAAACAAAGCGGCGTACAGGCAAAATTTCGACTTTTTGATTTTTTGGCGTTTTCGGCGTGCCAATTTTTTCAGGGATCTGCACGCCCATCGAAATCAAAATTGAAAACCTTGGTAGCATCTCACGGAAGCTACTGGGTCTGTAGCACATAACCAGTGGTAGACGATTTCATCCCTGCTGTGAGATGCTGCATGCCATGTGGTGCATCTCACGATTAGTCATTTTTTTTATGTGGGCTCCACTTGAAACATTTACAATAGTGAAAAAACATAACTGTGAAAAAACATGGTAGCATCTCATGGCCAAAATAGAGGGCAATTCAGGTAAAGACAATAGAAGATTTCAACCTTTGTTTAGTATAAGATTGTCATTGAGTTGATCTAGTTAATAGAATTGATCTAATTAGATTGAGGATTGACTTGACTTGTGTTACGTGCCCGTTGCTCCAAAAGCCCTAAGGCTTATGGCGATTTTGTTGGTTAATCATTTAACATTTAGGATCATAACATTCCACCATGCTTTCGTAGCGACGTCCACAGTGGCCTACTCTATCGGCACTGATCCGGTAGTAGCCCTTTCCCTCTTGGCTGCTTCACTCATCTATTAGTATTCAATGACTTAACACCATGCTTGTACATAATACATAGGATTTGTTACGTGCCTAATCGTTGCTCCAAAAGCCCCAAGGCTTATGATGACTTTGTTGGTTAAGCATCTAACATTTAGGATCGTAACAACTTGTAAAGTATGAGTGGAGTTAAGCTTAAGTTTAAGAATTCGGTTGATGGCTAAGCTTAAGATTTGGAAAAAGAAGAAGAAGAAATTTTAAAGAGCTTAAGAGGCTTGGCTTAGTTGTAAATTGCATTTAGTGATGGCAATGTCGTGTAAGGTTGTAAATGGGTCGGATCCTGATCCGATTACTATCCAGTTCCGATTAAATTGATTTGATTTGATTTAATCAGATCTTTATCTGAAAAAATGTTCGGTGTATCAAATACAGATTTAAAGATTAGATCCATTTAATAATCGGATTTGGATTTGTACATTACTATATCCGTTGGATAAAAATTCGAATCCGATTAAATTTAAGGTATGATTGAAATTTTAGAATTTTATAAAGGCGTTTAAGTAAATAGGCTAACATACTATATAAGTAAATAAGCTAACATACTATACGTGCAAGTAGTAGGCTTTTTAAAAAAAAAAAGGCCAATTTAACCGGATTTAGATACGGATTTTAGAACCATATTCGATTTCGGATTCAATAACAAATATGAAGGATAAGTGGATATTTAATTGCATTCAGATTTCCTACAATTTAATCGGATCGGATTCGGATCTTGGTGGATCCAGTCCGAATTCGACCTGTTTACAGCCCTAATTTAGCGGCTTAAATGCAAGGTGTATCATGCATCTATAACAAATTTCCTACACCCTACCTTCAAAGCAAGACTCAATGCATGTGGGTCGCACAAGCCACATATTATTTAATGAATTTTTTCATTGGTGGATCCACATATTTTAATCCAGCCTCTAATTGTTAGCGTTTGGTACGTATTAATAAATATATTGTATATAAAAAAGTCGATTCTATTACATTCTTTACTACAACTGTGGTCAACCCGACCCATTCCTTTACAACTCGCCTCTTTCAATATGTGCTGGCGGGGTGCAGCATAAAAAGTTATATATATATAAAACAAAAGTTATTTTTGAGAAAAAACAATATATGTGTAACAGACTTTCGTACACACCCTTGTAAAGCGTGTCTAAAATACATCCTAATGGCCTAGCATTTCTTTATTAAATTAAAAACAAAACTGCATTAGCTTTGAGTGTATTGTTGTCTTTTTTCTTTCCAGAAATTCCGTAAAACTTGTAAGTCTTTTTTGATGAAAGGCCAGCCTATACTCTTTCTTTAATCAAAATGAAGCTTAATTAGACATAAAAAAAAAGATGAGAAGATATACAACCCAACATAAAAAAAAAGATACAAAGACACATCAAAAATAAAATGCCAAAGGCCAAAGTTGAGAAGATATACAACCAACATAAAAAAGATAAATAAAAATATGGCATTCGGGTTTCGAATCAAAACTGAAACAGAGCTAACATAAGAAGATCAAACCAATGGCCGAAGCCATCGCAACCAATGAAAATCCATTGGTAACATCTGATGCGTCTGTATGAAGACGGATTAAAAGTCCCACTAACGGGGAATTCAGCGTCAATGTCAATGACGCGATATGAAGAGGGTCAGTAATCGGAAACTCGATACTATCCTAGGCAAAGAGCTGTAGCAGTTGCAGGTGAGGGAAGGTTCCACAGGACCGAACGTCAAATATTACTAAAGAGAGGACACGGCACCGGCCAAAAGCATAGATCAACATCAAAACCATGCAAATAACAGAGAAGTGCAGTGGGATCAAAACAATTATCCCATCGTAAAACGTCCAAGTCCATCGTTAAATGATGCTTCGATCGGAGAATGCAAGGTGAAGGCCTACCAATCGAGCTGCATGCTAACTTAAGTTGGGCTGTTTGGAAAGCAAGGAACGAGGTTGCCTTCAATGATAAAATTCCAAATATTCAACTTACCATGGCTGTTTTTAACTTCTTGCAGGAAGACTCCAGGTTGCTGAAGGAGAATAGTGGAAGAGAAACACAAAACAGGGAGGAGATAATTCGGTGGAGAAGGCCGACTATCACTCCATACAAGATCAATGTTGATGGGGCTTCGAGAGGGAACCCGGGAGCAGCTGCATGTGGAGTTATTTGCAAAGATCAAGAAGGGAGATTCATGGCAGCTGAAGCATGGAACATTGGATGGACAACAACAACAGTAGCTGAAGCACATGGAATCCTAGAGGGAATGAAATTGGCAAAGATTTTGGGACTTCATTGCATCGAGATCGAGTCTGACTCGATGATCCTAACTCAGTTTATGAACCTTGGTGGAGCTACTATTCCATGGACTCTTGAAAGCATCATCTCTGAAGCTAAGATCCTCAGAGAAAGCTTTGAAGTTTGCAACATTAACCATACCTAGTTACCTACAGAGAAGGCAATGCAGCAGCGGACCGTTTGGCTAATCATGTCATCGATGAATATTCGTGCCTAAGGATTAGCAGAAGCCCAATGTTTTTAAACTCAACTCTATATGCAGATCAATTATGTGCTATCAGTGTACGCAGGTTTAATTAATACTATATAATCTTTTCACACCAAAAAAAAAAAAAAAAAAAGATCAGAGAAATTCTAATCACGCCCTCACAAAGCATTAAAGGAAAAAACTCAAAGTGCGGTCAAAGTTGGTTCTACGTCAAAATTAAATTGGTTGGGTTTATAATGAGAAAAATCATTATGGAACCCGCATTATGCGTGCATTCCCTTAGAATTTTAATACTTTTTTTTTAAATAACCTCGTAATGAGTAAAAAAGTTTTCAAAGTCATTAATTCCTAATTTTTAAGAATTAACCAACTGAATCTGAATTCTTTTGAAAAATATCACTAAAAACCAATTTCTTCTTTTCTTCTCCTCCACCTTTTTTTCATTTTTCACACGTGCATAATAGCTAAAGCTGAAAGCTAAAAAGGGCACGGTTTGATTAACTTCATCACAATCCTACTTCATTATACTTTTTGACACTTGGACGGACGTTGTTGTTACGTCATACACTTTCTGACTTTCTAAGAGGTACATTAGCACAGCCCATAGTCACAGGCGACTTTTGCTCAATATCGGGAAACGAGGAAATCGGAAGTTTTCGTCACCTCGAGTCGGCTGTTCGTGTCGGAGGAATTGACAGGCTCACCATATCTTTGTCTCTCACCGTATTAATTACTATCCATTCACTGATTGAGAAGATCTAACGGTCGATTTTCTACGCTTTCAAAACAAAAAAACAAAAAAAAAAGAATCTAACGGTTCAAATCCGAACAAAAACACTTGTGGGACCCAGTAGTCCATGACTCTTAACGACGTAATCTTACGTCACATAAATCTCCTCCCTTATTGGTCCCACGTCTGCAAAGCGTGTTTGGTGGAGAAAATGATGTTGGTGGGGCCCACCAACGACAACGCCAGACAAGCTAAGCTGTTGCGAATCAGGATAGCCTATATTGGGAGCCTACACAACAACCGTTAGATCCACAATAGATTAATCATTCCTCGATTATAGTGATTTTTTCCTTTGACCAATGTTTATCGCTGTACAGCGTCGGTGTACGATATCACGAATTGATAATCTTGAACTTTGAACCTTTGACGAGGTCGTTGAGTTTTGGCGAAGAAGAAGATGATAGTAACAGACCCAAATGCCAGGCTAGTTGTTAAAAAAGCCGTATCGATCAGATATAGTTTCAGAGGTCCAGAGGTAAAGATATTCAAATCGATTCGAGGGTACCATCGATTTCTCTATTACGATGGAAAGTTGAAGCTAACAAGAAGATAGAAAACCCTAATTTCTGCTACAGTTCCAGGTACGAGAACAGTAGAGACGGGCAGGTAAGGGAAGAAGAAGGAGAACAAAGAAACGCGTTGGAAAAGAGCAAAAAAACTTCAGTTCGCCTATAATTCCGTGCAGGGTTTTAATCCCGAGAAGAAAAAGGAAACTATAGTATTTCTTTTTGTTTTGTGAGAAAAAGGCAAAAAAAGGAAATTTTTTGGGTTTGATATATATAGATTGGTATGAACAGGAAGAATTGCCATTCCATAAAGGGCGAAACCAAACCCATACCCAAACCCTTCTATCTTTTGCGAAACAGATGTGTGAGGAAGGAGAATCAGCAGCCTGAAGTAGCATGTACTCATGGCTTCTTCATGGCCCAACAACTACCAAGAACCAGTAAAAGACGAGCAAGAAAAAGAAGACGAGGACAAGGATGACTTGCTCGAACTCACTCTGGGACTAGGGTTCAGTGGATCTCGAACGAAACCGGGAAATGGGTCGAGCTCGGTTTTGGCTTCTGCATCTTCTTCCTCTCAGTTGCAGTCTAGGCCGGAGCTAGGGTTGGGATTAGGGTTAGGGCTTGATTACCAGACGCTCGGAGATGGAAGTGGGAATCATTATCATGGGTTGCGGCAGAATCTTCATGGCCATCGTATGCCAACATTACCGCTGCTCACTTCAGCACCTCCTACATCATCGTCTTCGTCGTCGTCGTCGTCGTCGTCCTCGTGGTCATTGTCATGGCCATCGCACATGGATGCTTCTTCAGGTGGTTTTCTTCACCGTGAAAGAAACCTGCATATGCCGGTTCCCGAGGCTGCGCGTCATGATTGCTGCCGTCCACCGGAAACCGGATTGTGGTTTAGCCTCAGATCTGTGAGTAACCGGTCAGTGATTCTATTCTACGATCGCTTCTTGTATATAAAATTCATTGTTTTATACCTTGAAAGCTAACCAAATGCGGTGTACAATAGCAGGGAAGAAGAGTTGCTACCTCAGATACCCAAGGCGTACATTAGAGTGAAGTGAGTGGTGCATGTTAATTATAACTCCCTCTTACATGATAATCATTTCCTGTGTTCTTTTTGAATCTTTTCTACTTGTAAATGATGGTGTTCAGTGCAATGAAGTGATAGGTTGACATTTTCATACTTCTTTTTTTTTTTCCTCTTTTCTTTTTGATAAAAGAGACGAGAACGTGACGGTTTTCATGGTCAAGAAGTATTTGGTTAGAAAGCTTGGACTCTCCAGTGAAGATGAGGTAATAAACTCCGATTAGATATCAATCTTTATTGTTGTTATAACGTGCATGAGTATATGAATATTGTTGTGGTTTTTAAAGATCATGGGAGTTCATGCAGGTAGATCATGGCCATTGGTTTCATTGATGAAAACTATCTAAATCATGTTGGGATCATCAAATGGTGAGGTGGGTTTCAGCCCACATTAAGTCACTGCATTCTGGCTATTATTGTTTTTAAGTTTTCAAGTAGAAGTGTCAAATCTTGGGGTTTGTTGCTTGGATTATCAGATTTAGTTTAGCATCATTGCAAAGATAGAAAGAAGAAACATTAAGATAATCCTAGATCATGTTTTGGAAGCAAGCCCGATGTTGGTGGACCATCTCTATTGTAATCATTGTATGAAAGAAAACTGGAACGAAAGCCAAGTAAGGCGATGTCCCTTACTGCGTGCAAGAGACGCAGGCCTTGCTTGTCTGGCAAAGGAGGATAAGAAAGTAAAAGTAGGTAAGAAGCTGAAGCAGAAGAAGAAGCAGCAGAAGAGTGACCAATGCTAGTGAGGTTTGATTTTGAAGATATCTTTGTTACCTTCGTAAGTACCATTGTGAGTACATTGTTATATGGATTTCAATCACTTTTTCTAATGAGTTAATTACCGGAATGGTAGATTAGAGGAGTTGAAGAGTTACTGGGATATAGAAAGAGGGTTATTCTTCCGTTCTAAAGATTCTTGAAGTTAACAGTTAAATTGGCACTATTATATTTCCTGCTTAATAGTTTCTTACTCTATAATATAGAGGAATATGAATGCTACATGATTATTGAAATCCATCTGGACTGCCTTCAGTTTTGCAGTTTTCATAGCTGCAACATAGAGAAATATTGATTTTTGAAATCCATCTGGACTGCCTTCAGTTTTGTAGTTTCATAGCTCAAACATAGATATTATCCCTGGTTTCACTCTCAAGAAAATGATCTTCTATGGTTCAAGTGTTAGAAAAGAAGGAAGTTCTTCTTGGTTTCACTCTCAAGAATTTTTAGTGCCATTAATACAATTATGTTCTTAGGAACTTCTTCCCGCATAGTGATTTGACCACCGAAACATACTTGATAAGCGGGATTTCGAAACAAGTGACCTGGACTTACTTTTTCACTCCAAATATCTTTTGCAGTGACCCAGTTAAAATGATTCCTATCTCTCTTTGCTCCACGATGCATAATAATCATGTGGTTGGCACTATTTGGCTGTTAAAAAATGAGTGCCTTAAATCTTGTGCCACAGTCCTCCTAATGCCTATGTATTATGCATTAATGGTAGCCATAATGAATTCAGATATGACTTCTACAGAAAAAAAAAAAAATTCCACAATTTAGTGACAAATTATTTCTTGGACTGTGCATTTTTCTTTGTTTTTGTTTATATATTTTATAAAAGTAAAGCTCATATGATCTATTTAATTCATAATTTCATGTTATTATTATTATTATTATTATTATTTACTTTTTAATAAGGATATTTTTATGCTATCTAGAGGTAGGGTTGCAGTTATGATGTTTTTTCAACATAAAGGCATTCATCTCATCAACATAAGCCCAGTTCATCCTGAAGTGGAGTCTGTGACACGAATCTCGTCTCGCCGTCCCTTTCGGTTGGTCTTGCTTTATTAATTCTATCCACGCCTTTTAGGGTTTTCCTCTAGATTTCTTAGGCCCTTCAATATGCATCCTGTTGTACCTTCTTTTAGGTGCGTATCTATGTCTCTGATTTACATGTTTATATCACCTTAACCTACTCTCGTCAATTTTATCCCTAATGCAAGCTGTGCCTAACCACTTTCGAATATTTTCATTTCTTAGTCTTTTCAAGTTTTGCCATACGTCCATCTTAGAAACTTTATCTTGGTAACACTCATCTTCTGAAAGATTTTTAATCCAAGTGAAGAATGCACAAGCTACGCATATAAGGAGCTGATGAGAAATATGCAATTCATTGGTTAGCATGATCTTTAAAAAAATATGGAATTTTTTCATGCTTTGAAAGTCAGCAGTGGTTGAGGCTTGTGATGCAGCCAACTGGCAGGTCATCAAAATAAATTTTGTTGTGGTAGCATGAGTCAGTGTAGTGTTTTGATAACAAATTCAAATCCAGTTGGAAATTGCATTTGCACTCAAAGAAATGTTGAGCAACTATACGTCCCTTTCATGTTCATGTCAAGTTGATGTTATGTGAAAACAGTTAAATAGGAGCCATGAAATGAATGTATTGGATTAAATCCATCTATAGGGAGCTTGGTATCAGTAAATAAATTTAGGAAGCCTCCCATTTTAGTTGATCAGGATGATATTTTTCTGTATATAATAATGGTAGATTGAAGTGTGAGAATCATGAAGCAACATTATGAAACGTCAGTCGTTAATTGGTTGCTTCATTCAGCATGTAGGCTGAGAAATCAGGCATGTTTGAATCCAGGAGGCTGCTTTATAGAGATTTCATCCTTAAAACAACAGAGGAAATTGGGGGAACATTTGAGTCCCTGGTCCTGTAACTTTCTTGCTATTAAGACCAGGAACAGTATGTATTTACATGCTAATATGATTTGAAATTGAGCATGTAGGAACTTTTTACATGCTGCCATTGTTTTTGGTGAATCTTGCTTTAACATGGTCCCTATTTATGTTAGCTTGCAGATTGGCTCTGAAGGTTTTGAATTCTTTTTGATGACGAATGAGATGTGCGATAAACCCATTCAATGTTGACTTTGTAATGAATAACCTGGTAATCTCATGCATGGTTGTGAGGAGACTAGAAGGTCATTGGTTTTGCAGAAATATTAAACCTTTTTTGGACCAGTATGTGAAGAATAAAATCTTATTCAAGGTTTAAGTCACCTTGCAGTGAACTCCTAACATGACCTTTGCATTGTTTTCTTCTCCAAGGAGAATTAGAGGGTGGTAATAGTGCAGTTGAATTAGATTGTGTGAAAACTGGAGGGGACATTTGAGACATGTTGGAAATGAAATCAAGTGTGTCTAGGGTAGTATAGAATCTGCGAAGATACTGGGTTTGTGCCGCAAAAATTGTTAAGAGCAAAATGTGTTGGGTGTGTATCATATAGAGTTTACAAAGAGTAGGATAGTAATGATCTTCCTCCTCATTGGTGGTTGTCTAACAATTTGGGGTTGGTTCATTTCTTGGTACATGCGCTGAATGTCTCTTTCAGTCATATACCCGGGGCAGCCAATTCACTCGCTGACCTGCTTGCCAACATGTATTAAATGACCTTGAGAATCATCCTGGTCATGTTTCGTCATGGTTTCCTTCCTTAGGTCACCAATTGTGATAACAGATGGCATTAAAATTCGTGACCGGGTTTGGAAGTCAAATGGTAAAATGCCCAACTTGTTGAAGAGTAAGCTTCATTTAGTGAAGAAGGAAGCTATATTGGGGAGTATAAGACAACCTGGAAACCAATAACCTCTTTTTGCACACAAATTGTAATTAGTTTTTTTATGTTTGATGAAAGCATGAATTGGATTTCTGGAGATATTTAGGCTCCTAAAATTTATAGTGGAAAGAGTTATGACTTAGGAGCTTTATGAGGAGGTCACATATATAGGTCTTTGAGAAAACAGTGATACAGAAGAGTTTTGCCACTGCAGCAGACAGAGCCTGGTACTCTACCATGGCACTGATGGGGCTAACTGTGGACTGATATTTAATTAGCACAGATGGAAATACATGCAATTGGAAATAAATAAAGATAAAATACCATGTAGTTGAACATCAATCACTAGAGAACCTGCCAGTCCATATCTGAAAAACCATAGGGATTGAGAGAGCTATATTTGCCATATAAGCCATTCTCATAGATCCATTTTGAACTCAAAAAGTGACAAACATTAGGATCTTGAATAAACTGGCAAACATGAGTTACCATTAATGTACTATCTGGCCAAATAAGAGTGAGGACTTGATGAGCCGAAACAATAATTTGATATTCAGCAGATTAGGAAGATATTCAGGTAACTGATTTTAGGTTGCTGCATGTGTGGTAGTGGAGTTATACCCTGCCATCTTACGATAAAGGATTAAGCTGGAAAAATAATGGGACTATTAAGTAGAATGGAAGTAAGACGGATGTCAATAACTAAAGATTGTGAAGAGGATTGGCAAATTTAATATAGAACTCTCGACTGAGACCAGAAATAAGATCAAAATTGCTTCTGGTGATGATTATTTTGCTTAAGATCATCGTGTGAGAATGCATCTTTAGCATCAACTTTGTAAATGATCCAATTATGAGTGCTGGCAACCAATTGCTGAATAGGTGGTTGGTGGCCTGAATGTACTATACCATCAAGTCTGTTCCCAGACTCTGGGTATTAGATGAGCCTTACTACAAGTGCTCCGCAATTTTGTCAGCTTGAAGAAGCTTAGTTTCGGAAAACCCATAATCAATTAGCAATTAATGTTCGTCCATAGTACAAAAAGCAAGATCCCAGCTGCCATGTTGGGTAGAACTAAGCTCCTCCTGCATAGCAACCACCCATGAAGATCTTGAACTTCTGCTTTGGCCGATCCAGGATTAGTCCCATTATAAGGTAGTATGGTCGGGGCAAGACAGCTTCATCCGGACTATTTAGACTAGGATCGATTACATGATGGATATTGCTGGTTGCGGGCAGAGACGTCATTAGAAGTTTACTTGTAGATATTGGCTGAATTTCAAGAACAACATTAATTTTGGAAAGGGTAGCATCAATATCCAGAGGATCAGAAACCAAGCTGATGGCATATGGAAGAGAATTTCCTTACATTGAGATAGAGGCAGAGAACTGAGCGTGGCATCATCAGAAGTTTGATCTGAAGCCCTGGGTATGATGCCATCAACTGCTAGGTCTATAATCATGTTTATGCATGCTTTTCTGGGGTCCTCGACATAAATGCCACTGGAAGGTATATATGAGTGTTGATCAATGCCAATTGTTGGGATCAACTCACAAATTTTGGGTGAATCTGGGACAGGCAGTTCTCTTAGAGTGAGCAGGAGCAGCATTAGGTGTTGTCTCTGATTTTTGACACTGGTTGAATAGTCGCAAACCCGCCCTGGTGTGGATTTTAATTTGCTCTTGAGCCTGTATGTATAACATTATTATCAGCAAGAAGTACAGTAGTTCCATAAAAATCAGCATGAGTGATATAAAGTTCAGCATGTTAGAGGATGAAATCAGCCATTTCATATCTGTTGGAGACTATATTCCAAGAAAGCAAGATTGTGTAATTTGGATATAACTTAGGCTTGCTGACATGGAAATGGGAGAAATCTCCATAAACTTGGAAGTAAAGAGTAATTAGGATCTTAATCATGTAGTTTCTGGAAGGCAATTGTTCTAGGGAAATATTATCAATAGAAAAACAAATCTATAGATGTATCAAACAGACTAGTTGAATTCATACCAGCCCAGATGCTGGGGGTGTTCATTGAAGAATTGCTTTGTTTGAAGATAATATTTGAGCTTTCTTATGTTTTGTGTTTTCTTTTCCTTGTGTAACAAACTTTCTCTTTTCCTGTAAATGATTCATTAGGATAGCCATAATTCAGTCCCATTTCTTGATTGCTTCTGAAGGATAATCATGTGAAATCATCTAATTATCTATGTGCCTTTATAGTAATTACTAGGAAATGATTTTTCCAATAGGAATCAATTCTAAGTGCTTGAGAAAAGGATCTTCAATTTCAGCAGTACTATCACCTATGATTTTATTAGCTATTTCCTCCTATATGAGAGAGATTTATTTTCCTCAAGGATTATTTCCCATTGGATTGAACAGCCTCTTTTAAGTCAAGATACATTAATCCTCCGCGATTGCCTCTCTAGGAAAACAGTCTTGTGTACAATAAGTATAGCTATTATTGGAATTGTTTCCTTTTCCGTTCACTATAAAAATTTGCTTCGTTAGCAAGATAAATGACTGCAGCTGACTCTACCAGAACCAGCATGCTCAATATGGTCAAATCTGATAACTATCACTGTTGTACTGAAAAATAAACATGGCAACAAATAGTTGGGAACCAAGTCATGAGTCAAATTATCTGAAAAACCATAACTCTTCCCTTCCAGGAAATTGGAAAAGATTGTATAAACTATAGCTAGGTTACAGCATGCTTTTCTAACTATAAGGCTTCCATTTGACAGTCTATTCATTGTTTGGATTGATGGGAATGTGAACAAGTTTGATAAGTAGGCATTATTTCTATTCATTTAAAGGATGCTAGTAATCCCATGAGTTTTAGCAAGAGAATCTCAGTTCCGATTTAGAACAATTATAGTATTGAGTTATAAAAATTTATTCTTCACCATTGTTTCTATGGGTTCTTACAGATTGATATTTCATGCATGGGCCAGAAGTTATTTGATTCACAGACCTTAAAGTATGTCCGAGATGGTGTATGGCGTTCTATATTAATCAACTCCATGGTTGCATGCATGGAAGGCACAAATGATGCCGCCGTGTCTCACATGATGTCTCTACATTATGGAAAGAGCTGCTTCTCAGATTGAAAAGGTTTCCTTTGTCTCATTCCTTCTCTTGGTACCAAGGTGTATCAATGGAATAACTTGCTTTGTGCATCAAAGATATCTGTGTTAAGGGTATAGACATTAACCTGTTTTTGAATTGTAAATTGCATCATTTGTGTCATAAATTCGCAAGGCCATTTGATTTTTCTCAAGCAAAAATGTGAAACACATCCTGTTGCAGAATGCATACCCGTTGGAAATGAATGGAAATGCAGCTTGAACATGCTTCATTGAATCACATGTTGTTCACCGATTTTCAACCTTTTTCCCCTTCTTCTTTTTTCACCTTTTCCCTACTCTCACACTACTTCATGTGGGATATGTGGCTGGATTTGTAGTTTGTGATTTAGCAGATTTTGAACAGGTTTGGTGATTTGAACAATTACAGGCTGAAGCAAAAGGAAGCTTGCAGTTCAAAGGTGTTCTCCCTCTGTAGAAAATTCCCAGGAGAGGAAATTAAGTGTTTATATCCTGTCTGGGTCAATCACTTGGAAGACATAAACTTGCCATATAATTTCATACAATTAAACTTTTGAAGTTTCGGCATTTAAGTATGCCATTGACATACATGTCTTCTAGGTAATTTCCCTGAAGGTGCTATTTTGGTCTACTGCAATAAACTAGAGTGTGGCACATGAAAAAAATGATCTGACCAATCTAGGCCCTTTATTTTGTGGAACCTTTAGGGGATGACACCTGAATTGCCCCGATCATAAGCATCTATTCAAACAAGGTGGATGAGCCAATCTTCTTTTCATTCTCTCCACTTCAGCTAAATAAATCCTAGTACTGACTACTTCAGCAATATCCAGAGCAAAATGAAATGAATAAATAAAGAATAATTTTATAAATCTAGTTTCATGAAGCAATTCTTTTATGAGGGTCAGTATTAACAGATCAGATCCTATTGGATATTCTGCATGATTTTAGCTAATCACCTTGCTGATTTTTCTCCTAAGTTTTAGTACTATTGGATGTATTCCTTGATCCTTGCCTTGTTTGAATACATTACCATGTAAATGGGTATTCCTTGATCCTTGCCTTGTTTGAATACATTACCATGTAAATGGATGCTCCACTTTTACTATAAATAAAGCAAACTACCACATCATTTGTGTGGGTGAGATTTCTCATTCCATCGGTTTTTTAGTTTTCTTCTTGGTATCAGAGCCATGTGAGGAGGGGCTTTTCCTCTGAGCAACTATGTCTTCCGCTGCACTGAATGTTGGCAATGTTGTCACATTCCATTATCTTCTCTGGCGTAACCAGGTTCTTGTCTTAGTCAAAAGCCAAGAGCTTGTTGCCTATCTATATGGTGATGTTCCTGCTCCTGCTGCTGTATTTCCAGTTTCAGAGGGTTCGAATGCTCCAACACACAGTCACTACCATGTCTTCTCAAAGCCACAAACTCAGGCTGATTTGGAGCAACTACAACACAAACATGTCTTCTCAAAGCCACAAACTCAGGCTGATTTAGAGCAACTACAACACAAACATGTCTTCTCAAAGCCACAAACTCAGGCTGATTTGGAGCAACTGCAATACAAACTTTGCCTCACTACCGTGCATAGTTTGCGGGGGGATATTAACAGATCAGATCCTATTGGATATTCTGCATGATTTTAGCTAATCACCTTGCTGATTTTTCTCCTAAGTTTTAGTACTATTGGATGTATTCCTTGATCCTTGCCTTGTTTGAATACATTACCATGTAAATGGGTATTCCTTGATCCTTGCCTTGTTTGAATACATTACCATGTAAATGGATGCTCCACTTTTACTATAAATAAAGCAAACTACCACATCATTTGTGTGGGTGAGATTTCTCATTCCATCGGTTTTTTAGTTTTCTTCTGTCAGCAATGAATCAATGGAGTCTATCAGAGGACTTACACAACATCAGCCCTCTATCCGTCCTTGGATATTAAGATGTACAGAAGATAATTTAAAAAAAAAAAAAAGGGAACTTGCAAGATTCGAGCCTGACATTCCATACTTGAAAGACCCTCTCGGCTTTTTCTAAATTGACTTTTGTATTGTAGATCACAAATTTTGTTAACGATGTCCTTATCCCAATCTTTATACCAAAAGGACTACATTCTCCTAATTAGTTATAAATGCCCATTTTAAATCCGATTGGATTTTTATATCAAATAAAATTCCTATTGGAATTTTGTGAATAGATAATAATTATATAAAAATCAACCATCTTAGAAAGAGATAATTATTTTTAATAAATAGATAATCATTTCTTTGGCTATCTTAATCTTTATATAATAATATTTAGTTTTGTTTATATTTAACTAAGGGACTGCAGGCGCTATGTGCGTAGCTAATTTGTGGGGCCCACTTAGATAAACATCACGCTTTAATAGATATCATGCCATTCTAAATAGGTAGTTATAATGTGTTTAAATTTGAACGTGGGAAGAGGAGTGGTGGTATAGTGGGGGATTGTTTTGTTTGGGGAGGGTAATCACTACAAAAAAATTGTGAAATAGCAACACCTCTTATAACGGCATTTAATAGAAAAGTGCCGTTACAAATGCCTTAATAAAAAAGTGCCGTTACAAATGCCTTAATATGGCATTTCAATAAATTATTTTATATCGGCATTTTTCTATAAAATGTTGTAATAAATAATTTATAGTGGTATTTTTCTATAAAATGCCATAATAAATTATTTTATAGCAACATTTTTCTCTAAAATGCTGTAATAAATGTTTTAATAAAATTTTTTTTATAATAGCATTTGTATATAAATGCCGTAATAAGTTACTTTATAGTGGCATTTTTCTATAGAATGCTATAATAACTCATTTTATAACATCATTTCTTATAAAATGCCATAATACATTATCTTTTGTAGATGAAATGTATAAGTGTTGTTATATTAGGTGTGGCTATATTATTTTTTTTTTTGTAGTGAATGTTTGGAAAAAAAAGGGGGGGGGGGGGGGGGGGGGGGGGTGTGTGGGGCCCAGAATCTAGGGGAATATTTTCCCCTCTTCTCTTTAGTGAAACCACCGACTGTGATGCATTTTGGGGGGTGGGCCCCATTATTGAAAAGAGCCATCCATCTGCACGTTTCACGCGGGAACCACCGAGTGGCTCCAAATGAAACGGTCTCCACTGTGCTTTCCTCTGGTATATATATATCCAAAGAGGTCACATTGTGAAGTTCTTTAGTGGTGGAAATGTTTAGCTAAGGTTTAAATCATATAATTGTAACAATATCTAAACACATAAGGTATCCCAACTAGCTAGTAAAGACTATAGGCCCATTTGTTCGTGTAATTTTATCTGCAAAATAATATCTAGAATTCTTGTCAATTGTACGTCAATGGCTCCAAATCAACGTGCCTTTTTCCCTATGTAACATATTGATAGCATAGAAAAGGTTCATACAAAAAACTAAAAAGAAGAAAGGGAAATATTATGTGTTCTAAATTTTAGACCCTAAAAAACTCTTATGATAACACGAAATGAAATTTTCAACAAAAGCGCTACTTGGATTTGGCTTTCGTGTTGTGTGGGTTCAGATAATTGTAATTTTTGTCAAAGCAGTGTCATGCATTGCTTTAGTTAATGGAATGGCTACTAGGGCTGGCAACGGGTCGAATACGGTATGGATCTGTCATGATCCGAATCCGAACCGAAAATAAAAATCCGATATTCGAATTCAATCCGAAATCCGACGGATCTTTTATATGTGAATCTGAATTTGAAACCGAATTTATATAATGTATCCGAATTCGAAATTCGACCGAATAAATAACCGAAATCCGAATTTGATCCGATTTGAACTTAAAATTCAAAAGTTAAGTTTAACTATTAAAGCAAATTTTAATTATCAAAACTAATGAGCCATATAAATATTAAAGCAAGATATGAATAAGGATAGTTCAACCATGGTTTATACAAAGTTTACCAATGATTTAATGAAAAGTATATGTTGATTTCGGTTCGGATCTTTTTCGGATCGGATATGGACAGATTCGGATTCGGATCCGAATTCGGTCGGATCCGAAATCCGATATCCGTATTTGAACCGCGGATCTATATTTTCGGATCGGATTCGGGATTTTCGGATTGGATTCGGGTCGGATTCGGATATATATCCGACCCATTGCCAGCCCTAATGGCTACGTCTTTCATTACTTAAAACCAAAAGAGAGGTTGTTGTTAATTCATAAACTTCAGGGGGGTGATTGCTAGGGATGGCAACGGGGTAGGTTTCGGTGACTGAAGCCTATAGGAGTTTAGCAAAGGCCAAACCCTACCTCGCCTATATAGGGTTGACAACGAGGCGCGGTAGGTCTACCCCTCCTAAGGTTGGTGTATAAAATAAAAAAAACTTTTTTAAAAATAGAATATATATATAAATAATATATGTATTTTTTATATATAAAATATAAGAAATACTATTAAAAACATATTAACAATAAGATTATAATATATGAAGATTGGGTTCGGGCTCGTTGGGCTAAACCTGAACTCTCCTCTAACCCTCGATTTTAGGTCTACCAAACCCCAACAATTAGGGGTGGGACGGGTTAAACGGGTAACCCGCCCCATAGCAATCCCTACTGTTTGTAGTTGTCAAGACCAAAAGGGTGGTAAGTGTAAAAGATATATTTTTATCTTTTATTAATATTTTAATTAAGGTTTTTTTATGTTTCTGAATTCTTAAGTAATTTAGATATTTTACTTTATGTTTATCATCAAATAATTTAAGTTTGTCACGTGGCAAAATTGTTTGATGCTTGGCATACCAATCTGTATTTAATTACAATTTTACCCTTATGACTGTTTCGGTCATATCTTCTCTGTTTAGACTCCGATTTACGCAAAATTAATGGCGTTAGAATTGCCTTAGAATCAACTTTTTAATGATAAAAGTTTATTTACCAATTTAGGCTATTTAAAAAGTCAAAATTTGGGCTCTTGATCGATTATGGCCTGCTATAAGGTTTTGCAGGTTTTCCATCACCCTTTGCCTTGAGCAAAATACGAGTGCTCACACCAACAGTAATGGGGTTTTGTGACTGGAGGTGAAGAGCATATTTTGTTGTTAGATGGGTGACATTAATCAAAGAATTACTTAAAAATAATATCTCCCTAAAACGCCCTTGATATAAAATGAAAAAAAGTAACTCCGGCGAGGAGACTTTGTACAGAATTGTAACGATTGCGTTTGACTGCAATAATAGTCCCTGTGGTATAATTGAGATGCTGCACGTATATCATCCAACGGTTAATACAAAGTCTCTTGCTTTTAAAAAATGTGAAATTCTTTTGTCGCTGAAAAAACCTTAACCTGAGATGCTATAAGGAAAATAACAAAAAATGATATTCATTCTTAATTATGTTTAAAATATAAGACTAATTTCCAAATATAAAAAATTACGTGACTGACTTATGTTATATTGAAAACAATATCACTGAAAACCAATTGCCCCGAAAATTGGTTTTTAGTGTTACTTTTAAAAAATAATCCTGATTCACTAATGAAAAGTTTTTTTATAACCGGGAATTAGTGATAGTTTTTAAAAATAATTTACAATCAGACACTGATTCCCAATTACTTTAAAACAGTAGCACTAATTCGTAATTATCAACAATTTGACGTCTGAATCTGAATTATTTTGAAAATATCCCTTAAAACCAATTTCGATGTGATTGCATAAGTACCACGACGGAAGAGAGAGAGAGAGAGAGAGAGAGAGAGAGAGAGAGAGAGAGAGATGGGTTCCATAGCAGAATCGGAGAAGCCTCACGCCGTCTGTATACCATTCCCAGCTCAAGGACACATAAACCCCATGTTCAAAATAGCCAATCTTCTTCATCACGAGGGCTTCCACATCACCTTTGTCAACACTGAATTCAACCATCGACGCTTGCTCAAGTCCAAAGGCCTCCACTCTCTCAACAACTTATCACCGGACTTCCGATTCGAAACCATCCCCGACGGCCTTCCCCCCTCCGACGTCGACGCCACCCAAGACATCCAGGCCTTGTGTGAGTCCGTAAGAAAGAATTTCTTAGCTTCCTTTCGTGACCTTCTTGCCACACTCAACGACACCCCCACGTCCAAAGTCCCTCCGGTGACCTGCATTGTCTCAGATATGGGCCTCCCCTTCACTCTTACAGTTGCCCAAGAACTCGGCATCCCTGCAGTCCTCCTCTTCGTATCCAGTGCCTGTGGCTTCATGGGCTATGTTCACTATCCTCATCTCATCCAAAGAGGACTCGCACCTCTCAAAGGTACACTTCAAATATCAAAAACCAACCTTCTTATTACATTACTCTATCCAGTATCTCAGGGATTCAGGACAGTGTTCTCTATCTGTGTTTTTTTTTCAATATGTATTTGCTTTGTTCTCCTCTTTATTTATTTTGCTATCTCGGTTTGTGACTTACGCAACACTAAGCTTACATCTCTATTAATTCTTTGTAGATTCAAGTTATCTAACAAATGGGTTCTTGGAAACACCCATCGACTGGATCCCCGGCATGAGTGGAATCCGTCTGAGGGATCTGCCAACTTTTATTCGAACCACCGATCCCAATGATTTCATGGTCGATTTTGCCATTGAAATGGCAGAGGAAGCTCATAAGGGTTCTGCAATTATTATCAACACGTTTGATGCACTGGAAAGTGAGATCTTAGATGCGCTTTCCCCTATGTTTCCTCCTATCTACACCATCGGTCCTCTGTACTTGCTCCTCAACCAGGTTCCAGATAATGGTCTGATCAAGTCTATTGGATCGAATCTGTGGAAAGAAGATCCTGCGTGTCTTCAATGGCTCGATTCCAAAGAACCCAACTCGGTCCTGTACGTAAATTTCGGAAGCATCGCAGTTGTCACCCCCCAGCAACTGACAGAGTTCGCATGGGGACTTGCAAACAGTAAGCAAAACTTCTTGTGGATCATTAGGCCAGACCTTGTTGCCGGTGACTCTGCCGTTCTCCCGCCGGAGTTCTTGAAGGAGACTGAAGAAAGGGGTGCCTTAGCGAGTTGGTGCCCGCAAGAACAAGTGCTTAGCCACCCAGCCATTGGAGGGTTCTTGACTCACTGTGGGTGGAACTCAACACTGGAAAGCATTTGCAGTGGGGTTCCTATGATCTGCTGGCCTTTCTTCGCTGAACAACAAACGAACTGTAGATACGCTTGCACCAAATGGGGTGTGGGCATGGAGATTGACAACAATGTAAAGAGAGAGGAAGTAGAGAAGCTTGTGAGGGAGTTGATGGAGGGAGATAAGGAGGGTACGATGGAGATGAGGAAGAAAGCTATGGAGTGGAAGAGGAGAGCTGCGGAAGCCATTAATGGTGCAGGTGGTTCTTCTCACAGGAATTTTCGCAAATTGGTCAACGAAGTGCTTATTTCTAAGAAGAAAATCTGATCCATTTAAATTGTTAAAGAATTTTATTTGGACGTGGGTCGAGCTACTGCTCATGTAACATTTTCTTAAATCTATACATTTGAGCTTTTACTACAAAAAAAAAAAAAAGGAAGAGGAGAAGTACTGATCCAAGGGACTACCAAAAAAAAGAAGTACTGATCCAAGGATAATGGTTATTCTCGATCGTGAAAGACATTAATTAAAGAATACTTAAAAGAGATCTTCAAAATGTGACTTACACATTCAAGTAAGGGATGAAATTCTATACTACAATGGCATGTGGAGCATCTTATGGTCGATCTCAAGTAGAAAATAAATTACCCATAGTTTTGCCCCTTCCTTTCATGAAATATAGTTAATTTTTTTCCTAGGATCGAGTGATATTTCAAGTATTCTACATTGAAAACCAGATATAATTCTATCTTTTTTATTTTTTACAGAATTATCATTCAGGTTATTTTACTCTCAATGATGTTTCAAGGAAAGGTGTAAACTTTAGACTTTTTAGATTATCTACAACTTTTACTGCATTTATGTAAATTATTTATAAAGAGTTCTATTCCGGATCCCTACAAAACAGTACGTAAACTTTTTTGTTATTATAAAGACCAGCAAATGTTGAGAGATATGGAGTAAGATAAAGGTTTCTTGCTTTTAATTGGAATTAGGGGACTGTGCGTGCATAGCAAATTATAAAACATTAGTTTGTAAATGTTTTTGTGAGACCCACTTAAAAAACACTTTAAAAGCAAGAACCTAAATCACATGTAATTCCATTTGGTTAATTATTCTGACGTGACATAACAAATCTGTAAAATGATGAAAAGCTTAGAGGCATTTTGGACAAAGAATGTTAGGCTCGAATCTTGCCTCCTTGCTCTATATATTAGTATAGATATGAAACTTAAAAGGTTTCTTGGTTTGAGCTTTCTGGTACCACCATATACCCCTTTGACAAATTCTCTAATTATGCTTACCCTTTAACACGTTGGTAAACAAATAACATTAATTGTTTTTGACAAATTCTCTAATTATGCTTACCCTTTGACAAATTCTCTAATTATGCCCGTGGAATTGTATTTCAAAGAACTTCTTATAATAATATTTTGGGAGTTTTTCTACCAAAAAAAAAAAAAAAAGAAGTTTGATGGTACTTGCCACCAAATATTCACAATGACAAAAATTTTCAAGGGAAACGATATTTTGTTACTTCCCAACAGCTTCAGACATGATAGGACCGTTTAATTCATTAATTTTTATTAAGTTTATGAAAAGAAAAATGATAGTTTTTAGCCTTTTAGGTGACCATTAGATGGAAGTTGGCTTTTTTTTTTTTTGTTGCTCCAAACATGGTCGTCGGCTCACCTCCCCACATGACATCCCCAGTGACACCCAAGTCTTTAAGATGCTTTACCTTAGAGACATCTAGTTATTAATTTTTTAATATTTCTTAAGATTATAAAATAAAAATTGATAGTTTTAGTTGCCCTTTGATACAAATTAAGTTGAATAAATTTTTTTTAATCTTTTTTGATTGCTCACCTACTCATATGAGGGACCCAGTCTTCAAGATGCCTTACCTTAAAGGGCATGTCGTTTTTATTCTTTTATAATAATTCTTAAGTTTATAAAATGAAAAATTATAGTTTTAGATGCCCTTTGTCGCAAAGTTGAATTTTTCTTTTTTCCCCTTTTTTGTTAGCTCATGCCCAACTAACTTGGCCAAGTTACTCGGAAGCTTAGCTATTAATTAATTCAAGTAACTTCCCCAAGTTACAAGCCTTGTTATTATAAAAAAAAAAATCAATATTTTAAGATATAAACGTGGAATATATTGTAATTTAAAAGGTTTTTGTTTTGTTTTGTTTTTCTGGTCAATCATTCAACAACTCGTTCACAGTTTTAGGATTTACATTGTCAAATTGTGAGCATTTCTTCTAGAGCCAAAATCCAGTGGTTCAGTGAAACCACCGGCTGAGATGCATTTTTGGATGTGGGCCCCACTATTGAAAAGTGACATCCATCCGCAAGTTTCATGCTGGAACCATTGAGTGGCTCCAGATGAAACAGTCTCTCTCAAATTAGGATAAAAAAACTTATGCACCTAATTTCTCGTGCACCCTTGCACTAGCCAATTGTGATTGGTGCATCCCATTTAAAAAGAATTTCTCTCTCGTAAATTGTGATTGTTTTCTCAGAACATTGTCATATGCTAACCTCCCCATATGACATACCCGCCCAGTGACCCAGTCTTTAAGATGCTTAACCTTAGGGGCATCCGGTTATTGATTTTATAATATTTCTTAAGGTTATAAAATAAAAATTGATAGTTTTGGGTGCCCTTTGATACAAAGTTGAATCTTTTTTAATCCTTTTTTGTTTGCTCACCTCCTCATATGACGAACCCAGTCTTCAAGATGCCTTACCTTAAGGGCATGCAGTTTTTATTCGTTTAATAATTATTAATTTTATAAAATGAAAAATGATAATTTTAGGTGCCCTTTGATGTAAAGTTGAATTTTTCTTTTTTCCTTACTTTGTTTGCTCACGTCCCCATGTCACGTACCCAATTTCAAGATGCTTTACCTTAGTGGCATACAGTTTTTAATTTTTAATTTTTTAAGTTTATAAAAAAGAAAATTACCATAAAATGAAATATGATAGTTTTTAATTTTACGGTACAAAACCAGTAGGCAGATGGTTAAGCATATAGGAAGGGAGGGTGGGAGACCTGAGGAAAATTGGTTTTAGTAGATTCAGTCATATAATTCTTGATAATTGAGAAATAATGATACTTTTTTAAAATAATTGAGAACAAATGTTATTTTACTGTTTATAAATGTCTTTTGAGGGTATTTTTGAAAGAAATATATTTCATGAACACTGATTTTTAATTATTTAAAAAAAATATTACTATTTCTCAATTACCAAGAATTAGAGGAGTGAGATCATTTAAAACCAATTTCCCCGTAAATTTAGATTTAGAGGGAAAAATATGAAAAAAGGGTCATTTTTTGGCATGTATTTGTAAAAACAGTCTATAAAGATTTCATTTGACAAAAGGTCACTTTTCAAACATAATTGACCTAAAGGGTCACTTTCCAAAAAATTAAAAAATGGCGTCATTTTATTGTAGGTACAACACTCTTGTGTCTACGTGTTATGCACTCGTATCCCACATAGAATACGCTTGTATCCAAATTAAGATGCACTCGTATCCTATGTAAAGAAGCTTGCATCCTATGTATAATGCACTTGTGTCCTAAGTAAAGTGATCCTTAAATTTAATTATTTTTAAAAAGTGATATTGTAATTTAATAATGGTGGACTGTTTTATAATTATCAATGAAAAGTGACCCTCTTTGTAATTCCCAAATATGATGGACTGATTTTATGATTTTATAATTATCAACAAAAAGTTACCTTTTTCATAATTTTCCTAAATTTAAACACCTGGAGTAAAATATGCATTTAATCGAGGGGAGCAAAGATTCGCTCACTTATTATAAACAAAAAAATTATGAAAAAAAAGATTCGCTCACTTTCTTTACCTAAAAAAAAAAGATTCGCTCACTTTGAAAAGATTCCCTCCGTAATTTTAGAGAAGGAAATAGAGTAACAGATGCTTTAGCAAATACGGCTCATATTGAGGGAAAGATGTCGTCTGAAGAGAATGCTCTACCTAGGGGTATTATTGAGATAGTTAGAGAGGATGCTATATATCGCTGTGTATCACGGTTTTGATATAATGTTAACATATTTTATTACCAAAACAAGATAAAAAAAAAAAAAAAATACAAAGACCCCTCTAAACGCCTCTTCTTGCCCCTTTATTTGGGTTTCTAGGAAAATAAACGCGATAATTACATTTACCAGTTCATTAGTTTTGTCACTTGTGCACATAGACCCCTTATGTTTGAAAAATGCCAAAAGCCTTCCTTAATATTTTAGCAAATGGTCAAAATGCCCCCTTGGGTTAGTTGAAGAACATTGAAATGACCAAACTAACCCCTAAGATTAAATTCATCTAAAAGCCAAGTTAACTTATATATATATATATCAAACTTAAGTTCAACAGTCAATACAACTAAATATGCCTTAAATTCAACTGCCAAATTTCTCCATTGAGTATTTTTTAGAAATTCTCTTATAAATGTATAGATAATGGTAATTTTGTCATTTCATAAATAATATAACGCATTTTGTGAAAACTTAATTAAAGGGCAATTTAGGTATAAAATTCTTTAAATGGGGCTTTGTAACCATTTATGCACATGTTAAGGGAGGTTTTTAATTGGTTTCTTGTTTTAGAAACTCTAGGGCAAGCCCTGTCAGATGTAGCATTTGGTCGGCATGCGCGGCGGGCCGGCCCGGCACGGCCCGGCACGCCTCAGGCGTGCTCGGGCGGGCCGCGGGCCAGCCGTGCCGCGGGCCTGACGTGCCGCGGGCCTGGCGGGCCGCGGCACGCCAGGCCCATTTGCCTAAACGCCCAGCCCGGCACGGCACGCCCCAGCAGGCGTGCCGTGCCGGGCCTAGCCCGCCGGGCCGGCGGGCCGCCGGCGGGCCTGGCGGGCCCGGTATTAAACTTTATTTTTTTTAAAAAATAAAGAAAAAATTCAAAAAAGCACCAAAAAATCCAAAAAAAATCATTAAAAAATTCTGAAAAATATTTTTATTATTCACAAAATTGTTTTACACATATTTAGATAGATTTTGCTCAAAAAAAATATAAATTACACCAATTAAAGACTTAAAGTAGTCTAATTAAAAACCATGGATTTAACAAATATATTTAATTAGAGATTTTATAACAGTTTTTTCGGCTTATTTATACTTAGTTATTTTCTTAGCTTTAAATGATTATATAAGAGTTTCAACAATCATGGAAATCCTTAATTTTTAGGTAAAACATTTTAATTATGATATTATTGTTGCAAGAAATCAATCTGTCCTGGTGGTTAAAGAGAAAGGTTTTCAGCCTGTTGGGCAAGGTTCAAGTCTTGTTATTAACAATTTTTGGGTTATTTAAATTAATTGGGTTTGCTGGCACGTGGGCTTGCCATTGGAGCGTGCCCAGCGGGCCCGCACGCGGGCCAGCCCGTCTGGGCGCGCGGGCCAGCCCGCTTAGGCACGCGCAGCCCGCGCCGTGCGCGGGCCCGGGCCAGCACGCGAGCCCGCGTGCCGCGGCCCGCGTGCTGCGTGCCCTGGCGGGCCGTGCCCAAACGGGCCGTGCCCCCAGGGCCCTAGGCCCGGCACGGCACGCCCCAGTGGGCGGGCCGTGCCGTGCCAGGCCCGTGGCGTGCCCGGGCCAGCCCAGGCACGCCACAGGCGTGCCGGGCCGTGCCGTGCTCGGGCCGGCACGGCCCGTTGCTCATCCCTAGCATTTGGGCTAGAGATTTTCTCTCAACCCAAAGTCCTTTTCTTTCTAAAAAGATTATTTGTAACATGAACGCATCCATGGCGGCATGATTAAGGGAGACAGTCTGTCTTTGAGAACACCACCACCAAAGAAGTGGTCAAGTCTTGAAAATAATACAAGAATCATTTCTTTCCATCAAAGAGTATGCTAACCTACAAAAATTTTCAAATGTGATGAGCTATATATTACTTGGATAAATAATCATCTTATAACTACTTGCATAGCCTAAAGTCGTTATTTAATACTTGGGTTCATTGACACGGATTGAAGCTTAATCAGATTCCCAAGGATATATCTATTAAAAATAATTCTATACTTCATTTATTTTTTGCAAAAATATGTTCCTTATACAGATCAGCAATGTCAAGATACAATGAAACAAACAGGCATCTTATTTTTCTTTGTAATAACACTATTGAATAGTGAATAGCCAAGCTCAAGGTGATAAATAATCCTTCCTCAAATAAAAATTTTCTCACAAGTGCTATTTCTAATGATAATGATATATATATAGCTAGCTAGCTTCAAAAGTCAAAGACAAAGATGAATATTACAGAATTCTAGGGAATTAATCATTACATGCACCTATCAGAACATCAACATGACAACCATGTTGAGAATCAAACAGCAATATTAACAAAATTATGTTGCATAACTAGTTGATGAGAATCTAACCAAAGAGAAATCTCAAACAGCAATATCACCAAATATTCTTGCCTGCAACATGTCACACATACACTCACTGTCATAATTAATTACCTGAATTTTATATTATGAAGAAGATTGAAGCCAGCTAAAACAAGAGTGCCAAACCCACAAAATTTAAGTCTAACAGAAACCATTTGCCCATTCTAGTCAAAGTCGGTAACCGTGACCAATGAGTGAAACAAAAAGAAAATGGAAATTTTAGAGAGAATTAGTAAGAAAAAGTAGTAGAATGAACATTATCAAGTTTAATTTGTGAGGGGAAGTATACCATTCAATAGAGCCCGCAAAATGTGTCCCGACCCGACGGGTCAACCCGATTATAAACTGGTTGGGTTGACCCGTTTATTAATTGGGTTGGGTGCCAGTAATCGGATCAACCCGATTATGACCCGCCAACCCGACGGGTAATCCGATTTAAAAAAAAAGGCGACAAAGTGTCCTGTTCCGACATGATTAACCCCCAACCGGACCCGAACCAAGTTCAACCCGATCCAATTAACCCCCCAATCCTATTTTACTCATATTTTTTGAAAAATAAAAAATAATAAACGGGTTGGCTGGTTGAACCCGTTTATTGGCCGGGTTGGGTTTGGGTGGGGGGTTTCCAACCCGCCCCTAATTTAGTCCAACCCGAGCCCGACCCGATTAACCCACAACCCGATTATGACCCGACCCATTGCTAGCTCTACCATTCATCTAGTTCTTGGGAGATTGGAAGTCGGTGTTCATGCGTCATTTTTAAACAATAGTACACCCGTAGATGCCAATTTCAGGTCCGGAGATATGAGAATCAGAAACTAAGATTTGATCAGAACAGGTAATAAAATAAAAAGCCTACATGATTTAATTTTCTTTCTTGGACTAGCAGGCCTTAAAATCCAGATAATCCAAGAGAGTTGGATAAATTACAGTTATCATCATTAAACCAGATACTTATGGACTGTATCTGACATGAGGCACGGGGACAATTAAGTCTATGTCTTGACTAGAGGTGGCAATTGTGACCCGTGACCCGCCAACCCCCCCGAACCCGCCCGGTCTTAGGCGGGTTAGGGTTGACTGTTTCAACAAACGGGTTGGGTTAGGGTCATGAATTCTCAACCCGATTATAAACGGGTTGGGTTAGGGTTTGACCCCTCAACCCGAAATGACCCTATTACAACCCGTTTATTTTTTTGTATAATAAAAGTTTGGAAAATTATAATTACAATACTTGTGGCTATTCAATCTTTCTTCTTTTAATATAAATAATGACAAAGGATAAAGTGAAGAAAGACTTTTTATGTATAAATATTTCAAATTTCTTAACCTCTACTAATATAAATTGACGTATTGATGACAAATAAAGTTTTTTAAAACTTTATTAGTATGTTTTAGTTCTTTTCTTCATGTTATTTTAGTTATATCTTAATGATTAATTGTTGTGTTATTATGCTTGTTAGGTGTCCTTTAATATTAAAATGAATTAAAAACACTACAAAAAAAGATGGATTTAGGGGCGGTCCATGAAAGGACTTTTAGCGGCGGTCATTAAAGATCGCTAGTCATTTTTTTTCTATTTTATTTCGGTCTTTTTCTTCCAACTCCCTCTTACTCTCTAACGCCCTCCCAAGCTCCCTCTGCATGCTTCGGAAGCTCTAATGGCGGAATTTCCTTGTTTTTGCGGTTGATAAAGGCAACTCCACTACTGAAATCAGGCTATTCAGATTTTCTTTTCTTTCTACTTTCATTTTGATTTCGATCATTGTATCTGTAAATTATTTCTAATATAGATCTGAATCTTATTCCTAATTTTGTTTCTTATTGATTTTCTTTAGATATGCTTATGATTTCTTTTTTGAATGTTGTGTTTTTTCCATTCCTCTCTCTCTCTCTTTGTGAAAGTTATGAGAATTTCTGAACTCACGCCGGAATACCAGCGTGGATCTCTTTAATGCCGCGTGGCTTCAATCTTCCGGAAACGATGCGAAGATAGACAAGGATCTGGTGAAAATCCGTCGGATCGCGGCCGACCTGCTATTTTTAGCTGCAGATGTCACCTGAATTCCGTCTCCTGCGTTTAAATGTGCTTCTTTCTACTCTAAATTGGCTTGATGTGCAGAAGAGGTTCCATAATTTCAATCGAGCAAGTTGCAAACACCACAAGGTCTCATGGATTCTTCTTCTACTACAAAAAAGTCGACTTTTACCGGCGGTAGAATCCCGTCGGTAAAGGTCAAATTACCGCCGTTAAAGTTTTAACGGCGGTAAACCCTACCGCCGCTTAATATCGAGCCGCTAACGAATCAGCGACGCCTGCAACGGCGGTAGCAAAATTATCGCCGCTATTTCGGAGAAATAGCTGGCGGGAATTTAACGGCGGTCATTACCGCCGTTACATTACCTTTTTACCGGCGGGAATTACCGCCGCTTAATAAGAAAATTTTAACGGCGGTAACAGTTACCGCCGCTAATATCCTCCATTAGCGGCGGTAACTACCGCCGCTAATATCCTCACGTGCTTCTATATGCCTTTAGCGGCGGTAAGTACCACCGCTAATAATTTGTATAACTAAATGCAACTCTGGTTTTAAGCGGCGGTAATTACCGCCGCTTAAAACTTTTGGCTTTTAGCGGCGGTAATTACCGCCGCTAAAAGCCCTTACCTGCATATACAAAAACCATAATTAGGTGGACCGAAAATCTTGTAAAATATCTCATTTCGTAGCAAATTTTATAACAAATAAAGCAAAACAATTACAAAGAAGAAAGTGAATTAAAAGAAATTCTAATAAAATTAAAATACTCTAAACATTCATGTCATATAAATTAAACTAAAGAACAGTAAATTAATGGTTTCCATTAACAAGTGAAATTGCAACTGGTATCAATTTAATAGCCCTGCATGAAAATAACAATGAATCATGCGTTAGTAAAATTATAAGTAGACAAATCAATTTAGCCAAAAAAAAATTAATATATATATATATAGAACCGAAGCTATCTTGTGTTATTCACCTCAAATAATAAGAATGCATGTCTGTCTAGCTAAAATCCCGAGGAGGACTATCATTTGCAGAAGTTTCGCCAGGAGACTATAAATTGTAAGAAAGATCATTAAGTGTGGTATTTAAATATAAAGATGATATGAATTTGTGCTATATGTATTTTTGTAAGGCATTTATATAATACCTGTGTTTGACGGTTACTCATTATGAAGTTTCTAAATTCTTCAAATTCTCTGGCATGCTGTGCAACAGTTGCTTCAATTGTTTGTCGTTGTCGCATCTCTTCTTCTAGCCGCTCCTCTGTACGTTGCAATTGTTCTCGCATCCTATTAAATTCATCCATATCGACATACTGAGATGTCGTACTCGAGGATGCACTACCACCCCACAGCCTAGTGGGCGTGTGGCCTAACCCACAACACTGCACCCTGCCATGTGTGTCATGCCCCATGACTTGAGTATATACATCATCTCGGGCTGTCGAATCTGGCGTGCCTTGTTCCATGATAGTTTGCATTTGATCCTGAAAAAAATATTTATGCAATCATTGAGTTATCAAAATAGATGCTAATAAAGTTATTCGTATGCTACAAGTATACCTACAATAAGAGGAAATAACTTACTATCTTGTCAGCTGCTTCATCATTGATTGGCGTGCTATCTTTTCAAGTATGCGTTTTTATAAAAGTCTCAGCACGGCCCGCCAATCCCTAATGAAAAATATGGTGTTAATTGATCATAAATCATTTAAACATCCACAAGCAGAAATTAATACAATTGACCCGATTAAAAAGATGAAGAAATATAAAAACAAAGAACACATGTAGAGATAAATAAAGAAAAAATAATAAAAATTTCGACGGCATCTCCCTTAAAAATAGAGGGTTGTCCAGACCAAATTGGTCTAAAATAAAGCCATTCAACCTAAAAAACAAAAAAGAATGCAAAACGTAGCATTCATATACAATCCCCATTCACATAAATATCACATCTTATCATACAAGAAAATAGAAAAGCTACTATACAACTTAGAAGAGATAAGAAAGCAATAAAATAAGATTGTACACTATGAAAACCGATCATCAAGTTGATGAGGTGACTAGATTTATAATAGTATATCAAGACATTCATAAGTGGCCATTTGTTATACCTGTTCGTTTCTGACCCTGGCAAAGCTCTTTGTCCCAGCTGTATGATTAAGGGTCTGGTTGGTACGATTAGTTTTATTCCTTGCTGACAAGTTCTGCAACATATAATCATACAAAGTCAATAAACAAGGATGCAGTAGCTTTAGAAGACATATTAACTAATTAACAAATTACCTGGGCATTTTGTGAGTTCTAGTACTCTACTATAATTGCCCATTGCTCCTCTACCACATCTGGTGGGCGATGATTTATACGTTTAGCATTTGTTTCGTATGGATCGTAATGGTTCTGCTTCAAATCGGACTTATAGTCCCTCCATTTTTTATTTATTGATTGTAGGATAACATCACGCAACCTTTCTTCAACCTCAAACTTTTCCTACGGTGCATAAAAAATTGAAATTTAAAAGTTAATACCAATTAGTTAAACATGTGGACATTTTGAGCAATGAACTACATTAAAATTTAGATTATTTACCTTTACAAGTGACCACGCTCGGGATCTGTGATTTCTCGCCAGCCAAAGCGATTCAAGGGTATAACACGTCCATCGCGTGCCAGTGTCCCACAAAAACTAGCCAATTTGGAGGCATTTGGTCCAATTGGTTGCCTCAATTCATCTATATCGATGTTGAACTTTTCTCCAGGTCGAAGTTTTAGTATATCAAGGCATCTAGTAGGACCTCTACCCCTCCTAGCTGGCCCACCCTCTGCCATCTAATAAAATACACTATATGCTGTAGAAAATAAAATCATACAAGTCAATAACAATCTGATTCATCATAAACGACTATTGTTTGTTAGTTAGTTTAATAGAAGAAAATAGTGTGTCGTATTCAAGACAAAAAATGAGAATGAACATGATCACTACAATTCAAATACAATTCATTCATGGTCATCATCAGAATCCGATCCCTGTTCGTCATGAACAGGATCACTAGAAAATGCGAGCTGTTCTCTACTCGTATGAGAATGAGCATCAACTGTTGTGCCAGGTACGTCTTCCCTTGCCCAACTCAACCCATCAACCTCTTCTTCATTATTTGTTACAAGTTGGGTAGCATATGGCTCGCAATCAATGGGTTGATCATCATTCGTGATCAATTCAAACAAGTCCCTTGGCTTAGTCTTCACAACAACATTCCACTCTTCATCGATTGGATCCACCACAAAGAAAACTTGTTCAGCTTGAGATGCGAACACAAACGGATCATCCATGACATGTTGACCAGTATATAATAACCGTTTGAAGTTCACAAGTGTAAATCCTAACTCATCTGTCTTAATGCCTCTTCCTTGTGTCATGATATCAACCCAATCACACTTAAACAGTACATGTCTAAGCTGCTCTGAATATGCCAATTCGACCACATCAGTCAGACGCCCGTAACAAGACATATAACTTGTTATTGGATTTTTATCTTTCGTACTAGCGTAGCTAGTAGTGCTTGCTTTTACCACAACACCGCTATTCTGACTTTTTGAGGATTTCTCTTTCTCCATCGTGCAAAAACGATATCCATTACTTATGTATCCCTTGAATTTTTTTGCCATTGATTGTGGCCCCTGTGACAACAACATAATGTCCTCGGAGACGGCACTATTTGATGCTTTTAGTGTCTCGGCCTATAAATAAGGGGCCAAGTAGGTTAACAAATGCAATATTAAACAACACATGTGGAGATAAAACTCTATAAATGAAACAAGGTGTCTTACATGTTCTTTAAGCCACTGCATGAATTCATTATTATGTTTTTTTTGTATGTCATGTTCCCTTGCCCTTGGAGTTAACATCTTAAGAAGGCTTTGATGACGCCTGTAATGTAAAATACAATGATTAATTCAAAGAATATGAAAATATTGTAATATAGAAACAAATGGATGAGGTAAGCAAGTAACTTCTTACATTCGAAAACTTGCAACCCTATCGTCATTGAAAAGCCCATAACGATGCGCTTGTGCTCACTCAATATTGGATAATTTATATGGTTGGGCACTTCCAATTGCAGTTTCATCATAGTTTCTTTGCGGCCGATTAGTTTTTGATTCTATGTTAGGTAAGTATCGGGAACAGAATATCATACATTCTTCCGCAATATACCTTTCTGCAATTGACCCCTTCGGTTGTGCTCGATTGCGCACATATGACTTTAGGGTGTACAAGTACCTATTATGAAAAACAAAAATCTTGATAATCAATATGATTTGACGGCGAAATACAAGGAAACACATTTAATAAGACTGTTGTAATACGTACCTTTCAATTGGATACATCCAACGATATTTGACAGGCCCCCCTTCCATAGCTTCATTTGCTAAGTGAATTGGCAAATGCACCATAATATCAAAGAACGATGGGGGGAAAATCCTTTCCATCTGGCATAATACTTGTGCAATACTATCTTGAAGGCGCTTCAAGTCATCAACTTTACAAACTTTGGAGCACAATTGATGAAAAAAGTTGCTCAACTCTATCAATACGGATGCTACATTCTTCGGCAACACTTTCCAAATAGCAAGAGGCAATAGTTGATGCAGCAACACATGGAAATCATGACTTTTAAGACCAAATGTCTTCCGTTCTTTACTACTCACCCGTTTAGCAATGCTGGACGAATAACCATCTGGAACCTTTATACTTTTCAGCACTTTGCAAAATATATCTTGTTCCCGTTTGTCTAGTGAGAAGCATGCAGCCGGCAAACATGCTTTCTTTCTATCTGGTAACATCTGTGGATGAAGTGCGTGTCTAATACCCATGTCAACCAAATCCAAGCGCGCCTTAAAGTTGTCCTTCGTTTTTCCATCAATATTTAACAATGTACCAAGTATACTATCACAAACATTCTTCTCAATATGCATCACGTCCAAATTATGTTTTAACATAATATCCCTCCAATATGGCAATTCAAAAAAATGCTCTTTTTCTTCCAATTAAAGGGCATCGCTCCTTTACCAGTGTTTTTAGAGTACTTCTTACTGGTATGCTTCCCGAATACATGTGAACTGTCCCTTAAGTGATCAACAATATCCCACCCGATTAATCCTATTGGAGCTTCCCTTGTCTCTGTGGTACCATCGAAGGATTGTTTCTGCTTTCGAAACTTATGATCAAGAGGTAGGAATCGACGATGACCCATATAACAGTGCTTCCGGCTATGACGCAAATACGTAGAACACATGTCTTTATGACAAGAAGGGCATGCAAGTTTCCCTTTAGTGCTCCAACCCGAAAGCATAGCATACCTAGGGAAATCACTAATCGTCCAAATTAACCTTGCACGCAAAGTGAAGACCTCCTTTCTTGACGCATCATATGTCTCAACCCCAGAACCCCATAGGTCTTTTAACTCTTCTATAAGAGGGCGCAAGTACACATCAATATCATTTCCCGGCCCTTTTGGCCCTGGTATGAGTAAAGAAAGGATCATGTTTGGTTGTTTCATGCACAACCATGGTGGCAAGTTATATGGAATCAAAATGACTGGCCACGTGCCGTGGGTGATACTCATTGATCTAAATGGATTCAAGCCGTCAGATGCTAAGCCCAGTCTAACATTACGAGGATCAGAACTGAACTCGCTATTCATAACATCAAAATATTTCCAAGTCATAGAATCCGCAGGATGCCTTAACTTATCATCATCAGTACGACCATCCACATGCCATCTCATATCATCGGCAATCTTGGAAGACATATACAATCTTTGAAGACGCGGCTTCAAAGGAAAGTGCCTTAATATCTTTGCTGCCTTTTTCTTTCCCTTTTTATTGGAATGACTGTCTTCGGATTTCCATCTAGAAGTACCGCAAATATCACATTTTTGTTTTTCACTAGTTTCATTCCAATATAGCATACAGTAATTTGGGCACGCATCTATTTTGTTATAATTAAGACCCAGGTCCGATATCATCGTCTTGACCTGTGAACTTGTTTCTGGCAATTTTGACACAAACGGAAATGTCTCTCTCAACAACTCAAGCGTCAAAGTCAATGACTTATTGCTCCATCCGCTTAGGCACTTTATATGAAATAGTTTAACAATGAACGACAATTTCGTGTGGCTTTTACACCCCGGGTATAACTCTTCTCCAGCATCATGGAACAGTTTCTCAAACTGTGGATTATTACAAGTTGGGGTATCATTTGATGGCCTATATGAAGAACTCGCAGATACGTCCATTTCATCCTGCATCCCATAAGCTTCTTTAACCATGAGCCTAACTTCATCACCCACAAATTGTGCATCATCTACTATGGGATTAACACAGGGGGGGGGGGGGGTTGTGAATCGAGAATATCCTCCCCATGATAGTACCATTTTGTGTAGTTTTGATCAAATCCATTGCAAATCATGTGTTCGTATGCGACTTCTTGACTTTGATACAACACATTATTACATTTCGGACAAGGACACTTCAACAACCCATTAATAGTTGCCACGCGAGAACATGCGAACTTGATGAAACCCAAGACTCCATCTTGATAATCTTGACTAGCCCTATTCCATCCATAGTAAACGTAACCTATTTAGTTAATAAATATAGATACACACCCTTCATCAAAACATTAAGAAATTAACATAATAAATACCTAGATCTTTTCATCCACCTTCGATCCATCTATTAGTATGTTGTGAAAGAATTTACCCGTCGCTTTTGAATAAGATTACTTTCTGCAAAACATACTCTATAAATGAATCTAGCTAATAGCAAACAGTATTTATGTTAGTTTTAAAATTTATGCTTGGTTTTACCCATTTAGGAATACCAAATACATTACTTGTTTGTCATAAGATTCATATATTTCTCCACGAATTTCGGCAGCATCTCTACGCAGTTCTTCAAATACGTAAAGTTTTCTGACGTAAAGTCAATAAAACTACGTATTTGAAGAACAAAGAGATAAAACCAAAATTATAAGTAGAGATACATATAAATCACATGTCAACAAGTAACATACTTGATATCCCCAAACTGTCAATATGACAATCCAAGATGTTACATGTGCAAATCTATGCCTTCATATTTAAATACTAAGAATTATTGCAAACTTACTGTGAAGATGCAATATCTTCAAAGTACACAAAATAGGATGGGCATAGTTACACATGTAACCTCTCAGACGGGTATTTGAATTGTTCCCACTTTTTTATGAGATAAATAAATATAAAAACAATTACCAGGTTAACCAAAAAATAGAATAAAAAACTGCTAATCATAATATCAATGGTATTGAACAGCATTAGAACAGAAATATCACAACAAGGAACTTAAAGAGATAAATAATGGTTTAACCATTATTTATCTCCCCTAAAAATTTCGGCAGCATCTCCCCTAAAAATAGAGGGTTGTCCAGACCAAATTGGTCTAAAATAATAATGGTTTAACCTGTAAACAAAAGAAGAGTCGAAGCTTTCACATCCATATCCACATTCATATCCAAAAATAGCATTCACATCCATATCCAAAAATAGCATTCACATCTATATCCACATCCATATCCAAAAATAGCATTCACATTTATGTATAGAGAGAAGTGCCCAAATTAATTAGGGTAGGATAATGAAGTCAAAGCTTTCAAGGAGCTAGCAATGAAAATTTGAAATGAAAACCTAAAAGGAAGACTTACTTGGTTGGTAAGTACCTATTCCTTTTTTCTTTTAGTTTTTATGTTTATTCTTTACAGACCTCTAGATATCAGAGACTGCAGAGTTATCTAAACCTTTAATTTTAGGAGGCTTTAGTTTAATGGAACTGGGGTTATGAAGACAAGAAAGGCGAGTTGTCATCGGCGGCCTTTGTCTTGTTATGAAGTCGTTTCCACAAAACTTATCAACAATAGACCTATGAATTTTCGTCATGGACTTGACTCTGTCAATTACACCATAGTGCTCAAAACCGCGTACGCGCATGGTTTTAACATGGCTTGACTGTTATAATTGGTTGAAACTCTTGAACAGGCCATAGCAAGACCTGTAGACTGTCTTACATCTTTTTTTTAAAGTCAAAGATGATTTTGATTTTATTGTGGTTTCTACAGTAAGTCCATTAGATTTACCCCCAAAAAAAAAAACAATCATGGGTCTCAATCGCTAATGTTAAATTTAATTCTAGATAGCTACTTCTTCCATTTGATTTGTCTCTTTAATGGAATAAACTATCATGATGATCTCAATCGTTTTATATTTTATCTTGACAGAGACTTTGGAAGGGCTCTTATCAACTTATATATTATCTCCTTATCGACTTGTATATGGCCGTCTGTTGGCTTTAGCAATAATTAAGTTTCATGGTTTACATGTTTGTTCATGTCTTTGCTTGACTTGATGATTTTTCTACAAATGAAATCTTGGCTTCTGTTTTATGTATCAAGTTGCCTTATGTTTTGGTTGGTTTGTACGTTTGTTCAAAAGTTGGGACATATATAATCACTAGAAGAGTATTTCTAGTGTCTAATAATGTCTGGTTTTTGTAGGAAAAGCCCTTGCTTATGTGACGATAGGCGAGTCACTACAAAACCAATCCGGCCGACCACATTATACAAACCATTATATCATATTTGTTGCAGAACTTCAAATCTAATTTAGCTATTGAACGGTAGACAAGCCAAATATCAGACTTAGATAAAAACTGACTTGGAAGTCGATGTGATGATTTCAATATCAACGACCTATATTCACGAATCTTTCATAGAATGCAGCTTAAAATTTGAAATGGCATAAGGAACTCAGAGATGCCAAAATAAAATAACATTGCAGGCAATGGGTACATTTCGTGATTACAAAAGCAAAACCATCAAAAACGAATCATCTGAAACTTATTTGCAAAAACTTATTTTTCAAATCAAAACATTACATCACAAATGGTGGGATTTGGCGAGCACTTACCTGCGAACGGCGCTTGGCGACGGCGGAGAACGGCGACGGCGGCTTTGTGAATGAGAAGGTCGACGACCAAATTCCGGCAGCAATACACCCGGATTCGTGAGAGAAATCAGCCGGAAATTTTTTTTTGCAGAGATTCGCGCAGAGAAGAAAACCCCAAATCGCGCGATTTGGGGTTTTATACCCTTTTAGCGGGTCAGGGACGACAACCTTTTAGCGGCGGTAACTAATTCCCGCTGCTAAAAACCAATTCAACGTGGTTTGACCATTCTTTTTTAGGGGCGGTAACTAGTTACCGCCGCTAAAACCCATTCCACGCGGTTTGACCGATCCTTTTTAACCGCGGTAACTATTTACCGCCACTAAAAACCCAATCTACGCGGTTGAACTTCTTCTCTTTTAGCGGCGGTAATAGATTCCCGCCGCTAAAGTCCATACGGGGGAGCGAATTAGTCCCTTTTTAGCGGTGGTAAGCTATTCCCGCCGCTAAAAAAATATTTTAATTAAGAAAAACAAAACATAAGAAATATTGTTTTAGCCGGCGGTAGTTTTCGTTATTACCGGCGGCACTACCGCCGGTGAACAAACGCGCCAAACCTTCCCGCGTGAACATGAAGCGCGCGTCATTCATTTTAGCGGCGGTAGAGCGTTACCGCCGCTAAAAACTTATTTCGACGGCGGTACACTATCTTCCGCCGCTTAAGTGTATATAAGCGCTTTTAGCGGCGGTAATTGTCTACCGCCGCAAAAAAAGCGTCGCTAAAACCGTGTTTTTTTGTAGTGTTCTTAATCTTCACTCTTGTCTATGTGGCTTGCCGTGGCTGCTTTAATTGGAGCCTCTCTCCCGGCCATCTTTGCCTTTTACATCCACATGCGCAGTGTCGATCAGATCCTCAATCGCTGTTTTTCTAAAGCCGGCGGTATCGACATGCCTTGGTATTTATATATTTTCCTACAACTCTTTTTCAAGCCTTTTTGTGATTACATGTTCAATCTATATGGATTTTAAATTTTCAGAGGCGGTGTTCCAAGACTGATTGATGGTTCTTCTTTTAAAACAAGAAGTAATGTCCTCAGGAGCAGCCGGCAGGATTAGGGCTACTGCAGAGTATTCAGGCTCAGCGTCTGATCCTATAGAGCAGAATGGGAAGCCGTGCAATTGAATGTTGTGGCATTTGGTTAGATATCTACTTTCAGGTCAGCAATGATCCTTTTTGTACATCAAATCTTTTGGTTCTGTTGCCACTAGATCTGATAAAGAGTAACTGATTGTAGAATCAGAATTTGATCGGCCAATGCAAAGCTCAACTTGATTCCTTCCGTGCTCGATCATTTTTCAGGGAGCTCCAAAAGATGGTATTGAAGGTGGTGGGCGGGGGACAACAATAATAGGTACGTTTATTTGGAGATTGAGGGGTGAAGGGAGCTATATGTTTAATTAACAGCCTGGTTTTGTTGTAGATTTGAACAGAACAGGAAAGAGTTGCAGTTTACGATGGGTTAATTACCTGCACCCTGGTCTCAAATGAGGAAGAATAACACCTCGGGAGGAGCGGCTAATACTCGAACTCCACTCTCAATGGGGAAACAGGTTTGTTACATTAATTATGATCAATATGTTGAAATAGTATTTCCTTGTTCTTGTTTCAGTTCTTCTCTTATCATTTCTTATTAGTCGTTTTTATGTCCGGTTAATCTGCTTAATATTAGCAATAATCACTCACAGATGGGCAAGAATTGTGCCAAAATTACCAAGTCGAACCGATAATGAGATTAAGAATTATTGGAGAACGCATATGGGGAAAAAAGCTCAAGAAAGGAAACAGGTTATGTCTTCTCTTAGTTTACCATCCAAAAATAATGCTACCCTGGATTCTTCTTCATCATACTCGCAGATTAGTAATAAAGCAGGTGCAGAAGAAAGTGCAAATGGGTATTCCATGGATCAAATATGGAAGGAGATTGATACATTAGAAGGGGAGTTCAGTGGACCATCTTCACAATCGAGTTACAATACGTTACTACACTCTTTTCATCTCAAAGTATGTTAAGAAGAACCTGAAAAAAGAGAAACTAATGCTTCTGCGAAATTTTGATGATGAGAAATGGTTAGATCGCACATTGTGAACCTTAGTTAATTGAGAAAGACAGAGTGTTGAACACTGATTGAAATCTATGGCCACAATCTTCTATTACGCTTTGTAGTCAACTATTGGTGTGGGTGAACAGGGATTTGGCGAATTTCAAAAGCCCAGTTGGGAAAGGGGCTGGGGCTGGGGGTAGCGGGTACAGGCAAGTGGGGCAGGGGGTCAGAGTAGGGGTGGCTATTTTTTTTTTAAATGATTATAGTTTTAGCGGCGGACCACTAAATATATTCAGCGACAGGCCCTTCACCGACGGACCTAGTGGCGGACCTATGGGATTTAGTGGCGATCATTTTACTTTTACCGGCAGACATTGACCGCCGGTAAAAGTGTGAAATTTTGTAGTGAAAATAGAATTTGTATAAACTTTGATATTAGAATGAATTAAAATTTTTAATTTTTAATAGTAATTTAAATTATTTAAACGGGTTGACAGCTTGAAGCGGGTTAGAGCGGGTTGGGTTAGGGTTGGGATATTCCAACCCGTTTATTAAACGGGCGGGTTCGGGTTGAGCCTTGGCTTGTTAACCACATACATCAACCCGACCTGAACCCGACCCATTGCCACCTCTATTCTTGACTAGTAACATGTATGTTGGGATACTTATGGACTGTATCTGGCATGAGGCACGGGGACAAGTCTATATCTTGACTAGTAACATGTATGTTGGGTTGGCAATTTCATGGGCCGGACCGGTCTTAGGCTAGGCTTGAGATAACATAAAACCATTTAAGGCTTACCTAAGCCCAGCCCTGCCCTTTTAGACCCATTTTTGCATGGAACAGGTTGAATCTTTTCGTTAGGCGAGGGAAAATGAGTGTAACCATGAAAAAAGGAAATATCTATATTATATATATGCAGGCCCTTGGGAAAGGTATCATCCATAATATGCCCCTTTCTAAAAAGAAAAAAGAAAAAAGAAAAAAGAAAAAAGAAAAAAGCCCTTGCAAATCATTTATAAGAATTTTTAATAAAATATACGGAGCCTAAGAACGGAAGAAAGAGTGTGAAAAAAAAACAAAGAAAGAAAGTAGAAACAAAGTGGATTGCTACCTTGTGTAGACACCCCAAATTGCACTACAAAATGAGAAAATAATGAAAACATGTAATAGGGATTTAAAACAGGCCAAAAATGCATAAAATTCAATAATTTAGGCAGTGCCCGTATTATATCTGCGGGCGGGCTGCACCCGAAAGTTGTATACAGGCACGCAGCGCCCGTAATAAGAATACGAGCACCACTTGCCTGCAATATATATACGGACGCGATGTTTTGGTGCGAGTTTTATCCTTTCTCGATTTCTGAGCCTTATCTGCAGTCTAATATATCTCTTAGTGAGCGAATTTGTTTATTTATTCGTTCGAAATATCCTTGTTGGCCATGGATGGGCATTATCCCTATTTTTAACCCAATCTGGTGGGATCCTGGTATATCCTTCTGGACCAGCCATACCCCTAGGTTTGATTCTTAAGCAAAGGGCATGAAATTTTGAAGTCCAAGGAGCTCTAAGAGAAGAGAGGAATCCCTGCTGCTTTGCTTGCTCAATCCAGGTAAGTCCCTTTTCCCTTTTATTTTCTATCATCAATTCTAGCAGTAATAGGATCTTCTCCATTGCTGTAGAATAAGGCCTTCTTTTATTCTGTATTCCTAAACTTGTCTCTAAGTACCTCAAGAGTCTCTCTAGCCATAAAACGTGAAAAGAGAGCTAGGGGAAAGGGGAACAGGTGGATCCCTAGAATAGAACCCCATATCTGTTTTTCTCCTTTTTTCTAGACTAAGGCATTTGATTGTGTTTGTATACCCTAACCTATCTCTAAGTACCTCAAGAGTCTCTTTAGCCGTAAGACGTGAAGAGAGAGCTAGAGGAAAAGAGAACAGGTGGATCCGTAGGGTAGACCCCCATGTGCTCAAATCTGTGAGATATGACTGCTTTGAATATCCTGTTCATGTTTTAATGGTTTTTTATGTTGAATCTGAATGAATCATATGAATCCATGATGTTTATAGCATGAGATCCCCATTTTTTTTCTAGAATTTGGATTTTCATCACTTTTGCACCTACAGATCTGTTTTCGTGATTTTTGTGATATTAGGCCAAGATCCTGGATCTATCATGATCAATATGATGGATTTGGATTTAAAAGCCTGAAAGTAACTTCTAGGGTTTCATGAAGTGGTTTTTGAGTTGTTTTTCACTTTTGAGAGAAGACCCTACGGTCTAAGTTCTCCCCTTTTGATGTTCTTCATCAACATGGGGTATTTTTGGTTTTGATTTCTTGATTTAAGGTGAAATTTGGGCTATATCTATGTCCTAGACTGTTCGAGTTCAATTTTGCAATATTTTATAAAAATCATATTTTTTCTAGATTTCTAAAATTTAACTTGAAGCCAGATTTTTGAAGTTTTCACTTTAGATTGGTTTTATTTGATTTTATCTCAATTTTATTTTAATCATGAAACCCTAGGAATGGTATGATCATATTTGAAAGTTCTGAATCAACCAGGCTATTCGTATGAAAAAACCATACACTTTTGTCCTTTTTTGTGATTTTTCATGATTTTTGATTAGCAAGCCTTTTTCCTTTGAAAAACATGAACAATACCTGACAACCATCTTGTGTGGATGAATAGGGGTGCCTAATACCTTCCCCTGTTCATAACCTAATCCCCTTACCTATCTCTGGTTGTTTTTTTAATAGGGTTATTTTTACCCTAAATTTGCCTTTTTGTGCTTATTTGATATTTTGGTGTCCATTCACACCTAAAAAGAATGATGGCGACTCTTTGTTTTTAACCAATCCCGTGTGGTGATTAGGAAGTCATTGAATTGATTTTTTTCATGTCTCACACCTTGTATTAAGGAATATATAAAATATATAAAGTTGACCCCTTACTATAAGCTTAAGCTTTTAGTAGGAATGGTGTTCTACATGGTATTAGAGCTTTCGGCAAATGCCTGGTCCTGGGTTCAAACCTTCACTCCACCCGTTGATTAAAAAAAAAAAAAATTCCAACAACTATTAGCTTGAGCTTTTAGTAGGAACGGTGTTCTACATGGTATCATATAGAACACCATGCTTCCTAAAAGTTCAAGCTTATAGTAGGGGTGAACTTTATATATATTTAATTATATTCCTAACACCTTGTTGGGATGACTGAAACTGCTCCCAGAAGTTGAGCTTCTCCGAAGCTTTTCAATATGGGTGAGTTCAATATTAAGGATACTTATAATATAATAGGATCAGATCAACACATCCGATAGTGGATGGGGAGGATTAGTGTGGTTTAATCTAAATATACCATGCCATGCCTTCATCTTATGGCTGACAGGTTTCTCAATTAAGAACAATTGATCAAATATGGAGTGATAAGTAGATCAAGATGCATTTTTCGCCAAGCAGACTCAGAAACAATCCAACACCTCTTCTTTGAATGTGGAAACTCCAAATATCTTCAGCAGAAAGTGTTAAGATTAAATGATATCAATAGAGATGTAGAACCATGGGAAAATGAAATCAGATGAGCGGTGAACAAGTATAAAGGAAAGAGTATTAAAGAAGCAATTCGAAAAGCATCCCTTGTGGCAACAATTTTCCAAGTGTGGATAGAAAGATACAGAAGACTGTTTAGGAATGAATTCAAACCATTGGAGGAGCTATTAAAGACTACAAAACGACAAAGTTTTCATCGTTTTGCAGGGGAGGAAGCAAAATTGAAGGATGCACCATACAATCGAGAGTTTATGGGTAAGTGGGAGATTAAGACGAGTTATTTTTTTGGGTTTTTTGCATTCATACCCCTATATTATTGTATATTTGCATTTATATCCCTATGTTTTTGGTATTTATATTTATACCCTTCTATTTATCAAAATCGTTACAGTCATACCCCTGACGTTAAAATCCGTCAAGTTTGTTGTTTATTTTTTTTAAATGACTAAAATAACCTTTTGCAAAATAAATGATTTTTAAATTTATACCCGTATATTATCTTATATTTGCATTTATACCCTTATATTATTATATTTATTGCATCTGTAACCAAAATCATTAATATTAGGGCTTTTTGCATACATACCCTTGTATAATGAATTCAATAAATGAATTCAAATATTTTAGGATGACTGCAATGTACAAATAATTTTGATATTTTACCATATAAATAGTGTTTGTGATGTATAAAAGCTATTTAAAATAACATATTTTGTATAATCAGTTGTACAATTTGATTGCTATCGAGGACAATGAAATTGGTTGCTAAAATAATTTAGGACAAAGTTTGATAAATTAGTGATCAAGAGAATTTAATTATAGAATCCATCTAGGATATTAATGACTTTGGTTATAGATGCAATAAATATAATAATATAAGGGTATAAATGCAAATATAAGATAATATAGGGGGATAAATGTAAAAATCATTTATTTTGCAAAAGGTTATTTTAGTCATTTAAAAAAAATAAACAACAAACTTAACGGATTTTAACGTTAGGGGTATGATTGTAACGATTTTGATAAATAGAGGGGTATAAATATAAATACCAAAAACATAGGGATATAAATGCAAATATACAATAATATAGGGGTATGAATGCAAAAAACCCTATTTTTTTTAGGACCACTGACCATAGCAAGTGGATGGGCAACCATCTATACAATGTTGGATAGGAATACAAAAGTATCTGGCTCAGATTTTCTTCTTAGAGAGAACTCAGAGAAGCACTTCCTTGACCAATTTATGTAAATTCCTGTAAGACGAACCATCTGCACCATTAATGGCCTCCTCAGCTCTTCCCTTCCACTCGATAGCTTTCTTCCTCATCATATCCCTAGTACCCTCCTGATCTCCCTCTATCAACTCTCTCACAAGCTTCTCTACTTCCTCTCTTTTCACATTGTTGTCTATCTCCATGCCCACACCCCATTTGGTGCAAGCGTATCTACAGTTCGTTTGTTGATCAGCGAAGAAAGGCCAGCAGATCATAGGCACCCCACTGCAAATGCTTTCCAGTGTTGAGTTCCACGCACAGTGAGTCAAGAACCCTCCAATGGCTGGGTGGCTGAGCACTTGTTCTTGTGGGCACCAACTTGATAAGGCACCCCTTTCTTCAATCTCCTTCAAGAACTCCGGCGGTAGAACGGCCGATTCACCGGCAACAAGATCTGGTCTAATGATCCACAAGAAGGATTGCTTACTGTTTGCAAGTCCCCATGAGAACTCTGTTAGTTGTTGGGGGGTGATGACTGTGACGCTACCGAAATTTACGTACAGGACCGAGTTGGGTTCTTTGGAATCGAGCCATTGAAGACACACAGGATCTTCTTTCCACAGATTTGATCCAATAGACTTGATCAGATCATCATCTGAAACCCGGTTGTGGAGCAAGTGCAGAGGACCGATGGTGTAGATAGGAGGAAACATAGGGGAAAGCGCCTCTAAGATCTCACTATCCAGTGCATCAAATGTGTTGAGAATAATTGCAGAACCCTTATGAGCTTCTTCTACCATTTCAATTACAAAATCGACCATGAAATCATTGGGATCGGTGGTTCGTATAAAAGTTGGCAGATCCCTCAGACGGATACCACTCATGCCGGGGATCCAGTCGATGGGAGTTTCCAAGTATCCATTTGTTAGAGAACTTGAATCTGAAATTAAGAACTAATAGATATATAAGCTTAGTGTTGCGTAAATCACAAACTGAGATTACAAAAATTTAGGGATCACGAGCACCGCCGGTAACCCTTGGATAGCTGACCGTGGCACCCCAAATGAACCTCTCTTGGATGCTGGTAAGTAGGGGTGCGCGGCGGGCCGGCCCGGCACGGCCCGGCACGCCTCAGGCGTGCTCGGGCGGGCCGCGGGCCAGCCGTGCCGCGGGCCTGACGTGCCGCGGGCCTGGCGGGCCGCGGCACGCCAGGCCCATTTGCCCCAAACCCAAGCCCGGCACGGCACGCCCCAGCAGGCGTGCCGTGCCGGGCCTAGCCCGCCGGGCCGGCGGGCCAATTAATTTTTTTTATTTTTAAAAATCCCAAAAAATCCCAAAAAAAATCCCAAAAAATCCCAAAAAAATCCCAAAAAATCCCAAAAAATTTCTGTAAAATACTTTTATTATTCACAAAATTGTTTTACACATATTGAGATAAATTTTGCTCAAAAAAATATAAATTCATTAATTAGCATAAGTACACTTACAACTTTGCAAAAATTACATAATTACTTGAACAAATAATACTGCATCACTATAGTATAAGCACATCCCAACTAGGTTGGCACCCACTCATCTATCTATCATTTGCAGTTTAAAAGAAACAAAAAAAAGAGAAAGTACAATTCCTATACTTTGATTACAAAAATTATAACAAAACTTAGACTACTCTAGTTGACTAAAATCAATATTCAAATCATCAAAGTCTCCAGCAAGTTGATCATCTTCATATTCTTGTTCTCTCAGTTCTGCCCTTAACCAATCTGTAAGACTAACACATGCTTGCACCATCTCCGGCGTTAATCTGCTCCTGTAATCATCCACGGTTCGTCCACCTGCACTAAAAGCTGATTCCGATGCAACTGTGGACACCGGAACCGTTAGTAGATCACGTGCCATGGCGGAAAGCACAGGATAATTAACCTGATTTTGCTTCCACCATGTCAAAATGTTAAAAGCATTATGCTCTTCTATAGTATTAAAACTCATTGGGGGGCTTTCTAAAAAAATCATTAATTCAGATGATCCCCCACTACTAGAAGCTGGTTGTTTTCCCTTTCTTCTCCCACTTAAAAAATTCCAAGCGGAATTATTTGGTAGTGTTTGTTGGGTTCGTGTATGACTTTGTATGCTACTACTAGTATCGTATTCACAAAAAAGTCTTTCTAATAGATTTCTTATTTTACGTATATCTATTTGAAAAGTAGAATTCATATTTTCATTTATTCCATCTATTAAGTCTTCAACTCCTAATTTAATCCTAGGGTCCATTGTAGTAGCTAAACAATATAAATTAGGCATCTCTTGCCAATATTTTAAAAATTTAATTTCCATTGCAGGGATAATTTCCTTAGCAATGGGTACATCTCTATATTGTTTAAAACAAATACTTATTTGATATAAACAAGTTATAATACTTGAAGATGTTGGGTAATAAACTACTGATAAATATCTTGTTGCATCATAAAAAACTTTTAAAAAATCTCTTAAAATTTCGGCTATTTGCCAATCAAGATCCTCTAAGTCACTTTCAGGCATTTTACTTTTATAAAATATTGTAATTTCTTGTTTTAATCCTAATGCAGCTTCTAGCATTATATATGTTGAATTCCACCTATGTTCAACATCTAGGGTAATTTTTTTATATTGTTTTCCTAAAGTTTCACAATAATATTTAAATTCTCTAGCGGTTGTGCTGGATTGTTTTATAAATCTTACTGCATCTCTAATATTTATTAAATGATGTTGAACAATTTTTAATCCATCTTGCACAACTAAATTAAGAATATGACAAGCACACCTAACATGAAATAAACTTCCATCTATATTTAAGTTTAATTGTTGTCTTAATATTCCTATTGCAACATTATTAGCACTTGCATTATCAAGTGCTAGAGCCATTATTTTATTGTGTATTTTATAATTTCTTAGATTTCTACTTATAGCATTTGATATATTTATTCCAGTATGGCTAGCATCTAGTGGTTCAAAAGTTATTATTCTTTTTTCCATATTCCAATTTTCATCAATATAATGTGCGGTTATAGCTAAATAGCTTATTTGTTGTCTACTTGTCCAAATATCTGAAGTTAAAGCTATTTTAAAAGTACTGTTTGACAAAGTTTCTATTAATGCAGTTTTCATTTTTCCATATAATTTTATGGCATCCTTTCTTAAAGTGTGGCGTGAAAAAGGTTTAAATTGTGGTGCTAAATATTTAGTTAGTAAACGGTGAAATCTTTTAGAATCTATTAATCTAAAGGGTAATTCTTCTTGAATTACCCACTTTACTATTTCAAGCCTAGTTTCTTCTTGATTAAAAATAAAATTACTTATAGCAACACTACTAGTAGAAATTTGGGTTTGCCTAGGGTCAATTTGGCCATGTTTTGGAAGGCATTTCTGCAAATGCCGGTTCAAGTGGCCTGTACCACCTTTGCCTTTACAACTAAACTGTTTTTTGCAATGGTTACACACTGCCTTCTCTTCACTCCCTACACTTTCAATTGTAAAATTAAGCCAAACACTAGAGGTTCTACTCCTCTTAGTGCTCCTAGGTGGTAGGGAAGACGATCCCATATCCTGTGAAGGGAATTCTGTTTCAAGACCTTGGATGGGAGGGTCATTATATTGGGGTTGGGTTATATCATCAGAAAATACTGGGTCAGAAAGGGGTCTAAGATATTCCCTTTCTTCAGTGTCAAAAAACATAGGATACCTAGGGTCCATTATCAAATTTTTTGAAAAAAAAAATTCTTAATAAATAATATTATAATAACTATTTGGTGATATTAATTTATAAGAAAGGTAGAAGGAGAGACTTACTTATAATAATAATATTTATACTAATTTTAAAATCAGAAAATTAAATAGAAGAATACCTCTTTAGAATGAATCTTGAACTTTGCAATTGAAGCCTTCAACCTCCAGAGTCCAATTTCCCACTTTTGATGCTTGAACAATTAGAAGAGATTGAGTATCACCAATTTCCAATTACAACAATTAGAGCAAAGAACTATTTGATAATCAATTAGAAGAGAGTAGGAGATTGTAGAAGTGGTGTGGTTTGGAGTGGGAAAGGGAGTGGCTATTTATAGAAATTAAAAGTGGCTTTTTACTACCTCTACCCTTCAATATGACTGTTATTTTGCAGTTGGAAGGGTAGAAAAGGTCTTTTTATCATCAATTACAACTATATCCCCCCAATATAGTTGTTATATGGCTGTTGGGGGGGTAAAATAGGCATAAAAATGGCTAAAAGCCACTTGTATGGAGGGAAAAGAGAGCTAGCCAACGGCTAGCTCTCTGGCGGGCCAGGCGGGCCGCCGGGCGGGCCGGCCCGCGTGCCGGCCCGCCTTGCCCCAACGGCAGGCACGCGTGCCTGCCGTTGGGCGCGTGCCCAGCGGGCTCGCGCGCGGGCCGGCGCGCGGGCCAGCCCGCTTGGGCCCGCGCGCGCCCGCGCGCGCCAGCGCCGAGCGCGGGCCCGGGCTGGCACGCGGGCCCGCGTGCCGCGTGCCCTGGCGGGCCGTGCCCAAACGGGCCGTGCCCCCAGGGCCCTAGGCCCGTGGCGTGCCGAGCCCGGCACGGCCCGTTGCTCATGCCTACTGGTAAGAGTAAAATACAGCACAGCACACCCCTGTATCTCACTAAGAAGTTTGTAAATAAATGTAATAAGAAGTTGATTTGACTGTGTACCTTTGAGAGGTGCGAGTCCTCTTTGGATGAGATGAGGAAAGTGGACCCCGCCCATGAAGCTACAAACACTGGAGGTATGGAAGATGACAACAGGGATGCTGAGTTCTTGGGCAACTGTAAGAGTGAAGCAGCTCATGGCGATATCCGAGATAATGCATGTGACCGGAGGGACTTTGGACCTGGGGGTGTCGTTGAGTGTGGCAAGAAGGTCTCGAAATGGAGCTAAGAAATTCTTTCTTACGGACTCAAATAAGGAGCGGATGTCTTGAGTGGCGTTGACGTCGGAGTGGGGAAGGCTGTCGGGGATAGTTTCGAATCGGAAGTCCGGTGATAAGTTGCTGAGTGAGTGGAGACCTCTGGACTTGAGCAAGCGTCGATGGTTGAACTCAATGTTGACAAAGGTGATGTGAAAGCCCTCGTGATGAAGAAGATTGGCTAATTTGAACATGGGGTTTATGTGTCCTTGAGCTGGGAATGGTATGCAGACGGCGTGAGGCTTCTCCGACTCTGCCATGGAACCCCTCTTTCTCTCTCTCTAGAGATCTTTGTATCATCTATGCAACCAGGTAGGTGGATATATAACGGATTTGAATGATCGGTGCCCAGCATCGATCACTGGGCATCCAGTATCGAATCAAACAATCTGCTGACATCATTCACTACGTCACCCGTGGTTGAGTCCGAGGAGAATGGGTTGAAATCGTCTGTCGCGTTGCACTGCGGCGACTACTGCTGCTACCATGACGCGCCAAGTCACGCGAAAGGGGTTAAACGTCTCCATTTTTGGCTCCCGTTCATGAAAGACATAGAGATCATGAATTTTAAAAAGACAACATTTCAACGTCACCAGTTTCAAAATTGAGATTTTTTCCAACGCCTTAATCGTCAGCACAGAGGACAAATGCAACTTGTTTGCTTTCATACTCAATAAACAATCAGATCGAAACCAAGGAATCTTTCCACTCGCCACTACAATCCACTAAATTTGAAACTTAAAAATGCATGGATTGGATCTGCCCCCAGATCCGTATGGATCCTCCAGATACACAAGGTGTATTTTGAGATATGGATGCATATTTGCTAGAATCTACTTTAGGATGAGGAAAAACTGGATCCAATCCAAGATAATGAACGAAAAAGATAATCTAACCCAGCAAATTTGTTATCTGCGGAGGTTCGAGTTGACCTGATCAATCCATCTTGACCTAGCTAGGGTTTAAATCCTCTTGGTTTAACTTGAAAGGGAGCTTTATGACAAAATCGATATTGCCAATGGGCTTCAGACGGACGACCCATTACAGAACATTTTGAACTCTACATTCTAACAGTATCCATATGTTCTATTCCCCGTAGCTTGGAACTCTTCGGATGTTCTACGGCACGGTGGGGGAAGCACAAGAAGAGGCCATCAAAGACAGCTTGGAAGTTTTCAAGATCATTGAAGAACATGCACTTGAGGAGAAGAAATTATTCAGCGGCGATACAATTGGATTAGCAAACTTGACCTTTGGAGTTGTTGCTACCTCGTTGGGAGTGATGGAAGAGGTGGTAGGGGTGAAGCTGGTGGAGGGGAAAAGGTTCCCTCGGTTATGTCCGTGGATTCAGGAGTTCATGGAGCATCCAGTGATCAAAGAGAACCTCCTTGATCCTAACAAAATGTTCCAATATTTCAAGCGGCGGAGGGAGATGTTGGTATCTTCTGCATCTAACTTGTGGCGTGGACTATATTCTACATCTGCATCTAACTAGTGCCGGAATTGCTGCTTAAGACAAAAAGATTTCAACCCAGATCACAGCTTTCGTCTTGCCTCTCTCGACAATAGCTTTGTTTTTTAGCCTGAAATTTCCTTTCCCGCTCGTTCGCTGTTAACGGAAGCCTAAAACGCCTAAAAACGGAGACGTTTAACCTTTCTCTCGTGATGTGGCAGGTTGAGACACGCGACATTAAATTATTGTAGCAGCAGTAGGAGCTGCAGTGCAACGCGACAGAAGATTTCAACCCGAGGAGAATGGCGTTAACGCCGTTCCCTTTTCAATTAAAAAGGAAATTTCACAGTTACGACAATCGAGGTGCAGACCCCGAGTGCCGAAACCTCTCTCTTTCTCCTTTCCTACTCCTCTTCCTCCCGGGCATCCAGCAGATAATTCAAATCCATATATAATGTAAATTAATTTTTAGTGGTGTTTTATCAAAATATTTAATATTTAGTCAATAAAATTTTGAGTTTATCTTAATCAAAATAATTAATTTTTAGTACCATTTAAATATTATAAATCAATTATTCCAAGAATGTCCTTACATCACTCATCCAAATGACTTGCACAAATCACTCATTCAAGGTACAAGTCATTTTATTTACTTGTATAAGCTAATTTATTGATTTGTACAAGTCATTTTATCGCTTGTACAAGTCAATTTATTGTTTGTACAAGTCTCGGAAGTAAGTTGTATAAGGGTATTTTTTGAAGAATTTATACGTGACAGTGAAATGACATTAAAAATTAATTATTTTGATAAAGATGCAAATAAAGTTAAAACTCAAAACTTTGTTAACTAAATCTTAAATATTTTGATAAAGCACCAATAAAAATTAATTTTGCCTATATAATATCTAAGGGTACGTTTGGATGACAAGAATTCAAATATACATGTGAATTGAAATGCATATGAATTATAAATCTTATGATTTTCAATTCCTATGTATTAAAATTCTATTGTTTGGTTGGTATTAGGGAATTCAAAATTTTTTCTATATATCTTACGTAATGCTTACATATATCAAAACATATATAATTTGAGCTAACATTGTATTAATTTGCACCTACAGCACTGTTTTTGTGATTTTTGTGATATTAGGTCAAGACCTTGGATCTATTATGATCAATATGATGGATTTGGATTCAAAAGCCTGAAAGTAACTTCTAGGGTTTCATGAAGTGGTTTTTGAGTTGTTTTTCATTTTTGAGAGAAGACCCAACGGTCTAAGTTCTCCCCTTTTGATGTTCTTAATGAATGAAGGTATTTTTGGTTTTGATTTCTTGATTTAAGGTGAAATTTGGGCTATATCTATGTCCTAGATTGTTCGAGTTCAATTCTGCAATATTTTATAAAAATCATATTTTTTCTAGATTTCTAGAATTTAACTTGAAGCCAGATTTTTGAAGTTTTCACTGTAGATTGGTTTTATTTGATTTTATCTCAATTTTATTTTTATCATGAAACCCTAGGAATGGTATGATCATATTTGAAAGTTCTGAATCAATCAGGCTATTCATATGAAAAAATCATACACTTTTGTTCCTTTTTGTGATTTTTCATGATTTTTGATTAGCAAGCCTTTTTCTTTTGAAAAACATGAACAATACCTAGCAACCATCTTGTGTTGATGAATATGGGTGCCTAACACCTTCCCCTGTTCATAACCTAATCCCCTTACCTATCTCTGGTTATTTTTTTAATAGGGTTATTTTTACCCTAAATTTGCCTTTTTGTGCTTATTTGATATTTTGGTGTCCATTCACACCTAAAAAGAATGGTGGCGACTCTTTATTTTTAACCAATCCCGTGTGATGATTAGGAAGTCATTGAATTGATTTTTTCCATGTCTCACACCTTGTATTAAGGAATATATAAAATATATAAAGTTGACCCCTTACTATAAGCTTAAGCTTTTAGTAGGAATGGTGTTCTACATGGTATCAGAGCTTTCGGCAAATGCCTGGTCCTGGGTTCAAACCTTCACTCCACCCGTTGATTAAAAAAAAAAAAAATTCCACCAACTATTAGCTTGAGCTTTTAGTAGGAACGGTGTTCTACATGGTATCATATAGAATACCATGCTTCCTAAAAGCTCAAGCTTACAGTAGGGGTGAACTTTATATATATTTAATTATATTCATATAAAACACCATGCTTTCTAAAAGCTCAAGCTTATAGTAGGGGTGAATTTTATATATATTTAATTATATTCCTAACACCTTGTTGGGATGACTGAAACTGCTCCCAGAAGTTGAGCTTCTCCGAGGCTTTTCAATACGGGTTAGTTCAATATTAAGGATACTTATAATATAATAGGATCAGATCAACACATCCGATAGTGGATGGGGAGGATTAGTGTGGTTTAATCTAAATATACCATGCCATGCCTTGATCTTATGGCTGACAGGTTTCTCACTTAAGAACAATTGATCAAATATGGAGTGATAAGTAGATCAAGTTGCATTTTTCGCCAAGCAGACTCAGAAACAATCCAACACCTCTTCTTTGAATGTGGAAACTCCAAATATCTTCAGCAGAAAGTGTTAAGATTAAATGATATCAATAGAGATGTAGAACCATGGGAAAATGAAATCAGATGAGCGGTGAGCAAGTATAAAGGAAAGAGTATTAAAGAAGCAATTCGAAAAGCATCCCTTGTGGCAACAATTTACCAAGTGTGGATGGAAAGATACAGAAGACTGTTTAGGAATGAATTCAAACCATTGGAGGAGCTATTAAAGACTATAAAACGACAAAATTTTCATCGTTTTGCAGGGGAGGAAGCAAAATTGAAGGACGCACCATACAATCGAGAGTTTATGGGTAAGTGGGAGATTAAGACGAGTTATTTTTTTAGGACCACTGACCATAGCAAGTGGATGGGCAACCATCTATACAATGTTGGATAGGAATACAAAAGTATCTGGCTCAGATTTTCTTCTTAGAGAGAAGCACTTCATTGACCAATTTATGTAAATTCCTGTAAGACAAACCATCTGCACCATTAATGGCCTCCTCAGCTCTTCCCTTCCACTCGATAGCTTTCTTCCTCATCATATCCCTAGTACCCTCCTGATCTCCCTCCATCAACTCTCTCACAAGCTTCTCTACTTCCTCTCTTTTTACATTGTTGTCTATCTCCATGCCCACACCCCATTTGGTGCAAGCGTATCTACAGTTCATTTGTTGATCAGCGAAGAAAGGCCAGCAGATCATAGGCACCCCACTGCAAATGCTTTCCAGTGTTGAGTTCCACCCACAGTGAGTCAAGAACCCTCCAATGGCTGGGTGGCTGAGCACTTGTTCTTGTGGGCACCAACTTGATAAGGCACCCCTTTCTTCAGTCTCCTTCAAGAACTCCGGCGGTAGAACGGCCGATTCACCGGCAACAAGATCTGGTCTAATGATCCACAAGAAGGATTGCTTACTGTTTGCAAGTCCCCATGAGAACTCTGTTAGTTGTTGGGGGGTGATGACTGTGACGCTACCGAAATTTACGTACAGGACCGAGTTGGGTTCTTTGGAATCGAGCCATTGAAGACACACAGGATCTTCTTTCCACAGATTTGATCCAATAGACTTGATCAGATCATCATCTGAAACCCGGTTGTGGAGCAAGTGCAGAGGACCGATGGTGTAGATAGGAGGAAACATAGGGGAAAGCGCCTCTAAGATCTCACTATCCAGTGCATCAAATGTGTTGAGAATAATTGCAGAACCCTTATGAGCTTCTTCTACCATTTCAATTACAAAATCGACCATGAAATCATTGGGATCGGTGGTTCGTATAGAAGTTGGCAGATCCCTCAGACGGATACCACTCATGCCGGGGATCCAGTCGATGGGAGTTTCCAAGTATCCATTTGTTAGAGAACTTGAATCTGAAATTAAGAACTAATAGATATATAAGCTTAGTGTTGCGTAAACCACAAACTGAGATTACAAAAATTTAGGGATCACGAGCACCGCCGGTAACCCTTGGATAGCTGACCGTGGCACCCCAAATGAACCTCTCTTGGATGCTGGTAAGAGTAAAATACAGCACACCCCTGTATCTCACTCAGAAGTTTGTAAATAAATGTAATAAGAAGTTGATTTGACTGTGTACCTTTGAGAGGTGTGAGTCCTCTTTGGATGAGATGAGGAAAGTGAACCCTGCCCATGAAAGCACAAACACTGGCGGTAGGGAAGATGACAACAGGGATGCCAAGTTCTTGGGCAACTGTAAGAGTGAATAAATTCATGGCAATATCCGAGATAATGCATGTGACCGGAGGGACTTTGGACCTGGGGGTGTCGTTGAGTGTGGCAATAAGGTCTCGAAATGGAGCTAAGAAATTCTTTCTTACGGACTCAAATAAGGAGCGGATGTCTTGAGTGGCGTTGACGTTGGAGTGGGGAAGGCCGTCGGGGATAGTTTCGAATCGGAAGTCCGGTGATAAGTTGTTGAGGGAGCGGAGACCTCTGGACTTGAGCAAGCGTCGATGGTTGAACTCAGTGTTGACAAAGGTGATGTGGAAGCCCTCGTGATGAAGAACATTGGCTAGTTTGAACATGGGGTTTATGTGTCCTTGAGCTGGGAATGGTATGCAGACGGCGTGAGGCTTCTCCGACTCTGCCATGGAACCCCTCTCTCTATCTATAGATCTCTGTGTCATCTATGCAACCAGGTAGGTGGATATATAACGGATTTGAATGATCGGTGCCCAGCATCGATCACTGGCCATCCAGTATCGAATCAAACAATCTGCTGACATCATTCACTACGTCACCCGTGGTTGAGTCTGAGGAGAATGGGCTGAAATCGTCTGTCGCGTTGCACTGCGGCGACTACTGCTGCTACCATGACGCGCCAAGTCACGCGAAAGGGGGTGTTAAACATCTCCGTTTTTGGCTTCCGTTAATGAAAGAATAGGGATCATGAATTTTAAAAAAACAACATTTCAACGTCACCAGTTTCAAAATTGAGATTTTTTCCAACGCCTTAAACGTCAGGAGTGAGGACAAATGCAACTTGTTTGCTTTCACACTCGATGAGCAATCAGATCGAAACCAAGGAATCTTTCCACTCGCCACTACAATCCACTAAATTTGAAACTTAAAAATGCATGGATTGGATCTGCCCCCAGATCCGTATGGATCCTCCAGATACACAAGGTGTATTTTGAGATATGGATGCATATTTGCTAGAATCTACTTTAGGATGAGGAAAAACTGGATCCAATCCAAGATAATGAACGAAAAAGATAATCTAACCCAGCAAATTTGTTATCTGCGGAGGTTCGAGTTGACCTGATCAATCCATCTTGACCCAGCTAGGGTTTAAATCCTCTTGGTTTAACTTGAAAGGGAGCTTTATGACAAAATCAATATTGCCAATGGGCTTCAGACGGACGACCCATTACAGAACATTTTGAACTCTACATTCTAACAGTATCCATATGTTCTATTCCCCGTAGCTTGGAACTCTTCGGATGTTCTACGGCACGGTGGGGGAAGCACAAGAAGAGGCCATCAAAGACAGCTTGGAAGTTTTCAAGATCATTGAAGAACATGCACTTGAGGAGAAGAAATTATTCAGCGGCGATACAATTGGATTAGCAGATTTGACCTTTGGAGTTGTTGCTACCTCGTTGCGAGTGATGGAAGAGGTGGTAGGGGTGAAGGTGGTGGAGGGGAAAAGGTTCCCTCGGTTATGTCCGTGGATTCAGGAGTTCATGGAGCATCCAGTGATCAAAGAGAACCTCCTTGATCCTAACAAAATGTTCCAGTATTTCAAGCGGCGGAGTGAGATGTTGGTATCTTCTGCATCTAACTTGCGGCGTGGACTATATTCTGCATCTGCATCTAACTAGCACCGGAATTGCTGCTTAAGACAAAAAGATTTCAACCCAGATCACAGCTTTCGTCTTGCCTCTCTCGACAATATCTTTGTTTTTTAGCCTGAAATTTCCTTTCCCGCTCGTTCGCTGTTAACGGAAGCCTAAAACGCCTAAAACGGAGACGTTTAACCTTTCTCTCGTGATGTGGTAGGTTAAGACACGCGACATTAAATTATTGTAGCAGCAGTAGGAGCTGCAGTGCAACGCGACAGAAGATTTCAACCCGAGGAGAATGGCGTTAACGCCGTTCCCTTTTCAATTAAAAACGAAATTTCATAGTTACGACAGTCGAGGTGCAGACCCCAAGTGCCGAAACCCTCTCTCTTTCTCCTTTCCTAATCCTCTTCCTCCCGGCACCCAGCAGATAATTCAAATCCATATATAATGTAAATTAATTTTTAGTGGTGCTTTATCAAAATATTTAATATTTAATATTTAGTCAATAAAATTTTGAGTTTATCTTAATCAAAATAATTAATTTTTAGTACCATTTTAATATTACAAATCAACTATTCCAAGAATGTCCTTACATCACTCATCCAAATGAATTGTACAAATCACTCATTCAAGGTACAAGTCATTTTATTTACTTGTATAAGCTAATTTATTGATTTGTACAAGTCATTTTATCGCTTGTACAAGTTTAAAATGGCTTGTACAAGTCAATTTATTGTTTGTATAAGTCTCGGAAATAAGTTGTATAAGGGTATTTTTTGAAGAATTTATACGTGACAATGAAATGACATTAAAAATTAATTATTTTGATAAAGATGCAATAAAAGTTAAAACTCAAAACTGTGTTGACTAAATCTTAAATATTTGGATAAAGCACAAATAAAAATTAATTTTGCCTATATACATGTGAATTGATGACAAGAATTCAAATATAAATGTGAATTCAAATATACATGTGAATTGAAATGCATATGAATTATAAATCTTATGATTTTCAATTCCTATGTATTAAAATTCTATTGTTTGGTTGGTATTAGGGAATTCAAAATTTTTTCTTTATATCTTACGTAATGCTTATATATATCAAAACATATATAATTTGAGCTAACATTGTATTAATTTTATTTATTTCTTATCTTTGAGTTTCTTTCAAGATGATTTTCTATCTCTAGGATCTTCTCTCTTTAATTCTATTTCTACAATTTTTTTCTCTCTAAAATTATACAAAAAGAGAATTTTCACTTTAGAAAAGATTCTCTATATATATGTTTTCTCTCTCTATAATTATCTTTTTTTATCTCTTTAAAAAGGATTTCTTGAGGATTCTCTTGCTAGAGTATTTTCAATTCCTATGTATTAAAATCTCTTTCTAAAAAGAGTTCCTTTAAGATTCTCTCACTCTAGAAAGGATTTTTTCTATTTATGTTTTCTCTACGTATAATTCTCTGTCTAGAAGATTTTATCTCTCTAGGATTCTCTTTCTAGAGTATTTTCTCTCTCTAAAATTCTCTCTTAAAAGAATTTTAACTCTAGAAATCATTTTCTCTCTATAAGATTCTCTTTCTAGAATGTTTTCTCTCTCTAAAATTCTCTAGAGAATTTTTACTCTAGAAAAGATTTTTTACTAGTTTTCACTCTATCTCTCTCTATAAGATTTTATCTCTCTAGGATTCTCTTTCAAGAGTGTTCTCTCTCTAAAATTCTCTTTTCAGAGAATTTTCACTCTTGAATTTTCTCTAGATATTCGTTCTTTAAATCATTTTCTTCTTTCTATAGTTTTCTATTTTCTCTCTCTAGAACCCTTCTCTTTCTAGAGTTGCTCTCTCTAGAACCTTTTCTCTAGACTTTCTTTTAAGTCATTCCTTTTTCTAAAATTCTCTCTTTAGAGAATTTTCTCTCTATAATTCTCTTTCTAGAAATTTCTCTCTAAGATTCTCTTTTTAGAGTATTATCTCTCTCTCTAAAATTCTCTCTTTAGAATTTTCACACAATTTTCTATAGATTTTATTTCTCTAAAGCATTCTCTTGTTTCTATAGTTCTCTATTTTCTCTCTCTAGATCATTTTCCTTCTCTTTCTAAAGTTTTCTCTCTCTAGAACCTTCTCTCTAGATCTTCTCTTTAAAGTATTGCTCACTCTAAAGTTCTCTCTAGAACCTTCTTTTTCTCTATCTAGAATCCCCCTCTCTAGAGTTTTCTTTCAAGGTTTTCTCACTCTAGAGCATTCCACTCTCTTTCTAGAGTTTTCTCTCTCTAAATTTAAATATTAAATTATACTTTGATCAGCTACATTTCTTATGTTATAGAAAAAAATGAAAATGAGCCCTCTTGCAAAAAATCAATGATAATAAAATTCTTATGGTTAATGAGAATTGTAAAAAACACCTCATAGGTATAAATTGTAATTCTCATGAACCATGAGAATTGGGTGTCATTTTTTTCCCACGTGAATTTTAATTTTCATGGGAATTGGTCAACCAAACACAAGAATTGAAATTCTTAGCTGCGAATTCCAATTCCTACCCTCCAATTCCCGTGATCCAAACAGGCATCCTATTTTTTTGTGTAATAACACTATTGAATAGTGAATAGCCAAGCTCAAGGTGATAAATAATCCTTCCTCAAATAAAAATTTTCTCACAAGTGCTATTTCTAATGATAATGATATATATATAGCTAGCTAGCTTCAAAAGTCAAAGACAAAGATGAATATTACAGAATTCTAGGGAATTAAGCATTACATGCACCTATCAGAACATCAACATGACAACCATGATGAGAATCAAACAGCAATATTAACAAAATTATGTTGCCTAACTAGTTGATGAGAATCTAACCAAAGAGAAATCTCAAACAGCAATATCACCAAATATTCTTGCCTGCAACATGTCACACATACACTCACTGTCATAATTAATTACCTGAATTTTATATTATGAAGAAGATTGAAGCCAGCTAAAACAAGAGTGCAATTAAACCCCACAAAATTTAAATCTAACAGAAACCATTTGCCAATTCTAGTCAAAGTCGGTAACCATGACCAATGAGTGAAACAAAAAGAAAATGGAAATTTTAGAGAGAATTAGTAAGAAAAAGTAGTAGAATGAACATTATCAAGTTTAATTTGTGAGGGGAAGTATACCATTCAATAGAGCTGGCAAAATGTGTCCCGACCCGACGAGTCAACCCGATTATAAATTGGTTGGGTTGACCCGTTTATTAATTGGGTTGGGTGCCAGTAATCGGATCAACCCGATTATGACCCGCCAACCGACGAGTAATCCGATTTAAAAAAAAAAGGCGACAAAGTGTCCTGTTCCGACATGATTAACCCCCAACCCGACCCGAACCCAGTACAACCCGATCCAATTAACCCCCCAATCCTATTTTAATCATATTTTTTGAAAAATAAAAAATAATAAATAGGTTGGCTGGTTGAACCCGTTTATTGGCGGGTTGGGTTTGGGTGGGGGGTTTCCAACCCGCCCCTAATTTAGTCCAACCCGAGCCCGACCCGATTAACCCACAACCTGATTATGACCCGACATGAACCCGACCCGTTGCTAGCTCTACCATTCATCTAGTTCTTGGGAGATTGGAAGTCGGTGTTCATGCGTCATTTTTAAACAACGGTACACCTGTAGATGCCAATTTCAGGTCCGGAGATATGAGAATCAGAAACTAAGATTTGATCAGAACAGGTAATAAAATAAAAAGCCTACATGATTTTATTTTCTTTCTTGGGCTAGCAGGCCTTAAAATCCAGATAATCCAAGAGAGTTGGATAAATTACAGTTATCATCATTAAACCAGATACTTATGGACTGTATCTGGCATGAGGCATGGGGACAAGTCTATGTCTTGACTAGTAACATGTATGTTGGGATACTTATGGACTGTATCTGGCATGAGGCACGGGGACAAGTCTATGTCTTGACTAGTAACATGTATGTTGGGTTGGCAATTTCATGGGCCGGACCGGTCTCAGGCCAGGCTTGAGATAGCATAAAACCATTTAAGGCTTACCCAAGCCCAGCCTGGCCCTTTTAGACCCATTTTTGCATGGAACAGGTTGAATCTTTTTGTTAGGCGAGGGAAAATGAGTGTAACCATGAAAAAAGGAAATATCTATATTATATATATGCAGGCCCTTGGGAAAGGTATCAACAATAATATGCCCCTTTCTAAAAAGAAAAAAGAAAAAAGCCCTTGCAAATCATTTATAAGAATTATAAATAAAAGATACGGAGCCTAAGAACGGAAGAAAGAGTGCGAAAAAAAAAAACAGAGAAAGAAGGTAGAAACAAAGTGGATTGCTACCTTGTGTAGACACCCCCAAATTGCACTACAAAATGAGAAAATAATGAAAACATGTAATAGGGATTTAAAACAGGCCAATTCAATAATTTAGGCAGTGCCCGTATTATATTTGCGGGCGGGCTGCGCTCGAAAGTTGTATACGGGCACGCAGCGCCCGTAATAAGAATACGGGCACCACTTGCCTGCAATATATATATGGGCGCGATGTTTTTGTGCGAGTTTTATCCTTTCTCGATTTCCGAGCCTTATTTGCAGTCTAATATATCTCTTAGTGAGCGAATTTGTTTATTTATTCGTTCGAAATATCCTTGTTGGCCATGGATGGGCATTATCCCTATTTTTAACCCAATCTGGTGGGATCCTGGTATATCCTTCTGGACCAGCCATACCCCTAGGTTTGCCTATAAATAAAGGGGAAATTCTTAAGCAAAGGGCACGAAATTTTGAAGTCCAAGGAGCTCCAAGAGAAGAGAGGAATCCCTGCTGCTCTGCTTGCTCAATCCAGGTAAGTCCCTTTTCCCTTTTATTTTCTGTCCTCAATTCTAGAAGTAATAGGATCTTCTCCATTGCTGTAGAATAAGGCCTTCTCTTAAGAATTCATGGGGGTAGAAACATGCTTAATTCTGATTTATAGGATTATTTCTAGAAACATGCGTAGGGGAGGTTCGTTTTGCTAAACCATGCTGATTTCTTGCTATATTTTTATAATAACATGTTTTAATTTTTAGCATGATCTCCATGATGTGTTTTGGGTTGTATAACATGATCATATGTTTGCATGATTGGGTGATTCTTGTGAGCATGTTTAGGTGCTATAAGGATTGTTTTGTGTATTTGTTTACTTTAAATATGCTTTCCTATTATGCCTTGGTTTCTTTATGCATAGCTACGAAAAGAGTGGCAAGGGTTTGGGACGTTGTGAATGCACCCTATTTTTACAATGCATTGTGCACATTTTATTTTTACACAGCCTACCCCTAACCGATAGGAAGTTGAACCCGAATGTGTGTAGTTTGGCGCAACGAGGTCGATAATTCGGAAAGCGAAAGTGAAAACATTCACCTTAGAACTTTTAGCCAATGATGTGATGATAACGTGGATCTGTGATTCGATTCTGGTCATCACTAGGCTTGAGTGCTAAGTTGCCATTAAGCCAAAACCCAAAGCCCCTACGCTTGAAGGTGGAGATACACGTTTTTGGCTAAAATACACAATTACGTGGGGATATGGGTTTGTAATTGTGGGAAGGCCGTTTGCATGGTTCGCAAGTCATGGCATAATGCGGATGCCATATTGAAGGTAACAAGGTAACCCCAACTTTTGCATTATTTTCATGTCATAGGGGTGTCATAGTGTCCCTTGGTTTGGGATAAAATTGGTCCTAAATAGGCATGTATCCTAAAATTGGTGTAGCCCATAGGAAGAGTTCTTAATTCTGTTCAGAATCAATCCTACCCAATGTTCATACAAGAGGCAACCAAAGGGTACCATACCCCTGAATATGGTGTCAATTTGGAGGGAACATGTGCCTCCCTAAACATGTATTTTTGCAAATAGGTCAAAGTCCACTTTGGGACAGTTTAGAAGCATAGTAAGGGTGAACCGTATGTTTGGATGAGCAATTAAAGTGATTAAATCATGTAAAAAACTGAAAAAACAGAAAAGAGCTCCGTAAACTGCATTCATTACACGGGCTGGGCTCGCCCGTGTTAAATATACGGTCACGGCTCGCTCGTAATTTAAATGCGGGCAAGGCCGGACTGGGCTGTATATGCGGTCTTCGCGGAAAATTCAATTTTAATCAGTTTTTCCCACTAAATCCTGTTCCTTTAACCTTTAAATGATGATAAAGGGAAATGAGTTTGAATAAAATGCTTCAAAAAAAAAATAAATAAAAATGTGAAAGAATATCTTTTGGGCCTCTGAAAGCCTTTGAATTTCAGACTTTTACTCAAAAATCTTTGGGCCTCTGAAAGCCTTTGAATTTCAGACTTTTTCTCAAAAATCTTTGGGCCTCTGAAAGCCTTTGAATTTTAGAAAATCCTTGGGCCTCTGAAAGCCTTTGAATTTCAGACATTTTTCAAAAATATCCCTGGGCCTCTGAAAGCCTTTGAATTTCAGACATTTTTCAAAAATATCCCTGGGCCTCTGAAAGCCTTTGAATTTCAGACTTTTTCCAAAAATATCCCTGGGCCTTTGAAAGCCTTTGAATTTCAGGTACCAAGTACACTTGCAACCATAGCTCCTGTAACCAGATCAAGAGCTCGCGCCATGAATCCCATTGAGAATGAAGTTGATGCTCCTCACCCAGATGTAGTCCTGCTTCAGGAGCAGGTGGCAGGATTAGCCTGAATGCTAGAGAACATACTATTGGTGCAGTCCCAACAAGGGCAAGCTCAGAACCAAGCATCCACTTCCAACCCAGCACCTCCACCCCAAATCAATATTCCACCTTCGGTTCAACCTATTCTTGAACCCATTTATGAACCCGGCCCTGAACCTATACTGATCAAGGATGAGACAGTTGAATCGGACAAAGAAAAGGAAAAAGAAAGGATGAGGGAAGAAATGGAAAAGAAATTCACGCACAGACTGGAAATGATCCAAGATGAACTGAGGGAGGTTAAAGGGGTGAACAACTTTGGGGGCACCAATTTTGAAGACTTGTGCCTATAATCCAACGTGAACCTACCGGCCAAGTTCAAGTGCCCAGACCTGGACAAATATGATGGCATTGGCTGCCCCATGAATCATCTGTAGTTGTACTACGGTGCCCTATGCCAGTTTGGGCGAGATGAAGGCATACTGATTCAGCTCTTTCAAAGGAGCTTGACTGGAACGGCTTTGAGGTGGTTTGCCACCTTAGACCATAGAAAGATCAGAAGATGGAAGGACCTAGCAGATGCCTTTTTAGCTCAGTACCGGTTTAATTCAGAGATCGTGCCAGACAGGTACAATATAATGAGGATGAGCAAAAGCAAGGATGAATCTGTAAGGCAGTATGCCAAAAGATGGAGGGAGACTGCCTCTCAGGTCAGGCCACCCATGCTAAAGCAGGAGATGATTTCCACTTTCATCAGTACCTTGGGTTAACCATTCTACAGCCACCTGGTGGGTCAGACCACCACTAATTTTGCTGCCTTGGTACAAGTGGCTGACCGAATCAAAGATGGGATCAGGTCAAGTAAAATAATTGATCATTCTGCTGTGGTCAGTCAACAAGACTCCAGTCTAAAGAAGGGGAATGGCATGAAGAAAAATGGGAATAGGAAGGATGGGGAGATAAACATGGTACAGCAACCATCAGGCCCTAACAAGCCCATACAAATTAATATACCCGCTCATTTTCCTACTCCATCTGCTCCATCTACCCAGGCCCTTATGAGGGTTAATGTTCCAGCAGCACCTTCGGACCAAAAGAGGGCTTTTACTAAGGAAGAAAGTGATGCCTATTTTGTAGCAAGGAGAAATAGGGTTTTCACCCTTATTCCAATGTCTCCATCTTAGTTGCTGCCCACTTTATTACAAGCAGGGTATATTACTTTAAGAGAACCCAATCCGAATGCATCTAAGGGGAGAAATTTTGACTCCTCCACCACTTGTGATTTCCACATGGGTGCACCTGGGCACCCTACTGACAAGTGTTGGCCTTTGAAACACGCCATTCAGGATTTGCTTGACCAGAATACCCTGTCTTTTAATACAGGGGCTCCTAATCCTCCTAGAACAGACATAGGTCAAAACCCTCTGCCTCAACATCATGGGGTAGGCCCATCTAATGTCATAGGGGTCATTTCTTCTGATAAAATAACCTTTGACCCATCCCAGTTAATTGCTCCAATAGGGACAACGGTCAAAGTTTATTTTGACAGAAGAAGTAGCAATAAAGAGGTAAATGTAATTTCAAAAGGAAACGATCGTGCTGCTGAGAGCATTAGCTCTGCTTTGGACTGGGCCTCCTCCCTCATGGCGCAATTAAATATTGCAAAGCCACCTCTGATAATCAATTGCAATCCATCGACCCATTCTTCACCCGCTCTATCAAAACCACCATTGGTCATAAATTGTGACCATCTCAATGCTTCTGTTACTTCTGTAATCCCTCAACCAAAACAACTTCCACCATTGGTTGTAGATGTTCTTCCTAATCAGACTTCATCATCCAGGACCAAGCTTCCTCCCCTAGTGATAAATGTCCCAAAGCCGTCTTACTCTGAATCAGCTATACCATGGAACTACAGTGAAGGCTACACCACCACATTTCCTGCAGTTGAGGGAGAAAGCAAGAAAGAAGTAAACCTCATGATGAGGTTGGGAAAATGCACAGGTGAGGGAGAGAAACAGAAAGAAATGAGAAGGAAGAAGAGAAAAATAAGGGAAAAGCCAAGGTAGGGGAAGATGCCCCTGAGGTAAATGACAGCGAGGCTATTGACCTCGTCAAAATCATAAGAAAGAGTGAGTTCAATGTTGTTGAACAGTTGAACAAAGTCCCTGCCAAGATCTCAATACTGGGCTTATTGTTAAATTTTGAAAAACATAGGGACTCCTTGTTAAGGGTACTTCAGGGGGCACATGTGCCTAAAAATATTGAACCAGACCAACTAGGCAGGATGGTTGGGCAGATTTTATCCCACAATGTCATAACTTTTTCTGAAATCGAGATCAGCCCAGTAGGGTATCATCATGTTGATCCTTTGCACATAGCTGTGCTCAGTAAGGGTTGCATGATAGCCCGGGTCTTGATTGATAATGGGTAGGCTCTGAATGTCTGCCCGTTAATAACCTTTGTAAAGCTCGGTCTGGAGCAAAACAAAATAAAACAAAATGAGAGAATCATAAGAGCCTTTGATAGCTCTAAAACACACTCCCTAGGGGAGGTTGAACTGCCGGTCACTAATGGACCGTATATTTTTAACATCACATTTGAAGTGATGGATATACCGGTGGCCTTCAACCTACTCCTAGGAAGGCCGTGGATTTATACAGCTAGGGCTATACCATCTACCCTCCATCAAAGAGTTAAATATATTAGAGGGCAAAAGGTGATTACTGTCCTAGCTGAAAACTTGGTCCCTCCCATGTGGTCCCATGATGTACCCTACATAAACATGAAAATGACTGCTGACAAGATAACATTTCACTCTTTCCAGTTTGAAATTGTGAATTTTATACCTGGGGGGTATCAGGAAAAAGAAGGAAAGCTGACTTGTGCTGAGAAGATGGCCAAGAAAGTACTGGGAAAGTATAATTTCCACCTTGGAAAAGGTCTGGGGGTTAACCTGCAAGGAAGGATAGAACCGATAAAGGTTAAGAAGATGGTCAATAGAGCAGGATTGGGGTCCAAGTCAAGGAATTGGAAAAGACAGAGGCAGATGGAAGACATGAAATTCCCTCACATCAGGGAAACTTTTCCAAAGTTTTCTCATATGATTCGGCTGTCTCCTCCCTAGGATCGGTCAAAACCCCCATACTATAACATCAACCCGTTCCAAAAATCCAAGTCTTCAACCGTGCAATCATATGTTCCACCTTCACCTCCACAAGCATTGGGTGGGCCTGGGCCACGGGCAGAAAGGAGCATGATTTTTTTGAGGACGTTGGAGCCTTTTTTTGCCATGACTGAAGGCAACCAAGAAGAAGTAGCAGAGGAGCTACCCTTCATTGACTGGGCTGCAGTAGAAGTTCCATCTGGGACCAGCCCTACAAAAGAAGTAGGCGATGCAACTCACCCAGTACTGGTGATTTTGGATGCAGACCCTGAGCTTGAGGAGCAGGCTTGTACCCCTGCCCTAGATTCTTTTGTTTTGAACAATTGGGAGGAAACTCCCCTTACTTTTGAAGCCGCGTTTGTTTGGCAAACAGACATGACTTCCAAAAAAAAAACTCCATTAGTGGAATGCCTTTTTCCTGAAGGTTTTAACGAGCCTTCGTCTTCTGGAAAAGATTTTTTAGAAGGCTCTCAAAAAACACAATTATTTTTCAAATTTTTATAGAAAAGATAAATTTTTCAAAAAGGTCCAAACCACTTATGAACCATATAAGCAAACGGAATTGGATCAGGTTGAGTATGACTTCAACCTCGAGCTCGACTTTGACCTAATGGGGGTTGAGGAAGAGACCAAGGACGAAGAAGATGACCCTCCAAAAGAAATCACATATCAATTGGAGCGTAATGAAAAGGGGGTCCAACCCAATATTGAAGAGACCATACCAATAAACCTAGGGACCGAAGATGACCCAAAATAGTGAAGATTGGGGTATGCCTATCTGAGGTACATCGTGATGAAATGATACGGTTCTTGGTTGATTATGAAGATGTATTTGTATGGTCGTATCGGGATATGCCAGGGTTACACACGGACATGGTTGTGCACAGGCTACCCATTCTACTAGATATTAAGCCAGTTAAGCAGAAACTGAGAAGGTTGAAACCTGAGTGGACATTAAAGGTCAAAGATGAAGTGGTTAAACAATTCCAAGCGGGATTCTTGGCAGTTTCCACGTACCCTGAATGGCTTGCAAATATAGTACCAGTACCAAAGAAGGATGGAAAAGTCAGAATGTGTGTAGACTACAGAGACTTGAATAAGGCAAGCCTAAAGGATGATTTTCCATTTCCACACATCGACATCTTAGTGGACAACATAGCCGTACATGGCCTGTTCTCATTTATGGATGGTTTCTTTAGGTACAATCAAATTAAGATGGCTAAGGAGAATCAAGAGAAAACAGCCTTCATTACACCTTGGGGTACCTTCCACTACACTGTTATGCCATTTGGGCTTAAGAACGCTGGGGCAACCTACCAGCGGGCCATGACAGCATTATTCCACGATATGATCCATAAGGAGATGGAGGTCTATGTGGATGATATGATAGCCAAATCATGTGAAGAAGAAGACAACTTGATCAACTTGAAGAAGTGTTTGACAAGTATATGCACCTAAAAATGGATTCCTAGATCGCACACGGGGCACACGTGGAGTTCGTGCGTGCCTCGGGACTTTCGGAGTCGCCACTGCCTGAGAGGTGTAGACAGACACGGTGTTTGCCCTATCCGGGTCTAAGTCTGGTCTGCGGATTTTTAGAGTTCTAGCTAAGTCCTCGGTTACATCCGGAGAAATCCTAAAACACCACGGCCTGCCTCGTCGGTTTGACGGGTCCCTCGGGTCTCCCTGGTTTTTTGAATCAATTTCACCATTCCTAGACCAGCATGCTTCTTTCTGGGTCTGGCGGGGTCCTCTGATGGTGTGGGTCCCTTTTATTTCATTTCATCTTTTTATTTAGATGAGGTGGGTCGGATACGGGTCTTGTTGGAAGACCTGTGGGTTGTCAAGTTTGGGCTTGGGCCCAGCAGGGTTATTGGGTGACCCTTTTTAGGTTATTTGTTTACTAAACAAGCTAAAAAGCTAAAAGGATCTACTGGACTTGGTTTTGGCCCAAAGATGATTAAAGAGGCGGCTCAATAAACGAGCCTGGTTTGGGCCAGTCAAAATGTGGGCCACACATGTGGGCCCGGGGTGTCCTGGTGGGCCCATCTAGGCCCATGGTCTTTCAATAGGCTAAAAATAGCCCAAATAGCCTATTTGAGTCGGGTTAAACCAACTTGGGTCGGTTCAAGCTCATTCAAGTCGAAAAAGTTAATTTTTTAAGTTATTTTTCAATTTGACTGTATTTGATTCACGGTCTGGTCAGAATCGTAATTTTAATGCGGTTCAGGCTAGACCGTATATCAAATACGGTCATGCCTGGACCGCAAATTTAATGCGGGTTTTGCCCGAATTCATTGTTTTGCTCCGATTTCGCCGAGGATCATCTTGGTTAGCTTCTTGGGAGGTCCGACGACCTCTGTTGATATTTTCCAGCTTTCCATAGCAATGCATTCGCTCCAATTGGCCTTGAAGTTCTTCCCTTTCTCTCTTTTGAACTCTTTGAAGAAATAAGATTTTCTTTTAATCACCCACAGCCAATATCAAGAAGGGAAATAGAGGGGGAGAATAGGGGCACATGGGATGATTTAGGAGGACAAATCTCCCATAATCAGCAAGCAAAATAACCTAAGCAAAGCAACTTAAGGTTAGTTTAAAAATCCTTTTGAACTTAAAATTGCTCTTCTCCCTTCAAATGGAGTTTCCTCCTTATTATGGAGAACTCATAACTATGCAAAAATGAGAAGAAACAGGTGAGATAAAGACTATAAAATAAACAGTAAGTTAAAACCAATTTGGAAAAGATCAAAATGAATATATATGAATTACAATGTTACTAGAAATGTCTTTATACCATTACCTTCTCTTTTCGATGTGTGTGTTGATTTTTCGAGAATTTTGGCAGCGCTTCTGCACTCCCGTTGATTTCCAAAAACGGGATTGAAAAGAGCCTCCTTATCCTAGGTTTGGAGAGAAGGAAAGGAGGAGAAATTTGGGCAGCGCTCCTGTTGATTTTTCAAAGTGTGTTTGAACAGGATCTCTCCTACTTCAGGTTAAAAGGGATAGAGGGTAGAGACAAAAGGGTATGGTATAGGGGCAAAATGGAAAAAGTTTTGGGCTAGCAGAGTTTGGGCAGAGTAAGGTCGTGGAAAAACACCACAGAGGAGAGGGGGTAGGCCAAAGGGGATGGCTTGTTTGAATGGGGGGTTGACCTCTCTATTTATAGGCAAAAAAGTCGTGCCCGTATTTGAAATGCGGGCAAACCTTGCCCGTACTTCAAATGCGGGCATGCCTTTCCCGTACTTCAAATGCGGGCGAAAAACGCACATTTCCAAATCTCGCCGAACCTGACGTACGGGACGCGTGTCCCACCGTACAGTGACGCGCGTCCTCTTCTAGAAGCTTGCCCGTATTTCAAATACAGGCATGCCTTGCCCGTATTTCAAATACGGGCGAGCACGTTTTTAAAATGTTTGGATTTCGAACCATTATTCAATTTGATTTTTGGTAAGATTTTGACCCGATTTTTTATAATATTTTATTATAAAACAAGATTCTTTTATTTAAAATTTTATTAAAATATCTAATATATTAACAAACACATTTATTTTATTGATTTTATTGGTTCATTCTTCTTTCTGCTGCCTTTTTGCCACATGGGTAGTTTTCTTGAAACTTCAACTGCCTATAACTTCTTCGTCCGGCGTCCGATTTCAACAAACTTAGTGTCGTTGGAATCGGCTCAGAACCCTCTATCCATTGGGGTCAATTTGGGCAGTTGAGTTGGGGTCGAGCAAAAAGTCAACTTTTCGCTCCCCAAAAGTTTGACCGGTTCATAACTGTCTCATCTGGACTCCGATTCAGCAAACTCAGTTGCGTTGGAACCATGTCGAAATGCTATTTTTAATGATATGAAGTTTGATGGCCAAATTTATTTGAATCAAAAGTCAATTTTTTAACCCCCTTAGGGTTTGACTTTTCATTTTTTCTTCATTTTGGGGGTGCAAAAATCAGGTGTCTACAGCTGCCCCTCTTTGCTGAAGTCGCCTTGGGGGATGAACGGTAAAGAAGAAAAAGAACCTTATTTTTGCACCTTGCATTTCTGTCGACATGGTCGACGAACTCAATCATTGGATTGTCTTTAGTGAAAGGGAAATGTCAGATGTCTGGTATCACTTCCTGGCTTTGGAATCCCTATACCCTCTTTCGGGTTTGAATAGGGCAGTTTCTTTTGTTTTTGAAAAGTGAGATAAGATTGGCTCTGAGCTCATCAGCCTGTTTCGGCGTTGATGCAAGGCACTTAACAATGTTCTTTTCTTCTTGTTTATTCCATTAAAGCTTTTAGTGACTTCAGGTTTTCAGTTTTTTTTTTTTTTTGGGAAAGAGGTCATCAGGCCAAGGTTAGGGACTGGGAGTGAAGGTGGGAGAACGGGAGGAGGCTTTTGCGCTGCTGCCCATCATCTCGGAGACCACACACCTACTCTAGCTTAGACTATTTACAAAGTGGGAAATCAAAATTTACAAGAGGGGGCGAATTGGCCCGTTATTGCTTGCTTTTCTTGAAAAGCTTGTTGCTTCTTTTTGTCAAGTTCTTTCTTTGAGAAATTCGTCGCCTTCCTTTTCTATGCTTTCTTTGATAGGGAAAAGTGCTTTCTTTGTGGGGGACTTTTAGTTCGAAGCAGCTCCACTGGGGATTTGGTGGGAGTCCCTATGTTGGGCATTGGCACAGTTTGTTTGAGATGTGACTCTGCTAGGAATTGATGTGATCTTGGACTCCTCTGACTAAGCAACTCGGTGGGGATCTTTTGAGGTACTCGAGTAACGGTACTCCTTTGGGGACTTGTGCCTTTTCAGGATCTTAACAGGTACGAACTTCGGAAAGCTTATTTCGGTACCTAATTATAGATCTATTTTAACTGTCCTAAAACAGTTGGGGAAGAGAACCCAAAGACAAATTTATAAGGTCGATCTGTTTTAATCATTTGGAATGATTGGGGAAGAGAACCCTGGACCTGATCTATTTTAGCCAAACGGCTGGGAAAGGGAACCCAAAGTTAGACAGGTTTATTTTAGCCAAATGGCTGGGAAAGGGAACCCAAAGTTAAACAGGTCTATTTTAGCCAAACGTTTGGGAAAGGGAACCCAAAGTTAAATTTAGTCTATTTTAGCCAAACAGCTGGGAAAGGGAACCCAAAATTAAACAGGTCTATTTTAGCCAAATGGCTGGGAAAGGGAACCCAAAGTTAAATTTGGTCTATTTTAGCCAAATGGCCGGGAAAAGGAACCCAAAGTTAAACAGGTCTATTTTAGCCAAACGGTTGGGAAAGGGAACCCAAAGTTAAATTTGTCTATTTTAGCCAAACGGCTGGGAAAGGGAACGGGAACCCAAAGTTAAACTGGTTGGTTCGAGCTCAATTTCACGGGGTTGGACCATGTAAAGTCTCCACAGGGGGTGAGTTGAAAAACAATACCCAAGCGTGCCTCAGCCAATCTTCAGTTTAATTACTGGCGGCGTTGGTACCACAAACTTTTGTCGACCAATGTGTGACTACATTATGATGACTCTTTCTGCGTCCCATGTGTGGATACACGGTGACAAATTTTTTCTGTGTCCCATGTGAGAATACATGGTGACTTTTTTCTTTGTCTTTTTGTTTTGATTATATTCAAAGCCGACTTACTTGTCGGTAGCTTCACAAACGTTTGTCAACCAATGTGTGGATACATTATGATAATTCTCTGTGCCCCATGTGTGGATACACGGTGACGAATTTTGTCTGTGTCCCATGTGAGAATACATGGTGACTCTTTTTTTCTGTCCTTTTGTCTTGATTATATTCAAAGCTGACTTACTTGTCGGTGGCTTCACAAACTTTTGTCAACCAATGTGTTGATACATTGTGATGACTCTCTCTGCGTCCCATGTGTGGATACACGGTGACGAATTTTGTTTGTGTCCCATGTGAGAATACATGGTGACTCTTTTTTTTGTCTTTTTGTCTTGATTATATTCAAAGCTGACTTACTTGTCGGTGGCTTCACAAACTTTGGTCAACCAATGTGTGGATACATTGTGATAACTCTTTGCGTCCCATGTGTGGATACACGGTGACGAATTTTGTCTGTGTCCCATGTGAGAATACATGGTGACTCTTTTTTCTGTCCTTTTGTCTTGATTATATTCAAAGCTGACTTACTTGTCGGTGGCTTCACAAACTTTTGTCAACCAATGTGTGGATATATTGTGATGACTCTCTGCGCCCCATGTGTGGATACACGGTGATGAATTTTGTCTGCGTCCCATGTGAGAATACATGGTGACTCTTTTTTCTATCCTTTTGTCTTGATTATATTCAAAGTTGACTTACTTGTCGGTGGCTTCACAAAATTTTGTCAACCAATGTGTGGATACATTGTGATGACTCTCTCTGCGTTCCATGTGTAGATACATGGTGACGAATTTTGTCTACGTCCCATGTGAGAATACATGGTGACTCTTGTAGGAGACATTTTGTTCATTTTGCCTTTGTCCATTTCTTTTCTTTCCTTCTTTTTTTTTTCTCAATCTTTTCTTTTCTTCTTCTTCTTCTTCTTTTTCTTTCTTTCTTTTCTCAATCCATTTTTTTTAATGTTGTCTCTACCAATTTCATATTCATGTATCAACAGCTCTGATATCACAAACTATGCTGGGACATTCCCCCACCAATTTCTGACTTATTAGTCAATGGCTTTAATTCCAATCTCTTCTGCGTCCAATGTGTGAATACACTGTGACGGTTTTGTTTTTCATTAGCGTGTGAATACGCCGAAATGGCTTTTCTGCGTTTCATGTGTGAATACATGGTGACGATCTGTTTGCGTCCCATGTGTGAGTACATGGTGACGATTCTGCTTGCGCCCCATGTGTGAATACACGGTGACGAATTTTTGCGCCCCATGTGTGAATACACGGTGATGGATTTCACTTTTACATCCAACGTGTGAATACGTTGTGATGGCATCCAATGTGTGAATACATCGTGATGACTTTTTTGCGCCCCATGTGTGAATACATGGTGACGAATTTTGCTTTTACATCCAATGTATGAATATGCTGTAATGGCATCTAATGTGTGAATACATTGTGATGAATTTTTTGCGCCCCATGTGTGAATACATGGTGACGAATTTTGCTTTTATATCCAACGTGTGAATACGCTGTGATGGGCATCCAATGTGTGAATACATTGTGATGACTATTTCCGCGCCCCATGTGTGAATACATGGTGACGAATTTTGATTTTACATCCAACATGTGAATATGCTGTAATGACATCCAATGTGTGGATACATTGTGATGACTTTTTCCGCGCCCCATGTATGAATACATGGTGACGAATTTTGATTTTATATCCAACGTGTGAATACGCTGTAATGGCATCCAATGTGTGAATACATTGTGATGGCTTTTTCTGCACCCCATGTGTGAATACACGGTGACGAATTTTGTTTTGGCATTAGCGTGTGGATACGCTGTGATGCCTTTTCCACGTCCCATGTGTGAATACATGGTGACGGATTTGTTCCTGTGCCCCATGTGAGAATACATGGTGGCAAATTTTGTGTGAATGCACCGTGATGGGTTTTTTTGTCTGTTTCAGGTTTTGTCAATACCTGCAAAAGTTCAAGTGGAATTTAGTTAATCAGAGTTTGTTTATCATCAAAATTATGTGCAAAATTTAGGCAATTTAAAATCTTTTAAGAATTCACCAAATGTTTGGAGTTCCCTCTTTTCAAAGTGGGTCCATGACAAGACAATTAATCTTTGGGCCAGTCACCTGACACTCTCATTTAGACTTATGAAATGGTGCTTCTCAGCATTCCCTGTAAGGGTCTCAACATTTTTGCCTTTAATAGCATGCCCCAGATTGGAATGAGGGGGATTGTTTTGGTTCAGGGGGTTTCTTTGGCACTGCCCTTCCCCAACTCTTTTGATTTTTTTTTCTCTTGCTTTTCCTTTTTCCCACCCTTAGTTGGGGGGTTTTGAAATGGCTTTTCTCTCAATTGGTTCCCTCTCTTGGGTTCAGTGCCTTGCCCCAGTCTGAGGGCCTTGTCAATTTTCATGGATCATGATCCAACGATCAGAGAGGACTTATTAGTAGGACGAAATGTAGGCTTTGGTTCTAGTGTTTAGAAATGAAGGATAAACAGGCTCAAACCCTATACATCTTTGTTATATGGGTAACCATTATGTTTAGCCAAAGTTCTTTTGTTCCTTTGATTCTGTCATTGCCAGTTTGTCCGAGAGTCAGTATTACATTCTCTGTAATCAGAAAGGACTTCATAATAGGACGAAACGTAGGCTGGGTTTATGGGTCTAGAAGAAATGAAATAAAGGCTCAAAATTTGTAAGCAGGGTAAAAGCCATGTCTTATCCACTTCCCTTGGTTAGGGCTTGCTTCATCTCTTGTTCCTTTAGCCTTGTGTTCACCTTTGATTTGTAGCTGCTTCTCCTTTTTTTTCTTTCTTTCTTTCTTTTCTTTTCTTGGGTTCTTTGCCCCAATCCTTGACTTTTGCTTTTGGGGTTTGCCCCAGCTTTTGTTTTTCTTTTCTTTTCTCAAAAGGAATTACCCCAGTTTTTTCTTCACATTCTTGTTTTCTGGGGTTTTTCGATTTCTTTCTGTTCTTTTGTTCTTAGGGTGCTTTTTGCTTCGCCCTATCTTCACCCTTATCTTTCTTGTGTCTCCAATTTCATGAAGCTTGTGTGCCCCAGTTTTGAAGACAAGACATGGCAGGGTCAATGAAGGAATTATTAGGCCCAAAGTGTTTTGCTAAGGTTTCATCTTTTGTCAGATGATTTTTTGGAAAAAATCAAGGATGGCCTTTCATCCTTTTACAGAGAATGTGACACTTACTTGTCTTTGCACAATTAACTGGCTTAAGAACCATTTTCATTCTCTTTCTTTTTTTTTTTGTTTTTGTTTTTGACTTTGCCTCAGTTTGGGGTGGCTAGACATAACGTGGGTTAGAAATGACACGATCAAGCTCAACCTGTTTGACTGGCGGAATTTATTTGAAGTGTCTCATCCAAAAATGGCCTCTCATCATGTCATTAGGATCATTGATCCTGGATCACGTCAGTGACCCTTGACTGGTATGGGCACCTTGCCCCTTCTTCCTCTTTTTTTTCATCTCACAGCTTGCCCATGTGTTTGGCGAGGTAGGGTTCAAATGTGGTGCAGGTGGGGGATCCCTTGGCTATGTTGAGACTCGCACTGTAGGTGCTGTTCGGCACATTTCATCTGTCAAGTTTGATTGTTCAAGCTTGTCCTAAGATCATAGTCATGCCTTGGTGTAGTTCAATACTCTGGTGATTTCCCAAAATATTTCATTAGCTTGCAAAAAGAAGCACGCTGTCAAGTTCTGAAATTAAAAGCAAGCATAAACAAAAGTAAAGTAGCCAATTATGCACAAAGGTGGCTGATGTGAATCAGCATTCTTGGAATGGAATTCAGTTGCATGTCATGGGAGGAAGCCTTCCGGTGCTCTCCTTGTCCTCATCATCTTCTCTTTCTTGTGGGAAGATGACTGGTTCAGATACCTGGATCTGTGCTATCTTGTCAGAGATGTCTTGTCCTTTAACAGATTCTGGTTGCTCAAATAGTTCATTCAAGAACCCTTGATCAATCAGATCTTGAATGTCATGCCTCAGATCCCAACACCGGTTTGTGTGGTGTCCCGGAGCTCCAGAATGGTACTTGCATCGTTCAGCAGCATTGTAGTTTCTGGATTGAATCATCGGGGGTTCGGGGGCTTAATCTGCACATACTTCTCTTTCAACAGTGCCGGTAGTAATTCTGGCAGTGTATACGGTAGGGGGTAAAAACCCTCTTCATTCTAGCCGCTGTTTCTTCCTTCGTCCTCTTTGGGGGTTCCTTTGGGTGATTTATCAATATGCCATGCTTCCCTTGGTTGTGATAGACACTTAGCTTCTTCACAAGTTGGGGACCATTTGTTACTATGGTTTTTCCTTTCCTTTTCTGCTCTTGGTCATCTGCTAAGGCAGGTGGAAGACTCCCTTCCTGGTTGCCCCAGGATATCTCTGTCTTCAAGTTCTCAATCTCTTTTTCCAGATCCCTTACTTGAGATCGCAGCTCAAAATTTTCTTCTCCTAATGCTTCTCAGCATTTGTTCCATGTTTCTTCCCTGATCGTTATCATTCGTAGCAGGCTCCATAGAGAAGCTGCTATGTTGGTTATTTTTTGGGTTGCATCACGACTTGTCTCTGAGGTTTGGTCCATGTCAATTAATGACGAGGTTCCTGCCAAAAGAAACAAACATCAGAAAGCAGAATCCATGATATGGAATGCTAGGCTGCATAAAGATGATTATGTTTTTCTTTTCTTTTCTTTTTTTTTTTCAATCTTTTCTTCTTCTTTTTTTCTTTTCTATTTTTCTTTTCTTTTCAATTTGGCGGAGGATTAATTTTGAGTTCCCCTACTTCAAGGAGATCTTGAACTGCATGACGGAGGCTCCAACATTCGTTGGTATCATGCCCTAGTGCTCCCTTATGGTAACCGCATGTCTTGGATGGGTCATACCCTCTACTTGCTGGTGCCCTCGGATTTGGTGGAACCTGCTTCAGGTGTCCCTCTTGCAATAAGGTAGGCAACAATTCTGCCAGGATATATGGGAGTTGTGTGAACACACGGTTCTTTCTCTCTTCCTTAATCAAGGGCTCCTTTAGCCGAGCCGGGGTGACATTTGCATTGGGGTGATCATTTCCTCTCTTGCATTTAGCAAATCGGACATGGTTGACCGTTCCCTCATATTTTATGTCTTCTTTTGTTCTTTGGGAGGATTCTGTTATGGAAGCTCCTACTTCTCTAGTCCTAACCGCATCTTCGATCCTGTCCGCCACCATGATTAGGTCGGTGAAACTTGTAGCACACTGTCCCAACAGCATCGTAAAGTATGGCTGCCCCAATGATGAAATAATAAGGAAGTCTGTTCTTGTTCAAGGAGAGGGGGTTGAACCATATTTGCTAATTTCATCCATTTCTTAGCGTAGTCTCTTACAGACTCACCATTTCCCTTTGACAATTTCTGCAATTCTGCCCGGGTTTGAACCGTCAGACTGTTCAAATGGTACTGTAGGATGAATACGGCGGCGAGGTCGTTCCATGTCTTAACCTTCTGCTTGTCTAGAGTAAGGAACCATGAATATGCTGCCCCAGTTAGCGATCTTTGGAAGAACTGAACCATGATCTTCTCATCCTTTACATATTGGCACATGTCACCAACATACGATCGCAGGTGTATCAAAGGACAGCTAGTGCCATCGAACTTATGCAAGTCAGGACATCGGAACTTTGCTGGCAGATGGATGTCTGGGAAAAGACACAGGTTCTCCAGTGTGGTTTCCTCACGCACTGGGTTGGGCTGAAGTTGTTTCAAAAGCTCTTCTCTTATTGCGGCCATTTGGGCCTTACTGTCTTCCGTCATTGCAGTCAACATTTCCTCAAGTTGGGTCTTCCATACCCTGCTCCGGTTTTGCTCTTCCTACCCCAGCTGGACAGGCATGCATGGCTCTTGTTGTGGAGGGTGGGTGGTTATTGTTGCTGGATGCGAGAATTGGGTGTCCTGTGGTGGCAGATGAACCGCCGTGGGGTCCGGCTGGGGTGGTTGCCCCTATTGGATTTCTGGTATTTGAATCCCTGTGGCATGTGTCATGGCCACTTGTTGGCTTAGATCCATCATGACTAACTATTCTTCGGTTCTTAGCTGTGATGATGACGAAGTTGGAGCCTCGGGAGAATTCATTGCAGTCCTTTTTCAATGTGAATGCAGTATTATGAATGGTGCTTTCAATGTGAAGTATCTGAATTGTACCTGTTGATCAAGGATTTCAATTAGTTCCTCCACAAATCACGAATGTAGTGTCGTGTATGACGAGATCATTACACCGTGAGTGGTGCTTTGGTGCCATAAAAACAAATACGAGGCGGTTCATGCATGAAAATCACAATCACTGTGAATAGTGTGTGACAGTGCCATAGCCAATCGAGAGTTCTTCTTGAAAATTGAGATGTTAAAAAAAAACTTGCAGTTCAATCTTTCAGAGATTGAGACTCTGGAGATCGTATCGTGTCTGATGGTTTTCAAAACCGTGCACCACATGCTTTATGAGTGTAAACCTCAGGAAATCATGTCGTGGGGATTATACCTCGACATCCGTGCCTTGATGGGCAGTGACTGCAAATTCCTTTAAAATCATGAAATGGTAAACAAATCATACCATGAATGGCAGGGAGAATTTATGCAGCAAGATGGGCGATTTGACTTACGTCTAATCAGCTAGCTTAATATAACCACGAATGACGGTTTTATTGCGCATAGCAAAAGACAATGTTAATGTTCGTCATGGAGGCCCGAAGGCCACTTCATTGTGTGCCTTGAAAAGCAACTTGGATGTGCACCTCGGAAGGAGGCTCAATGCATGCCCGAAATTTTTTTTGTTTTTGTGCATTTTGAAAATGCTTCGGCTAAACAGGTTGGTGTAAATGATCTCGAAGTGTATGTATTTAAGGCAAGAACAAATATATACACAAGTAAAGTGAAAGTTAAATGTTAAATAAATAAATATCAAAAACATCCACAAGTGTGTGCATAGTTCTAGAAGGGTTGGTGCCTGTCAAAGCACGACTCCTAGACGTACTTGCGTAAGGAAGCACTCCTTAAGTCCTAATCAGCCTTCGTTTTTCACCTGCTCTTTCATCTGCCCCTAGTGTCGGACCACAGCAAAATTGTTTACAACTTGCCATCGAGGGCGAAATTTACAAAAATAATTATGTAAAGAAAATTACCTTTAAGGTTGTTGGGAACCCAAAAAGAGGGTACAAGTTTGCTTCTTGGCAGGTGGGCTGAAATCCTAAATCTAGGTTTTTTCTGCCCTATTCTGATCTGGCCTGATTCTATCTGACTGTCTGATTTGGCCGGCTTTCATCTGCTCAAAAGGCCGACTAGGACTTAAGGTGCTTCCCGCGGACTCAATGGATTGAGGCCCACGGCTCACAAGACTCAAATGCATGGATCTTGGGTAACACTCCTGATCGAAATTGGGTTAGCTTCCTGGGTTAGGGCTAAGCTAGCCCATAGTCTAGGGCTCACTCAGTTTGATGGAAAAAAGCGGGGTTGCTGCCCCTGATGGACTCTTGGGTTTTAAATTGATTTTACCCTTATTTGCATTCACATTCTCATCTGCATTTGCATTCACATTCAGCATAAGGTTTATCAGAAGCAATGGGTGGGAAAGGACACCCAGCCCGAGGCATCTGCCTACAAGGGTCTGAGCCAAGTACTAGACCCCTCGCGTACCACAGTAAGAAACCAGTAGCGCATGAAGAATCCAGAAACCTGGGGAGATGGGTTTACCCTGCTTTCCCCGGCAAGCCACATGAGCGTAGGGCTAATACCATCCCAAAAGTAAGTTCATCGTTTCAAGAAGGGTGACTGCTAGAGAGGTCTAGGTTTTGGTTGAGAAGAGCATTCACAGAGTGCAGAGACATTCAGTTCGGATCATCCATGCAGGCTCCCTCGTGCATGTTACCCCATGCAGTTAAAAATTCATTAACGGTGTAGTGAAGCGCTTGTATGTGCTGTGGAGTTAAGTGCTGTGTCTATTCAGGTGATTCTCGGATAAAGGCAGATAAAGGATTCCTTGATGTCACTTTTATAGTGAGAATACAGAACAATATGCAATACAATGTCTGGGTGAATCCCCAGGTAAGTGGAGGGTCACAGGGAACCGCTTAAATTCCACTTTCCTTCGGCAATTATCTCGTCCTTTTGACAGGATCCCCCAATAAAATGTAATTGCATAAGTTCCATAAACCACTAAAGCTGGACAAGAAGTACTTCCTAAATCTGCTTATATCCACCTAGGTTGACTCATTTGATAACCAGGGTCCAGCTGGGTTGAGGAGTCCCCAGTGGAGTCGCCAAGCTGTGCGGACCTAAAAATGGATTCCTAGATCGCACACGGGGCGCACGTGGAGTTCGTGCATGCCTCGGGACTTTAGAAGTCGCCACTGCCTGAGAGGTGCAGGCAGACATGGTGTTTGCCCTATCCGGGTCTAAGTCTGGTCTACGGCTTTTTAGAGTTCTAGCTAAGTCCTCGGTTACGTCCAGGGAAGTCCTAAGACACCCCGGCCCGCCCCATCGGTTTGACGGGTCCCTCGGGTCTCCCTGGTTTTTTGAGTCAATTTCACCCTTCCTAGACCAGCATGCTTCTTTTTGGGTCTGGCGGGGTCCTCTGATGGTGTGGGCCCCATTTATTTCATTTTATCTTTTTAATTAGATGAGGGGGGTCGGATACGGGTCTTGTTGGAAGACCCGTGGGTTGTCAAGTTTGGGCTTGGGCCCAGCAGGGTTATTGGGTAACCCTTTTTAGGTTATTTGTTTACTAAACAAGCTAAAAAGCTAAAAGGATCTACTGGACTTGGTTTTGGCCCAAAGATGATTAAAGAGGCAGCTCAATAAACGGGCCTGGCTTGGGCCAGTCAAAATGTGGGCCACACATGTGAGCCCGGGTCCTGGTGGGCCCATCTAGGCCCATGGTCTTTCAATAGGCTAAAAATAGCCCAAATAGCCTATTTGAGTCGGGTTAAACCAACTTGGGTCGGTTCAAGCTCATTCAAGTCGAAAAAGTTAATTTTTTAAGTTATTTTTCAAATTGACTGTATTTGATTCACGGTCTGGTCAGAATCGTAATTTTAATGCGGTTCAGGCTAGACCGTATATCAAATACGGTCATGCCTGGACCGCAAATTTAATGCGGGTTTTGCCCGAATTCATTGTTTTGCTCCGATTTCGCCGAGGATCATCTTGGTTAGCTTCTTGGGAGGTCCGACGACCTCTGTTGACATTTTCCAGCTTTCCATAGCAATGCATTCGCTCCAATTGGCCTTGAAGTTCTTCCCTTTCTCTCTTTTGCACTCTTTGAAGAAATAAGATTTTCTTTTAATCACCCACAGCCAATATCAAGAAGGGAAATAGAGGGGGAGAATAGGGGCACATGGGATGATTTAGGAGGACAAATCTCCCATAATCAGCAAGCAAAATAACCCAAGCAAAGCAACTTAAGGTTAGTTTAAAAATCCTTTTGAACTTAAAATTGCTCTTCTCCCTTCAAATGGAGTTTCCTCCTTATTATGGAGAACTCATAACTATGCAAAAATGAGAAGAAACAGGTGAGATAAAGACTATAAAATAAACAGTAAGTTAAAACCAATTTGGAAAAGATCAAAATTAATATATATGAATTACAATGTTACCAGAAATGTCTTTATACCATTACATTCTCTTTTCGATGTGTGTGTTGATTCTTCGAGAATTTTGGCAGCGCTTCTGCACTCCCGTTGATTTCCAAAAACGGGATTGAAAAGAGCCTCCTTATCCTAGGTTTGGAGAGAAGGAAAGGAGGAGAAATTTGGGCAGCGCTCCTGTTGATTTTTCAAAGTGTGTTTGAACAGGATCTCTCCTACTTCAGGTTAAAAGGGATAGAGGGTAGAGACAAAAGGGTATGGTATAGGGGCAAAATGGAAAAAGTTTTGGGCTAGCAGAGTTTGGGCAGAGTAAGGTCGTGGAAAAACACCACAGAGGAGAGGGGGGTAGGCCAAAGGGGATGGCTTGTTCGAATGGGGGGTTGACCTCTCTATTTATAGGCAAAAAAGTCGTGCCCGTACTTCAAATGCGGGCGAAAAACGCACATTTCCAAATCTCACTGAACCGGACGTACAGGACGCGTGTCCCGCCGTACAGTGACGCGCGTCCTCTTCTTGAAGTTTGCCCGTATTTCAAATACAGGCGAGCACATTTTTAAAATGTTTGGATTTCAAACCATTATTCAATTTGATTTTTGGTAAGATTTTGACCCGATTTTTTATAATATTTTATTATAAAACGAGATTCCTTTATTTAAAATTTTATTAAAATATCTAATATATTAACAAACACATTTATTTTATTGATTTTATTGGTTCATTCTTCTTTCTGCTGCCTTTTTGCCACATGGGCAGTTTTCTTGAAACTTCAACTGCCTATAACTTCTTCGTCCGGCGTCCGATTTCAACAAACTTAGTGTCGTTGGAATCGGCTCGGAACCCTCTATCCATTGGGGTCAATTTGGGCAGTTGAGTTGGGGTTGAGCAAAAAGTCAACTTTTCACTTCCCAAAAGTTTGACCGGTTCATAAGTTTCTCATTTGGACTCCGATTCCAGCAAACTTAGTTGCGTTGGAACCGTGTCGAAATGCTCTTTTTAATGAGATGAAGTTTGATGGCCAAATTCACTTGAATCAAAAAGTCAATTTTTTGACCCCCTTAGGGTTTGACTTTTACTTTGACTTTTCATTTTTTCTTCATTTTGGGGTTGCAAAAATCAGGTGTCTACAACCGGCTCAGGAAATACAGTCTAAGGCTTAACCCTGCAAAATGTGTCTTTGGGCTACATCAGGAAAATTGTTGGGCTTTATAGTAAGCAGAAGGGGAATTGAGATTGACCCAGCTAAAGCTAAAGCAATCATTGAAATGCCATCACCTAGAACGGAGAAGGAAGTTCATGGTTTTCTTGGAAGGATTCAGTACATAAGCTGGTTCATAGCACAGCTCACTGCTATCTGTGAACCAATTTCCAAGCTTCTAAGAAAACATAACCCGATGGTTTGGAATGACGATTGCCAAGAAGCCTTCGACACAATAAAGGAATATTTATTGAACCCACCTGTGCCAGTACCACCAACTCCAGGAAAACCATTGATTTTATACTTGTCAGTTTTGGAGACGTCAATGGGGTGTGTCTTGGGGCAGCATGACGATACAGGCAGAAAGGAAAGGGCGATTTACTATCTAAGTAAAAAGTTCACAGAATATGAAGCAAAGTATTCCCCTTTGGAAAAGACTTGTTGTGCTTTAGTATGGGCAACTCAGAGACTGAGGCATTATTTCCTTAGTCATTCCACCTTACTAATATCCCGAATGGATCATTTGAAGTATCTATTTGAAAAACCGGTTTTAACTGGCAGAACAACAAAGTGGCAGTTGTTACTCTCTGAATTTGATCTCACATACATCACTCAGAAGGCCATTAAGGGTCAAGACATTGCTGATCACTTAGCTGCACACCCCTTACCAGAATACCAACCTTTGAAGACTAATTTTCTTGATGAGGCAATTCTGTTCACAGAAGAAGAAGAAAGTGAAGGCTCATGGCAGATGTTCTTTGATGGGGCCGCCAACATGAATGGAAATGGAATAGGGGTAGTTTTGATCAAGCCAGATAGGTCACACATCCCAATCGCAGTGAAGTTAAGGTTTCAATGCACAAACAATATTGCAGAGTATGAAGCATGCATAATTGGGTTGCAATCTGCCTTAGAACATGAAGTAGAGGAACTTGACGTATATGGGGATTCGAGTCTTATCATCTTCCAAACAACTGGTGAATGGAAAACCAAGGATCACAAACTGATCCCCTATCACCAGTATTTGGAAGAAATAAGCACTAAATTCACTCGAATTTCCTTCAATTATATGCCAAGGGCCAAGAACCAATTCGCAGATGCGCTAGCCACATTGGCTTCAATGGTCAGTATGCCAGAAGGTGTTGATATTAGACCACTGGAAATTAAAGTCAGAGATGAACCTGCTTATTGCCTTGTTCTAGAAGAAACACCAGAAGAAGAAGTACCATGGTTTCAAGGCATTAAGAACTTCCTAAATGATCGGAGTTTGCCAGAAAATGTCACTTCTACAGAGAAAAGAACAATACAGAGGTTGGCAGGTCAATTCTTACTAAGTGGGGGACAGTTGTATAAAAGATCACACAATGATATCCTACTTAGATGTGTTGCCAAGACCGAGTCAGAAAGGTTAGTTGAAACTGTACATGGAGGAGTTTGTGGACCCCATATGAACGGGCACATGCTTGCCAAGAAGATTCTGCGATTTGGATATTACTGGTTGACGATGGAGCGCGATTGCTATATACATGTCAAAAGGTGTTATCTTTGCCAAGTGTATGCTGATAACAAGAATGCACCTCCAAGTGAATTGCACAACATGACATCTCCATGGCCCTTCTCCATGTGGGGTATAGACGTCATTGAAATGATCTCTCCAAAGGCATCAAATGGACACAGGTTTATACTTGTAGCAATAGACTATTTCACCAAGTGGGTAGAAGCAGCTTCCTATGCAAACATTACAAATAGCCATGTTATGAAATTCTTGAAGCACAATATCATTTGTCGCTATGGTTTGCCAAGTGCCATAGTATCAGACAATGCTTCAAATATTAAGAACAAAGATATGAAGAAAATGTGTGAGCAGTTTCAGATCACCCACCACAAGTCAGCTCCGTACAGATCAAAGATGAATGGGGCAGTAGAAGCAGCAAATAAGAATATAAAGAAGATCATTCAGAAGATGGTAGTGAGTTTCAAAGATTGGCATGAAATGCTGCCACTTGCTCTACATGCTTACAGAACTTCAATCCGGACTTCTACTGGGGCAACCCCGTATTTCTTAGTCTATGGGATTAAAGCTGTTTTACCAGTGGAAGTAGAAATCACTTCACTAAGAGTACTAACGGAAGCTGAATGGATACAGTCAAGACATGATCAACTCAATTTAATAGAGGAAAAGTGGCTAAAAGCGCTTTGTCATGGCCAATTGTATCAGAAAAGAATGGCTAGGGCTGACAATAAGAAGGTGAAGCCTAGAACTTTCCAAGAAGGAAATTTAATATTAAAGAAAATCTTACCCTTTTTGGAAGACCCTCGTGGAAAATTTAAACCAAATTGGAAAGGGCCTTATGTTGTCAAAAAAGTCCTGTCAGGGGGTGCTCTCATCTTAACAGAAATGGATGGGAAAGATTTTCCTGAGCCAATTAACTCTGATGCAGTAAAGAGATATTTTCCTTGAATGAATATTACTAGGAAATGATCTGAGGCCATATTTCTATATTTCCCAAAATTTTCATCAAAGTCAAGCCAATTTGAGCCTGTTCGTCTTCTTTGATAAACCTAAACTAGACTTACAGTATTATACTGGGGCAGAACAAACTGGGGTAAGGCCAATAGGGGCAAAGCCAATAGGGGCAAAAAGAGAAAAAAAAAAGAAAGAGAAGAAAAATAGTGGCAAATGAAAGCCAAATACAAAAGAGGGGAAAATGGGATTAAATTCATCATGACTGTAAGTCTGGTTGACCTATTTTCACACTTAAAAAATTTTGAGCCTTTAATACCTTTTCTTTCATAAACCGAGCTTAGCCTTTGTTTCGTCTTATTCTTAAGCCCTCGGTGATTTTAGTATATTCATTCAACTTTCAGAGTAAGATTGGTGATGACGGAATGCAGAAGCGGGCCCTAGTGAAAACCGTAATTGGCGCTAGGGGTAGAAAGAAAAAAAAAGGAATCAAAGGTTGAGTTGATCATGTTGTCCAAGTTTGAAGTCAGCATGAGCACTAGAAATTGAGCTGATTAGCAGGGTCAGTCATGGAGGAAAAACCATTTGGGGATGATTCTAAAAGTCGCAGGATAGACAGATTTGGTCTCTCCCTATTGCTTGGACTGACCTTTTCATTAGTCAACTTGATTTTAATTCCTTTAATTATATGTGATTAAGTGTTTTGGATCAGCTTTAAAAAAAAAAAACTATACTTTGGCTAGTGATGAGAAATCAAATACTTTTCATAAAACTTTTGTTTTTACAAGCATCTGAGAATTCTGAGGCCAATAATATAAAACCTATTTTTGAACTAAATTCTTTATCATTCCACTATTGGAGTTTGCTTTGTATAAAAGTAAGAAAAAAAGAAAAAAAGAAGAAGAATCTAAGCCCTATTCCCTAACTGCTCTTCAAGCTTCCTAATCCGAGCCACCTGAGTTGCAATGATTCCAGGAGCTCCCTCTGTATCAAGATCGCTAAAAAAGGAGATAACATCATCTGAAAGTGATTACTTGATCTTCAAGGCCCTAATGTCAGCCAATTAATCCTGATATTTCTTCCGCATCGCTCGGACTTCAAAGTGACGAGCCTGTCTTTGTTCTTCAAGTTTCTTCTCCATGGCAATGCGGCAAGACCTCTGTTCTTCAAGTTGCCTCTCCAGATCAATACCTTTTATCCTGAATTCTTGGGCTTCTCATACCCATATTTGTTGAAGTCGCTTGTGGGTGGCCCGTTCAGACTCGAGGATGTCCTCATAAGTAAGGGGAAGAACTGCAGGAGGATCCTCTGGTACTGGGGCATGACTCTGCACCTGCTCTTTGATCCAGAAATGATAGTCCTTCACATGCGACTCAGAAAAGACTGGACCCCGTAGAAAGCGAACATAGGACCACTCATTCATTAATTGAACATTTAGCCCCATGGTGGCTGGTGTAAGTGGCCCTAAGAAGTTTTCATAACCAGTTGGGATCATAATCCCCTGGGTCACTCCAAACTGCCGAAGAACCCTCAAAGGAAGATAGAGAACAGCAGATTTCAAGCTTGCTAGGACCAGAAAGTTCCTATCTCTAAAGCTGATCACTGTCTCTGGATTGGGCTAATAAGTGCCGGGCCACCTCACCTGATCATCCTGGAGAGTATCCAAGAAAGTGAACAAACCTTGCTTGCCACCTTGGATGTTAGGACACCCCCTATTGCTCATCAAAACAGGAACCTTCAATCTTGGAAAGAAGCGGCGAGTTATCTCTTTAACCTGACTCAGGTGGTCAAGCAACCAAAACTGCAAAAAAGGGGAGTATTTCAATTTGTTTCAAGAAAAAAAAAAGAAAAAAAAAGAGAAAAAAAAGAAAAAAAAAGAAAAGAGAAAAAAAAAGGAAGAAAAAAAAAAGAGAGAAAAGAAAAAGATAAGAAGAAGAAGAAAAAAAAGAGAAGAAAAGAAAAAAAAGTAGTATTTATTTCCTTTTTACCTATAGGATAGGGGTGCAAGCAAGAAAGTGTTTCTTCTTTCTGAAATAGCAGTCAATCAGAGCTTGGTATATCTCTGCCAAGATCATAGGGGCCAATCTCTCACGTTCCCTAACCTGGCAGACAACTGAGATGAGAGCCAAGTCAACCTAGTCATCACCCCGTGGAAAGAGCAACTGGTTGACCACTATCAGAGCCAAAGCATTAAACCTGGCATCCTTGTCCTCACCCCTTCGAAGTTTTTCAGTCAAAAAGGTCTTGGACAAGGTCAATAGTGTGTCAGAATTTCCTAAGTCTTTCTTCCCTATACCCAAGAAGGTGGATGCTTCCTTTTTGTAGCTAGGCTTTAGGGGTGGGTTCACAACTTTTTCAGAAAACCTTAGGCCAAGGATGGTTTCAATTTCTTCTATGGTAGAAGTCATCTCTTTGTCATCAAAATGAAAGAGATTCAATTCAGGAATCCAGTGTCCAATCAAAGCTTCAATGATTTTCCACTTAAAGGGAATTTTAGGGATGTGTCGGATATGGCCTAAGTGGATGGAATCCCAGCGAATCTCCTCATCAAGGGTCATGGAGTTAACCCATCTATCATAGAAGGAATCTACAACATTGTACCTAGTGAGATTAGGAAGTTTAGATCTAACAGGTTGTCTTGCAGGAGGAGATCCATCGACAGAAGAGAACGGGGCAAGGGAAGCCATGGAAGCACCAAAGAAGCCAAGGAAAGCAGAAAACGGAAGGCTCAGGGATTTTTCAAACTTTTAAAAATGTCATAGTGACGGTCCCCATGAGTTTATATAGAAAATCCGAAAAGGCAGTAAAATCCGTATTTAAAATACGGGCAAGGCGTGCCCGCATTCAGTTTACAGGCACTGCTCGCCCGCATTTAAAATATAGTTTATTCGGAAAAATGCAAAAAAAAATGGGAAATTTCAATTTCAATGCTTTCCCAAGTTTCACCTGTTCCTGCTTTAACATATATCATGCAAGAAAAGCTAGAAATAAAAGAAAAAAGAGCATAAATGAATAAAAATGAATCAAATTTCTTTTATATATATAGAAGTGTACATCAGTTTGTCAAAATACAAATACATGTGATGTCCTAATCTAATCTGTCAATACAGGTCCACCCCTACGGCCACGGCTATGTCCTCTGCCTCGACCATGGCCTGAAGATCGCCGGCGCTCAAAAACATGCCGCACAATGTTACGAGCTGTACTACGGGTCATCCTGCTCAAAACAGACTGAATATCATGCCACATATATAAAGGCACAAGGGCAGTAGTGGGATGATCAGGAGGAATGTACCCTGAAGTATCTACATATCCCGTAGACTCGGCATCAGAATCCGTAGAGACAGGCTTAGTCGCGGGATTGGCAGCAGCAGGATCAGCAGGAACGGACGCCCCAGGCACATCAGCATCATGTATAGGCTTTGCAGGCTCAACAGAAGCCTCCTCTATCACCATGGCCTCCTCGGTAGGCTCCACCACAGCAGCATCCTTGGCTGACTCCATATCCATATTAGCAGACGCATCAGGAGCGGTCTCAGGTGCTGGAGCAGACTCTGGCACATCCTCAGCAGTAGGTGCAACATCGGCCTCAATCTCAGGCTCTGCTGCAGGTGCCTCTACTGATCTAGGAGAAGTCACAAACTCCACCCGTGCCACAGAGAAAACCTCGCCACGAAGGTGCATGGGCACTGATGAAGCAGGTGAAGAAGGGCCAGCTGTGTCATCCTGAAAATAAGAAAGGGAATTTTAGTCAGAACAAGATAAACAGATATAAGAATAGGAATGGAAAGAGGTGAAAGAATTAACCTGGGTATGAGATGGACCCGCCTGGTCCTGTGCACTGGAAGGGCCCGCCTGGCCCTGTGCCCTGGAAAGCTGTCCCCGGAGGTCTAAAATAGTAATGAAGAGGGCGTCCCGCTCGGCAATTATATCAGCGTACCGAGATCGGATCTCTACTAACTGGGCCTCCTGAAATAGAAGAGAAGGTGTCAGAAAATGCCAAGTTCAAATAGAATATAAGAATTGAAGATCAAAAAAGGAGAAGGCATACCGTCGTATCATAGGCCCTAATCACTACCCCTCCTATCTCCGTGACTCCGCCACGGACAGTCATAGGTGGCATGAGGCGCCCACCTGAACCAGGCATCATAGTCACCCTCCTCTAACAATGTCTCTGCCTCTATCCAATCTAGGAACTGGGCAGGATCAACAGACATGGGAGGAAAGGAGGGGGTGGTATCTGGAGGAATGGCAGGAATCCGAGGCTCTTCGATATGCTGATAAAAGAAGTACTCGCCACAGTACCAGATGCTGCCCATCTGATCAATGAAGAACTGGTAGCGCTGACATCTCTGGTCAGGGGCAAAGGCATCATCTCTAGCCGCATGCAGGGCCAGCACCTCATGAATGTCCTCCATCCTGGGGACGAACAGCTAAAAGATAGAAAGGGATATTAGACATGTGATCCAGGAAAAGGAAAAAAGAAGAATTAAGGAAGCTTACCTCAGACCGATATAGCCTGTCCAGGTGGGCCCGAACAGACCTAGGACGACTCTTTTCAGAGTCGTGCTCCACATGACACCATCTACAAGCCATGAGATATGTCTCCTCCGGCATCGTAGAGGTAGGGCGGAAATAGGGAATATAAACCCTAGCAAAAAACTGCAAAAAGAAGAAAGAGGGTCAGAAGAATAGAAAAGGAGAAAAGAGAGAGAAAGAGAAAGAAAGAGAGGAGAAATAGGTATTTCACTTGCAGGAAGGGCCAGAAGAATCTGGACCCAACTCCAGCTCCTCGGGAAGTAGAGAGACCACTAACTGATCGGCGCAGGCCGACCAGAATGGTGCCAAAAATAAGTGGGCCCCAGGCATACCTCCTCGCTCGCTGCAAGTCTCCCAATAAATTCAAAAAATGAGGACTGACAGAAGTCGTGTCCTCTGGGAAGAAGCAGGAGCCCATCATATACAAGAAGATAAAACAGAAAGCAAATGGAAAAGCCGGATCACTGGCGGCAAGCTGGCCAAGTTGCCTCCTCCGGAAAGTCTCTCTCAACCAAGTCAGAGACAATCTAGCTCTCCCTCTATCCCATGCCTCCGGAGGCAGCACAATATAGCCAAGATAAGAGGCGATCTCCTCAGCATCCGCTATCACCATCTCGGGAATAATATCACCAGTCATCCTAATCCCTGTGATAAGAGTGAAGTCGGACGGCCGGATCCCAATCTCAATATCTGGAAAGTGGAAGCTCAGTGTCTTTGGAAAGAACCTCTCGAGCAGCGTAGCAATAAGAGCTCGGTCCAAACGTACATCTGGGATAGTGATGAAGAGGCCGAAACCAAACAAGCCTAACTCCCGGCGGAAGGCTGAACTGCAGTCTCTGAGAAATCTAATAAAGCTTGCCCAGCTCCCTCGATAATGAGACATGGGATACTCCAAAGGGATATCTGCCCTAATACACGCTGAGGGATGAGTCCTCAAGCCATGCAAAAGATCAGTATCCCTAATCTGGGCAGCAACCGCCTCAGGGACCTCAACCCTGGTCCTAGCCTCATCTCTGCCACGGCCTCCTCTATGGCCCTCATCATGGCCTCCTCTTTGCCGCCACCTCGGCGCCTGCTACGGTTCCTATCTAGGCCTGAAGCCTCAATTGCCGGCTAAGGAAATAATTGGAAGGAAGAAAGAATCAGGGTGATGAATTTTGTGAAGGAATGTGAAATTTCAGAAATGTTAGAGTATACCTCTGGGGTCGCTTCACGCAAATCCCCAGAAGGAAGATCTGGGATATCAGAATCAGAACCCCTCTTGGCCCTCGAAGATGAGGCCATATCAGCATGATCCCACCGAACCCTCGAAGAAGAGGGCTCATCCGCAGGATCCCTAGAGGCTGAACGAATGCGGGCCATCTGCGAGTTCAAAATAGGGAGATGATTTGTTATTTCTTTCTGTAAAATTTTATTTGTTCTTCATCTAATCAAGTTTAATTGTTTGCAGGATTAAACAGTGAAGAGTATAAAGGAAAGTGCCTCAGAAGTACAACCAAATTAAGATTCTGCCAGAGAGGCTGTCTTTCAGAACCCCAAAATTTAGTTTTAGGAAGCTTTATTGATTGTGAAGGAGTGTACTTTAAAATTAGAATTTTATATGTTAATCCTTTCTCTTATAAAGATGCTTAATTGTATATTTTTGTTTGGTTTCAGGGCCTTCAAAGCATGTTAAAATGGCTTGAACAAAAGTTTAAAGCTTACAAATCTAAGTTTGTTTAAGTGAAAATTCAAAGATCCATGGAGAAGCCATAAATCAGTTCAAGAGTGGCCGTTTCAAGCTAAAGTGTTCAGAACAGTAGATTAGCATTCAAAGATCTGGTTTTTTAAGAGTAGCATTCAAAGTAAAGCGGCTTACACTGATTATCAAGCCAAAGTAGCAGATGATTAAGTGAGATCAAATAGATCAGAAAAAGTGCAAAAGCAAAACATAGAAATTGAGGGATTTATGTAAAAGCGTTGATGGGTACAAAAGCATCAATGCAAGTAACATATTTTCAGATGTGTCATTAAGTATCAGCAAGCAAGCAAACAGTCTATCAGCTCAATTGCAGGAAATCAGTCAAGGATTAGGCAAGGATTGAGAATTTGTACAAATCAGAGTAATACAGGCAATAGGATTCTCAATATAGACAGAAAATTGACAAAATGAAACTTGGTTCAGATTACTAATTGAGTGTGGAAACAAGAGCCAAAACAAAAAAACAAATAGAGCAATGCATGGTTCTTAAAATCAGAATTGGCAACTCAGTGAAATTGCAAAGTATCTGGGAATTTCGGCCAACTCACTTGGTTCAATCGAAATGGAGGAAATCTGGCAAACAAATTGGAAACTCTTACTCTACCGGAGCTTCAAGGAGTATCCACAAGCGGATGAGAAAGTTTGAAGCACGATCACAGCCGCAACAGTGAGCAAGGTGCGCAGGAAGGAGAACCGTCGCTGACTGAAGAACTCGGAAGTCGCCGGAGAAGATGAGAGTTGCCGAAGAAGAACAGTAGTCACCGGAGAAGATGGGAAGCACTGTTGAGATCGAAGAAGATCGGAGAAGAAGGTGCGGGCGCATAGGAATTGGGTTGGAAATGCGAGCAGAAATGGAAGAGTGTTCGCGGTCGTGATTAAGTCAAGACCCTAAAACCCGTAAAAGGAGCACGGGCAGCAGAAACCTGCAAAGGTATTACGGTTGTTCGCGCCCGTATTCAAATTATGGGCATCATCTGCCCGCAATGCAAATACGGGCAAAGCAGAAATTTGTTTTTTTATTATTTTCTCCACAAATTATCAGGAGATGAATGTCTATATTAGTTGTAAGTTGCAAGGATTGCCACCTTACCCACTTTCGTTTAAAAATTTTGCCTCAAATCTCACTTCATAGCCACGAGTGCTCAGTGAGACCAGAGAGGAGGATTTGCCCCTTAAGGTTAGGGACTTTTCAGCAAATCTTCCGCAATAAATTCTTTTTCCAAAATCATCTATTTAATCCTTGCAAAATGCAATTAGTTAGACAAAAATCTCAAAAAGCGCAATTGGTGGGTCTTGTTTTGCTCTCTGCTCGTAATTGGTTCCAATTACTAGCAAAGAAGGGGCAGTTGTAGACACCCCAAATTGCACTACAAAATGAGAAAATAATGAAAACATGTAATAGGGATTTAAAACAGGCCAAAAATGCATAAAATTCAATAATTTAGGCAGTGCCCGTATTATATCTGCGGGCGAGCTGTGCCCGAAAGTTGTATACGGGCATGCAGCGCCTGTAATAAGAATACGGGTACCACTTGCCCGCAATCTATATACGGGCGTGATGTTTTTGTGCGAGTTTTATCCTTTCTCGATTTCTAAGCCTTATCTGCAGTCTAATATACTCTTAGTGAGTGAATTTGTTTATTTATTCGTTCGAAATATCCTTGTTGGCCATGGATGGACATTATCCCTATTTTTAACCCAATCTGGTGGGATCCTGGTATATCCTTCTGGACTAGCCATACCCCTAGGTTTGCCTATAAATAGAGGGGAGATTCTTAAGCGAAGGGCACGCAATTTTGAAGTCCAAGGAGCTCCAAGAGAAGAGAGGAATCCATACTGCTTTGCTTGCTCAATCCAGGTAAGTCCCTTTTCCCTTTTATTTTCTTTCCTCAATTCTAGAAGTAATATGATCTTCTCCATTGCTGTAGAATAAGGCCTTCTTTTATTTTGTATTCCTAAACTTGTCTCTAAGTACCTCAAGAATCTTTCTAGCCGTAAAACGTGAAGAGAGAGCTAGGGAAAAGGGGAACAGGTGGATCCCTAGAATAAAACCCCATATCTGTTTTTTTCCTTTTTTTCTAGAATAAGGCCTTTGATTGTGTTTGTATACCCAAACCTATCTCTAAGTACCTCAAGAGTCTCTCTAGCCATAAGACGTGAAGAGAGAGCTAGGGGAAAAGAGAACAGGTGGATCCGTAGGGTAGGCCCCCATGTGCTCAAATCTGTGAGATATGACTGCTTTGAATATCCTGTTCATGTTTTAATTGTTTTTATGTTGAATTTGAATGAATCATATAAATCCATGATGTTTATAGCATGAGATCCCCATTTTTTTTTCTAGAATTTGGATTTTCACCACTTTTGCACCTACAGCATTGTTTTTGTGATTTTTGTGATATTAGGTCAAGACCCTGGATCTATTATGATCAATATGATGGATTTGGATTCAAAAGCCTAAAAGTAACTTCTAGGGTTTCATGAAGTGGTTTTTGAGTTGTTTTTCATTTTTGAGAGAAGACCCTACGGTCTAAGTTCTCCCCTTTTGATGTTCTTCATCAATGAGGGTATTTTTGGTTTTGATTTCTTGATTTAAGGTGAAATTTGGGCTATATCTATATCCTGGATTGTTCGAGTTCAATTCTGCAATATTTTATAAAAATCATATTTTTTCTAGATTTCTAGAATTTAACTTGAAGCCAGATTTTTGAAGTTTTCACTTTAGATTGGTTTTAATTGATTTTATCTCAATTTTATTTTAATCATGAAACCCTAGGAATGGTATGATCATATTTGAAAGTTCTGAATCAATCAGGCTATTCGTATGAAAAAACCATATACTTTTGTCCTTTTTTGTGATTTTTCATGATTTTTTATTAGCAAGCCTTTTTCCTTTGAAAAACATGAACAATACCTGGCAACCATCTTGTGTGGATGAATATGGGTGCCTAACACCTTCCCCTGTTCATAACCTAATCCCCTTACCTATCTCTGGTTGTTTTTTTAATAGGGTTATTTTTACCCTAAATTTGCCTTTTTGTGCTTATTTGATATTTTGGTGTCCATTCACACCTAAAAAGAATGGTGGCGACTCTTTGTTTTTAACCAATCTCGTGTGATGATTAGGAAGTCATTGAATTGATTTTTTCCATGTCTCACACCTTGTATTAAGGAATATATAAAATATATAAAGTTGACCCCTTACTATAAGCTTAAGCTTTTAGTAGGAATGGTGTTCTACATGGTATCAGAGCTTTCGGCAAATGCCTGGTCCTGGGTTCAAACCTTCACTCCACCCGTTGATTAAAAAAAAAAAAATTCCACCAACTATTAGCTTGAGCTTTTAGTAGGAACGGTGTTCTACATGGTATCATATAGAATACCATGCTTCCTAAAAGCTCAAGCTTACAGTAGGGGTGAACTTTATATATATTTAATTATATTCATATAAAACATCATGCTTCCTAAAAGCTCAAGCTTATAGTAGGGGTGAATTTTATATATATTTAATTATATTCCTAACACCTTGTTGGGATGACTGAAACTGCTCCCAGAAGTTGAGCTTCTCTGAGGCTTTTCAATACGGGTGAGTTCAATATTAAGGATACTTATAATATAATAGGATCAGATCAACACATCCGATAGTGGATGGGGAGGATTAGTGTGGTTTAATCTAAATATACCATGCCATGCCTTCATCTTATGGCTGACAGGTTTCTCACTTAAGAACAATTGATCAAATATGGAGTGATAAGTAGATCAAGATGCATTTTTCGCCAAGCAGACTCAGAAACAATCCAACACCTCTTCTTTGAATGTGGAAACTCCAAATATCTTCAGCAGAAAGTGTTAAGATTAAATGATATCAATAGAGATGTAGAACCATGGGAAAATGAAATCAGATGAGCGGTGAACAAGTATAAAGGAAAGAGTATTAAAGAAGCAATTCGAAAAGCATTCCTTGTGGCAACAATTTACGAAGTGTGGATGGAAAGATACAGAAGACTGTTTAGGAATGAATTCAAACCATTGGAGGAGCTATTAAAGACTATAAAACGACAAAATTTTCATCGTTTTGCAGGGGAGGAAGCAAAATTGAAGGACGCACCATACAATCGAGAGTTTATGGGTAAGTGGGAGATTAAGACGAGTTATTTTTTTAGGACCACTGACCATAGCAAGTGGATGGGCAACCATCTATACAATGTTGGATAGGAATACAAAAGTATCTGGCTCAGATTTTCTTCTTAGAGAGAAGCACTTCCTTGACCAATTTATGTAAATTCCTGTAAGACGAACCATCTGCACCATTAATGGCCTCCTCAGCTCTTCCCTTCCACTCGATAGCTTTCTTCCTCATCATATCCCTAGTACCCTCCTGATCTCCCTCCATCAACTCTCTCACAAGCTTTTCTACTTCCTCTCTTTTTACATTGTTGTCTATCTCCATGCCCACACCCCATTTGGTGCAAGCGTATCTACAGTTCGTTTGTTGATCAGCGAAGAAAGGCCAGCAGATCATAGGTACCCCCACTGCAAATGCTTTCCAGTGTTGAGTTCCACCCACAGTGAGTCAAGAACCCTCCAATGGCTGGGTGGCTAAGCACTTGTTCTTGTGGGCACCAACTTGATAAGGCACCCCTTTCTTCAGTCTCCTTCAAGAACTCCGGCAGTAGAACGGCCGATTCACCAGCAACAAGATCTGGTCTAATGATCCACAAGAAGGATTGCTTACTGTTTGCAAGTCCCCATGAGAACTCTGTTAGTTGTTGGGGGGTGATGACTGTGACGCTACCGAAATTTACGTACAGGACCGAGTTGGGTTCTTTGGAATCGAGCCATTGAAGACACACAGGATCTTCTTTCCACAGATTTGATCCAATAGACTTGATCAGATCATCATCTGAAACCCGGTTGTGGAGCAAGTGCAGAGGACCGATGGTGTAGATAGGAGGAAACATAGGGGAAAGCGCCTCTAAGATCTCACTATCCAGTGCATCAAATGTGTTGAGAATAATTGCAGAACCCTTATGAGCTTCTTCTACCATTTCAATTACAAAATCGACCATGAAATCATTGGGATCGGTGGTTCGTATAAAAGTTGGCAGATCCCTCAGACGGATACCACTCATGCCGGGGATCCAGTCGATGGGAGTTTCCAAGTATCCATTTGTTAGAGAACTTGAATCTGAAATTAAGAACTAATAGATATATAAGTTTAGTGTTGCGTAAATCACAAACTGAGATTACAAAAATTTAGGGATCACGAGCACCGCCGGTAACCCTTGGATAGCTGACCGTGGCACCCCAAATGAACCTCTCTTGGATGCTGGTAAGAGTAAAATACAGCACACCCCTGTATCTCACTAAGAAGTTTGTAAATAAATGTAATAAGAAGTTGATTTGACGGTGTACCTTTGAGGGGTGTGAGTCCTCTTTGGATGAGATGAGGAAAGTGAACCCCGCCCATGAAGCTACAAACACTGGAGGTAGGGAAGATGACAACAGGGATGCCAAGTTCTTGGGCAACTGTAAGAGTGAAGCAGCTCATGGCGATATCTGAGATAATGCAGGTTACCGGAGGGACTTTGGATGTGGTGATGTCATTGAGTATGGCAAGAAGGTCTCGAAAGGGAGCTAAGAAATTCTTTCTTACGGATTCACATAAGGAGCGGATGTCTTGAGTGGCGTCGACGTCAGAGTGGGGAAGGCTGTCGGGGATAGTTTCGAATCGGAAGTCCGGTGATAAGTTGCTGAGTGAGTGGAGACCTCTGGACTTGAGCAAGCGTCGATGGTTGAACTCAGTGTTGACAAAGGTGATGTGAAAGCCCTCGTGATGAAGAAGATTGGCTAATTTGAACATGGGGTTTATGTGTCCTTGAGCTGGGAATGGTATGCAGACGGCGTGAGGCTTCTCCGCCATGGAACCCCTCTCTCTCTCTCTCTCTCTCTATAGATCTCTGTATCATCTATGCAACCAGGTAGGTGGATATATAACGGATTTGAATGATCGGTGCCTAGTCGATCACTGGGCATCCAGTATCGAATCAAACAATCTGCTGACATCATTCACTACGTCACCCGTGGTTGAGTCTGAGGAGGATGGGCTGAAATCGTCTGTCGCGTTGCACTGTGGCGACTACTGCTGCTACCATGACGCGCCAAGTCACGCGAAAGGGGGTGTTAAACGTCTCCGGTTTTGGCTTCCGTTAAGGAAAGACATAGGGATCATGAATTTTAAAAAACAGAACATTTCAACGTCACCAGTTTCAAAATTCCAACGCCTTAAACGTTAGCAGTGAGGACAAATGCAACTTGTTTGCTTTCACACTCAATGAACAATCAGATCGAAACCAAGGAATCTTTCCACTCGCCACTACAATCCACTAAATTTGAAACTTAAAAATGCATCGATTGGATCTGCCCCCAGATCCGTATGGATCCTCCAGATACACAAGGTGTATTTTGAGATATGGATGCATATTTGCTAGAATCTACTTTAGGATGAGGAAAAACTGGATCCAATCCAAGATAATGAACGAAAAAGATAATCTAACCCAGCAAATTTGTTATCTGCGGAGGTTCGAGTTGACCTGGTCAATCCATCTTGACCCAGCTTGGGTTTAAATCCTCTTGGTTTAACTTGAAAGGGAGCTTTATGACAAAATCAATATTGCCAATGGGCTTCAGACGAACGACCCATTACAGAACATTTTGAACTCTACATTCTAACAGTATCCATATGTTCTATTCCCCGTAGCTTGGAACTCTTCGGATGTTCTACGGCACGGTGGGGGAAGCACAAGAAGAGGCCATCAAAGACAGCTTGGAAGTTTTCAAGATCATTGAAGAACATGCACTTGAGGAGAAGAAATTACTCAGCGGCGATACAATTGGATTAGTAGACTTGACCTTTGGAGTTGTTGCTACCTCGTTGGGAGTGATGGAAGAGGTGGTAGGGGTGAAGGTGGTGGAGGGGAAAAGGTTCCCTCGGTTATGTCCGTGGATTCAGGAGTTCATGGAGCATCCAGTGATCAAAGAGAACCTCCTTGATCCTAACAAAATGTTCCAGTATTTCAAGCGGCGGAGGGAGATGATGGTATCTTCTGCATCTAACTTGTGGCGTGGACTATATTCTGCATCTGCATCCAAATGACTTGTACAAATCACTCATTCAAGGTACAAGTCATTTTATTTACTTGTATAAGCTAATTTATTGATTTGTACAAGTCATTTTATCGCTTGTACAAGTTTAAAATGGCTTGTATAAGTCAATTTATTGTTTGTACAAGTCTCGGAAGTAAGTTGTATAAAGGTATTTTTTGAAGAATTTATACGTTACAGTGAAATTACATTAAAAATTAATTATTTTGATAAAGATACAATAAAAGTTAAAACTCAAAACTTTGTTAACTAAATCTTAAATATTTTGATAAAGCACCAATAAAAATTAATTTTGCCTATATAATAATGTTATTAATTAAATGGGTTTGGTACTACTAAAGTCGGGCAAGGGGCGGGTCTAGGTTTAGTTCAACCTGCCCAACCCGACCTTTATCTTTCATATATAAAAATACTTATTTATTAATAAATATATCAATAATTTATATATCATATTGTAAAACACAATTTTTCGTATTTTACACTCTAGTCGGATCAACCCGACCTGCCTGTTACCAATCCAATATGGTGGGTTTGGATTTGATATTGCTAAACCCGAAAGAAAGAAAGAAAGAAAAAAACGTAAACTTTAGGAAAAATTCAACCCTCTCTTTTTGCATTATATGTAATTTATTATCATCATTAATTATTATGTTACCAAAGGCCAACCAACTTTAATTAACACACAAGTTGCTCCTCTCTAACAAGTAATTAAAGAGGTTAGGGAAATAAAAGAACACAAGATTTCGAGATCGATATAAAAAATAAATTAAGAACAAGAGTTCATGATCAGAACTAATTTATGGTGATCTGATGTGTGGTATAGCTGTTAATGATATTTGAGCGTATCACCTATGGGTTCAGTTGATTTGGTCAAAGATTTATCACCTTCATCTATATCTTTAATGGGGCCATCGTCTATTCATGTCACATGGTGATGAGCTACTAATTACTTCGATATATAAGAAATAATCTTATATATTGATGAATAATACAAAATTGTAAGCCGATCACCCATCGTTCTAGTTGGGACAGCTAAATTAATTTAGATTAAGTTAGTTTCAATGATGAGATTCTATTTAGATATTTTATCCACGATGACTAACTATATCTCATCAATTAGCTTCAACAATAATTTAAGCTCACAATTCCAATTTCATACTGAATTCTCACCCCAATTCTTGCGACCAATGGGACAATTCCGTAATAATGAGATTCTATTTAGATATTTTATCCTCGATGATTAATTATATCTCATCAATTAGCTTCAATGATAACTTAAGCTCACAATTCCAATTCCATACGGAATTCTCACCCCAATTCTTGCAACCAATGGGGGCTAAATGATTTATAGATACGTAAAATATCAATCAGTAAAAAATTACACTACAAAACGCGAGGGCGACCTTTTATTGGCGGTAAGCATTCCCTGCCCCAAGAAGCTCTTTTACTGCCTGTAACAATGTTTCCCGCCCCTAAAAGTTAACAAAATATTTCTTTTGTGTGAAAAACCCATGGTGCAAGCTTTTTGCGAGCAAAATAGCCTTTACTGGTGGTAATATCCACCGGCAATATCAAGAAATATTGGTAGGAATGATTTCTTAGAGGTAAAACGTTGGCAAAAACTTCCTGCCAAAAAGATAATTTTTTTCGGCAAAATGTTGCCGCCAGTGACGAAACTTTTACTAGCGGTAACTTACTTACTGTTGGTAGAAATCAAAAAATAAAAATAAAATAAAAAGTTCATATTTAATCATTTTTCAAACAGAAAAAAGGTCTTTACCAAACAGAAAAAACGTCTTTACCCCAGTGATTTTCAAAAACTGCTAGTAATTGTCCCATAATATAGTTTTTACTAGTGTATTATGGGACATTAGTAAATAGTGTATTATGGGACAATTATCTGTGGTTGTTGAAAATTGCCGGTAAGGACTAGAGCAGGAAAATTACCTCGCTCTCTTTCATTTTTTATATTTTCATTTAAGATTTACCAGCAGTAAATTGCCGTTGGTAAAGGTGAAAGCAGGAATATTCCCACTTTATGTCTCAAAACAATTTGATATTAGTTTTATTGTGGTTACATACCGTCAATAAAAGTAAAAGCGGGAATTTTCCGTCTCTCATTGCACAAAATATTTTGATTTACTTTTATAGCCGGTAAGTTACTACTGGTAAAAGTCTCTCCTATATATTTCACACGAACCTCCTCAATGTCATTTGTTCTTCTTTGTCCTCATTGTTAAGATATATTTATCTTCTTCTTTTTACACTTTAATACATTTATCTCATGTTTTTTTGCTTGATTATCTTTCTTAGTAACTCTTTCTCTCTACTCTCTTACTCTTTCTTCCTTCTCTCTAACTATTATATCTTCCTTGGTATATATATATCTCTCTCTCTAACTATTATATTTTACTTGGTATTTCTCTCTCTCTCTCTCTTTGTCTGTTTCTCTTTTTTGTTCTTTTATTAAAAAAAAACACTTTTACCTCGGTGTTTTTTTACCTCTGATAAAAATTGAAATTAAAAATAATTTGATAGTTGTTTGCTGGCAGCAACTTCCCATCGGTAAAGGTCGTTTTTTACAGGCGGTAATTTTGACGGAAAAAGAATTTCTGACAAGGCACTTTGAGATGGTCCATTTTACTGGCAATAAAAGGTTGTTTTTACTGGCGGTTTTCTACTGTCGGTAAAAAGCCTTTTTTTACATAGTGTAGAAAAGATACAAATTTATCTAAGTTTAAAAGTAGAATACTAGAAATATCATTTAAGTGGAAAAAAACTAATTATAAAAAAGGATACGTGGAAACTTGAAAGCATTATTCTTTTGAGTCCAACATGAAACCGTAGGTATCATACCCTCCAAAATATGCTGAAAACAGTGCTTGTAATTCTACAAACTGGTTCCTATAGAGGTTCCATCGGCAGTCCGGAATATAGCCTATATAGGATTATGACATCTGTCCCAGTTAGGGCTTTGTTTTGTTAGAGCAACTAACGGTGCTTCCCGAAGCGTTGTCATCAACGTCCCTCAACTCTCTCTCTCCTCTACAATGAAGATGAACTTCCCTCCAAAATTTCCGCCAAATTTCGGACTACAAGATAGAGCGATTTTTGAGGATCTTCATCTTCCCCGTTTCGAATGTAGGGGATCTTCATATTCCCCAAATTTCGGACAACAGATAGAGCACCTTTGGTATGCTCATTTTTCTTCCGTAAAGGTTAGCATTTCGATTGTAGGGGATCTTCATCTTCCCCAAATTTCAGACATAGAGCGATTTCTGAGGATCTCCATCTTGCCCATTTCGATTGTAGGGGATCTTCGTCTTCCCCAAATTTTGGACAGTAGATAGAGCCTCTACGGCTGACAGAAGCCTAAGATTTCTCGATCTCTTTCTCTCTTTGGATCTGGCCTTTCAGTTTCCTTTTGAAGGATCATATCTCTCACATTTCCTCGTTTTCGTTCTCAGATTCGTCATTAACTTGACTGGATCTTCCATACTTGAAATCGTTGCGCTCTCAACGATTGTACCTGTAAGTTTCCATGGTTTCCCTTCGATTTTCATTTGCTGAATTTCACTGTCAAGTGTCACAAATTTTATGCTTGTTCAATATTACTTTGTGTTATTGTTTTTCTATCATTTTTTATCGTTTTTGTTACTGTCATAGTTGTTATTATCATAAAACGGTAAGAAGCATCTATCTTGTTCATTTGATTTAATCAAGATATATATCACACTCTAAAGACAACTATTAGATTCCTTACATATGCAGAAATTATACTACCAGAAATGTTTTATCATTTATGTAATTCTAAGAGACCTTAGTGGTTTTCGCTCTTTTGATCTGTCTTTGTCTCTCTCCCCTTCCTTTTCTCCAGCTCTTTCAATTGAACATAACAATGATTAGTGTTTGTTTGCAGACATGGATGTACATCTCGATTCCGCTGCCTCTGTGTGTGGGTGAGCGGAGCTTGCGAAGCCGTAGATCAGCACATTACTCGGTTAAGATCTTGAAGGTAACTGTTACCGATTAATTTGTTTTATTCAAAATTCATAGAAACAATAAGGGCAATCAAAGATGTAATTAATTAATTCAGTTTATCAGCGATATGATACCTAGATGACTGTGGGGGTTCTCATAATTAATTCAGTTTATTAGCAATATGATACCTTTGTGATACATACTTTTTGTGTGTTGGGGATGTTTACTTAAATAGAGCCTGCATCTACATTCGTATATCTATTCCTGTAAATGACATTCATTGTTGCCTAGACATTGGGTAAACATGGTTTTGTAATAGTAGATCCTTTTAACAAAGTAAATTTGTGCAGTAAACCTCTAATGCTTTTTCTTGACTTAATAAGTGAGCAAGGTGAAAGAAACAAAGAAAGGGGAGAAAAAGGGTAAAAAAGAACTCAATCATTTTGAATCTTAATAATCTTTTGGAGCTTTTAGACACGTTTTGTGTGTGTGTGTGAGGTATGTATTGATGTTTTAAAACATGTATAAAATGATGACCCTTACTATTATGTTTATGTATTAGTATTGGAGGGGATGCACTTGTTTATTTTATCAAGTCTTGAATCTTGTTTGTTGCTTAGTAGTCATTGCTGTTTTGGTTATCTTTAGATTTGATTTGTCCATTGAGAATGTTGGTTTGTCTCAAATTCTTTAGTATGCATAAATGTATTTTTCCAAGGTTGACTTTCCTAGTTATATTATGAGTTGGCTTTGGTTTCCTTATGAGTATCCAATTTTTGGGGATCTATAAAAGGGTTATTCAGCCTAGGGTTTTAAGGAGAGATATAGTTGAGAATGTTGGTTTGTCTCAAATTCTTTTAGTATGGTTCAGCAAACCTAATTTTTAGTTTGGTTCATGCCCTTTATTTAGTTATTAGCAACTCTTGAAATATTTTACTTTATTTACTGCTATAATATTTCGTATTTATCTATTTTTCTTTTTGTTTTTGTTCTCTAATATCCTTTCCAGTGAGCAAGCATATAAGAGGTGCAGTTTGGTTACTTGGAAAGACTTGTCAGTGAATATGTCGACTCAAAATAAGAACAGCAAAGAGAGTGTTGAGTTGGTAGTTGTACCTAAAGTTGATCCCTAGTTTGTTCCTATCATTGGGAAAGAGTTCGTTTTGCTTGATTCGGCATATGATTTTTATAATGCATATGGTAGGGTTGCCGAGTCTAGTATACGGAGAAGTCACACTACAAAAATGATGACCTTTAGTGGCGGTCATTGACCGCCGCTAAAAACTAATGGGCCCGACGGAGGCCCGTCGTTGAATCCTTTTGCAGCGGTCACTTTTGTTTTTAGCGGCGGTTTTTTGACCGCCTCAGACAGTTGTTTTGTTTTTAAAAAAAAAATTTACTGCGTCATCCTCCAGCTGCTTGCCCTCATGCCCGCTGCCCGCTACCCTCTGCCCCTGCCCCTACTGCCCCAAAAAAGGCGTCATGCTAATCATGGTAATAAAACAGAAATTCCAACAAATAACTAAAAAAAATTCACAGCAACATGCTGATCAGAAAAATCCAAAGAACACATCAGTAAAAATTGATGTTGCTGAATTTTTATGAGCAGACGAAGCTCCTATTCCACCATATCGAAAAAATGCAGCATGTTTGAATCAATAGCTATTCAGTCGTTTACTTTGTCTGCAAGTTGAAGTTTCGTTTGTGATACATCTATCTCAGCCTCTTTCGCAGGCCTTTCTTGCTTTGCACTATTATTCCTGTGGGAGCAATACAGGGGAAGTGCAGCTTGAGGAGGGAGAACTGCCTTTCTCATCAACATTCTTTGATCTTAAGCAACTTTTATGCTGCTGATGTTCTTATAGGGAGCAACAGCTCCCAGAACTCTTCCTGGTTTAGCTGAACAGGACAATGAAAAGGCCAAATATGTCCAAATCCAAATCAACAAATGATTAAAAAAAAAATGAAAAGGCAATGCAATATACTATAAGCATTTAGATGATGCCCAATAGAATTAATCACAATCTAACAAATTGGCAAGTACCAACTTGCTGTTTTTCCTTTTTCAAGGGACTAACAATAGAAACCAAGAAAAGAAAAGGACTCACACACCTAGTGGGATTCCTTGTTGTGCCTGCATGGTCCTGGAGAGACTTGTTGAGACCCCATCATTATCCCTGGGGTTTTGGTTCTTAATGCATGCAGTTTCCGTAGCATGTCGAGATAAAACCATATTTGGTTGTTCCTTGGGAGGAAATGTATTTGAATGCACAACCGTAGACCTACAAGAAGACATACAGCAGGTCATCATCATCTTCTTCTTTTTTATAATCCTAGTGAACAGTCAATGTGACTCTTTCAAACCTGAAAATTATATCAAGCAGTGTAATATTTATAAGCTAAGCGTGATGGAACCTGTCTGCCAAAGAAGCAGTGTAATATTCAAGGGGAATATAGGAAAAGAAGCACAAATGAAAAATCTTTGGAGGAATTAAATAGACCAGCATCAAAAGGAAAGAACTGGAAATAAATTCTGTAGCATGAATAAATACAGACCAAAGAACAAGGAATCCAACAAGATTCATGTGTTGTAACTTTGCAACTAGTACCATCTTGAAAGCCTTTCACTGGCACTTAACGTCCATCCAATAATTTGCCCTGTAAGTGAAATTTTTTGGGAAAATTTCAAAAACATGCCACTTTACAGCGATTATTACAAAAACATGCCATAAAGATGCAAAATTTCAAAAACATGCCACTTTTGAGAATTATTACCAGAAAGGGGTCATTGCACGTTTGGGGAAATTGCAATGCCCAAAATGCCCTTGGATATAAGGGCATGTTTGCACGTGCCCCGTTCTCTCCTCTCCTCTCCTCGCCTCTCGCCCTCGTCCTGTGCGAGCGAAAAATCCCACCTGCGAAACCCTAAACCCGACGACGAACGCCGGCTAATCTTCTCAAAATCCGGCGAGCTAGGGTTGTTCCCGCGTTCTCTCCTCTCCTCTCCTCTCGTCCTGTGCGGAATTTCAAAAAGTGAGAACCCTGCGAATCCCAACCCTAAACCCGAAGCCGACGACGAACGACCGGCCAATCCCTTCTTCGCCGGCGAGCTAGGGTTGTTGCCGGAGCAAGTTTGCTTCGTCTCCAAGCCCGACGAACCCCCACCATTCTCATCTTCTTCTCCAGAAGGGCGAAACCCTCTCCTTCCCCCATTCCTCTCTTCGACGAAACCCTCTCGTTTCGTGCATTGTTTTCCTCTCCTCTCTGTTTGCACACATTGAGGAATTCGTCGTTGGAGAGCCACCGCGGTTGAAGTTTGTTGCCGTCGACGACCTGCTGTTCGTCGCCGTAGTGAGTGCTGCCGTTGGCGACCAGGTAGTTGCCGAGTGCCTCCTTTGAATTTTATTTTGGGAAATTGAATTTAAATTTGCGCATTTGCATATTTGCACATATTTAAATGGTAATCTTCTTGTAGAAATGGCTTAAATTTCAATGATTCTGTTGTTTGCCTTAGCGAAATGTGCCCTTTCGAATTTGAATATGAGTTATTTGCATGTTTTTCGAATATTGGCTGTAGTAAATGTTTACACCATCGTTGTCCAACTATAGAAGCGAGCAAGCAGCTCCATTACACTGAAAAAAGTCCATGAATGATGTAGTGCTCTGAGTTGCGAATGTGTTCCGAAGCCATTAAATTTTTTGCTTCCACTCTAGCAATGGCCTTGTATAACCATGCTTCTTTAGAAGTTCTTCCCAAATTCAATGAGTTTGTTGGCTCTACCGATGAGACTTCCAATACTTAATAGATTGTTATTGGAGGTTTTTAATCTCTTCTATTTTAAACTGAAAAGCAAACAGCACCAAACAGATGTAGAGAGCTAGCTAGTGAGTAGTGACATAAATTTCAAACATTCACAAGTATATTTTAGCTTACACAATTTGCATGAAATAATGGAACTCCCACGACAATAGTATCTTCGGATATCTCTTGTGCAGGCTTTTCAGGGTTGCTTGAGATGCTGGTTTTTTCTCCTCATTTGGACCAAAAACTGAACTTTTGCTTTTGCTGTATCTTCTTCATATCCTGTGACAATTCAAATCAAAAGGAATGAAAATTTCTCATCTTATAAGAGAGGCAAAGAGAGAGCAACCATAGTCTTTACAATTTAGTAAATAAAAGGTATATTTAACAGCCACATAACATTTTGAGTCCTCCTCTTCCCCCAAGCAGGTCAGTTGCATAAGAAATATGGAACATGATAATAGGCTTTTGGAGTGTGTTGTGAGGCATTAAGAAATATGGAACATGACCGACGCCTACCTAGTCCTTACTCCATACCAACAAAGCCTTCAATCATGCCTTCTTTTAAGGGTGAATGCTCCACTCCCCATGCAACCACCACAAATACTTTCACTGTCGTCATAGATCACAACCATCATATTACCCTCGTGTCAGGTAATGACCCATGACCTGGAACCTATCAGCTGCAGTAGATAAGACTTTATAACCTTTGTGCCAAATCAAAGATCTGATGGTGATGATACCTTTGATAACAGATCCCTATTTCCAAAGGGGTAGTTTCACAAAGTGGCCTGAATTTAACATTGCCACCTTTGTGTTCTCAGGCTTAGACTCAGGACATCTTGATAGGAGACTGCACCTCAATTTTTGTAGTAGATATTGAACACAATATAATTAAGTAAATGTAAATACTTTTAGCACAAATAAGTGTATCTATTACCTCTGTTTTACCGTCTAATTTTTTGGTTAAATAAACCCATTAAAGATAGAGAGAGGAATTAAACCTTACTGCTACTGCCATGCCAAAATCAGTTACTTTCTGCATTGCACAGAGCATCAAGCCTTACTGCAAATGTTTATCAGCAGTAGATGCTATTATGCCCATCACCTCCTCCTCCTCATATCATTATTTTCTGCTGAATCTGAATCAAAACCCACCTCTCCTATCATCCAATCTCAATCTCCAAAACGAATTAATAGATGTAATAAACCAAAAGATAACATTGAAAACACTGAAAACAAGAATATGGATCATAAGAAATCTGAATTGACAAGTTGCCCAATGACTAAAGACTTTCAACAAATATATATAACAAAGCAACCAACAAAAAGCATCACAACCCTCCTTTAAAGCAAGAAGATGAACAGCATCAGGTCCAATGTTACCATCTATGGGGGTTAATGGTGTGGCTACATCAATTAATTTCCTTTGAATCACCTGAAAATTTCAATTACCAATACAGGCAACTTAAAATGAACAACCAGCCAATAAGTTGTTGCAGAAATAAATCTATCAAGCAATGAAAAATGCATAAAAGCAAACAAAGAAATGAAATAAAAGTTTTTTACAAGGAACAAACAACCAGATAAGAATTAAACAAATACAGAGAATCATAGTGAAAAAGGCATAGCTTGCCAAATTTGATACCTAGTTCAGGCATTTTGTGGCCAGAAAACATGGCAGAAGAGACCCTTCACCATCTGTAATTCAGGCATTTTCCATATGGAATGGATGTAACTTAAAGGCCTATTAAACAGGAATGAGGCAAGGTGGCATCTTGTATTAAAGTTTAAAATCATATTTTGTGTGTGAATGTTATGTGCCTTAGGCATGGATTTTGCACGGGATCAGGAGCGGGCGGCAGATGATGTGACTCACGTGCCGACAGATATAGATCCGGTAAGGCAAGCCATTGCATTATTTCTTTTATTTTACACATTCTTCTATACATCTCCTTTCATCAATATGTTTTCATTGTCGTAGGTATTACGAAGTCACATTGTTCGTATGATCGGCTTTGCCCGTGACTTCACACGGCATTGTACCGACTTTGCTGCCTCTTTAAGCCACTCCCAACGACATCCACCACCGCCAGATGTTGAGCCTGACTGGCGTTGTACTGATGATGTGGCTCCTCCACCACCTCCAGATGCGGAGCCCGACTGGCCTTGTAATGATGATGTGCCTCCTCCACCACCTCCAGATGGCGATGGCACTGTTGATGCACACCCAGAGTTTTCATCACCTCCTTTTGCTGGAAGTGTGCCAACTGATGAACCCGCAACTACATCTGAGGGTCCAAGTACGATGCAATCTTGTCCCAGAGGTAGGGGGAAGCGAGTAAAGCACCTTGTACATAAATTGAGGTCACCCTTTGTCGAGACGCATAGATTCCCCCCATTACCTGAACGAGAGACAAAAGTGTGGATGTATGCCATGACACCAGGGTTGTCGCCGATGTAAGTATATATCTTCTGTAATTGAGAGTAATTAACAGATTTACACCATTCAATATTGTGTTTATAGTTAGTTGTTGTTTTTTCTTTTTTTTGCCTTATAAGTGGAATTGACGCATGCAGGGGAAAACTTGTTGATTTCGGTGATTGCTTTGCGACTCGATTCGATCTACTTGGTCTTTTTCCATGACGAAGGGTTAGCGACCTGGTAAGTTATTTGTATCGAAAAGTGTATCATTTGTTTTAGGTTACAATGGTACTTGGATTAGTTTTCTCACTCAGGTGATTGTGGAATAGGTTATGCACATGTATGTGCTTGCTCGTGTCAAATCTACGCGGGAACATGCATCAACTATCCGTCGTCATTACATTACACCCTACACATCTGTACGTATATAGGATTGTATGTTAGGACGCTTAGAATAATTAATTATCAATGCATATGGAGTACTACAGCGGACTAATATATTGTACTTGTGATTTACAGGCTGCAATCCTAAAAGGAACAGTGACTGTAGAAGATGCTGTACGAAGTCAATTTTCACGAGATGTTGTAGGATGTAGTTTGCTTCGATGTCATATGGTATGATAAATTTCGAATATTTTATTACTCTCATTTACATAATTATTAACGCCTAGTACACCTTGTATTGTCATTTGATAGGTTTTCCTACCGATCTTGAGGAGGAACCATTGGTTCTTGGTTGTTTTGAACATCAAGGACCAACGGGTCGAAGTGTTAGATTCGGTACCGAAGAGTCGGCCTGGTGATTACCGTGCTGTATCAACGAAATTGGTATGTAAAAAGCTATATAGTTTCAATGTATTATATAAATTGATATTGAATGGTTCAATTTTCATTGCAGACAACTTTTTTTTCAAAAGTCTTTGAGGAGCTTAAACGTGGCTATGACAAGAGAGTGCAGGAGTGGTCAGTGGTGCCTGTGTCTGTGCCCTGTCAAAGTACTTCGTAAGTTCCCAATTTTATCACTCATATGTTACCTTAAATTACATGACCATTATACAGATATTGGATAATGCCCTTAGGTTGCTTATTTGCTTATTTCCAAATAAGCAACCTGTGGAGCTCAAAGATGGTGTAGATGGGAAGATGGAGAGACGATGTAAACTTAGTGAGATTATACAGTTGTATATTAGGATGGTTTAGTTATTTTGAGTGGATATATAAATTGTATTTATCAGGTGGTCATTTGTGTTTGAGGGCTTAGCCCATACTCGTATTGTAAGTGTGAAAACTCACACTCCTGTTATGGCAAATGATTGACAAATTAGGCTTCTAATAAAGCTTCAAGATGTGCAGATTAAACAATGAAAATTCAGTAAATTCAGTAAAGAAGAAGAGTTGGTGCCACCACACTGCTACCACGCCGCTGCCACCCTGCTGGCAGCGCATAAGGAATTTCGTGTGTCAAAAGCAAGGATCGTGCACCTGCCGCGTACTCTCCCGCTAGCAGCTCGCTAGCAGCGCGCGTCTAACAGATTCAACTCACTCTGAGCGGGAAATGAGTTCGCTACCAGCCGTCTACTTCGATCGCTTCACGACGCTACCAGCGCTCGACGCGATTTGTGTTTTATTCTTTAAATAGACGAGTTGTAATTTTGAGTTGTGACTTTTTTCTTTGGATCATTTTGAATTCGGATCTTGAGAGATTTGAGATTCGATCAAATCGTCTTTAGAGAGTCGGCGATTGAGTGAGGGGGAGATCTGAGATAGATCACCTGGAATTGAAGGTAGAGGATTCTTCTTCAATTCAGAACTTCATCCGATCGTGTGATCGCCTGGACTGGTGATCGACCTTGATTGATGCGTAGGTGGATTCCTACTGCATTGGATCGTCTCAGTGGATTCTGAGAGGATTGCTGCGATCTGGATTGATCGTGTCCTGCAGCTTGTGGATTCAAGCTGTGTTGCAGTTCGTGGATTCGAACTGTGGATCACTGGAGAGTGATTGTTTGCGATCTGGATTGATCGTGTTCTGCAGCTTGTGGATTCAAGCTGTATAGCGGTTCGTGGATTCGAACTGTGGATTGCTGTTGAGTGAGTCAAATTGTAAAGGTTAAGTATGTTCTCCTTTGTAATTGTCTTCTCATTCAATAGTGGATTTTGAAGGGTTAGTCGCCTCATATAGACTCGAGGTTTTTCCTGGATCTGGATCCAGGTTTCCTCGTATAATTCTTTGTGTACTGTTTCCGCAATTGTTAAATTCTGAATTGTTATAGATCGTGGACCTAAAGAGTAGTCCTCTACTCTTTCAAGTATTTACAGGCGTTATATAGCCGTTTTTCTGAAAAAAATTTAAGAGGTTATTTTGTGTGTTTGGTTAGTTCTGAAGTTGGTTTTCATTACTTTGGGCCCTAAGCTAGCGCCCAGGAGCCAATATAAACCTGATATGGGTCGACCTGGTTCCGGGGTGCCACATTCTTTTAGTCGTTGAGATTGAAACTCAAATATTATAGGTATATCATTGGGTATTATGATATAAATAATTCCAATTATTAAAATTCTTTAGCAAGATACGTATTGGTGGAGTCTAATTTATTTTGATTTTATTTGTAATTCCAATTATTAAAATTATTTTAGCTAGATTCATTGGGTATTATCATCTGAATAATGGTGATATTTATTGAAGAATAAATCTTGAAATGAAATTAAAAGTATCCTCGGTGTTGCAATAATATTACATGCATAAAATACAGTGGGAAAAAACATGAAATCATTATTGTTCGATCATGAATAATTACTACATTGAATTATAGCTTTACCTTACCCCCAATAACACCTGTACTTTCTAGTTATTTGCCATGTCTACCTTCTCTTGATCTTTTCCATTTGTTGTGTAGTGACGATTGTGGTGTATTCGTAATGAAGTACATGGAATATTGGGATGGGCATCAATTGTTGACTAGGTTTGGGCAGGTAAGTATATATTTTCCTATGCAACATGATGTGGTTAAGACTTACATAATTTTTTTTAGCAAGTGTTTCATTTAAATTGTAACAGGAAAATATTGGACACTTTTGGCATGAATTGTTAGCATACCTATTGCTCCACCCTGCAAACACAATCAAGTACCCGTTCTAATTGAGATGCTTAAACCTTCCTGAGAATGTGGATGCGTACGAATTTTGACCTTCTTGAGTTGCATTCTTTCTAAAGTCTCTTAATTTTGTGACCTTCTTCTAATTTTTGTTTACTTTTGTATTAGATTATGAAAATTCCAGGAATTTAGTAGAAGCGATTTATATTCTTCTTTTTGAAATGCCTTTTCTGCTGTTCCTATTGCTGTCAGAGTGTTGTATCAGAAGATGCTCACTTTCATAGTATTATGAGCATACTGTCTATAGTTGGACTCGTGGTATGTCTAGTTATGTGAAATTTTCTGAAGTCTTACTTGTTATTTTTTTCTGTCAATGATTTGTAACCTTATTTTTACATAACTTTTATCTTTCAGGCTTTTGTAATAGCATAGTCATTGGGAATGGGACCCATTCCGTGGATTATAGTTGGACTCGTGGTATGTCTAGTTATGTGAAATTTTCTGAAGTCTTACTTGTTATTTTTTTCTGTCAATGATTTGTAACCTTATTTTTACATAACTTTTATCTTTCAGGCTTTTGTAATAGCATAGTCATTGGGAATGGGACCCATTCCGTGGATTATATTGTCTGAGGTATGCATAATTTATTTAAATTGTTTACCACATCAATATAAGGAAAAATCCCTATTGTCAGTCTATTTTCACTTCAAGTCAATTGTCTTAGCACCAATGATGCTGATGCTAGTTTCGTCCTTCTTTTACGTGTCCTTCACGATGTCTCTTCGTCTTCTTACAACTTTGTTTTGTGTATGCAAGCAAGCGTGGATCTATCCAGTACGGGTAATTGAGATGCTTAAACGTTCATGATAATGTGGATGCGTACTCTTTTCCATATCGTGAATACGACTACAAAAAGGACGGGGATTACAGAAATGGGAGACAAGAAGGGATGGATGTAAAGGCCGATTGGCATAACTTTAAGGTTGTCGACTGATCAAAACCATGTGATAATGATTATCAGATCTTTATAATTATTGATATTTTATTATTATATTTGCATATAATATATTGGTATCAAGAGAGGGTATTGTATTAGTAGGGGTGCATGTCCCTTAATCTGTTGAAGGATGAACATTAATTAATATGATCCAGTCCCGTGGTCCCGCCTATCGTTAGCTCGAGTCCCATGTAAAATAATTCGAGTCCCTTGTAACATTGCTCGAGTCCTACATATACTTAGCTCGAGTCCCATGTAAAATAACTCGAGTCCCATGTAATTAGCTACGGCACTCACGTATACTAAGCTCGAGTCCCATGTAAAATTGCCCGAGTCCTACATATACTTAGCTCGAGTCCCATGTAATTAGCTACGGCACTCACGTATACTAAGCTCGAGTCCCATGTAAAATTGCCCGAGTCCTACATATACTTAGCTCGAGTCCCATGTAAAATAACTCGAGTCCCATGTAAAATTGCTCGAGTCTCCCGTATACTTAGCTCGAGTCCCATGTAAAACTGCTCGAGTCCTACATATACTTAGCTCGAGTCCGATGTAAATTTGCTCGAGTCCCATGTAAAATTGCCCGAGTCCTACATATACTTAGCTCGAGTCCCATGTAAAATAATTCGAGTCCCATGTAAAATTGCTCGAGTCTCCCGTATACTTAGCTCGAGTCCCATGTAAAACTGCTCGAGTCCTACATGTACTTAGCTCGAGTCCGATGTAAATTTGCTCGAGTCCCATGTAAAATTGCCCGAGTCCTACATATACTTAGCTCGAGTCCCATGTAAAATAACTCGAGTCCCATGTAAAATTGCTCGGGTCTCCCGTATACGTAGCTCGAGTCCCATGTAAAACTGCTCGAGTCCTACATATACTTAGCTCGAGTCCGATGTAAATTTGCTCGAGTCCCATGTAAAATTGCTCGAGTCCTACATATACTTAGCTCGAGTCCCATGTAAAATAACTCGAGTCCCATGTAAAATTGCTCGAGTCTCCCGTATACGTAGCTCGAGTCCCATGTAAAACTGCTCGAGTCCTACATATACTTAGCTCGAGTCCGATGTAAATTTGCTCGAGTCCCATGTATCCAACTGCTCGTGTCCGATGTAAAATAGATCGAGTCCCATGTAAATTTGCTCGAGTCCCATGTATACTTAGCTCGAGTCCAATGTAAATTTGCTCGAGTCCCATGTATACTTAGCTCGAGTCCGATGTATATTTGCTCGAGTCCCATGTATACTTAGCTCATGTCCGGTGTAAAATAGCTCGAGTCCCATGTAAATTTGCTCGAGTCCCATGTATACTTAGCTCGAGTCCGATGTAAATTTGCTCGAGTCCCATGTATACTTACCTCGCGTCCCATGTAAAATAACTCGAGTCCCATGTACAATTTGCTCGAGTCCCACGTATACTTACCTCGAGTCCCATGTAAAATAACTCGAGTCCCATGTACAATTTGCTCGAGTCCCACGTATACTTACCTCGAGTCCCATGTAAATTTGCTCGAGTCCGATGTAAATTTGCTCGAGTCCGATATAAATTTGCTCAAGTCCCACGTATACTTAGCTCGAGTCCCATGTAAAATTGCTTGAGCCCCACATATACTTAGCTCGCGTCCCATGTAAAATTGCTCGAGTCCCTCCTACTAAAAGTCCTATGTTGGTGTCCTTGAGTCGTATGTCAAGTACGGTCGAGTCCTTAGTAAATAGGTCAAGTGCCCTCATATTTTGCGTGCTCGCATCTACTAATACAACCAACGTGTTTCACGTGGGCCTGCCTTCCGGCTCGTTTATAAATACAAGTGTGTCAAGCGAGTCAATTATGCGCTACCCTTTGTGCGAAGGAAGAATGGAAGTTTCGGCAAAGGCTACCGATCCCCACGCTCGTGTCCCATGTCCATGCGGGAAAGGGATGCTTAAAAGGAAACTCTCCCACACCTCACGTAATCCAGGGCGCTTTTTTTTCACTTGTCCATCGTCTGTAAGTATGCATTTTTACCAATCTGGCCATTCAACTATTATAAGACTGTCTAAATTAAATGCATTATTTCTTACAGGGCAATGGTGGGAATGGATGTGGGTATTTTGTTTGGTGCGATGAGTTATTACTGTGTGAATGTGGGAGGGGACCATGCCGTGTGTTAACCGCAAAAACTCCAACGAACAAAGGGAGAAGATTTTACCGATGTCCTTTTGAAGTATGTGTGGAGTTGTTTAGCACTCAAATACGTTCCTCCCACACGAGATATTTTGCACAATGGGGACTTCCTAATTGATTTTCATGTCATTGTATTTCCAGGGCGAACAAAGCTGCCATTTCTTCTCCTGGTTGAATGAAGTTGGGGTAGAAAAGGGTGAATCGTCGAATTCATGCGATGCAGAAAACACTGAACAAATACAGCCAAGGGCATGGGAAGTAGAACGACGGCGATTGCAGGAGGAGCGTGATCATGCGAGAAGGATGTCCGACATATACCGTGAGTTGCTTCACGACATTGACAAAGTTAAACTGGACGAATGAATTGGTTAACCGGTGATGGAGATGCATGTTTGGTGTGGTTGTCGTTGAGTTTTGGTTACAAAATGCTACTAAATGTAGTTTTATTTGGTTTGACAAAATGCTAGTAACTATTGTGTAATATGTAACTGAAGACCATGTATGAGAACCTAAAAGTAGTTTTATTTCCATTTTCATGGAAAAGGAACATTATGTTTGATACAATGTTCACATTCACTAAAGGTATTATGGAAAAGAACTTACATCATATAGTGCCCAGAAAATAAGAATGAAGGAAATAGTGAAAATGGAGACCTCAATCACTCTTCATTGGTTAACTGCAAATTGTGAAAACGTTACCCCTGTATAAGTCCACCACTGTATGGCCCACGCCTTGTGACTTCCATTTGATTAATCAACTCCGTTGCTTTTACCTGTATCACAATTGAAGCTCCCATTCAGAAATGCAGCAGGTACCACCCAAAAGAAAAACAAAGAAACGCCCTTTCTTTTACTATCTTAGGATCTCACAATCTCAATACATAACACAATTTTCCAAACAACAAACAAAGGATTTATCTTCTCCAACAAAATTTCTGGGTTTATCTAATGACTCAGACAGCTAGATAAAATCTTTAATCAATTCATTGGCCGGACCGTGGTTCCAAAGACTGTGAAGTAACCTATTAAATCACACAGCTAGATACAGGCATTTGAATCCTGTATCTAGATAATGGAAGATACATGCATTTAAATCTCATAGCTAGATACAGGCATTTAAAGCACACTTGGGAGATACAGACATTTAAAGCACACAACTCTGTACATTTTCTTATTGCAGAAATCCATAGCTGTTGACTGGAAAACTCCACGTACGACAAATGTGTACATTTGATTGAATGTTTCAGAAACGTAAATATTAAAAGGGGGAAAAAGTACAAGGTACCCACAAGGGTTGAGCAAACAGAGTAAAAAACAAAACAACAAAAAAGTCCAAAAACCCTTGGGAAGAAAAACCAAAACCCAACAAAAATTACTCCATAAATGCAACAGATGACCAATTGCAAAACACTTATTGTGATAAAGGTGTTGCTTTAAATATCTTGTTGTGGCAGCTTGACGAAACGTAGCTGTTAGGTGGACTTTTAAAGCACTGGCTCAATAAATTTGGGAGACATCCCAGATTCCATATGACTAAAGAAATCCAATATTTATAATTGCAGTTCCCACCATGTGGCACCTTAGATACCTCGATCAACCTGCAAGTTCAAGGTCCCACATTTCATAAAAAGATTTAATGCCTCTCAAACATGGAATTTATTGATATTTAAACAATCTACACTTCCATAGAAATAATACAAGATTTGAGCCTTAAAAGGCACAAATTCTAACACAATTAGTAAGAATTAACATAATACAACACCAATGGCATTCTGCCCCAAGTGGGTATCCATGTAGTGCATGAATATCCATAGAAATACACTCCAAATTAACGGTCTTAAACAGACACGATCGAACTTAATTAAAGCATAATCCGGGCCACTTATATAATGATATAACAGGAGCTGCGCTTCCGGCCTCCCTCATTTTAGGCATCTCTTTTAGCATTTGATAGTAATCACTCATCGGGAACAATGCAGTACTGGAGCCATAGCGTTGTTTATGTTAATCTGCATATGCAAAAGCGTGTAAGAAATCTGATTTCGACTTATACACAACAAGCGAAAGGGGAAGGGAGATAGGGAGAGAGAAAGCACCTCGTTTCTTACACGCTTAAGCCTTTTGTCTCTGGGACATAAAACACCACGAATAGAAGTACTAGCAAAGCAATTGCCCCAAAAAGTAGGAACAGATTAGCTGCACCCAGAATCTCCTGCAGAATTAAGAAATTAAAATGCGGACTAATTCATGATCAACCAATTCGATAAGTGGGACTCTAAAGTACTAATCATGATAAATCGATTACTAAGTTTATATACTAAACTGAAAATAAATTCGTACCTTCAATGGGAAGAAAGCGGAAGCCACAATGGCATTTTAACCAAAGTTTGTAAGAACTGCAAGACTAATCCCTCTCCCTCTTGTGCGAAGTGGAAATATCTCATATACCATTCACCAACTAATTGCTCCAAATGATATCTAAATGTCATTTGAACAACATAAAAACCATTAGTAAAGCAATTCTTTCCTTGATTAAGCAATTATGCTGTTCTTCATGCATTCACCGAAAATGGAATCAAATAATTGGGTGATTCACCAAAAGGTGAATGAAAGGACTCCATTGAAGGATCTCATGTACCAGTACCTGCAAAGAGATAGTAGCCCCGGAGGTAGCACCAATATCATATCCAAATAATAAGCCTCCGAAGGCTGGGAACAAGAACCTAACATTATCTGTAATTAGTCCTTGCAGAGGGAACAAACACACACTGAATTTAGGTTTCCCCAATTGGTGTTCAATACCATTTTTGGAAAAGGACAACAAGATAAAAGGAAGCATCATGGACCTCTTTATTCAATTTCAAGGTGGTGGATAAATATATTAAATATCATCGATAATTCCATCCATGTAACAGCTGTGGCCTTCTTAGTTTCCTTCTGTGAAGTGTGAACCCATAAATTAAAAGAGCGCCCATCACAATACATATACAATATCTCATGAAAAGGAATCTCAGTTTTAATGTGCAAGACATCTCAAGTACTTAAAGAAAGAATTACAAATGTCAAAAAAAACTTGCTCATTGGTATTATGACGTAGGAAGGGGGGAAAAAAACAAAAATATAATAGTATACGAAACATTCACTTGGGAGCACCATGCTACCTGCAGCCTTTACTCCCAAATGATAACTTGATGGAGATTTCACGAAGCCAGTCTTCTTCCTCAGTTTGCAGATGGACCTGCATTCACAGACACAAACCCAAACTTAAGTAACTATCAAGAACAAAGACGAAACGAAACCAATTTTGAATGACAAGAACAGTAAGCACATGTTAAGTATTTATACAATTCTACTACAATCTCGTATCTACAAGACTTGGTTCTCGGAACCAGGTCTAGTGCGGAACATACCATCTTGCCTACCCATTTGGGATGCATAAGCGATAGCCATCTTATACTCGTCCTGCATCATGCGCAACGATGCACGCATGCCATCCAACGCTTGTTGGGATGCCTAACAACAAAGTATTCATAATTTAGAACATTCTAAAACATGTCAACAACACCGACGACCAACGTAGGGGGTGACAAGTCTTACCGGATCAATCCCTGGAATAGGTCCTTCATCAACATCTCCAACTCCTTCCTCAGCACGCACCGTCAGTGCCACCACCTGCATCGACTACACTATATTAATAGTCCATCCACAATAGACACGATTGAATATGAAGGGGCATAGAAAATGATGTTTTACCTCCCCATTGCCATACCCGCCTGCTGATTTCTCAGCCTTCTCCCGTGACTTCACACGATCGTCGTCCCACCACCCCAGACGTGGCGTTGGACGACTTGATTCAATATCACCAACACGTACAACTTCATAGTAGAAAAGCTGAAACATTAATAAAATTTGGGAAGTCATGGTGTATTCAGCATATACTTGTCATCTTGAACTAATACAACCAAAAACAAATCAGAGACGAAATTACCTGTAAAAATAGGAGGCATCCACCAATGTTGGTTTTTTTTTTCTCCCGATATTTCACAATTTCATCAAACAGAACATCAAGTACAAAAGCAGCCCAATTGTACTGCCCAACCCTACTAATATTAGCTACGGCATGCAGAAAATGAAGCTTCACGTGTGGGTTCGAACCCGGGCATAACAAACATCCTACAAGAAATAGTACAAATGCCTGTTGAAAGGCATGGCCGGAACCTAGAGTGGCCAATCTGGACTCTATATCGTTAAGTGCTATACCATGCCTATCAAAAGTAAAGCTTGCCCGAAGCTGGGCAAGCTGCTCAATGGGACCATCTATGACAACCTTGGGCCCTTCGCTCCTAAGGCCCAAGATGGTACTTACAGCAGCGGGGGTAATGGGGACAACCGAGGATCCAATCCTCAAACTACGACTATGTACATCGATGTGGTCTACTAACCAGGCGCAAAGCTTCACACATAGGGATGTGCAGCGCATCTGGAGAAGAGAACCAAATCCTATCTCAACAATTACACATCGCTGGTCCTCGTCAAGCAAAGTCACGAAATGCACAAATCGCTTTGGGGAGCATCTTGTTCCCAGAGACGCCTACACTTACATAAACATGTGTTAGTATAACGCAACTACATACAAGACATTCATAATGTTCAAGAAATGAAGTTATACCTTTCCTCTTATTTTTCCTGTTGGAGTCGGGGCCGCTTCCAACCACTCTGTCATTCGTTGATTGTATAAATCTTTATACTTCTGCTTCGCACCAGCATCCATCGCTTTCCATAGGCCTTGCGCCTCCTGCGTGATCTACAAAATAGTAATGCAACTGTATTTATTACAATTGACATTGTAAACATTATCAACTAATATATAGCACTTTAACCAACTCACCGTCGTGACATTTATGGAAGACCTACTCTTCCGAATTGTTTCAAGGTACTCATTTCTGTAAGAAGTAAGTATAACATTAGAAATCCACTTAGTTTGGATTTGGATAGTAAAACAACAATGCTTTAATTGTTTATACTTCATCACCTGAATATGAGGAAGGCATTCACAGGACGCGATGGGCCACTAGAAGAACTACCCCACGCGACATCCTTCTTCTTCTTACCCATTATTGAGCTGCAACTAAAATAATATAACGCACATATACTAAAACCAAGGAAGGTTAGTAGTAATTACATACCAGGTAAGATTACAAACACAAACAGTCAAAGTAAGGCAACATTACAACTACCCAAAGTCATAATAAACACAAAAACATGTTTCACAATGCAACTAATAAACCACCAATGTTGGTAGTAAAATATGTTTCACAACCAACATGTTTCACAATGTTACGGCACCCACGACTAAGTGGCAAACCAGTTCTTCATAAAACAGTAATAAAAATAAGGTTTCGTGGGGTTGTTGATCAATTGTTGCCACATTTCACGACACCCAGCAAAACACATCACGCCAACCTGCAAATTAGACGTCGGTAAGTCAAAGATAATTACAGGCTACAGCAAGAACTTAGATGCATGAATAGATGTAAGATGGACTACAACAACCTGCACATTATACCATGCCAGTCTCTATATTGAAGCTCTGCAACTTGCTCGGTTGTGTCCAACACCCTTGCATCTGGAACAATGAACCTGTCGCTTGTCTTGGAATTGTGATTCAATGCGCTTCTGCTTAGGGCGCCCTGGACGTCTTGCTGTCTTTGGTGGGAACGAGATAGATGGGGTTTCACTTGAATCTTCTATGGAAACCACGTCGATGTCCTCAACCATGGGGAAGTCATGTGTTGGCACAGCATGCATCAATTCGTCGTATATCAACCCTTGCGTTGCCTTGTGGTAGCATAGGTCGACAAAGTCATATACATTAAGCCTTACCAAGTTCAAGACGGCACATGCGTGTGCACAAGGAATGCCCACCATCTGCCACTGTTTGCACATACACTCACGACGGATTAAATGCACCATGATATATATCTCATCACCTCTAACTTCATATTCATGTTGCCCACATTGAATGACACTCAGCCCCAATGCCCTAGTGAGATTCTCCTGAATCTTGGCATCAATTCGACCACCAACATTGGACACCCACGTGTCAATACACCTCCGCTTCCTCATCAATAGCTCTGTAAGCTTCACTCGATGTGCATCAATAAACCGCATTACAGGCAATTTCCTTTCTTCTACCATCCAAGCATTGAATGATTCCGCTAAATTTGAATTCAGCTTATCCCACCGTTTCATAGGGAACAATGAATTGGCCCAATGTTCGGGCCCATTCCTCCTCACCCAATCAGCTAAGTCAGGTGCATATTCATGCATGGCAGCCAATGCCTTATCGTAGTCCCGAGGGAGCCTTGCGTAAGCAATATCATCAAGTAACCGTAAGGCAAATTTCTTTTCCTCCCTCAAATGAAAGGATCCAACGAATTTACTAAAGTTTTCCTTCAGATGTCGAAGACAATGAGAGTGGCTCCTAGCACCAAAGGTAGCACTTACTGCAGTTATAATGCTTTGATTCCTGTCACTTACAATGACTAAATCCTCTCTGAAGGCTATGGATGACTTAAGAAGTTGTAGAAACCACATCCAATCCTCATTATTCTCAGCACTAACAATTGCAAAGGCAACTGGAAACATGCCGTCATCAGCATCGAGGGCTGTAGCAGAAAGCAACGTGCCCTGGTATGGCCCACTGAGATGACTTCCATCAATGAACAACAGTGGTCTGCAACCGATCGCAAATCCCCTCAAGGAACATCCATAAGCAATAAACAATTGCTTAAATTTTCCATCTTCACTTGCTGCCCAACTTGCCACTGTGCCAGGATTACTCTCTTGCAGCCGTTCACACATCCATGGGATGAACTTATAAGGCTCCTCCACATTACCATCTATCCTCTGTTTCGCCTTTTCCTTGCTCCTCCAACATTGCTGATATGTCAATGGCATTGCATGATCATGATAAAAGTCTTTGCCAATTTGTCGTGGCAAGTAGCTTGGAGTGTTCCTAATTGTCCTCTCAATCACACCAGAAAGGAACTTCGTTCTCACAACCGGTTTCATAGACAATTGCTCTTGGGCTGAGTGGCTATGCTCCTTCACAAACTTCATCACCCTCATAAAACTCGTATCCCTCACACGTCTTGCCGTTACCTTCCAAGGACAATCCGTGCCTGCACAACGGACACTAATGTATGCTGGAGAATTTTTTTTCATCACATATTCAAACCTATTGGCAATAGCATGCTTGTACACTGCTTCTCTAAACTCCTTAGGGCTCTTAAATATCTGGTCGACCTCAGTAATTGCATCCTGCCACAGGCTAGATACAAGGGGACCTCTGCTGACTTCAGTGCAACTTTCAAGAAGCGGAGTCTCCCGATCCTCTACTTCATCGTCATTGCACGGAAGTACAGAGTGACCACTTAAAGGTACACTCGTCCTGAAATTACACAATATATGACTATCATTACATGTAATATGGAGGAAACATAATCCCATGTACGGTTAATGAATATTACCTCCGACAAGTGTCTCTTTCTTGTGATGATCCTTCATCATTATAGACATAAATGTTGGCCCAACCCTCGTTGTAGCGAAATAGGTACGATAACGCATCTTGATCAGAGAGTGCCAGTAGAACGCTCTTGTCAAACTTCACCGAGTACTTCATACTTACACTCACCGGGGATATATTCAATAACCGACAAACAGCTTCAACGACCTCAGTATAATTCATGTTGCTATTTAGATCGACACCCTTACTACTTCCCCCACTATACCCCATTGACCCATCTTCCTTGGTGATTACTTGTCCTCCAATGTGACAAAAACAGAATAGAATCTCACCTGACATTGTGCACTGTCCAGCGAATTGAAATATTAAATTCTTCATATTCAAATATAATGGAAAAAATATATTTTGAAATATTACAACATACTAAAATAAATATGACTCACAAGACAAGAATACATAGGCAGATCAGGTATGTCAGTCAATTCCCCTCAAATCCCCTCAAATTAATTGAAGACAGATGTTGGGGAAGACTTTAGACTTAAAAAAATTGTAAATAAAAAATAAAGGTTGTAGAGTTAAATTATAATTCTATTTCCCTAGTAGGAGGTTTTCACTTCAAAACAACTACCAGAAATAGAAACAAGAGAAAAAGAGACCAATTAAATGCAACATACTGCTATTAAACTGGATCACCAACACCTATTACATTTTAATGGCTTAAGCAGATGAAATGCGGAATGTTTCTCTCAAAAAATCAATGGTAAACAAAACTTAATCCACAAACAATAAAATAACTGCAAGAAAGTGGGTTACATCTTATTTTTAATGCATATTAGGTGACTGCAGGTAGCGTTTCAACAAAACTAATGACGTTGATTAAATTTCCAATAATAAGGATTTTCATGCTTGAATAAAAGAACTACTGGACCTTGAGGGAAAAGAATTCAAGAGGGCCTCACATTGCCTTTAGCACCCCATAACCAATAAACCCAACCCTTCAGAGGCACCAGTCTAAAACAATGACAAAATACAAAATAATTGAAACACCATTTTCCTACATTAACAGAATCTCTTTACAAGGATGCTTGGCTGACCAGATACATCACAGTGGAAATCCCGGTGTGACAATTTCTACAAATGTTAAATGAGTTGGCAAGACTCGTCTTGTCCATGTGCTCGTCCAAAGTTGCAGCCACAAACACATCTACTAAGTGGACAAAGCAGCCTCTTTTCCAAATTTCTTTTTCTTTGGCAAAATACTAGGAAAAGTGTTAAACACAAAAAACTTGAGACCACACCGTACGAATAACACAAGACAATTCAAGGTATGAATAGCACATTTCCAACCAAAAGCACCAAAACCCTGTCTATGTGGTCGGTAAGATCTAAAAGAATTGATCACAAATGTGCGTGCACATATGCTTCGTTAAATACATATGTCTAAGTGTACTTGTGGAGATGTTTCAGAATCAAAACATTCACCACATAGCAGGTAGCACAAATGAGTTTGATAAAAAAGTGTATCATTTTTTTGCATAACTTCAGAAAACAATTCCAGAGCTGTTTTTATGCATAAATAAATCTACAAAAATGTATTAATGTGGTCCATATGAGTTGAAATAATGTCGATATGGTTTATATCAGGGTCCCATTAGGTGGATGATTTGGATCAGCCAAATGAAACATCTAGCTAAATACTAAGAAGCTTAATTAAAAACAAAAAACTTAATGACTCTACTGTAACTAATAACAGAATGATTCAAACTATGAATAACTGAATATCACATTTGCCAAGCAAAGCGCAAAATCCTATCATAATAATTAACAAGAATACTTCTTGTTTCATTTGGTAACGTGGGAATCTATTTGTAAAAAGAAACAAGAGGGGGGTCTTGGGTTGAGGCCACTAAAGTTATTTACCAAAGCTTTAACTCAAATGCCATTCCAAATTGGGCGACTTAATTCCCTCCAACTGCTCCCTTAGTTTTTTTGTAGGCAATGAAAGTGGATTTCTTATAGAAGAGTTGGAACACTTGCCACTCAAAGATAAATTGGCTATATTTAACCTTGGGAATGTCAAAAGCAAAAATGAAGCAACAAGGGCAAATCTAAAGGGGAAGCCAAAAATTGTGGATTTGCAGCTTTCGTGGCAAAGCATTGGCGATGATGATGATACTAGAAATGATGAAGATGTCCTGGAGGGACTTGAAATCCATCAATATTTGAAATCCAAAATATTTTATAGGTACACAGTTTGTGTACCTATGTTTACAAAACTATATTTTCAGGAACAGAACAGAGAACTTATACATCATTCTTACATCATGCTTACAACCCATGCTGTCCCCTTCTAATCTGGAAACATTTCACACTGATTGGGAAACATCTCCACCCCTTAATGTTTACTTGACATCTGAGTTTGTAGGTGACAAAGGCAGTGTTGGTTCAGGATTCGGTGTAGTAGCAGGTACAGGCTTTTGCGAGTCGTGAGAAATCCAATGAATGGGTTGGGAAGAAAGGTTGCCATAGATAGTGTTTACAAGCTTCTCACAAAAACCAATTGGAGCTGAAGGGTGGGATTCCTTTTCCATAAGTAAGAGGGTAAAGACATGTTTGGAAAGTCCGAAGAACAAAATCTAAGCTTAAAAAAAGATATCAATCATTCATTTAATCACTGATTTACTTGAATGTAGAAAAAGTGTGAACATTCATTAATCATGATGTTGCAATATTTTTTCTAATTTTACTAACTATTTTTTGTCTTTTTAATCATATCAACTCACAAAGCCCATGTATCGCACGGGCTGCCTGCTAGTATTTATATCTATTATATATAGCAATTGGTGAACTCTTGAGAGAGCTCCAAACCTAGGACTCTCCATCCTGGTAGCTCGACATTACTGCCAATGTGGCACCTTACCTGTCACAATATTAAAAAAATCGTTTAATCTATATCATCCACTATAATCACGTCGTTCCATCTACCGTAACATCTCCGTTAGAAATTCGGGTTCCCCAACTTCGTCTATTCCGCTCCTAGATTCTCTCAGACCGTCTATTCCTATACCCTTTAACAGGCCACTCTCCCCCATTGGCACTGCTCTCATTCATTCTTTCTAAAAATCAAGCACTAGCTCTTCCTCTCCTATCACAAACGTGCCTCTCTATTCCTCTTCCCAACCTTGAAGCTGATGTTCAATAAATTTAGAGGTACACAAACACTGTAAAAGCTATGATTTTGGAGCTTTTTTTTAAAGTCTATGTTTCAGTGTTTCTTAATATTGTTGAAACAAGTGCCCTGTTTAAAGGCCTTATAACCTGGTTTGGTGTCTACCCTATCTTTTTTCGGTTCCCATTTCCACCAGGTTAATGTGCTGGCCGTCTCCAAGAATGACCAGTTGTCCTGCTACGGCCGACCATGATGAGCCCTTGACGCTATAATATGCAATGATCAAAACTGAACTCCTCTGGATCATATCAGTAGCATCATGGATAATGGGTGATAGGTGCATTATGCTGCATTTTAATTTTTATGATCCCGCCTCTATCTTGGATGCTTTTTCATTTTATTTTCATTATTTCATTTGGCAATTGAATCTCTTCTTGATATTTCTAATTGTTTAGACAATTGAATTTTAGGCCTTCTTGTTTCTTGTCTGTTTCTGAGGATTTTAAAAAGTTGCTAGTACTTGAGATGAATCTGTGCACCAGGGATACATTTGAGTTTGACCCAGTAAGTTAACATTCTACATCTCTGCTTTCTTAATATTCATTTTGTTTTATTAGTGTTGAAGACAAATTTGATAGCACTGCTTTGATAGTGTTTTCCCTTTCATGACACGAAGCATAGGTTATATGTATTGGTGGCTTTATAGAAGTCCTACCAAATAGGAGAAACCCATATTCTAAATTTATTTTTTCACATATTTTGATTATATAAGTTCCTCAATCGAATTTCCCAAATTTATTTTAACTTTTTTTTTTTGGGGTAATAAAAGTAGGTGCCTTAGGATTTGGAATTGGGAATTCTTAAGAGGATGGATTGATGGATACTTAATTGAAACCCTGGAATTCAACTCGGCAACAAAAAACCAATCTCTTGACATTGTAATGTTTAGCTGAAAATGTGATTCAGAATTGCAATCCTTCAGAAATAAAAGACATTGCAAGAAACATATGAGAATTGATGAAGGTACTAAAAGGCATTTCTTGGGATAACTCAATGACAAATAATATAAAAATCAAAGATTGATGCCTACAGTTCGAATACAATGATAAATTTAATTTGCTTTTTATACTATGCAAATTGTGTAAGCTAAAATATACTTGTGAATGTTTGAAATTTATGTCACTACTCACTAGCTAGCTCTCTACATCTGTTTGGTGCTGTTTGCTTCTCAGTTTAAAATAGAAGAGATTAAAAACCTCCAATAACAATCTGTTAAGTATTGGAAGTCTCATCGGTAGAGCCAACAAACTCATTGAATTTGGGAAGAACTTCTAAAGAAGCATGGTTATACAAGGCCATTGCTAGAGTGGAAGCAAAAAATTTAATGGCTTCAGAACACATTCGCAACTCAGAGCACTACATCATTCATGGACTTTTTTCAGTGTAATGGAGCTGCTTGCTCGCTTCTATAGTTGGACAACGATGGTGTAAACATTTACTACAGCCAATATTCAAAAAACATGCAAATAACTCATATTCAAATTCGAAAGGGCACATTTCGCTAAGGCAAACAACAGAATCATTGAAATTTAAGCCATTTCTACAAGAAGATTACCATTTAAATATGTGCAAATATGCAAATGCGCAAATTTAAATTCAATTTCCCAAAATAAAATTCAATGGAGGCACTCGGCAGCTACCTGGTCGCCAACGGCAGCACTCCCTACGGCGACGAACAGCAGGTCGTCGACGGCAACAAACTTCAACCGCGGTGGCTCTCCAATGACGAATTCCTCAATGTGTGCAAACAGAGAGGAGAGGAAAACAATGCACGAAACGAGAGGGTTTCGTCGAAGAGAGGAATGGGGGAAGGAGAGGGTTTCGCCCTTCTGGAGAAGAAGATGAGAATGGTCGGGGTTCGTGGGGGTTCGTCGGGCTTGGAGACGAAGCAAACTTGCTTCGGCAACAACCCTAGCTCGCCGGCGAAGAAGGGATTGGCCGGTCGTTCGTCGTCGGCTTCGGGTTTAGGGTTGGGATTCGCAGGGTTCTCACTTTTTGAAATTCCGCACAGGACGAGAGGAGAGGAGAGGAGAGAACGAGGAGAGAACGCGGGAACAACCCTAGCTCGCCGGATTTTGAGAAGATTAGCCGGCGTTCGTCGTCGGGTTTAGGGTTTCGCAGGTGGGATTTTTCGCTCGCACAGGACGAGGGCGAGAGGCGAGGAGAGGAGAGGAGAGAACGGGGCACGTGCAAACATGCCCTTATATCCAAGGGCATTTTGGGCATTGCAATTTCCCCAAACGTGCAATGACCCCTTTCTGGTAATAATTCTCAAAAGTGGCATGTTTTTGAAATTTTGCATCTTTATGGCATGTTTTTGAAATTTTCCCAAATTTTTTTTATATAACTATTCTTATCCATGAGAACTAGATGTAGAATCAATAATTCTTATGAAAAATGGTACAAGAAATTTAATCTTACCATGTAAACAGGTCCAAACCCACCCTCCAAGCTTACTTTCAACAAAGAAGTTATTAGTATCTGTTGATTCACTCGAAAAACTAATTAGTAGCAACTTGACGACCTGTTTCTCTCCCTTGTGGAGCTTATTCGTGTCGCTGCAATATGAACTAATGTTTTTCATCAAAAGTTACATTTCATTTTCATGCATAATGGTCAAGGAAATTTAGAACTGTTCAGGTTGGAAAAAAAACCAACGACTTTCACTAAAAATAAGCAAGCTCAAATTTTTTTTTGGTAATAAAAATAAGCAAGCTCAAAGTGGAATGTTTACTGTACCATAACAAATAATATGCCATTAAATGCAAAAATCCTTCACAAGGGTTATAATAAAAAAACAAAAACGAAAGAAAAAAGGAAAAAAAAGTTAAATTATCAAACAATTTCAGGGCAGAGCAGTACACATGCTTTTACCTGACCATAATAAGTAGGATGATTAAATCAGCAATTGTTTCCATAACCACAAAGCCTTGTCCTTAAATAAGGTCTTGAATGAGCAGACCCTCCCTCCTACTTATCATGGGTCTGAATTTTCAACCGCCAAATGGCATCTAGATGCATAAGAAAGTGGAATCATTACATTTTGCAGAATTTAAAGCAACAGAATATCAAAGTGTACAAAATATTTAAATCATAAAATCGAGCAAACTAGTAATACATATAACTAATTCTGGAATCTGAAGCTTCATAAGAATCATAACAGATGCAATATCTATATAATCTATAATTTTAAACGAAATAAGTGCACAGAAACCACATTAAGAACGGAACATTGAGGATAAGAAATTAAGTATTAATCGACATTAAGCAAAGCACATCTCTGAATCTCGTATAACGGCAGAATTCAACATTTGATCTGTATCGGTGAACCAATAACGAGCAAGATAGATTACCATGGAGTTTATCCGCCGTGATGGATAAAGCATTGTTTTGAACTTGCCGATTGTCCAGCATCGATGAAAAAACAAGGAATAGAAAAATATACCAGAAATAAAAACTGAAACCCTCACTCCAGTCACCAATTTCAATTCTCAAAAATTGCATTTAATTGTTGTACCCTATTCAGGTTGTCCACAAGTCTGACTCTACGCAATTCTTTGGATACATACCTACATCCACAGGAAAAATTTCAGATTTATCAAGCAATCTTTACAAATTCAGTAAAAAAAAGAATACGATTAAACTTCAAAACAGATATTTAGCTCAACCATATAAGAAACGATTTACGTTCATATCAGAAGAGCAAATAAGATGTAATTATGATACTAGGTAACTTTACTTGAAGTGCTGGAGTGAGAAGCGATCAATCGATCGCCAGAATAAATGCCACAATCAATCGATCGCCAGAATAAATGCATCTCAGTTTTGTATTTCACTCTTGTAAGGGTTTTACTAAAGCTTTTAAGCATTGTATATACAAGTGTGAAAACGATTCCGAGTTTGAAGAGGCATGGCATGACATGATTGATAAGTTTAGCCTTTCTGAGAATGTGTGGCTGGAAGCAAAGTATAAGGAAAGGGAGAAGTGGTCCTTAGCGTATGGTCGAAATTATTTTTGTGCTGATATGTTTAGTACTCAAGTATCAGAGAGCATGAATGCATCTATAAAAAAGGCCTTGAACAGACAGAAAAGTATGGTGCGGCTTTTGACTCAAATTGATGTTGTTGTGGCAAGGCATCGATATAGTGAGTTAGCAAGTGATAGCAACTTGATGCTGAAGAGGAAAGAATCCAGTCTAATACAACCACTCTTTAGACATGCATGCAAGGTGTACACTCCTATAATTTACGACAGGCTTGATAAGGAAGCAATAGGCATTTGGTCATTCAAGATTCTAGACTCTTCACAAAACGGGGATGTTGAGACATTTAAGATTGTTAATAAGGCTGAAAGCATCCAGCAGGAGCCACAGTGACATATAACAGTGTAGATGGAGATGTACAATGTAGTTGTAAAAAGTTTGAGTTTGCGGGTATCTTATGTAGGCACATAAGGAGCAAGGCGACTCCCACATTTGAAATCCATAAGGAGCAAGGCAACTCCCACATTTGAAATCTCTAAGGAGCAAGGTGACTTTCACCACATTTGAAATCTCTAAGGAGCGAGGCGACTCCCACGTCTGAATCTCTAAGGAGCAAGAAGTCTCCCACCATTTGAATGAAAGCTGTCTCCCACTTCGGAATGACTTGGAAATGTGTCCCTCAAGAAGTAGAGTGTCTCCCGAGATTGAAGAACAAGATTGAACAAAATAACAAAAAATCGATGGTGAACGACAGGGTGTACGTAGGGAGCAAGGCGTCTCCGTAAAGTGGAACAAGATCTCCCCAGTCCTAAAATGACAGAGAATCAAGACTGAAGGACAAGGTGTCCATAAGAGCAAGGTGCCTCCACGAAGAAAGTGGCTGGCAAAGAAGAAACAACAAAAGAAGAAGGAGAAAAGCAATAATGGGCAAATTCACCCTCTCTTGTAAATTTTGATTTCCCACTTTTGTAAATAGCATAGGCTAGAATAGGTGTGTATGGTTTCCGAGATGATGGACAGCAGCGCAAGAGCCTCCTCCCGTCCTCCCACCTTTACTCCCAGTCCCTAAGCTTGGCCTAGCATTTCCTTAAAAAAAAAAGAGAGAGAGAGAGAAGTCACTAAAAACTTTAATGGAACAAACAAGAAGAAAAGAACATTATTAAGTGCCTTGCATCAATGTCGAAACAGGCTGATGAGCTCAGATCTAATCTTATCTTTCTTTTCAAAAAACAAAGGACTAAGGAACAGCCCTATTCAAACCCGAAAGAGGGTATAGGGATTCCAAAGTCAGGAAGTGATGCCAGACATCTGACACTTCCCTTTCATTAAAGACAATTCAATGATTGAGCTCGTCGACCATGTCGACAGAAATGCAAGGTGCAAAAATAAGGTTCTTTTTCTTCTTTGCCGTTCATCCCCAAGGTGACTCCGGCAAAGAGGGGCAGCTGTTAGCACCTGATTTTTGCACCCCCAAAATAAAGAAAAATGAAAAGTCAAACTAAAAGTCAAACCCTGAAGGGGCCAAAAAATTGACTTCTTGATTCAAGTGAATTTGACCATCAAACTTTATCTCACAAAAAAGAGCATTTCGACATGGTTCCAACGCAACTGAGTTTGCTGGAATCGGAGTCCGAATGAGAAAGTTATGAGCTGGTCAAACTTTTGGGGAGCGAAAAGATTGACTTTTTGCTCGACCACAATTCAGCTGCCAAAATTGATTCCAATGGATAAATGGTTCCGAGCCGATTCCAACGGCACTAAGTTTATTGAAATCGGACACTGGATGAAGAAGTTATGGGCAGTTGAAGTTTTAAGAAAACTGCCCATGTGGCAAAACAGCAGCAAAAAGCAGAATAAATGAATAAAATAAATAAAATAATTGTTTATAAAAAATATCTGAAGATATTTTAATATAATAATCATTAAAATCGAATAAAATCCGTTTAAAAATCAAATTTAATAAAGTGTTTCAAATCCAGCATTTAAAAAACGTGCGCTCCCGTATTTGAAGTGCGGGCGAGGCATGCCCGTACTTAAAATACAGGCAAGCTTCTAGAAAGGGACACGTGTCATCGTATGGTGGGACACGCGTCCCGTACGGCGACAGCTGGCGGATTCGCGAGATTTGAAAATGTGCGTTTTTTGCCCGTATTTGAATTACGGGCAATGCACGCCCGCATTTGAAATACGGGCAAGGCATGCCCGTATTTCAAATACAAGCACGACCCTTTTTGCCTATAAATAGAGAGGCCACCCCCTCATTTCAACAAGCCTGATCTTAAGGCCTCCACGCCCTCTCTCCCTTGCTGTTACCACGTCCAACCTCTGTCCAAGTGCTGCCACCCTAACACCCAAACCTTCTTTAATACCCAAAATACCCTTGTATACTTAAAACTCTCCATTTCTTGCCTTCATGCATAAACCACCTTCCCAACCTCTTCCTGATTCATCCTAATAAAATTTGGAGGACGCGGAAGTGTTGCTCAAATTGTCGGTGGACCATAACACCAACCAAACAACTAATTACATTGTAAGTATGTTCTTCCTCTAAATTAAGTGAATTTTGATTTTATTTTTCTCTTCCTCACTACCTCTTTTTGTTTTTATCTTATTTCTAACATGTTTTGAGTGTTGTATATAATGAGGAATTGCATCCAAAAGTGGTCATTCTTGTGCAAAAAAAAAAAAAAAAAAAAAAAGGAGGTGATAACAAAGGGTTATAAAAAATGTCTCAAAAAAGGAAACTTGACCCCATTTGGTCACCATTACGGGAAGAAGATTGAAGCCCTTTTTGAACATCTGATGTCCCCCGTAAATTGCCCCTTTACCATTCCTAAAAATTGATAGTGAATAACTGAGAAAGGATCTTGCTTACTCAAAAAACAAAAGAAGGAAAAAGATGGTCATTTGGACCAAAAGAAGAAAATGCAGTATATTGAAGGAGCTAGAACCATCATAGAGGTCGCCGGAGCACCCAAGGAGCATGCCGGAACGGATCCCAAGCGAAATCGGCAACAAAAATACAAAACTGGATGTGCCTGTAAACTCAGAACGGTTTGGGCATGCCCGTATTTGCTTGACGGGCGAGCCCGAACCGAATTACATTTACGGGCAAGGGCAGCCCGTATAATAAACACGGGCCAGTGTAAATATAACTTAAAAAATATAATTTTAGGCCTGGTTGGACCCACTTCGACCCGAATCGGCTTGACCCGACCCTATAAGGCTATTTGGGCTATTTTAGTCCATTAGTAGACCATGGGCCTAGATGGGCCCACCAAGACCCACCTTGGGCCCACTTGAGTGGCCCACATTTTGACTGGCCTACACCAGGCTTGTTTTCAATAAACAGGCCTAGGCCCCTTGACGCTTGGCTAATGGGCCAAATCCAAGCCCATCAAGCCCAAATAAAAATGTAAATAAATAAAGTTTAAATAAATAACCAAATGGGTTATCCAATAACCCAACTGGGCCCCAGGCCCAATCATGGCAACCCATGGGTCTTCCAACGGGACCCGGATCCGACCCACTTCACTAAATAAGAAGATAAAATTAAAGTAAAAGGGACCCACACCTTCAGAGGGCCCCGCTAGACCCAATAAACAGCATGCTGGTCTAGGAAAGGTGGAATTGACTCAAGAACCAGGGAGACCCGAGGGACCCATCGAACCAACGGGGCGGACCGGGGTGTCTTCGGACTTCCCCGGATTGTAACCGAGGACTTAGCCAGAACTCTAGAAAAACCGCAGACCAGACTTAGACCCGGATAGGGCAAAACCGTGTCTGCCTGCACCTCTCAGGCAGTGCCGACTCCGAAAGTCCTGAGGCACGAACGAACCAACGTGCGCCCCGTGTGTGATCTAGATTTAGGTGCGCACAGAAAGCATGAAAACTCAGACCTGAAGAAGGAGATATAAGAGAAGATAAAACCTGATAAGAAGAGCTAATTATATCCTCCTTGATGTCCTCTGCCCAAAGAAGCCATATTTTACCACCTATATCTTCGTTTGTAACCATATGGTTCATCTGTAACATCTTAGCGACTTTCAAACCATGAGAAGCAGAAATCATAGGTTCAAAAAGAGCCACGCAAAGAATCCGATTCTACTTAACAATATGCTTTAACATTGCATGAGATTCGTTATTACCCACACCCCTAATGTTCCAAGATCGAATCGGTATCATTGAGACAAAAATGAGGATGATTGATCAATCAAAGACTTACTCTTTGATCTGGTTAAAACACCTGGAGATTTTGATTTCTTCTTTTTCTTGGAACATGAAACCTCTGTGACAACTTGATTATCTTTAAACCTTTTCAGAACAGTATCAATACAAGAGGACCATCTGTTATAATCACCAACGAGTCTTGATTTAGTCTCTTCCTTCGAGAGATTAAGATGTTTATGAGATACCGGAGCCAACACAGAAAGGCCTCTTAAATCCAGGGAACAATCCCCATGAACCTTTTCAGAAGCTAACGAACTAGGATTGAATCCCTCCAGTAGGGCAGAAGAAGAGATCTTTTCCTGATAAATTAGATCGGATCTTTCCAGCAACTCATATTTTGAAAGATCACAAACAATCTGGCCGTTTACTTCATGAACCAAAGTGTTATCCCTTCCATGATTCTAAATGACAACGTCTTGAACACTACAAGAAATAGCATTAACCTACTGATCTATGCATGTAACCCCCGGGGTAGCAACTTGCTCACTAACATTACAACCAACATTCCCTTCGTCACATATGTCTGAATTAATCCCTTGAAGGTAGACTGCAGAAGAAGGACCCGAAAAATCAGAATTTTGTAATAAAATTCCAGAGTTGTTCATTTCTGCTGAAGTAGTATCAATCTCGACAGCAACTGAAGCAGACGGTTCTACAAAAACCTTAGGTTGAGGAAGCAGTTCAAAAGTTCCTTCCATTGATGGGAATGCTGAGAGGAGACCTTTCTTCATATATTTCTGAGAAGTCTCCTTACTATTAAGAGTGTCCTTCACTTTACAATGAGAAATAGTATGATCTCTAAGAAGATAGTGACTGCAATAAGATGGAACATTTTCATATAAAACCGTTTGCCATTTCCCAAAATCTCCTCCCATTCCAATCCAAATCTTATTAGGCATAGGTTTCAAAAGATCGAGTAAGACACATACTCGTGCAAGACTTGGTCTAGTAAGGTGTCGAGTAGGAGAATCAACCGTGAAGGGTTTCCCAATAACTGCTGCGATTGAGAAAAGGTATCAAAGAAGAAACAAGTTTAAAGGAAGCTGAGGAAAAGATAACCAAACCAGGGCCAATGAAGATTCCTTAGCAGGATTGAATTTTTATGACCATTCGTATAGCCTAAAAGCAAATCCCTGAATAATGTATGATTCTCTTGTCCATGCTTTGATAAAATCACTTTCAACATGAAATCTGAAGAGAAGATGCTTTGAGTCTATAACCCCAACGTGATGAGACCCTTGAATACCCCAAGACTTAACCAGATGTTTCCTCACAACATCAACGGATGGGTGGCCAGTGATGAACTTTGCAACCAAAGCAAATTTGAAAGGATCCACAGACTTATTAATGTTTGAATCGGAGAACATCATTGCTGGATGCCCCTTGAATGAAGAAGCCTGTTTTCTGGGAATAGATGCATCCTTCACCTGCAAAGCAATTGGCAATGCAGAAACTACATGTGCATAAGATCGTGGTCGATCAGGAGGAATGGAAGAAGAACCTCCCTAAAGATTGATTGCCATGGGAACGAGAGAAGGAGGTGAAGCGTCAGGCCAGGAGGTGAAGCGTCCCCCATGGAAGAAACATCAGTCTAACCACAATAGGTTGATCCACAACTAGTTTTTCCAATGATGGAAACTCCAAAGAAAAACCTCCCGAGGAAAAACTTGTGAGATTCATTAGAGATTTGAGCACCAGCGTGTGTAAATTGTTGAACACAATCTTCTCCACCATGAGTTATTCTTCTCCTTCTTCTTCCTTCCCAGCAACCTAAATACTATTTGAAGCCAAATCTGTTTCCGCCGTCCACGACGCTATACACAATGGCTGGTTTCTAAAAAAGCAAAACCCTAATTTTTTAATATGGTATTTGGTTCTGAGCTTTCAAGTAAATTCTTTTCAGCCTGAATCCTCTCTTTTGAATCGTCGTTCGAATGGTCATTCGAACGACGATAGCGCGCCGCGTGTCCAGCCTTTTAAACGAAAACGAAAACGGCAATTAACGACGATAGCCCCGTTAGTTTTCGTTTTCGGCCAAAACCCGTTACTTTTCATTTTCGGCCGAATGGTTAATAAGAACCATTCGACCGTGGTTCGGCCGAATGGATTTTCTCCTTCGTATTGCGCCCGCGAAACACGAAACGAACGAAGTTTTCAAAACTCCCTCCGTTTTCTTCTCCGATTCCTGTTGCGCACAGACGATTGAAATTTATTGATTTCCCCTCACGTTTGTTGGAGAAGAGAATGATTGATTTGCCCCACCCACCGATTGAGTTCAAGTTGATTAATTGTGTGAGACTGTAGATTCAGGTGCTTCTTCTTCCCCATTTGGTTTCCATCGACCTGGCAATTCATCTAAATTTAACTGTGCAACATTGTACATTGCGTTCAGGTTGATTAAATTGTCTGAAGGAGTTCATACTTGACATCTTGAGGAACTGCCCGAATTTTGGGAGCTAATGGCTTGAAGGAGTTGCTTCGGAATCGAGTTGCGCGAACGATGAACGTTTAAATATTTTTGAAAATGCATGGAATGAATTATTTGCTTTTTCACTATCAAGTAATCTTCAAGTGACATTGTGTTTCTTCATTTTTTTTGTTAGTAAACCTAGATTCTTCATTCCAGATTATATTTTCAAGATTTAAGAATCTAAAAATCCTATTTAGATAAGCAAGATTATGAAGTCAGATTTGTAAACTAGAATCTAAAAATCATGTTTGATTGACATTAATTATTGAGATTAAATTTGACCGTTCCATTGTATTTGTTGGTTTTAAGAAGGACGAAACAAACCTGGCCTCTTATGATCTTTCATTTTAAGTTTGGTTATTTGCTTATACAATAATGAGGGTTTTATATGTAAACAGAAAACACAGCGGAAATGGATAGTGCGGAGGAGTTGTCATCTAGATCAATTGATGGCATTGAAGACACCATTGATAGGGATGTTGATGGTTTGCAAGAATCAATACAGACAGCATATTTACCAAAGATTGGGATGGTGTTTGATTCAGAAGACGACGCACATCAGTTTTATAATGAGTATGCAAGACGAACTGGTTTCGGAACGAGAAAAGACTTACAGCACAAGCATCAACGTACGGGCATCCTCCTGGATAGGGTTTTTTGTTGCTCAAAGGAAGGCTATCGTCGGACAAATAAAAGGGATATGACAGTTGTAAAACATCGTGCAGATACAAGGACTGGGTGTAAGGCAAGAATAAAAATTGTATTGGAAGTGAGTGGAAAATATATAATTACATAGTTCGAGGAGGGGCATAATCATGAGTTACTTTTGCCAAGCATGGTCCATATGTTACGATCGCATCGGAAAGTAACAGAGGCCCAGGCAGCTAAAATTGATCTTGCAGATTCGACAGGGATACAGCCCAAGAGAACTGTCGAAATGATGAGAAGGGAAGTAGGTGGCGTTGAATGCCTAGGATTCATGCGGGTAGACTGTCAGAATTATTTGCGGTCCAAACGTAGGGTAGCCATGCAACAGGGAGATGCAGGAGCCTTATTGGAATACTTTCAAAGAAAACAATCGGAAGATGCATCCTTCTTCTATGCCATTCAGTTACATGAAGACGATCTTATTAGTAACATATTTTGGGCTGACTCTGGGATGATGGCAGATTATACTTACTTTGGTGACGTGGTTTGTTTTGATACCACATATAGAACAAACAAGTACGGTAGACCATTCGGGTTATTTGTTGGTGTTAATCATCACAGACAAACCAAGATCTTTGGCGCTGCCCTATTATATGATGAAACCGTTCAGACATTCAGTTGGTTATTTGAAAGCTTTGTAAGAGCAATGTCTGGTAAGAGGCTGAAGACAATTCTCACTGATCATGACCAAGCTATGACGAGTGCAATAGCTTCGGTGCTTCCGGATACATTCCATCGCTTCTGTGTTTGGCACATGTTCCAAAACGCTGCAAAGCATCTTAGCGATGTGTTTAACAGTGAGAAATCGTTTGCAAAAGATTTTAGTAGATGTGTTTACAAGTATGAAGACGATGAGGAATTCATAGAAGCATGAAACACAATGATTAACAAATATGATTTATCTTCCAATAGATGGTTGAAAGCAAAGTTTGAGGAAAAGGAGAAATGGTCTCTGGCATACGGAAGAAACACGTTTTGTGCAAACATGAGTACGACACAAAAGTCCGAGAGCATGAATGCTTCACTGAAAAGTCATCTACAGAGGCAAAAGGATTTATTGCGATTCTTGGGGCGCTTCGATGAATTACTGGATGATAGGCGGTATGAGGAACTGAAGGCTGATTGTAAGATGATAAATAGTACTCCTGCATTGCCGATTGAGGGAAATCAAATGTTGGAATGTGCACGAAACGTCTACACAGAAGCAATCCTTGAATTAGTTCGTAAAGAAATACTTGATGGTGTCCTTAATTGTGAGATGTATGTTTGTGGGGAAGTTGGCGGATTGGTTGAGTATAAAGTCAGTAATGATGCCGAAAGGAGAGTTCGTCAACATACGGTTACATTCGATCGCGAAACTACTTCAGTCAATTGTAGTTGTAAGAAATTTGAATTCAGTGGCATATTGTGCAGTCATGCATTTTATATTCTTCGTGCTAATAGGATAAAGAAGATTCCTGATCAATATATCTTGAAAAGATGGACTAAAGATGCAAAGAGTGGTTTGGTTGCATATGAAGAAAGGAATGTTGCTGAGGAGGACTCCAAAGCAGCAATTGGGAGGAGGTTTAGAGAATTGTGTCGCAATTTTGTTCAAGCTGCAAGGAAGGCCTCACTGCATGAAGAGTCCTCTGCTTTTGTGAGTGATCTGGTTAAACAGATTGAATGTGAGGCGAATAGAATAGTAAAAGAAAAAAACAAAGCTAGAGATATGGATGATGCATCAAGAAAAGAAGGAAATCAAAGTGAAGTTGGAAGGGTGAATGTTTCACAAGCAAATTCTCAGCCAGAGTGCACACTTCTAGATAGTGTTGGGGACAATAGTGTTAGGGACAATGATTCTCCAGCTACCGGCTTTGCCGATACGGAGATCCTTTCAAGGGCAAAAGGTATTAAAAAGAAAGTAAGGGGTGGTCGGGTTGGCTCAAGTGTTCGTAGGCAAAAAGGTGCGTTGGAACAATCTATCAAGCGTACACGGAAGAAAGCAAAACAAGCGGTCAATGAGTCAGTAGAGGAAACCATGAACCAAACAGAGGTTGCAGCAACTTGTGGGGCGTTTACCTCTAGTAGCCAATCTACTCAGAATTCTTGCACTCCACTAACACCTTATATGAGGGATGCATTTATGATGCCTATTGCACCGATGACTCCACATACGCCAGTAGTGTAGGTATACTTTACTCCATTATTTTTGTTTTGCAAACAACCCCAGTCTTGGTGTTTCTTATAAGGCAACTGACAAAATATGCAGGCATATTTTGCTTCCAACCAAATGTCACAAGGTGGTGTTGTTGATCATACGATTTTCGCCCAGTGTATTCAAGGGAATTATGGCTTCACTCAGATGCTGCAAGTAATAATTCAAATTTCTTGACTCACAATCAATAATTTACAAACCTGTTGTAATAACAAAATTATCGTTTTTGCAGCCATTTGTGATGCAGCATGGCAATCCACCGAATGCAAGCACACAATGGGACAACCTACGGTATTAGTTGAATACTTCAAGTTGTGAATACTCTAACTTTCTCTTGCCATTTCATTTTATTAAGTCACTTGTTCACTTTTTCCAGGTAGCGGATTCCTTCAACTTGCCCTGCCACTAAAGCAATGCTTCTTGCCCCATAGCTTTGCAGCTTGGATTTGTTTGAACCTGCTCCTATTGTTTTCTTTTGTCCTCCTCCTCGGTCGTAATTGTTAGCCCGATATGGGTTCATTATTAAACTTGAGTTAAAAAGTAAATGTAGCAATTAAAGGAGCATAGACGTGTGAGTTTGTGTGGTACTTTGAGTTTTATCTTGTATAGATATTCATCTTAGTGGCTTGCTTCAATTTATTGTTAATCAGTTAGACAACTGACAATTACATGTTATTTGAGTTTGCGTGATACTTTGCATGTTTTAATCTTTAATTTTCATATTTTTCTTTTTTTATAATCTAGAAAATTTAAAATCATAAAAATACAATATGCTATTAGCATGGAAAAGATTAATATGAATGATATCTAAGTTTATATGTGAAGATAAATTATTTAGAATTTAGCCACTACTCCTAGATGCTTACATATAATACATATGCATATAATCTTTATCTTATTTTCTTAAAAATGATCACATTTTAAATTCGATCTATGTTTTTTTAAGTACATTTAATATTTTCTCTTTATTGACCCTGAGGGATCGATCTTTTAAAAAAAAAAAAAAGGACCAAATCAAAATCTTGTTAAGAAAAGATATTAAGTTGAACTTTTTTATTATTTTCTTTTACATGTAATGTCTTGCTAATAATGATCAAAAGAAATGCTCCAACTCTACACTTATAAGCCAATAGATTAGATTTAAAATTCCTTTTATTGCAACCTCTGTTGTTATTTTTATTTTTCTCTTTAAATCGCTATTACTTGAAAAGTTCCTTTTTCCTTTCTATAATCTCTTTAGTAGAACTAACTCCAATGATAAAATCTTACCATGGGGATTCTTAACAACAATCAATCTCATATAATGATGTGTGACAAATTGATTTGACATATATATTTTTGGGGCAAAGTTATTATGAATATAATATATAATATATATGTAGAGGGTCATATGTTAGTTGGATGATATTTCCAAATCTTCCCTTTAAATAACCCAACTCATATGTTTTGAAAAAAAAAAAACTAACAATAACAAGTTCAAATTGTTTTCCAGTTTTTGAAAATAAGTGACAAGAAACCCGTTTGGTAACAAATCAATAATATAGGGTCACTAATCAATTTTCATGACTTAATATTAGTTGGAGCATGAGCTCTTTAATTTGCTATAACCAATGGTGAAATATGTGGACACGAGCTCCTGCATACACATTTATCGTAGGGCGACCAGATCTTATATGGAGTAGCTCCGACTGATATGCTTTCATTTTTTCATTGATAGTAAACCCCATCATTTACGGCGCCAACCACAAAACACCGCGTCGATAAGAACCGAGACGTTCGTTCATGTGTACGCTGCTGAACCAATACGAACCGTAAACCAATTTCCAAATACAGTAAGCAAAATATTGCATGGTGAGATGAAAACAAATTTTCTAAGAAGCAAGCTTAGTGTGCTAAATTTGCAAGAGTGCAAGCCAGTAATAGAGTACAACCTTAAATACAAAAAAAAAAAAAAAAACCAAGCGTTTGGCAACAAAATAGAGCAAATCAAAGCCACGACAAAAAAAGAAAAATTTCTGCTCCCCTCTCTACTTTAGTTTGCCTCACTTCCTTCATCGTCGTCATCCTCGTCATCATCCTCGTCTTCGTCTTCTTCACCCTCGTTACAGTGCAGTTGAAGTTGCGACACTGCTCCCTGTAACTCTGAAAGCTGCCGGCCTTGTGTTTCTTGGGTAGATCGGATCATCGCCAATTCTGCACGCGATTGTTGCTGGACTTCATAAATCCTTGACAAATAATCCATAACGGTAGGTGGATCAAATGTAGGAGCAGCCGAAGATGAAACAGAATGAGAGGTTCCAGCCTGGGAAGATGATTGACACCATGGACGAAGAGCACCAGCTCGATTAGCAGCATTAGCATGCGCAACACTTTGTGCTAGGTGGAAGCACTAGAGGTCGCTCAATTTCTGGGATTAAGACGTCAAGTCCTTGCATGAGTCGGGTAATGAGGCAACGAAAAATAAGTTTCCGCTTCCGTTTGACGTGCATTAGAATGTGTAGCATGGAACGAATCATTTGAGAAGGAAGGTCTATTGAATGACCTTGGAGTAACGCATAAAAGAAGCTAAGTCTCTGGAGTGGGAGGGTATGTAAATGACCCACTGGGCATATGTTGGTGCTCATAATCCGAAGAACAACTGGCCGATGAGTTGGAATATTATCAATCACTAGATGTGTTCCATAGAAAGGGGTAGTACTATCTAACACAAAAGATGCCATAATAGTAGGTGAAGGGGTGTCTGTCTCATGGTAAGGATATCGAGGCTCAGGCACTCTTGGTATCCCTAATATCTAAGAGATGATACCAGGGGTGATGGAAATTGTTTGACCGCGAAAATACACTTTGAATCTGGGAGGGGTAAGGGACCAATCATGCATGTTTGCATAGAACTCCCGAACAAGGATGGCTTGGGGTGCAGGAGGATTTGTGAGCAAAGGCTCCCAACCCCTAGAAGTAAAAACTGAAGTAATCTCGGGATCAAGCTCGCGGATTATTACCTCCCGCTCTAACAGGAGACTCCGGTTGTGCAGGTATTGACGAAACCTCATTTGCGCATGGCGGTCAATAAAATATTCGGTATCAAAATCATGAGGTTGTACATTAGACGTAGACCCTCGGGTGCGTCATTTAGGCATCTGCATGAACAGTATAGTATTAGATCGCGATGAAAAGAAAGGTTGAGATGCATATATTCAAGCAATGGAAGAAGGAGAAAGGAAATATAACAAAAATAAAATAAATTTTAAAAGATACACCCCACGTGAGAGCAACAAGAGAAGAGAAGTTTATTTATGGTTTGCTTTCAAGCTTCCATCCAGATTTTTGCCATAAGCAGGCAAGTAAGAATCCTCTGTTCCAAGGCCAAAGAAAGAGCTCGTTGGCATAATATAAGCAAATTTTCCATCAGAAGTTTGAGTCTAGCAACAATAAGGAGATTAATTCTATATAAAAAAATTGCAAAGATGGAAAGACCTCAATCTTCAAGGTCTTTTAAGAAAGAGGAAAAATAAAATTTATTTTCAGAGTCTCAATTTAGTGCAATGAATCTAGTGGAGGGAATAAATTTTTAAGTTTTCTTTTGACAAAAAGAACACTTATCAAATAATTATGATAGTTAAATTCCAAATAATATAAAGAAAAAAGGAAAAAACGACTAAGAAAATTTGTCAAATGACAATAATTGAAAGTTTTACCCACTGTCCTACATTATACTAATAATAATATAAATTTTGTTTGCTATGATGATATTTATATTAATTAATCAAAATAAGATGACAAAGAAAATGGGGATTATTTAAATTCTTAATTAATAATACATTATGATTAAACATGTTTGTTCACTTCAGAGTTCTACATTATTTGAGCATATTTTAACTAATTTCATTAAATCAAAAAAAACATTACATTATATGGAAGGATGAACATAATCTTACCCTACTATAGATTTGTATCTGATCATTTGAAGGCTAAAATTTCTTAGCAGGATCACCCTTTCCTCTCTTGTAAATTTTCCTTCTTTGAATATAGTTATATTTCTTTTCATTGTCTCTTCATTGATATTTAAATCAAAGTTTTTTTTTCTCTTTTTTTGCATTTCATGTTTTTGAATCTTTTTTCACGTAAAATTTTGTGTTTTGGATGGTTACAACTAAAATACTTGTTTGCTATATCATATTCATGTTATAAAATAGGAAAACTACAAATTGTATGCATAACGCATTATACTTAAATTAAATGGTTTAACCACGTAATTTTATGTTTTTAACCGATATAGTCATATTACAAGGAGATTTAATTTCCTTCATTTCAAAAGGATATCTTCTTTCTAGATCACCTTTTCAATTATTATTAGGCATACAACATATTGCATTTTATTCAACTACTTTCAGTGAGTTGAGCACTATCTCATTGAAAGATTTGCTTCATTTTTATATTAAAATTTTCAATATCAATATTCTTTGCTTGAGTTAAAAAACATTTTCTCAGACTTAAAGAAAAAGACATAAGTACAACAACTATTTTCATTTTCTAACCAAAATAATATATTTATTAAATTCGATTATTAGTTTTATTAAATAGTAAGGCATAAAAATAAAAGTATAAATACCTAAAACCATAAACTACTAACCAAAGCATATATGAACCACTTTAAGTGTTTGTTTATTTCCACGTATCTAAGATACATTACTTAAATTTTCTATTTCAAACGTGTCTATCTAATTAGAGTTCCAATTTAGTAAAATAAACCTCAAGAAAAAAGGAAACGTATAATCCATGAAGAAGATGACAAGAGTCGTCTTCTTCAACGTATAATCCATACCTGTAAAGAAATCTTCAAAGCATGGAATAAATTTTAAAAGATACACCCCACGTACCTTGGACGAACGCAAATATGCCCTGGATCCAATCCCAAGCACAAATTCGAAAATTCCTAACGAAATCACTGCGAATAGTGAAAGGGGCGGCGGGGGCGGCGGTTTGAAGGTTGCAATAGGAGAATAGAAGGTCGCGCGCAAGTATTTAGGGTTCGTGGTTGTTTTTTGAAATTTGCGCCTTGACGCTCGAGCGGTAAGAAAACGCGTAGAACGCGTCACGCTCGGGTTTTCTGAGTTTTGTTTAAATTTGCCTTGACGCTCGAGCCGTCGAAAAACGCGCAGAACGCGTCAATCTCGGGTTTTCTGAGTTTTTAATATTTCCCTTGATGCTCGAGCAATCGAAAAACGCGCAGAACGCGTCACGCTCGGGTTTTCTGAGTTTTTTAATATTTGCCTTGATGCTCGAGCGGTTGAAAAATGCGTCACGCTGGGTTTACCTGTGTATCTGAAATTTGCGCTTGACGCTCGAGCGCGCGTAAAGCGTTCCAAATTTTTTAAAAAACTACCCAAATTCGGCACATCCTGCTCGAGCGTCCGTAAATCGTCCCCAAATCGTCACCCTTAGCAGTTTTTTTCCATCTTTTACGAATTGTAAGTGGGGTAGGTTGGACTTGTAAGTAGGGTAGGTTGGACTTGTAAGTAAGGTAGGTTGGACCTGTAAGTAGGGTAGGGTAGGTTGGACTTGTAAGTGGGGTAGGTTGGACTTGTAAGTGGGGTAGGTTGGACTTGTAAGTAAGGTAGGTTGGACTTGTAAATAGGTTAGGTTGGACTTGTAAGTGGGGTAGGTTGAACTTGTACGTGGGGTAGGTTGGACTTGTAAATAGGGTAGGTTGGACGTGGGGTAGGTTGGACTTGTAAGTGGGGTAGGTTGGACTTGTAAGTAGGGTTCCTTGGACTTGTAAGTGGGGTAGGTTGGAATTGTAGGTGGGGTAGGTTGGACTTGTAAATAGGGTAGGTTGGACCTATTAAATAGGGTAGGTTGGACTTGTAAGTGGGGTAGGAGTGGGGTAGGTTGGACTTGTAAGTGGGCATGGTTGGACTTGTAAGTAGGGTTTGTTGGACTTGTGGGACTTGTAACGTGACAGTGCTTCATCCTGTTCTCACTACAATGGTGGTGTTGCTTCGTAATGATAATTTGGATTACCAGAAAATTATATAGGAAAAAAATGGGGATATAATGAAAATTATATAACCTAAAATTATGTACAAATATCGTAATTTTACAATTGTTTTCCTCTCACAGATAGAGACCGAAATTTACAACCATCTTCACTCGTTAGCAAAATAAATTTACAAACAATTTAATGTACAAGTTTTCTATACACAATCTTCCGTCCTACTTGGATATTTAAGACGACCTTCAGCTTCTTCACCTTGCTATCGAGCCAGGAATGCTGGAGTTGTGAATCATACCTATAAACAATGCAATCATAAGTTTATGTACGCACTTGAATGTTATTAGTTTCAAATAACCTTGTTATTGAACATGTGACAGGTACGTCTTACCTCTTCGGCTTCTTCACCTTCACTAGTCTCCGCCTCAGTTGTGTTTGCTGCCTTAGACAGAACTATGTGCCGCACTTGGTTAGAAGGGTGCTTAACAAGGTCAATAAGGAACTTATCCCTAAAATGTGCCATATAACTCTGAATTCATAGAAGATGTACTTGTGTGTTACTTGCGACGTACTTCATAACTATAATTATAAAAAAACCATTTAAGTTATATGTGCACTTGATCAAATTCTTGAGACAAGGTGTTGCCATCCCACACCTCCATGAATTTCATCATGAAAACACCACAATCAGACCTAACGGTATATAATTACATCACATCACTTGTAAGAAGCTAACATATGTATGAAGCAAAACAAAACGAGTGTCAAGCAAAACAAACCTAACGGCTTACCCGTTGGTTTGGTGTGGGACCTTAACCCGCCGCAACTCCCACAGTAGAAGTGGAAATTGATCACCACCTTCGAAGTCACGTAAGATCTTATCCAACATCTGGATCTACAAGTGACGAAGCGAGTGTCAATATGATAAGTGTTGTAAATGGTATGAGAAAATTTCATTAATAAAAAAATTACCTGCGTTTCAATTATGGATTGATGTCCCGCACGACGCCCCCAGTCCATTGAGTCAAGCACATCCACTCTCCGCTCTTTTAAGTTTAAAACTAAAAGAAACCAATGATTGCACAGACACATGGAAACAAAAATCTACATACAAGTAAGACACCATTATAAGTAAAGAACGTACTACAGACTGCTAAGTAAGTAAGGATACAAGCATAAAAAATCTGAAACTAATCATTTGTGAAGGTGGCACATTGCATCCCAAGGAACTTACAAGATTGCATGCAAGCACAGAATACCCTAGTCGCCCTGGATCGAAGTAAGGACGCAAGGATTCAGTGGAACCACGATCACTTTTCATCATCCACTCCTACATAATATATAAAAGGAAATTTTAGTCATTAGTCTAGCCTTGAACAACAACATTTGTATAATCATAACGACTACTAGTGCTATCACAAAAAGTGCTTACACAAATATATGTGGGACAATAATGTCGGCTAACTTTGCGGCTAGTCGACAATTGTTGGTTCTTCATAAGACATGCTCCAAAAGCATTGATAGCCTATAAAAAAAATACCATGAGCGATGACATGCACAATTGAATAAACAATATATTATTCACAAGATAAGCTTTGCATACCACACTATTAACATGTTTGTTGTCTAACAAACACGCCAATTCAGTTGCCGACGCAAAGATGGAATCAAATTTGAATATTATTTCACTGAAAAACACAAGCAGGAATTATTCACTACGAATTATAATACATAAATAACATTTACAAGTTAGTTTAGGAATATTATCTTACTCAGAATGTTTGTTTCCGCGAACGTATTGTAGGATTGAGCTTCCTTCTGGGCCCAATCGAGGACGCAAGCGATGGCCAATAAATGGGGTGCGATAATGTTTCCCACGCGTCTTCTTGTGTGACCCTCTTCGAGGTTTGGTTACCTCGGTCCCGATGCTGCTTCGAGACGGAACTATCACCACCTCATCCTCTTGCATTTTATCTTTTTCTACCTCCACAACCACCGCCGTGTCGAGATCGGTGGTATGATCACCGCTCTCGTGGGTGCTATGATGGGAGGGTGCCATCCTTGCTTCATCAGGAACATCAGGCATGGAACAGTCGGGAGTATCCATATGAGCAGGGCTCTCACATCGCATGTGGATATCGGAGGGGTCCACGGTTTCCCTTGACTTCACATGATTTAGCATCTCGGTATACGTGTCTAACATCCTCGTGAGATGACCTTGAATAACCTGGAATACACAACACCCAATCTTACAGGATCTGGATCTCCACGAAATTGCTGAAGATCAATGAAATTTAATTCATGGGATTCGCCTGATGCCTCATCTTCGACACAGCTGTCAACACGATGTTCAATCACCTACAATATTTAACGTGTATATTAGTCAGTACATAGAAATGTTGAATTATTTGCAAAATTGACAACAAAACCTACAATAATCAGTTCAACTCAAATATATATATATATATGTATACCTTCCCATTTCCATATCCACCGAGCGCCATTTCATCTTTCTCCCTTTGGAAAAGCAATGCATCCGTCCACGCTGCCATACGTGGAGTGGTAGGAGGTGTTGCTTGACCAACGATCATCCGATCGTAATACAAATACTAGGCAACGATCGAAATATCATTAGACGCACTATAATTATCATAAGCTAGGATACAGAAGCTAATGCATCTTTTAAATACTATACATACCTGTAAAAATAATAAGCAGCCATTGACGGATTTCCGTTTCCCCTTTTGAAACTTGGCTACGTGATGCATCAATGTGTCTAAAAGGTACTTCCCCCAGTTGTAACCTCCTATCCTCTCTACATCGACCAACAAGGGAAGATAGGATGCACTCACATCAATCATTGAAGATGGACTTACTAAGGTCGTCAACGAATATAATACAAGCGAATGGATCCACTCATGATCGTTCTCTGGGCTCTTCAAGCTCTTCTCGACATTCTCAATAGGGATGCTTCCATTGCGTACCCCGTAAAATCTATGCAACTCTGTCGTATCCGGGATTTCTGATTTAGATGTATCAACATCTATCCCCTCTATGGGTAACCCAATTATAGTCTTCACGTCGTGTGTGTCAAAGAAAATATTCTGGGACCCAACTCTGATACATCTCTTCTTAGTATCTACATTCGGAAGAATCCAATGACAGAGTCGCCGATAAAGCTTCGTCGCGTGTAAATTCAGTAGACAGCGAAAGCCACTATCTCTAAGGCACTGCTCCTGAGAATCCGTGAATGAAAGACCGTGCATAAACGTAATGAAACGTCCAGGTGAACAACGTGTCTTTATCTCAGCCTACAAAAAAGAAAGGTAAAACGAAATAATATATCAGTCTCAACTAATTATCCACAATAATTCCAATTATAGATAAGATATTTTACGAACTTGTTGTTTCTTTCGCGGCCCTTGCTGTGGGATAGCCCTCTTGTATTCGTCCCACTCAAGCCGTGATGCTTGCTTAAATTCTTCTTTCTCAGCTTGATTCATCAACCTCCATGCTCCAGCAGCATCCGCAAATAACTGAAATGCAATAACTAAATAGATTAATTCATTTGCATAGGATTGACGAAGTGCAAAATAAATAAAATTAATGCTGTTCCTTAACCGGTACCATTGATAATGCCTACCTGCTGCTTCGTCGGGATTTGTTCACCTTCAATACGATTCTTCATTCTTTCGTTTACATAATATTCCCGGAAAGACCAAAAGGAAAATCATGGTCAATAATATATTAAGAATTACAAGGATGCAAAAGGAATTAAAATAACCGTCATCTTGACAACCATAACCAAACTTATACAAAGAGAATGATCCAAAATTTTGGATTGCTTCCATGCTTACTTCTACAATAAAACAAATAAATAAGTGAAGGAAACTTTACCTAAAGTGTAGCCAACTGTTGCGCGGCTGTTTTTGTCCTGTTGATGATGATCCAACAGTTTCCATTGTAATAGTCAAACTTTTCCTGCACATTAACAGAGGCAATTTCACAATTTATATTTCCAGCTTCAAGCAAAAAACTCTCATTAAAGCCAACAACATCACGTAACAAAGGAATTTTAAAATAAAGACAAAACTCTCATTAAAAGCCTTTGTATTTACATAGGGTTATATCAATGATAAGTGTTGATCACATGGCATTACAAGTTAATAACTAACAACAAAAGAGATGACTAACATTTCCTTCAAGTACCTGAAATGCTATTGCAAAACTAACCAAAAGTTTACATTAATGTCTCAACCCCTTTCAGACCTGAATTCATTACAAAATTAATGACCTTACAAAACTTTAAACAATGTGAAAACCATAATCTTGTACTCATAAGCAAAAATCATTAACACAATTCAATTCTTGTTCTTTGGCTTGCACAGGTGGCTTGGTGGAGTTGTTGTAGCATTAATGGAAAAACAAACTATAAAAAAAAAAGACTCATGAATTCTGGTGATAAAATTGACATAAATTATATAGTAATCATACATAGATTGATTTAAGACTTAAAAGCAAAAGTTCTTAAAAATCATACTTGTTTGTAGCACAGCTCATACCATCTCAACTGAACTCATCTCCAATGGAGCTACTTGTAGCCCCATAAAATAAGTATTTTTCTTATCTGTTTTGTTCTTCTTCTATGCACATGTAACTATGTAAGAAAAAAAAATAGCAATGAAAAGTAACAAGAAGAATATGAATATGGCATGCATTCTTTAAGAAACAACATGACAAACCGAGGCGTTGGTTTATTGAGAAATCTGAGCATGTTCATCAGCAAAACATAGGAAATCAAAGAAACTATGTGTATCTCCGAAGATATTAATATTCAAAATATTTTACTTAGCAAAGAACAAACATTACCACAAGAACATTAAACCAGTTGTTTTTCCTCTCTATTGGGTTGAAGATAAGTTGGTCTTGTATATCTATTTTGTTTTCCCTATTCCTGTGTGGTATTATATTTAAAATTACAAAACAATTAAAAATTACAAAAAATTTAAAATTATGAAGATATAAGATTGAATTGCTGTTTATAATTTTAAATTAACTAGCTTTTCGTTAATTATAATTTCTTTTGTATACCTGGAAAACTTTTGGTTTCCTCCAAAATCTCATTTTTTAAGAGAACACAATCGTTCAATAACGATAAATCCATTTCGAGACAAAAATTCATGAGTATTTGGATTTTTACAATGCTTTATTAGAGCAAAATTTATACACTTTTTAATTTGAAAATATTTGGGCATAGGAACCTTGACAAGGTGGTTACCTAACTCTATTCCACCAGTTTCCCTATTTTCGTTTATTTTTTTCCTGGAGTGTTTTAGGATATTTAATCAATTCAAATACAATACTTTTATGTTATTCTGGAGGATTTCAAGTAATCCATATGTTATGGAGACCTAGATCTTAGGGAGGATGATTGAGTAAAATAGAATCTAAGATGAAGACAATAAGAACTTAATTATCTGAAGTAACTTATTAGGCATAAAATAAGAGACTTGAGACTAAAAGATGATATAATCCAGTATTAGTGAGGATATTATCAGAATGAATCTCACCCAAAGATTTGATTCTTCAACAAAATCGAAAGAATCAATGGTGGCATCATTTTTTTCTATATATCTCACTTTCTTAGTCTTTCACCACTGCCTAATTTCCATGTCTTACACACCCACTTTCCTTTTTTTAAACAAACAACACTGAGGGAATGACTGCATTATTACAGTTTGGGTCTATACTATATCAGTCTCTGTCTTATCTAATTACAACTCGGCATACATGTCATCCTTTTGCCACATGTACCATAAGCTTGTAAGGCAACCACAAATTCAAATATATTGATTTTTCACTTGAGGCTGGGCATTTTTAAAATATTGACTTACCAAAAATGATCACATGCTAATCTGGGTAACAGTCACGGCAATAAATATGGATGGTGATATAACTTCTGATGGCGTTGAAGTTTGTTGTTCAGGATATATTTTATTTATATTGAAATTTTAGTTGGAGCAGGAATCTGATCACGAGCAATGAGAATTGCATGCTTGTCTTTTTTCCTTTTATATCAAATGGCATTGCATGCAAGGAGTTACATTTTTGATTTCACCAGCATATCATCGGCAACATCCATTTAGGGGAAAAACGATTTGAAAATAAAAAAACGCTTGCAAACGTACCAGTTAATTCGTATTTCTCCAAAAACCTCGGACTTTTGTGCCTTTCGTTCGTTGGAGAGGAAGAAGGTAAACCAAGAAATATGCAAACGTTCTTTCTCGTTCGTTGGAGAGAATGCAGGTAAACCAAGAAGTTTGGTGCCCTTCGTTCGTTGGAGAGGAAGGAGATAAACTAAGAAGGTTGCAAATGTTGAAGACTAAGGTGGTTTTGCAAACGTTGAAGGATTTTTTGAAAATCCTTTGCCTCTCGCGCTCGTCAGAACAGGGATTTGGGCATTGGTCGGTTCGTTCAAATAGGGAGGGGAATGCGACCAGCCGAACCATCGCATGGTTCTTATTGACCGGTTCAAACGGTTCGAAAACTAACGGAACGGTCGCTCGAATGGCATTAGAACGGCCGTTGAGGTGAGAGGGAGTGGGGACACGCGTCGCGGCGTGGTCGTTCGAATGACCATTCGAACGACCATCCGGAAGAGATGACGCGGGCTGAATTCTTTTGGTTTCTAAGAGGATATTTTGATTTAAAAAGCTCTAAATATGCTTGTTTATTTGGGTCTCTATGTTCTGATTCAGAAAACTATTTTGATTTAGTTCAAATTACAGTGACTTTTGACTTATTCAAATCAACTTCAAGTTGAACATTTAGATTAGAACATGACATGACTCATTGGATTTAGAATACAATCAAATTTGGTAGATGAAAATTAATTCATACCATACCATCAATAACCGTAGCTGATCATCAATACAATGACTTCGTTATTCTGACTGTAGCACTCATTTGTAGCAACATGAGAAATTTGACATCAGCAGGGTTTTGAAATGTGAAATTTTCAGTAGTGGGACTGTGGAGTCAAAATTAACCAGAGGTCTTTTTATGCAGGCTGATGTTTTCCTTGCTCCACAGATAAGTGTAGCCTGCTCAAGGTTCAATCGCTATATGGTAATAAACTTCTTTTCTTTCTTTTCTATCATTTTTTATATCAAAATATGTTTTAGTTCCAATACATTGTAGTTTCGAATGTCCAATATTTTTATTTAAGTTCCACTAGATGATGGTTCAATCTATGTTTTTGGTTTTGTTTATAAACAATTGTATGAAATACATATTTTTCAAAATTCTTTTAGTCAGTTTTATTTATGTTGATCACTGTTTTATTTATCTTTTAGGCAGCACTGATCACTTGCCATCTGCTCATACTTGGTAATGTTCATCAGCTCCCATTTGTACCTTTATGAGATTTTTTTGAGATATTTTTTGTTTTTGTGTTTTGTCTTCTGGGTGGAGAAAGAGTGAAAAGAGTATATAAGAAAGATCTGGGTTGGGATTTGTTTCTTATTGGTGGTATTGAAAGAGGGTGTTTCTCCATGTGCAGGGTTTGATCTGGGGCTTGATCTGGGTCTGATCTTATTGGTGGTATTGAAACAGTGTAATTTGAAATTCTTTTGAGGAACACGTGATTGTGTAAAGGGTAATTCAATTATTTAGTATAGTTAATTTCTTTCTCTTTTTCTTTTTTGGAGAGCCAGCAATACTTGCATCTCCAAGTGGAATCAATTCAGGTGCTGACCCATTTAATAGTGTATCCAAGGTTGCTTTTGAAAGTGTGCATATAAGGGCTGCATCATGGCCGAGCTGGTTTTCACTTTTCAAGTGTTCGTAATCTTCAATTCCATTTTTTCTTTATGTTTGCAAATATTCCCCATTGAAACCAATTGTATTTGACGGGGCCGCATTGCTTCAACAATTAAACCTTCCAAACGCATGGCTCCTCTTCATGACCTGGGGAAAAAAAATTCAATTGGGGATAGGCATTTATCTAGCTCTTTCACGTCACCAACATTGTGCTTGAAGATTGTCACGATATTATACATCTACGTACTCTCATTCACTGGTCCCAGGAACTAATTGCTGAGTCGAGCAATCACAAGTCCTCCAACGTTGGGACGGGAAGAAGGTTCCATTACTTCTTCAGTTGAGCTCTTGAGGAAGTTTAGTGGTTAGAAAAAGCATATCAGTACCCATTGCGATCAGTGGGCCATCTCCGAGGAGGGGCAATCTGATATTGTGGAAGAAAAATTTATTGCTATAAACGCACAACAATGAAAATGTGTTTGCATTCAACTGTTTTTCTATTAATTTGTGCTCGGCATGCAACTGTTTTTCACTTCAAGTGCCCCCTAGAAAATAGAAATAAAATAGATTGTCCCTAGATAGGAATGAGTAAATTTAGGAGTACTTTAGCGATTTTCATTCAAAAAGAATATTTTTTTTTTCAATAATTTAAGAGTAGTTCGTGAAGAAGAAACAGGCTTAAATTCATTAAAACATACACAGAAGCTCAAAACCACTTGAATGCATATCCAAGAAGAAGATTTCAGATATAACCATCACATTCACATTCAGTAACATTAACATTAAAGGAAATCTTCCAACATATAAAGTACTCAGCACGCATACACAGAAGGCTATATCGGTGCAGCAGATGACCATGGTATATCAACAAACCAACAATTTCCACAATAACGGATCTAACAAAACCAATCAAAGACCAGAATCCAGGAAATGGAAGTCTAATAAGCTAGAATCCAAAACTCCACTACGAATAAAAAATTTAGGGCTTTCCAAGAACATCCTCGATTAATCAAATAAGTGAGATCAGATCAATTACCAAAGAACAAAGCACTTACCTCCGACTCGTGTTAGCATCTCTTAAGCAACTAGCTTCGTTTAAAAAAAGAAATACATGTAAAATGAAAATGTACCTATAGTGAAGCGGCTTGCAGAGGAGAGAGTGGATTTTTGGAACCAGATTGTTGAAGAAGAAATGAAACCCCTGTTGAAGAAGAGAGTGCTTTTGAATCTCTTATGTATTTTGTTTGAAAAGGTTTTGAGAGCTTTTGAAAAAGAAACCCCTGTTGAAGACGATGCCCATCCGAAGAGAAGAAGTCAGTGCTTTTGAATCTCTGAATTGTTTCGTCTAAAAAGGTTCTGAGTGCCCTCGACTGTCGAGCCAATTTTTGAAATTGAAATTTTTAGGGACAATCCTGTAGAGGCTCTATTCCAAACTGCAGATAGAGCCTCTACAGGAACCGGTTTGGTAATTCTGAGCCCAACATAAAACTTTGGCTGTAAAAAAAAGAAAAGAGTGAAAGAACACTTTTTCTTTAGATCCCAATAGTCGCATTCTCCATTGGAAGGACAATTCTCCATGTACCCAGAATATCAGCTACCCTTCAACCTTCGAAACTCACAACTTCATCCATTTTTGTAGTGTTAGAAATAGTGGTTTATATTCTGGTCCAACAAGGGGAGTGACGAAATATCATATTTGGGCCCTTTTAAATACATAGTTGTGCCTCCACCTATCAGCTTAAGTTTTTAGGTGCAACGGTCATTTAACAAAACCAGCAACACGTTGACCAGCATAACCATGGATGCAAAGGAAATGGAGACTATGAGCCCAATCTTCCTTGCAGGAAGATTGATTTCCCTTGTTGAAATGGGAGTGGACCTACAAGTTTGATATCACGAGGTGAGCGATATTTCCGCTTCTATATAACTTATAAATGAGGAGTTTTTTTTTTTTTGATAGGAAAAAATGAATATATTAAGAAATAAGTGGAAATACATCAGTCTGGGATGAGCCTGGTTTGGGCTCGGCCCAAGAAATTATGGATACAGATTGGAACAGAAGACTTCCAGTAGCAGGAGAAGCTGTTAATGGCAAAGTTTGCAAGTCCATCTGCCGAGCAATTTGATTCTCTGAAGATTTTGGTTAAACGAAAGTCAACAAAGAGACTACTTAGGTGTCTTGCCTCCTCAAGGAGGTGAGCTATTTGTGCGCACCTAAAAATCCTAGATCGCACATGGGATTGTGCGTGCCTCGGGACTTTCGGAGTCGCCACTGCCTGAGAAGTGCAGGTAGACACAAGGATTGCCTATCCGGGTCTAAGTCTGGTCTGCGGCTTATTAGAGATCTAGCTAAGTCCTCGGTTACGTCCGGGGAAGTCCAAAGACACTCTGGCCCACCCCATCGGTTTGACGGGTCCCTCGGGTCTCCCTGGTTTTTGAGTCAAGTTCACCATTCCTAGATTAGCATGCACCCTTTTTAGTCTGGTGGGGGCCTCTGAAGGTGTGGACCCCTTTTATTCCATTTTTTATCCTTTTATTTAAGTGAGGTGGGTCGGGTACAGGCCCCGTTGAAAGGCCTGTTGGAAATCAAGATTGGGCTTAGGCCCAGTAGGGTTATTGGGTAACCCTATTTTGGTTTGTTTTGGTTATTTAAGCAATTATGTATTTTAATAGCTTAGTGGGCTTGGATTTGGCCCATTAGCAACTATGCAAGCAGCTTTGGGCCCATTTGTTGAAAACGGGCTTGGTTTAGGCCAATCAGAATGTGGGCCCCATAGGTGGGCCTAGGAGGTCTTGGTGGGCCCATTTAGGCCCATGGTCTACAAATGGGCTCAGGATAGCCCAAACAACTTTACAGGGTTGGGTCTTACCGATTCGAGTCGATTCAAGTCCATCCGGGGCAAAAAAATTACTTTTTAAGTTACTTTTAAAATTGATCGTATTTGATATATGGTTTGGTTTGAATTGTAGATGCAATACGGTTCAAGTCGGACTGCATAACAAGTGCGGGCATGTATGGATCGTACTTCAAATACGGTTTTTGCCTGATTTTACAATTTTGCGCTGATTTCGGCCGGGATCAATCCGGTGAACCTTCTGACGCGTCCAGCGACTGCTGTTGAGGTTTTCAGCACGACTTCTGTTGTGCAAGTATCTTTATTTGTCTTCAAATCGCTTTTTCCTTCCTTGATACTCCATTACTTGCCAACTTGCATTTATGAGGCTTTGAGAAGGGATGAAGGGGGAAAAGTTTATGGGATACAGCAAGTTTCCAAGGAGGACAAACCCCTCCATGTTAAATGAACAAAATAAGTTGATCACATTAGACTTAAGTTAATGTAAGTGCTATTTTGGGATTGAAATCACTCTCCTCCCTTCAAGTGGTATCTCCTTCTCGCCATGGGGAGCCCAAAGCCATGCAAAATAGGAGCCAAAAAGGTGAGAAAAAAAATAATAAAGTAAACAGTAAACACTTTAGAAAGAGTCAAACTTAATGTATATTGAATGAAATATTACCAGAAACCTCCCTTTTGCTATTACCTTCTTGTCCTTGATATGTGGTTGTTCTCCGAGTAATTTTGGCAACGCTTCCGCACTCCCATTGATTTTCCAAATTGGGTTTGAAAAGAACCTTTTCACTTTTGGAATTGAAAGGGATAAAAGGGGAAGGTAAAGGGTATGGCCTAGGGGCAATTTAGGGATAAAATTAAGCTTAAAAATGAGAGGGCATTTGGACAGGGGAGAAGAAAAAAACGGAGAGTGGGGAGGTTAGGGGGACCAGCTTGTCAAAATGGGGGGGAGGGGAGGGGGTGGCCTCCTATTTATAGGCAAATTTTTGTGCTCGTATTTGAAATGAGGGCGTGCCTTGCCAGTATTTCAAATGCGGGCGAACCACGTCCTTTAAATCTTCGCGCAAATCGGCCAGCTGTCACCGTATAGGACACGCGTCCTGCTTCTAGAAGGTTTGCCCACATTTGAAGTACAGACATGCCTTGTCCATATTTCAAATACGGGCGAGCACGTTTTTAAAATGCTGGATTTCAAATGCTTTATTAAATTTGATTTATTTAAAGATTTTTATCGGATTTTTTGATTATTTTATTATAAAAACGAGATTCTTTAATTACAATATTTAAGATATTTTTAATAAACATCTATTTTATTTATTTTATTGATTTATTCTATTTTTGCTGCCTTTTTTGCCAAACGGGAAGTTTTCTTGAAATTTCAACTGCCCATAACTTCTTTGTCTGGTGTCCGATTTCAACAAACTTAGTGTCGTTGGAATCAGCTTGGAACCACTTTTTCATTGGGATCAATTTGGGCAGCTGAATTGGGGTCGAGCAAAAAGTCAACTTTTTGCTCCCAAAAGTTTGACCGACTCATAACTTCCTCATCCGGACTTTGATTCCAGCAAACTCAGTTGCGTTAGAACCGTGTCTTATAGCTCTTTTCAATGAGATAAAGTTTGATGGCCAATTCTCCTTAGATTAAAAAGTCAATTCTTGACCCCTTAAGAGTTTGACTTTTTACCTTCACTTTTTATTTTCCTTCATTTTAGGGGTGCAAAAATAGGTGTCTACACTATTGTCCAAAGATCGTTAGTTATCTTTAAGAAGGCTTCAACCATGACTTTTGAATCTGACTTAATCACCACTCTGTCACAGTTTAGAGCTATTGCAAGTTTGTAGCCTTTTACTAAAGCAGTTGCCTTGGCAAGAAGGGCATCCGCATTCCCTATCCCATTTGCAATGGCCCCTAACATCCTTCCATCTGAATTTCTTGCAATAATACCCACCGCAGCAGCGCCTGGACATCCTTTAGCAGCCCCTTCCACATTGATTTTAATCCACCCAGTCATGGGTCTCTTCCACGTGAAATGCTCCTTTGATCTCCTCACTCTTGTCTGTCTATTCTCCTCTTCTATCAGTTGTTCTGAGTCTCTCTGCAAAGAATAGAAAAGAGAGTTTATTAGGTTCAAGTTTTGGGCTTTATTTTCATATATTACATTGTTCCTAGTCTTCCATATCACCCAGCAAAGGTTTGCCCAAGCTGCCTTAAGCAGGTTCCCATTTCTGTCCCTAGCATTGTCGAATTTAAGAATGTGCTGGAACATCCATTCCTTACAGGACTGAGGTTGGAGATTAATTGGTAGACGCCCGGCCAGCCCCCGCCCCACATAAAGCCGAACCAAATTGCTCTTAAAAGATTACTTTTGAAGAATAGATGCAAATGTGATTCTTGCTCAGTGTTGCATAGGACGCAGTTCTCAATTGGGATCCCTATTCTCTATTGAAGGATATCATTCGTGGCATTTCCTCCCCTCATAAGTTTCCAGAGAAAAAAACAAATTTTTTTAGGGCAAGGTAAATGCCAGACCTTTAACCATTGTTTCTCTTCGAATGCAGAAGCCATTGGAGCATTTAATAACTTATAAGAAGAAGAAACAGAAAATTTGCCAGAAGACATACCTCTCCATATAAGTTTATCCTTAGTTGAGTATTTACTGATTGGGATGGATACTATTTTGTTTACTACCTGTTCCGGCCACCATTGTCTTAAGGTTTCTACTTTCCACCTTCTCAAGTTTTGATCTATCAATTCAGCAACCAGCATCTGTTCATCACATCTTGAAGTGTCCACCTGCGGATTTGATATATTGTTAAACCATCCTTGATCATGAATTGAAATAGACATACCATTCGAAATTTGCCATGTTTTTCCCAAATCAAGCTGAGCTTTAGCCTTGTTTATTTGCTTCCATAGCCAGGAAGCATTGGCCCTGGCTTTTGCATTCAAGAAGTTGTTTGTTAGAAAGTATTTAGCCTTGAGGATTGCAATCCATGTCTTTTTTTTCCTCCGTACCAAGGGACTAGGCGACCTTTGAGAGCATTGCTTGATTAAACTTCTTTGTGTCCTTGATATTCAGACCTCCAAATCTTAAAGGGAGGAAGAGGCTATCCTAGCACAGAGTGTGGAGGGTCTTGTGTTTGTCAGGCTTGAACCAAAAGAACCTTCGAGCCTCCTTGTCAATCTCTTTAGAGACCTTAGATGGTAGCTTGAGGCAAATCATCGTATATTGAGTACTTAACACTACAGAATTGATGAGAGTTACCCTTCCCGCTTGGGCAAGCAATTTTGCTTTCCATCCATCCATTCTTCTATTGATTCTTTCTAGCAATTGATTGAACTGTTTGGGCTTGGGTTCATTTAGAAAAATGGGGATGCCAAGATATTTACCCGGTTGTTTAGTAGGTCTGATTCCAAAGAGCCTAACAATTTTGCCTTTAGGTTGGCCTTTGATATTTGGACTTAGGTACAATTCAAATTTATTGAGGTTCATTCTGTGCCCTGCCATCTCAGAGAAAGTGTTAGTAACATCCAAAAAATGAGATATGTTAGATTCATCAGCCCTGCCAAACAAAATTAAGTCATCAGCAAAAGAGTAAATGAGTAATAGGATCAGCTAATCTAGTAACCTTTATCCCATGGATGAGATTGCTTTGTTCCACCTTTGCCAAAGTCTGAGAGAGCACTTGTTGGGTTAGAATAAAAATGTAAGGAGATAAGGGATCTTCTTGTCTGATTCCACTGGACGGTCTCACAAAACCACAAGGTTTTCCATTGATTAAGATGCAATAGGATACAGACCTTATACAGAACATCAGCATACTAGTAATCATAGTCCCAAACCCGAAAGAAAGCAATGTTTTTTCAATGTATTCCCAGTTGAGTCTGTCATAGGCTTTTGCAATGTCAAGTTTAACTTCAAAGAGGCCTTGATTTTTTTTTTGTTTTTCCTTTTTATTTTATTTTATTGTGTGATATAGCTCCTGAGTAGTGATTATGTTTTCCTGAATAATTCTCCCAGGCACAAAAGCGCCTTGGTGGGGGGAGATCAACTTACTCATCAGGGGTCTAAGCCTATTGACCAAGATTCTGGCAATAATTTTGTAATAGAAGTTACAAAGGCTGATAGGCCTAAACTCCCCCACTCTTCTGGGGTTATCACACTTAGGGATGAGCACAATATAGGTATAATTCATCTTATTATCAAAAAATCCATTGATGAAAAAATCCTTGACAACTTTGCATACCTCAGCACTTATCGTATCCCAGTATGTCTTGTAGAATATGCCTTGGAATCCGTCAGGGCCAGGGCTCTTAAGATCTCCAAGTTTAGAGATTGCATTCCATATTTATTCCTCTATTGCAGGTCTTATGAGGCATTCATTCTTTGCATCTGACACAGAAGGCATTATGTGGTTTAGGAGAGAGAAGTCCCTTTCTTTGCTGTCACACATAAAAATGTCAGTAAAATAATCCACAAAAATGCTTTCCACTTCGGCCATCTCTGTCACCTCCTCATTGCTTTCATCCCTGATAGAGACAATTTAATTTTTATGTCTCCTATTAATTGTGGACAAATGGAAGAACTTGGTGTTCAGGTCTCCTTCCTTAACCCATTTGACTCTAGATTTTTGAAGCCAGAATTTTTCTTGGGCTTGGAGGGCATGGATATAAGCACGGTTTAACTCCCTTTCTTTCCTCTCCAACTCAGGGTTGTCACTGGACTCAAGCAAAATTTGGGTGTCCCTCAAGTCTCTATATAACATAGAGACTCTGTCATTGATGTTGCCCACAGAGATTTTGTTCCATTTACTCAAGGTGCTTTTGAGTTGGGTAAGTTTGCTACTGAGTTTACCTTTGTTGGTTGCCCAACTGTCCTCTATGGTTTTCCGACATCTATTCTCATCTATCCAGAATTTTTTGAAACGGAGGACCCTATGGCTTCTAGAGTTGTTGTTATTGAGGTTTAGGCATAGGGGGTTATGATCTGAGCCTACTATAGGGTCTTGCCACAGTATAGAGTTGGGGAAGAGGAAGCACCATGAAGTCGACCCAAGGACTCTGTCAATTCTTTCTCTGATTTTTCCCCCTCCCTGTCTGCCATTGCACCATGAAAATCTCATTCCTTTACAAGGAATGTCAATCAGATTACATTCATTACTGAAATTGGAAAAAAGATTAGCCTTGTTTACCTAACGACAGTTACCACCTCTCTTTTCATGATCAAATCGAACGACGTTGAAGTCGCCCACTACACACCATGGCTTAGTAGCTCTCAATGCAATTCTCTTCAGATCTTGCCATTGGAGTTCTTGCATTTGGATGTAGGAACTGGCGTGTACGAACGTAAGCTCGAAGCTCTCTCCAGAGGAGAGAGTTATGCTCGTATGAATGTACCAGCTTCTGTAATCTTCCACCTTAATGTTGCAGGTGCTGTCCCATAGGATCTAGTAACCATCCGCCTTGTCCGATGCAGGGATCCACCAATATCTTTGAAAACCCATCCTTCTTATGAGAGTTGCAGACTTTTGATCATTCATTAGAGTTTCAGATAGGAATATGGCATTGCGTCTAGCTGTGTGTATGAGATTACACAAGTGAAGCCTTTCTGGGGGTTGACCCATCCTCCGGCAATTCTAGGCTATGATCTTCATTTCTTTAAAGAAGGCTGGGAACACCCAGTAGAGGGGGAAGAACATGAACCAGAGTTCTCAGAATAATCATTCAAGTCTAAGATAGCAGAATGTGTGGCCTTTCTTTATTTTGCAGAGGCATGGCCCCCACATCCAGTCGAAGAGGCATTTTTATAAATGAGGAGCTGATTGCTCAATCAGAAGCATTTTTATTCTTGTTTTCACAATTAAATATCACAACAAAAAAACTCGTTTTTATTGGTGGTCAGAAAACCACCAGTAAAACCAATAAAATCGCCGGTGATGTTATTAATGGCGCTCAAACACAAATGCCATTAAAAACAGCATCGCTAATACTATTAGTGGTGTTTCATGCCAGACCGAATCCTCTCTTTTGAATCGTCGTTCGAATGGTCATTCGAACGACGATTCAGCGACGCGTGTCCCGCTCGATCTCTCTCCTTAGCAAACGTCGACTAACGCGTTTGGCTCGTTAGTTTTCGTTTTCGGCCAAAACCAGTTACTTTTGGACTGTCCAACCACTAGACCAAAGAGGCATTAGACCGTGGTTCGCCCGTGAGCATTCCTCTACCTATTCGAACGAAGTCGACGAATGCCCAAATACCTGTTCCGACGAGCGCGAGAGGCAGAGGATTTTCAAAAAATCCTTCAAAGTATACAAAACCACCTTCCTCTTCAACATTTGCAAGCTTCTTGGTTTATCTTGTTCCTCTCCAACGAACGAAGGGCACCAAACTTCTTGGTTTACCTCCTTCCTCTCCAACGTTTGCATCTTTAAGTGATTTGTAAGTGTTGACTTGATTAGTATCATTTCATTTCCCTTGTTTTTTTGTATGCAATATTCATGAAATGACTTATACATACATTTCTATGTTTCGAATTTTTTCGCACCCATATATACATTATACATGAATTAAACTCAGAGAAAAAAGGAAAAGAAAAGAGAACCACATATTTCCCCCATTTCTTCTCATTGGGGAACTCTAGGGAATTTTCCCCTAAATGGATGTTGCCGATGATATGCTGGTGAAATCAGAAATGTAACTCCTTGCATGCAATGGCATTTGATACAAAAGAAAAAAAGACAAGCATGCAATTCTCATTGCTTGTGATCAGATTCCTGCTCCAACTAAAATTTCAATATAAATAAAATATAACATGAACAACAAACTTCAACGGCATCAGAAGTTATATCACCATCCATATTTATTGCCGTGACTATTATCCAGATTAGCATGTGATCATTTTTGGTAAGTCAATATTTTAAAAATGCCCAAACTCAAGTGAAAAATCAATATATTTGAATTTGTGGTTGCCTTAAAAGCTTATGGTACATGTGGCAAAAGGATGACATGTATGCCGAGTTGTAATCAGATAAGACAAAGACTGATATAGTATAGACCCAAACTGTAATAATGCAATCATTCCCCCAGTGTTGCTTGTTTAAAAAAAGGGAAGTGGGTGTGTAAGACATGGAAATTAGGCAGTGGTGAAAGACTAAGAAAGTGAGATATATAGAAAAAAATGATGCCACCATTGATTCTTTCGATTTTGTCGAAGAATCAAATCTTCGGGTGAGATTCATTCTGATAATATCCTCACTAATACTGGATTATATCATCTTTTAGTCTCAAGTCTCTTATTTTATGCCTAATAAGTTCCTTCAGATAATTAAGTTCTTATTGTCTTCATCTTAGATTCTATTTTACTCAATCATCTTCCCTAAGATCTAGGTCTCCATAACATATGGATTACTTGAAATCCTCTAGAATAACATAGAAGTATTGTATTTGAATTGATTAAATATCCTAAAACACTCCAGGAAAAAAATAAATGAAAATAGGGAAACTGGCGGAATAGAGTTAGGTAACCACCTTATCAAGGTTCCTATGCCCAGATATTTTCAAATTAAAAAGTGTATAAATTTTGCTCTAATAAAGCATTGTAAAAATCCAAAATTCTGATCATGAAAGTCCAATATCTTGCATTCCTATAATTTTTCCAAGTTTCACACATTAACGGTCAATATTTGTGCTAGATAGACTTTGAGACCCCAATGAAAGAGGATATGTTTTTGTCCCAATTGAGACCTTGCTCTTTTGCTTTCTTATGGTTTTCTTATTTTTTTTTCTTTTTTTGTTGAAAAGACATCTGTCCCATAAGAGACATCTTTTTCGAGGGGAGTGGCATATTGGTGGTCCTTAAGGTGTGGAGGCCATGTTATGGGATTTGATGATAATAGAGGATTAAATTTTGGCACATTGACCTAAGGTTTGAAAGAGTCAAATGGGTCAATGGGTTAGGGGGTCAGCGTGTGAACTAAAGAGGACGAAACCTAATTGAATAGATACATATTAATTGCTAAGGAACAATAAATTTATTAATTAGATGATGAGAAATTCTATCGTCAAGGAAAATACCTATTTAAAAAGCCTTGTTAGGCTCAAAACAATTCAAAACACATACTGGAAATCGTGTCAAAGCACACTGTAGAGACATTCTTCTCAGTGAAATATTTTATTCTCTACGGCTATTGTCAAAGTGATGAGATGGCATTTTGAGCCTTGTGATGCACAGTACAGAATGCACAGCCTGGTTCCTACAGTGAATTTTTACAGTGAATTTTTGTTAAGTTCTGCAATTGTTTTTCTTTTTCTTATTTTTTCTTTTTTTGCATTAAAATATTTTGAATTCTAACATCTTTAGTTTTCAATTATCATACGCTGGATGTTGATATGCATAAATTCAATAATCATACGCTGGATTTGTAATTTCCAACAGAGGAGATGAATAAATCTCACTCAACATCTTTAGTAGGTGGATGTTGCTCAATTGGCTCGAATGACCAATTTTGTTGTCTACCTTGTTAAGTACTACTAAGAATTTTACAGTTGAAATGGAAGGAAAAAGAGATGCAAAGCGTTTGTATTAAAATGATTTCGTTCGTTTCAATTGAAAGAATAGATTATTTTTATTACATTTAATGAGAGTTTTGTCTTTATTTTAAAATTCCTATGTTACGTGATGTTGTTGGCTTTAATGAGAGTTTTTTGCTTGAAGCTGGAAATATAAATTGTGAAATTGCCTCTGTTAATGTGCAGGAAAAGTTTGACTACTACAATGGAAACTGTTGGATCATCATCAACAGGACAAAAACAGCCGCGCAACAGTTGGCTACACTTCAGGTAAAGTTTCCTTCACTTATTTATTTGTTTTGTTCTTGAAGTAAGCATGGAAGCAATCCAATATTTTGGATCATTCTCTTTGTATAAGTTTGGGTATGGTTGTCAAGATGACGGTTATTTTAATTCCTTTTGCATCCTTGTAATTCTTAATATATTATTGACCATGATTTTCCTTTTGTTCTTTCAGGGAATATTATGTAAACGAAAGAATAAATAATCGTATTGAAGGTGAACAAATCCCGACGAAGCAGCAGGTAGGCATTATCAATGGTACCGGTTAAGGAACATCATTAATTTTATTTATTTTGCACTTCGTCGATCCTATGCAAATGAATTTATCTATTTAGTTATTGCATTTTAGTTATTTGCGGATGCTGCTGGAGCATGGAAGTCGATGAATCAAGCTGAGAAAGAAGAATTTAAGCGAGCGTCACGGCTTGAGTGGGACGAATACAAGAGGGCTATCCCACAGCAAGGGCCGCGAAAAATATCTTATCTATAATTGGAATTATTGTGGATAATTAGTTGAGACTGATATATTATTTCGTTTTACCTTTCTTTTTTGTAGGCTGAGATAAAGACATGTTGTTCACCTGGACGTTTCACTACGTTTATGCACGGTCTTTCATTCACCGCTTCTCAGGAGCATTGCCTTAGAGATAGTGGCTTTCACTGTCTACTGAATTTACATGCGACGAAGCTTTATCGGCGACTCTGTCATTGGATTCTTCCGAATGTAGATACAAAGAAGAGATGTATCAGAGTTGGGTCCCAGAATATTTTCTTTGACACACACGACGTGAAGACTATAATTGGGTTACCCATAGAGGGGATAGATGCTGATACATCTAAATCAGAAATCCCTGATACGACAGAGTTGAATAGATTTTACGGGGTACGTAATGGAAGCATCCCTATTGAGAATGTTGAGAAGAGCTTAAAGAGCCTAGAGAACGATCATGAGTGGATCCGTTCTTTTGTATTATATTCGTTGACGACCTTAGTAAGTCCATCTTCAATGATTGATGTGAGTGCATCCTATCTTCCCTTGTTGGTCGATGTAGAGAGGATAGGAGGTTACAACTGGGGGAAGTACCTTTTAGACACATTGATGCATCATGTAGCCAAGTTTCAAAAGGGCAAACGGAAATCCGTCAATGGCTGCTTATTATTTTTACAAGTATGTATAGTATTTAAAAGATGCATTGGCTTCTTTATCCTAGCCTATGATAATTATAGTGCGTCTAATGATATTTCGATCGTTGCTTAGTATTTGTATTACGATCGGATGATCGTTGGTCAAGCAACACCTCCTACCACTCCACGTATGGCAGCGTGGACGGATGCATTGCTTTTCCAAAGGGAGAAAGATGAAATGGCGCTCGGTGGATATGGAAATGGGAAGGTATACATATATATATTTGAGTTGAACTGATTATTGTAGGTTTTGTTGTCAATTTTGCAAATAATTCAACATTTCTATGTACTGACTAATATACACGTTAAATATTGTAGGTGATTGAACATCGTGTTGACAGCTGTGTCGAAGATGAGGCATCAGGCGAAGCCCATGAATTAAATTTCATTGATCTTCGGCAATTTCGTGGAGATCCAGATCCTGTAAGATTGGGTTTTATTTATTTATTTTTTATTAGTTTTCTTATTACGAACACCTCCGCATGTTTTATGATTGGGAGTGGTGTATTTCAGGTTATTCAAGGTCATCTCACGAGGATGTTGGACACGTATAGCGAGATGCTAAATCATGTGAAGTCAAGGGAAACCGTGGACCCCTCCGATATCCACTTGCGATGTGAGAGCCCTGCTCATATGGATACTCCCGACTGTTCCATGCCTGATGTTCCTGATGAAGCAATGATGGCACCCTCCCATTATAGCACCCATGAGAGCGGTGATCATACCACCGCTCTCGACACGGCGGTGGTTGTGGAGGTACAAAAAGATAAAATGCAAGAGGATGAGGTGGCGATAGTTCCGTCTCGAAGCAACACCGGGATCGAGGTAACCAAACCTCGAAGAGGGTTACGTAAGAAGACGCGTGGGAAACATGATCGCACTCCATATATTGGCCATCGCTTGCGTCCTCGATTGGGCCCAAAAGGAAGCTCAATCCTACAATACGTTCGCGGAAACAAGCATTCTGAGTAAGATAATATTCGTAAACTAACTTGTAAATGTTATTTATGTATTATAATTCATAGTGAATAATTCCTGCTTGTTTTTTTCAGTGAAATAATATTCAAATTTGATTCCATCTTTGCGTCGGCAACTGAATTAGCTTGTTTGTTAGACAACAAACATGTTAATAGTGTGGTATGCAAAACTTATCTTGTGAATAATATATTGTTTATTCAATTGTACATGTCATTGCTCATGGTATTTTTTTATAGGCTATCAATGCTTTTGGAGCATGTCTTATGAAGAACCAACAATTGTCGACTAGCCGCAAAGTTAGCCAACATTATTGTCCCACATATATTTGTGTAAGCACTTTTTGTGATAGCACTAGTAGTCGTTATGATTGTACAAATGTTGTTGTTCAAGGCTAGACTAATGACTAAAATTTCCTTTCATATATTATGTAGGAGTGGATGATGATTTTTGATCGTGGTTCCACCGAATCCTTGCGTCCTTACTTCGATCCAGGGCGACTAGGGTATTCTGTGCTTGCATGCAATCTGGTAAGTTCCTTGGGATGCAATGTGCCACCTTCACATATGATTATTTTCAGATTTTTTTATGCTTTTATCCTTACTTACTTAGCAGTCTGTAGTAAGTTCTTTACTTATAAGGGTGTCTTACTTGTATGTAGATTCTTGTTCCCATGTATCTGCGCAATCATTGGTTTCTTTTAGTTTTAAACCTAAAAGAGTGGAGAGTGGATGTGCTTGACTCAATGGATGGGGGCGTCGTGCGGGACATCAATCCATAATTGAAACGCAGGTAATTTTTTTATTAATGAAATTTTCTCATACCATTTACAACACTTATCATATTGACACTCGCTTCGTCACTTGTAGATCCAGATGTTGGATAAGATCTTACGTGACTTCGGAGGTGGTGATCAATTTCCACTTCTACTGTGGGAGTTGCGGCGGGTTAAGGTCCCACACCAAACCAACGGGTAAGTCGTTAGGTTTGTTTTGCTTCATACATAGTTTTGTTTTGCTTCATACATATGTTTACTGCTTACAAGTGATGTGATGTGATTATATACCGTCAGGTCTGATTGTGGTGTCTTCATGATGAAATTCATGGAGGTGTGGGATGGCACCACCTTGTCTCAAGAATTTTATCAGGTGCACATATAACTTAAATGTTTTTTTATAATTATAGTTATCAAGTACGTCGCTAGTAACACACAAGTACATCTTCTATGAATTTAGAGTTATATGGCACAGTTTAGGGATAAGTTCCTTGTTGACCTCGTTAAGCACCCTTCGAACCAAGTGCGGGACATCGTTCTTTCTAAGGCAGCAAACACACATGAAGCGGAGACTAGTGAAGGTGAAAAAGCCGAAGAGGTCAGACCTACCTGTCACATGTTCAATAACAAGGTTATTTGAAACTAATAACATTCAGGTGCGTACATAAACTTATGATTGCATTGTTTACAGGTATGATTCACAACTCCAACATTCCTGGCTCGATAGCAAGGTGAAGAAGCTGAAGGCCGTCTTAAACATCCAAGTAGGACAGAAGATTGTGTATAGAAAACTTGTACATTAAATTGTTTGTAAATTTATTTTGCTAACGAGTGAAGATGGTTGTAAATTTCGGTCTCTATCTGTGGGAGGAAAACAATTGTAAAATTACAATATTTGTGCATAATTTTAGGTTATATAATTTTCATTCTATCCCCATTTTTTTCCTATATAATTTTCTGGTAATCCAAATTATCATTACGAAGCAAAACCACCATTGTAGGGAGAACAGGATGAAGCACTGTCATGTTACAAGTCCCACAAGTCCAACAAACCCTACTTACAAGTCCAACAAACCCTATTTACAAGTCCAACCAACCCCACTTACAAGTCCAACCTACCCTACTTACAAGTCCAACGAACCCCACTTACAAGTCCAACGAACCCTACTTACAAGTCCAACCATGCCCACTTACAAGTCCAACCTACCATATTTACAAGTCCAACCAACCCTACTTACAAGTCCAACCTACCCTATTTACAAGTCCAACAAACCCTACTTACAAGTCCAACCTACCCTACTTACAAGTCCAACCAACCCCACTTACAAGTCCAACCTACCTTACTTACAAGTCCAACGAACCCTACTTACAAGTCCAACCATGCCCACTTACAAGTCCAACCTACCCTATTTACAAGTCCAATCTACCCTACTTATAAGTCCAACCAACCCCACTTACAAGTCCAACGAACCTTACTTACAAGTCCAACGAACCCTACTTGCAAGTCCAACCATGCCTACTTACAAGTCCAACCTACCTTATTTACAAGTCCAACGAACCCTACTTACAAGTCCAACCTACCCTACTTACAAGTCCAACCTACCTTACTTACAAGTCCAACCAACCCCACTTACAAGTCCAACGAACCCTATTTACAAGTCCAACCTACCCTACTTACAAGTCCAACCTACCCTACCCTACTTACAAGTCCAACCATGCCTACTTACAAGTCCAACCTACCCTATTTACAAGTCCAACCAACCCTATTTACAAGTCCAACCATGCCCACTTACAAGTCCAACGAACCCTACTTACAAGTCCAACCATGCCTGCCTACTTACAAGTCCAACCTACCCTATTTACAAGTCCAACCTACCCTACTTACAAGTCCAACCATGCCCACTTACAAGTCCAACGAACCCTACTTACAAGTCCAACCGTGCCTATTTACAAGTCCAACCAACCCTATTTACAAGTCCAACCTACCCTATTTACAAGTCCAACCAACCCTATTTACAAGTCCAACCTACCCTACTTACAAGTCCAACCATGCCCACTTACAAGTCCAACGAACCCTACTTACAAGTCCAACCAACCTCACTTACAAGTCCAACGAACCCTATTTACAAGTCCAACCTACCCTATTTACAAGTCCAACGAACCCTACTTACAAGTCCAACTTACCCTACTTACAAGTCCAATGAACCCTACTTACAAGTCCAACCTACCCTACTTACAAGTCCAACCAACCCCACGTACAAGTCCAACGAACCTTATTTACAAGTCCAACCAACCCCACTTACAAGTCCAACGAACCCTATTTACAAGTCCAACCTACCCTATTTACAAGTCCAACGAACCCTACTTACAAGTCCAACCTACCCCACTTACAAGTCCAACAAACCCTACTTACAAGTCCAACCTACCCTACCCTACTTACAAGTCCAACCTACCCCACTTACAAGTCCAACCTACTCTACTTACAAGTCCAGTCCAACCTACCTTACTTACAAGTCCAACCTACCCTACTTACAATTCGTAAAAGATGGAAAAACAATACTAAGGGTGACGCTTTTGGGACGATTTCCCGACGCTCGAGCGGGAGGTTCCGAATTTGGGTTGGTTTTTAAAATTTTTGGACCGTTTTACGCTCGCTCGAGCGTCAAGCGCAACTTTCACAAACTCAGAAAACCCAAGCGTGACGCGTTCTGCGCGTTTTTCGACCGCTCGAGCGTCAAGGCAAATTTTAAAAAACTCAGAAAACCCGAGAGTGACGCGTTCTATGCGCATTTCGACCGCTCGAGCGTCAAGGCTAAACTAACATAAACACAGGAAACCTGAACGTGACGCGTTCTACGCGTTTTCTTACCGCTCGAGTGTCAAGGTGCAAATTTCAAAAAAAAAACCACGAACCCTAAATACTTGCACGCGCCCTTCTATTCTCCTATTGCAACCTTCAAACCACCGCCCCCACCACCCCTTTCACTATTCGCAATGGTTTCGTCAGGAATTTTCGAATTTGTGCTTGGGATTGGATCCAGGGCATATTTGCGTTCGTCCAAGGTATGTGGGGTGTATCTTTTAAAATTTATTCCATGCTTTGAGGATTTCATTTAGGATGGATTATACGTTGAAGAAGACGACTCTTGTCATCTTCTTCATGGATTATACGTTTCCTTTTTTCTTGACGTTTATTTTACTAAATTGGAACTCTAAATAGATAGACACTTTTGAAATAGAAAATTTAAGTAATGTATCTTAGATACGTGGAAATAAACAAACACTTAAAGTGGTTCATATATGCTTTGGTTAGTAGTTTATGGTTTTAGGTATTTATACTTTTATTTTTATGCCTTACTATTTAATAAAACTAATAATCGAATTTAATAAATATATTATTTTTGTTAGAAAATGAAAATAGTTGTTGTACTTATGTCTTTTTCTTTAAGTCTGAGAAAATGTTTTTTAACTCAAGCAAAGAATATTGATATTGAAAATTTTAATATAAAAATGAAGCAAATCTTTCAATGAGATAGTGCTCAACTCACTGAAAGTAGTTGAATAAAATGCAATATGTTGTATGCCTAATAATAATTGAAAAGTTGATCTAGAAAGAAGATATCCTTTTGAAATGAAGGAAATTAAATCTCCTTGTAATATGACTATATTGGTTAAAAAAATAAAATTACATGGTTAAACCATTTAATTTAAGTATAATGCGTTATGCATACAATTTGTAGTTTTCGTATTTTATAACATGAATATGATATAGCAAACAAGTATTTTAGTTGTAACCATCCAAAACACAAAATTTTACTTGAAAAAGATTCAAAAACATGAAATGCAAAAAAAGAGAAAAAAAAACTTTGATTTAAATATCAATGAAGAGACAATGAAAAGAAATATAACTATATTCAAAGAAGGAAAATTTATAAGAGAGGAAAGGGTGATCCTGCTAAGAAATTTTAGCCTTCAAATGATCAGATACAAATCTATAGTAGGGTAAGATTATGTTCATCCTTCTATATAATGTAATGTTTTTTTTTGATTTAATGAAATTAGTTAAAATATGCTCAAATAATGTAGAACTCTAAAATGAACAAACATGTTTAATCATAATGTATTATTAATTAAGAATTTAAATAATCCCCATTTTCTTTGTCATCTTATTTTTATTAATTAATATAAATATCATCATAGGAAACAAAATTTATATTATTATTAGTATAATGTAGGACAGTGGGTAAAACTTTCACTTATTGTCATTTGACAAATTTTCTTAGTCGGTTTTTCCTTTTTTCTTTATATTATTTGGAATTTAACTATCATAATTATTTGATAAGTGTTCTTTTTGTCAAAAGAAGACTAAAAAATTTATTCCTCCACTAGATTCATTGCACTAAATTGAGACTCTGAAAATAAATTTTATTTTTCCTCTTTCTTAAAAGACCTTGAAGATTGAGGTCTTTCAATCTTTGCAATTTTTTTATATAGAATTAATCTCCAAGATTATTGTTGCTAGACTCAAACTTCTGATGGAAAATTTGCTTATATTATGCCAACAAGCTCTTTCCTTGGCCTTGGAACAGAGGATTCTTACTTGCCTGCTTATGCCAAAAATCTGGATGGAAGCTTGAAAGCAAACCATAAATAAACTTCTCTTCTCTTGTTGCTCTCATGTAGAGTGACTGTTAGAATTAATTCTTAATCTAAGTCCCCTTTTTATATATAAACCTCAAATGCCTAATAGATCCATCCCCATATTTCAATCTAATCTTGATTTTGACTATAAACAAAATCTAAAATCACTAATCACCATGTGAATACTCTTGAGACCTTTATTTAGGCCCAATCTGACTTCACGTGGGGTGTATCTTTTAAAATTTATTTTATTTTTGTTATATTTCCTTTCTCCTTCTTCCATTGCTTGAATATGTGCATCTCAACCTTTCTTTTCATCGAGATCTAATACTATACTGTTAATGCAGATGCCTAAAAGACACACCCGAGGGTCTACATCTAACGTACAACCTCATGAGGTTGATACAGAAATATTTCTTGACCACCATGCGCAAATGAGGTTTCGTCAATACCTGCTCAACCGAAGTCTCCTGTAAGAGCGGGAGGTAATAATTCGCGAGCTTGATCCCGAGATTACTTCAGTTTTTACTTCTAGGGGTTGGGAGCCTTTGCTCACAAATCTTCCTGCACCCCAAGCCATCCTTGTTCGGGAGTTCTATGCAAACATGTATGATTGGTCCCTTAGCCCTCCCAGATTCGAAGTGTCTTTTCGCGGTCAAACAATTTCCATCACCCCTGGTATCATCTCTGAGATATTAGGGATACCAAGAGTGCCTGAGCCTCGATATCCTTACCATGAGACAGACCCCCCTTCACCTACTCTTATGGCATCTTTTGTGTTAGGCAGTACTACCCCTTTCTATGGAACACATCTAGTGATTGATAATATTCCAACTCATCGGTCAGTTGTTCTTCGGATTATGAGCACCAACATATGCCCAGTGGGTCATTTACATACCCTCCCACTCCAGAGACTTAGCTTCTTTTATGCATTACTCCAAGGTCATTCAATAGACCTTCCTTCTCAAATGATTCGTTCCATGCTACACATTATAATGCACGTCAAACGGAAGCGGAAACTTATATTTCCTTGCCTCATTACCCGACTCATGCAAGGACTTGACGTAGTAATCCCAGAAATTGAGCGACCTCTAGTGCTTCCACCGCCTATTGGGCCTACCACCGTAGCACAAAGTGTTGCGCATGCTAATGCTGCTATTCGGGTTGGTGCTCTTCGTCCACGGCGTCAATCATCTTCCCAGGCTGGAACCTTTCATTCTGGTTCATCTTCGGCTGCTCCTTCATTTGATCCACCTGCTGTTATGGATTATTTGTCAAGGATTTATGAAGTCCAGCAACAATCGCGTGCAGAACTGGCGCTGATCCGATCTACCCAAGAGACGCAAGGCCGGTAGCTTTCAGAGTTACAGGGAGTAGTGTCACAACTTCAACTGCACCGTAACGAGGGTGAAGAAGACAAAGACGAGGATGACGACAATGAAGGAAGTGAGGCAGACTGAAGTAGAGAGGGGAGCAGAAATTTTACTTTTTTTGTCGTGGCTTTGATTTGCTCTATTTTGTGGCCAAACGCTCGTTTTTTTTATTTGTATTTAAGTTTGTACTCCATTACTGGCTTGCACTCTTGCAAATTTAGCACACTAAGCTTGCTTCTTAGAAAAATTGTTTTGATCTCACCATGCAATATTTTGCTTACTCTATTTGGAAATTGGTTTACGGTTCGTATTGGTTCAGCAGCGTAAACATGAACGAAGGTCTCGTGTCTTATCAACGCGGCGTTTTCAGTCGGAGCTACTCCATGTAAAATCTGGTGGCCCAACGATAAATGTGTATGCAGGAGCTCGTGTCCACATATTTCACCATTGGTTATAGCAAATTAAACAGCCAATGCTCCAACTAATATTAAGTCATGAAAATTGATTAGTGACCCTATATCATTGATTTGTTACCAAACGGGTTTCTTGTCACTTGTTTTTAAAAACCCCAAAAACAGTTATTGTTACCAAACGGGTTTCTTGTCACTTATTTTCAAAAACTGAAAAACAATTTGAAATTGTTATTGTTAGATTTTTTTTTTTTAAACATATGAGTTGGGTTATTTAAAGGGATGATTTGGAAATATCATCCATCTAACATATGACCCTCTACATATATATTATATATTATATTCATAATAACTTTGCCCAAAAAATATATATGTCAAATCAATTTGTCACACATCATTATATGAGATTGATTGTTGTTAAGAATCCCCATGGTAAGATTTTATCATTGGAGTTAGTTCTACTAAAGAGTTTATAGAAAGGAAAAAGGAACTTTTCAAGTAATAGGGATTTAAAGAGAAAAATAAAAATAAAAACAGAGGCTGCAATAAATGGATTCAAGTCTAGTCTATGTCATAATTAAAATACCCCATCCTATACCCATTTTCAGCTGGCAAGTTAATGGGTTTTCTCCCATAAAACTACAAAACTTCCAAAACCCCTCATGTTATAAATGGCCTGTGTCATATGTCAACCCATTCCCAACATGTTTAAAACAAGGTGCAGAGAACCAAAGTGAAGTAGGGATCAATAAAAGGAAGGTTATGGAATTTTAAATCTAATCTATTGGCTTATAAGTGTAGAGTTGGAGCATTTCTTTTGATCATTATTAGCAAGACAATACATGTAAAAGAAAATAATAAAAAAGTTCAAATTAATATCTTTTTTTAACAAGATTTTGATTTGGTCTTTTTTTTTTTTTAAAAGATCGATCCATAAGGGTCAATAAAGAGAAAATATTAAATCCATAAGGGTCAATAAAGAGAAAATATTAAATGTACTTAAAAAAAATAGTTCGAATTTAAAATGTTATAATTTTTAAGAAAATAAGATAAAGATTATATGCATATGTATTATATGTAAGAATATAGGAGTAGTGGCTAAATTCTAAATAATTTATCTTCACATATAAACTTAGATATCATTCATATTAATCTTTTCCATGCTAATAGCATATTGTATTTTTATGCTTTTAAATTTTCTAGATTATAAAAAAAGAAAAATATGAAAATTAAAGATTAAAACATGCAAAGTATCATGCAAACTCAAATAACATGTAATTGTCAGTTGTCTAACTGATTAAGAATAAATTGAAGCAAGCCACTAAGATGAATATCTATACAAGATAAAACTCAAAGTACCACACAAACTCACACGTCTATGCTCCTTTAATTGCTACATTTACTTCTTAACTCAAGTTTAATAATGAACCCATATCGGGCTAACAATTAGGACCGAGGAGGAGGACAAAAGAAAACAATAGGAGCAGGTTCAAACAGATCCAAGCTGCAAAGCTATAGGGCAAGAAGCATTGCTTTAGTGGCAGGGCAAGTTGAAGGAATCCACTACCTGAAAAGTGAACAAGTGACTTAATAAAATGAAACGGCAAGAGCAAGTTAGAGTATTCACAACTGGAAGTATTCAACTAATACCGTAGGTTGTCCCATTGTGTGCTTGCATTCAGTGGATTGCCATGCTACATCACAAATGGCTGCAAAAACAATAATTTTATTATTACAACAGGTTTGTAAATTATTGATTGTGAGTCAAGAAATTTGAACTATTACTTGCAGCATCTGAGTGAAGCCATAATTCCCTTGAATACCCTGGGCGAAAATCCTATGATCAATAACACCACCTTGTGACATTTGGTTGGAAGCAAAATATGCCTCCATATTTTGTCAGTTGCCTTATAAGAAACACCAAGACTGGGGTTGTTTGCAAAACAAAAATAATGGAGTAAAGTATACCTGCACTGCTGGCGTATGTGGAGTCATCGGTGCAATAGGCATCATAAATGCATCCCTCATATAAGGTGTTAGTGGAGTGCAAGAATTCTGAGTAGATTGGCTACTAGAGGTAAACGCCCCAAAAGTTGCTGCAACCTCTGTTTGGATCATGGTTTCCTCTACTGACTCATTGACCGCTTGTTTTGCTTTCTTCCGTGTACGCTTGATAGATTTTTCCAACGCACCTTTTTGCCTACGAACACTTGAACCAACCCGACCACCCCTTAGCTTCTTTTTAATACCTTTTGCCCTTGAAAGGATCTTCGTATTGTCAATGCCGGTAGCTGGAGAATCATTGTCCCCAACACTATTGTCCCCAACACTATCTAGAAGTGTGCAATCTAACTGAGAATTTGCTTGTGAAACATTCACCCTTCCAACTTCACTTTGACTTCCTTCTTTTCTTGATGCATCATCCATATCTCTAGCTTTGTTTTTTTCTTTTACTATTCTATTCGCCTCACATTCAATCTGTTTAACCAGATCACTCGCAAAAGCAGAGGACTCTTCATGCAGTGAGGCCTTCCTTCCAGCTTGACAAAATTGCAACACAATTCTCTAAACCTCCTCCCAATTGCCGCTTTGGAGTCCTCCTCAGCAACAGCCCTTTCTTCATATGCAACCAAACCACTCTTTGCATCTTTAGTCCATCTTTTCAAGATATATTGATCAGGTATCTTCTTTATCCTATTAGCACAAAGAATATAAAATGCATGACTGCACAATATGCCACTGAATTCAAATTTCTTACAGCTACAATTGACTGAAGTAGTTTCGCGATTGAATGTAACAGTATGTTGACGAACTCTCCGTTCGGCATCATTATTGACTTTATACTCAACCAATCCGCCAACTTCCCCACAAACATACATCTCACAATTAAGGACACCATCAAGTATTTCTTTACGAACTAATTCAAGGATTGCTTCTGTGTAGACGTTTCGTGCACATTCCAACATTTGATTTCCCTCAATCGGTAACGCAGGAGTACTATTTATCATCTTACAATCAGCCCTCAGTTCCTCATACCGTCTATCATCTAATAATTCATCGAAGCGCCCCAAGAATCGCAATAAATCCTTCTGCCTCTGTAGATGACTTTTCAGTGAAGCATTCATGCTCTCAGACCTTTGTGTCGTACTCATGTTTGCACAGAACGTGTTCCTTCCGTATGCCAGAGACCATTTCTCCTTTTCCTCAAACTTTGCTTTCAACCATCTATTCGAGGATAAATCATATTTGTTAATCATTGTGTTCCATGCTTCTATGAATTCCTCATCGTCTTCATACTCGTAAACACATCTACTAAAATCTTTTGCAAACGATTTCTCACTGTTAAACACATCGCTAAGATGCTTTGCAGCGTTTTGGAACATGTGCCAAACACAGAAGCGATGGAATGTATCCGGAAGCACCGAAGCTATTGCACTCGTCATAGCTTGGTCATGATCAGTGAGAATTGTCTTCGGCCTCTTACCAGACATTGCTCTTACAAAGCTTTCAAATAACCAACTGAATGTTTGAACAATTTCATCATATAATAGGGCAGCGCCAAAGATCTTGGTTTGTCTGTGATGATTAACACCAACAAATAACCCGAATGGTCTACCGTACTTGTTTGTTCTATATGTGGTGTCAAAACAAACCACGTCACCAAAGTAAGTATAATCTGCCATCATCCCAGAGTCAGCCCAAAATATGTTACTAATAAGATCGTCTTCATCTAACTGAATGGCATAGAAGAAGGATGCATCTTCCGATTGTTTTCTTTGAAAGTATTCCAATAAGGCTCCTGCATCTCCATGTTGCATGGCTACCCTACGTTTGGACCGCAAATAATTCTGACAGTCTACCCGCATGAATCCTAGGCATTCAACGCCACCTACTTCCCTTCTCATCATTTCGACAGTTCTCTTGGGCTGTATCCCTGTTGAATCTGCAAGATCAATTTCAGCTGCCTGGGCCTCTGTTATTTTCCGATGCGATCGTAACATATGGACCATGCTTGGCAAAAGTAACTCATGATTATGCCCCTCCTCGAACTGTGTAATTATATATTTTCCACTCGCTTCCAATACAATTTTTATTCTTGCCTTACACCCAGTCCTTGTATTTGCACGATGTTTTACAACCGCCATATCCCTTTTATCTGTCCGACGATAACCTTCCTTTGAGCAACAAAAAACCATATCCAGGAGGATGCCCGTACGTTGATGCTTGTGCTGTAAGTCTTTTCTCGTTCCGAAACCAGTTCGTCTTGCATACTCATTATAAAACTGATGTGCGTCGTCTTCTGAATCAAACACCATCCCAATCTTTGGTAAATGTGCTGTCTGTATTGATTCTTGCAAACCATCAACATCCCTATCGATGGTGTCTTCAATGCCATCAATTGATCTAGATGACAATTCCTCCGCACTATCCATTTTCGCTGTGTTTTCTGTTTACATATAAAACCCTCATTATTGTATAAGCAAATAACCAGACTTAAAATGAAAGATCATAAGAGGCCAGGTTTGTTTCGTCCTTCTTAAAACCAACAAGTACAATGGATAAACAACATTCACAAGGTAATTAACATCCAAGATGATCAACCCATGGTACATTCAAATTGAACCAAAAAAAAAAAACAATTAAATAAAATAAAGGTTTACTTAAAAGGAGAAGAAAATAAGCATTACTCAGACACGAGCACATGATCAAGCCACTAGTAAAGAATAATAATAACAAATGGACAATTACTAAAAATGAGAAACTAACTTAACTAAATATATAAGCCTAAGAGGGTGTTTGGTGGGCATTATAGAATCTGGATTATACTTGAATCTGATTACATAATCTAAAAGCCGTGTTTGGTTAGGATTTTAAGGTCGGATTCTACTATCCAATTGCATAATCAAGCCCATAATCACTATCTACTTTTTTGGTGATTATAGGGATTATGGACATTGGTGCTTAAATTTCCAAAATCTTTGTTTTTAGAGATTATGTATAACAAATTATATAAAACATATTATAATAAATAATAACGTTAAAAGTATTATAATGCAATATATTATAATATTATAATATATTAATATATTAGTATATTATATTTAATATCATATTATTAATATTTCATATTATATTAATATAATAAACATATTTCATAATCATAATATTAAATTAAATTTAATATATTATTATAATATATGATAATATTTAATATATTAATATAATATTAATATATTAAAATATAATAATATATTAATATATCCTACGCAATATAGTAATATTAATAATTCATATTATATTGATTTACATATTATAATATAATAAACATATTATATTGATTTATTGCCATTAATAATATTATATTTATAATAATTTAATTATATTAATATAATATTATAATATATATACTATTTTACAATTTCATATTGTAATAAATTTCTTATACTAATATAATAAACATAAATTATATTATTATAATATGATTCATATTGTAATATAATATAATATTATAGAAGTGTGCAATTATTATAATTGTTACGTATATTATATAATATTATAATAGTATTATATAATGTTACAATGATATTATTATAATACACATAATATAACATTATTATATGATATTATATATAATATTATTACTATATAAATTTGAATATTTAAGTAAAAAGATACATATTATATAATAATATATACAACTTTAAGACATTTATTTTTCTATATATATTATATTATATTATATTATTTTTTATGTAATTTTTTATACAAAAACTTCAAATTTAATTTCAATAATCAATGTCAATCAAACATGATTTTTAGATTCTAGTTTACAAATCTGACTTCATAATTTTGCTTATCTAAATAGGATTTTTAGATTCTTAAATCTTGGAAATATAATCTGGAATATAGAATCTAGGTTTACTAACAAAAAAAACGAAGAAACACAATGTCACTTGAAGATTACGTGATAGTGAAAAAGCAAATAATTCATTCCATGCATTTTCAAAAATATTTAGACGCTCACCGTTCGTGCAACTCGATTCCGAAGCAACTCCTTCAAGCCGTTAGCTCCCAAAATTCGGGCAGTTCCTCAAGATGTCAGGTATGAACTTCTTCAAACAATTTAATCAACCTCAACGCAATGTACAATGTTGCACAGTTAAATTTAGATGAATTGCCAGGTCGATGGAAACCAAATGGGAAAGAAGAAGCACCTGAATCTACAGTCTCGCATAGTTAATCAACTTGAACTCAATCGGTGGGACAAATCAATCATTCTCTTCTCCAACAAACGTGAGGGGAAATCAATAAATTCCAATCGTCTGAGCGCAACAAGAATCGAAGAAGACAAAGGAGGGAGTTTGAAAACTTCGTTCGTTTCGTGTTTTGCGGGCGCAATAGGAAGGAGAAAATCCATTCGGCCGAACCATGGTCGAATGGTTCTTATTAACAATTCGGCCGAAAACTTTGGTTAACGGCTCACGGCCGAAAGCCAAAACTAACGGCCTATCGTCGTTAGTCGCCGTCCTCTCTTTCGATTCAAAAGAGAGGACGCGTGTCGCTAAATCGTTGTTCAAATGACCATTCGAACGATGATTGAAAAGAGAGGATGCAGGCACGTTTCATGCGGCGTTTTTAAAACCACCACTACGTTTTTTTTTTTTTTTTTTAAGAAAAAAAAGAGCCCCCCGCCCTCGCTCCTTTCCCCCTTCCCCCAGCCCCTGAGACATAACCAATCGGGATGATCTGCCAGAAACACTCCAATTGAAAAGATCAAATGATCACAAATACTGCTATTTTAGCAAAGAAAATTTTCACTGACAACTTCATCTGAAATGTGAAAAACAAAGCTAATACAACATACAAAGCAATAAGAGAGGAACGTTTAAAACTTTGGATATAAGCTTTAATGGAGGAATGCAGAATCTCCTAATTCCCTGCCGAATATAAACTGCTGAAGATGTCCTTAGCTTGCTCCTCTTCGAAAACTTGGAAAATGGTCATCATGTCATGCCCCCGGACTGATGGTAAATGCTTAAGATGTTTTTAGCCTTTTGGAGGAAGAGTTTGTGAAGGCTGCATTCTCATGATTCTCTACAAGAATCATTGGATTCATCCAATGTAATTTTGAGTTGAGATCTTGATTTGCATGCTTTTTGACAGGGGCTCCACTCATTATCATGGAACTGTGTTTTGAAGGAAACAAAAGCATAAGGCAAATTTTGAAGGAAACAAAAATATAAGGCAAATTTTGCCAAAATAAAAACAAAAGCAAATCTCTAACTTCAATTGTTCAGACAAAAATAAAAACTTAAGACAATTTCAAATTCAGATGTATGAATCTCTATCGGTGCTCTGTTTTTTTGGCTCACATCTGTCTGGCAGATTACCTAGTGAAATCTGGCAATCCATCATTCTTCCCATCGCCGGCAAAACTTCCTGAACAGCCTCTGATCACTTGTAATCTATCCATGATCTCAGAGGAACAGATCTCACTAAAAGGATGAACACATCTCAATAATGTTTCAAAACTGCGAGTATGCAAAAAGTAACAAATGAGAGCAAAAGAGCAGGATTCTCGATGAGATTGACGGTTCAGAATTTCAAATAGCTTATTGATTTTGTTTTAACTCAAAGGAAATATGATTTTATAAGAACAAGATAGAAAAAACTAAACTAAGTTGTCTCCGTTGTGGAACGTCATGGAGGAACTCCAGCTTTGGATATTCGATTCGAGACCCCAGCCGTAGGTTCCTTGGATTCAATGATTACTTGCAGAGATGCAGAAAAACCAGTTCGATGAGAAGATTAGCAGAACGATCCATTTTCCTTTTTGATTGTCAAGAGAAGATGGGAAGGAGATACTGAAACTCAAATCCACAACGTATCAGACGCAAATCATCACAAATTGAATAGAAAGCTAATATTCATGAGATATGTCAGAGGATCAAACACATGGAAGATTCAGTGATTTTCTTTCATGGAGAATCAAGTGAAGATGAAAATTTCTTGATCATATGCAAGCTTCTTTCGTTAGATTCAAGACAGATCAGGTGAATTACTTGAAACGAAGCTCGGAATTCTCCAGAAACCCTAGAGAGAGAGAGAGAGAGAGAGAGAGAGAGAGAGAGAGGAATATACCGGAGCCTTCATGAATCTTTATGGATGGAACCTGCCAAGCGAAATCATTAAATTTCTTTTATCTGTTTTAGGGATTTTTAATGGCGGTTCTGCGAAAACCCCGCCAAATAAAATACACACCGCCCCTAATTCGTAGTTTTTTTTTAGTAAATTGCTTGCTAATTTGATCTCTTATTTCATATTATTCAATCACTTAAATGGAGTAACTGAGAAGTTTCATCTAAATACAAATACTTAGAAAATAAAGTCGTATTTCCTTATACTAAAGAAACAATAGATTAAGTCTAATCTAAACCACTTACATAATAGTAATCTTGTGATCTTCATATGATCTTCATATCAGCAACGTGCTCCTTCGTGTTTGAATTGTTGGCCTTATCTGCAACCTTATCTTCACTTAACTACTCCTCTTCACGTCTCTTACTCCTTATCACACATTGTCTCCATGCATCGATGAACCATCCAACTTAGAGCATAATGCTTGGGTCGTAGCACACAGCCTCCAGCTTAGATCCCAAAGATATGTCTATGAAAAAAAATATTTCCTCCAACCTTCACCAAAAATAAATTTCCTCACATGTGCTATATATTTCTAATGATATAGCTTCAACAGTAAATGACAAAGACGATTGCAGAATTCTAGGAACCATTAACCTCCATCAGAACATCGATGGAGGTTAATGAGAATGTAACCAAGTAGAAATAATGAAGTGAAGCACAATGATCAAATAACAAGTATACCCATGTAAAAAGAAGAGTGCACTTAAACACCACACAATTTAAATCTAACAGAAATAACTAAACATTAGGATCTGTGTACCCTGGAAAAACCCTTTGTCCATTCTAGTCAAACTCAGTACCCATAAGCACCAACGATTGGAACAAATTAAAAATAAAATAAAAATGTTAGATAGATAGAACAATAGGAAGAATAAGTAGTAGAATGAAAATTATCAAGATTAATTTGTGCTTCAAATTGCAGCATCTCATGATCAAAATATGGACGAATTCAGGTCAACGTAGTAGAAGATTTCATCCCAAAGATGGTACTGTTCAGTATTGATGGAATAAAATATTCTGTAGTGATAAAAGGGTTGAAATTGTCTGTAGCGGGCCTGAGATGTTACCACGTGGAACATCTCACAGCCCTGCTTTTTCACCATTTCTAGAGCCGTGAAATGCTCCACATGAAAACATCTTAGGCCCATAGCAATGTTTATATTGCAGGCTCATGCGGCAGACGATTTCATTGTGTGCATCCTGTGTTATATATACGTGCAGCATCCTTTGTGTTTTTAAGTTTGTAATTGCTTTATGTGGAGACACTTGAAAAATGAAAAAAAATACTAAATGTGGGATGCCTGTAAAATCCCGAATTTTTAATAACATTAAAAATATTAGATTTTTGTTGTTAATTAGTTTAATTAATGGAAAACCTTAGAAATAGAGAAAAGGGAATTATTTAGAGAAAAATACTTAAAAGAAAGTAATATAGGAGAAATTATTAAAAGGGGCAAATCCATTAATTTAGTTTCGTTAGTGGGGTTGGTGGTTTGGTATTGTAGCAAGCAAGGGTAAATTGGAGATTTGAGACAATAAGCGTGGAAATGGGATAGATTAAGGTTAGTTTTGTGCTGATAATAATTAGAATTATTTTTCTATTTGAATTTAGCCGTTTTAAATAAAATGTATGTACATGTGAGTGATTAGGTGGAGGATCAATCCAGTAGATCAAATGGCTGGGAAAGTTGAGAGCATGTAAGGAGATTTCGTGGGCGAGCATGCAGCGAACCATGATGTTGGGTGAGGCGAGTATAAATACCTAGTGTATTTAGGAGCATAGGCTTTGGGCACACTTTGAACTCAAGGGAAACTGCGGCTGGATTTTTAGGGCTTTGGGGAGAAGAGCAGACGCGTAGTGTTCCTGTCAATCAGCAGCGAGTGTTCAGAACCATCTTGCGATCGGAGAAAGAACTGGGTGGAAGGTCGATAATTGAACTCTCGGTTCTAGGAGTTGCAGTTGCTGGGAGTTGAGCGTATAACAGGTGAGTAGCATCGTTTTAATCTGTGTTTTGGATTTTGATCTTGGAGATTAGCCGAACTGCATGTTTATGGAATATCTTAGTTTTGAACTTGAGTTTTCGATGAGATTTTGAGGCGTGATTTTGAAGTACGTTAGATTAATTTCGTTTTGCATTGGATCATCTATTTCGGGTGGTATAAGTATAGGAAAATTGTTACAGAGGTCAGAAATTTGGTCAGTCATGGTGTTATTTCATTAACAGCGATTCGTAAAATACATAAGGGTATCCGTTGAACTGGCGCCAAGCTAATTCACCTCAGCGGCAGCTTGGCGCATACTACTTTTTGGGTCTGCCGAGCTGGCGCCGACTGCCCCGAGCTCAGCGCACCCACCCAATTGTCAAATAAGGTGCAGCTGACCATTTTGAGCCCATTTTTGGTACCTTCATGCTTAAACTTCCTAGCTAGAAGCTAAATTAGGATGCTAGAAGTATTATAAAGTGGTCGAAACCTCTTGAGATTGTTCCATAAATTTTAGTAAGACTTATGAGTTCTAAAAGTCAGGGTCGAAGGGTTGGTTGATAGTCAAATTGTTGTTATTGATACCATGAGTTGTGGTTCTGTTTATATCCATGTTCTACTATTATTTTCCAAGTTGTGATGTTGTTTAACCGGAGTTTTATCGAATTATAATGTGCTGGGCAGAATTTACAAAAGAGTTTTCCTTGAGTTGCTTGTTTACACCGATTTGTTTGAATATGGTTCTTGGGTTTGAATATGCATGTGGGGTTCCAGGGAGGATTGTTTTTGGTCCTGAGTGGCCCATGAAAAATAGTAATTGTGGTTAATCGTTGTTACGTTCTATGTTGGAGTTTCATGTTTTTTGATTGGTTAAGTATAGAATGATGATTTTGAGAATGTTACTGGTTTAGCTTGTCCTGGATCCAGAGTCTAAGCTTAGTAATGTGATGTTATTGCTTCGTTGGTGTAATTGCATGGCTTTGAGTGTTGCCACTGCTGGTGTAGAGCAGCCAGAAACCCTGAGTAGGCCTGGTTGTCAATGCCGAAACCCGATGAGTAGACCGACATTGGATGACAAAACCCTGAGTAGGCTGTCATTTCAGAGTGTCCGAAACCCTGAGTAGGCCGGAACTGTGTACATTGAGGGGTGGATGTCGCCTTGGCATGTCAATTAACCAATGTAAGCAACTACATGACATTGACAATGGTGGTATTTGATTTTGTTTGACACGATATGTTTTATTCACTGGTTTGTTGGTATTTATGGTTCATTGAATATTCTTCATCGGTTATTGGGTATTTGTATCTCCTGCCGATGTAGAGCAAAATTGTGACCCTGAGTGGTACGATGTTGTCAATGCCAAAACCCAATGAGTAGGCCGGCATTGGATGACGTTGTCATTTCAATATCCGAAACCCTGAGTAGGCCGGATATACATTTGGAGGCGTGGGCATGGTTATGAGAAGACTTTGTTTTATGTGACATTGGTATATCTGGAAGTATATCTTGAGATGTAAAAATATGATTATTCGCTATGTTGTTGTCAGTTATTCATTATTTTATCGCTAGCTTCAGGATTTGAGACGAATGTTATTGCTTGATTTACATAATGGATTTCCGCACTGATATAAATTGGATTGTTGAAGTTTAGTCGGATTATTCGGACTATGTGTGTTATCATCATTGTATATGGTTTGTAACCGTGGGATGTTTTAGAACTGAACTAAATGTATTTGTGCATGCATGTGCTGCTCACTGGGATATTCGTATCTCATTCCGTATTGTTTTGTTTTGTTTTCAGTTGCTCTTGGAGAGGACGATATTGCGGGTAGTTGCTCGGTCATATGAGTTTATTTCAATTTGGGATTTGTTTAGCGTACTCTGATTATATAGATATTTTGGTATTCATGTTTTTCCTTCACTCTGATATTGCGATCTTGTGTTTATATTAACCTCCGGAGATGAGTTATGGGTTCTCTACGTAACTCGGATCTGGGGCGTTACAATGCCACACAGAGCCTGCATCTTCTCCTATGCCCCCTCTCCTCCAAAATTACAGCACCAATATTTTAACGCCACATGTCCACACAGTCAGTTTTTGAAACTTATACCGTTTGGTTTTTAATTATCCGTTTCTGTAAATTTCAAACCAACCTTTTGACTAGAGTTAGTCTTTTTACTCGGCCTCCTCAAAACCCAAAAAGCAACCCTACCTCACCTCTTGTCCTCTCCTTCACGCAAAAAACCTTTTGAATCAAGTGCATTTTTTCTTTCCTGAGATGTTGAAATATCATGCTACCTTTGTCATAGGTCCGTGCCTGTTTATTAAATGAGGCAACTTTACATTCATCCACACCAAGCAAGGCAACCAGGTTATATAGACCAAGCTACAGAAACTAGTCTTTGTCAATAGGTCATAGGTCCGTACATGTTTATTAAATTAGGCAACTTTACATTTATCCACACCAAGCAAGCCACCAGGACATATAGTCCAAGCTAAGTAAACTGGTCTTTGTCAATAGGTCCATAGCTCGAATATGTTATTTTTTCATCTACAATTTTCTTATTTTTATTTTTATAACTAATGCTTATGAAGATGAATAAGACCGATTGCTGCCTTTTGTCTTCATCAGGACTCCTATCATAATCAAATTTGTGGTGTAATCCACCAAATCTTTGCACACACAGGATGGTATGCAATAGGAGATCTTCTTAAAGTTAACTGCCAAACTGGAGGAGCATTGCTAGAATATTTTTATTGGAAGTGAAGTAGTAACAAAATGTTTGCTTGTTGCGTTTTTATGTTTATAATTGACAGAATGATTCGTGTAACCTCTTTTGTGTAGTCATAAATTTTGAACTTTAATTTAGTTGTTCTTTTATTTTATGTTTCAGATACATAATTTCTTACTACAGATAGCTTGTTTCCTGGTGTGTGATTTGATATAGGTGTTGTTTGGTAATTTTCACTTCTTTCTGTTGGTGGAAATTCAAAGCACCCATCAAATACAAGATAATACAAAATTAGTTTCCAATCGGTTTCCAACCAATTTTCACTTGGGACACATAACGGATTGAACCTCATTCAGTAGGAAAAAGGGGAAAAAAAACTAAAGCAGATTTCAGTAAACCCCCATCAACAAACCCCTAAAAAAAAACTTGCCACCAACAAATCCCATCGTATACCGAAACCCCAAAGAACTGGAGCGCAAACATCCTCATACCATTACAGAGATGCATCTTTCGATTTCTGGTTAAGAGCCGATACAGCTACTTCCCCCAATATCGATCAATACGGGTTTGCCATTTTAGACAAGTGGTTGGCGCTTTAGCTCCTCCCGACTTAGAAAATCAGCATTCTGCAGCCATTCAAGGAGCTTTTCATCCATTCGTTTGCTTACCCAACTTTGCTAGTAAATGGACAATACCAAAAACTTTACGAGTTCGTCGAGAAAGAGGGAAGGAGGTAGTAGAGAGAGGGAAAACCGAGTTCCAACTGAGTCAAGTGGAAACCATCCACAACCTACTCTTCATTCGCGGTTTCAACGCTTTTGGTGGCTTCTCCGTTTTCTTCCCTTCATTGCTTAATACTCTCTAGAGTGATAAAACCGAGTTAGAAGAGAAGCTTAGAAGTTGCAGGTAGGGTTTTCTCCGTGAAGGAGAGGACAAGAGGTGGGGTAGGGACATAGGGTTGCTTTTTGGGTTTTGAGGAGGCCGAGTAAAAGAACTAACTCGAGTCAAAAGGTTGGTTTGAAATTGACAGAAATGGATAATTAAAAACCAAACGGTGTAAGTTTCAAAAACTGGCTGTGTGGACATGTGGCGTTAAAATATTGGTGCTGTAATTTTGGAGGAGAGGGAGCGTAGGAGAAGATGTGGGTTCTGCTGCACAAGGCAGCCTCACACTCTCCCACTCTGAAGGATCCAATGAGAATCATCCAAGTAGGAAGCATATACATAAAAATAATATCTCCAAAAACGCCTTTGACATAGGAATTTAAAAAAAGAAAATTCGGCCAGAGACTATTAATCGAAGAATATTTACAGGGGAATTATTCTAGTGGAAGGCAATGGTAGATTATTCTGGGGAAATTATTCTTGTGGAAGACCATGGTAAATTATTCTAGTGGAAGACATTAATCGAAGAATACTTACAGGGATATATGCCATCCCTTCTTGAAAGCATGTAGCTCAGCCGCTAAATAGTTATATCCATCTAATTACAGAGACAGAGATCTAGAGAGAGAGAGCGAGAGAGGGATTCCATGGCGGCACTAGAGAAGCCTCACGCCGTCTGCATACCATTCCCAGCACAAGGACACATAAACCCCATGTTCAAAATAGCCAATCTTCTTCATCAAAAGGGCTTCCACATCACCTTTGTGAACACTGAGTTCAACCATCGACGCTTGCTCAAGTCTGGAGGCCTCCACTCTCTCAAAAACTTACCAGCTGACTTCCGATTCGAAACTATCCCCGACGGCCTTCCCACCTCCGACGTTGACGCTACCCAAGACATCATCGCCTTATGTGTGTCCGTAAGAAAGAATTTCTTAGCTCCCTTTCGAGACCTTCTTGCCACACTCAACGACACACCCACGTCCAAAGTCCCTCCGGTCACCTGCATTATCTCAGATATGGGTCTCGCCTTCACTCTTACAGTTGCACAAGAACTCGGCATCCCTGCAGTCCTCCTCTGCGTATCCAGTGCCTGTGCCTTCATGGGCTATGTTCACTATCCTCATCTCATCCAAAGAGGACTCGCACCTCTCAAAGGTACGCTTCAAGGATCCAAAACCAACCTTCTTATTACATTTCTCCACAAAAATTTTGCTAGCTCTATCCAGTATCTAACGGATTCAGGACAGTGCTCTCTATCTGAATTTTTTGGGTTCTATATAACGTAGAAAAGTCTATAAAATCTGTGCTTTTTTTAATATGTATTTGCTTTGTTCTCCTCTTTATTTATTTTGATTCCGTTTGTGATTTATGCAACAGCAAGCTTATATATATCTAGTTATTCTTTAAATTTGTAGATTCAAGTTATCTAACAAATGGGTACTTGGAAACTCCCATTGACTGGATCCCCGGCATGAGTGGTACCCGTCTGAAGGATCTGCCAACTTTTATTCGAACCACCGATCCCAATGATTTCAGGGTCGATTTTGCCATTGAAATGGTAGAAGAAGCTCATAAGGGTTCTGCAATTATTCTCAACACGTTTGATGCACTGGAAAGTGAGATTTTAAATGCGCTTTCCCCTATGTTTCCTCCTATCTACACCATCGGTCCTCTGCACTTGCTCCTCAACCGGGTTTCAGATAATGGTCTGATCAAGCCTATTGGATCAAATCTGTGGAAAGAAGATCCCGTGTGTCTTCAATGGATCGATTCTAAAGAACCCAAATCGGTCGTTTACGTAAATTTTGGCAGCACCACAATCATCACCCCCAAGCAATTGATAGAGTTCGCATGGGGACTTGCAGACAGTGAGCAAGCCTTCTTGTGGATCATTAGGCCAGACCTTGTTGCCGGTGACTCGGCTGTTCTGCCGCCGGAGTTCTTGAAGGAGACTGAAGAAAGGGGTGCCTTAGCAAGTTGGTGCCCACAAGAACAAGTGCTTAGCCACCCAGCCATTGGAGGGTTCTTGACTCACTGTGGGTGGAACTCAACACTGGAAAGCATTTGCAGTGGGGTACCTATGATCTGCTGGCCTTTCTTTGCTGATCATCAAACAAACTGTAGGTACGCTTGCACGAAGTGGGGTGTGGGCATGGAGATGGACGACGACGTAAAGAGAGAGGAAGTAGAGAAGCTTGTGAGGGGGTTGATGGAGGGAGATCAGGAGGGCACCAGGGAGATGAGGAAGAAAGCTATGGAGTGGAAAAGGAGAGCTGAGGAGGCCATTAATGGTACAGGTGGTTCGTCTTACAGGAATTTCCACAAATTGGTCAAGGAAGTGCTTCTCTCTAAGAAGAAAATATGATCCATTTACATTATTGAAAATATGTTTCAGATCTTAGTTGTATTTAAATGAGAAAACAAGAATATATATGCTTCTTATCAGCAATCAAAGGCTATTATGTATTGTGTTTGGCTCTACATCTCAGGCCAGTTATTTCTCAGTTATCTGCCCTTATCGTTTCCACTCGTGCTTCAACGGGCTATTGAACATCTTCAATTACTTGACTGGTGGTCTTGGCTTCTGTTTAACTAAAAGGATCTCATATGCCATTTTAATATCATTTTAATGATCATGCTTGGATGGTGTCTCCTGCATCAACTCACATATTAGGAGTAGATATATATGTGGCACAGCAGGTGAGGACCATTTGACCCTGCCATCCCAGATGCCATGGTTATATATGGGGAGAAAGTAATCTAAATGGATTATTTGGCATGCTATTTTATTCGTTGACCTTTTCGGCCATCCAACCTCAATTATTGTTAACACATTTTCGCATCTTCCAATTCTTACATTCTAGAGATCCCCACTGAGGACAAAGCACTTCGTCCCCAACCTCTACGTCTGTCATCATGCGTTTGGGAGAGTTTGAATCAGGAACACGGCAAGACAACCCCAAATTGATGAACGTGCGTTTGGTTTCCTTCTCCAGGAAGACAATAAAATTGCGTCGATCTCAGCCTTCTCAGGTTTCTCAGGTTGCTCGTTTTTGTTCTGTTTGCAAGGCAATGGATTGAGATCCTCTACGGCTGAGTCCGTAAATGGGCTCAATCGTACCCAATAAAGGCGTGCCAACCAAAATTATGTCTTCTCTCTTTCTGCATTGGGAAACGAAAAAGTAAAAAACACTTTTCAAACAATAAAAACTTGCCTACTTGGCAAGCTTTTATTAGGTACGGTTGAGCCAATCTACAGGCTCAACCGTAGACGATCTCAATCGTGAGTGATTTGGGAGTGAAGCGCAATTATAGAAGATTTGACTTTTTCAAAACTTGTTTTAAAAGGAAAATTGAGATTTAATGATACTTTTTCCAAATAATTGAGATTTAATACTGTTCACAGAGAATTTCTTCCGACAATACCCTCAAAAGACTTTGAAACCTTTTCAAGTGAGGTTTGCAAGTATTTGGAAAACCGAGGGTATTTTTTTTTGGAAAAAATTTGTAATGAATAGTAAAATGATATTGAATCTTGATCAAAAAAGTATTATTGAATCTCAATTTTTGGTTGACTGAATCTGAATTATCTTGAGAAATATCACTAAAAACCAATTTTCACGAATAAAAAAAAACAAAAAAAGGGACTTTTCAGCGGAGGAGAGGGAGCTGCTTGCGGTTTGATGCTGTTGAGCGTCGAATGGATCCAATCAGAATCATCCAAGTAGGAAGAATAAATCCAATTAGAACCATCCAAGTAGCTAGCTAGGAAAGAATACATTTAAAAAGTATATTTCCAGAAACGCCTTTGAGATAGAAACTTCAAAAAAAAAAATCGGCAGGTGACGAGATCTGTACTGGACTGTAACAAAGGCAATGATAAATTACTCTAGTGGAAGAAATTAATCGAATAATGCTTACAGGGAAGCCTTCCCTTCATGTAGTACGAGAGCTGCGTAAATTCTTCCCTTAAGCATGTAGCTCAGTTCTGGAAATCCTCAATAGTTATCATTGCCTTTGTTACAGCAGCAGCTCAGCCACTCAATAGTTATCCATCTAATTGCACAGAGAGAGAGAGAGAGAGAGAGAGAGAGAGAGAGAGAGAGATTCCATGGCAGCACTGGAGAAGCCTCACGCCGTCTGTATACCATTCCCAGTTCAAGGACACATAAACCCCATGTTCAAAATAGCCAATCTTCTTCATCACGAGGGCTTCCACATCACCTTTGTCAACACTGAGTTCAACCATCGACGCTTGCTCAAGTCCAGAGGTCTCCACTCCCTCAACAACTTATCACCGGACTTCCGATTCGAAACTATCCCCGACGGCCTTCCCCCCTCCGACGTCGACGCCACCCAAGACATCCCTGCCTTATGTGAGTCCGTAAGAAAGAATTTCCTAGCTCCATTTCGACACCTTCTTGCCACAATCAACGACACCCCCGTGACCAAACTCCCTCCGGTGACCTGCGTTGTCTCTGATATCGGCACCTTCATTCTTACAGCGGCCCAAGAACTCGGCATCCCTGCAGTGGTCCTCTACCCAGCCGGTGTTTGTAGCTTCATGGGCTGTGTTCGCTATCCTCACCTCATCCAAAGAGGACTCTCACCTCTCAAAGGTACACATCGAAGATCAAATTAAACCAATTAACCTTCTTATTACATTTCTCAAAAAAACTTTACCCGGTATCTAAGGGATTCAGGACAGTGCACTATCTGAATTTTTTGGGTTCTATATATATAAGGTAGAAAGCCAGTCTATGAATTTTGTTCTATTATTGATGAGAGGGAAAATTGCAGAATCTTTTTTTTTTCTCTTATAAGCTTATATATCCAGTAATTCTTTGTAGGTTCAAGTTATTTAACAAACGGGTACTTGGAAACACCCATCGACTGGATTCCCGGCATGAGTGGTATCCGTCTGAGGGACCTGCCAAGTTTTGTTCGAACCACCGATCCCAATGATGTCATGGTCCATTTGATAATTGAAATGGTACCCGAAGCTCACAAGGCTTCTGCAATTATTATCAACACGTTTGATGCACTGGAAAGTGAGGTCTTAGATGCGCTTTCTCCTATGTTTCCTCCTATATACACCATCGGTCCTCTGCACTTGCTCCTCAAGCAGGTTCCACATAATGGTCCGATCAAGTCTATTGGATCAAATCTGTGGAAAGAAGATCCTGTGTGTCTTCAATGGCTTGATTCCAAAGAACCCAACTCGGTCGTGTACGTAAATTTCGGCAGCATCACAGTCATCACCCCCAAGCAACTAACAGAGTTTGCATGGGGACTTGCAAACAGTAAGCAATCCTTCTTGTGGATCATTAGGCCAGACCTTGTTGCCGGTGACTCGGCCACTCTGCCACCGGAGTTCTTGAAGGAGACTGAAGAAAGGGGTGCCTTAGCAAGTTGGTGCCCACAAGAACAAGTGCTTAGCCACCCAGCCACTGGAGGGTTCTTAACTCACTGTGGGTGGAACTCAACACTGGAAAGCATTTGCAGTGGGGTACCTATGATCTGCTGGCCTTTCTTCGCTGATCAACCAACAAACTGTAGGTACGCTTGCACCAAGTGGGGTGTGGGCATGGAGATGCACGACGACGTAAAGAGAGAGGAAGTAGAGAAGCTCGTGAGGGGGTTGATGGAGGGAGATCAGGAGGGCACCAGGGAGATGAGGAAGAAAGCTATGGAGTGGAAGAGGAGAGCTGAGGAGGCCATTAGTGGTACAGGTGGTTCGTCTTACAGGAATTTCCACAAATTGGTCAAGGAAGTGCTTCTCTCTAAGAAGAAATGTTGATCCATTTACATTATTAAAAATATTTTTCAGATCTTGGTTGTATTTAATTGAGAAAACAAGAATATATATGCTTCTTTTCAGCAATCAAATTCTATTATGTATTGTGTTGGGCTCTACATCTCAGGCCAGTTATTTCTTAGTTATCCGCCCTTTTATTTCCACTCGTGCTTCAACTATCTATTGAACATCTTCAACTAGTTGGCTGATGTTCTAGGCAGATCTCATATGCCATTTTTATATCATTTTAATGATCATGCTTTGATGGTGTCTCCTGCATCTACTCACATATTAGAAGTATATATATATGTGGCGAACCCGCATCCTCTCCAACGCCTCTCTCCTACAAACATACAGCACCTATGATTAAGCAACAAGTGTCCACCCAAAAAGTGATGGAAACGTTAAAGGTTTAGCTTATGTTTCTCCCTCAAATTCAAACAAACATGTGGGTGTGTCTCCTCGGGTTAAAGTTTACTCGATTAACCCTTATCCCCAAAATCAAAAAAGTTTTCCTGCCCCCCTTTTTGTCTTCTTCATCATAGAACACATTTATTTGAAGTGCAACATCTCATGGGGCCCAATGACCTGTAGGCCATGATTTAGTGTTTAGTCAATTCAATGTCCCCTGTGCCATGGCCTGTGTTCTGCAAACCATCTGAAGAGGCCATGGCACAGGGGACGTTGAATTGACCAAACAAAAGGCAAAATAATCATGACCTTTTGGTAAAACAATTCTAACTGATCAAGACCACGCCAGGTCCGTTGTTGTTTTGCCATTTGTTTATGTTTTGTAGGCTTAAAGTTTTAGCGAGTCTTCAACAATCACAACGGACCTTTTGGCAAGAGAACTATGGACATTTATCTAAGTCACAAATTTGGAATGTACATTGTTCAAAGTGATTCAAATATATTTAATTGTCTTCTCCAATTTTTCTATTTTGAGAGATTTTCTTTTAGGTTGAAAATGTCATATATGTTAGTGCAACACTCATATATTTTATTAAAAGGGGAAGGAGTTTGATCTATTTGTTGCACAAATAGATGGAAGCTGAATGTTCATCGTAAGCAGGTCACTGCATCATGGTGTTAACACTTGTATGCCCATTCATTGTTATAATAACAAAATTTTTGTGTAACAATTAATTAATTTTTTGCCATTTTAGCTTGCTTTCAATCAGCTAACTTCTATGGAGATGGCTTTATGGTTATCTTACTGTTTTTTGGGGATTGATGTTGGCAATCTTGATAGCTCGTGCCATGGCCTCTTCAGATGGTTTGCAGAATACAGGCCATGGCACAGGGGACGTTGAATTGACTAAACACTAAATCATGGCCTATAGGTCATTGGTCCCCCAGATGTTGCACTTCAAATAAATGTGTTCCGTGAGGAAGAAGACAAGAAGTGGGGCAGGAAACCTTTTTGGGTTTTGGGGATGAGGGTTAATCGAGTAAACTTTAACTCGAGGAGGCACACCCACGTGTTTGTTTGAATTTGACGGAGAAACAAAAGCTAAACGTTTAACGTTTCCATCACTTTTTGGGTGGACACTTGTCACTTAATCATAGGTGCTGTAAATTTGTAGGATAGGGTTGTTGGAGAGGATGCGGGTTCATATGTGGCACAGCAGGTGAGTACCATTTGGCCCTGCCACTCCAGATGCCATGGTTATACATGGAGAGAAAGTAGTCTTAATGGGTTATTTGGACCATCACATCACCTGGAGCTTGTTGCGTGGAAGATTGGCTAGAGCATCAACCGATCTTCGTCACGTGTTCCACTAATTTATTATGTCAACTTATCATGATGAAATGAAATGGGTTATACCCAAGGATGAGTTGGGTTGTACGGCAGGGGCGGAGCTAGAAAATTAGCTTAGGAGGGGCAAATAATAAACAAAGCTATAAAAATTTGGAGGAGAGGTAAATTTTCTTTTAGCATGTTTTGTTCCAAGTGAGGTATCATTATAGAAGAGTGAATTGATTTTTAGTGATATTTTTAAAAATAATTAAGATTCAGTCAACTAATTTTGGGATAATTGGATGTTAATGGTACTTTTTCAAGATATTTAAAAACGAGTGTCATTTTACTGTTTACCAATTACTAGTCCCCATATTAGATTTACAGGTCTAATAATATGACTTGCAAGTCTGTAAATTAGATTTACAAGTTTGCTAAAGAAGTTTATAAGTCTCTAAACTAGATTTAGAGGTCTACAAAATGTGTTTAAAAGTCCCTGAACTGAATTCTTACAAGTCTACAAAATGGATTTACAAGTCTCATAACATGGTTTGCAAGTCAATAAAGCGGTTGTTACAAGCATTTAAAGTTGATTTACAAATCTATTAATAGAGTTTACAAATCCCTAAATTGGATTTATAAATCTATCAATAGAATTTATAAGTCCCTAACAGATACACACAAAGGGCATTGTAGTCCACGAAAAGTAAAATGACATTTGTATTCAAATATCATGAAAAAATATCACTAATTTCCAATTATCTAAGATTTGGTGATTGAAGCTGAATTATTTTCAAAATGTATCACCAAAAATCAATTTTCTCATAATAAAACTTTCGAAAAGCAATTTGCCTTCCCCCACCCCCCACCCCCCACCCGGTTGTGTAACTAAGATAATTTGAGTTGTATCCTATGATAAACTAGTTGTATCCTTAATAAGTGGGTTGTACATAGTGATAAATTTGGTTGCATATATCCAATAATAAATTAGGGACACATGGCAAAAATCTATGCAAGCTCCAGCCAATCTTCCAACGTCAGGCTCCAGTAGATATGGGGCTGTTATTTGACATGCTATTTTATTCATTGACCCTTTTGGCCATCCAAGTTCAATTATTATTAACTCATTTCACATCTTCCAATTCTTACCTTCAAGAGAACCCCACTAAAGAGAATACACTTCGTCCCCAACTTCTACGCCTATCAACATGCATTTGGAAGAGTTCGAATCAAGAATACGGCAAGACAACCCCAAATTGATCAACGTGTGTTTGGTTTCCTTCTTCAAGAAGGACAATGAGGGCCAACGAGCATTTGGGAGCATTGGAGCTCGATTTGTCGTTTCTCCGGAAAGGAAATGGCCGTCGATTAAAGTGCATACATCGGTCTTAGGTTGCATCGAGGACAAAATCGAGAAAAGATGAATAGATTTGGGAAAATTAATTTTTAGTGGTATTTTATCAAATTATTTAAGATTTAGTCAGCAAAGTTTTGAGTTTTAACTTTTAGTGCACCTTTATCAAAATAATTAATTTTTAATACTATTTCACTGTTACACGTAAATTCTTCCAAAAATACTCTTATACAACTTACTTCCGGGACTTGTATAAACAATAAATTAACTTGTACAAACCATTTTTGACTTGTACAAACAATAAAATAACTTGTACAAGTCAATAAATTAGCTTGTACAAGTCAATAAAATGACATGTACAAGTCATTTGGATAAGTGATATAAGGGCATTCTTGGAATATCGCGTTTGTAATAGTAAAATTGCACTAAAAATTAATTATTTTGATAAAGGTGCATTAAAAGTTAAAACACAAAACTTTGTTGATTAAATCTTAAATAATTTGATAAAGCACCATTAAAAATTAATTTTCTCAATAGATTTTTGTGCTTGTTTTTGGTCTGTTTGCAAGGTTATAAGGGGGTATTTTAGGAATATGAAAAAATGCTACAGTGATTTCAAACTTAAGTGCAATTATATGGAAAAAGTAAAATTGTACATTTTTTTACATTTGACTTTTTCAAAGCATGTTTTTATAAATATTTCCTGATACCTTTGTTTTATAAATATTTCTTGATACTTGATACTTATGTTAAATAATTCAGATTCAGTCATCTAATTCTTGTTAATTGAAAATTAATGATACTTTTTTAAAATAATTGAGAATCAATGTTCTTCCGAAAATACCCTTCAAATACTTTTAAACCTCACTTGTAACAAAAATGAGTGAAAATGTTTTCAAAGTCTTTTGAGGACATTTTCAGACTTTGAGGACATTTTCAAGAAAAGAAACTATTTATTAATAATAAAATGACACTAATTCTCAATTTTTTGAAAAAGTGTCACTAGTCCACAATTACCAAAAATTGTAAGACTAATCGAGAAGAGATGAATAGATTTTGGTGCTTGTTTTTGTTCTGTTTGCAAGGTAATGCTATAATGATTTCAGATTGAAGCGCAATTATATGGGAAAAGTTATACATTGTTGCGGATTTGACTTTTTCAAAAATTGTTTTTTATAAATACACGGGAAAAGGAAAAATGGGTGGTTTACATAATTTTCCCAAAAAAGGAAAATTGGTTTTAAGTGATACATGTATACAATAATTCGGATTCAGTTATCTAATTCTTGGTTATTTAGACTTTTTAAAATAATTGAGAATCAATGTCATTTATAGGTTATTAAGTATTTCTTTTGAAAATGCCCTCAAAATACTTGCAAAACTCACTTGCAACAAAATTAATGAAGGTTTTAAAGTCTTTTGAGGGCATTTAAAAAAAAACTATTTACTAATAATGAAATCCCACTTAATCGATTCTCAATTATTTTAAAAAAACGTGTCAGTAGTCCACAATTACCAAAAGTTTTAAGACTAAATTTGAATTATTTTGAAAAAATCACTTTAACCAAATTTTCCCAAAATGGGAAATTGGGTTTTAGTGAGGTTTGCAAGTCTTTTTGAGAGTATTTTTGAAAGAAACTCTTCATGAACAGTAAAATCACATTGAATCTCGATTATTTAAAAAAGGTATCACTAAATCTTAATTTTCAGGAATTGGCCGACTAAATCTGAATTCTTTTGAAAAGCATCACTAAAAACCAATTAAAAAAGGACTTTTCAGGAGAGGAGAGGGAGACGCTTGTGGATCGAATCAGAATCATCCAAGTAGGAAGAATGAATCCAAGTAGAACCATCCAAGTAGCTAGGAAGAATATACTTAAAATATATTTCCAGAAACGCCTTTGAGATAGAAATTTAAAAAAAAAAAATCCGGCAGGAGACTCGATCTGTAAGTCTGTAACAAAGATCTACCAAAGATAATGGTAAATTATTCTAGTGGAAGAAATTAATCGAATAATACTTACAGGGTAGCGGTCCCCTCATGTACTACGAGAGCTGCGTAAATTCTTCCCTTGAAGCATGTAGCTCAGCCACTCAATAGTTATCCATCTAATTCCACAGAGAGAGAGAGAGAGAGAGAGAGAGAGAGAGATGGGTTCCATGGCAGAGTCGGAGAAGCCTCACGCCGTCTGCATACCATTCCCAGCTCAAGGACACATAAACCCCATGTTCAAACTAGCCAATCTTCTTCATCACGAGGGCTTCCACATCACCTTTGTCAACACAGAGTTCAACCATCGACGCTTGCTCAAGTCCAGAGGTCTCCGCTCCCTCAACAACTTATCACCGGACTTCCGATTCGAAACTATCCCCGACGGCCTTCCCCACTCCGACGTCAACGCCACTCAAGACATCCGCTCCTTATTTGAGTCCGTAAGAAAGAATTTCTTAGCTCCGTTTCGAGACCTTATTGCCACACTCAACGACACCCCCAGGTCCAAAGTCCCTCCGGTCACATGCATTATCTCGGATATCGGCATGAATTTATTCACTCTTACAGTTGCCCGAGAACTCAGCATCCCGGTTGTCATCTTCCATACCGCCAGTGTTTGTGCCTTCATGGGCTTTGTTCACTTTCCTCATCTCATCCAAAGAGGACTCGCGCCTCTCAAAGGTACACATCCAAATCAACTTCTTATTACATTTCTTTACAAACATTTTAGTATTATATAGTTGTGTGCTGTATTTATTTTACTCTACCCAGTATCAAAGAGAGGTTCGTTTTGGGGTGCCACCGTCGGCTATGCGGGTTACGCCTTATGGGCAGTACTCTCAAAAATTTTTGGGTTCCATATATATAAGCTAGAAACACAGCGTTTTCTGGTTGATTACTTGTGAGTGTTGAGTTATGTATGGTATCTCGGCCCTTTGATGTAAATCGTTGTCCCTTCACTTATCACTTATCAGCTTATGCCTCTAAGCTGTACGTGTTTCGAACCTGGATTTGGGGAGAAAATTAAAAAAAAAAATTTCTAAACTTTTTTTTCTCTCTCATTTGGTTAGAACGTAGGAATGTGAGATTTTCTTTCAAAATTTTTCCTTTTCTTTCTCCCCAATGTAAAAATTCTCTAAAAAAAAGATTTTTTGAAAAAAAATAAAAAAAACAACTTACTTTATCACTACTCACACCAGACACCCACATAGTGCTGGAACCACGTTATAGCTAGGGGGGGGGGGGGGGGGGGGGGGGGGGGGGGCAATTGCCTTCCAGAACTTTTATTTTTTAATTAAAAAATATATATATATTTATATGTTTTAATTGAAATTTATGTTTTGCCCCCTCTAAAATTTTTGGTTTGCCCTTCCTAATTCATTAAAATTTCTATATTTCATGAGAAGTGTTTATTGAAAATTTTTTTTGCCCCCTCAGATTTGGAGTCCTGGTTCCGCCACTGCACTCACATAATCACTACCACCAACAAAAACACCACAACCCACCACCCCACAACAGCCACTCCTACCCACCATAAACACTTCCCACTATCCCACCACTTCGACTCCTACCACCACCCATACTGTCCCACCACAATTGTTACCACCCTGTCATGGACCAAAACCATCCCACCACCACCACTGCCCCATCACCCACCATATATAGCCGCCACACTACAAAAAAGCAAGTTTTTACTGGCTGTAGGATACCGCTGATAAACATACAATTACCGCCGGTAATACTTTTACCGACGGTAAGGACTCCCGCCCCAAAACTTGTTGCCGGTAAAGGTTATAGCGGCGGTAAAAAAATTACCGCCACTATTTCTAGGTCATTACCGACGGAAAATTACCGCCGGTAAAAAAAATATTAAAAAACCACATAACGACTTTTGGCGATGGTAATTACCGCCACTAAAAATAAAATTTAAAAAAATAAATTAATGACTTTTACTGGCTGGAAGTACCGCCACTAAAAACTATATTAAAAAAATAAAAAAAATTCGTTGCCATTGTTCGGCAGCAGAGATATTTAGAGAGAGAGGGGGAGAGAGAGAGAGATAGAGATAGAGATAAAGAGAGAGAGAGAGAGAGAGAGAGAGAGAGAGAGAGAGAGAGAGAGAGAGAGTGAGACCTTGGAGGCTATCCTCTTTAAGACATAAAATATTAGGGAAGAAATCTGTAGAGAGAGAAGACCAACATGTTAGTGAGAGAGTAAAGTTTAAAAAAATAAAAGTAGGTATAGATGATGGGGTAAAAAGAAATACATACCTTTAGTTAGATTGCAAGAAGGAAGACAAGAAAAAAGAGACAAGTTGAAGAGAAGAGGTTTGGTTTGTATTTGTAGAGGAGACTTTTACCGGCGGTAGGTTACCGCCCCTAAAAGTCAAATAATATTTGAAAATTCTCACTTTAACTTTTAATAGCGGTAGCTTACCGCCCCTAAAATTCAAGCCAAAATTCAACCGATTAGGCACGCGGGAAAATTCCCGCTTTCACTTTTACCGACGGCAAACTACCGCCCCCTAAATGTAAAATAAATTTGAAAATTGTGCTTTTTTTTAACAGCGGTAGTCTACCGCCCCTAAAAGTCAAGCCAAAATTCATTTCATTAGGCACGCGGGAAAATTCCCATTTTTGCTTTTACCGACGGTAAGCTGCCGCCCCTAAAAGTCGAATTAAATTTGAAAATTTTTGCTTTTGCTTTTACCGGCGATAGCTTACAGCCCCTAAAAGTCTAATAACATTTGAAAGTCGCGCATTTACTTTTAGCAACGGTAGCTTACCGCCCCTAAAAGTCAACTTCTCTTTCTTTAATTTTTTTCTTCTAGTAATAATTGGTTTTTTTTTTTAAATGAAGAAGAGCTTTATCGGCGGTTAAACCGCCAGTAAATATTGCGTTATCTAGTTATTATCGGCGGTTTTGAAAACCGTCGGTAAAAATTTCACTTTGTTACCGTAAATAATTTTGTTTTTCCGTTTTTAGGCCGGTAGTGCTACTACCGCCACTAAAAGAGTTATTACCGACGGATTTTTACCGCCAGTAAAAGTCTTTTAGTCGGCGGGTTGTTCCCACCATCTTTTTACCAGCGATAGTTCGATATTTCGCGCGCAAAAACCTCGCGTCATAGGCTTTTCGCGCAGAAAAAATGATATATTAACTTTTAGAGGTGGAAAGTGATTTTACCGCCAGTAAAAGTGCTTTTAGGGGCGGAATTTTCTTACCGCCGCTAAAAGCCCGTCGCTAATTCCCTTCGTTTTTGTAGTGCCACCACCACCCACCGCAACCATCATCTATTACCGTTGCCCCCTCACCACCACCACACTAGTGGCCTACCACCACCCACCCACCCACTACCACCACTCGCAATCGTGGGTCACAACTGCCCACCACCACCATCAACTACTACCGCCGCCCTCTAACTGTAATGCCCCGAACCAGGTTCAGTGCAAACCGACACCCGACCCGAACCCGGTTCGCTACTGTAACAACCCGAATTTAGTTCAACAACCAAATCTGAGGTGTTACTGGCCCATATCAAATATATATCAAGAATATACCAGACTAAAGAATTAAAAATCCATTCACTTTATTATACTATCAGAGTGCGGAAACAAGTATGTGCGGAAGTGTAGTCTAAAATCCTCAAATAAAGGTTAAAGTTAACCATCAATCATTAAAGTCAAAGTCTGGTAAAATAAAATGGTTACTATCTCTCTCATCTCTCTAGTACATCAAATCCAAATGAATAATAGTCTATCAAATATGACTAAGTCTAAACAATCCTCCACCTCAAACAAGATCCGAATAAAAGTAATCCTCCGGTGAATACTCAGCTACCTCTCCCTGGAAATCACTATGATCCCCCTCTCGCGTATCAGCTGTAACAATGAAATAAAAGTAGGGTGAGATACGAATATCCCAGTAGGTAACACATGCATGATTAAATAGTTAATATAAGTAAAGTAACAGTTCATGCACGATTAAGCAATATCGACTAATCAGGCTCGTATAATCATTCGTATCATTTATGAATACAATATCAAAATCATTAACATAAGTGATGCTTTGCTAGGATGCACTAAACAGTCACATCCGATCAATATCTCAATCACATGCCTCCAGCATGTCTTCAATAATAATAACAAGTGTTTGTGATTTCAGGGTCATTGTAGGACTCACAAAGATAGATAAACCTTTTGAGATGATTCTCAACCAATTGCTATACCACCGTGCGGCTTAGGAGCAATGCTACTAATGATACTCAAGTCCCATGCAGCGCAGCTTAGACAAGAGCCGTAGTCACTAACTTATTGCACATGTACCCATCAGAGTTGGCATGTACCACTAGCATGTAGCACCATAATCAATACATGGAGATGATCGCTTATCCACATGTACAAGGAATCACCAGCGGCTCACCGGGTTGTCCCTCCAGACATAGGACCTTCCCAGACAAACTAACTTGCAAAGAAAGCGCATCGCACAAAAGAGAAACTCAACCCAAATGACATATCCCTCAGATATCTAGCAACAACTATGGATCCATAACCAGCTATGCCCACTAGACTCCAAAATTCCCTAAAATATAATATTTCTATGAGGGTTGATGCCTAGCGGCATATAAAGATTAAATCTGTCAATTACTTCAATATTCGGTCATCTGATTTCTGAATTCTCTTTATAAAGTTTTCTGGTTTATGGTGTCATTTAGAATTGTTTTGATAATCAAATAATAGTTAGGCTTTCCAAAAACTAGGTTTCTCAATTACTTTCAAAGTTTGGCAACTAATGTCCTAAATACCTTCCTAATTTATTTTTCTTTAAAACAGGGAATTAGATAATTTATTTTAGTCTTAAAACATCTTAATTAAGTATTAAAATTGTCTAAAAATAGTTTGGAATTGAATCAGGGTTTGAAATTTCGAAAATCTACAAAATCTGAATAAAGCGCCTAGGATCACTCAGGATCGCCCCGGCGGTAGTTCAAAACAGGACGCCGACGATACGTCTTCCAGCGGTCTTCGACGGTCTAAGATTTTTAACTAGCGTCGATGATTGCCGATGATCGCTGAGTACAGTCGAGGTCGGCAGTCATCCAAAAACAAACAGAAACAATTCTAAATCGTGATTTTTCTTGTCTAACCTCATTTTATTATACATATAACATTGATACTAAACTAAATACATCAATAGATCATATAAAAACATGCTCTTGCGATTAAACGAACGTAAAATACCAAAAACGAACGAAAACAATGTCACCTACCTCTTTCATGCGTATTTCTCCTTCTCTTCTCCAACCAACTATACTCACAAACGTGAGATAATCCCTAGACGATGAAGAACACCAAAACCCAGTCCTTTCTTCCTCCTTCTCCTTCTTCCTCAGTTGCTCGATCGTGTTTGTCGCTTGCGGCTGCTGTATACGAGCGAAATACAAGACGTATGTGTTTTAGGTTAATAAACTAATATATATACTTCTTGATCCCATGTATCTCACATGTAAACTTTCCTATACACACTTCCCAATCAGAACACATACCTCAATATCTCATGATCGGACAATCAGATCTGCGTCTAACTCTGGATTTCCACTAATTATATCATCCCCTACAATAATAGAATATTTCCATCAATTATAACTCTCAAGAATATCATTTATTAATTTATTTTATTATTTAAGGAAAATTCGGGGTTTTACACTAACCACCATCACCCCTATCAGCCCACCACCATCACCCAACACCACCACAACCATCATTGCCACTGCTGCCACCTCATCGACCCTACCAGCACCCATCCGCTCCCACTTACCTACTCCTACCACCACCCCAACCTATTATCTTATTAAAATATTTTTTACCTTTTTTTTTTATTTTTCATCTCATCCAATTAAATACTGGAAAAGAAAAAAAAATCATTATTTTTCTTTTTTTTCCGGTTTCTTTTCTTTTCACCTCAAATGCAAGCCTCCAAACACAGCATTATGTGTAACTGTTGTTCCTTTGGGCAATAGATGTAATACTTCTAAAAAAGATGTAATACTTTTAAGACTGTTTTTTATATGTATTTGCTTGCTATCTCCTCTTTATTTATTTTGCAATCTCAGTTTGTGACTTACGCAAATAAGCTTACATATCTATTAATTCTTAATTTGTAGATTCAAGTTATCTAACAAATGGATACTTGGAAACTCCCATCGACTGGATCCCCGGCATGAGTGGTATCCGTCTGAGGGATTTGCCAACTTTTATACGAACCACCGATCCCAATGATGTCATGGTCCATTTTGCAATTGAAATGGTAGACGAAGCTCACAAGGCTTCTGCAATTATTATCAACACATTTGATGCACTGGAAAGTGAGGTCTTAGATGCGCTTTCTCCTATGTTTCCTCCTATATACACCGTCGGTCCTGTGCACTTGCTCCTCAACCAGGTTCCACATAATGGTCCGATCAAGTCTATTGGATCAAATCTGTGGAAAGAAGATCCTGTGTGTCTTCAATGGCTTGATTCCAAAGAACCCAACTCGGTCGTGTACGTAAATTTCGGCAGCATCACAGTCATCACCCCCAAGCAACTAACAGAGTTTGCATGGGGACTTGCAAACAGTAAGCAATCCTTCTTGTGGATCATTAGGCCAGACCTTGTTGCCGGTGACTCGGCCACTCTGCCACCGGAGTTCTTGAAGGAGACTGAAGAAAGGGGTGCCTTAGCAAGTTGGTGCCCACAAGAACAAGTGCTTAGCCACCCAGCCACTGGAGGGTTCTTAACTCACTGTGGGTGGAACTCAACACTGGAAAGCATTTGCAGTGGGGTACCTATGATCTGCTGGCCTTTCTTCGCTGATCAACCAACAAACTGTAGGTACGCTTGCACCAAGTGGGGTGTGGGCATGGAGATGCACAACGACGTCAAGAGAGAGGAAGTAGAGAATCTTGTGAGGGGGTTGATGGAGGGAGATCAGGAGGGCACCAGGGAGATGAGGAAGAAAGCTATGGAGTGGAAGAGGAGAGCTGAGGAGGCCATTAATGGTACAGGTGGTTCGTCTTACAGGAATTTCCACAAATTGGTCAAGGAAGTGCTTCTCTCTAAGAAGAAAATCTGATTCATTTAAATTGTTAAGAGTATTATTTTGATCTTAGTCCTTATATTTAATTAAGGAAACAGGAATTCAAAATGCTTCTGATTAATTGAGCACTCAACTCCTCATTTGTTTGATTAGAAACGGAAATATATCTCTCAGCTTGTGATATCCAACTTGCAGGTTCAGTACTCCCTTTCCAACACTGCAAAAAATAAAGGGTTTTTTGCGTCAAATATTTTGCGACAGATGGAAAGATAGTCGCGAAAAAGACTAAATTGCGGCGGGCCCACGATCTTCACCTCAGATTGTTAGTCGCTAATTCTATTTGCACGATGGTGCTTTCTTTTAACCCTTTTTCCTTTCGGGCGCAAGTCATTCTCCCTCTCCCGCGCATGTTCCCGTTTGCTTGCAACTAACAACACAAGATCAAGCCCTAATCAGGGCTCTACTGCTTCCAATCTGCCATTGTTAACTCTGGTTACGCTGTTGGAAAACTCAGTCAGCATTGTAATCTACCATTGACGACCCTATTAATCAGTATTGAAGTCTGCGTTGTCGATCCTGCAACAATTCGATCTGCTACTATTGGCACTCCAATCTACCATCGTCAGCCTTTTGTTCTATTGAGAACACAATCATTTCTGCAATCTGCTATTGTCGAGCTTGATTGTGCTGTTGCAAATTGATTGGAGAAAGATTTCAACTCCAGGTAGACACTCTCTGCTTGCTTCAATTTGGTCCTTTAATGTCGTCTTTGTAGAAATGAAAAGCCCTTTGTATTTTTCTTGGGGCCGTGATGTTTTTGTTGAACATGAGTTTCTTCTATTCAATCTTACGGTTTTTTTTTTCTTTTTCCTTTTTTTCCCTTTGATTCCGTCATGCATAGGGTTGGAAAAACCTTTTTTTTTTAAACTTCTGTTCTCTTGCAGTTTCTTTTAATTTTATTCTTCAATTTTGAATTGGGGTTTCAATCCAAGGCTCTTATAACATCGGTTTATCTTTAGTATATAGATTGGAATTTATCTTTAAATGGTGTATCTTGTTAGACTAAATTTATTTAGGGATTGAAATACTCTTCCCATATATGTTATCAATACATTTTGATCGATGTAAAGTTCCTATTTCCTACAAAAAATTTCCTATCTGTTCGTCGTTGTTTGGCTTAATGTTTGCCTCACAGAGGCTATAAGAAATAAGAATGCCTCTTTGAAATATGTGGAAATGAAAAAAGAAGAGTATGAGACAAGTCACTGCACAATGCCATGCCCCATGGTATTTAGACAGTTGAAGCAGATCAAAATGATACATATGATTTTCATGGGATTGAAATTTTTTTTATTTTTTTATGAGTTTTTTCTTTTTCATCATCTATTCTGTTTTATTCAAAATTTGCAAATTAGTGAAGCTGTTGTTAGTGGGTGGTTATTCTTTCGCTATCTGGTTATTGGAGGTAAGATATGCATGCAAATTCATATTTTATTGATGTTTATTTATCTCATTTTGGAATCTTTACTTTCTTAACTAGGAGTATATATAATGTGTATTGTCCGCTGCATAAAACAAAAGGAAATCCCACCCTTGGGGCTTGATTGGATGCACTTAAGTCCCCTTAATTAGATCATGTTTACCTAACTCCTCCATTGCACTTTATTTGATAGTAGAATGTAAAAGCAAAAGCAAAAAGTTATTGCATTAAGAAGGCAGAGCATTTGAGCTTTTAGGGGAAAGACCTTTCCTAAAGAGGAAGGTTGCTTGGAAATCTCATCTGCTTGTCAATTCTTGGTGATATAATATCAGGATTATCTGTGGTATACATTAACCACTACATAACACAAAGAAAAATCCCACCACTGGGGCTTGGATTGATGCATCTAAATCTTCCTAATTAGACTGTGTTTAGTTTACCCATTAGCAAGTTTTAGTCGTTGAATTACATTCTCGATACTTATTTTGTGACACTGTTGGCATTAATTGTATCTAATTAATGACTCCATCCGGTTTGGAAGGAAACAAATAAATCAAAGTCATCAGTGCCATCTAACCATCTACATACTACCATTTTACCTTGTTAGTATTTAAAAGACTGACCACACTTAAAACATAGATGAGATGAGATGGGTGTATTTTCTCATATCAGCATTAACATTTTTTTAAAAGAATTTCAATAGGATTTCATATTTGATGTGACGCTAATGACTGCTACACTTAACATAGATGGGATGAGCTTGGTGGGTTTTTCTCATTTCAGCAATTCCATTTTTTTTCTAAAAAGAATTTCAATAGGATTTCATGTTTGAAGTAATGCTAATGTCTGCTTGATAACCATTGGAGAACATGAGCATTAATTTGAATGTGGGTGAGGGACAAGCTTGAAGCATTAGATAATCTAAGTCATCAAATGTCTCATCGGAGTATGTAGGTCATTGGAGGATGTATGTAGCGTGTGTAAGGACCTACAATATCTTTTTGTAGGTCCTTCCATTCGCTTCTTGTTTGGGGTTTGTAAAAGTGAAATAGAAGAATCTCTGAAGCTTGCTACTAATTGTGCCAGGGAGTTCCTTTCTGTTTGTTGGTTCTGATTTTTTTTTTTGATCGGTAATCAATATATATTATTATATTAATTTCTAGGAAAGAGTTTTATAATGCTTGACAAGGACTAGATTACAAGACTAGATTCAGGCTCTCAAGACCCCCTTAGTCTGAACACATTACACATAAGTGCAAGCCCTTCCCCCATACTCTGTACAGAATATAATGCTTAGGCAACATGTTTGTTGGTTCTGATTTAATAGATTGGTTCTGATTTAATAGATTGAAATCTTGCGTATGTGCTGGTTTATGAACAGTTTTAGATTTTGAAAAGGAGATTGGAATTCCAAAATCTTTAATTCATCTTGGACTAGGAGTATAGATAATGGTTTCACTTAATTTTTAGGGAGATGATAGATCCACAATATCTTTTTGGATTTCCCAACCTGTGCAAAATTATTGTTTTCCAGAAAAATGCTTTCACCATGATAGCACCTAGTGCGAATATGAGATATGGAAGTGTTTCCAAGTCGTTATGTGGTAGTTGCATTTTCCTGGGGTGCTTTTTCAAATATGTTTGATCTTGGGGTTATCACACTCTAGCTGTCATTTTCTGTTGGAGAGTGAGTGGAGGACTATTGCTGTAAAATTTTCTCCCTAAGAAATCGGAACTTTTAGTTTTCTACGGTGAGCTGGCAGATGCTTCTCTAGCTTAGAACTAATGCTATATATCTGGAGTAGCATATAGGAACATTCTCTTGTAAAATTTCAAGCAACTGATGGTTTGTCATTGATGGAGTCTTGGCCAAAGGATAAACTAATCTCTATTGGTGGGGGAGGTGGTGGCTCTACTTCAGCTGATGGTTTTTTGTGTATTGTACAATCTAAAAGCATTTAGAGTCCTTGTCAAGAATAATGACCTTGAAAATATTCAGGCCTATTTGACATTGCTTCCGAAAAGGAGAAACAGTTGCTTTGTGAAAACTGCCTCAGCTGAGAGGACAGTGTCCGGTAAATGCATACATAAGAGCTTATAATGTAGAAGAATGATCCATGTTAGATTACCATTGCAGCTTTGTTATTGTTTATTTCAATCTCAGATTTCTTTCTCTCTTAAAAACAATACATTTTTCTCTTTCCCCTATCAAATAATCACTGGACTGTTTTCTTAAAGTTTCTTTGGACATCATGGTTTTGTGATTTGTAAGTATGTTGTACCAGCCAACTCATTAAAAATAAGATTACTACTGTCTATTATCTCCTGTTTACACTTTACATTATGACCCTATTCATGGAAACAGAGTACCCAGCTTTTCATAAGGCATAATAGGATCTTGACCTTTGCCTAACCAAGTTAAAATTACACAGATTATCAGTTTGACCTCTGATTCTTTCAAACCACAGACCTTTCTCCTGTTCATCATGGACATATAAAATTATTATACCATAAAGTATATCAAAATGAATACCATCTGTACAACACAATTAAACAAAGTAGGTAACTCTTTTTTATTTGTGCCTTTTTACCATTTTTTTTTTTTTGGGTGTTTGGCTCCCAACTTCAGCACAATGCAACTCTTCAACTTTTAACAAAGAGGTTTGCTGAAGTGTCTTTGTTAGTAGAATCATTCTCTCTAAAAGACAAACAACAAGTAGATACGCATAAGCACTTATCCAGTAGAGGTTTTAATTGCTTGTCAACTTAATCAGAAATTTGAAACATGAATGACTGACTGATTTGTAGGAACGTCAAAACCAACAAGTTTGGGGTTGGCTGGTCTCTTTGTGACAAATTCTTAGATGATGATATTGTTAAATTTATTTATTTTGTGAATGTGTGTCCTTGTGAATTGCAATTTTATCAAAGTGAACTCAGCAAGTGGTTGGTCCATACTCTTCATTTACATGCCTGTGGGATATTAGAAAATGTATTTTCTTTCCTTTAGTTTTGTGTTGCTTAGATAAAACTAGTGTCTACTATGTATTATAGGTTGCCTTATAATCTTTTCTTTGTTAAAAGTTGTTTCATTTTTTTTTCTATTACAAGTTCTAAAGATATGAATGTATACATTTGATAATGGTAATAAAAGTCACTTGAATTGTTAGTTGAAATAAAGAGTGAGGATTATTTGCAACCAAATCAACAAAGAAGTGAGAGCTTTGAGGAACAACATACTCTCCTATGGATAAGTCTTGGATGAGGTATATAACTATTAAATTTTATTTGGTTTAGACTCTTTTATTTTGTATATGTCTTATTGATATACTAAAATAATTCTTATTTTCTAGCTTAAATAGGGCAACCAATGACTTCCTTGATGGTGTTCAGGGTTTTCTTCAGTTTGCATTTGATCATAGAACCAATATTGGGGAACAATTAAAGTGTCTGTGTCCCAAATGCAATAATGTGTTATGGCATCATCGAAATATAGTAGAAGACCACATTTTGAGGCATGGATTTGCTAAAAATTATAGGACATGGTATCATCATGGAGAAGATATTTTACAGTTAGCAGCGTCTACTAACAATTTGGGGAATAATGAACCTAGTATGACAAGAGATGATGGTATTAGTGACTTAGTACATGATATTTTTGGGAATCAGAACTTGCATGAATTGCCAAGTGGTTTTGGAAACCAAAACTCGAATGGAGAGTCAAGTGGTGTTGGTAACCAAAACTTGGAAGGGCAAGAAGCTGAACACCAGCACAATGAACATACTAATAACTTCTCCAAATTAATGAATGAATATGAGCAAGAATTATACCCAGGGTGTAAGACGCAGACTGTGTTGTCATTTATTTTGATGCTTTTTTCATATAAAGTGCTTAAATTCATGGAGTAACAAGTCTATGACCCAGTTGCTTGAGTTGTTGAAAATTTCATTTCCTGAGGAATCAAAATTACCTGGGAGCCATTACCAAGCCAAAAATATTATTGAAGAGTTGGGTCTGAGTTATGAAAAGATTGATGCTTGCCCTAAAGATTGCATGTTGTTCTAGAAAGAGCCTGACAAAAAGAAGGAGAATTGTGATATATGTGGCACTTCAAGGTATAAGAATGTTAAAGATCGATCGAAAGGTGAGAAAAAAATTCCAGCCAAGGTTTTACGTTATTTCCCACTAAAACCAAGGCTCCAAAGGATGTTTATGTCATCAAAAATAGCTTCTGACATGCGATGGCATGATGAGGGACGTACCAAGGATGGTTTGTTAAGGCATCCAGCGGACTCAAAGGCTTGGAAGTCATTTGGTATCAATCACCCATCTTTCGCAGTGGAGACCCGTAATGTTAGGTTGGGTTTAGCAAGTGATGGATTCAATCCATTTCGGTCAATGAATACCACATATAGTATATGGCCAGTGGTTTTGATTCCATAAAATTTGCCACCATGGATGTGCATGAAGCAACCCAACATGATATTGTCTTCACTTATACCGGGTCCAAAAAGTCTTGGACAAAGCATTGATGTTTACCTGAAACCTTTGATGTTATGGAGCATTTACCAATTCATTTAGCATCAGAGGCACTATTAGGTGGACCTGTCCAATACCGTTGGATGTATCCCATTGAGAGGTATGTGTAATAACTTGTGGGTTAATATTATGATATCAAATATTGCTTTACTTGAATATCTTTTTGTTTTGGCACATAGGTTCTTGTTCACATTGAAATCATGCGTCAGTAATAAGGCACAGCCGGAAGGATCTATAGCTAAGGCTTATTTAGCAAATGAGTGTGGCACATTCTGTTCAAGATATTTACGTGGTATTGAAACGAGGATCAACCAACCAGCAAGGAATAATGATGAAAGTGTGATAGGAGGAGTTCGGGCTTGCGAATCTAATCCTTTAGAGTTATATCAAGCACATCGGTATTTATTGTTCAACTCTGATAGTGTCACAAGCTATATAGAGTAAGGCTTTTTTTTTTTTTTTGGATACATTTTCAATATCATTATGTTCATATGTTTTACGTATTATAGGTGTCTCAAGCTATCCATGGTAAGGCTTTCTATATAATAAGTTACTTTCATAATTTTGTTGCATTATAGGCAACATAAGAGAGTTTTGAGGATGTTGCATCGCAACAAAAATGAGCATGAAAGGCACAGACTGCATAATGATCAGTTTGTGGATTGGTTTAAGGAACATGTAAGTAAGGATTATTTAAGAAAACTTCATCTTTTGAGTTGCATTATTGTATATATCTCAATCTTTGTTTCCCATTTTCTAGGTTGAAACACTACATAGAGTTGGAGATGTGGTTCCAGATGAAATTATATGGCTTGCCCAAGGTCCAAACTCAATCGTAAAACGATTTAGTGGCTACATAATAAATGGATATAGATTTCGCACCAAAAATAGAGAGAAAAGAGGAATTTGTGAAAATAGTGGTGTTGCAATGGTTGCAATGACTATGCGCTACTCAAGTGCCAAAGATAAAAGGCCTATTGAAGGAGACGTAACATATTATGGGTGCCTAACCGATATAGTTGAGTTGTCCTATTCTGATCACCTCAAGTATGTTATGTTCAAGTGCGATTGGGTTGACGATAGGAATCCGGGCACTGGAACCAAAATTGATCAGCTTGGATTTACAATCGTAAACCTTAACTGTAAATTACCAACTCATCATAAAACAGATGAGCCATACGTGTTAGCATCAAGTTGTGCAAGTTTTTTACATACAAGATCCTATGGAACCTGATTGGCATGTTGTCTGCAAGACCAAACCAAGAGATTTGTATGATATGAATGAGGATTGTGTTGGTGGTGATGGTATGTTTTGGGAGAGCGACCCTTTTGTGCACAAACACATGGATAATACAGACCTACTTGATGATGACAATATTGATTGGGTAAGGCCAAATGTGCGTGGAAGAACTGTTGATGCACCTCCTGATTTGTTGAATGATTACAATGCCATTGACAATGGAATTGAATCATCTTCTAGTGATAAAATGGAAGAGATTGACTGATCGATGTGATTCACCATATAAAGAATAGGAGTGTTGATTGGTAACTCCTTATGCACATAAACATATCTTTATCACACTCGTAAAGATATAGTTTTTTACATGTTTTTGCTTCACATATTATGTAATGCATTCAAATATTGTTTGTCAATTTCTTTAATTTAAACACTTTGTTTTGAATAGATGGACACACAAGAAGGCTCTGCTACACCTGCTCCCCTAAAAAAGAGAGGAAGAGGTCAAACAACATGTCAAGGATTACGGCCTTTGCCTTATGGGCAAAAGTATGTAGTTAACACCACTAGTAATGGTGATTTTGTAGGACCTAATGCTTCAAAGTTACAAAGCCATATTGGTATCGTGGCAAGAGATGGAACCATTTTACCTTTAAATGCCGTTGAATGGTTTGACATCAATGATGATGATAAGACTCATACTTTATAGGCAGTGTTGGTAAAAGTTTTAAAAATATATATAATTTACAATTTTCATTAGAATTGTCAGTATTTTTACATAATAATTGAATTTTTAATGTTTTATAGGTGTTATTCACAATTGATCTAACTTCCCATCATCTTGTGATGAGGTCTCTTCAGAAGAAATGAAGGGACAACAAATGTAGATTAAAGAAACGCTATTATGAAGGATTGATTGAGGAAAGACATGGATATGTTCCCTGTCCACCTAATGTTGTGCCTAGGCAATGGTATGTACTTATTGACTATTGGAGCTCAAATGACAGTAAGGTTAGTACATGATCGTGTTTACTCTTCTGTAGTTCTATTTTATTTAACCAATATTATTGTTATCTCTATTTGATTCACAATTTTTTAATATAGAAAAAATGTGAGAAAGGCAAGGCAAATCGGAGCAAGCAAATGATGCCGCATACTTCTGGTTCGAAGAGCTTTGTAAGGGTTGTTTCTGAAATGGTAATATCCCAATAGTTCACAATTTTTCTATTTTTGCTCTCTATTTCATCATGTTCTTATATTTTCATAGTTTCGTTTAACATATGTAGCAAGTAAACAACCCTAGCAATGTTCCACCTTCTTGAAAGGACATCTTTGTGAAGACACATCGTCATAAAGATGGCACACCAGTTGATGCAATGCCTACTGTGAAGATAGTAAGTTGTAGATAATACCATAGGTTTAAAATTCTATCAATTGAGTAAGACTAGTAAATTAATTTTTAATTTATATTAATGATTTTACAGCATGAAATGGAAGAGATCCAAGAGCAAGCACCTGAGAATTATGAAGACTGTGTTGGCCCAAACGATATCTATGCTAGAGTGATGGGGCGTGAGAGGCATGGACGAGTTTGTTGTTCTAGCATAAGTGTGACCCCCACTCAACTATGGGGGTCGACTTCAAGCAGCTCTAGAGCCTCGTATAGGAATTCAAAAATGGACTGGTTGCAAGAGGAAGTAACTACCATGAAAGATAAACTGGCTGCCATGGAGAAAATGCTTGAACAGCACTTTACAAGGCAGGTAAGGCATGATAAGTAGTTGTTTTTGCATTTTTCATGTCTCAAAACCCAATTTAAAGCATCACTAATTACAAGCATATGTAGGATGTTGGGAGAAACCTTCAATCCAAATCTCCTGAGAACCAACAACAATTATCAAGGGATCAGGATAACTAATGATGCATTCATAAGGTAGGTAATGATTGCTCCTATCCTTCCTAGTCTTGAGTGTATTTTTATTCTTTTTAATGTGAAAATCAGCTTAATGTGTACATATTCAGAGGTTTTGAATGTAGATGTTCATAATTTTTGCCTCATTTGTCTTTTGGCCAATTCAAAACTGTTGCTCATAGGAAATAGGAGGGAAAAAAATGTAGTCTAACAGTCAATGTATGTTATTTATTCCTAATTCCTTAATTGGTTTATCTGAGTTCTTATTGATCTTTAGAATCCATCTGCCACAACTTTGAGTTCTTACTGTTCTCACCATTTAACTTATCTCATTGTTTGAGATGCTCTATAACTATCTATTACTATTAGTAATAAGGGGATAAAACAAGTGTTTTTCTCCTAGATAGGAAAGCATTTAGGAATCTTTATACATGATAACAAATCCATGTAAATGTTCCAATAGGTGTACAGATATGAGGAAAAACTTAAGACAGAAAAATATAGAAGTCATTTTGACTACTGCCAAATATTTATGGATAGTGATGATCCTAATCAATTCTAGTGTGTTCATATTCAATCATGTCTTCTTTATAAATGCTTAGTATAAGTTTGTTACTGTTCCTTTTACTATACTTCCTGCTCTCCGCTCTGCAATAGGGTCTAAAGTACCCAAGAAATTGAACATTTTACTAGGATCTGTCATTGGTCATGGTAGTCTATTGAAAACTCCTAAAACTGTCTTTACCTGAAAAACTTAAGGATCACCTTTAAATCATTCTGCTGTTTCAAAGACTCTGATTAAGACTATTTCAATGGAACAAGAAGTGGTTTGTAGTCTTCTCAAAGAAAATTGCATAACCAGAATTTGAAGGATTCAGTTTGGTGCTTGAAACATCAATGATAATGTAACAGTGAAATTTATCAATTAGACAAGCCCAAACTATATGAAAGAAAAGGGCATGAGTTATTTTGTTAGGAGTGTCATAATTCATAGTAAAATTTGGGAGTTTTTTTGTAATTTTTGAATGTCTAATACCAAGGGCTGCAGGGATCCCATAAACCTTGATTGCCTTGGAAATATACTGAAAAGTTTACATTTGGAAATGCTTAATCAAGTAATAGTGAATTTATTTGCTGTTATAGACTGTCTTGGTGTTTTCAGGCTGAGTGTGTCATTATTTACAGTAAAATTTGGGGGGTTTACTATAATTTTAGAAAGTCTAATACTGGAGAATGCAGGGACCCCATACTCCTGGATTGCCTTGGAAGTTATACAGAAAATGTTTACATTTGGAAATGTTTCTAGTGTGATAGTGAATTTATTTGCTGGTATAGACTGTTGATATTTTTCAGGCTAGGAAGTGGCTTAAAATAGACTTTTTCAGTATTGTCTACGTCAACTAAATGATCTGAAAATTAGAAAAGGAGCTGGAAAACATGGAAGTAAAAGAGTCATAGTCTCATACCATCTTGTGTTACGAGTGGGTAATTAGAAGCACTTAATGTGATGAACCAGTCCTAGTCTTTACTAATCTTAAGAAGCATTGCAACAGCATGAAGTGTGGCTGCTAGAGCTGAGGATCCCGTCTTGTCAACGGCATAACTTCTACCCAGAACATTCACATTACCAAAATCTCAAAATATCCTTTCAGATTGAACTGATAGAGTTAGTTTTTCCCTTTCATGATCTGATGAACCAACATCAAGTTGCAAAAGATACTGGTTTCTGGGATGATAAACTGCCTTCAACCAGTACCCAGAAGATTTTAGCTTCCGATCATTAGAGAGTTCCACTCTTTCCTTGAAAGGTGATTGCAATGAAGCACTAAATGCTTAGCTAGATCAATGAATGCTCAGATCTAGTGTGTTCATAGTTCTTTGGAGTTTACTTGCCTGAAGTTGATTATAGGATTCAAATCTAGTGTGTTCATAGTCAGGATCTGGACTTTATCCGTGCAAGAATATTAAATTTTGATTGTAAATGTTTCTATTGCAAAATTACACACATATGTTAAATGAATAAAATTCTTGTCACAGTACCCTTGACTTTAAATGTAATTGTACTTACACATTAGATGATTGTTCAATTTCATGCCAGTCAGAATTTTTAAAATGGCATTTTCAATTGGTACTTACACGCTAGATGATTGCCCATTCCACTGTGTGTTAAAATCAAGTTCTAGGCAACTATTGCAGATGGGTTCTTTGCTCCAATGTTGTTCCACAGATTTCTAGGAAATCCTTCTTGTTATTTTCATTTTTCTCATGCTTCATGTCTCTCAAATTTTTTTGGCAGAAATTTATTTGAAGTTTAATCAAGCAACTAATTAAAGTATATTTTGTCTTTTGTGTTTATTTTGTAGGCTTTTAGCTTTAGCAATACAAGTGCAGAGGAGCTCTTGGCGAGAGAACAAACGGTGATATTTGTGTAAATGACAATTAGAATGTATATGCATGGTTCAAAGACATTGAAATTTGTTTAATTGTGTACTTCGAGTTTATAATTAATTTTGAGAGATTTTAATTTCTTTTAGGTTGAAAACAAGTAATTTGAATGTTTCGTGTGATTTTCCTAATAAAATTATATCTTTGGATGTTTTAACCATCTTAAGTTATGCTTCACAATTCTCTTTTTTATTGCAAATCAGGCTAGATTGTAATTACAAAAAAAAAAAGGGATTATTTGGCCACAGTACTTTGTATTTTTAGCTGCAGCCTTATTGCGTCGCAAATTTAATGTCATCAAAAGTACAAATTTTTAGTGGCAACTTTCGCGACAGTTGCCTTCGTCGCCAAAAGTTTTTCAGTAACTATTAGCGGCGGCCTTACTTCATCGCGAATTCAAATGTCTTCATCGCAAATTCAAATGTGAACTAACAGTTACCAAGCTTTCGCGACAACAATGGTTGCCGCTGAAACTCTTAATATTAGTGGCAACCGTCGCTTATGTTGCCGCAAATAGTATTCTCGACGGCCTATTTTGCGACGACCACTGGTTGCCGCAAAATCTTTTTGGCGGCAGCTCATCTATTATTGGTGGCAACATTAGGATGCCGCAAAAAATTGTATTTTCTTGTAGTGCTGCAACGAGGGAAGCCCATCTTCACGCGAGGAAGATTAGGCTTGCAGTCTCCATGTCCTTTTCATCAATTTGTATCTTGATCAGCGCCTTTCTGGTTTAGAAACTCTTGCCGATTTCCTGAGATTTTAACTTGTTCATTTGGGCTGACCCGATCATGGGGAGGAAGAAATTCATGTTGTTGATAATAATGGTGACTTTAAGAAGCTTTAGGTATCGTTTGGTAACGCTTTTTAGAAGTGTTTTTTTGCTTTTGAAAGCAAAATATTAATTGCTTTCAAAGAAGTGATATTTGGTTATGCACACATGAAGTAATTTATAAGAAGCAAAATTGCTTTAAAGAGAAGCATAAAAATATTGCTTCTCACTTTAACCATAAATTTACTTTCTTGCTTTTAAAACCTTTGCCACAAAATTAGACTTGGAAAAAATTGACCCAACCTGTCCGAATCCAACCAGAATAAATGGGTTTGGGTTGACCCATGTAATAGTTGGGTCAATTTAGGGTTAGGGATTTAGTAACTCGTTTATATTCGGGTCAATTTGAATCTAGCTTAATAATGATCCGTTTAACTTGATAATAACCCACTTAACCTGATAACAATCCGTTAACCTGATAATGACTCGCTTAACCCAATAATGATCCCTTTAATACGATAATGACCCGTTGAACACGATAATGGTCCATTTAACCTTATAATGACTCATTTAACCTGATAATGACCCACTTAACCCAATAATGGTCTATTTAACCCGATAATGACCCATTTAACTCAATAATGGTTCGTTTAACTCGATAATGACCCATTTAACCTGATACCGACCCGTTAACCCAATAATGACATACTTAACCCGATAATGATCCGTTTAACTCGATAATGACCCGTTTAACACGCTAATGACCCGTTTAACCTTATAATGACTTTTTTAATCCAATAATGATCCGTTTAACCCGATAATGACCCATTTAACTCGATAATGACCCGTTTAACCCAAAATTGTATCACTAACTCACGTTACTTTTTATTAGTGTATTTTTTTATAATTAAAAAATAAAAAATATTAATCAGATTGGTGGGTTGAACCTGATTATTGGCGAGTTGGGTTTGGTTTTGGGTTTTTCCAACCCACCAATAAACGGATTTAACTCAAACCGACCCCTCGATTATTGCTCAACCCGTTAGAATATACGTCAAGTATATTTTAAGTAGAATGCATCAACTATTTACAATAGTTTTATATGATAGCATAAAAGCAATTTATATGCTACTGTAGTTACCAAACATGCTTTTTTGCTTTTTAAAAACAAAGCAGAAATTTACCAAACAGCTTTGCTTCAACAAAAGATCTTTCGAAAAGCAGAAAAGTACTTTTTTGCTTTCTTACTTTTGAAAGCAAAAAAGCAAAAGCATTACCAAACGGAGCCCATTAATCATTGCCTTAAAAAAAATTTAATTATTATTTTTAATATATCAGAGATTTTTATTTAGTACTTAATTTAGCCATCTAGTGAATAGGTCTTTATCAGCCGTTACTTCTTATCATCTAATCTTCAAACATTTAGATAATCATCAATATACCTAAACTTCTTTATCCATTTCCACACGTCAACGAGGCTCATCCGCTAGTATGAGAAACGCGCGGTTCGGTTTTGGTACCTAAACCCCGAACAGATTAAATGTACTCCAAACCAAAATCGAACTGAAGCCTCAGTTTTTTTTTAGGTATAAACCAAAACCTATTAATGCAAACCGGAAAACCGACTTAATGGGTTCATTTCAATTCGCTTTATCAGTTTTAACCAAACAAACCCGAGTTAGTAATCTAATTTAAACATTTATATAAGTGTAATCGGTTCACAACATAAACAGAAATTAAACCAAAAACGTTAAGACAATCCAAAACCAACACTAATAGGTTTTTGTTTAGTTCGGTTTTAATTGAACAATTGTCATCCCTTATCAGAGGAGGGATAGCAACGGTTCTGGTGAAACTGATAAATCGAATCAAACCAAACTTGTTAGGGTTGGTTTCAGGTTTTTAGTAATCGGTCTCAGTTTGATTCTGGTTTTATCGATACTATTATGTGAAGCTAATATTGAGGATTCTCGATAGTTACTTTTCATAGAAAACCATGAGATTTAATTAATAAATGACCTTCTTATCCCAAGAACATATAACCGTAAAATTTTATTAATAACTTCCCTACCCAAAAAATAGACCAGTTAAATATCTTTTACAAATAGTTTCTTAAGTATTGAATGATTTTGTTTAAGTATTTTATTTTATGATTTTATTACAATTAAAAATAAATATTTAAATAGATAATAATTTCAAATTTTAGTTTTTAATAGAATGTGAATGGGTAAACAAATAACTATTATAAAAAAAAATTAGTATTTTTTTCTTCCAACTTCAACATGCGCATAGCTCGCTTTCCTATAGTAAAATGTAAAACCAATTGGGTTTCATTTCGATTTTGAATTCTAAGGTTAAACTGAGCCCAATTACTCCGGTTGTATGTGGAAATAGTTAAAAATTTTAGGAAAAATTAATTTTTAGTGGTGCTTTATCAAATTATTTAAGATTTAGTAAGCAAAGTTTTGAGTTTTAACTTTTAGTGCATCTTTATCAAAATAATTAATTTTTAGTATCATTTTACTATTACAAATCCGATATTCCAAGAATGCCCTTATATCACTCATCCAAATGACTTGTACAAGTCATTTTATTGACTTGTACAAGCTAATTTATTGACTTGTACAAATCATTTTATTGCTTGTACAAGTCAGTTTATTGCTTGTACAAGTCCTGGAAATAAGTTGTATAAGGGTATTTTTGGAAGAATTTACATGTAACAATGAAATGGCACTAAAAATTAATTATTTTGATAAATGTGTACAAAAAGTTAAAACTCAAAACTTTGCTAACTAAATTTTAAATAATTTGATAAAGTACCACTAAAAATTACTTTTTTCAAAAATTAATAATGTGTACTAAAATTGATCATTTTATCCTTCTTGGAATGAATCCTAGTGTCGGTATGAAAATGTACACATTTTTTGGCACGATTCCCAAGGGATGCCTCAATGATGTAAAGAATGACGTAAAAAAAAAGAATGATGTAGAGTATGGATATAGATTTTTAGGTCCCACGGTCCCACCACCAACTCCAACCTTTTCGTGCCGGCTTTGGATTTGTATTAATCCAAATGACTTCCTGTCATCCTATATCTGCACCCCGGTCGTGAACCTTGCTTAGATGTGCGCCGCGTGTCCAAGCAAAAAAGCAAAGAGGCAACCGGGTTCTGCTTGACGAAAACTAATTGAACGTGAGCCCGTTAACGGCATTTCAACGAAGTCTCTCTCTCTCGTCGTTTTGGCTTCCCTCCAAAACCAAAAAACAGATCTAAACCCTGCAAAACTATTCGGTTTCGTTTTGATTGAACAAAAATCAACCCGCTTCGTTTTCAAGCCCTGTTTCACCATTCTCTCTCTCGATTTCGGCCTCCTTCATCTTCTCTCTCTCGATTTCGGCCTCTTTCGTCTTCCCTCAAGCACCGCCGTAAGCCTCCCCTTTCTCCCTATTTGTTGTTTAGAAGTTTGTCAACGAAGACGCCACCGCCGGAACCAGCACTGCCGTAAGCATCCCCTTTCTCCCCTTTCTAGAGAAAGAACCACTTTCTCTGTTTGCTTTCTGCAAAAAAATTCTTCGAGAATCCTGCAAAGCATTTGACTGCATCTTGCAAGTCCCGTTCGTGCATCCTGCAAGCCCTCTTCTCCACAGGTTCATCTTCTTCGTGGCTGACTACCAAAAAAAAAAAAGGTTCGTCTTCTTGGCCTCTTTTCCTTCTCTTTTTGCTTCTCTACATGTATATTTATCCACCTTATAATTTGCGAAGCCTTTATACTTCCGCCATCAATTCAACTAGCCCTGAATTTATCAGTATTGAATTGAACAAGGAAACCCTAGGCCATCAGATGATCGAACACCTTTCCGCCTAATTTCTATAGGAACCGTGGGGTTCCTAATTTCTTTTATCTCGTAAATTTTCTTCTTCTCAATGGATATGCAATTGGTGAAGAAGGGGCTTGATTTCTCCCGGAGAAGAAAGAAATGGATTTTTCTACTCGCAGCGTTTGGTTTCACTGGTTATGGCGTCTATAAGGTTTATCACTTACCCGCCGTGGTGACATTTGAAATGGTTAGATCTTTCCTGGAGTTCCTGATGCGGAAAATATTGGGTAGTTTGATGGGAACTGTTGCCCTTTTCTTGAACTGTTTATTCTAAGCTGACTGAAGATGTGGTTTTTGATTTATCAGAGTTGGGGACCAGGTTTCATGTTTTTGACACCAACTACTGTGATGCTCACTGTATTTTGGGTGATTATGGTGGTGGAATGCTGCAAACACCCAAGTCATTTGATGCATGTTGATTTATTTGCTTGTATGTTATAAACAGGTTGCTTTCTGTGAGCTATGTGTGATTTGGTCATGATATTTATTTAGAATACTACTGATTCATGTTTGTTGTTCTTCTGTATGTTTGTTTTATTTCATTATATCACGTGTTTTTTCATTATATGGGCAGTCAGTTTTGTGTCTGAAATGGGTAGTTTCTTTCATTATATCCAGGTTTCTATATGCTTTTATATGTTTGTGTGTGAAATGGGCAGTCTCTTTCTCAGACCACATCAACCTGTTTGTTATTTTTTGAATTGCGCATCAAGCTTGCAGAAGATACTGTATGGGTAAAAGTTACTTGCAGTCATTTTTGTCCAGACTCATCAGAACTTTTGAGGATTACATTAATTTGGTAATTTATAAATGTGTACTTAGAGTTAACATGTTACTTAACTCTATTGGTTTTCTGAGTAAACTCGGATTGGTAGGTCATTATGATTGTTGTATCTTTAGTTCCTGTTTTCTTGCTTCATTGTATTGGAGGAAGTGTTTTGCTGTCAAAGTTATAAGATTATGTACCAAGAACTTTGCAATTGATGGAGTTAGATGAAGATAATGCTGTTGTTCTTCAGAATTTGTGACCCTAGCTGCCATTGTATACGTCCCTCCCTGTGTAGCTTCAACTAGCTTCAATTGCTCTGGTTCTATTCTAATTTTATCTCCATTGAGGATTACTCCATGACATTATCAAATGCATTCAATCCTAGTCCAACTTTTCCTAGTCTTCACTCCTATATCTCCACATCTTCATTTCAACTACACCCATCCCGCAAGTATTATTTAATGTTGGTATGGTAATGCATTTCATGTTTAAATACTTTTTGTTTCTTGTAGAACTTGGAGCCTGAGGTTACAATTGACACTGTTCCAAACATGAAGAAAAAGCATGAAGTTAATGTTGGTATGTATAAAATTTTGCATGCCCTTGGAGCTTCCATTTTCTTACACAAAGGAATATCTTTATAAGCAAGATAAACATAAAACTCTTCTTATTTAGCGCATTATTTTTTTTGTTTTCTAACTCTTTCTCCCCGATAACTGCAGATCTTTCTAATTCATTCGGCTCTGGTGGGCACAATTCAGTGGTGGTTTTTGCTCCTTATAACCCCTAAAAAAATTTGCTACAAGTATCTTCCATACGCTTCAGTGTTTTGAATTCAAGCTTTGTAATAAAATGATTGTAGGAAGAGCAAAGTATTTATTTGAATCATGTACTTTTCAATGATTCAGAAGATCACTTTTTTGCCCCATAATAATATCTGCATCTCATCTCTTCTTTCCTTGATGAGATGGGATGTAATCTTATCCATTTACAATTTTTCTCTTGTTCTTGTTCTCCTGACTAAAGGCAGCTTGAGGAAAGGAATGGGCCTCTCACTACTATTTGCATTTTGCCTTTCTTTGATGTTACAGCAGTTGGAACTTTGAGATAATGTCTTTACCCAGAAAGGAAAAACAAATCAGGACGATACAGCTTCTCTCTTTAGGGTAAGAGTGAGGCTGTATAAATGTAGCTTTACTACACATTATCCATTGCTATTGTAAAGGAAGGCTTAGGAGATTATGCTCAACATTTGGTTTTAACCCTTTCAAAGTTTAAAAGAACTCAATATCCCCTAACTATCAACCATGCCCATTTCTAAGGATGTTTTAAAACGCACACAGAGAACCAACGAAAGGACCAAAAAATAATCCCTGAAAATATTATGAATCATAGAACCGTGTCCACACACTCATGTTACTGTATAATAATATATAGATTTTCAAACAAATTGTCTCCTTAAAAACGGCTCTTCCTCTTTCTTTTCTCAATTAACTTCATTTGTCAAGCAAAATGAAATTGAACAGAGTGTTTACACAAAACCAAATACAGGCTTTAGTGCTCAAAAAAACTTTTTTTCTTTTCTTGATCACATCGTCTACATGGCTGCCAAAATATTTAAAAGGAAAAAAAAGAACTCCCCCAGTATATCAATCTCAGAAAAGTACACAAAATATTTAGAAGGAAAAGAAACAGATTGAGAGAGCCCATTCAGTAAGGCATGCAGATTGTAAACTTCTGGCCCTCATCCCCTGCTCCTGCAGACTTGAAAACTCCATGTCCTGCATTTTTATTGAAAATAAAGTAAATTTTTTACTTATTAAAAAACCAAATTCACTGAAACAATCCTTTGGTGCATGAATGTGAGAGAGAGAGAGAGAGAGAGAGAGAGAGAGAGAGAGAGAGAGAGAATGGTGAAGAGCCGTGCATAAATCTTTTAACAAAACAACATAAAGTTTCATTGTAAGTTACATCTAAATAATACCTTGCTCGTAACACAACTCCATTTGGTTTTGTGTCCTGCATTTCTCAGAAGTCACCAAAAGACACAGCAAAAACCAAACACAAACAAAAAGTGAACTAAGTAATGCCACAAAATAACAGATCCCTCTCACAGTCCTGTCTAGCTAAGCGAACAGCTACATTAGCTGGGTTAGGCACGTGAAAGAGTAAGGTATTCATCTCATGCACCAAAATTGGAGCCAACTGGATCAAAAATAGAATATGTGTATTACTAGTAATGGGAATATGCCATGCACATTCACGTCAAAAATAGAATATGTGTATTAGAAAAAACAATATATTATTGTAACATTAAGAAAATTATTACAATATATAGATATATAATGGCCTTTCCAATGAATCCAATTCTTGTTTCACAGAGATTCATGAGTTCAAAGATTCCTGATTTTAAAACTTTTGTCTTTCAAGATCAATTACTTCTATCTTTTATTGCAAATGTCTTTTAAGAACACTTTCGAAAAAAGGGAAGTAATTCCAGCATGAATTATTTTTGAAAGAAAAAATCTACCCATGCTCACTGGGGAAGCACTTCTATTTATGTATGATAAGAATAAAATTATAATAGGATCCAGTCTAGGAAGATAGAAACATAAAATCTCCAGAATTGTTACTGCCATCCACTTTGTGCCTCCGAAATGGGGTCAATATCATTGATACTATACGCATAAATTAAATAGGCTATTTTACAGGCTTTAGTTTTCCAGAAAACAAGATAATCTAAGAAAAGCTGTGAAAGAGTAAGTCTGCTCATTTGAATCATTAAGAGAAAAATCAGTTCTAGTTGCCTGAAAAAAATTGAATAACTGCACATGAGATTACAAAAAGCTACCTACAAAACAATAGCTAGTGTTATTTGCAGATTACTCAGTTATTCTTTCCCCCTAATTTGAATGCCTTCAAAGACTAATACAGAGTTATGACTAGAACCAATGAATAAAGAGCAAAATAAGCATACCCGACAGGCACTTCAAGGGTTTCAAAGGCCATCTTTGCCTGTAAATGATATAGAAGCAAGCATAAGAATAGTCAGACGATAAAATTACATTCAAGGATGCAGGGCATGGATAATAAGTTGAAGTTAATAATATGAGAGATGAAACAGGTCAATTGACACAATAAGTAGGAGTGTTAGACTCCTACTTGTAAAGGCTTTCTTTTTCTAATACATATTCTTTTTTCACCACTCAGTCCTGGAAAATAGGTAGGAGTGTTAGACTCCACAATGTGCCAAGAACCACTGTCTTTAAATAGATTCAAGATAAACATAATATTGGTAAATCCTGCAACTACTTCATTTAATTGATTTAAGGAAAGAAGCAATCAACAACATTTCATATTTTTTTCCTTTTCTCAAGGTACCACTTGGATGAGATGGACCAATATCCAGGAATGTACCACCAGCAGCTTTCAATTAGCCTGAAAATCTTTAGCCACTTGGATGATCCCTGGCCTCTCATTAGCCTGACGAAACTGCTCCAAGTCTCGCATAAATTTAGTCTATCCATTACTCTCCCCAGTTCCCAAGCCCAAAAAAAACACTGGCTAGAAAGTTCTGATATGTTTGCTGGAATCATGTATACCACCCCAAATTGATGCAATAGAAAATGATAAATCTCAGTAGCCATGGGACAGTATAGAAATAACAGGTCAACAGTCTCATTATGACACATGCAAATGAAATAAACAGAAAGAGTTAGGCCCAATATTTACGCCTCCATTGAAACAAGCTCTTGGAGTTAATCATGTTTAATCTGAAGTGAAAAAGCTCAACCTGAAGTGGCCAGGGGAGAAGCTCATGGTCCCCAAAAAGGATTTTGACAAATCAACAATTTGTAGTTTAGAACCTAAGGGTTTCTCTTCCATGAAATTCTACCATTGACAGCAAAACTAAGACCTGTAACCAACTGAACAAAGGACCCGAATTTTTGTTTCTAATGTTTTGCAAAGCAACAGAATTGACTTTCAGTTCCTCTTGTAATCCAGCTTACCATTGCCAAAGGGGCAACAGATCCTTGCATTCTTTACAGGAAATCTGAATTCTATGCATAACAAAAAAATACTCCTGCCTCTTGAAGAATAGCATTTAAACAAAGGAAATACTTGAAAACATATTAAATTACGGAGAAGTGAAGGAAGTATTGATCAAATAAAATCATCAAAAGGGAAGAAGATTAGGGAATCTAACGACAACAAACTAAAAAAACCAAGACACGCCCAGAAAAAAAAAATTCAAATGCAAGCATACTCGTTAATCTCACAGCCAAGAGACACACCTGAAAACGAAGCAGGATTCTGCTTGAAGACGAAGCAGGGTTCTGCTCGGAGAGAATGCTATTCTTGACTTTGCAGGGTTCTCCTTGACAAAGCCGGAGGCCGAAATCGAGAGACGAAGTAGGGTTCTCCTTGACGAAGCTGGAGGCCAAAATCGAGAGACGAAGCAGGATGCACAGGAAGATGAAGGAGGCCGAAATAGAGAGAGAGAATGGGAAGACGAAGGAGGCCGAAATCGAGAGACAAAGCAGGGTTCTCCTTGACGAAGCCGGTTGATTTTTGTTCAATGAAAACGAAGCTTGAGGTTTTGCAGGGTTTTGATTTGTTTTTTCGTTTTGGAGGGAAGCCAAAACGACGAGAGAGAGAGACCGGGTGAAACGCCGTTAACGGGCTTGGGGTGAATGAGTTTTCATCAAGCAGACTCGTTTCGGCTTTTTGTTGGACACGTGGGGCCCGGGTACCTCCCCTTGGACCCAGCATAATGAGCTAGTCTCTCCTTGATAAATGTTGATTTTGATATGTTTCTGTGACTTATATGCTATAACTTTTGCTAGATATGGGTGGCATTTCCGAACCGAACCGGATGAACCAACAGGGTTTTCGGGTCACCCGGAAACCCGACATGGGACTTGGACCCCCGGTCCAACCTGATTTCCAGTGGGCCTTCCAACGAGGCCCACCCGGCCCAATAAACATGTATGCATGCAACTTAATCAAGATAAGCAAAATTAACCGATTAAACCGGGCAGGCCAAACCTAAGGTGGTCCACCCGAATCAAACTTGTGAAATTGATGCATGAATTGCGTGGTTTGGCCGAGACCAAGGGCAAGGGCCTACCGGGCCCGCCAAAGCCCACCAACCGAACCAAGGAAGGGTGCAAACCCTAACTTCTGGTAACTTGGGCTTACAGGCCCAAATTTGGACTACGGGCCCCAAGCTCAGTGTCCAACTCACTTTGGCAAATAAAAAAAGGATAAATCCAATAAAAATACTTGGCCACCATGTGGGCCCACCTTAGGGGCCCATAAACCAATCCGGCCCACCTATTCATGAAAAACACTTAAACTTTAAATCTGAACCTAAAGTAAAATCAATTGAACTAACCAAAGCCCAAAGGGCCTCTCAGGCTAGACTGAGGCCCACAAGGGTACATGGGCTTGCCTAAGCCCACCAAGGACACCGTGGGCCTTCCAACGGGGCCCACCAAACCAGACTCAGATTACCTAATTAATCAAGATAAAAGCAATTAAAGGGACCCACACCACTCAGGTGGTCCCGCCAGACCTAACCAAACTGCATATCGAATTAGGAATCGGGTGAGACCAATATAAGCTGACTCAAACCAGGGAACCCACGGGACCCATCATCCGACGGGGTGGACCGGGGTGTCTACGGACTTCCCCGGACCACAACCGAGACCCTACTTAGAATCTCAAAGCCGCAGACCAAAAAGCCCTAATAGACCAAATTAGGCACCCAGGTGTCCGCCTGCACCCCATCAGGCGGTGGCGACTCCGAATTTTCCCGTGCCACGTTCCCGACGCGCGCACACCAATCCCATTAACAGTTTTACTGTGAGACATGGAAATGTCACCTAAGATGACTTTCGATATCGTCACGCGAGGATCGATAAAAATAAGAAGTCACCACCATTCAAGTTAAGGTGTGAATGGACACCAAAGGGATCATAAATGCCAAATAGAACCAAAGTAGCTCTAATACAAGGAAAAATCCAGAGATCAGGTAAGGGGAATTAGTTATGAGCGGGGGAAGGTGTTAGGCACCCCCACTCATCCGTACAAGACGGTTGCCACATGCTTGCTCGTACTAAAGATTGCTTGCTAATCAAAAATAGACAAAGGATGCTTAAAAATAAGCAAAATGTATGTGATTATTCCATATGAGTACTCCAATGAATTTGGACTCTCCTCATGGATATACCACTTCTATAACTTCATGAGTGAATGAAAATCAAAGTAAAATGAAGAGAAATCAAGCCAAGGTAAATCTGGAAAAATCAGGTTATAAGAACTTGAAGACTTCGATCAACCATAAATCACTTGATTTGAATCCAAATCAAATGAAACCAAGGCCATTTGATAGCTGGTATGAAATAGAATCTTTAGTAAGAAAATCATCCCATTCCAATTCAAAACAAGAGAGTAACTCATTACGAAAATCTACTGTTGCTACTCAGAGAAAAGCGGTGAGTAAGCATTTTTGAAACCCTATTCATGGAGTTTGGCTCCATATAAATTCGTAAAAACTTGCATGGATGAAGTATATGGTGCCATCTTTCAAACGAAATAGGCCTTACACCAAACTCCATCCATTTGTGACTTGTGTGTCCTCTTGAACATGCCTAGAGGATCACAGATTAACCCAGAACTCTGTTACAGAGCCACTCTAAGTCAATCAAGCACACAAGACACAAATCAGATCAAAATCTATTGAAACCAGTTGGAATGGAAAATAGACTGCTCAAAGAAAACACAAAGTCTGAAGTCACTCAAAACGGATTAAAATTGAGCAAACGGTGCACAATCAAAGCGGCAAGTTCAGCAATCTGGACTGAACTGACTTGCAGACTTTGAACAAATGGTGTCAAACATTGGCTCCATAAAAATGAATGAAAATTTCCAAATACAAAGTAGGCCTTCCCATCTATCACATGTCTTTGGAATCACTTAAAAATTCATCCGGAGGATGAAGTTATAAGCATTCCAAGACAGGCCACAAATGCTGCCTTGTTTTGAAGATTTTTGAATAAAAGGCCAAAATCAGTGCATGTGTGCAAGTGGATATGACCAAAACAATTGGAAACCATGAAAAACAGCTTCTTGAAGTTCTAAAATTCATTCTAAAGCCAATGATATCAGATTTCCCATATTAAACATGGAAATCCAAGATCTAGCTTATCCTTACAAAAAACATTGAAAAGTGTGTTTGATGGTGATGAAAATCATATTTCTACGAGAAGGTTGGAATCCATTGCTATTGAGAGCATGGATTCGTATATCTTCTCCAGAGACAAATACAAAATATATCAGAGAAAGCAACCATAGGCTCAAAATAACCAAATAGTATGCTCTTCATCATATGTGGGTTCTAAGCCTAGAGGATCCATTCCACCTTCTTTTTCCCAAGGCTCTCTCTTCACGTTTTACGGCTAGAGAGAATTCCCAGGTACTTTGGAAGAGGTTTGGGGCTACAAACAGACACAAAGTGGTCTTACACTACCAAAAGGTAGAAGTTGGGAGTTGAAATGTAAAGAAGAAGCTGAAAACTAAACTAGAGCTTTACCTTTGGTAGCTTGAATACTTGAGGCAGCAAAATAGTAGAGTTTTCCCTCTTCTTGCAGAGCTTCCAAGCTTCAAATTAGCAGCCCTTTGCAAGAGGAAGACCCCTTTATTTATAGGCACAACCAAGGGCATAAAAGTCCCAAGGTTATGCCCAAAAATCCCTCTAGATTGTTCTAATTCAAGTTAAAGCCTTGAATTGTTGTAAATCTAGAAGTTTCAAAGGGTAAACTAGGGAGTTCAAGTCCCTGAGAAAGAGGTAATATGCGTAAATAAGGCTCAAAGATCGAGCCTTTTCTCAAATGCACGAAACAAGAAAAACCGCATACACAATGCGGTTTCCACAGAACCGTCACTCTATATATAGTTTCCATGCAAATTCACCTTAACCGCACATATAGGGTGGTTCCAATTCAGTTACGCTCGTCATGATTGCTGTCAACGTGGCCCAACGGCCAAAGCTTTTAGAAGCCACGTGGCAGCTTACGCAAGAAGCATGAACCTCAACCGTGCTGTGTTTGCAGTCGAAACCGCACACACAGGGCGGTTCAGACCAAATTAACCAAAACGGCACATATACTGCGGTCAGCACATTTTTGGTTGGTTTTGAGCCTTAACTGCACAGGCCAGGCTTATTTACATGTAATATCGTTTAAGTAAATGTCCTCGTATTTTTTAATCTCCATTTACTTAAGATATTACATGTAAATAAGCAAACCCCCCCTCCCCCCCATTTGAATCTATTAAAAATATTTCCAAACCCAAATTCCAAGTGAATAAAAAGTCAACTTTCCAGTTCCAGGCTAAATTCCGATTTTTCAGGTCCAGTAAAAAGATTCAACAGTTAATACCAAGGTATTCGTCAAGATTTAAAATCTCAAAAAATTCATTTATGCAATAACATTGCTAAAAACCTGATTACCGGGAAAAATTATCTTGAAATCTTGCTTTAAAAAATATTTCATTTTTTGGGGTCAAAAGTCAACAAAATTCAACCCGAAAAAGTTTGACTTTGCATAAAAGATTGAATTCGGGCCTTTTCCTTTGCGGCTTTGGATTCAAATGGGTTAAGGATCTCAAGCCCAATGCTAAGAATTGAAAATTCCAATAAAATATTTCTCTCCTTCAACACTTATCAAAAATTATGCAATTTTGGGGTGTCTACATTTACACAAAAGACCAACCACAATTACCGATTACACATCGAATGATCAATGTCATGACTATTGTTTGAATTGATTAATTGACATTCCAAGGAGACATCCACACCTCCATGTACACAGTTCTGGTCTACTCAGGGTTTCGGAAACTATGAAATGACGGCCTACTCAGGGATTCGTCATCCAATGCCGGTCTACTCATCGGGTTTTGGCATTGACAACCAGGCCTACTCAGGGTTTCTGGTTGCTCTACACCGATCATGGCAACACACAATACCATGCAATTACATCAATAAACAATACCATCACATTACTAAGCTTAGACAAGGATCTAGGTGAAGCTAAACCAAAACAGAAAACAATTGCATAAACTCACACTGACAACACATTAAACCAATCACTTCCATCATCATGTATAACGCAATACAGCTCAACACAGGTCACTCCAGACCAGAATAATACTCATGAAAACTCAGTAAATATTCTAACTCAAAACACAAAATCAACTGGTAGTAAAATTCTTTTTTATTCACACGAAGATAATTTTACAAATTCTGTTCTGCACTTTGAATTCAAGTAAACCCCGGGTTAAACAATTCACAATAGTAACACATGAAAACCTAAATAACCAAGTCATCAATTTATAGTATCAAGAACAGCCAGTAAATCTACCAACAATCCTTCAATTGTCACTTCGGGAACTCATAAAACTACCAACAATTTGACTCAATGATCTCCGGATGTTTTTGAGCAGATAAACTACTTCTAATATCCTAATCTAGTCTTTGGCTAAGAGATTTAAGCCTCAAAGTATCAAAATTGCGTTCAAAATGATCAGTCGCACTTTACTAGAGAAGTTAGTGGGTGCGCTGACCTCGGCTTAGTTGGCGGCAGGTCGGCGGATCCGAAATTTTGCTTGCGCTAAGCTGCCGCTGAGGTTAAGGAGGTTGGCAGCAGCTCGGTGGACACCCTTGCGATTCACGACTCTCTGTTAATGCGAAAACTCCATGACTGTCTTGGTTTCTAGTCTCTGTAACACTTTTCTTATACTTCTACCATCCCCAAAAGTCGATTAAACATGATTCGAAATTAATCTATCACACTTCATATCATGCCTCAAAATCTATTCGTATAATCCACGTTTGAAACTATATTCCCAGAAATCATGCTTTACGACTAAGCTTAGAGATCAAAAACCAATTACAAATTAAAACGATGCTACTCATCTCTTATACGCTCAAATCCTTGCACTGCAAACTCTAAGAACTGGAAGTGTAATATCAATCTTCGCCCACAACCTTCTCTGATCGTGAGATGGTTCCTAAACTAAAAGCTCGATGATCACAGGAAACCCACGAGTCTGCTCTTCTCTCAAACGCCCTAGAACTCCAGCCGCAATCTTCTTCAAACTCAAGGTATGCAAAAACCTACACACCTAAATATATTGAGTATTTATACTCACCCTACGCTTTGCCGCTCGACCAATTTAAACTCAAGATTGTGCACGCTCGCCCACAAAGTATCCCTACATACACAGCTTTCCAGTCATTGATTCACCGACTTGACTCTCCATCTAAACACCCATATAAATAAATATTTTATTCATAACGACTAAATTCATACAACAATATACTTCTAATTAAAATTAACGCATTACTCACCTTAATTCATCTTGCTTCACGCCTAATGTCTCAAATTCCAAATACACCCCTGCTTGACAGATTTCTGCAATTTCACCCATACAGACTTATTAATTTCCATAAACAATAAACATGCAGAAATTCGGGGTTTTACAGAGGGGGCGTTGGAGAGGATGCGGGTTCATATGTGGCACAGCAGGTGAATACCATTTGGCCCTGCCACTCCAGATGCCATGGTTATACATGGAGAGAAAGTAGTCTTAATGGGTTATTTGGGGCATCACATCACCTGGAGCTTATTGCGTGGAAGATTGGCTAGAGCATCAACCGATCTTCGTCATGGGTTCCACTCATTTATTAATTATGTCGACTTATCATGATGAAATGGGTTATACCCAAGGATAAGTTGGGTTGTACGCCTTGTACCCATGATAAATTGTGTAGTACCCAATGATGAGTTGAGTGATGCTCTATAACACGTACTAATGTTGAGTTGAGTTGTAACTAAGATGATTTGAGTTGTATCCTTAATAAGTGGGTTGTACCCGGTGATAAATTTGGTTGCATATATCCAATAATTAATAAATTAGGGACACATGGAAAAAATCTATGCAAGCTCCAGCCGATCTTCTAACATCAGGCTCAATAGATATGGGGCTGTTATTTGGCATGCTATTTTATTCATTGACCCTTTTGGCCATCCAAGTTCAATTATTATTAACTCATTTCACATCTTCCAATTCTTACCTTCAAGAGAACCCCACTAAAGAGAATACACTTCGTCCCCAACTTCTACGCCTATCAACATGCATTTGGAAGAGTTCGAATCAAGAATACGGTAAGACAACCCCAAATTGATGAACGTGTGTTTGGTTTCCTTCTTCAAGAAGGACAATGAGGGCCAACGAGCATTTGGGAGCATTGGAGCTCGATTTGTCGTTTCTCCGGAAAGGAAATGGCCGTCGATTAAAGTGCATACATCAGTCTTAGGTTGCGTCGAGGACAAAATCGAGAAAAGATGAATAGATTTTGGTGCTCGTTTTCGTTCAGTTTGCAAGGTTATAAGGGGGTATTTCGGGAACATGAAAAAATCCTACAATGATTTCATAATTAAGTGCAATCATATGGAAAAAGTTGTACGTTTATTTACATTTGACTTTTTCAAAACATGTTTTTATAAATATTTCCTAATACGTATGTTTTATAATTATTTCCACTTGATATTTATGTAAAATAATTCAGATTCAGTTATCTAATTCTGTTAATTGAAAATTAATGATACTTTTTAAAAATAATTGAGAATCAATGTTCTTCCGAAAATACCCTTCAAATACTTGTAACAAAAATGAGTGAATTTTCAAAGTCTTTTGAGGACATTTTCAAGAAAAGAAACTATTTATTAATAATAAAATGACACTAATTCTCAATTTTTTGAAAAAGTGTCACTAGTCCACAATGACCAAAAATTGTAAGACTAATCGAGAAGAGATGAATAGATTTTGGTGCTTGTTTTTGTTCTGTTTGCAAGGTAATGCTATAATGATTTCGGATTGAAGCACAGTTATATGGAAAAGGTTACACATTGTTGCAGATTTGACTTTTTCAAAAATTGTTTTTTATAAATACACGGAAAAGGAAAAATGGGTGGTTTACATAATTTTCTCAAAAAAGGAAAATTGGTTTTAAGTGATACATATATACAATAATTCAGATTCAGTTATCTATTTCTTGGTTATTTAGAATTAGTGATACTTTTTAAAATAATTGAGAATCAATGTCATTTATAGGTCATTAAGTATTTCTTCTGAAAATGCCCTCAAAATACTTGCAAAACTCACTTGTAACAAAATTAATGAAGGTTTTAAAGTCTTTTGAGGGCATTTAAAAAAAAACTATTTACTAATAATGAAATCCCACTTAACCGATTCTCAATTATTTTAAAAAGGTGTCACTAGTCCACAATTACCAAAAGTCTTAAGACTAAATTTGAATTATTTTGAAAAATCACTTTAACCAAATTTTCCCAAAATGGGAAATTGGGTTTTAGTGATATTTTTCAAAATAATTCAGATTCAGTCAAAAAATTCTTAAAAATTGGGATTTAATGTTACCTTTTTCACATAATTGGAATGGTGTCTTTATAGGGATTTTCTACCGACAATACCCTCAAAAGATTTTGAAAACATTTTCACTCATTTAAGTATAAGTGAGGTTTGCAAGTCTTTTTTAGAGTATTTTTGGAAGAAACTCTTCATGAATAGTAAAATGACATTGAATCTTGATTATTTAAAAAATGTATCACTAAACCTTAATTTTCAAAAATTGGCCGACTGAATCTAAATTCTTTTGAAAAAGCATCACTAAAAACCAATTAAAAAAAGGGACTTTTCAGTGGAGGAGAGGGAGACGCTTGTGGTTCGATACTGTTGAGTGTCGAATGGATCGAATCAGAATCATCCAAGTAGGAAGAATGAATCCAATTAGAACCATCCAAGTAGCTAGGAAGAATATACTTAAAAATATATTTCCAGAAACGCCTTTGAGATAGAAATTTTAAAAAAAAAATCCGGCAGGAGACTCGATCTGTAAGTCTGTAACAAAGATCTACCAAAGATAATGGTAAATTATTCTAGTGGAAGAAATTAATCGAATACTACTTGCAGGGTAGCCGTCCCCTCATGTACTACGAGAGCTGCGTAAATTATTCCCTTGAAGCATGTAGCTCAGCCACTCAATAGTTATCCATCTAATTGCACAGAGAGAGAGCACAGAGAGAGAGAGAGGGGTTCCATGGCAGAGTCGGAGAAGCCTCACGCCGTCTGCATACCATTCCCGGCTCAAGGACACATAAACCCCATGTTCAAACTAGCCAATCTTCTTCATCACGAGGGCTTCCACATCACCTTTGTCAACACTGAGTTCAACCATCGACGCTTGCTCAAGTCCAGAGGTCTCCGCTCCCTCAACAACTTATCACCGGACTTCCGATTCGAAACTATCCCCGACGGCCTTCCCCACTCCGACGTCAACGCCACTCAAGACATCCGCTCCTTATGTGAGTCCGTAAGAAAGAATTTCTTAGCTCCATTTCGAGACCTTATTGCCACACTCAACGACACCCCCAGGTCCAAAGTCCCTCCGGTCACATGCATTATCTCGGATATCGGCATGAATTTATTCACTCTTACAGTTGCCCAAGAACTCAGCATCCCGGTTGTCCTCTTCCATACCGCCAGTGTTTGTTCCTTCATGGGCTATGTTCACTTTCCTCATCTCATCCAAAGAGGACTCGCGCCTCTCAAAGGTACACATCCAAATCAACTTCTTATTACATTTCTTTACAAACATTTTAGTATTATATAGTTGTGTGCTGTATTTATTTTACTCTACCCAGTATCTAAGAGAGGTTCGTTTTGGGGTGCCACCGTCGGATATGCGGGTTACGCCTTATGGGCAGTACTCTCAAAAATTTTTGGGTTCCATATATATAAGCTAGAAACACAGCGTTTTCTGGTTGATTATTTGTGAGTGTTGAGTTATGTATGGCATCTCGGGCCTTTGATGTAAATCGTTGTCCCTTCACTTATCAGCTTATGCCTTTAAGCTGTACGTGTTTCGAACCTGGATTTGGGGAGAAAATTGAAAAAAAATTCTAAAATTTTTTCTCTCTCATTTGGTTAGAATGTAGGAGTGTGAGATTTTCTTTCAAAATTTTTCCTTTTCTTTCTCCCCAATGTAAAATTTCTCTAAAAAAAAGAGTTTTTGAAAAAAAAATAGAAAAACAACTTACTTTATCACTACTCACACCAGACACCCACATAGTGGCGGAACCACGTTATAGCTAGGGGGGGCAATTGCCCCCTGAACTTTTACTTTTTAATTAAAATATATATATATATATATTTATATGTTTTAATTGAAATTTATGTTTTGCCCCCTCTAAAATTTTTGGTTTCCCTTTCCTAATTCATTGAAATTTCTATATTTCATGAGAAGCATTAATTGAAAATTTTTTTTGCCCCCTCAGATTTGGAGTCCTAGTTCCGCCACTACACCCACATAATCACTAGCACCAACACAAACACCACAACCCACCACCCCACAACAGCCACTCCTCCCACTACTACCCACCATAAACACTTCCCACTATCCCACCACTTCGACTCCTACCACCACCCATACTGTCCCACCACAACCATCCACCCTACCACCACAATTGTTACCATCCAGTCATGGACCAAAACCATCCCACCACCACCACCCATCACCCACCATATATAGCCGCCACACTACAAAAAAGCAAGTTTTTACCTGCTGTAGGATACCGCCGGTAATACTTTTACTGACGGTAAGGACTCCCGCCCCAAAACTTGCTGCCGGTAAAGGTTATAGCGGCGGTAAAAAAATTTACCGCCGCTATTTCTAGGTCATTACCGACGGAAAATTACCGCCGGTAAAAAAAAATATTAAAAAACCACATAACGACTTTTAGCGGTGGTAATTATCGCCGCTAAAAATAAAATTTTAAAAAATAAATTAATGACTTTTACCAGCTGGAAGTACCGCTGCTAAAACCTATATTAAAAAAATAAAAAAAATTTGTTGCCGTCGTTCGGCAGCAGAGATATTTAGAGAGAGAGGGGGAGAGAGAGAGAGAGAGAGAGAGAGAGAGAAAGAGAGATAGAGAGAGAGTGAGAGAGAGTGAGACCTTTGAGGCTATCCTCTTTAAGACAAATAAAATATTAGGGAAGAAATCTATAGAGAGAGAAAGACCAACATGTTAGTGAGAGAGTAAAGTTTCAAAAAAGAAAAGTAGATATAGATGATGGGGTAAAAAGAAATGTATACCTTCAGTTAGATTGCAAGAAGAAAGACAAGAGAAAAGAGACAAGTTGAAGAAGAAGAGGCCTAGTTTGTATATGTAGAGGAGACTTTTACCGGCGGTAGGCTACCACCCCTAAAAGTCAAATAATATTTAAAAATTCGCACTTTAACTTTTAGCGGCGGTAGCTTACCGCCCTTAAAAGTCAAGCCAAAATTCAACCGATGAGGCACGCGGGAAAATTCCCGCTTTCACTTTTACCGGCGGCAAACTACCGCCCCCTAAATGTAAAATAAATTTGAAAATCGTGCTTTTTTTTTTAGCGGCAGTAGTCTACCGCCCCTAAAAGTCAAGCCAAAATTCATTTCATTAGGCACGCGGGAAAATTCCCGCTTTTGCTTTTACCGGTGGTAAGCTGCCGCCCCTAAAAGTTGAATTAAATTTGAAAATTCCTGCTTTTGCTTTTACTGGCGATAGCTTACCGCCCCTAAAAGTCTAATAATATTTGAAAATCGCGCTTTTACTTTTAGTGGCGGTAGCTTACCTCCCCTAAAAGTCAACTTCACTTTCTTTAATTTTTTTCTTCTAGTAATAGTTGGTTTTTTTTTTAAAATGAAGAAGAGCTTTATCGGTGGTTAAACCGCCAGTAAATATTGCGTTATCTGGTTATTATCGGCGGTTTTGAAAACCGTCGGTAAAAATTTCACTTTGTTACCGTAAATAATTTTTTTTCTCCATTTTTAGGCCGGTAGTGCTACTACCGCTGCTAAAAGAGTTATTACCGACAACTTTTTACTGCCAGTAAAAGTCTTTTATTCGGCGGGTTGCTCCCACCATCTTTTTACCAGTGGTAGTTCAATATTTCGCGCGCAAAAACCTCGCACCATAGGTTTTTCGCGCAAAAAAAATGATATATTAACTTTTAAGGGTGGAAAGTGATTTTACCGCCAGTAAAAGTGCTTTTAGGGGCGGAATTTTCTTACCGCCGCTAAAAGCCCGTCGCTAATTCCCCTCGTTTTTGTAGTGTCACCACCACCCACCGCAACCATCACCTATTACCGTTGCCCCCTCACCACCACCACGCTAGTGGCCTACCACCACCCACCCACCCACTACCACCACCCGCAACTGTGGGTCACAATTGCTCACCACCACCATCAACTACTACCGCCGCCCTCTAACTGTAACGCCCCGAACCCGGGTCAGTGCAAACCGGCACCCGACCCGAACCCGATTCGCTACCGTAACAACCCGAATTCAATTCAACAACCAAATCCGAGGTGTTACTGGCCCATATCAAATATACATCAAGAATATACCAGACTAAAGAATTAAAAATCCATTCACTTTATTATACTATCAGAGTGCGGAAACAAGTATATGCGGAAGTGTAGTCTAAAATTCTCAAATAAATGTTAAAGTTAATCATCAATCATTAAAGTCAAAGTCTGGTAAAATAAAATGGTTACTATCTCTCTCATCTCTCTAGTACATCAAATCCAAATGAATAATAGTCTATCAAATATGACTAAGTCTAAACAATCCTCCACTTCAAACAAGATCCGAATAAAAGTAATCCTCCGGTGAATACTCAGCTACCTTTCCCTGGAAATCACTATGATCCCCCTCTCGCGTATTAGCAGAAAAAAATGAAATAAAAGTAGGGTGAGATACGAATATCCCAGTAGGTAACACATGTATGATTAAACAGTTAATATAAGTAAAATAACAGTTCATGCACGATTAAGCAATATCAACTAATCAGGCTCGTATAATCATTCGTATTATTTATGAATACAAAACAATATGATAAACAGTTCTAGAGATAAATTTCAGCAAGTTCATTTATAAGAATCCAATATCAAAATCATTAACATAAGTCATGCTTTGCTAGGATGCACTAAACAGTCACATTCGATCAATATCTCAATCATATGCCTCCAGCATGTCTTCAATAATAATAACAAGTGTTGGTGATTTCAGTGTCATTGTAGGATTCACAAAGATAGATAAACCTTTTGAGATGATTTTTAATCAATTGTTATACCAGCGTGCGGCTTAGGAGCAATGCTACTAATGATACTCAAGTCCCATGCAGCGCAGCTTAGACAAGAGCCGTAGTCACTGACTTATTGTACACGTACCCATCAGAGTTGGTATGTACCACCAGCATGTAGCACCAGAATCAATATATGGAGATGATCGCTTATCCACATGTACAGGGAATCACCAGCGGCTCACCGGGGTTGTCCCTCCAGACATAGGACCTTCCCAGACAAACTAACTTGTAAAGGAAGCTCGTCGCACAAGAGAGAAACTCAACCCAAATGACATATCCCTCAACTATCTAGCAACAACTATGGATCCATAGCCAGCTATGCCCACTAGACTCCAAAATTCCCTAAAATATAATATTTCTATAAGGGTTGGTGCCTAGCGGCATATAAAGGTTAAATTTATCAATTACTTCAATATTCGATCATCTGATTTCTGAATTCTCTTTATAAAGTTTTCTGGTTTATGGTGTCATTTAGAGTTGTTTTGATAATCAAATAATAGTTAAGCTTTCCAAAAACTAGGTTTCTCAATTACTTTCAAAGTTTGACAATTAATGTCCTAAATACCTTCCTAATTTATTTTTCTTTAAAACAGGGAATTAGATAATTTATTTTAGTCTTAAAACATCTTAATTAATCATTAAAATTGTCTTAAATAGTTTGGAATTGAATCAAGGTTTGAAATTTCGAAAATCTGCAAAATCTGAACAGAGCGCCTAGGATCGCCGAGTACAGTCAAGGTCGGCGGTCATCCAAAAATGAACAGAAACAGTTCTAAATCGTGATTTTTCTTGTCTAACCTCATTCTATCATACATATAACATTGATACTAAACTAAATACATCAATAGATCATATAAAAACATGCTATTGCGATTAAACGAACGTAAAATACCAAAAACGAACGAAAACAATATCATCTACCTTTTTCGTGCGTATTTCTCCTTCTCTTCTCCAACCAACTATACTCACAAACGTGAGATAATCCCTGGATGATGAAGAACACCAAAACCCAGTCATTTCTTCCTCCTTCTCCTTCTTCCTCAGTTGCTCGATCGTGTTTGTCGCTTGCGGCTGTTGTATACGAGCGACATACAAGACGTATGTGTTTTAGGTTAATAAACTAATATATATACTTCTTGATCCCATGTATCTCACATGTAAACTTTCCTATACACACTGCCCAATCAGAACACATACCTTGATATCTCATGATCAGATGGTCAGATCTGCGTCTAACTCTGAATCTCCACTAATTATATCATCCCCTACAATAATAGAATATTTCCATCAATTATAACTCTCAAGAATATTATTTATTAATTTATTTTATTATTTAAGGAAAATTCGGGGTTTTACACTAACCACCATCACCCCTATCAGCCCACCACCATCACCCAACACCACCACAACCATCATTGCCACTACTGCCACCTCACCGACCCTACCAGCACCCATCCACTCCCACTTACCTACTCCCACCACCACCCCAACCTATTATCTTATTAAAATATTTTTTACCTTTTTTTTTTTATTTTTCATCTCATCCAATTAAATACTGGAAAAGAAAAAAAAATCATTATTTTTCTTTTTTTTTCTCTCCTTTTTTTTCCGGTTTCTTTTCTTTTCACCTCAAATGCAAGCCTCCAAACACAGCATTATGTGTAACTGTTGTTCCTTTGGGCAGTAGATGTAATACTTCTAAAAAAGATGTAATACTTTTAAGACTGTTTTTTATATGTATTTGCTTGCTATCTCCTCTTTATTTATTTTGCAATCTCAGTTTGTGACTTACGCAAATAAGCTTACATATCTATTCATTCTTAATTTGTAGATTCAAGTTATCTAACAAATGGATACTTGGAAACTCCCATCGACTGGATCCCCGGCATGAGTGGTATCCGTCTGAGGGACCTGCCAACTTTTATACGAACCACCGATCCTAATGATGTCATAGTCCATTTGGCAATTGAAATGGTAGACGAAGCTCACAAGGCTTCTGCAATTATTATCAACACGTTTGATGCACTGGAAAGCGAGGTCTTAGATGCGCTTTCTCCTATGTTTCCTCCTATATACACCGTCGGTCCTGTGCACTTGCTCCTCAACCAGGTTCCACATAATGGTCCGATCAAGTCTATTGGATCAAATCTGTGGACAGAAGATCCTGTGTGTCTTCAATGGCTTGATTCCAAAGAACCCAACTCGGTCGTGTACGTAAATTTCGGCAGCATCACAGTCATCACCCCCAAGCAACTAACAGAGTTTGCATGGGGACTTGCAAACAGTAAGCAATCCTTCTTGTGGATCATTAGGCCAGACCTTGTTGCCGGTGACTCGGCCACTCTGCCACCGGAGTTCTTGAAGGAGACTGAAGAAAGGGGTGCCTTAGCAAGTTGGTGCCCACAAGAACAAGTGCTTAACCACCCAGCCACTGGAGGATTCTTAACTCACTGTGGGTGGAACTCAACACTGGAAAGCATTTGCAGTGGGGTACCTATGATCTGCTGGCCTTTCTTGGCTGATCAACAAACAAACTGTAGGTACGCTTGCACCAAGTGGGGTGTGGGCATGGAGATGCACGACGACGTAAAGAGAGAGGAAGTAGAGAAGCTTGTGAGGGGGTTGATGGAGGGAGATCAGGAGGGCACCAGGGAGATGAGGAAGAAAGCTATGGAGTGGAAGAGGAGAGCTGAGGAGGCCATTAATGGTACAGGTGGTTCTTCTTACAGGAATTTACACAAATTGGTCAAGGAAGTGCTTCTCTCTAAGAAGAAAATCTGATTCATTTAAATTGTTAAGAGTATTATTTTGATCTTAGTCCTTATATTTAATTAAGGAAACAGGAATTCAAAATGCTTCTGATTAATTGAGCACTCAACTCCTCATTTGTATGATTAGAAACGGAAATATATCTCTCAGCTTGTGATATCCAACTAATTGCAGGTTCAGTACTCCCTTTCCAACGAGGGAAACCCATCTTCACGCGAGGAAGATTGGGCTCGCAGTCTCCATGTCCTTTTCATCAATTTGTATCTTGATCAGCGCCTTTCTGGTTTAGAAACTCTTGCCGATTTCCTGAGATTTTAACTTGTTCATTTGGGCTGACCCGATCATGGGGAGGAAGAACTTCACGTTGTTGATAATAATGGTGACTTTAAGAAGCTTTAGGTATCGTTTGATCAACCCAGGTACGCATCAATGGGACTTCTCTACCATCTCTAAATTTTGGGACTCCAAAACCCAGCATTGCATCCTTTCCACACCTATTTCAGGTCGCCTAGTTAGAGACCAAAGGCATTGGCTCTTACTGCATCCGGACTCTTTTCAATGGCTTCTGTGTACCGCCTAATCCAGGGCGTCCATCTCCATCATAAGAACACCATCTGGCTGAAGTGCTGGCACCTCAAGTGTCCGGCTCGCATTCGTTTCTTTCTCTGGAAGTGTCTCTCGGATGGCCTCCCCACCAGCAATCTATTGGCGAACAGACTGCATCGTATTGATAACAACTGTGTTTTTTGTCATTGTGAACAGGAGACAGTGGAGCATCTGTGGATGCACTGCCCATTTTCTAGAGCACTTTGGCTCAAGACAATAGGAGGAGCTCTTCAATCTTATGGACCTCAGCAATCTTTCTTCCATTGATTCACTAATCTAGCTTCCCTAAAGCTCCCTGGTACGTTTGGTAATATCTTGGATTTCCTTGTGTAGGTAACAAACTTCGGATGGGGCATTTGGCTGAGTCGAAACAAGGTTCTTTTCAATGGAGTCCAACCTGATCTGCTAGACACCTGCAGTCACATTCATAGCCCCTTAATAATGACTCCAACTTGCTGAAGTGCCTTGCTCAATCTCATTCCTTAGTTCACTCGCCCATTGAAGTTGTCTGGATCAAGCCGCCTCCGTCTTCCGCCAAAGTAAACTTCGATGTTGCATTCAGAAGGTCAAGCAATATGGCAGCCACTGGTGGGGTCATCAGGGATTCAAATGGGGGTTTCATTGCAGGTTTTGCTTGGGCATGTCCAGCATCTAACTCACTTCTGGCAGAAGCCTTTGCTGCTCTCGAAAGTTTAAAATTGGCATCCGCCTGCCACATCTCCTCCATCATTCTGGAGGGTGACTCCCAATTGCTAATTCATCTCCTATGTCACCCTCATGTGCATGTTCCTTGGAGCCTCCTTGGCCTTATTTCCCAGATCCGTGGTCTTCTAGAGAGGTTCTCTACTGTTCAGTTCTCCCATACTCTTCGTAAAGGTAATAGGGTTACCGATGCTCTGGCAAATTTTGCTATTGACAAATTTTCATGTGTATGGTTTAAAAACTCTCTCCCCTACATTGCTATCCCTCTTTTGAATGACATGAGGGGCTGTATCACTTTAAGATTTTAATGCAATGGTTTCTTTCCACCCAAAAAAAAAAAAAGTTTGGTAACACTTTTTAGAAGTGTTTTTTTGCTTTTGAAAGCAAAATATTGCTTTCAAAAGCAAAAGTGATATTTGGTTATGCACACATGAAGCAATTTATAAGAAACAAAATTGCTTTAAAGAGAAGCATAGAAATGTTGCTTCTCACTTTAACCATAAATTTACTTTCTTGCTTTTAAAACCTTTGCCACAAAATTAGACTTGGAAAAAATTGATCCAATCTGTCTGAATCCAACCAGAATAAACGGGTTTGGGTTGACCATGTAATAGTTGAGTCAGTTTCGGGTTAGGGATTTAATAACTCGTTCGTATTTGGGTCAATTTGAATCTAGCTTAATAATGATCCGTTTAACTTGATAATAACCTATTTAACCCGATAACAATCCGTTAACCCGATAATGACTCGCTTAACCCAATAATGATCCGTTTAATACGATAATGACCCGTTGAACACGATAATGGTCCATTTAACCTTATAATGACTCATTTAACCCGATAATGACCCACTTAACCCAATAATGATCTGTTTAACCCGATAATGACCCATTTAACTCAATAATGGTTCGTTTAACTCGATAATGACCCATTTAACCTGATACCGACCTGTTAACCCAATAATGACCTACTTAACCCGATAATGATCCGTTTAATTCGATAATGACCCGTTTAACATGCTAATGACCCGTTTAACCATATAATGACTTGTTTAATCCGATAATGACCCGTTTAACCTTATAACGACCCGTTTAACCCTAAATTGTATCACTAACTCACGTTACTTTTAATTAGTGTATTTTTTATAATTAAAAAATAAAAAATATTAATCGGATTGGTGGGTTGAACCTAATTATTGGCGAGTTGGGTTTGGTTTTGGGTTTTTCCAACCCACCAATAAACGGATTTAACTCAAACCAACCCCTCAATTATTGCTCAACCCGTTAGAATATATGTCAAGTATATTTTAAGTGGAATGCATCAACTATTTATAATAGTTTTATATGATAGCATAAAAGCAATTTATATGCTACTGTAGTTACCAAACATGCTTTTTTGCTTTTTAGCAACAAAGCAAAAGTTTACCAAACAGCTTTGCTTCAACAAAAGATCTTTCGAAAAGCAGAAAAGTATTTTTTTGCTTTCTTGCTTTTGAAAGCAAGAAAGCAAAAGTGTTACCAAACGGAGCCCATTGATCATTGCCTTAAAAAAAATTTAATTATTATTTTTAATATATCAGAGATTTTTATTTAGTACTTAATTTAGCCATCTAGTGAATAGATCTTTATCAGCCGTTACTTCTTATCATCTAATCTTCCAACATTTAGATAATCATCAATATACCTAAACTTCTTTATCCATATAGAAAACCATGAGATTTTATTATAAATGACCTTCTTATCCCAAGAACATATAACCGTAAAATTTTATTAATAACTTCCCTACCCAAAAAATAGACCAGTTAAATATCTTTTACAAATAGTTTCTTAAGTATTGAATGATTTTGTTTAAGTATTTTATTTTATGATTTTATTACAATTAAAAATAAATACTTAAATAGATAATAATTTCAAATTTTAGTTTTTAATAGAATGTGAATGGGTAAACAAATAACTATTATAAAAAAAAAATTAGTATTTTTTTCTTCCAACTTCAACATGCGCATAGCTCGCTTTCCTATAGTAACATGTAAAACCAATTGGATTTCAATTCGATTTTGAATTCTAAGGTTAATCTGAGCCCAATTACATATATACAATGTGGGCACATTACATACATACACACTAACAGGGTATATGTGCCGGTTGTATGTGGAAATAGTTACAAAATTTATTGTTAGGTTTTAAAAAATTTGAGACGGTTTTGATCATTGTATCCTTCTTTTAATGAATCTTATTGTCGTTATGAATATATACACTTTTTTTTTGGGCACGATTCCCAAGGGATGCCTCAAATGAGGTAAAGAATGACGTAAAATAAAAAAGAATGATGTAGAGTATGGATATAGATTTTTAGGTCCCACGGTCCCACCACCAACTCCAACCTTTTCGTGCCGGCTTTGGATTTGTATTAATCTCGGTTTCCATCCATAGAGAGGTTACGTTGGCAAAGAACAAATAGACCACGGCACCGCATAGATGAGTGTGTGGCTGATCAAGAGTAACAGAAACTTCAAAGAGAAGCAGGAATGCGAACGCGAAGAAGATCATGGAGCGTGCATATAACGTCGATTCTCAGTTGGGTTTCACTCAAGACATCGAAGGGGCCTTGATGGAGCAATCCGAGTCTGGTTTCACATGGGATTATCTGCCACTTCAAATCTGGGAAACCATCCTTTCATGGCTTCCGATTTCAAGCTTGCTGAGAATGAAATCCGTCTGCAAGCCATGGAAATCCCTCATCCAGTCTGAGTCCTTCCTTTCCGCTTATAAATCTGTGAGCCCCCAAGATCTTTACTTCCTACTTTTCGCCGATTTCGTCCATCGTAACGTAGTGGCAGCTTATAATCCAACGGAAGACAAATGGGTTTTGATTTCTCTCTCCCATATCTCGTCTTCTTGTCCAATTGCCTGCTGCAGACTCCGAAGAGCCTTAATCTCAGATGGGGCTCTTGTTCTTGCCGAAGACCGAAAAGGAGCGATTGTGGTATCAAATCTCTTCACCAAAACTCGCCAGATTTTGCCTCCGATGATACCCTTTATATGGCCTTACGTTGTTGCCCTGATTGTTCTTGATTGTTCTTATAAGATTGTTGCTGTTAGTACTTCAGATAAAGTGCATACGCAGGTTTACGATTCGGTCACAGAGCGTTGGGAGGTGAAGGCCCAGTTCGATGGGCGGTTTGCATTGTTGGGTAATGCTGCTTACTTGGATGGATTCTTGTTCTGTCTTGGTCATTTCCCAGATAAGCTTTTGGCATTTGATGTGGAGAATGGTATTTGGAGTACTGTCAACGTGAGGATACCTTGTGCAGTTTGTTCTCATGTTTTGATTCATTGTGGAGTGCTGATTTTGGTTGGGGGCTTTGAGGAGGATGGGATTATGAACAAGATAGGAATCTGGGAATTCAATAAATCGGAGAATCGATGGCGTGAGATATGCTTCATGCCTGATCACATATTTGCAAGGTTTAGCCATGGCCATCTGAACCATTTCATCGCTGTCGATCGTTGTGGAAAGATTTGCTTTTGTAAGAGCTTGCCATCTATTCTTGTCATGTATGATTTAACAGAGAATAGATGGTGGTGGCTTCCTCCATGCCCGCTTGGGTTTAATAAGGTTTCATGGTTTGGCCTTGCTGTAGAACCTCGAATTGATGTGCTTGTTTGATCTTATTACAGATGAATTTTTCCCATTTATCCTGAGCATTGTTGTCTCTTGAAGAGGTATACTATTCTACCATTATGTAATTTGGGGAAGAATATTTGTGTAATGAATAATCCTCATTCGTCCTAGTTTATTTGTACAAATTTTTAGACTATTCCTCTGTAAAATTCCATCATATTTGGTTATTTCAGTAAATCTTCTATTGTTCTATTCAATTCTCTCTGTTTTTCCTGTTGTATTGCTTTCTTTGCTCTACTTTTAGTATGTAACTTGTAAAAATCGGTTTTTGCTTTCAAAACTTGTGATTTGGTGGCATGTTATTTTATTCATTGACCCTCTCTGCCATCTGAGTTCAATTATTGTGGACTCATTTTCACATCTTTCAAATCTAGTGGCAAAAGTAATTTCTTATTATTTCTGAAGATTTCATCTTGTGGTGCTCCGCCCCTATTTGCTAGCATTTTCTCCTTATATTCATTATCAAGTTCCCTCCACCACAACCACCATCACCACCACCACACACCCTCCCACCCACCCATCCCCAACTGGCTCTCCCGTCTGTCGTCATGCTTATTGTTAGCCTTTCCCCTTTATTGAGATATGTCCACGGTTAGAAGGCTTTTGGATTTATCCTGTTCCTCTTTGGAGAAGGGTTTATTGGGATTGTTTTATAGATGTGTGCAATATTGCAGTGGAACCTTGCACAGTGCTCACACTTGTTTTAAGGTAAGATCACGTTTTTGACGTTATGGCCGTTTCACAGCGGTCAGTCCAAATGGAAATAGTTTGGATTCTTAGAAATTTCATTAAGTGGAGAGAGATAAGGAGCGAATCTTTGAAGGTCGTTGGTTTGACCCCACATTTCATTAAGTGGAGAGAGATATGGTTCTTAGGCAGAGTATTGGGATTGTTTCCTCTTGTTATTGGCTGTTATTAAGGTTTCATTTTGTAAATTGTGGCAGTATTATTGTTATTGAGAGCATTTTATATATGATTCCTTTTGGATGTGAAGTGTAGACCATGGTTCAGTGATATAATTTGTGGTGTACTACAGTGAAACTTCTTGATTGTATTCGCATGTCGATATAGCCCTTTTTGTAAGTTGAACTCAATATGTATTTCTTTGTATTTCCACTCAATGCATCATAAATTCCAGTTAACTTGGTGAGATGTTGCTTTGATCCAGTTCGAAAGCAGAATAAAAGACTGGCTTCTCTGTATGGACATGTTTTGTTGAATGGCCCTCATAACTAAGATCAGAATGACTTTTGCACCTTTTAGATCTCAATATCTGATAGGTATTAGTATATATTTCCATGTATCTGGGAGGAATACAATTTGATTAGTCCCAACAGAGGAAGCATATAAAGTGTATGATACTGTAGCTTGGCGAGTTTCACATGATTAATGTCGATGTTTCGAGCAAAAAAAGGGGACTGTCTTTTAAGTACACTTTTCATGTTGGTCTGGTCTTCTTTTCAATGGAAATCATTGTTATATGGTCTTATGTTAAATACTAGAGATATTAATAATAGGAGTGATTTATCCTCATTTTTTGTTTTTGGGATTCTATCCTCCGGATCGCATCGACTTTATGTTTCTTGTTTTAAAAGAATCATCTGCCATTTCTTTTTTGTTATATTGATATATACACACAAACACATTTGCAAAAACGCATAAGCATGCATATGCATATATAGATTGGAACTGCTAAGATATTGCAGCAATTCCTAGAGCTTTAATTTTCAATTCCTAGAGCTTTCTTTTTCCCTTCTCAGTATAAATGGAAGCAACTAAGTTGTTCAGAGAACAGTTCATGCATGGTAAAATTATAGAAACATGGTGGCCTTGCTGCATAGGCTGAAGGGTGATAAATCTGTTAGGTATTCTGTACTTGTCCAAGCAACTGAAGATCTTCCTGATGTCATGATTTAGAACATCCATATGTGTCACATATTCTTTCTTTAAAAGTCTTACTTGATGAGGAAAAATTTTGACTGCAAAAGAGACTCTTAATTGGAATGGTTTTAATTCATGTTCTAAAATATATATTTTACATGTTTGCATTTCATCCTTTTAGAAGATCATCAAACAGATCCATCTTGTGTTCTGCACAAGATCTTCCTTATTGCAAGCAAATCACAGAAAACATTTAGCAATTCAGAAAACTACATGGCGTTTGGGATTGCTAATGCTTATGGATCAGTCCTTGAAATGTAAGTTGTCTTATTCAAATACTCATCCATATCCATAGCTATAAAAAAATTGTTTATTTAAAAACTACCTGTTTGTTAAACGCTTGTACAAAAAAGAAAGATGTTTGGAAAACACACATATCAAATCACTTATTTTTTTTATATTATCCAAATCAACCTTGTCAAAGCTTTGTATTTTAGTTTGAATCCAAATTAAGAAAAAAATGAAAAAATATATTAATAAATAAGTTGAGCTGCAATCCATGGTTGATCCAAACTTCTTCCCATATTCCCTGACTAGGGAAGGTGCGTGGCAATTTAGAAATTGTAACTTTAACTTTCGTGTATGACCACAAAGCTTCCGTGTAGGTTGTTATGTGATATCTATGTACATAGAAAATTAAAGGTGGAGTCCTTTTTATACAATGGGTTGCACACTATCAAAGATTATACATTACCATTAAACATTTCTATTGGTTGCATTTCAAGTTAAAGCTATTTTTCCTTTCCTTTTATTTTTTCCAAAGGAGTGTAGGATTTTACGGATTCAGAACACACTTCATTTCCTTTACTTTTATTTTTTTTTTAACCAATTTTTACATATATAATTTATTCTTTGCAGTAGACAAACTTAATTATATATTACAATATTAGTATATATAATATAATATATTTCTAGAAGACAAATCATGGAAGAGTTTGATTACCTGTTAAGAAGCTTTAAGTTTAAAAGAACTATTTTATATTAGTATAGAAATGAGTCAATAGTTAAATTAAATCAAAAACAAAACAAACAAACAAAATATCTAATATATCCATCAATGAAGAGAACACATGTTGCTTATAATAAGAAGAATTTTATTATTTCCGCGTCAGATTTTTTTTTTTTTCTTGTTTATAGTTTTTTACTAATAAAAATATTAAGAAAATATGAATTCTAATAATTTGAAATCCGTATATATCAATAAAGTAGCCTTTTTTTAAATGTACCCAATTTCTTCACAAATATATCTAAAGATCCTACTATAATAACGAAAAAGAATTTTAATAATTGAAAAGACTTCTTCTCCAATACGTATCAAAAATACCCATGCATATCCCTAAAGTGTTTTTTTTTTTTTTTTTTTTTTTTTGTTGTTACTCTTACATAACTTGGGCGTGCATACAAGAGACTTCTTCTCCAACACTTATACTTACTAAGGCTCTGTTTGTTTCACCAGAAAATATTTTCCACCATACAAGAGACTTCTTCTCCAACACTTATACTTACTAAGGCTCTGTTTGTTTCACCAGAAAATATTTTCCAGTGGAAAATATTTTCCGGAAGAAAATTTTCCAAGAAAAAATTTTCCTTCTTTGTTTTTTCCAAGTGTTTGGATGTAACATGGAAAATATTTTAGAATCTAGTCAATTTTGATAGACAAAAATTAAATCTCTATAATTTTTGCTCTCCAAATCTAATCTGAGGACTAACAACTTTGCAACAAAGTCCAGGCTGAGAGCCATCGAACAATAACCTAAATTGGAATTCAAATCATTGTATTTTCCGTAATACCGTATTTCTAACCCAAGCACAAAATTGATGAAACTACTTTGCTTTGATATCTAGCCTAAGCACCATCAAACAATAAACCTTCAATAAGTCAATAACAAGGAATAGACAGTGTAGCCCACTTAGGAATATGATCAAACAGTAGGCGAAACACTACAGGCACAAATATGTTTGCATAATCAATTTCAACTCGTCTTAGGACTTTTGTCGAGCAGTTGGAGAATAGGAGTAAATTATTGACGTGATTTCTCTAACAAAAGGGTCCTTTCACATTTCGGCTCATGAATTTCCTATTAAAATGATCGAAATGAAATTGAACATTGGAGGGATTGCTCACCTATATCACTTAACAATGTTATTCTTCAAGGAGTGTCTTGTGGAAGATTGTGGAGAAGGTGGGTTTGATGTATTGTGTCCACTTCTTCTGCAAAGAATAAGGTGCAGCTTTTCAAATCTCAGCTCAGAAGATATTATTGTTGCCTCCAGAGCTATGATTCGCATCCATAAGACCGATGATCATCATTCTCGGTTTCTATTTATTGATTATGTGACATAATCGACAGGAGGTCATGGAGATGGAGTCCTCCCAAATTTGGTACTCGAATCATGCCCTCGATTCGTCGAGGGATCGCCATAGTCGTGCGTGCTAACCATCAGAGACCTCCTCTCCGTCACCTCCATCTTCTCCACATTCCGGCCGCCTGTTTTCATCACTTTCAAGCAAATTAGAAGAGGGTCGAAGTTGTTCGTCGAGCTACCTTCGTTGAATTCGTTCGTCGTGCCCCACGAGGAGGAAGAAGAGAGTCGAAGGAGGAGGAAAAAAAAAAGGAAAATCTACACCTACACCCCTGAGGTTTGGGAAAATGACACGGACACCCCCTGTAGTTCAAAACCGATCACTTACTACCCCTGTAATTTTAAAAACCGTCACCGACCACCCCTGCCGTTAAATCCCATCCCAACACCGTTAAGCCACTTTTTTAAATGACTAAAATGGCCCTCCTTTAAAATGTCTTCTTCCTTCTTCTTCTAAGGTAAAGAGAACCCTAATCTAGCATCATTCTAAGACAAAAATAATCCAACGCTCGAAACTCTTCTTATGCTGCATCAATAAAAATCAAAAGTTGTTAAGCAAAATTATTTTTCTCTTCCAAACTCAAACGACTGCAGAAGAACTAATAGAAAGATAGAAAGAAATCCCAACTTAAAACAAATAAAGCTCCTCAGTTTTTAGCAGATTATAGTCAGAAATTTAAATATACAGGGAAACCTAATTCACTGAAATTTGGCAAGTCAGGCTGAGAATCACGAACATTTCCGAAGAATAGTGGCACGCAAAGGACCAGAAACCACTTCTTTGTCCTTGTTTCGGATCTCTTTCCATTTATGCTAATTCAATCCAACCCACCACGAAAGGAAAAAACTTTCAAACATCATTAGTTCGGTGGTTGATCAGGAGGTGAGTTTTTTATGTTTGCCTGTTCATGTTTTTTTTTTTGGGGGTTCTTTTGGTTCGTTTAGATGATTCTACGGTCAAAGTAATCAATTAGAGAGCATAGATTATCTTTCTGGATAGCACCCATCTTTTAACAGACCGAATGAAGCTTTGTTTTCACACCCGATATGCTTCCGATATGCTTCGAATCACAGATCTGGTTACTTTTATTTTGCCATGTCGGGAGTTTTCTGCATCTGAAACCTACTTTTCGACGTTTTCGTGATCTTTAGGGCAGAGAGGTTGTAATGGAGGAAAAAAAAAGGGTTTTTCCGGGGTTTTGGTTCGATGGGTGTTTGTTGGGGCTCTCGAGTTACCTATAAATTAAAGGGAGGAAATTTTTTCTTCTTTATTTTAATTAAAAAGCTTTGGGCTTCAAGGAAAAAAAAATGGAGTTCTTCCAGAAAAAAAAATGGAGTTCTTCCAACAATAAGAGGCTCCATCGTTTTCTGATGTGAGATGTTGACTTGTTAAACAAAGCAAAGAAACATCCGTCCTGATTCAGCTGCAACATGTTGAACTGCCATTTGAGCTTCCAAAGGAGCTTTCTATATACAGCAAAGAAGCAAACCTGGTGCTCACTCGGTGTTTATTAAAAGACTCTAGCTGTCTTTCTTGTTTGTATCTGATTTAAAGGGGGGTCAATGCATTGAATTTTGTTTGCTTTTGTATAAATTACAGACACCAGACTCAATAGGCCACTATCAGATGCGACTGCTATCAGTTCGAGAGCAGGACCGTAAAGGAGAGGATCAGAGGCAATCGAAGAAGCCAGACCACTATGGTATCTCTTAGAATCCTGAATAAGATGCCACCAACTCTAGAGATCTAATAAGAATACCAAATGGGTGGGTTTCTGTATGCAGGTCGTTAGAGAAGAAGAACGAATGAAGACATTTTAAAGGTGGGAAGATTAGGGTTCTCTTTACCTTAAAGAAGAAGGAAGAAGACATTTTAAAGAAGGGGTATTTCGGTCATTTAGAAAAGTAACTTAACGGTGTTGGGGTGGAATCTAACGGCAAGGGTGGTCAGTGACGGTTTTTAAAACTACATGGGTAGTAAGTGATCGGTTTTAAACTATAGGGGGTGTCCGTGTTACTTTCCCAAACCTCAGGGGGTGTAAGTGTAAATTTCCCCAAAAAAAATCTAAACACGAGAGTTATAATCGTAATGCCTGGCGGAGAATAACTTCCGCTGAATTTTAGCAGAAGTTATTTTCCGCCAATTTTCCTTTAATTTGGAAAATATTTTCCCTTAGTTTTTCTTTTCCCCTAAAACAAATGCCTGGAAAATTTCAACATTCTAGAAAATATTTTCTTTTCCCTATTTTCCGGTGAAACAAACACAGCCTAAAAGAAAACAAAAAAGGAAAAAAAAAATCCAATATATCAACCCATGAAGTTATAACGTGTTACTTAGCTTTCACTAATTAATATTATAATATTTTTATGGCCTTAACGTATGCTATTATATATTAAAAGGGCTTATATGTAGGGATATAGATAATATATTGATATCCTATGTTATCTCAAATTAATACCATTAATCTTTGCTTTAAACGAATTAAATTTGCCCTTTTGAAACTGCCACCCACAAAAATTGCCGAAGAATAGACCACAAAAATAGTTGCCTCTTGGAGTTAGAAGAGAAGCAGCGATACAGACGCGAAGGAGATAATATCAGTTGGGTTTCGCTCAGAACATCGAAAGGGAGTCAAATGGAGAACTCTAAACCTGGTTTCAAATGGGATTTTCAACCCCTTCAAACCTGGGAAAATGTCCTTTCATGCCTTCAGATTTCAAGCTCACTGAGAAAGAAATTAGTTCCCAAGTCATCGAAGGAGATGTCGATTCTTGCATGTCACATAGACTATTACTTGGGTTTTACTCAAGGCATCAAAAGGGCGTCAATGGCGAAAAAACCCAAGCCTGGTGTCGCATGGGATCATCTGCCACTTCATATCTGGGAAACCATCTTCTCACGCCTTCCGATTTCAAACTTACTGAGAATGAAGTACGTTTGTAAGTCATGGAAATCCCTAATCCAGTCTGAATCCTTCCTTTCAGCTTATAGATCTGCGAGCTGCCCCCAAGATCTTTATTTCTTAATTTTTGAGGATTTTACCGGTTGTGACTTAGTTTCGGCTTATAATCCATTGGAAGACAAATGGGTTTTGATTCCACAGTATAATATTTTATCATATTCTCATAGAAAATCGACAATCTTAATCTCAGATGGGCCTCTTGTTCTGACTGAAGACCATGAAGAGTCAATCCTAGTATCGAACATGTTCACCAGAACTCACCGGACTTTGCCTCCGATACCCTTTGTTCGGCTTTACCCTGTTGCACTGATTGTTCTTGGTTGTTCCTATAAGGTTGTTGCTGTTAGTTTTATTTCAGATGGAATGCGTACACATGTTTACGATTCGATCACAGAGCGTTGGGAGGTGAAGGCCCAGTTGGATGGGCAGTTACAGATAGTGAGCAATGCTGCTTACTTGGATGGATTCTTGTTCTGTATCAACTATTCACCCAATAAGCTTTTGGCATTTGATGTAGAGAAAGGTATTTGGAGTAGTGTTAATGTCAGAATTGATGGTTTTGTTCGTCGTCGTCTTTTGGTTCATTGTGGGTTGTTGATTTTGGTTGGGGGCCTTGAGGAGGATGGGATTATGAAGAGGATAGGAATTTGGGAATTCGATAAATCGGAGAGTCGATGGTGTGAGATATGCTTCATGCCTGATCACATATTTGCAAGGTTTAGATTTGATTATCCGACTTATTTCAACACTGTTGATCGTCGTGGAATGATTTGCATTTGTCCAATAAGCTTTCCAGACTCTCTTGTCATGTATGATTTATCAGAGAATAGATGGTGGTGTGTTTCTCCATGTCCTGTTCGATTTATGAATCGTGCATGGATTGGCCTTGCCCTGGAACCTCGAATTGATGTGCTTGTTTGATCTGATCACAGATAAATTTTTCTTGTTGATCCTCAGCATGGTGTTTTGGTCTTGGCATGCTATTTTATTCATTGACCTAGTCACATTATTGTTAGCTCATTTTTTCCTTTTTTTTTTTTTTTTTTCTCTTTTAGGCTCATCTTTACATGTTTCAATTCTAGCTGAAAATTTGTAGTTTCTTAGTACTTGGGAATGCTATTTCATATTATGGTGCTTATTGGTATAGCTCAACCTTGTTATCTGACTTTTTCTCTTTATATTCATTATCAAGTTTCCTCCCACCAATCTGTCATGATTCTTATTGTATCCTCTATGGAGATATTTACACCATTAGAAGGCTTTTGGACTTATCCTGTTATTCCTTTGGAGAAGGGTTTATCCTGCAGGGGCGAGAGTATGGCTCTTAGGCAGAATGTTGAGATTTGCTTTCTCTTGTAAGGTTCCATTTTCTGCAATGTGAGAGTATGATTTTTACTGAGACTGTTATGGATATGTGGAGCTTATTTTGGGAACACTTGTGTACTATAATGAACTCAATGTCTTTATTTTGTGGTTCCACCTTAATGCATCATTAGTGCTACTAAACTTGGTGAGGAGTTGCTTCAATCCAACATTTCATGCATGATAAAAATAAATAAAAAAAAAATTATTGAAATCTGCTAGCCTTGCTGCTTATGCTGAAGGTGATGACTTTTCTAGGTAGTCAGTACTTGTCCAAATAACTGAAGATCTTCCTGATGTCATGATTTTAGAACATCCTTATGTCTCACTTTTTTTTTCCTCAAAAGTGATGAACCAAATTTTGGCTGCAACAGACACTCTTCAAAAGGTTTTAGTTCAAATTCCGAAAAACTTTGTATGCATACATTTCATCCTTTTTGAAGATGATCAAACATGTTCAGGACAAGATCATCCAAATTGCAAAGAAGCCACCTTGACAAAAGATTCCAATGTTCTAATTGCTCGGACATTAAAACAGTTAAACCAAGCAAAAATAAGCAACACAGATTTTGATCAAGGAGCAATACAATTATATGTTTATTATGTATATTCTATTTTTATTTTTTTTCAAATGCAATCATTAATATGAAGAACTATAAAATCTATCTCAATAATTTGGATCAACCAAATGAGATTTTGGATTCTAAAATTTCTAACTCTAAAATGGGATTTTAGATTCTAAAATTCAGCAATTAGAATCTCAATTTTCAAAAACCAGATTATAATTCAGAATATAAAATCCATAATCCTACCAAACGGCCAAACGCCCACTAAATCACGATAATCAGACTCGGGTTAGAAGCGAATCAATTAATCGAATCCCACCTAGTGGTTGAAGTAATTGTCTATTCTTGGATGACATGTTCTTTAGTTGGGACCATTTTATATCCTTGAACAAATTCAAATCCTTCGTATTGATACATGTTGGAAATGGTAGTTCATATTTTGGGTCAAGGGGGAGGGATTTGAGAGGTCCCTCCCCCCTGCTGAGGAACGAGTTGGACATGCGATGAACAATGAGGTTGGGGGATACGGTAAAGGCTATTTTTGGAATTTCAGAAATATCCCTAATTAACCTTTTCTTATAGTGGAAAATTTTTCCGAACATAGTGGACATAAGCATATCGCCGAACCACTTAAATCTGCGTGTTCTTCTTCCCTTTATTTTCTATTTTTCTTTAATATTAGATAGCATAATTCACAAAAATACATTTGGGCATATTAAAGTTTTTTACAACCCGTATACAACTACCATTGGCATTCTTATTCAAAATCCTAATATGAGAAGATATACCCACAACATGAAGACGAAGATGAAAATGAAGGATACAAGGGTACGTGCATGTCTGTGCATATCAAGGAACTCCCTCTTTGACCTTTCTATATCTATCGATACTGTTAATTTTGTTGATTTTCTTTTATTCTTTTTTCTTAATGTTGATTGTAACGGTCAACATTTTGTCGCTATCAGGTCATTCCTATCAGGTCGCTCCTAACAACCCATAATAGTTGTAATACGAGTCCAATACGATATAAATATTCCTTTGATCTAGCGGTTGAGGCTTTGACTAAACTCTTTCTTCCTATTGTTCCTATTTACTATACCTACTACTCCAAAATCTTTAGGATGAATCCCAACCTTCGTATAATTGCTTGATCCTTTATATATAATAGGTGGCTTGCAGTACGAGACTAAGCCAATTGCAGTTTGGATTGAAACAGATGCCTAGGGCCAAAAACCGATCCAACATATTACACCCGAGTGGTACTGGCACCCTCGAGCATAATTACACCGCAACCATCACGTGCCGAGTTTAGTAGGAATTGGGAGGAACACATGGTTAAAAAAGAAGGAAGAGCATTAAATATTTAATGATTTAAATAGCAAAAACCAATTAAATGATTTATGTTTTAAACATCAATTTTTTGGGGTCTTTTCCAAAAGCAAGCTCGGCTATTGGATCCTGTTGTTGGATTGGGATCCTTCCAAATGGATATAGCTATAAAATTAGAAATTTTAAAAATAAAAATGTTAATTTATCTTTTTTACGTAAATCAAGTAAATCGTTTTATAATAATTATCTCTTTACATAATAAAATTCTACTAAAAACAAAAATTTTATCTACCATAAATGGATAAGGCATCTATTTGAATAATTATCCATTTATTTTTTATTGTAACTATGGGACTGCACGCCACGAGGAGTCCAATTTGCATTCAATTCAGTTATGCTAATAGTGGCATAACAAAAATCGATAAATTAGAGAAAAGTTGAGAGACGATTTGGGCATAGATTATTGTACTAGATTCTTGGCAGTTCCCTTTATATGTCAGTATAGATGGAGATAAAAACATAAATTATAATATTATCCAAGCTTCAACAAAATTATTCAATAATTAGTAACTTTTAGAATTTAAGAAAGATTAACTAAATGTGGATACCGAATTCATTAATTAATCAACAATTAGAAACTATTGTTAAGTTTTAAAAGAGGATTTTTACCACACAAAAAAAAAGTTTTAAAAGAGGATAAATGTTTACTGTGGGGTCAATGGAAACTACGAACCGGTTTCAAACGGGATCGTCGGCCGCTTCAAATCTGGGAAACCCTTCTTTCATGCGTTCCGATCTCAAGCTCACTCATAAAAAAATTCGTTTCTACTTCACCGGAGGAGATACCGATTCTCGAATATCACATCAATTATTACTTGGGTTTCCCTCAAGACATCGAAAGGACATCAATGGAGAAACCGGAGCCTGGTCTCGCATGGGATTATCTGCCACTTCAAATCTGGGAAACCATCCTCTCACGCCTTCCGATTTCAAAGTTACTGAGAATGAAGTATGTTTTTAAGTCATGGAAATCCCTAATCCAGTCTGAATCCTTCCTTTCAGCTTATAAATCTGCGAGCTGCCCCCAAGATCTTTACTTCCTACTTTTTGAGGATTTGACCCGGAGTAACTTAGTTTCGGCTTATAATCCGAAGACAAATGGGTTTTGATTCGACGATATAATATTATATCATCTTCTTATAGATTATTGACATTCTTAATCTCAGATGGGCCTCTTCTTCTCATTGAAGACCAAAACGGGTCACTCGTAGTATCGAACATGTTCACCAGAACTCACCGGACTTTGCCACCGATTATACCCTTTGTTGGAGGACAGATCCTAAGAAGAATAAAGTGACACGTGGATTGAATACATTGGAGAAGAAGGAAAACAGAAGTGTGTAATTCTGTTAGAGTTGTAAACTGAATAGCAGAAGTTAGTTAGAGTCTTGTTTACTTATATATATGTATATACTTGTACATGGGGGATGACGAAAATAGAAAATCTTGTTTTACTGTTCTATTGTGTTCTTGCATTTCTTTCTCCTCTGCTTCTTCGTCTGGACTCTATGTGTGAGGAGTTTCTTCAGATCTGAAGATCAATATTTGACATGGTATCAGAGCATTTCTTTGCGCATTGAAATTCTGCTGCAATGGCTACTCTTCCAACACAGGGTATGGATCCTCTTTCTGATCCATATTATCTTCACAATGGCGACAATCCTGGAGCAAACTTGATTTCTCAGATCTTGACTGGAAGTGAAAATTACCAGCCATGGAGTCGTGCTATCTCCAGATCACTGAGTGCGAAGAACAAAATCAGCTTCATTGATGGCACCTTACCTCGTCCAACCATCACAAATCCAACGTACAAAGCCTGGAAACGCTGCAACGACATGGTATATTCATGGATTGTAAACTCCATTTCAAGTGATCTTGCTGCTAGTGTGCAATTGATAGAAGATGCTAGGGAATTGTGGCTTGATCTAAGGGATCGTTATTCCCAATCGAATGCTCCAAGGATCTTTCATCTACACCAGTCCATCTCTACTTTACTACAAGGATCTTCCACTGTAAGTCAATATTTCACACAATTAAAGACTCTCTGGGATGAGTTAATGATTTTTAGACCACTTCCTGATTGTGACAATGCTTCAATGAAAATCTTGCGTGAGTATCAAAACCAAGAATATGTGATGAAATTCTTGACTGGTTTAAACGAGAGCTATGCTAATCTACGTGCCCAGATATTACTAATTGAGCCTTTTCCTACTATAAATCGTGTCTTTTCCTTGGTTGTGCAAGAAGAAACACAAAGAGGTATCCTACCTTTGCCAACCTCAATCAATGATTCTATGGCTATGGCTTCTAGAGTTGATGCTCGTTCCTTCACTGGTAATGGAGGTAAGCAGAATTTTAGTAAGAAGGATATGATCTGTGCACACTGTGGTTTAAGGGGTCATACAAAAGAAAAGTGCTATCGATTACATGGATTTCCACCTACTTACAAGCAGAGATCAAGAGGTACAGGATCTGGTATTGTTGCAAATTCAGTTACTAGTTTGGGTGAGATGAACAGTGATGGAATGCAGGCTATTCATCAGCTTCCGTTCACCCAAGAACAGTGTCGGAAACTGCTGGCATTGATTAACCCTACCAATGGTGCTAATAGTGATCTGTATGGTACTACACATCAGTCCAGTTCTCATATAAATCCTCAAGACAGCATGTTTGCAGCCAATGTACAGGGTATGGCAACTTATTCTTCTCTTATTGACACTGACCATGTGAATTCTCTGCAAATGCATTTGAGTTGGATTATTGATACAGGGGCCACTGATCATATGGTGACCTCTATTAGCTTTCTTACTACTGTCACCTCAAATGTTTTGGCATCTGTAAAACTTCCAAATGGAACACATGCTTCAGTGACACATATTGGGACTGTAAAGATTTCTAATACTCTCACTCTCACAAATGTTTTGGTGGTACCTTCATTTAAGTACAATCTTATCTCTGCCAGTAAATTGTTGAAGGATCTCCATTGCTGTCTAATATTCTTGGGGAATTCTTGTTTCATTCAGGACTTGCAATCGTGGAAGACGATTGGATTGGGTAAAGAGAGAGGAGGCTTATATCATCTCATTCGTCAAAGACCATCTCAGTTTACTTCTCACAAGTCTTTTGCTTCTCACACAGCTCTTGCTGCTCCAAGTACTCTCAGTCCTTTTAAGCTCTGGCATTATAGACTAGGGCATCTTTCTTTTCCTCGTTTAAATGTTTTGCAGAAATCTGTACCAAATATTCATTTTGATCAAGTTGAACTATGTACTGTTTGCCCTTTAGCAAAACAGCATAGGTTGTCTTTTCCTATTCATGAATCTAATACTACAAAGCCTTTTGAGATTGTTCACTGTGATATTTGGGGTCCCTTTTCTTCTAAGTCCCTCACTGGTGCACAATTTTTTTTAACAATTGTGGATGATTACACACGTTGTACTTGGGTGTTTTTGCTCCAACACAAATCTCAAGTGAGACAGTACCTGCAATCTTTCTTTCAATTGGTTGAGACACAATTTGGAAGTAGGATTCAACACCTTCGCAGTGATAATGGAGCAGAATTTTCCATGACTGAATTTTATCAATCAAAAGGTGTTATACATCAGACTTCTTGTGTGGCCACTCCCCAACAAAATGGAGTAGTGGAACGCAAACATCAGCATCTGCTCTCTGTTGCTAGAGCTTTAAGATTTCAAGCAAGCCTTCCTTTACAATTTTGGGGAGACTGCATTCTCACTGCAGCCTACCTCATAAACCGCACCCCCACTCCTTTCTTAAACAACAAATCACCTTTTGAGCTTCTATTTGATAAGCCCCCTTCTTACACACATCTTAGAGTTTTCGGCTGCCTATGCTTTGCATCCACATTGTCCCATGGCAGGTCTAAATTTGATGCTAGAGCCAAGCCTTGCATTTTTCTGGGGTACCCTTTTGGGGTTAAGGGTTATAGACTCTATGATTTAACCACTCATACTACTCTTATCTCTCGAGATGTTGTGTTTCATGAGGACATGTTTCCTTTTCAATCTCAATCCTCTTATTCTTGTCCTCATACTCATGATGCAGCCAACCCCATGTCCTCCTCTTCTTGTCCTCATTTTTCAAACCCAATTCATATGTCCTCTTTTCCGGATCCTGTTATTCCTCCTCACAATGATCATTTCAGTTCTGGCCTTGACTCTTCATCCTCCCCTGGTCAAAGCATTGCAGTTAATCCTCCTACTTTCTCTTCATCTGATACATACATTTCACATCCCCCCACTTCACCACCAATTCGCAGGAGTACTAGACCAATCAGGCCACCTTCTCATCTACAAGATTATGAGTGTGACCTACCCTCACTGCAACCCAATTCCAATTGTGTCTCCACTCGAGTAAGTTCAGGTACTGCCTATGATATTGCAACTCACTTGTCTACTTCTCAGTTGTCTACACCTTATAAGGCCTTTTTTGCTTCTCTTGATAATGTTTCTGAGCCTAGTAGTTATGAGCAAGCAATACAAGACCCAAGATGGCAACAAGCTATGTCAGATGAACTTAAGGCTTTGGCTACAAATGACACATGGACTTTAACCAAATTACCACCAGGCAAGAAGGCAGTTGGCAATAAATGGGTGTACAAGGTGAAGTTAAGGTCTGATGGAACTGTAGAAAGGTTTAAAGCAAGGCTAGTAGCAAAGGGTTTCACACAACAAGAGGGATTAGATTATTCTGAAACTTTTTCACCTGTTGCAAAGTTGGTTAGTGTGAGATGTTTTTTGGCTATAGCTGCTGTCAAAGGCTGGTTCATTCACCAATTGGACGTGAACAATGCGTTTCTACATGGTGACCTTCAAGAGGAAGTTTATATGAAGCTTCCTAAGGGCCTTGACAGCAAGCGGGAGGACTTTGTATGTCGATTGAACAAGTCACTTTATGGTTTGAAGCAAGCCTCAAGGCAATGGTATTCCAAACTCACCACTTCCTTGCTTGAGTTTGGGTACATTAAATCAAAGGCTGATTACACACTTTTTACTCAAACCAAATGTTCTTCTTTTACTGCATTATTGATCTATGTTGATGATCTAATAGTTGCTGGGAACGATATGGAAGCTATTGAAGATTTAAAGTCCTTCTTGCATAACAGGTTTAAGATCAAGAATTTGGGGGAATTGAAGTACTTTTTGGGATTAGAAGTAGCACGTGCAGTTAAGGGGATAACAGTATGTCAGAGGAAGTATGTTATGGAGCTCTTAAAAGAATCTGGTTATATAGGGTCCAAGCCTTCACATTTTCCCATGGAGCAAAACTTGAAGTTAACAGCAGAAAATGGAGATTTGTTGGCAGATCCTACCATGTATAGAAGGCTGATAGGAAAGTTGCTTTACCTTGCCATTACAAGACCAGATATTAGTTATGCTACTCAAGTATTAAGTCAGTATATGGACAAGCCAAGAGAACCCCATTTAAAGGCAGCTTATAGAGTACTCAGGTATTTGAAAACCACCCCTGGTAGAGGCTTGTTCTTCCCCACTAATTCAGATCTTAAGCTCAAAGCATTTTGTGATTCTGATTGGGCGGGTTGCTTGGATACCCGCAGGTCGGTTACAGGTTATGGGATTTTCCTTGGAGATGCTTTTGTTTCTTGGAAATCCAAGAAACAACATACTGTCTCTAGATCATCAGCTGAGGCAGAATATAGAGCCATGGCTTCCACAGTTTGTGAGGTGACCTGGTTAATTGCTTTGGTAAAAGATTTGCAGGTTGAACACTTAAATCCGGCTCTGTTGTTTTGTGACAATGAAGCTGCACTTCACATAGCCTCAAATCCTGTATTTCACGAAAGAACAAAACATATTGAGCTTGATTGCCATATAGTTAGAGAAAAGTTACAGTTGGGTGTCATCAAGACATTGTATGTTCCTTCAAAACATCAAGTGGCAGATGTGTTCACAAAAGCTTTGGGTACTGTCAATTTTGAATTTTTGATCTCCAAGATGAACATGATTAACATCCATGATCATCTTGAGGGGGAGTGTTGGAGGACAGATCCTAAGAAGAATAAAGTGACACGTGGATTGAATACATTGGAGAAGAAGGAAAACAGAAGTGTGTAATTCTGTTAGAGTTGTAAACTGAATAGCAGAAGTTAGTTAGAGTCTTGTTTACTTATATATATGTATATACTTGTACATGGGGGATGACGAAAATAGAAAATCTTGTTTTACTGTTCTATTGTGTTCTTGCATTTCTTTCTCCTCTGCTTCTTCGTCTGGACTCTATGTGTGAGGAGTTTCTTCAGATCTGAAGATCAATATTTGACACCCTTTGTTCAGACTTACCCTGTTGCACTGATTGTTCTTGGTTGTTCCTATAAGGTTTTTGCTGTTAGTTATACTTCAACTATTGGAATGTATACACATGTTTACGATTCGATCACTGAGCGTTGGGAGGTGAAGGCTTATTTCAATGGGCAGTTTGAGATGATGGGTAATGCTGCTTACTTGGATGGATTCTTGTTCTGTCTTGGTCATTTCCCAGATAAGCTTTTGGAATTTGATGTGGAGAATGATATTTGGAGTAGTGTTAATGTGAGAATGGATTTGTTTCGTTTGTCCTCATGTTTTGGTTCATTGTGGAGCGCTGGTCTTGGTTGGGGGCCTTGAGGAGGATGGGATTATGAGAGGATAGGAATTTGGGAATTCGATAAATCGGAGAGTCGATGGCATGAGATATGCTTCATGCCTGATCACATATTTGCAAGGTTTAGCTTTGATTATCCGAATTTTTTCAACACTGTTGATCGTCGTGGAATGATTGGCATTAATCCAACAAGCTCGCCAGACTCTCTTGTCATGTATGATTTATCAGAGAATAGATGGTGGTGTGTTCCTCCATGTCATGTTGAATTTTTGAATCTTGCATCGATTGGCCTTGCCCTGGAACCTCCATTTGATGTGCTTGTTTGATCTGATCACAGATAAACTTTTCTTATTGATCCTCAACATGGTGTTTTGGTGTTGGCATGCTATTTTCTTCATTGACCTAGTCACATTATTGTTAGCTCATTTTCACTCCTTTTTTTTTCTTTTAGGCTCATCTTTACATGTTTCAATTCTAGCTGAAAATTTTTAATTTCTTAGTACTTGGGAATGCTATTTCACATTATGGTGCTTATTGGTGTAGGTCAACCTTGTTATCTGGCATTTTATCTTTATATACATTATCAAGTTTCCTCCCTCCAATCTGTCATGATTCTTATCTTGTTATTCATTCGAGAAGGATTTATCCTAGGGTTAGAGTATGGTTCTTAGGCAGGGTGTTGGGATTTGCTTTCACTTATACGAGCATATGATGCAATCGTATGCGATGGAGCTAGAAGGTGCTCGTGTAGGATGCACTCATATCCCACATAGGGAAGCTCGTATCACATGTACAATGTGCTCATGTCCAAAATAGACTGCGGTCATATCCCTTGTAGCTACAATAAAATAGTACTACTTTTTATTTATTTTTAAGTGACCTTATAGGTCAATTATTTTTTTTAAAAGTGATCCTTTTTTGCAAATGAGTTTTTTGATAGACCGTTTTGTTTTATAAATACAGGACAGAAGGTAACCTTTTTCATATTTTGAGGGGCAATTGCTTTAAGTTTTTTTGGATTTTAAATAATATTTCAAAAGAAATAATAAATTATTTTTTTTTTAAACTTGATGGAGGCAATGGCCCCCACCTTGGCTCCGCCCCTGAATGGAAGGAATGCAATTGTAAATTTGTAATAGGAAAAGAAGAATTTCATATTTTTTTTTCTTAAAGTCTTTCTTTCTCCTATACATTCATAGAGATAGAATCATAGAATTCCTACAAGACAAGAGTGAAGATTGAATGATGAAGACGGAAGCTATTGTCATGTGAACTATTTGTTTTAGCACAGGAACATATATATTTAAATATATTCTTTTTAAATAATTTAAAACGAGAAAGCTTGCTTCGATACTGTGGAATTATAATCTCATTTGATTGACGCTGATTATTGAAATTAATATTGTAGCTTTTACATTAATAATTGCGTACAAAAGCAATATAATATCTTATATATAATATAAACAATATATTACATGACATAATGTATTATAATATTGTATAAATGTAGTAGATATAACAGAGACAAAGAAATAATAAGGACAAAGAGAGAAATAATAATAATAAGGGGGACAAAAATAATAAGGAAAGCAAAAATCATGGGAGGAAAAAATACAATAATAAGAACAAATAATAACGAATACCAAAAATGACAATTATTGCAATAATAATGCAGCCAAATTTGCAACATCATTAGTGAAAATCAATTTATAGTAAAGATATTTTAAATCTGTGAATTAAAAGAAACCCAAAACCTAAACATGTTAACTATTACTCTTTAAAAGTGCTTATTGTCTTATTTTAAGGAAATGAACTTTTTGAAGATCTAATTTTACTTGGCAATTATAATGAAATGTATTAGTTACTTAATGAGTAACAAATTAGTTGAGACATATTACAATTATAAGTATAATTCTTATATAAATAAAATTATGTTCTAATGAAACTAAACGCATGAAGGAGCATGACCAATCATATAAACATATCAATAATGAAAAAAATAATAATGCAGACAAAAGAATAAAATGTAATAAATAGAACCATTGAACTAAGAAACAAAAATAAATGTAGTAGATATAACAAAGACGAAGTAATAATAAGGACAAATAGAGAAAGAATGATAACAAGGGGGGCAAAAATAAAAAGGAAAGCAAAAATCATGGGGGAAAAACAATAATAAGAACAATAATAACGAATACAAAAACTGACAATTCTTGCAATAATAATGCAGCCAAATTTGCAACATCATTAGTGAAACTCAATTTATGATAAAGAAAACCAATATCATTCACTACAAAAAAAAAGTGATATAACGACACTAATATAAGGGCACTTATAAAAAAGTGCCGTTATAAGTGCCTAAATACGGCATTTCAAATGCAAATGCCGTTATAAAACAATTTATTACGGCATTTTTCTAATAATGCCATTATAAAACTATTCATTACCGCATTTCTTAGAAAAATGCCACTATAAAATGATTTATTACGGCATTCTTTAACTAAATGCCCTTATAAAACAATTTGCTATGGCACTTATCTATCAAATGCTGCTATAAATCTAAAATAATTATTAAAAAGAAATAAATTTTTTTGGGTAAATTTATTTAATTGATGTATTATAAAAATAATTCAGATTTAGTCATGAAATTATTTAAAAGAAGACTAGTTCTTAATTATTTAAAGAAAATATAATTAATTACCAATTAGAAATAATTGGATGATTAAATATGAATTAGTTTTAAAAAAAACCCTAAAAACTGATTTTTTATTTTTTTGTTGTCTATTTTACTCAAAGAATGAAACAGAACAGAAGACCTGCCGGATTAGGGCGAGGGGAGAGAAAACAGCGAACACGCAACTTTCTGCTGCCATTTTCAAGTTGTTCTGGGCGTCTCGTTCTTCAGATTGATCTCCTTCCCGATCTATTTTGAGCACCGTGGGGCTATGGATCTTGAGACCTTGTTCTATTGTTAACTTACGAAGTGGAGTGTGTTTTCGTACCTCTGTCGTTACCGTTTCTCTCTGGCGATTCTCACGAAGTGGAGTGTGTTTTGCTGTCACCAGTCTTCTTCAAGTAGCGCATCAGAAATTTCAGACCTTAACTATTTCTTCGTTCTGATCTTCGATCCTCTCGAATCTTATAGAATCATACAGTCGCAGACGCTTTCTTTCCCCTGATCATGTTCGTCAAAAAGCTTGTGGAGAAGGCCTCCAAGAAGGTAAGTAACTGATTGATGATCAAGATATCCTGTTAATATATAATGCATTTTAGATCTAATCTCCAATGCCTTTTTCCTTCTTAATTTCCTCTTCCAGTTTTCTCTTGCATTCGATCGATGTAGTTATTTCGTCTCGACGTTGATCCAATTAAGATAATGTTTTCTGCTCCTGAAATCTCTACTTGAAGTGTAAAATTGTCTTGTGACTCCAGAATAAATCGATCGATTAGGACCATAGGTTATTTCTCTTCCTTAAATTCGTAAGTTCTGCTTTCCGATCAGAAACAGGAACAGTCTAGCCTTTTTGTGATTCTCTCTCTGTAGATCGTTAATCCCTGTGGAGGTGACTTGCCATTCTTTGACGGCATCAATAATGTAGATATAATGCTTGCTGTTTTCTGACCGATGGCTGAAGGTGCCAAACAGTATGATGGTCTCACTTAGTTGTAATTTAGAAAGTTCTAGTATAAGAAAATTAATATTCCATGATTAAAAGATTTATAGTGTTCTTTTGAGGCATATTTAATTCTGAATTTATTAAATGTTGACTCTTATTTTACTTACTTTTGCAGGATCCATCTAATTGGGTTATTATTGAGCTGTTGCCCTCATATGGTCGAGGAATTGAACTTCCAGGTGGAAGATATGGCAGTTTGATCAGTGGGTATATGTTAAAAGATGTGTTGATAACAGGTATGACATTATTGAACATTTAACATCCCAATGTCAATGGGTTTTGTTTGTAGGAATCTTCTGTTCTTTGCTGTCTCATGCTTACATTCATTTGTTTTATCAGTGATAATGGAACTATCGATGGTCAGGGTTCCGTTTGGTGGGATTTGTTCAGCTCTCACACCTTAAACTACAGCCGTCCTAATCTTGTGGAATTTATCAAATCCAATAATGTTGTAGTTTCAAATCTAACATTTTTGAACTCTCCAGCTTGGACCATTCATCCAGTCTATTGCAGGTATGCAGGTTATATTCTGTCAAATGGACTACTCTGTCTCATGTCATTTATATGTAACCTGTTCAACAACGGTGAATAAAAGTAAGTAGAATACAAGGAGTTGATTTCATCTTTATGTCTTCTCATATTGCAGCAATATTCACATTCAAAATCTTGTAGTTCATGCTCCACCAGAATCTCCTAAAACCAGTGGTATAGTCCCAGGTTTGTGATAATTCATCACTTTACTGCTGACCTTGGTGAGTCCTATACCTGTTTATATTATTTGCTATCTCTTTTGGATTGTCCTGGTTGCATGCTTCAGCTATATATGCACTACCTTGAACTAGGGACTGCAGGTTTTTGGTATTACATAAGCATTAGTTCACTGCCAAATTAACAGATTGATCTGAAGTTGCTTAATCACATAGAGAAATGATAATCTGCCAATCACTTGTTCTCTGTACATAGTGAAACTTATTCATCGGCATGCCAATTTTCGGTTGTCCTGGCTATATATCTACTAATTTAAACCATGACCTCTACTTTATTGGAATGGCAAAAGTATCAGTTGGCTACTGACTTAAACAGAAATGGGCCTGAAGTTGCTCATTTGTATGAGGAAATTGGCTACTGACAATTAAATGAACTAGGGCTACTGACTTTATTGCTCCGTCCTTTGGAGGCTGTGAGAGCATTGTAGATCAGCCTATCATCATGTCCTATTGGTATTCATAAATCCTTTACGAATATTGTCTTGAATAATGTTGTTTCATTTATTTTGTCTTTTGGGTATTCTTTTTCACACAGCCCCTTTCATTAGAATCGGCAACTGTAGAATGCCTCTGGAGTATGCTTTAACACAGAACTTAAATGCACTTTACTGGCATAGCAATTTACTAATGATTTATATTACTTTCATATACACAGAACTTGAATGCACTTTACTGGCACAGAAATTTACTGAGGATTTATACTACTTTCATATACTTTGAAACAGGGATCTTAGCCGATCAGAGAGAGCGAAGTATGGCATTAAGGACAACTTGGTTCGTTTCAGCTTTGGTGTTGAAGGCTTTGACGACTTAAAGAAAGATATCATCCAGGCTTTAGTGACTATATAACGATGGACAACGCACTTGCTACTTCACCAGCAGCAAGCCACACAACTGCAAAAACAGTCTCAAGTTACACGTTGAGGTGCTGCCACGACCAAACCCAGCCAATACAACCACTGCATCACAGGGCATTGCAATATTGATTATTCATAGCACTCATTTTTTTTCCTCCCACTGCTGTTAAATCCAGGTGCAGCAAGTTTGTGTTAATTGTGGTGTATGTATGGGAAAATACTTCTGTGATATTGCTGTGGAATTTGCAGGTGGAATGGGTGCTATTAAACTGTCTCAATTAAGTATTATTTTGAGTAATTGTCTTTTGTATTCTTTCTATTGTATGATTTTTGGGCTAGGTTTTGGGAGAAAGTGTTTGTGTGTGTGTATTGGGGGTGGGGGGGGGGGGGGGGGGGGGGGGTGTGTGGGATTAAATTTTTTTTAAATTAATATACTTTTAGCGGCACTTGGTGGCTGCCGTTAAAGCCTTCAAGTGCTAGTAAACTTTATTACGACATTTTAAAAAAATTCCGTAATAGCTTACATTTTTACGGCATTTTTAAATGCCGTAAAAAGTCACTTTATAGCGGCATATCCCAAAGTGTCGTTATAAGTTGTCGTTATAACATAATGCAACACCACTTGAGACGGCACTTTATCAAAATGCCGTTATATGTTATAACGGAATTTTTTCATATTATAAGGGCACTTTTGAAGTGCCGTAATAAATAGACTTTTTTTGTAGTGATTGTAGCCATCTCATAAAGATATTCTAAATCTTTTTTTTGGTGCAAAGATATGAATCTGTTTAATTACTTTACAACATAGTACGAATTTACAGATCTAGCGAAGGAGCATCCCAAAAAATCCGCAACAACAGTGGAATGGATCTCCTTAGGATAGGTCTTTAACCAACAGCATGACCAAAAATCCAAAGCAAAATTGGCCAACATATCTGCACAAATATTGGCTTCCCTAAAAGTAAAGGAAAATCTAAATTCAAAGAAGAACATAGATAAAGAGAAGGCTTCATCCAACAAATTTTCAATCTTCCATGGTTGATTCCCTTGCTTCTTAAAACTCTCAACCAGCGTCTTTGAATCACTTTCAATCCACAGTTTATCACACTCCAGACATCTAGCCAGCTTGATACCTTCCACCAATGCATGTGCTTCAGCTACAAGAGATGTGATCTTGCCAATTTTGTGTGCTAAGGCTCCAAGGACTCTTCCATCTACGTCTCTAACGATAGCACCAATTGCTGCTTCCCTGGGGCATCCTCTAGCTGCTCCATCGACATTCAATTTAAACCACCCTTCATTTGGTCTTTCCTACCTACACAACAGCTCTTCCTTCTTTCCACATCCCTTTTCCTCTTTGCTAATTAATGCCTTGGTGTCTTCCTGTAACAAGAGAAACAAAGCCATGGATGAGTCAATTGAAGAAGGAATGTTTTCAAATATTACCTTGTTGCGTGTTGCCCAAACCACCCAACAGAAATTAGCTCAGGCCGCCACTATGTGCCTTATTGGGGCTACCCCCTTGATATCCATTGTTATCAAATAATCAAAGAGCCACTCCTTGCACGTTAAATTCTGATTTGAATCTGGGACAATCCCACCTGTAGAACCAAACCACAAAGCACGAAAGAAATCACAATGTAGGAACAAATGTTTATTTGATTCTTGTTCGAATTACACAGCACACAGTCATCTAGAGGAGCACCCAATCTGCTTGATAAGAGCTCACTGGTAGCTGTAGCCTCATTCAAGATCTTCCACAAGAAAAGTCTTATTTTCTGTGGACATGGTAAATGCCACAACTTGAGCCATCTTTTATCTTCCATCTGTGTGCTTTGAGGATCTGCTAGTAATCTGTAAGCTGATTTCACAGTGTAATTTCCAGATGAGTTCTCTCCCCATATCATCTTGTCTTGACTTGCTCCTTTACTGATTGGGATGGTCTTGATCTGTTCCACCTCATGAGTTTGCCATAATTCAGCTAGTTTTCTTTGGTCCCAACATCTGAGTTCCTGATTGATCAAGACAGCAACTTTTGTAATGTCTTCACTGTTTGGGGAATCTACAGCAACTTGTTTGATCCAACCTTTATCAGAAATTTCAATGGAGTCTCCAGTAGCAATAATCCACCCTCTTCCCATCTTGACAAATTCTCTAGTTTTGCAAATCTGTTTCCATAACCAGGATGCATTCCTTTTTACTTGGACAGTGAAAAAATCCTGATTACGAAAGTACTTTGCCTTAAACAATCTAGTCCATAGTTTGTCCTCATTCAATGCCAAGGTCCAGGCATTTTTGGCAAACATTGCAATGTTAAATTTCCTGTTGTTCCTAATGTTTAGGCCACCAAATCTTTTGGGTAAGCATATCCTATCCCAACAAATGGTATGCAAACATTTATCCCTATTGGGCTTGTGCCAGAAAAAATTCCTAGCTTCCTTGTCAATGAGATCATTCACAGCACAGGGAAGCCTAAGACTGGCCAGAAGATATTGGGAGGTGCTAAGCAAAGTAGCATTAATGAGGGTCACCCTCCCAGCTTGCGTTAAAGTCTTAGATTTCCAACCAGCAAGCTTCTTATTTATTTTATCAATAAGCTCTCTAAAATTGCTGGTTTTAGGACAGTTCAGAAAGGTAGGAATGCCCAGATAATTGCTAGGCTTTTTGGTTGGTTTAATACTAAACAACCTAGCAATTTTGCCTTTGTCTTTGCCAATTAAATAGGGACTCTAAAACAACTCAGATTTACCCAAATTTAACTTGTGACCAGCACATTCACAAAAGTAGTTAATGATCGCATTCAGATTTCTGATATTATTCACATTAGTTCTACCAAACACCAACAGATCATCTGCGTATAACAGATGGTTTATGGACTCAGCCACCTGGTTGACTTTTATGCCTTGAATAATGTTATCATATTCAGCTCTAGCAAGGTTGCAGATAAAACCTGCTGGGTAAGGATGAAGATGTAGGGGGACAGGGGGTCCCCCTGTCTAATGCCACGAGATGAGTGGATTAGGCCACATGGTTTTCACTTTTCCATTGATCATTATAATATAAGACACAGACTTGATACAAAACATGATCATGTTAACAAATTTCTAGTTAAAGCCAAATGCAAATAAAGTTTTTTCAATAAAGCTCCAATCAAGCCTATCATAGGCCTTAGTTAAATCTAACTTTGCAACAAACAACCCCTTCTTACTTTTCTTTTTTTTTTTTTTTTTTTTTTTTTTTTGCTTTTGATTGTGTGATACATCTCTTGGGCAATAAGAATATTTTCCTGAATGTATCTCCTAGGGACATAGGCACATTGGTAAGGAGAGATGAGCTTGGGCATCAAAGGTCTAAGTCTATCCACAATTAGCCTTGCTATGATTTTATAACAGAAATTACAAAGGCTAATTGGTCTAAATTCATTTAGCCTCCTAGGGTTATCCACCTTAGGGATGAGAACAATATGAGTATAATTCATTTTCTCCTCAAAACAACTATTATGGAAAAAACCTTTTACTTGATCACGAACCTCTTGATTGACAATGTCCCAGAAATTCCTATAGAAAATGCCTTGAAAACCATCTGGACCAAGACTTTTAAGGGCACCTAACTTATTCACAGTTTCCCAAACCTCCTCATTTGTGACAGGTCTAGTGAGAAGGTCATTTTCCAAATCAGAAATCAGAGGGGTGATGTTATTTAGAATAAAGAAGTCTCTATCTTTACCATCCACAGTATAAACACCCGAGAAATAATCTATGAAAGTAGATTCTATCTCCTTAGGATCAGATATTTCCTCTTGGTGCTCATTTTTAATAGAGACTATCCTATTGACATGCCTTCTATTAATGGTAGATAGGTGAAAAAATTTAGTATTGAAATCACCCTCTTTCAACCATTTAATACGAGATTTTTGGTGCCAAAGTTGCTCTTGAGATCTTAGGGTTGAGAGGTAAGCCCTATGAATCTCAAACTCTCTGTTGCATAAATCAGGATCATCCACGCATTCAAGTCTCCTTTGGATATCCTTAAGTTGTTGATACAACTCCAGCACCTTTACATTAATATCACCGACCTCCTCCTTATTCCATTTGCTAAGACTCCCTCTTAGAAGATTAAGTTTATTTTGCAGGTTTCCTTTACTATGAGTCCAACTTTCCTCAACAACATTTTTACAATTAGGTTCATTAAGCCAAAAATGTTCAAATCTGAACAACTTGTGATTTTTGGCCTTATTGCCATCTGTAATTAGGCACAGAGGGGTATGATCCGACCCCACAATGGGGTCTTGCCAAAGGACGGCTTTGGAAAACTATGACATCCATTCGGTGCTATATAAGGCCCTATCAATTTTCTCACTCATCCCACTCCTACCATTGTTCCAAGAGAATTTCGTCCCTTTAGAAGGAAGCTCAAAAAGATTGCATTCATTAATAAAATTTTGAAAAAGATCAGCCTTTCTTACCTGAATGCTGTTACCTCCCCTTTTCTCGTGAGTGTATAAGACGACATTAAAATCTCCAATGGCTGCCCACGGATGGAAGCTGTTTCTTGCAAAACATTTCAGCTGCTCCCATTGATGTTTCTGAGTTTGGATGTGAGAGCTTGCATGGACAAAGGATAGTTCAAAAGCAAATTCTGGTCCACCATAGATTTCCATATGGACACACCAAGGTAGAGTGTTCAAAATATCAACTCTGCATTTGTGATCCCATAATACCCAGAATCCTTCAGATTTGTTAACCACAGGACTCCACCAGTAATTTGGGAATCCCATCCTTCTAATTTTTTTCTCTGGCATACGATCCTCCATAAGAGTTTCTGACAACATCACTATATTTGGCCCATATGTCCAAATGAGATTGCACAAGTGCAATCTTGTCGGGGTGCGGCCAAGACCCCGATAGTTCCACGCCATTATTTTCATTGGTCTCTCTCCAGCTATGAAGGCCTAGCAGAAGAATAGGTTGAAGAACTAAGGGGATTCAGACTCTCCACAATATTGCTTAGATCAGAAATCTGCAAAGCTACTGACTCTCTTTTTTATGGGATTAAGGAAACCCTCCCCTATATGCCTTTGGTTGGAATCAAGAATCTCCCCCCGGTGGACATCTCTTGTGGGCTTACTTTTCTTATGGACAAAAGTAGACGGGCTGGAGTGATTGCAACCTTGGGAGGTTTGCTTCTTTCTCAGGTTGGTTCTAAAAGGTTTAAGGGAAGTAGATGGGCTAGGGTGACTATAGTATGGGTGTCAGCACCTCATTTTTGCGCACTGAAAATGCCGAAAATGAGAACCCTAATTGAAAAAGTCAAACCCAAAAGGGTCAAAAAGTTGACTTTTTGATCTGGCATGAATTGATCACTAAACTTCATACCATTGAATATAGGATTCCGATACGGTTCCAACAACACCAAGATTGTCCAAATCGGAGTCCAAATGAAGAAGTTATGAGCTAGTCAAAACTGGGAATAGCAGAAATCAACTTTCTGCTAAAACCCAGATCAATTGTCTGATCTGGCCCCAACAGAGAGAGCACTTCGACACGATTCCAACGCAACCAAGTTTTCTGGAATCGGAGTCTCGGATAAGAAATTATGAGCAAAATCGGTTCCTAGAGGGTAGTTTTGACTTTTTGCTAAAAGCTGAATCAACAGTTCAATTTTATACCGGCGGATAGAGATTTCCGACACGATCCTAACGCAACTGAATTTGATAGAATCGGAGTCTGGATAAGGAAGTTATGGGCCGGTCAAACTTGGAAATAGCATAAGTTGGCTTTCTGCTAAACTCCTAATTAGCTACTCAATTTCATATCAGCAGAAAGAGCACATCGACACGATTCCAACGCAACTGAGTTTGCTGGAATCAGAGTCCCGGATAGAGAGATATGAGCAAAATTGGCTCCGGGACGCGATTTTACACTTCTGCTAAAAAACCCAAGTTTGCTGCTAAATTCTAGCTCAATGGATAGAGCATCTCGAGATGATTCCAACGCCACTAAGTTTGCTAAAATTGGATATCAGACGAGTGAGTTGTGAGCAGTCAAAATCTCAGAAAATCTGCACACGTGGCAAAAAGGCTAAAAAAAGGACATAAAAAAATCTAACAATAAAATAATATTATATGATAAATATCTATTGAATAAATTAAATTAAATAAATAATTTGAAGACACGTGTGTCTTCAACAAAAATCAAGGGAATAAAATATTATAAAATCAAGAAATTTAAATAAATGTAAAATAAAATAAAATGAAAAAAATAATAAAAAAAAATTTTTGGCTCATGGGGGAATACGTGTCCCATTAGCTGTATAATATCTGTAGGATGCAAATGATGGATGAGAATATAATCATGACATTCTTTAAAGAAAGAACATGGAATCATAGAAATTTTAAGTTCTAGCTATAAGATAAAGAATATTTATATTTTAGTCAGTTTTGCTAATTGGCTGTAAAAGGGGGTCGACTTGTTCTTCTAGAGACCTGATCTCTAAAAAAAAACTCTCTTTGTTTCGTCCCCACCCTATCTCCCAAAACCAATTAAACTTTTTTATTTCCCTTCCACTTCCGTACTTCATTTTATTCCATATTTTACCATTTAGCCATCTTTTACATCTCTTTTCCCCTCTTTTGATCACTTGAAGACAAAGGAAAGATCATTTGGAGCTGAAGGAGACCCCATGGCTGCTGTCCATATCATCTAAGCGGTACTCACAACTCTAGAGATAAAGGTAATCTTGAGGTAAACTTGGTATTTGTCTTTTGGTTCAAAATATGTCAAGGATAAAATCAATATAAATAATTTCTCTTTTATCTATATTGATATCTACTTGTCCATCACTGTTTTGATCTCACTATTTCTTCTTGCATTGCATTTGATGAGATCTTTTTGGTAAGAGAGAGGTCTTCGTATGAAAGTGGGAAAAGAGAGTTCGTATCAAGTGTATAAAAGGGGGTTTTTTTAGTCATTTTAAATTATCATTCCCCTTATGCTGATCTTATTTAAGAGGGGATTGTCCTCTTTGTTTGTTCCTATTGTATCCCCATAAGTCTTCCCCCTCATTCCCTTCAAATAGAGTACATTGTTTGTTATTTTTATGTGTTTACATATTCATAGAATGTCTTGATTATGTCCATGGCCATGCATAAAATCACTTTGTATTCATCTAATCATCTATTCTCATGTATCATCCAATGTCTTCTTTTCTTAGAAAAGCATTAAGGAAGGCATCATATATGCATGAAAATAGTATTTTTAAGATGTGATTAGCATGTCTCATAGTTATTCTTCTATATACTTAATATGAAGGATTTTAGACATAATTTCGTATGGCATATTCTCATCTTTTGTTCATGCATATAACCCCTCCGTACATACACTTAATGTCTCCATCATATTTTTTATGAATTATCTTCATGCATCTTTGCACCATAAATTACATTTGTGTTTGTTTATGCTTGATTCGAATGGGCAAGATGAGTGGATATTTGTTAAATTAGTTGAATGGTGTGGTTTGAGTCTTTATGATCCTTCATATCTTTCCTTTGTGGAAGAATAAAGAAAAAAAAATCGTTTCCCCATGCCAAATAAGGGTCCTCAAGGTCCCTGTTTCAAAATAGAAATGAAGGCTTAAGGCCAGAGATTGGTTTGTTATCAAAGCCCCGTGAAAGAAACTTAAAAGTGGCAAAAGATGAGTTTTGAGCTACTATAAAGGTGTTCTGGAGGACGCAACGGTCGGCAGACCATCCTGGAAAACCGGTGAACATGATTTGATATTTGAATTTCTGGGTCAAACCCAAACCGCAAGGGAAGTACAGTCGAGCCCTTTAAATTCTAAAAACCCGATTTTCTAGACCCGGGTCCACCCGATCCAACCCGAATGATTTTAAAAAGAACCAGGTGAGCTTTTGGGCCTTCCAACAAGGCCCACACCCAGTCCAGCCCAAACCAAGACCCGTTTTCATAAATGGGTCTTGGGTCACTTGATTAAAAACCCATGGGCCAAGTCAAAGCCCAATGGGCCTTAAAAAACTTAAATCCACTCAATTAAATTGCATGTTTAATTAACTTCAAAATTAAATAACCAAATCCAACAAGGGTTACCCAATAACCCTAATGGACCTTGGGTTTAGCTTAAAACCCAACTTGGCAACCAATGGGCCTTCCAACGGAGCCCATACCCGACCCACTTCACATAAATAACTAAAAAGGATAAAAATAAATAAATAAATAAGTAAAAGGACTTACACCTGAAGAAAGTCCCAACAGACTTAATCTGATATATGTTGGAATAGGACAAGGGTGAATATAGTTGACTCAAAATTAGGGTGGCCCAAGGGACCCACTGAACCGGCGGGGCGGACCAGGGTGTTTTCGGACTTCCCCGGACCGTAACCGAGCACTTAGCTAGAATCTCAAGCCGCAGACCAAAATAGACCCGGTTAGGTTATCTTGTGTCCGCCTACACCTCGTCAGGCGGTGGCGACTCCGGTATTCAATCTTTTAGGAGGCACGCACACGACATGTGCACCCCGCCGTGCGATTTCACCGCGCACAATGGGCTTTGGCTGATTTGGCATAAGGTGAGATGAGGGGATGCTTTGAAGGAGAAAAACGGATTTTGGTTTCTGTCCTGGGCTCCAAATTGAAAGAAAGAAGAAACTAACAGGTTTGGCCCATTAGAGCAGGACCCATCTCCAATAGCAATGGAGCCGTTAGACCCAAAGACCTCCTATTCTAATAATATCATGTCAGCTTCGCAACCATCCGTCAAATCTACTCTGTCACCCATTCTGGCACTGACTTTTTTTTTTTTTTCATAAGAAACACTCCACTTTATTGACGATAGTAAATAATCTCACACGCCTCATCAAACAAAAGCGAGGAGATACAAGGAGGAGGAGCTTTCATCCATAAGCAGGAATACTTGTCCAAGGCAAAGTTGGCAAGGCAATCAGCAACCTGATTGCCTTCCCAAAATACATGAGAGAATTTCAAATAACTAAAGCTATTACACAGTAACTTAAAGTGAACGAAACCAATTCTGATTCGCCAGGGAATAACCAACAAAGAGGATTTCAAAATTTCTATTACACTTGAAAAGTCACCTTCCAAGATGACATGGGTTACCTGCAGAGCTTTCTCCAGTTTTATAGCTTCCAGAGCAGCAACAAACTCGGCTTGAACACTAGATGATGCAAAAATTTTAGAAGCGAAACCAGCCATGAACCTTCCAAGACCATCACGAACAACACCCCCAATCGCTGCCCTTCCATTTGCTTTCCTAAGAGCACCGTCAAAATTAATCTTGACAAAAGGAATAATATTGGGTTTCTTCCATAAAACCATAATAGGCTTTCCGCTACTGCTGTTGTGTCCTTTTCCTTCTTCCAAGATGAGTGAATCTCCTCTAAGCTTCTCTAGATACCTGCATGCTCTCTCAATGGATGGAGATGCTCCTTCAAACACAACCCCATTTATTTCTTTCCACACTGCCCATATAAAGTTTCCAATCTAAGATAAGAAACTCTGTTGGTTAAAGCATTGATTAGAACTATTGAGGGAACCCAAATGATTAAACCAAAGAAAGAAGGAAGTTTGTGGGCCATAAGATTGAGTTGACCCACCAATTCCTCTCAGCCAAACCGCCCTGGAGAATGGGCATTGCATGAATAGATGTTCAGTTGATTCATTGCACTCAAGACAGAAGGGGCATCCAGGATCAACATTCCCTATTCTAGAATTTACCATTGCTGCCGTATGGACTCCACCTGAAAGGCACTTCCATAGAAAGAATTTAACCCTGTTGGAGCAGTTCAGATGCCAACACTTCAACCAGACCTTGTTAGTTCCAGGAGCAAAGGTGTTAGCAATCATACGATATGCCGATGCAACTGAAAATTTCCCAGAAGATGTGAAAGCCCAATGTCTACTGTCCTTCTCGAGGCTTGCTTCAAACGGAGTAGCTAGAATTTTACTTACCGTTGGCTGATCCCATAGGCTGTTCAAAAGGCCAAGATTTCACGCACCAATAGATTGATCAATCAGATGATTCACAGTGACCAGATTGTGATTTGCCAGATTTGGTTGGTCTAGTGGTAATGGAGTTCCGTCTTGAATCCAATTATCCTCCAGGATTCAAATTTCTTTACCAGTTTCTATTGTCCACGCACTCCCTTGTGTTACCCATCTTTTAACACCATGCATCTACTTCCAACCATAGTAATGACTTGATCTACATTGTGCATTCAGAAAATTTGAGTTTGGGAAGTAGGTATTCTTCATGACACCATTGTAGTAGCTCCGGTGATCAACTGCTAGTTGCCATGCAAATTTCAGTAAGAGGGATTGGTTCATATGATGCATTCTCTTGATGTTTAGCCCACTATTGCGCCAAGGCAATGAAATTTATTCCCAACAAACAGTATTAAAACCTTTGTGTTGTGCACTCTTTCTCCAGAAGAACATCCAAGCCTTCTTATCCATAGTGTTTGTCACCTCTTTGGGAAGACTGAAATAGCTCATGAAGTGGTTTGGTTTAGCTTGCAAAACTAATTGGATAAGAGTGACCTTTGCCATCTAAGATAAGGTCATTGCTTTCCAACCAGATAGTTTAGAATCCATTCTCTTCAGCAGTTCTTCACAGTCCTTCCTTGTTGGTTTTTTGTGTAAGATTGGCATTCCCAAATAATTTGACATTCTATTGCTCCTTGCTACATTAAAAATTCTTCTAATCTGCCCTCTTCTTTGCCTCGATGTGTTCTTGCTGAATTGCAATGATGACTTCCCTCCGTTAATTTCTTGGCCCGATTCAGAACAATATTTAAATAGAATCCTTGTCATTGCATGGGCTTCCCGTTTAGACGTAAAACCATAAAGGTTAACATCATCTGCGTACATTAAGTGTGATATCGGCATACCACCATTTCTTAAAGTCACTCCATTGTATCTACCGTCCACTTCAGCCCTGTTAATAGCGCAAGACAAAACCTGCTGGCACAAGATGAAAAGATACGGAGAGAGTGGGTCTCCCTAGCGAACCCCTCTTTCAGCTTGGAAATTTCCAACTTTGGACCCATTGAATAAGATACTGTAAGATACAGACCTTACACACATCATGATTAACTCAACGACCTTACAGCTGAATCCAAACGCATTGAGCACCCTTTCCAAAAACCTCCAACTTAGTCTTTCGTATGCTTTTGAAAAATCAATTTTTAAAGCATACATACCCTTGTCTTGGACTGTAGCAGCCTTGGATTTCCGAGGCTTTTTCTTCTTACCATAAGGTGCATGATCTCATGATTTATCATAATGTTGTCTTTGATCGATCGGTTGGGAACAAAAGCTGATTGAACAAGGTTAATGAGGTTGGATAGCAAGGGTCGCAAGCGATTGACTAGAATCTTTGCAGTGACTTTGTAAACAAGGTTACAGAGGCTGATTGGGCAGAAGTCATTCAACTTTCTAGGATGTGGACACTTTGGAATCAAGCAAATGAATGTATGATTGAGCCCACACGGAATAACCCCCTCATGGAAAAATTGTTGCACAGTTCCAATCACATCATTCCCCACTATATCCTAGTATGAGTGGAAGAAAATACCTTGGTAGCCATCTGGTCCAGAGCATTTGTATGGAGCCATGCCTTGGATTGTTAACCATACTTCCACCGGGGTAGGGATCCTACTCAGGATGTCATTTTGTTCTTCAGTAATAGCATTAGAGATGAGCCCCAGCAACTCCATGTCCCCCCATTGCATTGGTTGTGTGAATACCTCCTTGAAGTGTTTTTCCACCAACTTCTCCAACTCCTTCCGATCTGATATCTCCACATTTTCATTGTTTTTTAGAGAAAAAATATAATTCTTCTGCCTTCTAAACAAGGTGGATTGGTGGAAGAATCTTGTGTTGCTATCCCCGAACCTTAACCAAGAGACTCTTGATTTTTGGAACCATATAGTTTCAATTTGTCTTAGAATCATTCCATATTCCTACTGGAGCTTCTTCTCTTGACCTTGCAACTGAGCCGTGGTGCACACATCTAGTTCCTCTTGAGCTTTTTGAATCTTCTCTAACAGTAGGTGTTTCCTATTATATATGTCACCCACAACATTTCGGTTCCATGTACGAAGATCCCTCACCAAATTTGAGAATTTAGTACGAAGGCTTTGAGTGGTTCCCAAGCCAGATGAATTGTTCCACGAATTCTAAATAGTGCTGTGACACGTCTCCTCTTCGATCCAGAAGGCTTCAAACCTAAAAGGTTTCCTTCTAACATTTCCATCCTTAAACAACTTCAAAATAAGGGGGCAATGGTCAGATGTAGTAATTGCTTGAGAAAAAACAACCGGGTCATCAAATATATTAAATGAATCAAAGAAGGCAAAAGCTCTGTCAATCTTTTCAGAAATTCTATGCAACCCCTGTTGTCCATTGCACCACGTGAACCTTGGTCCTTTCATTGGGATTTCCCATAATCCACACTCCTCAATCATGTCACAGAAATTCTCTGTCTGGTTGCAATTCAAAGGAAGGCCGCCTCTCTTCTCTGATTGGTGTCTCATTGCATTAAAGTCCCCAAGGAGGATCCACGGCATTCCCAAGTGTCGCTTTGAATTTGCTATGAAATCCCATTGCAATTTCTGTGTTTCAAACTTAGAACTTGCATGAACAAAAAACAGACACCATGTGTTACCCCAATATGATACTTGCAGAAGAATAGACCACTCAGAACTAGAGGTTATATCCACCGAGACATCACTGTTCCACATAAGCAAAAAACCCTCTCTTCTATCAATAGAAGGAAGGACAAAATTATTCTGACATTTGAATTTGCTAGCCAACTGGACCGCTAGATCATTTTTTGCAAAAGTTTCAGAAAGGACCAAGTTCGATTTATGATACAAAAGCTGGCCTTTAAGATGCAACTGCGTCATGGCTTGACCAATGCCCTGGCAGTTCCAAAATAATGTCTTCATTTTCTATCCCTCTCACACCACGCAACGCTCTCTCCGTCATGCTAGGGAAGATACTCAAGTGAGAGTTTCCTTTTTTTCTTCAAACACGACACCACTTCCATGGGTATTCTTTGTTCTGCTTCCTTTTCCACACTGCTTTGTTTGCTGTCTGGAGCTTTCTTGGTGCGAGACCTTCTCTTTTGCTGCTTTTTGGGCCGTGGTTCCGTCAGTTCTGAGATTGAAAGATGAGGAGAAACCGTGAGCTTCATATCCTTAATATTTGTTCCTCCTTTTCTCTCTGTCGGGAAGAAGTTTGTGAGCAACAGGTTTATTTCTTTTTCATCTGTCGGAGATTTTCTGCACTTAGCCGAGAAGGAGAAAGGAAAGCTGGACGTTGAGATATCTGCACCAACATTTGGACTTGAGTCCCACAGGAAAGTGGGCCTACTCATGGATTCAACAGGTAGAGTAGGTTCGGATATTTCATTTCGAGGTTGGCTTAAGTCAATCGATCCAAGTGACCCATCTGAGCACTGTGCTGTAGACCATGGGCTTTGAGGAAAAGTCAGCCCAATATCTTGAGAGGAGTCCTTCACAGGGGCGGAAGCATTAAACGGATCTTGGACCCGGGCCAGGATATCCGATCGAGAAAACGGGTTAGCCTTCAAGTTGGAGAAAAAAGTGGTCATCTTCCCTTTGTCTCTGGTTTCAGTCACTGCCGCCAACCTTCTGTGCCTGGGAAAGGCTCTATTTGTACTTGAGTATTTTGGGCTTGATTCGCCTGTTAGAAGACTCACAAACTCTCCCGAGGATAAATTAGCACAGCTATTGAGATTGTGCCCAAGTAATCCCTAAGAAAAGCAGAATTCATGTATGCCTTCGTGAGAAAATGTGACCCAAACCTGATTTGACGTGAGGCCTTCCACGACGATACCTTTTGGAATTGGGGCCGCCAACTGCAAGCTCCATTTGATGCAAACATATTGAAACCCCGGCGTGGAAGGGATCTCAATTTCAAGGATTCTGCCAAACTCTTCACCCATCCTCCTAATGATCTGTAGATCTCACATGGATCTTGGAAGATCCACCAGCTGTGCCCACATAATGACTTCCGAGAATTTGAAACTTTCTGCTTCCTCAAGAGTACCTAGCTTATCAACCATACATAGTGAACCATTTAAGAACCAAGGCCTACCATTGATAACTCCCTCCATATCCGTCTGAGTCTCCAAGGCTATCAGGAATCTAGCTGGCAATATGGCATTTAGGGAAACAACTTTGAAAGATTTTCAAGCTCGTTCCGCAAAATTCCTCATTGCATTCAAGTGCAAACTGGTGTTGAAAGATTCTAGAATAACCAGGTATTTCCACTTATCAAGCACACGAAGCTTTTCATCAGCAAGGAGTGAGATAACCTTCCTTGGTCATTCCGGGATCAGGAGATTCTGGAATTTAGTCGAAATGTCTTCCATAGCAGAGTGGACGAGGAAGCAAGAACCAGCTACCCATAATAGGCCTACACTCCATCAAACAATTGAACACTTCAGAATACCGGTTGGAAGCACGAATAATCCCCCACACCGAACTCACTCGAAAAAAAATACCGGGTAAAGGTGCTTGAAGAAAAACTTGAGGAATGATAGGCACAAATCACCGCAAGACGACCACCGAAATCCACGCAAGTGGAGAGGGAGATGAAAAGGCAGGCTAAGCTAAGGCAAAGAAAACTCAGACCAAACCGTCGTTTAATCCAAAAACCAGGAGAAACCAATGTTAAAACCACCTTGGAAAGTCACCTAACACCGCCACAACCTCAAACCACGCACAGCGACAAGACTGGGGCAAGTTGAATACGTCAGATCTTTAAAGCCCTTCAAATCGCCTCATTTTCTGGCATTGACAGTCGCCAGTTTCATACAGGGCTCATTGAATTCTCAAGGCAATGACGATCCAACTTTGGGTTGACACGGTTCAACTTCCCGAGTTGGACTCACTTTCTTCTTCGGCATAGCTCCCAACAGATTTTTACGCCAAGACATCGGGACCGACAATGGAATTGAATATTTTCTGCAATCAAGAGACAAATTCTCGCCATCCTTACCCACAAATGGATTCCGGCAAGACAAGAGAGAGTGCCCAAAGGAAGTTTGATCTTAGCCGATACGATGTCAGATTTCTGAGCGTCATCGTTCATAATCACCTCTAGGGGATCTCCAAACATCTTGAGACAGTCGGAGATGATCTTTTTGTCTTGGAATTTTTGAGGGATACCATGAATCTACATCCACATGATGATTGAACCAATAGATTCCATAAGCACAATCAATGAGTTGATTGTCCACAGTTGGGTTTCTAGAACTCTCCTTTTATCTTCCTCTTTATCAAACGCCATGAGAAACCTGCGAGGAGCGACTTTGACAATCTTTGTCGCTTTAATATTCTTCCATGGTCTCTCTGTAATATTTCTGAAAGCATTGAGCTGAACGTCTTCATCGCACATCTCACAAATAATCGAGTTATTCCACTGATTTTGTATTCTCACAACGTCTTCTTCAACGGGTTTGAAGACAAGGTTTGGTCTTGGTGGTATGAAAAGGTTCTTTAGGTTTTCCATGAGATCTTCCATGGATAGATTGCTAGAGCCAAAGACAACCACAAGGAAAGCCAGACCACACCCAGAGATATTGCCACCACAAGATGTCCACCGGGAGAGAAACCGATTCCAAAACCAGGCAAAGGGAAGAGGGTTTCACCTATTAGTGTGCATGCATTAGTGGGGAATCACAAGAGACGAAGAGGCGATACCCTAGGAAACCAGACCAAGGTTTATAGTTTCGGTGCCGGTGGGTGTGTCGCCCATCGGCCAAAACGAAATTTCAACGACACGCCGGCGGCGTGCCGCCGAAACGAAGGAAAAATAAAAAAAGGCAAAAAATGGTTTTTTCAAATTTTGGGGAAATTTCGTCGGCACGCTGCCCCGTTTCGTCAATAAAAAATAAATTTTTTTCCATTTCGCCTGTTTCATTCCGTTTCGCTCGGCACGCCGCCCCGTTTTGGTGACAAATCGTTGAAATTTCGCTAAGTCACCAACGATGCGCCCTTGACGATTTTCCTCAGCAAAACGCATCAATGGGGGCCAAAATAACGACGCGACGTGCTGCCGAAACTGTAAACCTTGAACCAAACATTTAGCAAATGCTTCCAAGCAAGTTTCAACAAATGTGAGTTGTTTCATGTTTAAAGCTTGCCTGTCATCCTTGTGTGCAGAACATAAGATGGAAAAAAACCAATATTAAACTGACCAATATCACTGTGATGACGTCATTGCTCCCAGATTGGAGGTCTATTATAAATGAAGTAGAAGAATGGACAAAAGACGGAGAAATGCATGAAAGTTGACAGTATGCAACGATTCTTATTTAGAAGAGTACTTTGTATCGTTAAATCTCAAGAGAGTAGCTGGTACCCTGCTCAAATTAACAGCCGAACATATCGTATCATTACATAGATTTGGAGCTCCTCTCTAGACTACAGTAGATAAATAAGACGCATAAAGTAACACAATTTACACCTCCAATAAGAAACGGACAGAGATGGAAGACTTCATTGAACCATTTATATTTCAATTAGACAAAAGAGGTACATCTTCCAACTTGGAAGTTACAGAAATGAGACAACGGAAAGATAACCAAATAACAGAAGTACAGCCAAAGATTTAGCACCTCTAACACAGGTGACTAAGCTCAACAAAATAAACACAGAGCTTCGATGAACTGATTTAGCACGTCGAATACAGGTTGATAACCTCAGCCAAATGAAGACAGAAAACAGACGTTGCAGAAAAGAGATTTAGCACTTTCATAAAACAGATTTAGCATTTCAGCCTTCGATGAACTAACTCAACACTCTCCAAAAAACAGATCTAGCACTTTCAGAAAACAGATTTAGCACTTTAGCCTTCAATGAACTGATTTAGCACTTTCAGAAAACAGATGCTGCAAAAAAACAGGCTTCTTCTTCGATGGAACGACTAACATAGTCAGTGTTCTTCCAAGAGGGCCCTTTTTATCGTTGCAGAAAAGAATCGGCGGACGAATTCTTCTGCTAGACGTTAGAGACGGTGGTCTTGGACAGAACACGTGGCGCACGAAAACACTCTCCTGATTCAAATTCTCCACGTGCACAATCAACATTGTGCAGGTCAAAAGTTGCTGCATAAGAAACTTCGAGAATAAGAAAGCCCTCCATTGCGCCGGCAAATGAATCGAAAATAAAAAAATCTTAACGAAGTCGTCTAATTGATGCATCTTATAATAAAATTAATCAAAAAAAATGAAATGAGGAAAAAAAATTGTTGGACCTGCTGCAGAGAGAGGGCCGAGAAAAGGTCGAGAGAGAGGGCGGAGAAGATGGCGAGAGAGAGAGAGGGCGGAGAAGAGAGAGAGAGAGAGACGGGGGAGAAAAGGCCGAGATAGGGAGATTACGGATAAGGTTGCGGGAGAGAAAGAGGGAGAAAGAGAGAGACATTGATAGGGTTTCTCCCGAACTTCAAATCGTCTTCTGCAAACGACGGGTTGATGGAGAATAATCACGGCCGTTGTTATACTTCTCTGAGGAAAGCTTGCTCGAAAAAAATCAAGGAAAGAGGGAGAAACAGAGAGACATTGGTAGGGTTTCTCCCGAGTTCTGTAAACAACGGCTTGATGGTCTTCTATGCTCAAACCTTGCTAGTGAAGCAACGCTCTACCCCCGTCTCAGATTCCACGTGTTGCAATCCAAAGATTATAATTGGGGATGGTAGTACCGAGGCAGGAGAACGATAAGACAGAAGAGGGAAAAAGCAAGAGGAAAAAGGAGGTATTAGATGCAGGATGGAGAAGGATAATAGAGAAGAGGGAAAAATGGAGAGGAAAAGTAAAACAAAAAAATTTTTTGCTGAACGGAAGAAGGAAGTATTAAATGAATGGCAGAAGGAAGTATTAAATGCAAAGAGAGTAGTATTAAATGCAAAAGGACAAGAGAGTAGAGGGAAGAAGGGAGAGGAAATTTACCAAAAAAAAAGGGAGAGGAAAAGTCAAATAAAAAAACTGGGAAGAGATAGAGGCTTGGGCATCCAAACCTATCCGAGGCTGCCATACCAGCCCGAAGCAACCCAGGGTTGACACGTCAAGCGCCACCCCCCAATAACCCAATGAATAAATATAATAGTTTGACGTTTGTTACCATATGTAAGCACATCAGTAATTTATTTATAGTCCAAGATTTTAATGGCAACAATTCCTTACATCATTTAATCTTCCCCAATAACCCAATGAGTAAATATAATAGTTTGACATTTGTTACCATATGTAAGCACATCAGTAATTTATTTATAGTCCAAGATTTTAATGGCAACAATTCCTTATATCATTTAATCTTTCATCAATAGGATTCAATATTTTGCTGGCCCTTTTTTGGTTGCCAATCTTTTTTTTTAGTGAAAATTATATAATTTTCATCCATCATGCATTTGACGTAATTGTTCTCGTTATGAGGATAAGCTTTCATTACCTAATTTTGGGGATGGCAACCAAAACCCTAACTCACCCATATCAGTTTGGTAGCAAGGACAAGTTGGGGTTAATTAATAGTTATTAATTATTAAATAATTATTATTTAATTAAAGGATTACTATTATAGAAACATTGGGATAACACACTTAAATTATTTAAATAAATAATAATTGTTTAACTAATTAAAATTTAATTATACTATATTATATTAGTAAAATAAATATTTCTCATAAAAATAATAGTAAAATAAATATTTAAAGTGGCGCCTGAAAGGGCCACTTTAAATAATATATCTCACTACTATTGTCAAATAATAGTAAAATAAATATTTAAATTAAGATATATCTAAAAATTAACAATTTTTTTCGTTTTCATTTTTAATAACTATTATTATAATTCCAAGATATATCACCGGCAATCGCAACTAAGAACACAAAGATCTTCTTTTTCGCTTTCATTTTTAATAACTATTATTATAATTCCAAGATATATCACCAGCAATCACAACTAAGAACGCAAAGATCTTTTACACGAAGAGACACCGACAATTGCAAATTGAGCAAATTTTTTCGAAAATAGAGAAGTATATCTTTGATTATTTGATTATTAATTTAGTTAAAGACAGTTATTGGTTTCTAGGACTCTGAAAAGATAAGGATTAATGATATAATTTTAATTTAGTTAAAGATAACATTGGAGAAAATGTATTTTTTAATTTAAAATTTTTGACAGTGTGCATAAATTGTTGGACGAAATATTGATTTGGCTTATAATTGAGAATGACCATAAATATATTTAATTTAATAATAGGTTACAACTTGGTTACAAGACTATGAGGGTATTTTTTGTAAGAAATATGTTTTAATAGTAAAATAACACTCAAACTCAATTGTGTTTAAAAATTTGTAACTAATTTACAATTATCAAGAAGTAGGTGACTGAATTCAATTTATTTTTAAAATATATCACCAAAAACTAGTTTACTCAAACCCATATCCGTGTTGTACTGTTTTGTCTTGTGTTAACGTTGTTTTTTTTTTTTTTTTAACTTTCCAATTTGGAATTGAAAACTTTTTCATTGTTAATCATACGATTTTTTGTTACGTCCTTAAGTTTCATTTTATTGTGTTTTCAATATTGCATTATTTTGAAAAAGAGATAAGTATATCTTTGATTATTTTCATTATTAATTTAGTTAAAAGGTAATTATGGGTTTCTAGGACTTTGAAAAGATAAGAATTAATTATATAATTTTAATTTAGTTAAAGATAATATTGGAGAAAGATATCATATCCACATGAAGGTAAGATGTATGTATTTTAAGAAATTATTTATTTTAAATAAATTATTTTAAGGTGGGGTTTTTTGAAAAAGAAGGAGATGTCCACATGGAGGAGAGAAAAGGAAGTGTTTTTGTACTCTGCTTTCGTGTGTGTGTGTATACACATACATACATACATACATACATACATACATACATCTATCTATCTATCTATATATAAAGCGAGGCGCCCTTTTTGGGAATCGTGCCAAACAACAAGTTACAACATTCACAAAATGCCCATCTCCTATATAGTTTAGTTTCAATAATATAGGGTTATACCTGTCTCAACTCACTATTTTCGTTCAAAAACAATTAGTTTGTAACTACCCTCACTTCTCCTCTCTCCATTCCCTCTCTTCCCACTTATTCTCTCTCCACGTGTAGTTTTAAAACTACTCCCTCCTTTTTTTACGTGCGTGCAGTACTGCACGTGGGCCCTGCTAGTATATATATATATGATGCAATTAGGGTTGAGTGGGAGAATAGTGCAATACGAATGGGATTTCTCTACTTCATGGTTAAAAAAAAGGAAGAGTATTAAATATTTAATGATTTAAATAGCAAAAACCAATTAAATGGTTTATGTTTTAAACATCAAAATTTTTTTTTGGGGCTTTTCAAAAGCAAGCTCGGCTATGGGATCCTGTTGTTGTTGGATTGGGAATATGGATATAAAATTAGAAATTGGAAAATAAAAATGTATTTAACTTTTTTTAAGTAAATCAAGTAAATGGTTTTATAATAATTATCTTTACGTAATAAAATTCAACTATGAATAAAATTTTTTATCTATTAAAAACTAATAAGGCATCTATTTGAATAATTATCTATTTATTTTTTAATTGTGATAAAAAAGTAGAATAAAATATTATCCAATCTTCGACAAAATTATTCAATAATTAGAAACCATTAGAATTTAAGAAAGATTAATTAATCAATAATCTATACTATATATAATGAGAATGGGCCCTTGAGGAGCATGCCAACAACTATGCACGACTTTCCAAAAAAAACCCTTACCATTCGTTGTAGAGGCAAGTTAAAATAGTCAAAACTCTGCCAATTCATTTAAAATCTGGTCAATTCCCAACTCGCTTCCTGTGGTGGCCTTATCTGCAGCCCCATTGTGAAGCCTCAACAGGATTAAGCCACGTGGCCAAGCACATCCCACCTAACGGAGGGAACCGTTCTCTCCTTCTCCATTATTTTTTTTTAACGAAAAAAAATAAAGCTGAAAGTGAAAAAAATCCCCAAATATGAAATTGACGAAGGCACCAAAACCCCTCTTCTTTTTCGTTTACCTCTGGAGCACCTGCCGGCAAATTCGGAAGAAGAACAAAAGATTCCAACGCAATCGAAGCTCTCCCATCTTGATCTCCAAATTCGGAAGAGCTCAAGTTTCTCTCCAAGGTAACACATGTTTGAGTAACCCCTTTTACAGTTAAACCCCGTAGGAAATCTCAATCCTCCATTCTTCTTATAAGGGGTAATGGGGTGTAGGTGAATGGGTTTTTTTCTCTTTTTCTTTCTTTATTTTTTGATGGGTATTTGAAAAAATCCACTCCATGAATCCTCATTTTTTGGTTATCTTTTGTGGGAAGAGAGAGAGCTTTGAGCTATAGGTCTCTTTTGGGTTCTCTGCTCTGTTTGGTTTTGAGTTGCAGAGGTCTACGTTAAAGCACTAACGCAAACCTCTGCTCAGTGAATATCTCCTCTTACACGTGTTGATGTACATTTGCCAAAATTGAAAGAAAACTATAGTCGTTGAAGAAAAAGTCAATTTCTTTTTTTTTCCATTATTCCTTTTATAGTCCATATTTGAGAGTTGAACCATATTTAAACTTTTTAGTTCCGTTTATACCATTGAGCCTGAATTATTAGGTTGAAATCAGAATTAAAAACTTGTCTTTTATTTTTTGCTGTTCATTTTAGCAAGAAATTGAGATTATGTTTTAAGAATAATCCATTGTCCAAATCCAAATAGCTATCAGTAGTATGTATAAACAAAGAAATGCATGCATACCTCACCTGTAAAAATTTTCAACTATACCTCTACCTTACAAAGACAATTATGCCATTTTTAGACTGTTATGCTCTATAAGATCACCTAATATTTCATCTTTAAGTTAATTGATGTAAAATGCAAAAGGGTTTATTATGGCAAATTCTTTGTGCTATGGTTGTGTAATCCATCGGCCGTTTTTCCTTGTTACAATTCAATTTACCTTCTTTTGTCTTTTTCCCTTCTGGATAACAAGTTTCTTTAATTCTGCTATGTTTCTCTTGATTGTCTAGTGTCTACACAATCGTTCTTTTGTTAGTCAATTTGGTTGTTGTTAGAAGAGGATTAAGTTTTCCCATTCTAGTCTATCTTACCATAAGTCTCTTTTTTTATCTCACTATAACACTGATTAATCAATTCTTTTGCTGAAAATTGATTCTTTATTTCTTTTGAAGGATTTGCAAAATCATATCAGCCCTCTTTCCAACTAAGCTTACCTAATTTTTTGTACAATGGGAAAAGACACTGCAGCTTAGTGGCATTGTTGGCCTTGGTCAGGTGTGAGTTCTTTATTATCTGTCTGAAGTATGTTAATATGATGTACCAGTTGGTTAGAATGTTTTCAAGGTCTACACTTCATAAAATGCTCTATGGAATTCAAAGTAGTTTCCATAGTGAAGTTATCTACTTGATAAATTCCACCAGGTTTTTTCTAGTGCTAGTTAAGACCTAGTCAAATGATTGCAATCATTTGATATTTAGCTTTCATTTAAATTATCAAAGAAATATATTGAATGGTCTAAGAAAACTGCATGGGAAAGTGATTATCATCTGATCAAGTTGGTTTTCAGATTAGCCGTCTTTTAATTGGTCATCCCAAACCCTTCTTTTGGCCATGCCCACTAGTGCTTCATTGGTAAGGGTGTTCTTTCAATATAGCATATAGTCATAGCTACTTCATTTTCTTGATAGAAATTGCTACTTTATTGCATAGATTTTTATAATTTTTTTAGTGTGAAATAATTATGTCGCTCTATTTTTTTTTTCATCTTTATGTTCTCTTTTGTACTTTTGATGAATCATTTTAGAACCTTTTCAGTTGCTCAGATTTATTCTAAAGTCTTATGGTCTGATTTTCCTTTTATCAGTGTTTTGAGCATTATATTATTAAGTGAACTTCTCATATCAATGGTCTGTCCATGGATAAGAATGTGTTTTTTTATTTCTCTTTTTTGTTTGGTTGGGGTGGGGGTGGGGTTTTAATTATAAGCATTTTTATGAGCTAATTCTCGAAAAGAATTTAGGGCAGGCCATTTTTTCTTTTATGCCCTTGTATTGATTTTGTTCAATGTGTCCTTGTAGGAGAGCAACACTGCTCTCCTCCTATAGAACAGTTCTTTCACGTTAGTTTTTTTGTTCTTTGTTTGTTCATATCCTTTCCAGGGAGTTACTAGCTAAGAGGTGCAATTTGGTTACATGGGGACACTTGGAGCAAATATGTCAACTCCAAATAAGAATAGTGAAGAGAGTGGTGATTTAGTGGTTGTACCAAATGTTGAGCCACATTTTGTTCCTACCATAGGGAAAGAGTTTGATTCACTTGATTCGGCATATGATTTTTATAATGCATATGGTAGGGTTGCTGGATTTAGTATATGGAAAAGTCAGGTGAAAAAAGATGGTGGTGGTGTGATAGTTAGTAAAATATTTCGTTGTTCAAAAAAAGGATTTAGGACTGACTCATCTGCTGTTCGGATTAGACCGGCTGCCCACACGAGGTGTGGATGCAAGGCTTTTATGAGAGTCCGATTGAATAGTGATGGGAAGTATGTTATTTCGACTTTAAATGAGAATCATAACCATGACATGCTTCCCTTCAACATGAGTCATCGGCTGAGGTCACAGAGAAGAATTACCCTTGGCCAAGCAGCTCAAGTTGAGATTGCCGAATGTGCTGGATTAGCGCCAAGCTATGTTATTAAAGGCGGTCGCCTAGGCGCCTAGGCAGCCGCCTAGGCGACCAGGCGGTGTCGCAAGGCCCGGGCGGTAGCTCGCCTATGCGAGCTATGCCTAGGCGACCTAGGCGATAGCCTAGGCGCCCAGGCGATCGACTGCTCGCCTAGGCGAGCAAAAGAAGAAAAAAAACGAAAGAAGAGGAAGAGTTTGAAAAATATGAGCGTCGACCATCGTTTACGAAACATGCAAAAAGAGGAAACTGAAACGGTTGCTAGAAGAAAGCTGAAGAAGGAAAACGAAGAGAAAAACCGAAGAGTTCTTCGTCGTATCGCAAGCTGCAAGTCTTCGTCGTATTGCAAGCTGCAAGTCTTCGTCAAGTCTTCATCGCAACTCGCAAGGTACGTCGATTTTTTATTTTTCATCTCTTCTTCTCCAACTCGTCGCCTGTTTCTTCTGTCTCTGTTTTTTTTTTCTGTCTCGCCCTCCCTCTCTCTCTGTCGCTCCCTATCTCTCTCTCGTTCCGTCTGTTTCTCTCGCTCCCTCTCTCTATCTCCTCTGTTTCTCTCGATCGCTTTCTCTCTTTCTCTAGTTCGCTCTCTTTCGCTCCCTCTGTCTTACTCTCTCTATTGATGTCTCTCTGTCTCACTCTATATCTCTTGCTCCCTCTGGTTCGCTCGCTGCCTCTGTCTCTCTCTTGTTGTCGCTCCCTATTGTCGCTCCCTCTATCTCTCTCTCATTGTCGTTCTCTACCCCTCTATATCTCTCGATTTCTCTTGTCGTTCTCTGCCCCTCCATCTCTCTCGATTTATCTGTCTCTCTCGATTTATCTCTGACTCTCTTATTCTCTTTTTTTTCGTACTAATAACAGAAACGCCATTCTCCTTCTATCTCTCTCGATTTCTCTAATTCACTCTTATTCTTTTTTGTTTTTTGGGTACTAAGACAGAAACGTGATTCTCCCTCTATCTCTCTCGATTTCTCTATCTCTCTCATTCTTTTTTGTTTTTTTGTACTAAGAACACAAACATCATTCCAAACTTTCACTGTTGATGACCTTTCACTGTTGATGACCTGTTGATGACTTATTCTTCGTATGTTGATGACCTTTCACTGTTAATGACTTATTCTTCGTACTGTTCTTCGATATTTCTTCCGATATTGTCTTCAGTGGCCAACTTTACAATCTTTCGTTCTCCCTCTTATTCTTTTAAGAGTGAAGAACACTTGTATTTTTTTGGTGATTTTAAATTTGATGTGTAAAAAATGAGTATCCATGACTGGACCAGCCTTACCCAAAACTCATACGTAATTAGTAATTACGTATGATTCAAGCCTCAAGTCAATTAGCTTTTGTTCATTTGTTGTTTTTCTTTTCTAAACTCTACACTATTTTGTTTAATTACTTAATAATAGTGTTTGGTGTTTGTCTATTTGAAGAGATGTCATCTTCCAGTAACTCCAAGCCAAAAGCCAATTCTAAGGATCCAGCGTGGAAGTATTCTTTTTGGCCCGCTGTTAGTGATAAGAACAAAATTCAATGTGAATTATGTGGGGCTATAACAAATGGAGGTATTTATAGACAAAAACAACATTTGATTGGTGGGTATGGGAATGTGAAGAAATGCCCAAAAGCATCTACGGAGATAATTAAAGAATTATCGGATCATATGACAAGTAATAAAAGAATCCAAAATGACTTGCTTGATGATCCTTTTAGCCAATATCCTTGGGAAATTAATGTTGAAGAAAGTGAAGATATTGAAGTGGAATGTAGTGCAGAAAAGAGAAAACAGACAGGCAAGGAGAAATCCACACAAGTGAGTCAAGTGACTAAAAAAAAGCCACGTGAAAGGGGGCCCATGGATGGCTTTTTAAGAAGGAATCCTGAAGAAGTAATTGCAAAGAGGGCTAAAGGAAATGCAGTTCAGACCACCATTAATAACACATACAAAAAGGAGGATCGGAAAAAAGTAAATCAGTATGTGGCTCAATGGTTTTACCAAGCTGGAATTCCATTCAATACAATGAAATTAAAAAGTTTTCAAGTAATGGTGGAAGCAATCGGCCAATTTGGACCAGGTTATCGGCCAATTTGGACCAGGTTATCGGCCTCCATCATTTCATGAGTTGAGAGAACCACTTCTTAAGATTGAGGTTGATAGAACCAAGGATCTTTTTCAAATTTATCAAACAGCTTGGAAAAAGTATGGATGCACAATCATGTCTGATGGTTGGACTGATAAGAGGACACGGAGTTTAATCAACTTCTTAGTGAATTGTCCCAAAGGAACATATTTCTTGAAATCAATTGATGCTTCTAGTAAAGTACATGATGCACAGTACTTGTTTGAAGTACTTGATAATGTGATAGAAGAAGTTGGAGAAGAGCATGTGGTTCAAGTTGTTACAGATAACCATGCTGCCTATGTTGCTGCAGGTAATTTGGGTGTCTTTTTTATTTTATTTTATTTCATCTTTAACTTGAATTCAAGTGTATTATCTTACTTGTACTTATATTTATAATATCTTTTTATAGGTAGAAAATTAATGGATAGGAGAAAACAACTGTTTTAGACACCTTGTGCTCATTGCTTAGATCTCATATTAGAAGATATTGGGAATCTCAAGGGAACAAAGGCTATCATTGCCAAGGCCCGATCAGTTACTTCTTTCATCTACAAGCATCCTCTCCTACTTAATCAAATGAGAACCAAGATAGGAAAGGACCTAGTAAGGACAGCAGTCACAAGGTTTGCTACTGCTTTCTTAAATCTTCAAAGTTTGTTTACACATAAACAAGGTTTGAGAGCTTTATTTGTTTCCTCTGAATGGAATAATAGTAAGTGGGCAAAAAAAATTGAAGGAAAAAGAGTTGCAAATATTGTGTTATCAACAACATTTTGGAGAGGTATTAGTCATTGTTTGAAAGCTTCATATCCACTTGTACAAGTTTTGAGATTAGTTGATGGTGATGAGAAGCCACCAATGGGTTATGTTTATGCTGCAATGGAGCAAGCAAGAGATCAAATCCAAAGCTTTTTTGGACACAAAGAAAGAGATTACAAACCTGTTTTGACTATTGTTAATAAGAGATGGGAAGAGCAACTCAATCAACCATTACATGTAGCAGGCTTCTTTATCAATCCAAGCTTGTATTTTAAAGCTAAAGACATCTCAGATGATGTGGTTGGAAAATTTGAAGTGGGTTTTCTTGATTGTTTAGAGAGGATGGTTAGAGATGAAGAGTTACAAGATAAGATCTCTAGACAAATGGATACTTACAAAAATTGTAGGGACCTTTTTGGAAAAGATATGGCAATTAGGCAAAGAGAAAAGAAGCAACCAAGTAAGTTCATTGTAATGCTTTTAAATTTGAATTTTTATTTGTAACAATTAACAACTGATTCTTTACTAATTATTATATTACTTTTTGAAGTTGAATGGTGGGATACCTATGGAGCTAATACCCCGGAACTTCGGCGTCTAGCACTTTGAATCCTAGGGCTTACATGCACTTCTTCGGGTTGTGAACGCAATTGGAGTACTTTTGAATTTGTGAGTAAAAATATATATCTCATTTGTATCTTTAATTTGAAGTTTTATTAAAATTTGAGATTCTTTAGTAATGTTTTTTTATTTTGTTTGCAAAGATTCATACAAAGAAGAGGAATAGGCTAGAACAAAAGCGGCTGAATGATCTTGTCTTCGTCCAATACAATCAGCGACTAAGAGAGAGATTCTTAACAAGGAAGGAAAATCCTAAAGCCTATGACCCCATTTGCTTTGATGATATTGATGACTCGAGTGAGTGGCTCACAGGAAAAGAGCCATCGGAAGACATTGTCCATGAAGGGCTTAGTTGGTTAGATGTTGATATTGTTGTGGGGGCTTCTGAAGGTATTGATGGACCACAACGCAACATGTCAAGTGCAACTAGTAGTAGCACTCTAAGAAGTTCAAGTAGACATTTTGAAGGAGAGGAAGAAAACGAAGAGCCCCAATGGACCGACTCCGATGAAACTGAAGGCGAGGAAGAAAATACATACTTAGAGTCGGATGATAATGAAGATGGAGATGAAGCTAATCATAATCAGGGACTTGCGGGTGATGGGATTACAGGAGGCTTGCTTCAAGAAACTAATATGGATTTTACATTGGATGATGGCATCTAGACCTTTTGATAATTTAGATTTTTTTTATTTTTGATACTGCCATGTACAATGGATGATGAATATATTTTGATTATTTTGAAATGAAAAATTGTAGCCTAGGCGTTCGCCTAGGCTACAGGCAGGTCTATCGCCTGGCATCGCCTAGGCGTTTTCACAACTATGGCGCCGAGTGCTGCCATGGAACTTTTGAGTACACAAACTGGAGAGGTTGAAAATGTTGGATTTGTGCGTGAAGATTTTAGCAATTACTTTCGTACAAAGAATAACATATAGATGCAAAAGGGGGATAGTGGTGCACTTGCAACTTACTTTCAGAGGAAGCTTTGTGAGAATAGGGCATTTTTCCATGCCATTGACATGGATGAAGATAACATGATAACCAATATATTTTGGGCAGACGGGCAAATAGTTACAGACTATCGTTATTTTGGAAATTTTGTAAGCTTTGATACGAAATTCAAGACAAACACTGAAAACCAACCGCTTGCATTGTTTGTAGGATTAAATCATCATAAACAGACAGTTGTTTTTGGTGTTGCCCTTCTATATGAGGAAAGTAGTGATGCATTTTCTTGGTTGTTCAAGACTTTTGTGAATTGTATACATGGAAAAGAGCCACAAACAATTATAACAGATCAAGATTAGGCAATGGCAAAAGCCATTAATTCTGTCTTGCCTCGAACAGTTCACCGAAATTGTATTTGGCATTTGTATCAAAATGCTGCAAAGCATCATAGTTCTATATTTCACACTTGTAAGGGTTTTGCTGAAGCTTTTAAATATTGCATATACAAGTGTGAAAATGATTCCAAGTTTGAAGAGGCATGGTGTGACATGATTGAGAGGTTTAATCTTTCTGAAAAATGAGTGATTGGAAGCAAAGTACAAGGAAAGGGAGAAATGGTCCCTAGCGTATGGTCGAAACCATATTTGTACTAATATGCTTAGTACCCAGGTATCAGAGAGCATGAATGCATCCATAAAAAATGCATTGAACCGACAGCAAAGTATGGTGCGGCTTTTTATCCAAACTGATGTTGTTGTGGCAAGACATCGATATAGTAAATTAGCAAGTGATAGCAACATGATGCTAAAGAGGAAAGAACCCCATCTTTACTAACCACTCTTTAGCCATGCATGCAAGTTGTACACTCCAGTAGTTTACGACAGGCTTGAGAAGGAAGCAATAGACATTTGGTCATTCAAGATTCAAGACTCTTCAAAAACCGGCGATGTTGAGATCTTCAAGATTGTTAAGAAGGCTGAAAGGATCCAGCAGGAGCACACAGTAATATATAACAATGTAGTTGGAGATGTGCAATGCAGCTGTAAGAAGTTTGATTTTGCGGGTATTTTGTGTAGGCATATATTCTTGATTTATTTTTTTAAGGTTGTTACTAAGATCCCAGAAAAGTACATCCTAAAAAGGTGGAGAAGAGATGCTAAGGATGGATTACAATGCATCATGTCACAGCGTGCACCAAGTGAAAGTAATGAGACGGGTAAAATGTTCAATCGATATTCTTATGTTTGTTCTACTCTGATTCAAATCGCCTCTAAATCAGCTGCATGCCAAAAAGCAACCGACTATGTCATGGAGATGGAAGGAAAGATGAATGAGGTAGTTGAACAGATTGTCAAAGGTACTATTTTTCAAGAGCTTCCAAAGGAAGACGAAACTTCGAGAATGGCTGTATCAATTGAGAATGAGCAAACTTTAAATGGTGAAGGAAGATCTATCTATCAGGTCCATACCGATGTTGCAGATATTAATGTGGTTGAGGATGACATGATTGAAGAGGTTGGAAGTTGTGTAAATGGGCAAACATTTGAATCTCAAGAGCTTTGTGAGGAACAACATCTTGATGCAATGGCGGGATATTATGATGAAGTCACCACTTCACCAAAGCGCATTGAAAATGCAAAAGGTGTCAAAGTGAAGGAAAGAGCCAAGCATGGTGGTATGGGTGTGTGCAGGAAGGTGGATGCCTTAACTCAAGCAACGAGGAAAAAAAGGCGTAAAGCACAAAACAAGGAGAGTGGTGGTGATAAGCATGTGGTGCCACCAACTCAAATGGATTTGCCTGTGATTCCTCAATTAGCTGAATCTTGTCCTATGTTTCCATATCCTCATGGTCAAATGGTTAGTCTACTAACTACCTAATATCTCATTTTTTGTAATTGAACCCTCCTCCTCTTTCAACACACATATGCTAACTTTTGTGCTTTTTCATACACAAATGCCTACACACCATTTGCATTCTTTTTTCTACAATGCCAATTCACCCATGGTATCATATCGGCAATTCAACAGAGGTTCACTTAGCATGCTGCAGATGCTTCAAGAAGCAGAGATGTCTAGCCAATATCCCCCCTCTTCTCCCAGACCAAGTTTGTAACAATGTAAGAATCTTATTTTAGCTTGTTCCTATGTTGCTAAACCCCTTTGTAATAAGGTTATTAGTTATACAATTAGTAAGAGGTTCATTTGCTTAATGTGAGCTTCTAATTAATGTAAAGGACATAAGAAGATTGGAAACATTTAGGTATTACACATAATAGTCATCAAGGAGCAATAATATTTGACGCCAAGAAAATGCCACAAAGAAGTCACAAAAAAGCTACTATAATATCGTATTACAATGTTCAACACCAACAAAAGTCATGAAAGTATGAAATTCAAGCTCTTCGTTCCAAATCCTTTTACTAGTTATCAAAACCTCATTAAATTGATGAAATATATGAAAAGCATCTTGCATCTTGGGAGAAGGTAGGCAAAAAGAGCATGTGGACTTGCATGAAAAAGTCTTGGATAGTCATGACAAAATTCATATATTAGGTGAATACTAGTGGCAACACCTGATTTGGACTTTAGAAATTTCATATAAATTGACAGATATCCTACCACCAATGAAAATAACATCACATTTACATTGCTATATTTATCAATACAAGGAAAATCATATGAAGGTGAAATACAATTCATATTACTCTATTATAGATCCAAGACAATATGAGGAGCCGCTGAAACAAAATTTTTCTCGTCATGGAAGAGGTAAAGTTTTTAGATAGTTCTGAAACAGTTACAAAACTTCCTTTCTTTTGTAGGTTCAGCTCAGTTTAGTTGACTTTGTGTGTACTTATTGCTTCATTTATATCATCTTTTCATTAATCTTCAAAAAAAAAAAAGAAGTTACAACTTCAAAAAAAAGAAGTTACAGAACTTCCTTGTTATATATAAATGGGAGTCTATTTGTCACAACTCAGTTATAAATATAAATTGGTGTCTAGGTAAAATTTGACATAATTAATGGTCTTCGGTGCATTTGAATTTATATAGGTAAGGAGATTACGAGTACAGCAGCAGCTAAAGAGTGTGAAGTTTGCTGATGAAAACAGTGAGGATGCAGCATATGAGATGCCTGACATTCCATCATCCATTCCTTTTCTTTCTCATGTGGTAATTAACAAGAACAAAGGTGTAAAAATTTTTTAGGGTACACATTGAGTTGCTCTATTATAGATTATTTTTGGAGAAAGTAAAAGAAAAACAATTTTCAAACTTTTCCATCTTCCATCCAAACCATGGAAAAAGAAAAAGGAAAATATTTTTCTAGAAAATTGTTTATCCAAAAAACATTTAAACCTAAATGAAAATATTCTTTACATCTCAAAAAAACCATTTTGAAAGTCAATCTCTCATGGGGTTATTCTTATACATTTGTAAGGCATATGTGATCAAGGGTTTAACGGTTGATGGTGTTGAACAAAGGGAGATATATTCTCATTCCCTGTAAAATAGACTCCAAGTCTTGGCATCTTAACTAACAAAGCATGAACCGCCTCTAGTCTCTAGCAATCAATGATAAGAAAATTCTAAACAAGAACTTACGTATTGTGTTTTTTAACATTTTATTTATCCCAACAAAAAGTGGATAACCGAACCGTTTCGAGTTCAGTCGAATCGGGTGGGTTCTATGTCCATCGAATCAAACCCGTAGAGGGGAAACTGTTACAACAAATCTCAAGTTGTTATAATGGTCTTCTAGTGACCATTATAAGAACAATGGTCAAAGCCACAAAGCCCTAATGGTAGGTTTATTATAGTTCTAATTTAAAAGAGCAAGAACAAGAATCAAATAATCAAACTATTTAAATGAGCAGAAGATGAGTGTTGTATCAATGTGTACCTGTCACGAGATCCTGCAGTGATATAGCTCTTAAGATGATTAATCACTTTAGTAGACTTCACAAATGAAATTGCAATAACAAGTGAAGCACGCTCTGCAATTCCAAAATCAATATCCAACCAATCCTGTAGAAGAAGGTGAAAAGGCAAAAAGGATATCCTTAGAATAATGACGAGAAAATTAAAATATAGTTTTCATTGCAAGGTTTTTATTTTGTTTTCAATAAAAAATGTCACCTTGAGGAGGGAAATTTCAGTGATAAATTTTAAGGAGAGTTTTCTGTTTGGTGAAAAACTGATTTGGTTGGGAATATTAATAGGAACTTCAAATTTTGGGATAGCTGTCAATTGACTTTATTTTGGAGGCCTATTGCCCTCGATAGTACTTACTCTATATTTTGGTCTTCCATGAACCCTTATTCAAATTCTGCATAACCTTTAAGTCTTTTGGCAGTGCCAGAAATCTTAAAACTTTGTTCCAAATATCCTTTGTTTTAAATTTGGATTAAATATTTGATTGGAGATCTAAAGCATTGAATATGATTTCCATATACATATTCCATGCATTGATGAGTTTTCTAATGATCTGCTGCTATGGATGAAGACCCATTATATGACATGGAACAAATTTTTCATTCTCTATCCACGGAACTGCTAATATGTAGTGTTCAACCAAGGTAACACTGCTAAAATGGTTTTTAACATCTCATGGATTTGGGCACAAGAACCCGATTGATTTTGTGTGACGGATAGTAAAATTATTGTTAAAAAGGTCACACTTGTTGGCCTTCAAGGAGGCACACCCTCTTCAACAGATTAGCTAATGAGTTTTGAACGAGCTCAAACAACAGAGGACTCATGGAGTAGATTTTTTCAAATACCCATCAAAAAATAAAGAAAGAAAAAGAGGAAAAAAAAAAACCCACTCACCAACACCCCATTAACCCTTATAAGAAGAATGGAGGATTGAGATTTCTTACGGGGTTTAATTGTAAAAGGGGTTACTCAAACATGTGTTACCTTGGAGAGAAACTTGAGCTCTTCAAATCTGGAGATCAAGATGGGAGAGCTTCAATTGCGTTGGAATCCTTTATTCTTCTTCCGAATCTGCCGGCAGGTGCTCCAAAGGTAAACGAAAAAAAAAGAGGGGTTTTGGCGCCTTCGTCAATTTCGTATTTTGGGACTTTTTTCACTTTCAGCTTTATCATTTTTTTTTTCTTAAAAAACCTCTGTTAACGGAGAAGGAGAGAACGGTTCCTTCCGTTAGGAGGGATGTGCTTGACCACATGGCTTAATTCTGTTGAGGCTTCCCAATCGGACTGCAGAAAAGGCCACCACAGGAAGCGAGTTGGTCAATTCCAAAACTGTTCTCTCCCACGTGCACCTTTTTTTTGTTGAAAGTCCCACGTGCACCTTACTTGTTAGATTTAGAAGAGGATAGATGTTTCATGCTGGGTCCCCTTGCCCTTTGGAAACGGTCACCCATAAAAAGCGCGAAAGAATAGACCACGTCACCACAAAATTAGTTGCCTCTTCCAGTTAGTTATTACGATTCTCAGTTGGTCACTCAGAACATCGAAGGGCCGTCAATGGAGAACTCCGATCCTGGTTTCAAATGGGCTCGTCTTCCACTTCAAATCTGTGAAACCGTCCTTTCATGCCTTCCGATCTCAAGCTCACCGAGAAAGAAATTCATTTCTACTTCACCGGAGGAGATACCAATTCTCGAATATCACATCGATTATTACTTGGGTTTCCCTCAAGACATTGAAAGGACATCAATGAAGAAACCGGAGCCTGGTCTCGCATGGGATTATCTGCCTCTTCAAATCTGGGAAACCATCCTTTCACGCCTTCCGATTTCAAAGTTACTGAGAATGAAGTACGTTTGTAAGTCATGGAAATCCCTAATCCAGTCTGAATCCTTCCTTTCAGCTTATAAATCTGCGAGCCGCCCCCAAGATCTTTACTTCCTAGTTTACGCGGATTTGGCCTATAGTAACTTAGTTTCGGCTTATAATCCAATGGAAGACAAATGGGTTTTGATTCCACTCTATAATATTCCATCTTCTTATAGATTGCCGACATTCTCAACCTCGGATGGGCCTCTTCTTCTCACTGAAGACCGAGAAGGGTCAATCGTAGTATCGAACCTCTTCACCAGAACTCGCCGGACTTTGCCTCCGATGATACCCTTTGTCGGGCGTTACCCTGTTTCGCTGATTGTTCTTGGTTGTTCCTATAAGGTTGTTGTTGTTAGTTGTACTTTAGATAAAGTGTATACGCATGTATACGATTCGATAACGGAATGTTGGGAGGTGAAGCCGTGAAGGCCCAGTTCGATGAAAGATTTTCAGAGGTGTGTAATGCTGCTTACTTGGATGGGTTCTTGTTCTATCTCAGTTATTTCCCTAATAAGCTTTTGGCATTTGATGTGGAGATTGGCTTTTGTAGCTCTGTTAATGTGAGCATGGATGGTTTTGTTTTTCCTCGTCTTTTGGTTCATTCTGGATTGTCAATTTTGGTTGCGGGAATTGCGGAGGCTGGGATTATGAAGTTGAAGAGGATAGGAATTTGGGAATTCGATAAATCAGAGAGTGGATGGCGTGAGATATGCTTCATGCCCGATCACATGTTTGCAAGGTTCAACTTTGATGATCTGCACCATTTCAACACTGTTAATCGTCGTGGAAAGATTTGCTTTTTTACAATCTTGTCAGCTCCTCTTGTCGTGCATGATTTATCAGAGAATAGATGGTGGTGTCCTCCTCCATGTCCTTTTGGATTTTGTATCCTTTCATGGTTTGGACTTGCCCTGGAACCCCGAATTGATGCGCTTGTTTGATCTGATCACAGCTCACATATAAATTTTTCTAATTGATCCTCACCATGGTGTTTTTACTTTGAAAATTTATGATTTAGTGGCATGCTATTTTATTCATTGACACTATTTACTCTTTTTTCCATTATGGCTTATCTTATTTCTCTTTATATTCATTATTAATTTTCCGCCCTCCATTGAGATATTTTCACAATTAAAAGGCTTTTGGACTTATCCTGTTCTTATTTGGAGAAGGGTTTATCCAGGGTGTTAGGGTATGGTTCTTAGGCAGATTTGATTGGTTGTTCTTAAGGTTGCATTTTCTACAATGTGAGAGTATGATTTTTACTGAAAGTTCTTTGAATGTGGTTCTTTCTGTGTTGTTCCAACTTGGTGAGGTGTTGCTTCAATCCAACATTTCATGCATAATAAAATTATAGAAACCTGGTAGCCTTGCTGCATTGGTGGAAGGTGATAATTTTGCTAGGGTTTCAGTACTTGTCCAAATAACTGAAAATCTTCCTGATGTCATGATTTTAGAACATCCAACATCCATATGTCTCACATATTTTCTTTATAAGTCATTTGATATAGCCAGATTGTGGCTGAAACAGGAAAGACTCTTCAAAAGGTTTTAAATCAAGTTCCAAAAAATTTGAATGTATATATTTCATCCTTTTTGAAGATGATCAAAAACATACCCATCTTGTTTTGCACAAGATTATCTTCATTGCAAGCAAAACACGAAAAAAATTTAACAGTACAGAACCATGAAACTATGAACATGTCTTATCATTTAAACTTAATTTCCCCTGGTTCTAATGTTGTTAGACTGGATGGATCTGTCGTCAAAAAAGGTGCCCACTATTTCTGTTGAATTATCTATGAATTTTATGGGCCAGTTCTTTATGGTGCAGAACTCACTTCAATTCCTTTTTTTTTCGTTTCATTCTTTGACCCTCTTTGCTAGTCATATGCCCTTTTTTCTAAAATGTTAAAACTCAATGCCTCCAGTTCATCTTAATCCAGATCCTACTTGGTTATTCCATTTGATTGGATACCCGTTTATCCGATTTCCCATAGATCAGTCCCATTTGAATCCAAATAATATATACTGATTGATGAAATGGTACATCTACCATCATAGCAAACTATAACATTTTCACTCTAATTTCTAAGGGTTAAAGCAACATGCATCACTAATCACAGGATACAGCTCTATTTCGTATAAGATTTATGTATGAGGCACTTTTTTTTAGTTCCAAGTATCTGTAAGCTGATGACTACCAAAAAAAAAAGTATCTGTAAGCTGAAGCACAAATGCCAAAAAATTAACTTTATTTGAAAAGCAAGATTCCTGCCAAAGCAGATGCTATTGTACACAAAACTAGATTTAATCAAACTCTATGCCGAAAATTGGCAAAGAATAGTATTTTGAAAAAGTTCTTTTTTTTCTGTATTTTGTGCCTTTGTCTTGTTTATTTGAGCTGTCAACAAGTCCAAGAGGATGATCTCTTGATGACAGGCTTCATCTGCTTGTCCTCTTCAAGGGAGATCATTCCCAAGTGTGATGGATCTTCCAGCATCATCTTTGCCACCAGATAGCCAGAAATTGACCATGTCTGTACCTTCCTTGCTTGTTTACCAACATACCTCCCAAGCTTCCCATCATAGTATTCCGGCCAGTTGTCTTTTAACAGCCGGCTCTCGACAAGATCAATTGCTCGTCTTGCAATTTGCGGCCGTCCCGTCTTGATGCAAGCGGCCGTTAGCAGCCACAAAAGCACTGTTTTCAAAGCAGAAGGAAAAATATTTCAAAATTACAGGATTATTCCCATTGCATTAACAATCTTCTAGGAATCATATATACTGCATGGACAACTGATAATGATTTGGGAAATGGTTTATAGAGCTTTAAAAGACACTATGGGACAGAAATCAAAGGTTGAAAGGAGCGTCGCTTTAATTTTGATCCAAATTCTTAGGCAAAACTTGGCTAACAACAAATGACAACCAAAGTAGCCATTGCTATAGCTGGTCATCATCAGTGGCGGAACCAGGACTCCAAATCTGAGGGGGCAAAAAAAAATTTCAATTAACACTTCTCATGAAATATAGAAATTTCAATGAGTTAGGAGGGGCAAACCAGAAATTTCAGAAGGGGCAAAACATAAATTTCAATTAAAACATATAGAAAAATATTAATCTTGCCTTTCCATCCCATTCCATTCTATCAAAATATTATGTTCACTGCTATACTTTGTACAAAATAAAAATCATGGCAAACAAAAAATAACATCCAAAGTGGTCAGTGCGATAAGTGGTACGAAATAACAATTTTCAAATGCAACTAGCCTAAGACTGAAGCCTAACATGGATGTCATTTAGTTATTATAATCATGTGACGAGTAACACAATGGTTACTCATAAAAATCAGTGTGCATCACAGAATCTTTAGCAAGCTTCTAAATCTACTGAAAGGAGATGTTGTGAAGGATCCAAAATCAAATTACAAATTAATTGCCAAAAACAATTGCACATTTCTTGTAGGATAAAAAAAAAAGATATTTATTAATGGGATGAAGATGAATGGAATTTTCATCACATTAGATCCATTAACATTGTTGAGAAGTACGTTTTTTTCAGATGCACATATGAAAGATACGTCAATGAGATAATAATAAATAGGACATTTGTCGTTCATCCACTATGATTTTGTCAACATATGAAGGACAACAAATAGAACACAACCATCAAATAGACAAGCCATCTCTTGACGCAGAAAAGCCCTCGATAGTGTACCAACAAAATTATACAACTTCTGAGACCTTTTTATTGAAGCCTAACTACATTTTTTAGGTATCAGACTGGATTAATGGCCAAAGATCTGTTTCTTGGCCTTTTACAATGCAGAGATGGTCCGCCAGCTTAATTATCATTTTTTTTGTTTATTTTATTATGCTTTTTTAATGGATATGCCAGCCTGTCTTTGATATTCACTTGAAAACCAATTCCAGTCCTTAACAAAGACTGGACTCAGCATTATGTTCTTAGCAAGAAAATTACATCATTACAAAATCACAATTGAAATGAATAAAGAATCAATATCCATAAAGCATTATGAGATAAAATAAGCAAACCTGGCCAAGATCCTCCATTATGGTAACTCCATCCGGTATTCTTTGGGTCACAACCAGTTACGATTCTCCATTCATGGCTTTCTATTGCAGGGTAACATATTTTTAGAGGCATTTCTCCAACCAACTCCTCCCACCGTGATTCAAGGAGATCCATTATGGCCATTGACTGCTCAGGAGTTGCAAGAGAAGATAGAATAGCAACACAGTTGCCTAAAGCAAACCATCTAAAATCCATCCTCGCCGGACTAACATTCCCAACGAAGTATCCACCACGTGTTGGCATAAAATCAAACACCCACTCTGGTATTGAATCAGGAATGACATTAAACTTATTTACTGCTGTATGAGAATACTCCTCTGTTTTGTAACGATATATGTCATTTAGTTGCTGGAAATCAAGCCAGAAGTAACCTCGCATGTGATAACTTAAGGCATGCAAACGTTTCACAATTCTCTCGACAAACTCTTTCCCTTCTGCGTCATGTTTAAGCATTGCTAATGCACACCTCAGCGCCATAAAGAAAAGTGCTTGAATTTCAATGGGATAACCATAAATACCCTACAGCATGAAACAATGGTAAAACACGTCAATTGTGATATTAAACATTCAAATAAATCTATCATCATCATAAGCCAGTTGCCACCAAAGTGGGGCTGGCAACAAGAATCTTGTCCGTCCATCAAGCTCTGTCAAAAATCATATCTTATTCAAATAAATTTATTGAAAAAAAAATTCTTATAGATGAAGAAAACACCAAATATTTTAGTAAAATTACCAGTATATTTCAAGTTAATATTAATGAATATCTTACCGTAATAGGAGTTCAAGTGTAACAAATTCAATATTTCAAATCTGAAGTAAATTTCCCAATAGTATATTTCAATCAGACCACATTTTGTCAATCTTGAAGATGAATGAGTTGTGGATCAGGAGTATGATACTATCAGAAGATCAATGAGATTAAGCCATAGAGTAAGAAATGTGATAAACGAAGTGATCTAATGGGATTATCTTAAAGAACTATAGTAATTTAATACGATTGTGTTGGAATATTTTCAACATAAACGAGAATTATCATTACTACTTCAATAAGGTTAAATGCCTTAGAGCCAAGGTTCACAAGGAAAGACGACAACTTGTAAAATCTCCATAAATGGAGGACTGATAATTAAGATAAACACCGTTTCATCAGATCTTTCATGGTGCAAGTACAAAATTCTGCGTTTGGAAAAAAATGGAAATTGGATTCATGGATGGAGCATGATAATAGGAAAAAAAAAGAATGTAGCATAAAATCATTAAATTAATATGACATGTTCAATTAGACAAAATTATATCTTTAGAAAATTGCCCTCTTGAATGTGTAAAAGGTATAACAAGCATGAGCATGTTGCGCCATCCACTTAGGAACTTGTTTTTGTCTAATCCAATATTTTTCAGCAAGATGAAACTTATCCTGATTTACATTAAATTTCAAATCCTGTAATTCCATCCATTCAACCCAAATTCTAACAAGTCAGAGGCACTATAGGAAATAAAAGTTATTTCAAGCACTTATGTATGAATATCTCCAACGGAATAAGGTTAAGAAAAGTTGCTTTAGAATGTCAACTCATAATTTCTATATAAAACATAAAGTTTACACCCTATGTGATTGACAAAACCCATTTAAACTAAGAGGAAAATTTTATAATACAATCATTAGATCTGTTATGATGTATGGATCAGAATTTTGAGGAATTAAAAAGTAATGACATAGGTTGAGATAATTTATGCTGAGACATAAATGCTAAGATGGATGTCTGGAATGAATAGAAATGACAAAGAATGAATATATTCAAAAACAGTTACCTGTAACCCAAATAAGTGATAAGATAAAGGATGGAAGATTAAAATGTTTTAAGCATTTAAAGCAAATACCTAAGGAGGCAGCTATGAGAATGTATGAGAGGGTATTCTTTTAAGGATCTAAGAGGGCAAGGAGAAGACAAAAAATAACATGGATAGAGTCAATTAGAAAGGATGTGAATACCGATAGGCTATCAGAAGATATAGCTTTTGATAGGTTTGGATGGAGGAACAAGATTATAACTAGTTGGAAAAGGCATTTGGCTTTGAGTGATTGAGCTTATATCCTATATTAGGTCCCAATTTGCTATGTGAAAATAAAGCAAATCTATTAGCGTTGTAGAGAATCTGTGAAGTGTCAAAGTATGACAAATGTCCAAAGAGGTCTCACATTAGAAATGTCCATGAAACATAGGCCACCTTTTCTTCCATATATAGGAGCCTATCATCATCCTTTTTTTGGTAGGTTAATTGAAAAGGATATCTATCCAAGTTTCATGGCACATGTGAGTTACCATATGAAATTGTCCCCTGCCTTGGTACCTTGACATTGTGCCAGCCATTAGTATATCAGAATCCAGTTTAACATGTTCTTTTCTACTCAATGTTCAATTTGATTTTATTCGCAAGAAAATTGTGCTTTTAAAAGAGATCTCCAAAATCTAAGAGGCACTTTCCCCTTGACTGGAATAAACATAAGCAAAATGAAAGAAAGTGTAGACATTAATGAATAAAACAAAAGCATCCAGTAGAGGGCTTATAACTCGAAATTTTACTTGAAAAGCACTACATGAGAAAACTAGATCCAAGATAGCAAACAAGGTCCTACCCAGAGAAGTATGGAAGGTATTACTAACAAAGGATCTGAAAAAACAACCAAGAATAAAAATTAAATTGACAAAATGATTAGCACCCTTTCTAAACAAATCTTAGCATCAGAAGCATGGAGCAAAACCTAATTCCACCATGCAACAATGGACCCATATAATTCTTCAGGTGAACAAAGTGCAAAGTCATTCTTGCTAAATAGCCAATTACAAGGACATGCCATATTGAAAAGCATCTGCTTTACACTTTATCCAGATCAAATGGAAAAGCAATGTGTTCACACTCCATTTCAACATTCAAAGCACAAGTCTACGTTTCATGGAACACACACATTAAAAGGAATGACTTACATGAGATTAGTTGGAATTACTTGTCTATGGCAACCATGAAATAAAATAAAATTAAAAACAAAAAGTTTGTCTTGCCATGATACTTTGTTCATATTCAAAAAATGTTAAAAGAGGTGACAATTTGTATCTGATATTTGATTATTAGAACACCCATAACGACTTATACTAAAGTTTGAATAAGAAGAAAATATTTGATTCATATGTAGAAATGTTCTTATCAAACTTTGGAAAGAAAATATGGAAAAAACTTACCATTCTGCGGTCAATCATAGAGCACCCATCGGCACACAGCAGTGTTGGAAATGTGTCAAAACCCTCTGAAAGACACAGAGCCAGTATAAGCCTCATACCCTTCTGACACTCGGGTGTTTCTGCAAGAGACAGATCCCCAGTGGACTTGGTATATGCACGGAGCAATATAATCCACCAGAAACCAGAATCAACTGGAGCAACTCTACCAATTGCACTCTCGCCAAAATCTGCAATTAAGGTATCTGTTTTCCGAACAGGATCATGAAGAACCTTGAAACTGGCAGGCATTGCACCTTCCCCAAGCTTGAATCTATCTATTCTTTTTTCCAATCCTTGAAGACAAAGAGTCTTCAAGAGAAAGTTTTTAACTATCTCAGGCTCACCATTCATTAGAAAAGCCAGAGCACTGGGCACAAAATCTCTCACAAAAACCTACATAGAAAACAAAAAATTAACTCAAAATTTTACAACTTCATCAAACACAAAGCCATCAAATTCACATCTTAAAATGGTTCCTCCTGATGAAGAATGTATTTTCCAGTCACCTGATCATAATTTAGAACTTCCTCTGAAGAATGGTCAGCAGCGGCAATCGTCCCGACCGGTTGACCTCGGAAGTAGACCAAAGATCTCCTTAGAGCCTCCCAGGCTTCTGCAACCATCGGATGGGGCTCGAACGAGTTACGAGCCGAAGACGTCGGCGTATCTAGAGCAGAGCGTCTCCCCGGGGAGCACATTGTCTCAAGTTCCCGAGTAAGAATGATCGATAACTCGCTAAAAGACCTCTCATCAAAGGACCTTTTTCTTTCTATTTTCAACTTCGGCTTATCAAGAAGACGCGAAAGATCGTAATCATCCATATCCGAGATTGAACAATGAGAACCTACATTCCTAAGCCCCATCTCTCTCGTTCCATCCATACTTCCCTACTCTTGTAAAGCAGAGATACTTGTAATCCGCAGTTCTATGATATCGACAAATCAAGAAAAACCAGATTATGTAAATATCGAGCCCCAAGAAAATCGACAAAAATAAGAGACTCGGAACCGAAAAAGAAAGAAACGAGAACTACAATAGAAACCGCAGCGTAAATCACTAAAAGCGAAAATTTTCTAATTCCTCAACCAGATTCGCATATAGAGGGAGAGAGAGAGAGAGAGAGAGACAAAAGCTAATTTTTTTATTTATTTAATCTTGTTGAGAATAGAAATAGAAAGTACATTATCAAATCAAGGGATATTTAACCTCAGACTCAACGAGATCCTAAACGAAACAAAACAAAAATAAAAATGAACCGCAGATCACGATCCGAATGCGATAAAGAAAAACTTATAAAGTCAAAAATTCGAAATAAATAAGAAAAAAACTGAAGTCTCTGCACGAATAAAATCAAAAACTGAGTGGACTTCCATAGATCTATAACATCCAAAGAAAACGCGCAAAGAAAGCGAAGAAGAGAAATATCGAGCTCTGAAAGAATCGAACTCAAACAAGAAAGCCCTGACCTCGCAAGTCTCAAATGGCAGGAAAAGAGGTTCTCCGACGGGATCAGTTGTCGGATTCTGGAGTGTCGCCGGAGATCAGACGGCGACGAGGTGACGGCGGTAGGTGAGAGAGAAAGGAAAGAGGAAGGAAAAAAGAGCATGGTTGTCGGAGCTGGTAATATATAGAGGAGAGAGAGGAGATTGTCTCGCTGGTCTAAGAAGATGTAAGAAAGTCACCGGCTGTTGCCGGTAAGGCACGAGGAAATTACTGGCTAATCCACGTGGACAAAATAACAGTAAAGCCTGTAACCATCTGAACTGTCAATGTGCGAGTCAGACAGACTCTGATATTGGATTTTCCAATGGCAGCTTTGAATTTGTGTCTCACACTTGCATTAAAAAAAAATCTTGAGCTTAGCACTAATTAATGAAGATTAGTGGACGCTTAATTTAACTTATTTGTTTATTTGGTTAGGTTCATTGATGGCTCCCAAGTTATTGGATTATAAAACTATTTTCTTCTGTTTCTTGTTCTTGGAATATACTTTGCATTTAATTCCTTTTTGGTTGTAAATAAAAGTTGGTAGACATTAATAATGGTGTATAACCAGGTGGGAACAACCAGGGAGTTAGGGTTTGTGCTCATATATACTAGAGGACGCCCGTACATACTGAACGTATCCACGCACAGAGAATCAGTTTAGGTGGTTGTAGTTTTTAACGAATAGGCATTGGGTAGTTTTATTTAGGATAGTGTAGTGTTTTTTGAGATTTAGGCATTGGGTAGTTTTATTTAGGATAGCATGGTCTTTTGAGCATTTGGATGGACTATTTATAGCAATCAAAAAAGAGGACTAAAATCTTAGAAAATATTCCTCAGAGTTCGTTTTACTAATAATGTAGATGAGTATTATAACTAAAAACCATCTTATTATCCATTAAATATCAAGTCACTATCAAGGCCATTGACTTTTATAAGTTTATTGGATTTTCATCTAAAGTAATAGAAATGGGGAGTGATTATTTACCATATAATGAGGTTTATTTTGTACCCTTCTATAGTTGGGTTATGACTTTGGGTTATGATTTGCCCCTTTAAATTAAAAAATTCAACTGATACCAATGTACTGAATTTTTTAAATTTCACTAACTGATCACATCCTTGCAAGACTTTTTTGTTGTAAAGGATGTGAGATTGTTTAGTGTTATCTTCTTACCTCAATATAAAAAAGGGTTCATTATTTTATATATTTTTTTGGAATTATTAAATAAATATATGGTGTATCAAGTATATTTGATAATATATATTTTCATTGTAAAAAAATTAATTAGACCTCAATCACTTGGGGGAGATTGGTTCATAGCAATCAAAAGCTTCAAACCTCAACAAAATCACATTGCATTTCTAAATTTTCATTCAAAGATAAAATTCTTTAACAAAATGATTAATATTGAAAAACTTCTTCAGACTCAAATTTTACTCATGTAAACTTATTTAGTAAACCCTACTTGTTTATGTGTACTTTTAATCAATCTCACAGCCTAGTTTAAGTATTAGAACATTTGTTGTAGGCAAAAGAAAAAGAGTGTGTTTTATGCTCAATGTATTCCTTAAAAAAATTCAAAAAAATCATGACTAGAAGATTAAGGTGGGTTTGGGAGAGATTAGGTTGGATTGGACTAAACTCTCATCTAACCCTAACCCAATTTATAAATTACTAAACCCTAACCATTTGGGACGAATTAGGGCAAGTTAATTGGCTGATGGATATGGGTTAACCAATTAACACCCCCCTGGCTGATGGGTCGTCCCCCCCCCCCCCCCCCCCCCCCCCCCCCCCAATGCCATTGCCAACCCTGTATAAATTAGAGCTACAATCACAAGTGAAATAACAAACACATGTCTCACCAACCAATAACATCATGTGGATGTGGGCCCTAAAATGGAAACTTTTTTCACTTTAGAGCACGTGAGTCAACCGCGCAGGTGAAGCACGAGTGGCCCTTAAGGCCCCCTTAATGACTGGCCTCTTTCTTTGTTCATCTTGGCATGGCCCACCACAGAGATGGGGATAGGGATTTGTCAGAATGTCAGGTACCTTAAAGTGGGTTAGGTGGCTCTCCCATCTGTTATTTTTGAAGATAACGACCTTTTTTTTTCCACGTGGCTATCCATAATAAAAGTTTAAGATTCTTTTTAACTAAAATTTCTATTTACGGGTTAATAATTAGGACTCACATCCTCTGCTGAGTGCCCAGCAGTGCTGGGCATCCACCATCCAATGGGATCCGGGCACGTCAGCACCACATTAAAAATAATGTGACTTGTGTCGGGCTGATGCTGACGTGCCCAGATCCCATTGGATGCTGGATGCCCAGCAATTTTGGGCACCCAGCAGAGGATATAAATCCTAATAATTAGGCCACTTTCCATTCATTTTGGATTGGAATTGCCAAATGAATTCCATGGCAATGAGTTGAAGAAAGGTTTGATCTGTTTTTTTCTAAATTACAAGCTTTCCATTGTTTTAACTTAAATGATTTTTCATAAATAAAAAGTTTGTCCTTGTCATATAAAAGAGTCTTTAAAACTAGTTTCAAGCATATCATTAAGAATTTATAAATATTACAAGTATGTCACTGCATTTTTTTAAAACTTATTTTGAAAATCTAGAACTTTATTAGGATGATTTCAAATTGTAGTGTATTTTTCAGAACTCATTTAAGAAAAACTCATTTGTCAGTTGGAAACAAACAACGTTTACCCTCAAATTCACTCTAATCCCTAAAACTCATTCTAAGCCACGGAATGATTTCCCAAATGGATGCCAAACGACGCCTACTCTCTGAAACAACCGCAACAGATACAATGTCTAAGTTTGCCAATCTCTTACACATGCAAATTTCAAAGGCATTCGTAACAAGAACATTAACAACAAAATGCTTCATACCAATCAGTTAGGATCGCGAATATAGGAAATCTCCCTTTAATCTATTAGAAATCACTAGGAGGTTACACGCGCTACGCGTGTAAGAAATGTGAATCCACTTAGATAAACAGTCCGAGGTAGTTACAACATGTTTAAAATAGTAGGGATTGTTTTGTTTGGGGAGGGCAATGTTTGGAAAAAGAAAAGAAGGGCCAGAATCTAGAGAGAATATTCTCCTCTCCTCTCTTCTCTTTATTAATAGTATAGATATGTTTGTTCTTTGAATAAACAGCCCATTACTTTTTGAATAAAGACTTGTGTGTTCATATTCAAAGCTTGGGTTCCAAACTCGCTGTCATCAAAGGGATTGTGCTCGAAAGCATACCTTCAAATGAAGCATTGTAAAATCGTTCGAGTTTTCATCATATGATAGGCTTGTTAAATCACACTCCCAAAGAGGCATGTGTACTAAATGTGTATATACTTAGCTATGTGTGCCCATAACAAACTTACAAAAAAAAAGAAAAAAAAAAGGGAAGGAAAAGAAGAGGACGATAAGATTCTACATATCCTATCTAAGATTCTAGATATCCAAATTCCTTATAAATATCCTATCTTCTTCCACTCAGAAGTTACATGATACCTGCGTGGGTGTGTTAAGCGTGAATCACGTTACGTTAGAATCTTGCTCTCCACCCACAATACCTAAAAATGGTCAGAAAAATAAAGAAACGAATTGAAGAAAGAAAGAGTGGTCCCTACGCGTTTTAGGCATAAACGCTCCGTACGTTCGCTATAGCATGGCCCACCATATCCATGTATTCCAAGGAGCATGGATCATTTAATTATGCCGTTGCTCCCGAGACCATGTTTAACTTGTGGGTCATAATAGCTTTGCAGTTGTTGCCTCTTCAAATCCAGTTGGAAGAGATGGTTGCAAAGGGACAGGTCAAAGGGACCAACCGAAGCCATCTCTTCTTAATGTTCTCAAATCTGTGGAGGGCTGGTCTGGATCAACCCATTGAATTGATGGTTCGATTAAGTCAACAAAAAATGAAGAAATTCTTCATCAACATTCAACCATTTCACACCAAAATTCAAAGTTTTTGAATCCTGTTTTTAGATGTGGGCTTTGCCAAAATAGTCCCAAAATAGAATTAAGCTTTCTTATTTTTATACATTGTGATTGCGTTTAGACTCAAACCTGCATTCTCATGCTACTAGCTTGAAACTTTTATTCCCTAAAACATTTTAAAATGTTTTTAGGACTATTTGATTAGTCGGTAGGTAGCTGTCAAGTTGGATAAATATAGGCAACTAATTGGGACATGAAATTGAATAAAAATAAAAGTGATGGGCATTTTGGGTAGAATCTCCAAGATTCTCTTTATATAATAACATAGATGAGAAACTCTCAAAACCAACAAAATTTAGGGTTTCAGCTGACACTTAAAATCTTGATTTACGATAGTTAAATACAATCTCTTCCATTTTAGTAATTAATTGGATTAAGGTTTTAAATGAACAATCTAAATAGTAGATATGGGGTTCAACCGGTTTGACCATTCAATGTGTTGTGGTTTCTAGAAAATTCCTTTTCCACAAGTTTGGTATTGTAGTCTCCGGACCTACTATACAGCTATTAATGTTCATAAAAAAAAATTTGTGATTTCGTGGGTAGTTTCTTTCTTGTTGACTAAGATTTCGGTGATCATTTCTTCCACAAAACTATGAAAGGATCATGTAATGCTCTTTTAAGGAGTCTCTAACAAGCAACCAATGTACAAAACTTGCTTTAAAGCCTACTATGGGGCTGCAAGCGCAGAAAACGTGGCCTACTAAGATCAACAGTTTAAAGTAGTTATAACATGTTAAAAATAGTGGGATTATTTTGTTTGAGGACAATGTTTGGAAAAAAGAAAGAAGGGGCCAGAATCTGAAAGGAATATTCCCCCTCTTCCCTTTATTAATTGGATAGATGGTTAAAGCCTATAATTTAGGAGAAGAGCTTTTGGTGAATGAAGTGGGATTATGTCATGGGATTTTTTTTTTCTTAACAAGCAATAAATAGTCAATGATTCTTTTGATTTAGTTGATGTGGAGATCTTATCCACCTAAAGGAGACTGTTTGGGTCAATGATTCTTTTGATTTAGTTGATGTGGAGATCTTATCCACCTAAAGCATGCTTAAGGTGACTCTTTGGGTCAACTACAAGAAAGGGAAACGTGGAAAGTGGCTTTTTTGCATGGGAGTTAGTAATGGTTTTGGTTGGTCTAGGCATAGAAAGAAATGATCGTTAGTTGGTGGGGTATGAAGAGTTAGGTGTGTGGGCATATAAGGGTGCTTATTCCTTATACATTCCATTGTGCCCATACCTTTTCTTAGGGCTGACTCAATCTAATGGCCAAGTCAAATGGATAAACCCTAAATGAAGACATATCTTTCCCAAGCATTTGGCGCTTACTTTACACTTCCATTCTATCCTTTTTTTTTTTTTTATTATCTCCTATATTTATTATCTCCTAAGAACCCAAGCTTGACTTTAATCTCTACATTTTAAGAATCATTCTATTCCTTTTAAGAGATCAAACAAGCGAGGGCGCCACCTGCTCTGGTGGTAAAGACCGTACTGCTAATAGCATTGGTATTCCCACCCTCACCAAAAGTGTGCTTGAGTCCCGGCTATATACCGGTCCCCCTATCCCCCAACCCGATTCATATCAAAAAAAAAAAGAAAAAAAGAAAAGAAGAAAAAGAGAGATCAAATGGCGAGCGGCCTTTCTAACAATCGTTGTAGCCATTTATTAATTCCGATAAACAAAATAAATTTTAATCGAACGGACCCATCTTATACCCACTATACACGGAAATGGTATTTAGGTATAAATGATGCATTGTTGAAAATGAGATCAAAAAATGTTTCTAAAATAGTTGCAAAATGTTAACGTAAAAAAGACAGAGAAGGAAGAGAGAAATGGGAGAAATGGCATTTGCATATTTAATTGACAGCTTGCCTCTAGTTCAGACATTTTGAATCATTTTATTTGTTAGCTTACATATGCCAACGTTCCCTCTGAAGTTGCACTTTCCGAGAAAATAACTGTGTAGTTGTATGTATGGATATACTGACTACGTGCCAAGCGGGTAGTGTTTGTAATTGGAAAGTCTAGCCACATATAACCGGCACCTACCACCCACTGTCCAAGTCGTTGGCGTCAAATGGTACCTCCCCCCATAATTAGACATAGGCTGATCCCTCCCTATAAGTAGGAAAGGGATACATCACCATGAGTAAGAACTCCAGAGAGAGTAAATAGAATGCTGAGGGATTCAGAGATCCTAGAGAGAGAGAGTGAGAGGTTTTTTTTAGAGAGAGATTGTATTTGTCTATGTAAATTCTATTCGAGTTGAAACAGAAAGGTTTTTCCTCTCAATTCTTCTCTTTATTATCACATTGAACCTCAACAGTAACAAACATACACAAAAACCAAAGAATCTACATTTTTATTTTTGAATCGGAAACCGAACCCATAAACCATTTGAACCGATATAGTATTATGCATATTTAATTATGGTCAAGTATTAGTAAGCTTTGGTTGGATGGATTCTCCAAGATTTTTTTTTTCTTTTTATATGATCAATTTGATCAAGTTTAAAAAATAAACCCCAATTGTGCCTTAGACTCGTCAATCTTTTGATTCCAAGGCATGTAGGCATCTAGGTTTTTTACCAACGGGTTGGATAGACCTGCTCCTATCATCTTATTTTCAACCTTAGCCAGCTATGTTCAAATCTTCTCACTTATACCATCTCGAACGTTCTTATTCCTTTCAGTCGCAGCTTTAATGTCAAATTCATCTTGGGTAGTCCTGTAATATCTTACACAGATATATACAACGCTTTCTTACTTTCCAACAAACAAACAAAATTTCCAGAGTCTTTTTCCGTTCTTCAATACATTAGTCAATCATACATTTCTACCTTAAGGGCGTGAGAGGATCCGTAATATCCGCATTGATGATCGAATTAATGAAGCTTAGTTGGCAATAGATAAAGAGAAAGGAAAAGAGTTCCGCATTGAGAGAATTGTAAAACGCCATACCAGGAATGGTTTGCTTTTAGGCAACTGTGTTGCTATTCTATCTTCTCTTTAATGGGAGCTGGTAGGAGAAATGCCTCTAAAAATATGATACCCTGCAATTGAAAGACATGAATGGAGAAATGGCGAAGGAAAATTAAGAGAGAAAACGGAGAAAAGAGATCCTCGGAAAAACCACGTTTTAATACGTGGAAGGGTACTTTATTTTATAGCCTTAGGTTGGGCAGGATTTTTGCTTCGCAACCGATGTGGGACTAAAGAGATAAGGTTTTATCTCTTTAGTCCCAAATAGCTCCTTCCCGACCGAATCCAAATGCAGCCCTACAGATTGCATAAATTAGTTCTTCGAAGGCTTATACCGTCCAAAAATATAATAAAAGGTCATGTTGAAGAGGCCCATCAAGCTAAACTTCGGCACCAAGATTTACAGAGCCATGAGAAATCTTGTGGACGTAGACGTTGCAACTAATTAGGTATGGACTAGCTAGTATTTTTCAAGAGTCGTCCTATTATATTAATATATATATATACACACACATTTAATCTATGATTTTGTTAGTCTCGTTTTATTAACTATTTCCATGCATTTTAGGTATCTGTCTTGATCACTTGGGACTTCAATATACATCCTCCCATACCTTTTTACAGGTGGATCTATAGATCTCTGCTTTACATGTCCAAGATGCAATCACCACTTGGGCTAACTAGATTTAAAAAGGTAAAGAGGGGTCATGGGAGATTGTTTTGTTCGTGGAAGGCAAAAAAAAAAAAAAAAAACGGGGACCAGAATCTAAAAATATTCCCCCGCTTCTCTTTACTAATAGTATAGATATGTATGTACCTGCACGGATGCATACGCGTGTGTGCGCACCATTTCACCGTCTCTTATCATATCCTGTGCTAACACTAAACGTAAGTAATTGCTTGAGATTTCAAAGGCGGATGTTAAGACATAAAAGATAAATAAATAAAAAAACCATAACAATCTAACACAATATGATCACTCTTGTCTGTAAACTCAATCTCATTTTATGATGTCATGCACACCTTTTGCATCCCGTAACTTCAAAATCCTACATTACCAAAAAAAAAAGTAACTTCAAAATCCTAATTATTTATATATAACTAGTTGTTTTACCCATGATTAGCACAAGAACCCCTTTTTAAAATAAAATATTTTTAACTAATTTATAATGGTTTTTACTATTAAATTGTTAAATTTATTGTTATTGTTATAAGCTTTAATTATCCTAAACTTATTCCTGTATCTTTATTTGATATTATCTTCCAATTAATAAAAATATCATCTATTTTAGAAAATTAATTCCCTCAAAAGGGAAATTGGTTTTTAGTGATGTTTTTTTTTTAAATAACCCATGTTCAATTACCTAATTCTTGGTAATCGGAAAGCAATGATATTTTTATAATAATTCAGAATGATATCATTTTATTGTTCATGGAAGGAGTTTTTCTAAAAATACCCTCACTTCTTAATCTAATTAATAGATAATAATGAGGGAATTTTTGGAAAAATATCTGTTGTACATATTAAAATGATACTCATTCTCAATTATTTAAAAAAGTATCACTAATTTTAAATTACAAAGAATTTGGTGACTTAATCTGGATTATATATATTAAGAACATCACTAAAACCAATTACCCATAAATTTGTCAAAAATTTATCACGTGAAAACGACTCAATCATATAAAGTCTTCAATGAGAGATATTGGCGTGGAGAAAAAAGGGACATCAGATAAAGTCTTCATATAAATTCTTTAATGAAAGACTTTATAAAGTCATAGAAAGTGATGCTTTGTTAATATGAATAAATTATTTTAATGTGAGGCCCAAAAGAGCCATTGAAGAAAAAGGGGATGTCCATGTGGAGGAGAGAGAATGTGGTTTTAGTTGAAAATAGTTATGAGTTTCTAGGACTCTAAAAAGATAAAGATTAATCATATAATTTTAATTTAGTTAAAGATAATATTGGAGAAAGGGTCATGTCCACATGGGGGTAATATATATATTTTAAGAAATTTTTTATTTTAAATAAATTATTTTGACGTGGGCCCCAACAAGGCCATTGGAGAAAGAAGAGGATATCCACGTGGAGAAGAGAGAGAATGGGGTTTGAAGACTTTGCTTTTATATATATATATATATATATATGAATATAAATAATTCGGTCTGTCTGTGCCATGTGTGTGTGTATATATACATATATACCTAATTAATCTGGGTGTATATATATATATATATATATACATATACATACATATATGTGTGTGTGTGTGAGAGAGAGAGAGAGAACTTACAAGCCATAAGCCATATCTAAGGGAAGATGCCTTACTGTATGTTAATAAAAATTAAAAACCTATGGACGGATTAAATGTAAAATTGGAATTAATAGATACATACCTTGAAAAAAAAAAGTTTTAAAATAAATGGAACTAAAATAGAATATATAGAGGGTAATTTTAACACAGATAACGGAAAAGGTGGAGCAATAATTACATATTGCAAATCAAGAGATTGCCATAAATTATTAATTATTTTCTTGTATCGATTATTCACAAAGACAGGGATATTCAAAAGATATTGCAGATGAAGGGTGATTCCTAAAGTATGTATTGTATCTAAGACTGACTCATATTCAATCTACCATCTTCTCATTTGGTGTTTGGTGTATGGGAACATTTGGGTATTCTTATTCTGTCATTGGTTTCGTGTGTGTTTCTCCAAAAGCTGTATTGGAATATTTGAGCATTCTTATATCTCTCTTTAGTTGGGAACTAGGAGAGAATTTTTTGCCACAAGATACATTATTCTGTTTCTTGGAATATCTTATCTGGATGAGACATAATTTTAGGAATTTTAATGACTTGTTCTCATTTCTCCCGGAAATCCTTTCTTCGCTTCTACACTGTTAGTTGATTGGGCTTCCATCCTAAATGCATTTTGAGGGGCTACACTGTTAGTTCTCATAGCTAAGTTTGTAGTATCTTGCATGCTTTTATCCATGTCAACTGTGCCTCTGGGTCTTACCTATGTGGTGTATTTTTGGACTATGCGTAGAGTCATAGGAATATATATTTTTCCTTTCTATATCATTTGTAAATTCTTTTAGCTGTGAGTTAATTATTCAGTAGCTATATATCAGAATATTTTACAAAAAATGTTATTTTCATCTCTTTGCTTCTCTATGTAATATCTAATTTTTGTATATTTTTTCTCATCATTGTAAGATTTATCATTTTAATCATAATTTAATAGTTAATTTGTGCAATGGTTAAATCATTTTCAAAATTTCTGATCAAAGTGATTAATATGTTGCACTAGAAATTTGCAATGCCTTGTCATTTGTCATTTGATTTTATATGTAAATCTTGCTCCTGATTTTAATATGTTATTTAAATCATATAAAATGGAATTTTACTTCTATTTTGCAGATTTATTTTTTTTATTAATACAACTCTAAATATGGTTTAAAACACACAAAAAGCATGTTTTCATTTCCTTTGCAGATTTATATTTTTTATTGATGCAACTCTAAATATGGTTTAAAACACACAAAAAGCATGTTTTCATTTCCTTTTGGATTCAATTCGTAAGATGTGTAAGTTTCTTCATTTGGAAAGCAGTTCATTAATGCAGACTGCAATCTATATAAATTGATTAAGACCAGAAAAATGAAATTGGAATTGGCCTATATCCTCCTGAAAATACTGACATGATACCCATTAGAGGCTTTGATCTTCTTAAATCTTTAAAAACATAAATTGCAAGCTGTTGTCAATGAATGTATCATCCAAAGAAAATTGGAGGCATAATGGGTTCTATGAACTTCAATAAAAAAAGGGGAGCGCAAATGTGTAGGATAATCGTTTTAGTAGGAAATCTATACTTTTTTGAATTTACATTTGCAAATGTGTTGACCATTCAGTTATTGAGAATAGTGGTAAATTTTATGTGTACTAATTGAAGTTAATGTATGACTCTCTACCAACATATATACAGATATATATCGAATGTTATTGTGTTCAATTTTTCAACTTTTAAAGAGACACCTGACAGTTTTCACTCACCTTATAGGAAGCTCAGGTACATTGCACCAAAACGTAATCTATCTTTAAACAAGCAAGCCCACTTCTCACAAAAGAAAATACAACACAAAAAATATCATATTCAAGTGTTACATTTAATATTTATAATATAATATAAAAGTCTACCAAATAAAGCAATCCAACATAGAAGTAGAAATCTTTTTGTGCATTGAGGAACCTAAAGCTACAAATTACATAAGTCAAAAAAATAGCAGAGCAACTGCTAATGTAATTCCTACAACCAAGAGTAATTTTAACCCAACCACATCCTTGCGTAGATCCATTAATTGTGCTTCAATAGACTTTAGCTTCTGCAACTTCTCATAAATCATTTCCATTCGTGCACTGATAACTTCACACATGCTGTCACTGCAAATTGTCCGATTAGAACTCGTAACTTCATCCGTACATTGTTTGATGATTTCTAAACAATAAAACCATCAAAATTAAACAGAAAATTTATGAATTCTGAAGTGAATACATTAACTGGCTACACTATGAAAAACTTGAACTTAATCCCTTATGACTAATTAAAAACAAGAGTATAGATGAAAATTTCTGATAATACAAGGGAATGGGTACAAAAAGCTCATAATTAAAATAACAAATTATTACAAGAGTTGTACTTTTTAGAACAACAGCAATGAATGAATGTAATGTAAAATTTGCCGATTTACCCACATAGCCGTGTATGTTTTTCCAACTTGATTCTGGGTCGCACTAAAAGACAAACAAGGCTGTACCTCATTGCAAAAATAAATTCTAATTGCAGCTGAACCTACATTTCTATATGCGCTCCATCGACATTGATTTTTTCAGCATTGATTCTTTTGGTCTTAACTATCTAAACATTCACGTTTCTGCAGGTTTAGTAGTTAAAAATATTACGGGTTGAATCAAGTCTGAATCTCATTTTTGAGTCAACCAAACCCAACTTGACATGGTGAAGGGAGAAACCAAAGTCTAGAACGCTCTAGGGTTCCGTTTGGTAACGCTTTTGCTTTCTTGTTTTCAAAAGCAAGAGAGCAAAAAAGTAATTTTCTGATTTTCAGAAGATCTTTTGTTAAAGCAAAGCTGTTTGGTAAACTTTTGCTTTGCTGTTAAGAAGCAAAAAAGCATGTTTGATAACTACAGTAGCATATAAATTGCTTTTATGCTATTATATAAAACTACCATAAACAGCTAATGCATTCTACTTAAAAATATACTTGACATATATTGTAACGGGTTGAACAATAATCGGGTCGGTTCAAATTGAATCTGTTTATTGGTGGGTTGGGAAAACCCAAAACCAAACCCAACTCACCAATAATCGTGTTCAACCCACCAACCCAATTAAAATTTTTTATTTTTTAATTATAAAAAATACACCAATAGAAAATAACATGAATTAGTGATACAATTTAGGGTTAAACGGGTCATTCTCCAATTAAACGGGGTCACTATCAGGTTAAATGGATCATTATTGAGTTAAGCGGGTTATTATCGAGTTAAACAAGTCATTATCAGTTTAAATGGGCCATTATCGTGTTAAACGGGCCATTATTGTGTTAAACTAGTCATTATCGGGTTGAACGAATCATTATTGAGTTAAGCGGGTCATTATCGAGTTAAACGGGTCATTATTGTGTTAAACAGGTCATTATCAGATTAAACGAATCATTATCGGACTAGATTCGAGTTGACCCGAATACGAATGGGTTAATAAATCCCCAACCCGAAGCCTACCCAACTATTACACAAGTCAACCCAAACCCATTTATTCGGGTTGGATTGGACATGATGGATCATTTTTTTCTCGGTCTAGTTTATGGTAAAAGTGAGAAGCAACATTTTTATGCTTCTTTTGAAAAGCAATGAAATTGTTTTTTTGCTTCTTATAAATTGCTTCACGTGTGCATAACCAAACAACACTTTTTCTTTTGAAAGTAATTTTTTGCTTTCAAAAGCAAAAAAGCACTTCTGAAAAGCATTACCAAACGGTACCTGGCTGCGTTTGGTAACGCTTTTGCTTTTTTGCTTCTAAAAGCAAGAAAGCAAAAAAGCAATTTTATGCTTTTTGAAAGATCTTTTCTTGAAGCAAATGCGTTTGGTAAACTTTTGCTTTGCTTCTAAGAAGCAAAAAAACATGTTTGGTAATTGCAATAACATAGAAATTGCTTTTTGCTTCCATAAAAGTATTGAACACAATCGAGTTCGGGTCGGGTCATAATCGGGTTGGGGTTAATCGGGTCATAATCGAATTGGAATAAATTAAGGCGGGTTGGAAAACCCCCAACCCGCCAATAAACGGGTTCAACCCACCAACCCGTTTATTATTATTTTTTTTTTCAAAAAATATTATTAAAATAGGGTTGGGGGGTTAGTTGGATCGAGTTGTACCGGGTTCGGATCGGGTTTTGGGGTTAATCGGGTCGAAACATGATACTTTTGCCATCTTTTTTTTAATAAATCGGGTTACCCGTCGGGTTGGCGGGTTATAATCGGGTTGACCCGATTACTGGCGGGCGGGTTGGGGAAACCCCAACCCAATTAATAAACGGGTCAACCCAACCCATTTATAATCAGGTTGACCCGTCGAGTCAGGTGGCATTTTGCCGGCTCTAGCAATAACAATATGTTGTTGCTTCTTAAGTGAGTATGGAGGCATCATCTTTAATATAGGAATAAAACAATAGGGTATCGAGGGGTTTTGAAAGCAATAAAGCAATTTTGTAAAAAAATTGAGAAGCAACGTTTTGTTGCTTCCGGTGAAAAGCAATAAAATTGCTTCTTTGCTTTTAATAAATTGCTTCTCGTGTGCGTTATCAAACGGTACTTTTGATTTTAAAAGCAAAATTTTGCTTTCAAAAGCAAAAAAGTACTTCCGAAAAGCGTTGCCAAACGCAGCCTAAATTAGCAAGAAGAACAGCTCTGGTATCAAATTGCATCTAATTTTACAATTCTTTCTCCATCAACTAACCATCTTTTGCAGATTTATCATAATATCTAGCCCCTAATCGAAGACCCCAAAAACGGGTCGACCCTAATTTCGTGCTCTAAAAAATCCCATAATCACCAAATGATTCAAAGGCTCTCCATTTTGTTTTCAATTTTACTCCAATACCCAAGTTTGTTACCATCATGTTTGTATCATAACTAATTGCCCACATAACACTTCTTTGTTTCTAATTATTTTGGTAAGCGCATGCATTCTCCTAGTTACATCCAAAATGGAAACTTTCTAGAACATACTCAGCTAAACTTTCTAGAACATACTCAGCTTCCAGTAGTTGGAAATGAATATATCTGGGCATCTATGTGGATTGGAATGTAGGAAAGAAAGTAGAGGCTAGCCAATTACTTTCAGCAATCTATAGGGTGCTTCTTTTATGTCTCAAAACTTCTAATTCTACCTCTTCTTTTCTTATATATTATATATTTTGTCCAAATCCTTGGTTTAAAATTATTTATAACATGGATCAAATTAGGATATAAGCTGATTCAATCCAGCAAGAATCTAGCACATACATACATGTATATTTGTGTGTTTTGTCATGTTAGGGGCTAACAAATAAATAAATGATTTATTTGGATATTTTGAAAAAATAATAATAGACATGCAAATATCTTATTCTATCATTTCTTTGAGCCAAAGATTCTAGCATAACATTTACTTTCCCTTAGAATGACCCCAAAATTTCTTAAAGACTTAATGCTTATAATTGAGTAGTGTAAGGTGCATGTGCAGTATCATACATGCCACCAAAAGAGTATATTGAAACTAGCTATATTTAAAAATGGAATTAGGATCCAGTGGTCTAATAAAGCATGACTCATTTTGTACATGTACCCTAATCTAAGGATTGAGAGCCCTGAAAGCTCAATCATGGTCAGTTGCATAGGCGAGGCATGATAAGATGTTACGTAATCAAACATATCCCACTTAAACTAAAAAGAAAATTTTATCAGACAATCATTAGGCCTTTATATATATATATATATTGATCAAAAGACAAGGAATGAGCATACTAAAAAAATGATTAGGTGTTGCCAAATAAATGGTAAGTCAAGAAGAAAATAGGTTAAAATAGCTTGGATATCGAAAATAAAGACATAAGGAGATAGCTGTCAAAAAAATATGAGAAGTTAGTCATTGAAAGATCTAAAAAGATGAGAGAAATACCAGATGGCGTTAAAAAGTATTTCAAAACCCGTAAGCCAACTGAAAATATGGTTTTTCATAGATTGAGATAGAGGAATAGGTTTCCATGAATGGTCCAGCCATTATCCACAAAGGTTAAACAAGCACCAAAGAAGTTAGAAATTTCATATGCTCAATCAGCAACAGATCCAGCTGGCAAATTCCCGAAGTGAAAATATGGTATTCCCATGCAATACTTGGAAGTATGCCAAAAAGCTTAAATTGATAGAATAACTTGTGAATCCACAGATAATTTGAGATCCTCAAAGAGTACTTAAATTATAATGTGATATACCAGGATGAGATATACGAATACTAGTTTTAAGCAGCTGCAGAAAATTTACATAATGCTTTAGCAGGATGATAGTCAAGACAAAATGCCAGAGGAACATTACATATGATTGCCCCTCGTAGGACGACAAACATGATTTCTCTTACGAGCGTGATCTTCATTGTGATGCTGTGTACGACATGCATAACCATACCAGCAATCTTCCCTTTTGGATGCATGAGGTGGTAGAAGCTGATCAGTACAGGGGGGAAAAACAAACAAACCGACAAAAAGCAGCAGAACCATTTTGTAGTTAGTTCCAAACCCATTTTATAATTTTGGACTATGAAGCACAATATACCGAAGTAAAACATCAGAACCAGACAATATATCTAAGTAAAGTCATGGGAAAATCAGACAATATCAGCCTGCAGAAGTGAATAGACCATTGGCTAAAAATACAGATGCTAATAAGATTTTTCCTTTTTTGTCTGTTTGAGAACCAAGGGAATGTTTTTTGCAAGTATAGGATACAAGTCGTCATGCAGAAAACACCCTGCCAACTAAAAGTATAAATTATTATACACAGCCCTAAAAGCTGTAAAATATTTATCACATAAAGAAAACTTCTGGCCAAGGTAAAGGGCAGTACTGTCTATACCACATGCAACTTTATAGTAGCAAGTGTTGTAGAATTCTGTATAGTCGGCACAGATCATTAAGGAGAAACAGTTAAAGAGGTGTTACAGGATGCAAATTAAGATATTTCTCTTTAACATTGTCATGATATGTCCAGCACCAGAAAAATTATGATAAATTGCCTCCAGATAGTACAAAGACTCCAAAACATATTAACATGTCCAAACTAATAATTAATAGTGAAAAGAGTGAAGTTGTGATTAATGAAAACATCAACACACCACTTTAAGTCCATTCTAAATGAACTTACTGCACTCGCCAAATTATCCAAAGGAACCAAATGTGCCATGAACGTAGGAATCCCTGATGTTTTGGTCTAAAATGACATGATCTGTGTTTGTGATTGCAACACCCCATGCATCAGTGTGCTGTGATTTGCCCCTACCCTTTTAAAATGTCGGGGAATACTAAATTAATGCTGCTTATCAATACATGTAACATTTTGATAATTTCTATCTGTTAAAAAAGTCATGATCAAATCTTCACAACACCAACACAAATGATATTTAGATTATATAAACAAAGCCATTTTGTCCAGAATGTGCATTTAGACATGCCATTTTGTCCACAGACAAATTCAATTAACAAGTATATGCTCATTAATTCATACTATAAATCTTGATTACAAACAAATACAATAAATGGAACTTCCAGAGTGTTGGAAAATAGCAAAATATATCAAATCAGGGCAAACAGAAATTAAGGCTGATACAAAACTAAGAAGTAGAAAATTGAAGTCACCATTCGGAGCCGAGGTCCCTACTTTTGATTAGCGTACAAGATGAAGTCTCTAGATAAAGGTCTAGCCTCAAACTGAATAAGTGCAACCAAAGACATCCCCATAGTCGGTGGCATGAGGATTGCAGCTCACTAACATACAGGTACAACCCAGAATGATATGAACCACAAAGGCTAAACCTGCATTTTCCTTGAATTTTGCCTTGGGGCAGAAAATTGGTTTTGGAAGTCTCACATGACTTTGACAAGTATATATATATATTACAATTCTTGTATTGATGAGATCAAAGTTCGCATACTTCACACAAAAAAGTATAACATGGAAAGATAAGTACATAAAACTTAATGAAAAAGAAGAGGCACTAAACAAAATAATAAGTGATTAATGAACATTATGCATGTCTAAGCAATGCATCCGGTACAAAATTAGAATCAGATATATAGAAAGTTCATACCACACTTCTTAAAAATGGTAATTCCTTCAAAGTTAGCAATTACTCACATGTTTGGGCGTTGAAATTCGAAACCAATAGAGTAGAAATGTGACCAATTTTTCATAACAATCACTGCATGAAAATAAATATAATTACATGAGCAACTAAAATATTCACATGCATACAGACCAAAATAGGCAGGCTAATACAAGAGAAACATTATTAAGTCCCTTCTTGAATGGGCAGTATAATATAAACAGATTGACATAGGGTGTCAACTTGATGCAATCAACTTGTAATAGTGGTCACTTTTTATGATTGTGCAGTCATTCTGGGTCATATTGTTGGAAAGACATCTTCTAGTAACATATTTCCATTTTTTTAATATCCCAATGTTTCAATCAAGACAATTTTGACTTCTTTCTTTTTATAATTGAGGATTCTACCACCACTTCTGTCACCCCCTCCCCCAACCACAAATATACAACAAAAAAGGAAAATTCTCTTATACTGCTAGATGGAAAAAAATACCTTCAAAGAAATTGGTGAAGAGAGGAACTGAATAAAGGTGTTTGTGATATACAAGGAAATTACTAGAGGTGGCAATGGGTCGTGTTCGGGCGGGTACAAGTCGGGTTGATGTAGGGGGTTAACAAGCCAAGGCTCAACCCAAACCCACCCGTTTGATAAAGGGGTTGGAATATCTCAACCATAATGCAACCCGCCAACCCGTTTAAATAATTTAAATTACTACTAAAATTAAATTTTTTAATTCATTCTAATATCAAAGTCTATGCAAATTCTATTTTTTAATTCATTCTAATATCAAAGCATACCTAACAAGCATAATAACACAACAATTATTAAGATAGAACTAAAATAACATGATGAAAAGAACTAAAACATAATAATAAAGCCTTAAAAGATTTTACTTATCAGCAAGGCCTCAATTTATATTAGTAGAGGCTAAGAAATTTGAAATATTTATATGTAGAAAATCTTTCTTCACTTTTATCCTTTGTCATTATTTATACTAAAAGAGGAAAGATTGAATCGCTACAACTATTGTTAGTATAATGTTCCAAACTTATATTACCCAAAAAAATAATCGGGTTGTAATCGGTTCATTTTGGGTTGATGGATCAAACCCTAACCTAACCCGTTTATAGTCGGGTTGAGAATTCACGACCCGAACCCAACCCACGGGTTGAAACAGTTAACCCAAACCCACTTAATACCGGGCGGGTTGGCGGGTCACAGGTCGCAATTGCCACCTCTAGAAATTACCCATCATCTTTTTCCATTTCAGTGGCGTGCACTAAAATTTCATCATTTCCCCCTCGCGGCATGTTTCATATGGAAAAATCACCCGTCTAGCGCACTAGCAAAGCATAACGGCGTGCCGAGCAAAACGGAGCGGCATAGGCAAAACAGGGCGAAACATCATTTTATTTAACAGAAAAGGATTTTTGTTTTTTTTGGCCATTTAAATACGCAAGAGCGAGCGAAATTGCAAAATTTCCCCCAAATCCTTAAAAAAAACCAGTTTTTTTTTTTTTATAGATTTTTCCAACATTTCGATTGCATGCCATGCCCTAGGTGTCATGACTAGTGGCATCAAAATAGCAAACCTTGTTACCCATTTAGCTACCAGAAAAAAGTTCAAGCATCTTTAACAACCAGATTAGTGCCAACCACCTTTGTCTCCATCCAACAACACTACTAGTAAGTGGCCTTTCGAAAGCTGGTGGGCAGGTATCATTCTTGATCTCATTCAGCCCAGCTCAAACTGACAGTCCCGAGTGAAAAACCCTCTCAAAATTGCAAGTCATATAAAAGAACGACTCAAAATGCACTTCCCTTTAGAAAAAGCAAGCTTAGGAACAAATCTAACGGAAATTTAGGTTTCTACCTACGGATAATTAGAAGGGACAACAAATTATCATTCATACAAGGCTGCCCAAGAAGAACATTGCATGATGCTTCTGCATCAATGACATAGGAGTTTGGTAACCTCCACTTCCTGCCCAGAGACCTGTCCCCGCTTTGGTGAAATCCTTGGATAAGTAGACAAGGAGAATTGCAGGTTAACTAAGGAACCACTCAAAAATGGAAATGGAAGAAATCACAAGATTGGAGGAAATTAATTGGCGAAAAAAATCAAAGGCATTGTGGGTTAAGGAGGGAGATGGGAACACCAAATTTTTCTGTAAGATTGCAATGGCAAAAGAAACAAGAATCATATTAGAAAGATTATGGTAGAGGATAACGTGGTGGAAGATCCACATGAAATCATTAGTTGCTTTACGTCCTTCTATTCTAGGCTGTACAAGTCAGAGGAATAACTTAAGTTCAATCTTAAAAAAAGAAAGGAGCCAAAGTTACAAGAGGATAGCTACAGATGGTTAGAGAGAGAATTTGTCGAAGAGAAGATTAGGAAATCAGCGTAGCAATTAGAGAGAGAGAGAGAGAGAGAGAAAGCTCCAAGGCCAGATGTTTTCACTATAGCTTTTTTCTGTGATGGTTGGGGGATATTGTGAGAAAGGATCTGGTAGAGGTATTTAAGGAATTTCATACTCATGAAATAGTCAACAAAATTACCAATTCTACCTTCTTAAGACCCAAAAAGACATGGATGGAGTCTATAAAACAAGATTTACAACAACATAAATTAACTGAAAAAATTATTTTTGATAGAACGGGATGGAGAGACAAGACCCATGTCGCTGACCCCATTTTGGTCCCAAACTGGCTTATGATCATAACAATAATGATGACCTTCTTAAGACTTATCCCAAATTTGTACAAGATCATCTCCAAGGCTATGTCTTTGAGTGTTAAAGAAATTATAGGTTCAATTTTATTGGAGAACCAAAGTGCTTTCATAAAAGGGATACAAATTCTGGATATTGCCCTTGTACCAAAATAAATGTGTAGAAGAACACTTTCGACTCAAGAAATCTGGCTAAAGCCAGATTCCGACTCAAGTAGGACATGGAAAAGGCATAAAACCAAGTAGAATGGGGATTTGGGAGTCAATATTATGAAGGAATGGTTTTGGAAATCGGTGGCTTAAATGGATTAAAGGGTGTTTACAAACTGTCTCTTTCTCTTTTATTCTGAATGGTGATGTGTTGGGCTTCTTTATTTCATTCCATGGTCTTCATCAAGGGGACCCTCTTTCCACTTTCTCTTCACCATGGTTAGTTATGTCTCGAGTAGGTTTCTGGAGCTAGGAAAGAAGTGTGGACTCCTTAAAGGTATTCAGATAGGCCGTGATAGGGTCCCAATTTCCCATTTATAGTTCACAGATGATACCATTCTGTCTATGGAAGCAGCTACAGAACAGGTATTCTGGACCAGATGCGTACTTAGGTGGCTTTGAGTTACCTCTCTGGACTGAAAATCAATTCAAACAAAAGCAGACTCTTGGGCACTCATGTAGAAAAGGAGGTGTTGGATGATTGCACTCATATTTTAGGATGCAGGTCAGAATATTGTCTCCTCTCTTAAGCCATATAAGCCAAAGCTGTGTCCAATAGTATTAGGAAGTCAGTGAAGCAGTGGCATTTCCAACTCTTGGGTGTGGACGAGGGATATTCTTTATAATTCACAGATCAGGATACAATGGATTCTAGAGAATATTTTGGCCATCGTGGAATCATGGGTCTGCATTCAAGAAGAGTTTAGGACTTATTCTCCTATTAAAGTGGTTCTTCAATGCAAGGTTTGAAGATTCGTTATCAGATTGGGTATCGGCGCAGCCTGATACCGAGTCGTATTGGTCAATACTGAGAAGTATCGACCAATGCTTTCGCAAAAATCACTTTTATTGGGCCGATACTCAGTATCGCCTTAAGCCGATGCCGAGTCATATCGGCCAATACTTCTCGGAATTGACCAATACTTATACCTTGCTTCAATGGTCTATATGGATCCATCTAGATAGCCTTTTTTGTTTTCTTGCTCTTTATGTTGATATGTTTCTTGTTCTACTCATATCTCATGTTTTCTTGTATTTCACCTTCTTCTTTTTTATCTTTAATGGAATGGAAACCTCTCATTAACTATCAGGAAAAAAAAATCCTTGGATAATTGCTTGGGCCCAACCGATGAATAGCAATCCCAAGAATTTTAGTATTCTAAAAGGCAAGAGAGTCGCAGCCCATCCCACATCTATCATGATTCTTGTTACCTCAACTCCTTTAAGCTATCCTAAAATAAAAAAAAAGGCCTATTATGCTTAATGAGTTCTGGTTTCACGTCAGCATCTGTTAATGTTATCAAATCCGAACACTTGACATGGTTCACTACTACTAATGTTTTGGGGTATCCTGACAATTTTACATACCTCCTAATCCAATTTCTACCCCGCCTCGTGAACTAATAACTAAGTAACTAATAGAACCATAAATAGCTCATTGCTTCAAATTATGTGTTCAAGGAAGCAGTAATTATATGGTATAGCAACTGGAATACTTACTGGATCCAGCCTCTGTCACTGTCGAAGTGGCTATATACCAGTTGATATTTGCACGCATTTTCTATGATTCAAAGCATGAGGTGGGAGATTGGGTCCTTCTTAAATTGCAACAATACCGCCAAATGACTACTGTGCAAAGGAAAAATCAGAAGTTAGCTGCCAAATATTATGGCCCTTTCCAAGTGGTAAACCGAGTTAGGCAAGTTGCTTATAAACTGGCTTTACCACCTGGTTGTAAGCTGCACCATACATTCCATGTGTCTAAGCTCAAACGGTTTGAAGGAAAGACTGATGATATAAAAGCCGAGTTGCCATCGAATATAAGTTCAGAAGATGCAATTAGTCCTCTTCCACAAGCTGTTCTTGAGACCAAAAATATTAAGGGAAAGAAGGTGATGCTGGTACATTGGCAAAACATGGCCCCTGCGGATGCCACCTGGGAGGATGCTGCAGGGCTTAGAGTGCGTTTTCCTCACTTTGCCCATGAGGACAAGGGCGAAAATTAAGGGGAAAGGAAGATGTTATGGTCATTCCAGAATGTTGCCTGTTATTCGACTAGATCACGGCTGGAGATGCAAATTATGCGGGTTAGGTGTCAACCATATCAATAACTAATGAGGGGTTGTTTTATTTTGGGACATTATAGTTATGGTAGGATTCGTTTAGATTGCTAAGATTGAATAAGGGGATATGCCTCAATTAGTTTTATCTTTTAGCTTATTTCTAGCAATTTCCGTTATTGTGAACAATACCATTAGTTCTTTTATGCTAATACGAGAATAAGGAGAAGCCATGAAAAGTTGAAGCTCAATCTTGAGTTCTTGGGAGGTCTCTAAGGGTCCCTCGAAGTACCCTAATATTCACCATAGGTCAATGACGGAAAGTTGATCCCTGTTCATTACCACTCACATCACGAGTTACGCGTTCTCAAGCAAGAACTCCTAACAGCGCTCTACCATGGTTGGATTCATAGTGGAATCCTGAAAAGTTTCAGCAGAGTAAACTCTCTCTTAACAAGATCTTAAAAAAATTGTATCTTCTAAAGAAACCTGGTTTAAAACCGTATATAATGCACCAAGAAATATGCTTTCTACTACAAGGCTATAAGCAAAGACTTCTAATATCAGTATCACTAGATATGTTTTAATGTATCAAGAAATATGCTCACTACAATATGGCTATGAGCAAGGATTTTGGAAACCGATATCACTAATTAAGTCATCACTTGAGGAAAATATCACTTAATATATCAATGGAAACATCATTATTCCTAATAATTGAGGAAATGCAGGGAGTATTGGGAAAAGGGAAAACTTTGAATGGAACTTTCATGGAATGCTTATTTAGACATGTTTATAAATAAATGGACTTGAAATTTTAGAAAGCAATGTCATATAAATAATGCATATACAATGAAGTAAGTCATGCATTATCGTGCATAAAAATTCATTCAAACACTCCAAGAAAACATGAAGGTTTTATAGTCATAAAATACTAGATAGTTAATGAGATTTTAATATTTTTCCATATAAATATTCTAAGAACTTTTAGAACCATCAAAATTTATTTGACTAGTTTTCCATTATAAATCAATATTTTTGGACTCTTCATAATTAAACAACTTTCAAAATTATTTAGTAGAAAGTTTGTTTTAACTGCACCCAATGCCAGTACTTTTTTAGTGAAAATTTTGACCAAATCAAACATATGGCATAACTAGTTCATACATCAAACATCTAAAACTACACACACAATCACAAACACAAACTTTTAAAATAAGTAACATAAAATCCAAAAAAAAAAAGGAAAAAAAAATTTAAGCTTTCTACCCAGCACATGGATTGGCATTCAAATCTATATTTAACAATTATAGCATTAACATTACGAAATTTAGTAAAAATCAAATATTTGTTTTCGAAAACTTTCAAAGGATTCAATATTTCAAATCCACCCAAAATTGGGAAAACTAAAACACATTCCAATCCATCATATATAAAAACTGGTATAAGTTTCCTGCAGTTCAATTCAAAAGGAAACAAAGAAAACACCACCAAGGGTCAAAAGAATCAAATATATCTTCACTTTTCTTGATGAAAAAAGTAGTGTGGCAGCTTTTGCAGATCCAAAAAGGAGCTATGTAATACACTTAAAGGCTTTTCAATTTGATGTTGAAGTAGAAAATTAGTCTCTAGAATCTGATTGTTTAATGAGCTTTATATATTTGAGAATACGAACATCTTATTCTGGCAAACATATGATGTGGCTTCACTGAAAGATTCATTTTCAATACCATCCACTTAATTTTTACAGTTAATATACCAGAACTACGCCAGACTTTTTTACATTCAAATTATTTGAATAGACCTAAATAAGTTCTCTGAAATCTTATAAACTTGCGGAATTGACTGGGACTATATCAGACAGTTTGCTATTTAACTAGCTCGAGTATACCTTAAGTAAGTTCCCATACATCTTAGATAATTCAAATATATCTTTCAGCATATCTTAATGACCATGCATATGTGTCATGTGTTTGTGTGTGTATAGGAATCTGTATGCCTTCAAGGGACCTATAGAAGTGCGTCTAATTATAGGTCAAGGAAGTCCATCAAGTTATACTCTTGAGAGATGCATTTATCCTCCCACATGCATAATCTAAATATCCAAGTTATTTATTGAGAAAAAGTAAATAAATAACTAAGCTAATGATCAAAAAGGTTGGAATGCATGAACTTAGATAATCAGAAAGAAAAATATCTGACAAAACAAAAAAACTTGTAGAATACAAATACAGTACTTACTTGCATATGCAAGACCCAGCAGTAATCATCTCGGCATGATTAAGCGGCATCCTTGTCCGGTCTGAGAAAAAAATAAAGCAACAAAATAACATAAATGAAACACAAATATTATCCAATAAACTATATTACAGCATCATAATGGAATTGGAAAGTCAAACATGTTACCTATGAACTTTATCAGGCCTCATAATAGACTCTTCATGTAAAATAGGTTCTGCCCCTTCTTTTTTCTATTAGAAATTTTTAATCACCAAACAAAGATTAATTTTACGAACTTCAGATTTATAAAACTGTTTAATATAATTATGGTGATTCTTATGGATGTGAATCCTATGATTCCAAGTCCCAGACATCAACCATGGCTGTGGAGATCATACGTTTGGTTGTGGATCATGAATATCAAAGCTATAGATTTGAAAGATATTAGCAGCACACAAAAGAATCCATATCTTTATATGTTGTCTACTAGAGTAATGACAATTAACAGAATGCCATTAATAATTATATTGAGTTATATCATTACAAATAGAGTTGTCACTACTAACGTGTGCAACAATAGCAACAGTACTTCAATGTGCCTGGTCAAAACTATGAACACATCAAGCTAGCCATGAAATCCAGGTGGTTTTAGTTTCTAGTCTCAAACCAACTATCCTAGTTAGAATGTTAATAAATATCATATACATGAAAATCTATATCTTCTTTTCCTATGCTTATCTTAATGTCCTGTTCTATGATTGTTTCTAATTTTGAGTTATTTGGCTGTGAACAAGTCCAATTCGACATCTCATTTAAGTCTCAATGAAAAATTTTGCCTAGCTCATTTCGCCTTCATCTCCCTTGTTTCTCGAACATATTCATGATATTGAAATTTCCTGTGATATTTCTCTAACATGGGATGTAGAAAATTTTCTCATGATATCAACATTTAAAACCTTGACACTAATAATGAATATTTTATACTAACAATAATTAACCTAAATATTTGTAGGAGAATGAGTTTCAGTGGAGCAAGTTATCCATAGATGAGATGGTTTTGGTTCTAAAGATGGGGAGGATGCAAGACCTTCCTTAACTATGGAGGAGCACATTATTAAAAATCAAAGGTAGCAACATGAGTGAAACACTCCACATTAAAAATTAAAGGTATCAACATGAGTCAACCCAAGAAAATATACGAAATGAAACTTCGATAAAGACAAAGCACTAGGATGACTTTGTTAGTTCAGACTTTAGATTGATGGAAGTTAAGACATCCCAAAATAACGATGAATATTGTACTTAATATACACAACGAACCAGTTTTGCCCGGCTAAGATTCCATGCCACAAGGTTTGATCCTATATTTACAATTTGTCATGTGCAAGGCCTTCCAAGTTCCAAGGATGAGGATGACTATAAAACCAATTGCCATACTCAGACAGTGAGGGTAAGAAAACAGCTTTACTGAGAGACTTGGATCAGAAAACTTAAGTCCCCACTAGTGTTTTTAGTAATTTCGATTTGATATTTTTCCTCCAGCTATGCGTTTCACTGGAGGAAATCGCCAGATGTGTTTCTCTGGCAATGTATCGCGGTGTGTCGACAAAATGGGGCGAAATTTCGTTGGGTTTCCTCGACAATTTTTTTAAGTGTTTTTTTCTCACACACGTGCGATTCGCACACGTGCGAGAGAAATAAAGGGGCGTGTCAATCAATTTGGGCAAAATTTCGCCCAAATCGATCGACGAACAAATGTGTTCTTCAAAACTTCTTCCAAGCTTAATTTCTTCACCAAATCAAGTTCAAATAACTCCTATTCTCATCAATCTACCTAATAGAAGTGATTTGGGAAAGATTTTCACTGGTTTGTAGCAGATTAAAGGATTCCTATATATCTTACGTTAGTTCACGAGAAGGTAAACGAATTTTTATTTATTTTGTTGATCTAAACTTGATAGAATGCAATGATTCATGGATATATGTTAGAACGACACCTGATCTATCAATGGGCGTCCCCATTTTTTAATTAAATAAATTAATTTTTAGCATTATTTTACTCGAAATTGATGGAAATTTGTTTTTTAATTAATTTTAATTGCATAAACCATGTATTATTTCATGAAATTTATGTATAATATATAGGAACACCCAATCTATGGATGTATGTCCCCGGTTTAATTTCTATAAAAATTATTCTTTTTGAATTATTTTATGCGAAAATTAATTAATAAACCAATTTTTTATTATTTTTAATGCCATAGACTATATAATGTCATGAATTTTATATATAGTATATAGGAACGTCCAATGTATAGATGGGTGTTAGCGAATATTTTTTTCATAAAAATATTAATTTATTTTATTAATTTTAGTCGAAAATTAATACAAAAGGGAAAAAAAGAAAAAATAGAAAAATTCTCAAACTAAATTAATAAATTTAATTTATTAATTACAAGAAAAATGATATTGACGATTTGGGATTTATATATTTATTTTTTATATTAAATTTTTTTTAGAAATTATAAAAAATATTAAAATAATATGGAAAATTGAAAAAAAAAATCTAAGAAATTCATATGCTATATAATTGGTAATGATAATATACTAATTTATCATTGTGGATTAATAATCATTTTTATTTATCGTGAAGGGGTCCATCTTTGACTGTGAGTGAATATATCATATACTAGGTAGCACAACAGTTAGCCAATACTACCAGTAGCAGCACTTCTATTTTGATTTCAGTCTTTTCAGACAGAAACGGTATGATATCTAGCAGTGGTAGTGGGGCTGGGGCTAGTGGCAGTGAAGGGGACCACCCTGGTGGCAGGAGACAGGATATTGGTTAGGTTCATGGCAGGAGATTTGAGGTAGACATAAATAAGACCATCTACAATTATTGCCACTAAATCATAAAGTATGGTGGAGTATCACGACATAAGTAACATTTGGCGCACTGCCACAAGAACGTGGCCAACCACCCTCGAGTTCCTCCAGAAGTTAAGAAGCAGATGAGAGATCACTTACAGTCAGGGAGTACATCCAGGGAGGAGAGGAGGTACCCACACGAGGAGATTAAACGTAGATTGGCAAAGCCTATCCAACCCCCTACGGCTGAGGATGATGATGATGATATGGTTTATCCTAACGACATTGTGACTGAGGCGGAGAGGGCGACATTCAAAGCCTCAGTTCGATCATCTTTGCAATCTAAGTACGAGAGAAGAGAGGCTGAGAGGTACGAATTTCACAGACGTGGTACCTCCAAAGAAGATGCAGTTAATGTTGATGCTCCTGGGCGTGGGGCTGATCGACTTGGGATTGGGCCTAGGCTCACTCGTTCATAGAGCACTAGGATGCTCGATTATCCTATGGAGCCTAGTATATTCCGTTCATCTGGTGCCAGGCAGAAAAGATTGAGAGATATGTGGAGCAAGGGTAATGTCAAGCAAAGGATTGGAAAATTCATATCAAAATTCTTTATCTTCAATCACATTCCAGCCGATGCAGCAGCGAGTCCACACTTCAAGAATATGATTGATGTCATCCAGGAACAGGTTAGGGGGTCTTACCTCCTACGCCTTGAGAGATTATGGGTACGTACTTGGATGAGGAGGAGGCAGAGATGAGAGACTTTATTACATCCTTACGACCCCACTGGAAGCAGTTTGGAGTTACCATCATGTGTGATGGATGGATAGGTCCTACTAAACTGTCTATCATCAATTTCATAGTGTATTACAGAGGCAAGGTAGTATTTTTGAGATCTGTTGACGCATCACACAAGATCAATGATGCGTCATATATTGCAGGCCTATTAGACTACGTGATAGAGGAGGTCGGCAGAGAGCACGTGGTTCAGATTGTGATGGTAATGCACTTAGGAAAGCCGGCATTAGATTACAGGAGCAATACGACCTCTATTGGGTGTCGTGTGCCACACATTGCATCGACTTGATGCTAGAAGCGATTGGGCAAAGGAGCACTGTGGTTACCACATTGAGGGATACACAAGCACTCGCCACATTTATGTACAATCACAACCATGTACTTGTGAAGATGAGAGAGAAATGTGGTGGGGACATAGTTTGGCTGGGGATTATCAGATTCGGTACGAACTACAATGCTTTGGATAGTATTTTGTGGCACAAGCAGGGATTGAGATCACTCTTCACCAGTCAAGATTGAATGAGCTGTACTCAAAATCACATGGATATGGGGAGGAGAGTAGAGGATATTGTTTTATCCAGCAATTTTTAAGAACATGTGCAAGACTTGGTTGATATACTGAAGCCTATATACCGTGTGCTGAGGATTGTTGACACAAATTTTTTATCCCATGATAGGATCTATATATCGGTGTATGGCTGTGATGAAATCTGCAGCATCACCCAAATCGTACAAGTGGGTACACAAGATCATTAATGATAGATGGTTCATGACTAGTCCATCCTCTGCATTCAACTGGTATAATTATAATTCTATTTGCATTTTTTATGTTCAATAATGTTTATAATTATATTTTAATTGTACTAATGTTTTTCCTTGTAATCATCAATGCAGCATATTATTAGAATCCCAAGTACCACTACAAGGATAACCCTGACACCCGCACGGACCTGTGCGCTTTGGTCCATCAGGTCTTCATGAAGTTGGAGCCCCATTCAGACGCAATTGGCAATTTTGGAAACGAGGTCGGGGATTGTAAATTGTAAATTTGTAATGAATCTATTACTTACTTATGTATATTAGTTCTTAATAGTTAAATTAAATACTAAACCCTTTAGCCCTTTCAAATTCCACTACCAGTTAATGCTATTTAGAGATACGTTGGGCTCGTTTGAGTTGACCACAATGATTGCATCGAGGACGAAAATGATGTCGTGTAAGTGGCATTTATTTGTGAATATTAAATGATTTTTGTCTATTCTAATTTCTAAATAAATGTTAAATTCAGGTGAAGGGTGGGAGATGTATGGGATGGATGCCCCTACACTGAGGAAGCTAGCATGCCAATTATTGGCTCAGACAACATCTTCCTCTACTTGTGAGCGTAATTGAAGTACGTTTGCACTCATACACAAAAACCAGAGGAACCGGCTAGCTTATCAGAGGTTGCAGAAGTTCATCTTCTGCAATTGCAACATGAGGCTGAGGATAAGACAGCAGGAGATAGAGCAACGCACCACCACTGTGAAGGATCCTCTGGACGAGGAGGATCCATTCGCAAAGTGGCTTAGATGTGTTGAGATGGATCAGTCTGATGGTCGTCCTAGCCCAATCGTTGTGCATGCTGCAGCAAAAATGGGCATCGACGTCGATGCAGCTATAGAGGAGAAGAGGGGGGAGGACAATGGAGACTCATTTGATAGAGGTTGCAAAGTTGTTCCTCCCTCCGTTGCAACGATGACATTAGCTCCAATCCCAGCCCCAACCCGTGGACATGTTGAGTCATTAGAGGAGGACATAGATAAGGAGGATGAGTCTGGCAGGATCAGGATCAGATGATGATGGATTTGATGGAAATGGTGGTAGTGGTACTCAGAGTGGTGGTGGCACCAGTGGCTCGAGGTTGAGCCCTTTTATTGGAGAGACGGCTTTCCGTCATGCCACACAGGACACTGACCACAAGATTAGAGATTATGGTGAGAGTAAGACACATCCTTATCAGAGGAACGGGAAAGGCAAGAAGAGACAGCATACTACTGTTCACGATGACTCGTCCTCCATGGCACAGAGTTTTGGATCTTTAGATGTTGGACGATCACCAAGCTCTTATGGAGAGTAGTATCCACAACAGCAGAGCCAGGGAGACTATCCATTCTACTATCTTCAGCAGCCTGAGCCAGCAGATTCATCGAATAGCAGTAGCTATAGTACCTCATACAGGTATCTTGAAGCACACATGCAGACATCTAATCCATTTGAGAATTCCAGTGAACCCTTATCCGTATGGTTATTATGTTATGCCTATACCTACTGGAGCAAAAACCCCTCCATACGAGTATGCTGGTTATCCTACGCCGTCTCCTCCGGAACCCCCACAACCAGAGCCAGAGCGTTGCTACTACTATTCCTATTCCCCTCCAGTTGGTATCATGGCACAAATGACACAGTAGTATCAGCAACATGCCAGTTCATACTAAAGAGTATAGATTTCAGATGGGATCGAAGCGTTACTGCCACTTTATTAGCGAGCGAGCAAGGTTTGAGCCTCACCATTCATTTCAGTACTGATTTAGCAGCATCATTCATCAGTTCCACTTCCATCATACTCACTTCACTACCATTGTATGTTTTTGACTTTTTGTATTATTGCTTCTGTTGAATTTGAAATTTGGATCCTATTTGTTATTTTGATTTACACAGCATCATTACTTCATTAAATTCATTACATTTACATGTGATGCGACATTGCATTTGCATGATTTTTTGAAGTGTATAACTTCTATTTATAGTAATTTTAGCACAATTATACATGCAAATACAATTATTTTGCATATAATATATAAATCAATGATTTTTAGCTTAAAAAACAAAACAAAAAAATTATCTTGCGAAATTTCAGCTCGATTCACTGGAAATTGATTTTTCCAGTGAATCGTCTCGGTGCCCTGGGCGACACGTCCAGCAGCACCGAAACTCAAAACCTTGGTCCTTACCATTACGAGCTTCTAAGGTGCCTCCCAAATGTGAAACTTACTCGGTATAAAGGCTATTTAGGTTACAATTATAATGCCCAAATCTAATGGCTTAAGTGACTCCTATAGACGTAACTCGTTACTAAGCGCTTTCATTCTTAACTTTCATCTAAGCACTTTTTAGGACCATTTTCAAATGTTCTAGACATTTCTTAGCTGCTTTGGAAATCTTGTTTAAGCAGGCCATTTTGGACAATTTCTTACGTTGCCCCCTACTTATGAACCCATGTTTATCACAGGCAAGGGAAACTTTCACGGTATTGAACTTCCAATAACAACAAGCTGTTAAGATTTGATCATATTCTACGAAGACAATCCAGGAGATAAGTCTCCAGCAGGAAAGAATACTGCAGAAAATATTTTAAGCACATACACAGACATTAGAAATTTAGAATAATAAAAGGTGAATTGACAGAACACGTTGTAAAGGACCTAAAGCTAAAATCTAACAGAAGATGTGACTCGTCACAACATGGAAAACATGATTCTTAAGGTTATTACCAAATAATTGCAATGAATTAAAATTAGAATATGAAAATGATTTGTAAAACAATTAATTATAGTAAAGCACCAGGATAATTAATAATGATTATAAATTCCTCAAACGGTAAGCTGATTATGCTAAATTAATGCAATTCCCAAATACGAACCAAAGTCCACTTTAGTTTGATCAGATTCTTTTATTTTAAACCAAAGTTGACAATCCAAGTTTAAAAACACATGAGAGTTTGGTATCAATTTTAAAAACACCTGACTGAACTTCTTAAACCAAAGTTGACAATCCAAGTTTAAAAACACATGAGAGTTTGGTATCAATTTTAAAAACACCTGACCGAACTTCTGTATAAAGATACTCCTAGAAGATATGGCTCGTCGCAACATGGAAAACATGATTCTTAAGGTCATTACCAAATAATTTCAATGTATTAAAGAATAATATGAAAATGATTTGTAAAACAGTTAACATATAGTAAAGCATAGGAAAATCAATAACGATTATAAATTCCTCAAATGGTAAACATATTATGCTGATTGATTCAATTCCCAAGTATGAACCAAAGTCCACTTTAATATGATCAGATTCTTTTATTTTAACCAATAAGTTGACGATCCAAGTTTAATAAACATGAGAGTTTGGTATCAATCATGAAAACACCCGACCAGGCTTCTATTCAAACAAACTCCTCTTAGAAACTCAAACATGTTCATTCCAATAGACTGGTAGTTCATTATTAGTTCAAAAAGGTCACTCCAGCTGAGTCACTCAAAAAAGAAACACATTCCATCATCTAATCAACAAATTAAAGAGCAAAAAGCTCTTTAAGAACTTCCTAGGCTTTCCAAACCCAATGAGAAAAATCATTATTGCTTCTTATGATTAAAAAATACTTACAACGAAAATACTAGTGTGAAGCAAGAAAATTACAGTACTATGGGTCCTAGTTAATTACATTTAATTTAACATATTTTTTCCCACTTTTTAGAAAGCAACTAAAAGTTCATTAATGAAAGAAAGAATGTACACAAGCCGAAGAAAAGAGCCAAAAGTCAAAATAATCAATCCATCAACAACCAAAAGCCTTAATCCCTACCAACTGGAATCAGCAACATGAATCCTATTCCCCAAATACCAATCTATCAAATAACATATCTTTAATTAGACAATGGGCACCCAAATCCTTTCTGACTAACTCTATCCATATTTTTTTTTGGCCTTACCCATGTTGTCTTAGATCTTTCAATCACTACCATCTGTCGCTCCTTCCTACAGCTTGACACCTAGATCTTTTTTTTTTTAACAAGCAGAAGCATATTTTTACAAAAGAATTACTAGATGTGCATTCGCTTGACAACCCATCAGCTTTCATCTAGGACTTCTTTATTGGAATTGCCCGGGAGTCCAGATTGTTAAGGGAACAAAGAGTATGTGACTCTGTTAACCCTTGGGTGATCTTCTTATCGCATAAATTTTGTAATTTAAATATCAATGAAAGTAAATATTTTTGCAGAAAATAAACAGAAGTAGAAATCAAATTGAACTTGTATTAAAATGAACCATGATGCAAATAATCGAACATGTAGGTGGGTATCGATCAAATCACAAGTTCTTAAACATGAAATTAAATTTTTAAAAGTAAGTACTGAAATTAAATCAAAAAATATAGTTTCCAACAGTTCTTAAACAAGAAAATAAATGTTTAAAAGTAAGTGCTAAAACTAAATCAAAAACTATGGTTTCCAACATTGACCATTCAGGCAGAAACTGTCTGGACCACTAGATCTTGGTGCTTTCTGTGTGTGCTTTGGAAGTGTAAACTTTGAAGAAATAAACTTGAGCTTATATTATTAAAGCAAATCAATTACATCTATTGAAAGATACAATATTAAAATTGAAATGAAATACATAAATAAAAACTAAACATTAATGGAGAAGAATGGATATTGAGAATGGAAGGTTTAAGGTGGAAGATAGGTTTGGTACTTACGATTGAAGCTTGAAGATGATTGAGGCTTTTGGAACTTCTGGCCTTGCTTGAAGGATTTGAAGAAGTTTGGAGACTAGAAGAAGAAGATTGTTTTAACTCCAAAAACTAACTTGTTGAAGGAGGAAAGGTCTATTTTTAGACAAGGCATGGTCTTGGACTCAAAATAAAATTTTGGAATCCGAATAGTAACTACCATTGATGAAGATTACTATTTGCTTTTTAAAAAGAATCTTGACTTTCACTATTCACAAATGGAATCCAATGCTTCTGACATGTCATTGACTTATTGACTTGTTGATATTTTGCTGATTTGGTGATGACGTGGCAAATGGTAAATGCTGATGACGTGGCAAATTCTTGATGACATAATTGCTGACAAACTTGATGAATTTATTGCTGACAATCTTTAAATTTGGATTTCAAAATCTTCAGAATCTGAGATATAATTTTTTATAGATTCGTCGTCCTATTATGCTTTATTTAATTCTTCCAATGCAGCCATTAATTGCTTTTTGTACTCTGCTCTGGTTTTTATGTTGCGAGGGATACTTGAACATAGCTCTTTCGCATCAAAAATTGTGATTGTTTTGTTGCAGGCAATCTACTCACATCTTGTTGAAGCCATTTTGAAATTTGGGAAATATATACATGTAATGCATTAAATCTATCCCACCATTTGACTTTAGATTGCCTTGATAAAACTGGAAATGAGGTATCTTTTGAATGATTGTATAATCCCAACATAGAATCCAAGATAGGCTAAAATTGATATAAAAAGGCAATGTTTGAGGAAAACATTGAAGATGACTAGATTGGGCTTTATATCGATTGTAAAACATGGCAAAGCCTTGGGAAACAAGAGGAGGAAATATTCATGGAACCAACTTGAAATGGTGTCTTTGAACTATTTTTTGGAAAAATAAAACAACCAAGAATAATTGTTGGCTCGAAGGAAAAGGTGTTGTGCCAGGCTTTGACATAGTCCCAGTAGGTGTAAGTTTGAGGAACGAAAGTTTGTGAAAATGTTTTTGGGTGAGAAGGATGGCAACCTCAAGAAGTTAAATTGTGGATTTGCAAGATTTGACATGTAGAATGTGTGATAACAGAATTGAGGTCATTTGGATTTTCATTGTACTGTTTGAAAAGAGCTGATTTAGTATCAATTAAAATAAATTCATAAAACTTTTTATTTTTAAATCTATCAATCATGGGAAACTCCCAATTTTGATGAAAATAATTTTGAGAAACTTGGTATAATGCAATATGGAGTTTTTTTTAATGGATAATGAAGAATATTACATAAAAATTAGATAAAAGAATAATACTAAAAAAATGAACCCATGAGATATGGGGACCACATGTATGGCTACAAATAAACAAAAGATGTAACACATCAATGCCAATCCCTAATAATCTCTAATATACCCAACCCTCAAAACTCTGATTAGAGTGAAACCTCGAAGCAACCGCTACTAGAATGGACTCCACCACACACTCAATGGTATCTCACTTGTCCTGGAATATTTTGCGATTCCTCTCTAGCCAAATGTTCCACACCACAGAATGGACTACTAAGCTATAATTGATGTGCCCTCTCCTCCATAGGCCCCTAATCCACCATTGATCAAAGAACTAGCCGAAAGATCCTAGTATAAATTTTATAAATATAAAAAGACGGAATGTACATCAATTCTCTACATGAATTGCCCAGCCCAATGACAAATCTCCACCAAAATACATAATCCACTCAATGAAATACAAACCTAAACTAGCATTCCCCATCAATATGCTTCCAAGGAACAACTATAACAGACATGAGATAGAATCGCAGCTGAATAAGGCATTCAACTCCGAAACCAATAATGTAGTGATGCCTCTACAAAAATACCTTCCACTTAAGACTTATCTAAGGCCATTCTCCCTCCCTTCCATCCCCCAATGATGAAGAAGAAAAACACCACCTATGCCAGTCTCTCACTATCTCCACAGCATGAGTACCTCGAAACTCTAGAAGAACCGCCATCCATGATGCTGTTGCAACTATAATAGAATCAAAAACTTGTTCCACAGACACCCGAGAGTTGTGGAAAATCCTGTTATTACGCTCTAACCAAATATGCCATATAACTGCATGGAAGATGGACCTATACAAAATGTTACCCCTACTCCCCAACCCTCTAATTCTCCATTGAGCGAACAAAGCTGCAAAAGTGTTTGGAAGAACCAACGATACTCCAATCACCTGAAACAAGTGCATCCATATAGTACTAGCAAACCTACACTGTACAAAGAGATGATCAATACTCTCTCCAGCCTCCATGCACTTGCTACACACATAAGGAGATAAAGCATTTGTCTTCCATCTTCTTTGGAGATGATCAGCCGTATTAATCTTATATAGGATGGCTGTCCATAAAAATGCCTTAATCTTGGGGGGAACCTTGGGCTTCCATAACCGAGAAACGGAAAAGGATGCAGGAGAAGAATGAGCACTTTGATTGAGTAATTTACAGAAAGATTTTCAAGAGAACGTACTAGAAGGAGAGTGAGACCAAATGACCTTATCATCAAAAGAAGAATCAATGAACACATCCTTCAACTTATCTAGGAGAGAATCCAAATCCTCAAATTCAACATCACGAAGTTCTCACCTAAAAGCCAAGTTCCATGATAGACCTGACCCTGACATAGACAAAATGTTGGCCACAAAGGCTTGAGGATGGGTAGCTAAAAGAAGCAAACAAGGAAAAAGACTCCATAATGCTATACTGCCCCACCACCGATCATGCAAAAAAGAACTGAACAACCAGACCCAATCGACATCCTAGTGTGAGAGTAAAAAAGAGGAGCCATTCCCATGATAGCTTTCCAAGGACTATTTCCCGAAGGACGTGCCCTCACATTAATAGAACGCCCATTAGCGTCAATACCATATTTGCTGACAATCACCTTGGGCCAAAGACTATCTTGTTCAGTGCTGAAGCGCCACAATCACTTGGCTAATAAAGATGAGTTCCGGGAAGCTACCATGCCCACCTCACCAAATGCATCCTTTTTTGCACCCCCACCCTGCCATAAGAAATCTCTTTGTGCTTTCTCAATGATAGCCACTACCCACCGAGGCATACGGAACAAGTACATGAAGTAAACCGGTAAACTGGAAAGAACCGCTTTGATTAAAGTGATCCGACCCCCCAAAGACAAATAATTCATTTTCCATATCGCAAGTCTCTTCTCAACCCTTTCAATAACTGGCTTCCAAAAGCAAATATTGCGCAGGGAACCACCCAGGGGCAGTCCCAAATATGACATAGGCCAAAAAGCAACCTGACAACTTAAAATTCGGTTAACCACCTCAATGTCCCCCTCCCTCATGTTTAGCCCGGCTACAAAACTCTTCCCCCAATTAACTCTAAACCTTGAAACCATGTGGAAAGTATGCAAAATGCTCTTCAGCCATACAACCTGATCTCTAGAAGCCTCTAAGAAAACTAGAGTATCATCAGCACATTGAAGATGGGTAATTCTAGGACCTCTTCTCCCTACTTGGAACCCCTGAATCAAGCTGCCTTCCACCCCACTAGAGAAGAAACTGTGTAATACCTCAACTACTAAGGTGAACAAAAAAAGGGATAAAGGATCCCTTCGATGAATACCTCTCGAACTTTCACCATCCCATTAACAAGAATGGAAAAATGAACCTTCTCTAGACACCCACGAATCCATCGTCTCCATCAAATACCAAATCATTTCCACTATAAAGCCGAAGCAATAAAATTCCACTCAACCCGATCATATGCTTTTTCAATATCCAGCTTGCATACAATTCCTGATTCCCCCAACCTTTGCCTACTCTCTACACACTCGTTAACAATCAAAGCACCATCCATTATTTTCCTTCCTTCAACAAAAGCGCTCTGCTTACCGGATATAATCTTTGGTAACACGGCTTTCAACCTTATTGACAAAACCTTAGCTAAGATCTTATACACACTAGTCGTGAGACTAATGGGTCTAAAATCCTTGACACTTATCACTCCAAGTCCTTTAGGAACGAAAACTAAGAAGGTAGCATTAGTTGCCTTATGGATGACACCATTCGAGTGAAACTCTCTAAACACCTTCATTAAATCCTCCTTGACAGTCTCCCAGTTCCTTTTAAAGAACTCAATAGTAAAGCCATCTGGCCCAAGGGCTTTATCCCCTTCCATCTCCCAAACAGCCATCCTGATTTCCTCCATCTCAAAGTCCCTCTCCATCAAATCTCTCTCCTGATCATTCAATTTCGATTGGCCACACTCTTTAGTTTAAACCGATGTTTTTGCTCAGATCTGTAAAGATGAGCATAAGACTGACACAAAGAGTTTCCAATTTCCCACACATCCTCCACCTCTCTCCCATCAACTTTGTACCTATAAATACAATTCTTGCCTCTTCTCCCATTGGCTACCTTATGAAAAAATGCCATGTTCCCACCACCCTCTTTCAACCACTTGATTCTATATTTTTGCCTTCAATGAATTTCTTCGTTCTTCAAAATACTCCCCAATCTCTCTTTAACCTCCATCCTTCTTGCCCTATCTTGCATGTCCCAACTCTCACTACCTTCCTTATTATCCAACATCTCTATTTCCTCCAAGGCTTTTTCTTTTATTATTTCTAGTCTTCCAAAGCTCTCCTTATCCCATGCCTTTATTTTGTATTTCACCTGTTTTAAACATCGCTTGAAAGAAAAATCCGCCCATCCTCCAACACTTCTTCTCCCTTCTCCCCACCAATCATCCACTAATTTTGAGAATAATGGATGTTCAAGCCACATATTTTCAACAAAAAGGAGTCGGAACACCAGACATAGACTCGTTGGACAATAGCAACGGAGAATGATCGGACACTATTCTAGGGAGCAACATCTAGACCACAGGCATAAAATGACCATCCCAAGAGTCCGAAGCTAAACATCTATCTAATCTAGAACATAGTGGAGGGACTTGGAGATTAGACCATGTGAACTGACCACCCTACAACGGATAGTCAATTAACTCATGCTAATGAATCCAATTTGAGAATTTCTTCATACTCCTAGTGACTCTAATCCTTTAGGCTTGACCATATAACTCTTGCCAGAATCTCTCCCTTCCCCTAGCCTGACAAGGCCCTTAAACCGGTACCATTGACCACTTGAAATTATCCCCTGTCGATTCAAAATCCAACAATAACGAGAACACACCCATCTAGTTACCCAACAAATTGACACTAGCGGTATCCCATAACACCAAAATCCCCCCAGACCTACCAAAAGAAGGTAAAGTAAGCCAATCGATTCCACCAATCCCCCACACACTCCTAACCAACCTACTATCCACAGCCTCTACTTTTGATTGCACTGAAACAACCATTTCCGGCTTCCACTTCCTACACATCTCTTTAACGGCCACCTTCTTTTCCTTTTCCCCCAACCCCTAATGTTCCAACACAGAATCTTCATGGAAAACCTATGGGTCCCTTCCCTAACGACTCTTTAAATGCTTCCACAGCATCCAGGATTGCAATCCAAGCACCCCGACACCCTTCCACTTCCTCAATAACCTTTTCCGAAAACAATCTCATTCTATTCCCCACCTCCTTAGACTCATCATTCTCGCCTCCTCAACGAGAAGAACCTCCCTGATCACACCCCTCAACCACGACATCAGTAGAACCCAAATGCCCCTTCCTTTCATCCATAGGTTGTGGCCCATCAGCACTGTTAGACCTGTTTTGACTCGTAGTGATAATCGCATCTGGTAAATAAGATAATAAGCATTCATTCATGTGAGAACAATCCTCAAGAGACATAACTGGATTTAAGCCGTCAAGGAATGGGGAAGTAGCTTTACAAGGGGACACTTGAGGAGTGGAGAAAGAATTTAGGCCATGGGGCGAACAAGAAGACAAAGAAATAGCCCTTGGATCCCCCCTTTGGACCTCGGCAGCTTTGCTGGATTCAGCCTCCCACCGGCTGGTCATTCCCAAAGGTGACGAAGTTGCAACTTTACCCTTCTGTTTGATTCGCCTGGAGTAGCATTTAAACTGAGGTCTTCCCATGGTTTCTTCGTCACTGTTCCTCCCTTGCTGCAGGACGACATCTCCAATCAAAGCATCCCTATTACCCATTGACCCAGAAGAACCATAGACCCCATTCAACCCCCCCCCCCCCCCTATTCACCTTCTATTTAGAACGAGAAGAATATGTCGCTTGACGCTTCCCTTGTTCACCACATCCATAAGACCCAAGCTTCTGGAACTGCCACTCCATCATTGTCTCAACCCAATCGCCCACTTGTGACTTCCACACCTCACTCAACCTTTGAATAATCTTTTGCATCCCTTCTTCATCTACACTCAAACGCTCCAACTACACCTTCTTTGCCGACTGAGATTCTCCCAACATCACCTTCACGGCTTTCTCCTCCCCTAACTTTGATTGGCTTCGCAACCCCTCGGATCCTCCTGATCTTCCTTGCAACTAAATAGCCTCTCGCATGCAACGGCCATGCAAATTCACATTCTCTGCCGCCCCATCACAAGAATAAGGCTCTTGGAGACTTAACCCAAAGCCCATCTGGCCCTTTGACTTAAAAAGCCCTTGCTGGACCTCCTCCAATTTGCTAGACCCCTGCTCCCTAACCACAGACCCGCCCCAGTCATCATCCCATATGGGGTGTTTGTCTACCCCACTATTTGAATTTAAATTAGGACAGCCACTCCGGAGGTGATTGGCTACCCCATCCTCAGAAATCGTCATCTTCCTCCCGTCTCCCTTTACAACTGCCTCCTCTTATAGCTCTTGACAAAGCTCCCATCCCTGAATTGGTCCCATTGCAATGCCTTCTTTGACAAAGGCTGAGCCTTACCACAAATATGTATGCTAATCTCATATTTGGTTGCCCCATTCCACAGGACCACTGCTCGAGGAATCTTCCCATGGCTCTCCTCTTTCAATTTAATGGAAACCCCACCAGCAAACCTCCCTGAAGAGCAAGAAAGACCTCCTTTGCTGCAAACCACCACAAGCCTCCCCAATTGTTTCCAAAGTCTCCTTGGCCCACAAATGTATTGGAATACCCATCACCATCACCCACGACCCTCCTTTGGACCCAACATCTCCTTTAAATGCTTTCCCTGCCTCCCACTGACAGAATCTAATACAAAATTTTATTAACCCATTTTTGCTTCACATCCATCAGCAATCTGGCCTCCTCCTCCTTGTGCAAACATAACATAGCCTCAAATTGAGATAATGGAATAAACCACAAAGGCATAGCTAACATCCTCCCAAGCACAATAAAGATTTTTTCCCAATTTTCTATCGCTGCAGAGGATACCCACAAAATCGGGAATCTCCACATACTGCCATTACCGCCTTCCATTTGTCTCACCGAAACTAAAGGAAGAACACCACCAACACAAGAAAGGCGCCTGGAACAGTTGCCGTCAAACCACGTCTTCTTGACACACTAAACAGCCACATCCAAGGAATTCTGACTTACCAACACATTACAACCCCATAATACATACTCCCATCCCACCAATTCATTCTCTTTGGGAAGCACAACCATCACTCTTCTTCTATTCCAGCTGTCAACTAGAGGAACTTACCCCGGTGATTAGAGCAAAGCTCTAGCAGTAACACAGCACTACCCTCTCTATAAGAGCCCAATGGTCGCATCTCCTCAGCATTCTGCAGCCTCCAGACTTTTGCACACATCCAAGAGACGGCATCTACACTCAGAACAATGGATTCGGAGAACCATCGACTCCTCTTAGAGATCCCAACGCAGCTATGTTCGACAAATTTGAGATTTCAAACAACAGAAGCTTTCCTGAAATCCTAACTTCTCTGGCAAAGTGTCCCAACTTAGCATTTGCAATTGCCTGAGAGAAACCACTCTCACTACTCCTTTCGCCATGGGTTTTAACACCCTCGCCGTGAACACCCTTGAGCTCACCTTCTTCTCCAAAATCCTGGACCTTCGAACAACTCGCACCATCATGACACCTTCCCTAATGAAAGCTCTGAATAACCGGGATAATTTCTTGAAAGCTATAACCAGCACCTTGAAGGTCTCTGCAAAGAGGTAACAAATTGTTCGGCACAGAGTCAACATCCAAAGTCGAATCTGATTCTTTAGAACATTTCCTCCCGTTCACTGCTGTCCATCCTTCATCAACGACAGGGACCTCATCCCCAACGCACGCCATGATCCTTACGACCTCCACACTTCTCACCCTGGAAATCATATAGGAATCGCTGTGAACTTCGTCACTGCTTACAAGAGATGCCATGAACTTCGCGAACCCCTCTCGTCACACCTCTCGGTGGGTGGATTCACAGCCTTGTTTTTGTTTAGAAATTTTAAATTGCAAGATTTGGTTGCTGGAATATCTGAAGTAACCTCACCCATATGACCCGGGAAAACTGGCACAGCAAGAAAATGAGGTCAACGCTTTTCCCAGCCTCCATACCCAACACGCAATATGGAGTTCAGCTGTACTACGACAATCAAAGTGCTGTCAATTTAGAAAAAAACCAGGTTTCTCATGCAAGAACCAAGCCCAAAGAGGTTGGTTTCCACAAGATAAGGAAGCTGATAACTATAGGAGTTTGAGTCATACTTTATCACTCGTACTCGATGCCCCTCAATGTCAAAGGTTCCTCCATTAAATAGAAATTAAACAGCATAATTACAGGCCTAAATTCTGCTATTTACAGCTCCCAATCTAGCTATATACGGAATACAATATTCCCTACTGCTACTATATATGGAATACATATTTACAACTCCCAATCTAACTATATATGGACTACATATTTACCACTCCCAAACTAGCTATATATGGAATATAAATATTCCTTAATAAATATGGCTAGATACGTGCTGCCATTAAATCAATGCCAGCATAAATATCTGAGTGACATACTTTATCCAGGTTCAAATCAGGAGGGTGAAGCGGAGCCCACTCGCCCATGGGAAGAGTTCCTTCCCCTTGATGGTGTATTTATTTTGTGCCAGTTCAAACCAAAGAGTTAGGGTTTGAGCAGCATAGCAAAGGTATATTGAGAACTTTCTTTGATGTACTGGGGCTAGGGCTGTAACTGAGGATTGGAGATATGAGTTGTAAGCTTATTCTTTTTTGACAAAGTGAAAGCATCTTTTACTCTCCTGTGGATATAGGCACAACGCTAAATCACATGAAATATATGTGCAAGCCTTCTTTTTTTTTTTTATCTTTCTCTTGGTTTTCGCGTACTCATAGCATGGTTCGAATATTCAACAAGATTTTACACTCATGTTTAAGCAGAGCTGTTACAATTTGGATTGCTCCGGGGTGGAATAATTCCCAAAGAGTGACTTCTACAAGGCTATATGTCAAAAGGGGGAAGAGTTTCAAATAGAAATTATAAAAGCCAATCAAGGACTTGGCCTGGGTATGTAGGGATCATAGCCTTCAAGAGATGATACAGAAACCACAAAACAAAACCTCAAAACTCAAAAGCAACAGATTACAACAAATTGCCAATACATGCAACAATTTTTTTTTTCTTCTCCACAACTTAAGACAACATACAAATAAATCAATAGCAGAATTACCTATTTCTCTGTTGTTCAACTTTGAAATCCATTCAGAGATAACAACCTGCAATGTTTTCCCCGACTGTCTAATACAGCTTTCTGTAATCTAAGGACCATAAGAATAAGTCAGACAAGATAATCGGTAAGATAAATCACAATTATAATAATTGCTTCCATATATAAGTCCGTACATCTTGCTCAAACTGATTATTTTCGTGTGCAGAATGTGGAATCCTTGAGATGGCATGTTCTGAGATCTGAATAGCATACAAAATATCAAGTTTCAGAAAATATTGTATTTATTACTTAATGCGTCCAAAAAAAGAGATTCCATAAAAACAATTCGGATAGAAGTTCAGAACCATTTCGAAGAGACAATTTCACTTCCCCACTATAAAAAGGTCTCAAGTAGCGGTTTCACATCAGGTATCAACTAGACTTACTAAAAATGTAGAAGCAAGTATGCAAGTTTTGGAAGATTCCTTTGATAATAAGTTCAAACAAATTCCCACAATACTTTGAAGTTCAAACAGTGACATGAAGTCACACTGCATAAAATGGTGTACATTTATAAAGAATATAAGATGTAAACATCTTCAAAATATTGAGATTCTTGTCAGAAATAACATGCTAGGTAGAGAAAGCGACTCAGATTATTTGGAATGAATTTCCTATTGTTACAGCAAAATGATCAAGCACCATTCTCTCCTAAGTTCCCACTTTGTGCCACCACATGTGCTGTGCATACGTTGTGTATACTGCAGGTTTATAGAGTCAAAAAGGAGTCTTTTTCATTTTATTGCGCCATTGTTTTACATTTTATGTGTGAACCCCCCATGTCTTAAGTTAATGTGCAATAATTTTTAACTCATAAAAAAACAGAATGAAAGTGAAGAGCTATACAAGAGATTAAAAGCCCAAAATAATCACTCATATTATGAGGCTGAAACTCATAATTACATAGTACAGCCAAAAGCAAGATCCAGGGTAAATTTTTTCTGCCTCCTCACATCCCTATCGATTATGTTTAAGACCTTGTCCTTTCTCTTCCTTTTTTCTGCAAGGCCATAACACTTCCAACAGCAATGACAAATAATAAATAACAAAACTCAGACCAAGATCTCTGCCATATGAACCATTGTGACAATGAATATGGTTATTCAAGTGATTTTAAACCCATATGTGATTGATAATGGGAAGCAGAGAAGTTTTCAAGGGTCTTCAACATTAGCTTTTCATTATGGTCTTGTTATTTTTCAACTAGATTTTTATTCAACTCCTTAGGCCTTCACTGAAAAGGCATGCTAGAGATCTATGCTAGCAATCTGCCAAGCCAAACTTCTCCAACAACATGAAGACGAGAGAAATGAAGTTCTATTTCCTCCATGTTTTACAAAACCTTGTACCTACACTGGTTCCAAATGAATATTTTTCCTACAACTAATTGATACAGTAAAAGAAACTACTGAAACTAACTTGATAACTCCTGTTGCATTATTCAAGGCCCTCAAAGATCAAGTATTGGGATTCTTTTAATGAGAACAATATATATTTTCATCTATCATTTTAGGATGCATGTTAAAAGGAAAAAATTAGTTTCACTGGTCCCGGGTAGCAGGAATGAGATAATCCTGAAAATAACTTGATAACACATGTCGCATTATTCAGCATAAAATAAAGGGATTCTTTTAACGAGAACAATAGATATTTTCATCTTTCATTGCAGCACGCAAGCTAAGAAATAATTAGTTCGCTGGTCCGCAGATAGCAGGAATGAGATAATTTTTTTCTTAGTTGTACAGTAATGAGACAATCTCGTAAGTTTATGGAACACTATTACCCACCTTAATAAGATGAAATAGAAATGTAATGTTGGAAAAAGGGACAAGTAATAGTTATCAGATTGAGTCTTTCCTAAATAACCCAATAGAGACCCATGATTGCAGCTGGTCCATGTTTATGGGGACACCAAGAATGACATTGTAACGTATCAGACCTAAACTACAGGACAAAGTTCATCGTGCTGATTTCAGTGCCGTTCGCTAGAGGCCCTGTGTGCCATTTTGTCAGCATACCGCTCATGCCACCATGCTGGGATATAATACAAAATAAAATAAAATAAAACAAATCAAAAGAAATATATATATACAGATATATATATATATATATATATATATATATATATATATATATATATATATAATATAAAAAATTAATGTTTAGCATTATTTTAATACAAATACTTTTTTACATCTTTTAATAATCTAAAGAATAAAGAAATGAATAGATATACAAATATTAAAAAGTTTATTCCATATATAATTTTAATATAATCATATTCTCATTTTTACTTATATATATAATAAATCAAATTATACATATATAAAAAGTACATAATATTAAAAAGTACATAATATTAAAAATAATATATATATTAAAAAGTACATAATATTAAAAATATATATATTTTCTAAAATTGCATTTTTACAATATATATATTCTTAAAAATTAAAAGGAAACGTGGATAAATTATACATATAAAACGAAGAAAGTTTGAGTAATACTTACATACAATTAGCTTTATATATATATGTATGCATGTATATATATATATATATATATATTTTTTACTCTTGAAATTCCAGACTTAAAGTTTTATTTCAAATCCAAGACCATCCCTTTAGTGAATAATAGAATTTATTCTTTAAATTATAAACAAAGAAAGTTCGTTTTCTATTATTTTATCTTTGATACCACTCCAGAAACCTTCATCTAATCTTTGTTATGTGTGTAAAGATCTTAAAAATGCAGATTATAGCTTAAAGGAAATACTATCTGTGTTCCTGAATGTCATGCAAGGTTCAATTCCGTCGAAGGATCAGCATATGGATAGGAGTTGCCCAACCTATGCTGAAATTGTTGCTCGTGGGTCAATGTATCAATAGGATTGGTAGCATTAAGAATGGTAGTAGCCTGTTCAAGGTTGCTAGAAACTCAATGGTGGTAGAAAGAAAATCTTTTAGATTTGAGAGAGCTTCGGGAAGTAGGGGGTGATGTTTAGGGTGTTAGAAAGAAGTGGGAATTTCTCTTCATGGATTCAGTTCCATGGAAGAGATATTTTCTAGTTTTTTAATATTGTGGAAAAAGCTCAAGAATATGCCCGAATGGTTGGTTCGTTGGGCCGGATGGAGTCAGGTGATAAGATCTTTTCTGCAAATATTTTGGTGAATAAGAGAGGGAGAATGCTAGTTGTGGCAATTTCATCCATATCTAATAGAGGTGGAGATGGCAGGATCATCTTTCCAATTTCTGATGATAAAATCAAATGGAAGTAATTCTGGAATCTTGGGAGAAATTATCTTATGATATGAAGGGAAAGTCAATTCAGAGGGATAATATGGCTGCTATGGAAATGAATAAGGAATGTTCCGGTTCCTTTGGGGCTAGAGTGAGCCAAGGAGTGTTTTTAAAAGGTGGCAGAAATGAGCTCAGAGCTGTCAAGGAGAACGTCTCCCCTGTTTCATCGGCTTTCAATGCCCTGTGTTATGCAAATGTAACTAGAAGCAAATTTATTAGAGAAGGTCGAGAATTAGCAATTGAAATTAAGCAGGTAATACCGATTTCAGAGAAGAGGTGGGTTTCTTCACTTGGGTGATATTTCTTGTGAGGGAATTATAAGGATTAAAGTGGGCGAATCAGCAGCTCATAGAATACCCAGATGCACTGTAATATGGGATGGGGAGGAATGATTCGAAGTCTATGATGAATTGGAGCATGCTGATTTCCAGTCTTTACAAAAGGGGTTGCAGAGAATGAATTCCCACAAAGAAGAAGACGTTGGGGAAGAAAGGGATGGGGCAGTATCTTTGTCCAAAAGAAAAGGGCATGGTGGGAATAATCGGGTTTTTAAGCCTTTCAGTACTAATATTGTAGGCTTTCGTACAAATGCAGAAGGTTCTCATAAGGGATTGTCAGTTGAGGGCCCTACAGTTGGAGGGTCAAGCAAGTCAGCTCTGGGTCATGTAAGTTCAAATTTAAAATTGGTGGGTCCGTCTAACACTGTGCACATTGGGGACTGTGCGCTTTTAAAAGTGGGAGATGGATCTCAGAAGGGTGTTTGGGGGCAGTATCGTAATTCACAGATGGATGAGCCCTCCGAGTTGAGCCCAGTAAGAAGTGGGTTTCAGAGGAAGTAGCTGGTTCAGCCCACCTTTTCTACTCCTCATGCGGCCATTTCCCCATTAGGTAAGTTAGAGTGTGATGAGCCTGCTGAAGTTGAGCCCACTACTAAGTGGGTCTTCTGAGGATGCTGGGGGTTCTGTCCATGGCTCTGAGGAGCGGTCCACAGGAAGTGTTCAATCCCTGTTCATGTCGTGAGCCCGTCAAAGGTTGAATCTTCATTCAGGATGAGTGTGAGACAGGGTCTCAAAGGATCTGGTGTGGACAGCTCCTCAGGTTTGAGCTTGTCTTCTATTTGTTACAAGATGAATAAGGTAATCTCCATTTTTTATGCCAAATTATCTGAAATTGAAGAGTGGGTAAAGGGGCTTCCTTTAGAATCTCTAAAGGTCATTGATGGCTGCGATTCAGACTTTTTAGTTGAATCTGATGAGGCAAGAGTTCAATCAGTGGGTAGGGATCAAGGCCTAGATGAGAAGATGGGTGCTCAAGGAGAAGTTGCAGACTCGTAAGTAGGTAACGAGTTCAGTCCTTAGTGGTTCAGCTACTCAAGATGTAAACAGAAATTTAAAGATCAAAGAGGTGTGTATGGTTGTCAAGTAGTACCGAAATATCAGGTGAAGGAAATGAATGAGTTGATCCCAATCGGCATTCCATTAGGCGACTCAGGTAACATTCCGTCTGTGGCACAGGTGAAATGTGGAAATTTGAGCTCTTTTGCCCCTTGGGAAGCTGCGATCTTAGAGAAACTCATTGCCACCTTTCATTTCTTTTCTTCTGTTCTTGCTTCTTGGGAGAAGCTTCAACCAGTGTTTAAAGGCTCAAGGCCCTTTGAGCCAGGGGCGGTATCCTCCAGTTCAGGTCAGTCTCAAAAGGGGTCTAAGATGGGTGTGCAGCCAACCACCTTGAAAGGGGGAGTCACCAAGGAGAGGACATAGGTGGTGATTCAAGCAAGTTGGGTGACAGGTAGACAAGTTCGTCTCCTTTATCGGAAACCATCTCGCAAGGGATTACTCAGGAAGGGGGTGATTACCCTGCTAAGGTGCGACTTGAATCAGAAATTGAAGAGGACGTGTTTGGACTCACATATGAAGATGAAGAAGGATCTTCTCCTGACACGCCAGTAAGCTTCAGGTCCATTAAGGGAGGGGTAGGTGGCAAGTTGTCCTTGGAAGAGGCCTGCAGATTTGAAGTTGATGGGTCAGGTGAGCAGGGGGTTAGTCAAGAATAGACCTGGAAAGCTGTTATCCTTGGTGGCGATTGCAAGATGGCCCAAGTGAATGGTGTGGTAGAAATGGTGCACAGGATGGTGAAAAAGCCCAAGAACCAATCGCTGGAAGACTCCGAAAAAGCCAAGCATGACATGGGCAAGGCGCTCTCTGCCAATCCTGGTAAGATAAGGGATTTCGTAGTGGGGAATAGAGGAGTTTTATCCTCAAGAGTGCAAAGAACCCCTGTGTTTGGAATCACATCAGTCTGAGTTTGAAGCAGAGTGTGTTCTCCCCTTGAACATGCTACCTCTGGTAGAGGCACCTCCAAGCCCATTAGATGAAATAAAATGTTGGGAGCTCTCATCTAAGCCAGATCGAGAGATCCAAGAAGAGACTGGCCAACCTCAGAGGGGGGGCTTAATAAGATCATCTCAATGAGTAAGGCAATGGGGGTATCCTTCGAAGGTTTTAAAAAGGAGGTAATATCTTTGTTTACAGCCATTGAAGCTCAACACATAAATGAAAAGGAGCTAAACAAGAAGACAGTAAGAGAGTTGCAGAAGCTGGAATGGTCAGTTAAGGACTCTCCTAGCTTGGCCAGGAAGAATAATAGCAGGAGGAAGACAGAGATGGTATATCAGGTTACCTATGAAGCTTAAGATACTTTCATGGAATGTAAGAGGACTGAATGCGGCGGAGAAAAAAGATGCCATGAGATCAGTCCTAACTCCTAAGGATCTGGAATCCGGATATAATATTGCTCCAAGAATAGAAAATGGAGGTGGTTAGCAACGGTGTGATCAGGGACATATGGGACTTATAACAGAGTTCAATGGCAGTCCCTACCAGCCAAAGGAAGTGCAGGGGGTATTATAGTGGCCTGGAAAAGTGATCTCCTTCAAATGAGGCTATCCTGGATCAAGGAATTCTCTGTATCAGTATTGCTGTTAGACGCCAGATCTTCCGAAGTAATTCACTTAAGTGGTGTGTATGGCCCGAATAATGCAACCTTATTGCATAAAGTGTGGGAGGGGTTGGAAGATGTAAGACTAGGAAACCAAGTCCCATGGTGTATTGCAGGGGACTTTAACGAGATAAGGTTTACATCGAAGAGGATGGGGGTGCATTCATCCAACCTTATCAACGCAAAACTTTTCAGACTTTATCAACAGATCAGCTTTGTTGGATATCCCTATAAGAGGAGCTGAGTTCACATCTTTACTACTATAAAAAGTACGAAGACCTTTAATGTTTGTCCACTTTTTCTTTCCTAAAAAATCCCCAACCTTCTCTGTATTTCCCTTTCTACCCTTTTGTAACCGCCAACGTACCCTTTCATATCAATACCCTTTCATATCGTTAAGGTACCTTTTCATATCATTAAGTAGTGCGAGTGAATCTGTTGATGATAGGATTCTCAAATTTGATTGGGACTCCCCTAGAAACAGACGAACTCATTGAATCTGTGATTGGATAGAGATAGAGACTGAATTTAGTCTGATTAGTTTCGTTACTTTAATGAGTATGGTGTTTTATTTTTTCTTTTCTTTGTCTTAATTTAACGAATTACCTATTTCTTTTGTGAATCTTTAAGTTTACCATGTTTATTTGGTTGACAAGATACTGTTTTCCATTCTTATCATTCCCCTTTTCCTTGATCTCGATAAATATATTATCTACCTCCACAATTTGAATATATAGTATAACTGGAAACTTAAAAATACAAAACCACAAACACAAACAAACGAATACATTCTAATTAATAGAAATTTTTTTGCAATTGTAGAATACCTTCTTTTGTTTGTTAAATTTTTTCTAATTAAGGTACTCGGATAATACCTTCTAAAATTGTTTTAGGGATTCACTTAAATTACATTCTAAACAATTACAATACATTCAAAGATCTTCATCAATCACATTCGATTTCTCAGTATATACGATTCTAAACAATTACAATACATTTTAGTTAATAGAATGTATACTTTTCTAATTATAAGTCTCATCTAATTCTATAGGATTCGGATAGAATAAAATCAAAATGAAATTTCCAAACAGTGAGTAAAAATAATTAAGACTTATCTAATTCAATAGGATTTTTATACATTATAATTAAGACTTATCTAATTCCATAGGATTTTCATCCATCCACGCAAGAACTAAAACAAAAGCTAATTTCCAAATTATTAAATATTAAAAAATAACTGAAGATCCTTTTAAATTAAAATACTTTAAATTTAAATTATTTTTAGATGATAGATAACTTTATTTATCTATATCTATATTTTACTAAGATATCAACATCTATATTTTGGATAACTATATTTTAGTATATAGTAGGACAATTGAAAATAGGAAGAAAAATTGAATAATAGGATAGTTGGCCGGAATCATATTTTTATTCTCTTCCGTATAAATATATTGAATATACGAAGAGATGTGTGCAGTATAAATATATTTATACTGTTATCTTTATCAATAATGTTCAGTAAATATACGAACAAATGCATATATAATATACATCTCTTCATATATTATCTCAATACAATAAATCTTTAAATATCCTGTTTACTTATATATATATACAATACATACATACATACATACATACATACATACATACATACATACATACGTACATACATATATATATATATACACACACACATACACATTATATATAAAAAAATTAATATTACTACAATATAACCTTTAAATATATTTTTGCTTCAGTATGACCAATATACTACAATATTGTATGCAATATTGTAGTAAATATATTTTTCTCCTAAAATTTATAATTGTTATTATAATTAATCCCTATTCTGTATTAACTATTATTCATTAATATAATCTACTCAAATAGAGTAGAATTAAAATAGTTGTTTGAATGTATCCTGTTCTACAAGTCTACTTTATTTACTACAAATTTTTCTACATTTTTTCTACTACTTGTCATTATAGAATATTGATGACTATTAGTTAACTGAACAAAATCATTTTTTCCAATAAGTTTTATTAAAAAAATTGTTTGTTTGCATATTATTTTTAACTTTTAATCTAAATAAAATTCCCGCGTGCAACGCACGTGCATATTTACTAGTGGTCCAATAATCAAATTGCCCCATCTTTTTCTAAACTGGAGAGATTTTTGGTTTCTCTAGAATGGAAGGCTTTGTATCCGAATTTGGCAGTGGAGGCAATGCCTAGGACGATTTCGAATCATATTCCGATAATGTTAGAATTTGAAAATGAGATTAAAAGAGCTTCACCCTTTCGATTTGAGAACATGTGGTTAAAGGGCCCATCTTTTATTAAGAAGGTGGAAGCGTGGTGGGGGGAATTTCAGGTTGTAGGCAAACGCAGCTTTGTGTTAAGCCGAAAACTGAAGATGCTGAAAGGTGCTTTAAAGAAATGGAACTGGAAGGAATTTGGGAAGGTGGATGAGAACTTGGCACAGATTTTGAACCAGATTAAGGTGATGGATGAGAAAGGAGAAAAAGATCGATTAAATAATAACGAGTGACTATTGAGGGAAAAGCTAAAAGTCGACTTTAGGCGTTGCGCCAAAATCCAAGAGACCTGCTGGAGGCAGAAATCAAGAGCACTTTGGTTGAAATCGGAGGACAAGAATACGAGATTTTTTCATAGAATGGCGAATGCAAGATTCCGGGCTAACTCAATTTGTAAGGAGGAGATTGAAGGTCAGATGCAACAAGGAGAAGACAACATTAGAGCAAAGATAACTGAATTTTTCATTGATCTATACAGAGAAGAGAATATTTTCAGACCTAATGTTGATGGGTTAGAGTTTAATATGTTATCTTCTGAGGAGAGTGATAGGATGGAGCGATCATTTTCAGAGAGGAAGTAAAGGGAGTGATAGACCACCTTAATGGTGATAAAGCCCCAAGGCCGGATGGTTTCACATTGGAATTTTTCAAATCTTATTGGAATGTTGTTAAGAAGGATCTAGTGGCAACAATCGAAGAATTTCATTCAAGTGGTAGTTTTGAGAAGAGTCTTAATGCGACTTTTATAGTGTTAATCTCAAATAAGGAAGGAACATCTAAGTTGAAAGAGTTCAAGCCTATTAGCGAAGTGGGAAGTGTTTACAAGATAATAGCGAAGCTTATGGTGAATAGGCTGCGAGGGGTGTTTCAACCACTGATTTCCCAAACGCAAGGGGCTTTTATAGGGGGTAGGCAACTTCAAGATGCAGTATTGGTGGCGAGTGAATGTATTGACATGTGTATGCGTGACCGAAGGTGCAAAATCATGTGTAAACTTGATTTACACAAAGCATACGACCATGTAAACTGGAATTTTCTGTTGTATTTGCTAGGCCTGATGGGTTTTGGTGTAAAGTGGAGGAGCTGGATACATTTCTGTTTATCAAGTGTTAGAAGCTCGGTGCTAGTTAATGGTTCAGCGGCTGGGTTTTTTCAAAGTCAGAGGGGTCTTCGTCAAGAAGATCCCTTGTAACCACTCCTCTTTACTGTAGTGATGAATCGCTTAGTCAAATGAACACAAGAGCCGGCTGACATTGATATGATTGATGGAATGTCATTCGGGAGATCCGTGTCTATAAATCATCTCTTATTCGCTGATGATATATTGAACCTTTGTGGGCCATCTCAGCAGCAAATCCTTTGGCTAAAAGGTATCTTGTTGTGCTTTCAAGCATGTTCGGATTTGAAGATAAACTTGGCTTAGAGCGAAATGTTTGAAATAAGGGAGATGGAGAATAGCAACATTCTAAGCAGCGAATTTGGATGTAAGGTAAGCAAGCTTCCAAAAACTTATTGGGGGGTCCCACTGGGGGCTGGGTATAAAAAGGTTTCTACATGGAACCCAATAGTGGAGAGGATGGAGAAGAAACTTTCATCATGGAAGGGATACATGTTATCTAAAGGAGGAAAGATTACTCTCATGAAAAGAGTGTTAGCAGGTCTGCCAGCATTCTACATGGCTATACCAAAGATATCGACTTCAATCACCAAGAGATTAGAGCAGATTCAAAGGACATTTTTATGGGTTGGACCCGGAGGAGAAGCTAAATACCACTTGGAAAGGTGGGAAAGTGTGTGTAAGCCAAAGGAAGAAGGGGGCCTGGGGATGAGACCTTTAGCTTCTTTCAATAGTGCCCTTCTTCAGAAATGGATATGGAGATTCGGTAGAAAGGACGGTAACTTATAGAGGAAGGTTATTAATCAGAAGTACAGTTAATTTCATGAAGGCTGGTTTCCATCTGCGTCTAATATGTGGTATGGAGTAAGTTTGTGGAGGCCAATAGCAAAGCTAGTGAATCAAGTTGAGAGAAATTGTAGATTTTCAGTTGGTAAAGGAACGAAGATTCGGTTCTGGTATGACAAATGGTGTGGGGACAGTCCATTGTATGATAGATTCCCGGCTATTTTCCCCATTTGCAGAAATCAGCAAGCCTTGGCTTGTGAAATGTCCTCAGAAACATGGATGTAGATGCATGGAATGTGGAGTTACGGTGCAATCTCTTTGACTGGGAAGTCGGTGAGTTTGTAGAGTTGATGTCTGAACTCTATAGAATACATTTAGGGGAAGAGGACAACACTAGAATATGGACGATGGAGAAATCAGGAAGCTTCTCGGTGAACTTAGCATATAGGTCCATGACTACTGCAGGTCTGGAGTTTTCAGTGCATAAATTAATTTGGACAAGCTTAATTCCAAGCGAAGTAGGATTTTTCCTTTGGGCAGCATCTCTCGATAAAACATGTATTGGTGCAGGAGCCTTTAGGCTGTGGAACATGGTATGTGAAAGGATGGAACTGTCCTGGGCTCAACCTGGAAATTTCAGAATGACTTTGGAGGCATGGAGGTGGTCAAAAGGAAAATCTATTAGGTACCTGATATGGAACTTAATCCCTGCTGTCATTTCTTGGGTCATTTGGGGAGAAAGGAATCGGAGAATCTTAACATAATTATAGAGAGAAATTGGTCATGTTTAGAGAGGAGAGTGTTGAGGCTGATTCATAGTTAGGGATCCTAATGTAGCTTGCTGTTTTGTGTCCCAAATGTTGTGTATTCTGATGGAAGGTGTTTCTGCACCATCCTTGTACACATTTTGTGTACTTGTACCCCTATATTTTCTAATCTAATAATATCTCTTATTTACTGATCAAAAAAGAAAGAACAAGGATCAATAAATGTTTACCAAGAAGAAAATAACTATATAATTGAAGAAAATGTTAAAATATAAAACTAACAGAGTAAATGTAAATAAGGAAACAATAAACTAACAGTGGAAATGTAAATAAGGAAACAATAAAATGATCGAATAAATGACCCTATAGGCTTTTAGTTTCGGTCGTTTGCCTTCGCAAAAGAAAAGCTGCTCCTTGGCAGTGACTGTTCTAACGTCTATAGTTGTCAAGATCGGATTGGTTACCGGAATAGGCGAGGTGTCCTTAATCGATTTGATATTGTAAAAATGGAAGAAATAACCAAATAAATAAAGCAATAAATTAATTTAAACTTAAATCAACAAGAACCATGATGCAAATCACCGACCATGTAGGCAGTTAATGATCAGATCATGGATTCTTGGACTGAGTTAGAAAATAAACGCAGAAAGTAAATAAAATCAAGATCTATAAGTCCTAACACCAACCATAAAGGTGGATTCTATCTAGACCACTAGATCTTGGTGCTCTTGTGTGTACTAGAAAGCGTTTGAAGAAATAAAATTGAACTCCTTATCAAATTCAAACTAAAACAAGTAAATAAGATTGAAAGTACAATATTAAAATTGAAAATACAAATTAATTAAAACTAGACACATAAAAAGAGATATGAGAATGGAGGATTGGAAGAAAGTTAGAAATCTTGGATTAATGTAGGTTTGAGAAGAAGATGGGTTTAAGGACTTATGAGATATGAAAGATTGAATCTTGAGGTTGAACCTTGCTTGGATACTTGAACACTTGGACTTGATGATTGAAAGAAGAAATGAGAAAGGACGACAAGAGAAGAAGAAGGCTTGAACTCAAAATGAAAAACCTAATATAAAAGGAAGAGGAATGGTCTATTTATAGACAAGGAATGATCTTAGACATGAAATAAAACTTTGAAGTCCGGAATAGTAACTTGAATGGTAGAAGCTACTATTCACTTTTTGGAAAGCATCCCATGTGTACAAATGGACAAAACATGCTTGATATGTGTGCCATTGTCTTGTTGATGTAGCTTTATTTTGTTGACATTGCTTTAGCTTGAAGATGTGGCATTTGACTTGATAACATAGCAATGACTTAATGACATGGCTTTGACTTAATGATGACATGACAAATTGAGGACATTGCAGTTGATGACGTGGCAAATTGATGACATAGAGCAATTTGATTTGATATCTCGGCATTGTAGAGTTTTTACTAGCAAATCATCAAATTTGAATTTCAAAATCTTCAGAATCTGAAATGTAGTTCTTTACGGATTCTTCATCTGACTCATTCTTGTTTAATTCTTCTAATGCTTCTAAGAGTTGTTTTTTGTATTCTGCTTGTCTTTGAAGATGTTAACAATACTTGGACTTGACTTTTTTGCATAAGGAATTATGATTGATCTAGCGTCAGTAATTGACATGTTCCTTTTTTTTTTTTTTTTGATGAGTAATGATAATTGACATGTTCCTTGCTGAAGCAATTTTAAAATTTGTTCAATACACATGTTCCGCGTTAAATCTGTCCCACCATTTCACCTTGAATTGTCTTGCAAGTATTGGAAATGGGATATCACTTTGAATAATTGTATAATCCTAACAAAAGATCCATGACAGCGATTTTGGTGATAATGTTTGAAATGTGCAGAATTTGTATTGCTTTGAAAATCAAAAGTCCCAAAGATCCCAATTCCGTTTATACCCATTCCACTTGTCAAATTGTTCAAATCCACAATTTAACCACTTAGGGATGTCATCCATCCCAACCAAAATCCTTTTCTCAAAAATTCAATCCGCAAACCTTCACATACTGGGATTACATTCAAGCCTAATACAATACATGCTTCTTTAAATACTCAAATCACTCATGGTTGTTTTACTTTTCAAAAAAAAATTTCAAAGAATCAATCCCTACATGGTTTTACAAATGGTGGAGTTATCTTGGTCCCATTCCTAAAATTTTTCCCTCTCAAGTTCCCTCCCAAAAAGGTCATCTCCAATTTTTTCCTCAAATTTTCCCTTTTTACAAAAATTTCTGCATGTCATGGACTCATGTATCCTTTGCTGAGATTATACAATTTTTCAAAGTGATACTCCATTTCCAATACTTGCAAGACAATTTAAGGTGACATGGTGGGACGGATTTAATGCGGAACATGTGTATATCAAATCTCAAAATGGCTTCAACAAGGAACATGTCAATTACCCACACTAGATCAATCACAATTCCTTATGCAAAAAAATCAAATCCAAATATCATTAGCATCTTCAAATACAAAAGCAGAATAAAAAAAACAATTATTAGAAGCATTAGAAGAATTAAACAAGAATAAATCAAATGAGGAATCTGTAAAGAACTACATTTCAGATTCTGAAGATTTTGAAATCCAAATTTGATGATTTACCAACAAGAACTCTACCATGCCAAGACATCAAATCAATTTTCCACGTCATCAACTGCCATGTCCTCAATTTGCCACGTCATCACCGTATCATCACCAAGTTAAAGCCACGTCAAGTCAAATACTACATCATCAAGCTAAAGCAATGTCAACAAAATAAAGCTATATCAACAAAACAATGGCATACATATCAAGCAAGTTTTGTCCATTTGCACACATGGGATGCTTTCCAAAAAGAGAATAATAACTTCTATCATTCAAGTTACTATTCCGAACTTCAAAGTTTTATTTCATGTCCAAGACCATTCATTGTCCATAAATAGACCATTCCTCTTCCTTTTATAACAGGTCCTTCATTTTGAGTTCAAGCCTTCTTCTTCTCTTGTCGTCCCTTCTCATTTCTTCTTTTAATCATCAAGTCCAAGTGTTCAAGTATCCAAGCAAGGTTCAATCTCAAGCTTCAACCTTTAATATCTCGTAAGTCCTTAAACCCATCTTCTTCTCAAACCTACATTAACCCAAGATTTCTACCTTTCTTTCCAATCCTCCATTTTCATATCTCTTTTATGTTCACTTTCAAGTTTAATGTCTAGTTTAAATTAATTTGTATTTTCAATTTCAATATTGTACTTCCAATCTCATTTACTTGTTTTAGTTTAGATTAAATAAATAGTTCAAGTTTATTTTTTCAAACACTTTCTAGCACACACAAGAGCACCAAGATCTAATAGTCTAGACAGAATCCACCTTTATGGTCGATGTTCGAACTTATAGATCTTGATTTTATTTACTTTATGCGTTTATTTTCTAACCAAGTCCAAGAAGCTGTGATCTGATCGTTAACCGCCTACATGGTCGACGATTGGTCTCCTTCGTCTATAAAAGGAGAACCCTCCCTTCATTTGAAACCATCTTCTATCTTCTAACTCTTCAATCTAGAGAGCCTTGTCTCTTTCGATCTCCTTCTTTCTCAAGATCAATCACTTTCAAGACCGAGGTTTCAGAAGATCACCCGAGTCTTGTAAGTCCAATCATTTCAATTTCTTACCTTTCATTCAAGTCATCCCATCTTCTACCTTTCGTCAAGTACTAGTTTTAATTATTGTTCTCCATAGTATGTATCTTCAAGTTTAATCGTAGTTTGTTGTAACAATATTATGTACTCTTTTGTGTGAATCAATATTATCAAGTTTATCTCTTCAAATCTCACACTTGTTTAGCACACACGCCAAGTAGAGTATCAATTGATACTCTAATTGATCAATGTGCCGATTAGATCCAGAATACTCTCTCTGGCATACAGGGAGATGCCAGGGTAACCTTTTTTTCCGTAGAGATACTTGGTTCCTTTCTTCTGTTCCGGTAGTGTGTAGCAAAGCCTACTAGATGACCCTTGTTCTAGATCGGATTGATTTCAAAGAGTCAAGGCGGCAGAGCCAGCCATGAATTGATTTGTTTAATTGATTAGATCTTGTAAAAAATTAGAAAACCGGCGGCAGAGCCGTTCGTCGTGAGCAGATCTGTGGAACCACAGCCGTAGCACCAACCACGAGATCTACTTGGCGTGTGTGCTAAACAAGTGTGAGATTTGAAGAGATAAACTTGATAATATTGATTCACACAAAAGAGTACATAATATTGTTACAACAAACTACGATTAAACTTGAAGATACATACTATGGAGAACAATAATTAAAACTAGTACTTGACGAAAGGTAGAAGATGGGATGACTTGAATGAAAGGTAAGAAATTGAAATGATTGGACTTACAAGACTCGGGTGATCTTCTGAAACCTCGGTCTTGAAAGTGATTGATCTTGAGAAAGAAGGAGATCGAAAGAGACAAGGCTCTCTAGATTGAAGAGTTAGAAGATAGAAGATGGTTTCAAATGAAGGGAGGGCTCTCCTTTTATAGACGAAGGAGACCCATGGACTCCAAATAAAAATTTGACATCCAAATAGTAAATGGCTACAGTGTCCCGCTACAATGAACAGTAACTGCCACAGTGCTCCGCTACAGTGAACAATGCTCTGCTACAGTGATTGCTACAGTACTTGTCATCAAAATTTGCCACTTGTCATTGAGGTGAGTATTGCTTTCTTGTTAACAATGAACAACAAAGTCGTCCAGATCATCAGGATCATAGTCTCCCACTGATTCTTCTTCCTTTTGTTCAAATTCTTGGACTTGGGAATCAATTGCTAGTAGGGCTTCTTGCAAGAATTTTTTGTATTGTTCCTTTGTCATTGTTCCTGCCAAACCAGCTTGTACTTGAGATTTTGTCATGAGAAATTGCTCTTGTTCTGGTCCTTTGAGCTGTTTCTGTTTTTGAGTTCTTGCTTGTCCGAGTAACCATTGCTGGATATGGGTTATGGTAACACTAGTGGCATCAAACTTGTCCCACCATTTGGTCCTAAATTGTCTTGATAATGATGGAAAAGGGCTATTATTGTCAATTGTATAGTCCCAACTGACTATCCATGCAAGTTTGAAATTGATATAGACATGAAACAAGGCAGGGAAATTATTGAGATAAGGTTTAGAGTTTTGGAATTGTTTGACAAAAAGGGAAAATCCTTGTTCAATTGGTTCTGGTAGGTTTTCAGGAATGAGACCAAAATATGACCACCATGCTGGAATAGTTTCTACAAATTGGTGTTTGAAGAACATAAGCCATGAATGACTCGTAGGACGGAAATAAAAAGCATTGTACCAGGCTGTGCAATAATCCCAGTAATTAAAATATTGGGGCTCAAAAGATTGAGAGAATCTTCTAAGGGTTATTGGATGATCACCCCATGAAGATAGGTTATGAACTTGGATTATTTGACATGTAGAGTGGGTAACAAAAGGTTCTGGTCCATTGGATTTATAGTGCTTGATTAAAACTGATTTTGTGTCAACTAAAATAAATTCATAAAATTTTTTACTTTTACTTGAAAAACCCATTGGAAATTCATGATCATTTGCAAAAGAGTGATTTTGAAAATAATTGTGAGCACACCGATCAGGATCGGGATGAAAAAGCTCTTCTTCAATAGTAAGTATTGATAGAGTGTTTGATTTTTTCAAATAATTGGATTGACTTGCAGAAAACGATTTTGCTTATTGTAAAGGTGCAGGACCAAGTTTGGTCACCACAATTTGACTTACTGTTGAAGGATTGGCTATTTGCTTGCCTTTTGAATTCTTTCTCACAACTTTTTTAAATTGTTGTGAGTTTAATGCTAACTCTTTGGATTGTTCTAATTGGAGTAACTGAATTTTCAAATCTTCTTCTTCTTTCTCCATCTGGGTAGCCCATGATTGTTTTGATGATTGGATTGGAATTTTAGGTGAAGGTTGGCGGTTAGGAGGATTTGAAATTGGACTGGTTGATTGAACAGAGTTTGGATTTTGAGCAAATTGGGCATATGATTCTGGAGTTGTATATTGTGGCTCTGATGATATGACTTGTTGGGTTGGTTTTGTGCCGGGCTTGAGCTTGGCCCAACTAGTTGGTAATTGTCTTGGCATCTTGGCCCTGAAGGAATTCACGGGTTAGGAAGTCAGGTAAGGAATTATGTTCTCCTTTAATAAATTTAATATCAAAATCGAAAACACTCAATATAGCTTGCCACCTGGTAAATATTTGTTTTGAAGCCAAATTCTTGACATCCTTTTGTAAAACACTTTTTGAAGCTTTACAATCAACTCTTAAAAGAAATTTTTGATTGAGTAAATCTGATTGAAACTTTGAAATGCATAAAACCATTGATAAAATCTCTTTTTTAATTGTAGAATAGTTAGATTGAATTTGATTCCAAGTATCACTTGTGAATTTCACTAATTGTTCATTATTGTTAATTCTTTGTTTGAGGATACCTCCATATCCAATATCTGATGTATCCGTTTCAACTATTTTAGGTGCATCTGGATTTGGTAAAGTTAAACATGGCAAGTGTTTAACTTCTTTTTTGATTTTTTGAACAATTGCTGTGTGCTCCGGTGTCCAGGGACTAGGAGTCTTTTTTAGTCTTTTCCTAAGCAATTGTACTGATTGACTTAGGTTAGAAAAGAAATCTGTAACATAATTTAAACTTCTAAAAATCTTTGTAATTATTTTTTGTCTTTAATTTCATCTGGAAATTTTTCTCCAAACAAGAGAGATCTCTCAATAGGACGAATTGTTCCTTGATGAATAATATGACCTAAGAATTTTGTCTTGGTTTGGAATAAAACAATTTTGGGCTTTGATATGACAAGTCCATTTTGTTTTATTATGTTGTAAAACTGATTTAAATGTTTCCAATGTTGTGAAATTAATGATGAAAAGACTAAAACATCATCAATGTAGATTATTGTAAATTTATCATATGGATTGAAAATATCATTCATGATCCTTTGAAATTCTGAAGGAGCATTTTTCGGAAGGAGCATTTTTAAGACCGAAGGGCATTACATTCCATTCGTGATGACCAAATGGAACTGTAAAAGCCTTTTTGTATCGATCTTGCTCAGTAATCTGGATTTATCAAAACCCAGACTTCATGTCAAATTTGGAAAAGATTCTTGCATTATGTAATCTTTGAATTAAATCTGATTTATTGGGGATTGGATATCTTATCCATTGTAATGCATCATTTAAAGGTTTATAATTTATAACTAATCTTGGAGTTCCTCTTTCGATTTCTGAATTTTTATTGACATAAAAAGCAGAACAACTCCAAGGGGATTTACTTAGTCTAATAATACTTTTGTTTAGTAAATCTTGAATTTATTGTAATAATTCTTGCGACATTTGAATAGGTCTCGCTTTGGTAGGAATTTTATTTTCTTGGAACTCTGGATTGTAAGGTAAAGAGACTGTATGTTTCTTTCTATGCCAAAAAGCATTTGGAATATCAGAACATACTTCTCTTTCTAGTTTTTGTTTGAAAATATCTATTTGTTGGATTAGATTGGGATTGTTTAATTGTTGTTCTATATTTTTATTTTCTATTTCTTCTTTGAGAAACATAATTTGTTTTTCTTTTCTTTGAATTAAATTGACTTCTTGTGTTATTGACAATTGTTTTAAGACATCAATTTCTCTGGTTGACTGTCTAGTGATAAATTTGAAGCTAATTGTCTTATTTTCATGGTTTGTTTCTAGACCATCGTCAGTAACTGTGAACGGTTGAATCAATGCTAAGAATGGTGTTCCTGAAATAACTTGTTTGTTAAGATCGCTAACTAAGATAAATGGAGTTTTAAAACAAATGTTTTCATTGCATATATGGACATTTGACAACTTGTAATTGATTTTTAACCTAACTCCACTTGCCGTATGAAGGTTTTCTTTGGTTTTTTCAAAGTATTTAGAAGAGATTATTCCTTCTTGAATACAATTGAGATCAGCACCACTATCAACTAAAGCAATTGTTTGTAATTTAAATTCCTTGTTGACAACTAGATTGATCTTGATTAGCCATTTTCTAAAATTAACTTTTGAGATTAATCCTAGAAATTGTTCTTGTTCCTTTTCACCTACTTCTTCAATATCTTGAGATGTGGATGCTTCGTCATCCTTTTCTTCTGGAATCCTTCTCATTTGATTATAGGTGAGATGACTTTGAATATTTACTTGAGCTTGTAAATTATTTGTTATGATTTTTAATTCTTTTATTTCTGATTTGATCTAATTAACTTCATGCTTTAAATCTTGAATTTTTATATCTTATTTTGATTCCCTTTTAAATCTTTCAATGATTTCTTTAAAATTGTATGGATTTTTAGTTTTGTCAACAATTTGTTTTTCTAAGTAATTTGTATTTGGTTTATTGAGTGATTGTTTTAGCTTTTGTAATACTAGTTTTTTCTCTTCGGGATTTTGGATTTCATCAACCAGTTCTAATAATATATTTTGTTCCTTGGTTAACATATAAATGCTTGGTTTGATACAACAATTTCCTATACATGGTTTAGGTTTCTCAGAATCAGATTCTGACTCAGTGTCTGAATCTTGATCAAATTCTGAATTGTAATCATCTTCTTGAATTTGATTTATTTGTTCTTCACTTGATGTTTCATAATCAGATTCTGATTGTTCTGACTCTGAATTGATTATAAATATTTTTTTGTAATTGATTTTTCAATTCATCGGTTATTTCTAATTCATTTATTTTTTGTTTTACTCTACATTTGTTTGTGAAATGTCCTACTCTACCACATTTAAAGCAAGTTTTATCCTTACTAAAGTTTTTCTTGAATGATTTTGAAGATTTCTTTGATAAGCTTGGTTTATCGTTGTCATCTTTTTTGGTTTCCTTTTTGTGGTGTTTATTAAATTTTTTATATTTAGATTTATGTGGTTTTGTCTTGTATGACTTGTAACTCCTTTTTGGTTTTGTTGAAGGTGTTTGTATTTTTTCGAAACCAAATTGTTCACAGAAACTTCCTAATTCTTTTCTTGTTGTTAAGCTATCTTTTTTAAGTTTGTTTTTCAATTGTATTTCCGTACATATTGCTAAAGCTTCAGAATTAATTGAAGAGATTAAATCTCCATATGTTAACCTATCGTATGGGATAGATCCTTTATATTGTTTTGCTAATTTTAACTTGATTTTTGCAGACAGCGCCTGAGGCAATCCAGACAAGAATTTCTCTTTCCAGAAAGCCTGGCTACAATCTTCTCTTAATAGAACTTTGGACAAGAACATATCTTTATACCATTTGAAGTCTTGTAATTTTCTACATCTAAGATTTAATAAGATTTCAGAGGAATTGTCTTTTAATTTTGATGGATCTCCTGTGTACATTTTCATAATTGTATAAATTAGAGTTTCTACTGGATTGGATATTTCTTGATCATCTTCAGTCTTAATTGGTTCTTCATTTTCATCAATTTTGACAGAATTTAAAATATTGGCTCTTTCAATATCAGTAAGATAATTATCCCACCAATGTTTTAATTGACCGGTAAATCCAGCTATCAAAGCTTGGGCTATAGCTTGTTCTGACACATTTTCTTGTTTGATTTTGTAGGCTGTGCTAACCATTATCATATGTTGTAATGTTTCTATAATTAAATGTTCAGATTTACCATCTATATTCCATTCGTAAATTGTGTTTGGATGAAATGAAGCTTGGGTAAATTGATTTTTCTCTTCTAATTGCATATCTGGAAAACTAGGTCTGGGATAATAATTCCTAGTGTTTTTCCAATTCATTTCATTTATTTCTAAATTTTCTGGTCTTTCTATTGTATCACAATGTTTTTCTTGACTACTTGATCCTGGTCTAATCCTAAGGGGAGCTTGTGGAACTAGAGATTCTTGTGTATCAGGAATTTGTTGTATTTTCAGTTAAAAGTTCTCTAAGTCTATTGTCTATTTCACGATCAAATTCTTTGATTTCTAATTGCTTATTTAATTGTTTTGGTATTTCAACTGGTTTACAAATTGGTGTATTTTTTGACGTTGAAGGTATTGTAATATCTTGTTTTTGAATTATTGTTTCTATTCTATCAACTTGATTTCCTATTGTATATAAACATTTATTCGTAAAATTATTTTGTTCAATAATCTTGTTTATACTTTTGTTTGTCACTTGTGCATCTTTATCACTACTTTTAACTTTGTAAGGAGCAACAATTATTTCTGTTTGTTTTACATTAAATTTAATTTGATCTTGAGGAGGATGAACAAATGCCATGGTTTTCTCATCTGTACTTTTCCAAATTGTTATCGGTTTTTCTAAGATTGATAGATCAAAATCGAACCAATCAAAGAAATACATATTTGATTGTAATGAGTTTAAAAACTCATAATATTTTGTTTGAATTTGATTTCTCTGTTCTTTAGTGTAATTTTTGAAAAATTGATCTTTTTTTGATTTATTGTTTTAAGAATAGAAATCTTTTCTTAGGAATTCTTTATCAATTGTAAATTGTTTTTCTATCATTTCTATACTAGGATGCATACTAGGATGCGGATCTTGCATTTGAGAGTAAGTTGGAGAAAGGTTTTGTTCTTAGGATTCTTTGTCAGTTTCATCAGGTTCATTGGTTTTATAAGTTGGTTTTACTATGTTTGCTTGTGTCTTTATTCCTGATAAGTTTATTGTTGAGGGAATTGATGAGCATGATTTTCTGGAACTAGAAAAGGATGGATTTCTATTTCCTAAAGGGTTACGACTACATTGTCCTAATTCAAAATTTCTAAAGTTTAACTTGGAAAATTTGATTTCTACACTACCATCTTCATGTTGTATTACATGATCTAATTTTTTGTTTTCTTTCTTGGGTGGAGTGACAGCTAATTGAATATTCCATTCATTGGGAAGACTAACTTCATTCCATTTAATTGTTCTTGGGACAATGATGTTTGAATCTCTAGGGTTAGTTTGAAGGAGAAGAGTTTCTCCTTTTGGGCTCGCAACTTTGACTAATGGATTTGCCATTGTCATCATTGCTTTATAATGTATCCTATATATGATTGCAAATGGGAGTGATCCCGGGAGCATATCATACCCTGTAGATTTTATATTTAAAACTAGGGATTGAAGAACTCCTGGATCTGTTAGACATATTGAAAAATCTGGGAAACAGTTAAAGTAAATTGGACCATTGTACAAGCTTGACTCTATTATTCCTAATAAAGATTCATTGAATTGATTATGCCTACAGTCTCGTAAACATAATAAAATTGCAGTATTTAACCCTTATCTTGTTAATGGTTTGATTGCTATTTGAACCATTCCTATGTGTAAGTAATTGTATTTTTGCCTATGTTTTTCTAATGTTTTATGACTTAAAAGATTGATTTTCTCGTGTTCATTGATTAGGGAGATTGTTTGTTCTACTGTTTTAATTGAATAATCTGATATAAACTTAAAACTACCCTTTTTGTAAACTTGGTCTATTGGAACTTTACGAATTGTCCAATTGTTTAAATCTTTTTCTATATTTATTAAGTTATTTTCCTCTATGTTTATTGTTTGACCCGTATTTAAGCTTCTCTGAGACATGGTTCTCCTTAGATAGTCCATAAGGGTATTTTGGTCATTTAACTTCTACCTTAGTTATCAGTTGGTAGAAGTTATCAGTATCCTTACTCCCGGACTGTCAACGTTTTACGCCTAAAACGGCCTTTATCACACAGAACGGCCTTAAACGGCTACGCGACTTGGGGTCATGCAAGGAATCAAGATACCTCAAACTAAAATATGATTAAACAACTTTTAATACCTTTACTTATATCCTTGGGGAAAAAATGGCTCTGAAATAAGAAATAAACAACAGCGAAAATAAGAACTTTTAAACAACTTTTAATACAACTAAAATATGATTAAACAAAATATATATATATATATAGCATTTTTATATATTTTAGCGAGAGATACTTATATATAGACTAAAAGTTTAAAATTTAAATGCCACTAGAAAGGGTGATTTACGTAGGACTCCATTGAGCTCCTTCCTCTTCTCCTATTCTCCCCCTTTCACTCTTGTGGCGAGTTAACAACAATCAGAGACAAAATGGTACGAACAAGCCCCTCCCTTTCGCCCCCTTTCTCTTTCCCTCAATCTCTATCACGACTAATGTGGAAGACGAAGAGGAGAAGGAGATCAAGTATGTGACGTGCCCTCTCCCTTCTTTCCCCCTCTCTTCTTCCTCTTCAATCTCCCTTGTTTTTTTTTTCCTTCTTTTGCAGATTTTAAACGGCATCTAACGGCATGCCTCAAATGCTGCATGTTGTCAAAACTCAGTGGATTTTGTCTAGCACTAGGCAAAATGCCGCCTATGCCAAACAAAATCGAGCAGTTTGTGATGCCTCATTGGAATCCTTTGGGTTCCGTTTCGTTTTCTACTGAAACCGGCGAAATTCTATCGGCAAGGAAATCACTGCTCCAGGATAACTAGGCAAAAGTCCTGAATATATGTGGCAACAGCTCTCCATCCACACATGGTAAAACCTTTGTCTATACACGTACATAAAGGAAATGTCAAGCAAACACATGAACAAATTACACAAATAATAATTCTTCAAACTTATTTATATCCTCTAGCTAGATTTTAAGATTAAAAAATATATCATTTTCTTACTAGGCCTAGTAGAAAATTCCTTGTCAAATTACCAATGATGAAGGATGAAAATTCTCCAATCTTCACACTTAATGCAAGTAACTTGATTTCGATATCTCGTTTTCTTTTCTCTAGTCTTGTGAGCTTATAGAGATTTCTCAATTCTTGTACATATCTTTTCATAAGTTATCATATGATTTTGCTTTCAACCTTGCTTTTACCGTCTTTAGATCCATTTTTAAAATTCTATATTTTTGAAATCCTAAAAGCTTTTAAAGAAGTAGGTCACTTCATCCCATATTTGTGCAGACATTACTTTTATATCCCACATCTCCTCTACCAATTTTTTAATCAAAGTGTTAAATATTTCCAACTATATGTAAGCATTCATGATGATAGAATATGTGAGAACCATGTTGATGAACCATTGTCATTATTGAAGTAAAATAAATGTATTTATTCAAGGTTGTTGTTATAAAGAGAGCAAATTCAAATCAACCAAAACAGTTTATGACACTTTTCCATATTTAATAGATCTGAATTAAGGCTCAAACAAGTGCAACATGAGGGAATGCACACACATGTTTCATAATATAGGAAAAAAAATATTGATTTACTGATAGAAATCAGAACTCAGATGTAATATCATAAAACATAAAATATCAAATATTTGCTCAATGATTTGATTTGCTTCCCTAGATAACTAATCAGATGCGTTAAGCCATAGACTTGTTTTCAAGTTTTTCAAGTATATAGCGCTGCAAATTAAATGTCAAAGCCCTCAAAATAAAAACAAAAACAAAAAAGGAAAGAAAAATTTTATAGAATGTCAATATAATTAATGAAGCAGGAATAGAGCATACTGGTTTGAAGTTTTCATGAGCACAAATCTGAAATTGGACGCCTCTAACGACTCCTTGGGCACGCCAATAAGCCCAACAAAATGCTCTATCGCATCCTAAGCCTACAATAGACATGGAAAAAAGGGACAATGTTCACATGAGTAGAATAATTATTTTGCTAAGCTCAGCCAGAATGTAACTCAAAAAATTAATCAAATTACATCCAAAACTATCAGGAAAATAATATATTTAATAATTTGATACAAGCGAAAAAAGCATGTACGTTTCATCACCGTGGTGTATGTATACTTGTGGGAGTGTGGGTATCTTTATATATGCACTATGTTTACACATACTTCAACAAGCCGAAATAGCTCTGATGGTTAAGAGTCCTTACAATGTTGTGGGACATTAATATCAGTCCGGGATGGCATCATTCCCCCGCAAGCTTGGCATTGTAGATGAGCAGTCGTCTGATTGCAATGGAACCCCCCAATGTCAGCTACTGCATATAGTGCATGAATAGTCTAAATTATTAAACTCAGATACACAACAAAGTAAAAATACATCAGAAACACAAACAAGTGACTAACATGGACCACTCTACACTTCCCAACATCAACTATTTCTGATACAAAATAAAGATTCTCCCCAAATACCACTCACCAAGCAGATCATTGTATGCCCCCACCAACTAATCAAAGTGACATTAATCAGTAATGAACAAAAATACAAATTACAAATAACAAAATGCAATAAGCCAACTATTTCAGATGGCAATAAAAATATTACTCGTCCATCCTAACCTGTCAAAAAAACATACCTTCAGTCACATAACAAGAATCGAAATCCTTTCTTACTGACTCCATTCAAATTGTACTTAGTATTTCTCTTGCACTCTTAGAACATGATTAAAAATAATAACTCATAGGCAAAGTTACTGAAATTCTATGCTCATGACAAATGTCAAGGAGTAAATACTTTCTCAAAAACAATAAAAATCTCAATATGTTCATACAAACTTCAAAACCATTGCTAAAGCAACTATTCATGACTAGAAATGTGAGACAACAGACAATACAGCACAACTAAAAACGAATAGAATACAATTATTAATTAATTGACTCTATTCTATCAAATATTTTTTCATCCCATCAAAAAATATAAAGTAAAGAAATGCCATGAGAATAAACTATTGAACAAACTATAAGCTTCCCAATTAATCAATCTTTAAATTACTAATTCCACAACCACACCACCACCCCCTCCCCCCAAAAAAACAAAAAAAACCCGCAAAAAAACAAAAAGGCTCCTGAGTAGCCACTGTTTTTTCTCTAATAATTGAGTAAAACAACATGTTAAGAGTTCAGAAGAAAATAATATAGAAGATTAAAAGGGAGCACTCCCTTTCAAAGAACAGCTTTGGTTGTAGACCTATAGCCTTCTACTATTTCTCAAACCTCAAGTCAATTCCATTGTTCAAAGGTAATCCGGCTGGTAAACTCCATGGAGCTGAATACTATAAAAGCTGTTGAGGCTTCTATGGTTACAATGCATAAGCTGAGGAGCATAAACAAAGCAAGGGCATTAATATGGCATTACTATAAATTAAATAATGGAATACAAATGAATAGGGAAAATTTATACATCCTCTTTTCTAAATTTTAAAAGTAAAAAATAAAATTCTTTAAGATCACTAAGATGGCAACACATCCTAGCACTTCTCAATCTAGTGAATATTTTAAAATTAGGGAGAGAGAGGGGTTGTAGGAAGAGAGGGAGAGACTCCAAACAATTAGCGGATTTCTTCATCCAAGGTAGTAATAACTATTCAAATCCCAAAAATATCTAAGCTGTGTTTGACGGCTGACCAACATCACAAATTTGATTCCGAATTAACCATCGAAATTTCATTTATTTCTCATTTCCATCGAAATTTAATTTATTTTTAAGCTGTGTTTGACAAACAACTAGTCATATTCTCATTTCATTTATCTCTGAGTGACATCCTGGCTGTCTGAGTGGGCGGCTGTGATATGGACGGGTGAGAGACCTAGGCAAGCTATCACAATGGTGAGCTACCAAGAGGGGATGTTCATATTGTTGGGATCCCACATCGCCAGGATACAGAAAGGAGACTGTGCTATATAAGTAAATCATTGGATCTCCGAGGTACGAGGCCTTTTAGGGTTTAAATAAATGGGGGTTAAATCCCTTTACAACCCTCAAGTTCAGCGTGCTCAGATGAGTAGTGCTATGATGGGTAACCACTAGGAAGTCTTCCTCGTGTTATACCCGGAAACAAATACGCATTGTCCTATGGGGGAGAGTACGTAACATCTTGGCTGTCTAAGTGAACGGCTGCGATGTGAGTGGGGTGAGAGACCTGGGAGAGCTACTACAGTGGCAAGCTACCAGGCGGGGATGAGCATATGGTTGGGATCCCACATCGCCTGCATGTGGAAAGGGGACTATGATATATGAGTAAATCGTTGCATCTCCTTGGTACGAAGCCTTTTAGGGTATAAACGGGGGTTAAATCCCTTTGGAACCCTCAAGTTAAGCGTCCTCAGATGAAAAGCAATGCTATGATGGGTGACCACTAGGAAGTCTTCCTCGTGTTATACCAGGGAATAAAACCATGCGGGCTATGGGGCCCAAAGCAAACAATATCATACCAAGTAGACTCAGGATGTTACACTTTGCCACCCCAAATATGATTACTTGAACAACTGTTTGTGGAAATAACATTTTTTTTCCAACTGAAATTACTCTTTTCTTTTTCCAGATAGATTTATCCAACTAAAAATTGGCAAAAAAGGTGCTTGGAGCAACCGGATATTATCTAAAACATCTTATAATCCTAACCTCCTTCAGGGGGGAAAAAAAAGATACTGGATAATCTGCTACCATTTTTATCCAATACAACTACAGTACTCTGCAAAGGCCACAACAAACTTGATGCACGTAATGGGTTGTGACTTTGCATGGACAAAAGAACATCTGCTACTTAGGCGAGGGAAACTCTACATGTGGCTGTAGAAATGACACGAGCAAAATACTAATTAGAGAGGCCAATGTCATTGCAGATCAGCTAGTGAAGCATGGGACAAGGAGACAAGACATTTACATCGGGCCAGTTTTGGAGGAGTTTACAGCATTTTGTTCAGAGTAGCAACAGCTTATGGTGTGGGAGGGATTCTTTTGGTTCTTTTGTATACTGTAGTGTTCCAGTATATAGTGGTATATGGTATATCGTATCCCATCCTCATTAGTGTCAGAGGCTAGGGATGGGATGAGGAAATCCATACATATTTGTATTTACTACCTTTTTTCTAGTTTAATACATATCATTACTTATCAAAAAAAAATACTAATTAGAGAGTAACGAGTGCCATTGCTTAGATTGCCTCTAAGATGGACATATGAGTAACTTGCCACATGGTAAGGCTGTTTTAGATTACTACATTTGGCACTTAAAGAGTGACATTTCTGCGATAGTTTGTACTTAATGCTCAATGATTTTTTCCTTTCTGCGATAGTTTGAAAAGATTTTTCTAGATCATATTCATGCATGTTTCATCATTTCTTGAGATATCGATGCATGTGCCAATAACTTTCACAAATTCCATTACACAAACCCCTGGCATGGTCAACCGAAAACTCTTTCATGTGGAGTCAACTTTTTTTTTTTTACGAATAATGAAGAATATTATATATAAAACTTATAGAAAAACAATATAGGCAAGTGGACCCATGAGATATGGGGACCACATATGAACTTACAACTAAGGATGGAAATTTCGCTAGCTAGATCCAAAGAAATTTCGAGGAAATTTCACCGAAATGAGGGAATATTTCCCCACATTTCCCCAGTGAGGGGAAATGGAGAAATATGTGTTTTCTTGTTTTTTCACTTTTTCTTGTATCTTTTTGGTTTAATACATTCATAATAAATGCATACATGTGGAAATCTAGAGAAATCTGGGGAAATTTCACTAGATTTCGCTGACATTTCGCAAACTTTCACCAATATGTTGCCAAAATCAAGGAAACTGAGGAAATCTAGTTTCCCCCAAACATTTCGTGTCGCTGACCAACACAACTTCTCAGAATATACACCTCAAATAACAAAGAACCTCCTCCCTGATCACTGGTGCCAACCCCTGATAACATCTGATACGCCCATCCCACTAAACTCTGATCCCACAAAACTCTTTCATGTGGCATCACTTCAGACACCATTTTTCAGCCACAATGACATCTTCCACGTGTTAGTGACACCTCAATCTATTGTTCTCCCCAAAGCTCAATAAAAACACATAGATAAACCACACACACACAAACACACTTTTTTGCAAATAGTAAGCCCTCCCTAGCAAACATATGGCACTTCTCTGAGCCCATGAGGAAAAATATATTACTAAGGTCTTATAAGGTAAGCCTCCAGAAAAATGTCAACCTGACTAGATAATTCAAACCACCCAATTGGGCCTCAAAATTACTGACCATTCCATTTGATACAGCTCAACTCAACACAGGCCACTAGCTACAACTCAACTAACAAATGTCAATACACGTGCATAGCTAAATATATAAAAAAAATATGCTACACGTTTGCACAAAAAATGGAGCCCTCCTTATTTGCACCTCAATATGCAAACACATGGCATTTCTTTTGCCCATAATCATAATATAATTAGAAAAAAAAAACCCCTTATTGATATCTATGAATAGAGAGACTCTATGCAAGAAAACAGCTCAATCCAGCACATGAAAATATCTAATGAGATCCTCGAGTTGTTAACCATACTACTTGCTACACTGCAACTCAACAATACATGCAAGCGAACCTACATAAAACATATACATACACAGATAAATGATGAGTTCCACATTTGTAGTAAATATGGAGCCTTACCTATTTGTAGCTTAATGACCAACTACTGTGTCAACAAGGTAAGCCCCCATGTAAAAATAAAATTAAAAAAAAAAAACCGATTGGAGAGTTGAAATCATCTAATAGTGTCCTCAAAATGCAAACCATGCCATTTCCTGCAGATCAACTCAAAAAATACACACATGCCATTTTCCACGACTCAACTTGGGTTTCCACACGAACATATGATAAAAGGATGAGTTCCCCATTTCTAGTGACCAGTGAGCCCTTCTCACATCAAAATGCCAACAGAAGGCACTTCTTTAGGCCTAGAAAAAATTCCTACTAATGTTCCTGCAACACATGCTTTCATGCGAAAAATCAGTCCAATTAAATCCTTAAAGCCACCCAACGAGACAAACTGCCAACCATGCCATTTGTTACAACTCAACAAACACATAACGTCAATTGCCACAACACAATGCACATATGCATAAGATCATTTCCTTATTTATAGCAAAAAAGGAGCCCTCGAGGCACCTCATTTGTCCCAAAAAGAAAAGAGGAAAAATCAAATCCATAAAGTAAGCCTCTATGTAAAACAAAAATAAGATAAGGATCCTTAAACCATTTAATTGGACCCTCAATTTGTTTACCATGCCATTTGCTACAACTCAACAAATAGACATGCCCAAAACACATGTACACACACACAAACATTTATAGGATTGAGTCCCTTATTTGTAGCAAACAATGAGCCCCTCCTATTCTCACCTCAATACACAAAAACATGGCACTTCTTCAGGCCCACAAAATAAAAAAGAAAAATACAAAAAAAAAATTACTACTCTGAAAGTTGAGCCTTAATGCAAAAAAAAAAAAAGCATAAATGGATGCCTCAAGTTGTTGGCCATACCCTTTGCCATAGCTCAATAAATACACATACACGCACAGACACATTATATTCACAAAATACAATATAACAGTTAGCGTGTGCACATAAAAATTGATTCATGGTCAGATTTCAAGTAATAGTGCTAGTTGTGTTAATAAGAGTTATAGGACCTAACATGGAAAACCTGTGTTTGTTAAAAGTCCAGGTCACATAAAACCTGCATCAAACAAATGGCTAAATAACTAGTATGAAATGATATATCAATGGCTCATGGTCGATCTAGCACCACATGGCTATAAATCTCTAAACAATGTAGGCAAAGCAACACTCTGAAAGTTGTTTGCAAAGTGGGCTTCCAAAATATATCAAGTGGGAATTCAATATGGATAAAGAAATAATTTGACTCCAACAATTTCCAGCACCCAACAGCCGTGTTGTCAACATAAGGATGGGATCAAAGACAATGCCTTCAAATTTGCAGGCCCAATTCATTTGTTATAGTCTTATAGACTTATGTTAATCAGTGTTTGTAGTTTCAACGGCAAGCCGCCGAAAATTCGTCTTTTTTGAAGTTGCAATGCATTTCGTAGCTAGAAAATCGCCAATTTGTATTTCTTGCATTTTTTGCGACGTGACGGTGAAGCGGGGTGGCGTGCCGAACGAAACGGGGCCAAACAGCTAAAACAGGAGGAAAGCGCAAATTTTTTTACCAATTTATCAAGGTGTGCGGCGTGCCAGTGAAACGAAGCGATGTGCCAATGAAATTTGGCGAAACTTCCCCAAGATTTTAAAAAACAAAACTCTCAATTTTTGTCTTTGTTGATTTTTCCAATGTTTCGACGGCACACCGTACCCTAGGCAGAATGCCCATTGCCACCGAAATGGTAAACCTTGATATTAATTCACAACTTATGAGAAAAAAACAGCTTAGAGATTTGGGACACTACACAAGTGATGCAAATGGCTTTACACGACATTGGAAGCTTTTAGAGATTCATGTATGAGAGAGTACAGGTGACCATTGCTTCAGAAGCATCAGAACACACCTCAATTTTGAGTCTTTAGACCAGACATTGAGATGCTAAAAACTGCAAAAAAACATCAATTTTGGTTCTGTTTAATGTCTTATATCTATAAAATAAACGCAAAGTCATGGGATTTATATACGTTTTCGAAAAAAAATTAGTTAAAATACAAAAATAGCATCTGTCTATGATGGGTTTTCTATATTTTGTCCGGATTCTGGATTTTTTTTTTTTTTTTTTTTTTTTTTTTTTTTTTTGAAGTTTTGGAAGAATTGAGAGTATCTATAATTGCCTTGGATGACTTGTGATACTGACATCCAACGTAAAATGCACTCATTATGAATAACTGTCCAACTATGGGAAGACTAGTAATGCCTTTACTTTTCTGTCCTATGTCATCCACAGGTAATTATATCGATTAGTTACAGAACATAAAATCTAGTTTCTGATGACTTTTATTCCATGAGTCCTTGATCTTTTCAGACACAAAATGCAAAGCAGAAATTTTAGACTGGCTAGGGGCCCTTGTCCTACAAACTGGGGCAATTACTCATATCGTATTAAAAATACACACCACTTTCTTACAGCGAAACTAATGACAAGTAATAACAAAGCAAGATTAAGACCATATATGTAAAAGCTAACAGCAGAACAAATTATTGCGCTAAGGTTAAAAACTGAAAAACAATGTCCAGAGACAAGATTTTCAGGCTGTTAATTACCACACTGAGGGCACCGAAAATTATTACTGTTAGTTTCCTCATCTGATGGTGAGTGCGGCCTCTTACGAATTTTTCCAGTTCTCATAACCTGCACAAATTACACCTGTACTCAGAAATTTTTGCAAGCATTTCCAGTGTAATATCTAATTTGAAATTACAACAATGTATGAAGGAAAAAAAAAAGGACCAAGATAGCAAAAAATATCTAATTATCTACAAAAGCAAAACAATAGAATCAGGTAAAAATATTAAAGCATTAACAGCTATAGTTGAATATCAGAAAAAATTTCTCAGTAACCGTATGCACAAAATTATCTAAAGAGCAGAAAAATACAACTTTGACAACAAAATCAGGCTGGATATCAAATAATCTACTGAAATAGTGAAAACTACAAAAAAAGTAAATAACTGTATGCATGTAAACCATAAGGCGAACAGTAAACATGACTTTTTAGCTATTCTATTAAGTCAGATCGATGTCATAAATAGCATTATTCTTAGTAATACCATGCACAGAATCATAAAGGAGATGCAGTATGGAACTATACCACTCAGACTTAACATAGAAGACGGGGAAAGGAGGAGATAAAGCCACAGAAAAGGGGGGTGGAGGTCAGAGTTCCAAACACACAAGGTGACCAAAACAGGAATGTGGTTCAATCTTCCAGTGAACATGTTGATCATCCCAGGATGTCAGGTGGAATATTCTGATCACCCAGGATTCAAGAGGGCATATAATTGCACAACAAACAGACTCAACAGAGATAAACTGAGGTTTCTAGGCAGATGATTAGTGAGAGCTAGTAAAGGAGATTCCAGTTTGCGGAAATTTGTCAGGAAGGAAGATGCAGTTCAAGTATAACATATTGATATGCATGCTTACATATTAACACTCAATTTGAAGAATAAAGCCATGTCGTCTTATTTTGCCTCAAATTGATAACAACAAACGTAGATATATAGAGATGGATATATTACATAGAAGGTTTGTCTGACTTAAAGACAAAATAACATAAATTCTGTTTTGGTAGAGTAACTTGAAAGAGTCAACCAAATGAAATTATACGGAACTTAGTCGATCAATCGAACACAAGGTCCACAGACTACAAATGGAGCAGAATCCTCCTTTCCGTCCATGTTGATTGATAGAGCAAAAGCCAGGATGTTTTACTTTCCATTTTCCTGCTAGTGCTACGTGGAGATATGCAAGTACTCATAGAAAAATCATCTAAACCTCATTGTTTTCATGTAATGAGCCAAGACATTGAATTATTTCATCTATTTTCATGGCCCCACTTCATTTGATACCAAAATAAATTTCGGGCTAGAGGTGTTAACATCTGTTCAACTTCATGTCTGGCGAGAAGAAAACACTCAGCCATAGATTTAACAAAAAGCTATATGAAAACCCGTGCATACATATGTATAATTCGATGACATCACATGAATTGGATCAACCTAAAGAGTCAACAAAACTTAATCGGTTGTAACTTTTGGTTTTATATTTTAGTTTTTCTAGGTCATTTGGATATCAGAAAACAATTCTTGACAGCAATTTTCAATATATCATTATCATTAATAAAATCTCAGGCTTTTGTCATATAGTACTTTTTCAATTGATGTAATGTAATGATGTGAGCTATAATTGTGTCCTGTTTTTCAATAAAAATCACAACATTTATCCAAATTTTTCCTTTGAAAGACCAAATTTTCCACTAAAATCAAAATTTATCCATTTCAAGTGGAAAGAAATTTGACCAATGAAAATATTGGGATTAAATAACAGGAAAAATTTATCCCATTCAAGTGGAAAAATAACAAGATCTTTGAGAATAAGGAAAGATCTCGGGATGCTTTTTTCAAATACTCACTTAGTTTTATCCTTTATTGAGCATCTGCTGTGGAATCTTGTAAGGGATTGAAATGTCATGATGTATTAATGTGTGAGGATTTCAATGACTTGTAGAGGATGGGGAGGGGATGAGGATTATGTACACCTTTGGTGTACAGCAATGTATTCTGTTTTTAGCTTCTTTTTAATATAATTTTTCATTACCAATCAAAAAAAAAATTTTGACCAATGAAAATTTTGAACTTGAACCCTTCAAATTGTGACTGGGTTTGTCCTGCCACCAGTAAACTTAACGGTGAAATGTGTCAACAAAACATTTCTATTTTTATCGATTTGAATTAAAAAAAAAATAGGCATGTGTTCAAGTGACAACCTCAACCTATTTCCTGCACTTTTCTCTACTTTTCCCTTATGCATCCCAAGTTCAATTTCCATAACCAAATCTGCAACGTAATCCAATGTCATGAAAGTAAATTTTCGTTAAGTGCCACCTCATTTTTTCTCCCCATTTCCTTTTTTACAAATGGAAGATGCAAGAATGTCAGCTAAGAGTCATTTATATAGGGCACAGTAAAACAAGAGAAAGGATTCAGTTACTTTTAAAATGAATGCATCATTCAACAACAAGCACCATTGTCTCAAGTATAAAAGTACAAATCAATTTGAGCATATTCGTCGAATGAATATTGGAGGTGAGTGAAGCTGTGCTCTTTATCATTTAAATATTATAAACTACTTAGCTAAAAGATTACTCACAAGATTTGATTTTATTGATGCATTTGCATTTAAAATTGCAATTTCTTCATCAGAACACCTTAATGTAGCATCGCAATGTAGAATATCCTACACCAAACAACACGCATAACACATGAGTTTCAAGAAATGAATTATACAGACAAAATAATGGACCCACTAACCACACCTTACAAAATTAAAAAGAAAAATTGAGAAACATGTACACTGAAAGCATGAGATATAAATCCACATATTTGGAAAAAAAAAAAAAAGACAGCTAGATAAAATCAGCTCAAAAGTTAAATTGATAAAGAGATCTCAGAAGTATTTCCATTCAATGAAGAACATATACTTGGCAGGTGGACAATACTCGCAAACACATCCAGTAAGATATTTCATATTTAGATCTTACGTAATGGAGGGGCACCACATCCATGAGGAGCTCTAAATTTCTCTATTTCAAGAGGAATAAGTAGGCATCCACCAAACCAAGTATAGCTCACCTTTGTCTTTCTGCATGATCCAAAGGTTGACCACCCTTGTCTGGAGCATTCACAAATTTCCTTCACCTTTTTTTGTATTCTCCCAAGAAGCCACCTCCTACCTTCTCCCACTCTCTCCAAAATCGGTCAAAATTGACCTTCTTTCCGTTTTTCTTTTTTATTTTTATCTTTTACAAGAACTTCCTACATTCCAGTTTCTCTTTTACACATCACAAATCAAAATTTCAATTTCATCTTTTGATTTTTCATAAATACCTAAGCTTCATGCTTGTCTTTCCCATAAGCTTAATGTCTCTTGTTATTTTTTTTTTTCTTCTTGTGATTAAATTTGGGTTTTTTTAGAATTTGTTCTTTTATCAGTTCAATTTTTTTCTCTAACAGATTGGGATGCAGTAACACGATCATGTTGCCAACCTCAATTAGTAGGACAAAGCATTTTTTTCTTTAATTAGCTCTAATTTTCTTAAAAATGATTCAGTAGAATTAAGATAAAATTTGCGCATGGAATTAACCCTGTACAAACTACCATTCATTTAATGGCGTGGAATTAACTTTAGATACTTGATCGCTGCTACATGACACAATCAACAAATCCGTTTCCTGTACTTCATTTACCCGTTTTTGGATTGAAATTTATCTAATTCCAGGTTCCTAAAATTCAATACATTCTTGCTCATCGAAACACTTTATGTTGGTGGTAAACATTTTACATGTTATTTAGGAAATATTGAATATTTTCTCATTCAATTTTGTGGAGTACTTGGAATAAAATCAAATGAATTTAGCCTAATTTGTCACCAAGATAACCGCCTAATCACAAAGGCAATAAATGGGGTCTACCACATAGCACCACCTAAACATTTAAAAATTTTAGTGATAAAAGATTTGTATTTGGTGGCTTAATAATCTTAGATACCGATTAAATATCGATATGAAAAGTATGAATCTTTAAAACAAAAATATGTTCACATAAGAAAATAATAATTCATATTCACGATCAAACATGCCTTTTGGAGACCACAAATGATGTGCACATGGCATAAGTGAACATCACAGCAACGTTTTTATTCTTATGCATGATGAAGTTCTATGAGAACAGGTGAATTACCCAAATTTGTGTGGATTGGCATCAGTCAGGAATTAACAAATGAAAATGCTCTTGAAAGAGTAGAGCAGAAGAATATGATTCCAGCCACCAATATAAATAGTTGAAAAAAGGATTGGATGAATTATGATGATTGATGACTTGAATTTCGAAACAAGTATGCATACACTAATACCAAAGGATTGAAGGCCAACTATATGTGGTTTTATTTGGATGTAAATAATAAATAATAGAGGCTAAGAACGGAAAATCATATTTCTATTGTATGAGATAGAAACTAACAGTCCGTTACGTGAATTATAAACAACGTAAAAGAGAAAGACCCACATGAATTTGAAGAGGCATGACTTAAATTTCACAGAACTTTGCAATACAAATGGTTTATCATCTACAAATTCATCAACTCGCCTGAGCCAATTTATAAGACTGTCTAGTCCAAAAATATCGAAGAAGAAAGATTCAATTACAAAACAAACTTGATCTTCTTTGGATGGCCATAAATAAATGAATCACAGAGCAACGAAAAAGTATCATATATCAGATGATTAAATTCATCTCATGAAGTTGGGATAAGATATTTGCTTATCAATTGATTGATTCATTCATAAATTATGCAAGCAATAAGATCTAAGTTTTTAACTTTCGTACCTGCAAGCCCCATTTCCTGCCAACAGTGGTTATTTATCAACCATGTCAACCTATATGGAATGCTTTTTTGAAACATGTGGAAGAAGAATTCAACTTTTTTCCTCAATTATAACTTTTTTCCTTGGCAGATACACTATTTTCTTTCACTTTTTACCTCTAAACAGAAATCAATAATATATACAAATATCTCAGTAAATTTCTATCAATAAACTCTAGTTCAGGCAACTCGCAAATCAAAAGAATGGAAAATAACTGCAAGGGATACTCTTAGTATAAATATGGTTACAGCCTTCCCTTCAATTATCAAATAAAGATATTTAACTTATTTCACTAAAATCTAAATACATGTTTTACATCTAAAAAACCTTATTCAAATTCATGTAAAATGTTGCCCCAATCATAAGGGAAATTCGACATACCAAGCTCACAAAAACATGATAACACAAAGCAATCAGAAAGAGCACAACATTAAGCGATTTCACCACCCAAAGGGGTCCCTCCTTAAATTGGGCTTCATCATATTCACCCATTAATGACAAGCATTCCATTAAATCAAGGGCAAAGATCACAAAGCCGCTTTTCAGTTTCAAGCATTCTTCCTTCTCATATCAAAAAGAATTAAATGTGAATCCAAAGTACATTCATATGCTTTTGTTCCAAATGTAAATTACCATATCAGTTAGATATTTCCCCGCATTGGATGGCCAAAAACATACACAATGCCCACCTAAATCTAAAAAGGGTGCTTAAAAAAATATATTTCATAAGCATCTTAAATTGACAACCTCAAATCATCACCCAAATACCTTGGAATATTAACAAACACCTACTTACATAGAAGGGGCATGTGATATATTTCAACAGCCTTTCGTCAAATAAAATAGGAGAAATCAAAAGTTACTGGCTCTGTCATTTCAGAAAAAGCCATATAAAATAACCAAGCGGCTCATTTATCCCATCTTCACAATTCTAGTTACCAAGGGTATTTGACTTTATCAACATTCAGTGGGACAGTTCCTGAAGGGTAGAAATGTTGTGCCGTCCAAGATATGATAACATGCCATCAATATATGATAGAGGATAACAAGTTCTGATAAATAAAATCTAACATGACAAGAATAAAGAACGAGATGTTTATGATATCAAACAATACAAGAAACTACCTCTTCAATATTATGCAGAAAATGGTTCCTTCCAACAAAATGCACAACTCCTCGACACTGGGGACAGAGAACAGTTGACCGTTTCCCCTGACACCTTCTTAACCACTCTGAGAAGCATCCATTGCTTGACAAAATAAGGTGAGACTTGATTATGGAACCCAACAAATCAAAAAGAAATTCTGTTACCAGAAGTAAGTTCATCATTAACATACCAGAAGTTGTGGAGACAAGGAGCAACAGTTACAACATCATGCCACACATTTAGGCATATGCTGCATTTTGCATGCTCAACATCTAAAGATATCTAGAAAAAACAAAGGAATAATGGGATTCATCATAACAGAAATCACAGCAGATGATCCAAAGAGGAAAAAAAAACAGTGGCAAGAGGAGACCTTCAATAGCTTCGTGGGTGGCTCCTCTGTTGGCATTACCTCAAATCTAAATATCAAATACCCTGGAAAAATCACAGCGCAAAATTCAAGGTGACAGAGAACATAGAATGCCATCTAAACGCAGTAAAGATAATGGAAATGATTCATTGCCTTTCATAGCACAAAACAATAGAAATATCTTCATATAGATTTTTCTTTTTTTTTTTCCTTTTTTTTTTTTTTTGTGTAATCTTCATATAGATTCAGTTATATGAACATCCAATGCTATGTGTCAGAACCCCAATTTTGGGGGTTTAATTTGCAAAACAGAAAAGGAACTTTTTCAAATAAAAGTTGGGAAACAGGGAGGAGTGAAAATTTTAAAATTAATTTTTAAACCCTGAACTTTTTAAAAATATCAAAAAGGGAATTAACTTTCTTGAATTTACAAAAGACTGCCCCTGGAGATTCAATGAACAAAACTTTCCTTGTTTTGTTTGCAGGTTGCTATTTTGCAACCAAAAATTAAAGGGAAACCAAAAATTAAAGAGAATGGTTCCTAGGTTAAAAGAAGAAGATCTAATGAGGAATTAGAAGGTTTCTTTTAGGTTTTAGCAATTTTGGAAGTTTCCCATTGCTGTAAATTCCCGAAATCTAAATCTTTGCTGGCTCACACCTCTCTTCCTCAATCTCACAGATTTCTCTTTTTGATTTTCTCTTTGATCTGGAATCTTCCTTCTACAGCTCTTATTCCCTCTGTTCCATGAGCAATCAACCCCTAAAAAGGGGATTTCTTCCATTTCGAGAGGAGTATCTGTTGGGGAAATTTTCAGACCTCTCTCTCTCTCTATCTCCATTGTGAGCAAATCAGCTTCTATAAAACGAAAGCTTCTACCATTCCGTTAAGGGAGAAAAAAAACTTTTCATCAATTCGGGGGAGGAAACTGGAATCAACGGCAGAATCCCTCGACTCGTCTCTCTTCTCTTTCTGACTCAGTCTCCATCTCTTGTAGTTTCTCTCTGTCGCAGAAAACCTCTCGCACATCACTCTTTCGCCCCATCTCTCTCTGTCGCCATTTTCCAACTTGTCGCAGCCTGTCGCAACTCTCCACTGCAAACTTCTACAGCTGCTACCACGTTACTGTGAGAATAATCTCATCCAGTCGCAACCTTCTGCCGCAGCTCATCTTGTTGCAGTTTCGGTTAACGCCTCCTATTATACTTTCTGCAAAACCAGCTTACAGGTGAGTGCTGTAAATCCCTTATTATCTTCCCTTAGTCAATCGCAACATGTTCGTTAAATTCATCTGTCTGAAATGATGCCTTGGTGATTGGAGATATAGGATTTCTATGAGAGATTGCTGCTGTTTTAATCGAATGTTTTAGTTGAATGTTCCGGTTGTAATCAGGATTGTTTCAACTCAGTAAAATCATTATAGATTGTTCTTTCGAAAATTCTATACTTTGTGTCTTTAGTTTCTTCGAATGAGAAAGAATCTGAGTTTAGTTTTTAGATGTGGTGGATAATTCAATTGTTTGATTGTTTTCTGGTATTTAAAAAACAAGTTCATCACTGGGATTAGTTCGCCTATTGTTGTCATTATGAAATGCAAGCTTCAATGAGTCCCTATTACGTATTTATGTATATTATTCCAATGACCATTATTTTCAGATTTGTTAGTTAGGATTTGTAGTTTACTTATTCCATTATTTTACAGATTATTTGTCTCTCATACCATTTAATCCATTCTAGTAATATTATTTCCTTCATTAAGGTTTAGGTATCTTTTTAAAAGTAAAAAATGGAAAATAAAAAATATAAAAAAATTAAATTAGAATCTTGTATTTTAGAAAATCTGAATTTAACATTTTATTTGTAGGAATTTAAAGTTTAGGAATTTTGTATATATAGGATTTTGGCAAACTTAGCTTTTCAGGATTTATAAATATTAACCAATTTAGAAACATTTAAAAAACTAGAAACTTTCCTTTTTAATATTTAGATTAGAAATTTGTAAAATTTTAGAAATAATTCTTTTGCATAAAATCTAAGAACTTTAGAAATATTTCCTTTTTAGGATTTTTATATTAATAAATTTAGAAACCCTTAGAAGTTTAGAAACCTTCCTTTTTAAGAACCCTTTTTTAGAAATCTGTAAAGATCATTTTTTAGAAATATTTCCCTTGTATCAAATTTAGCAAGCTTAGAAACTTCCTTTTTAGGATTTGTAAATATTTTAGGAATTTGCAAATAAATAATTTCTTTTTTGGGTGAAATCTAGATAAGGTAACTGGTTCATTGAGCCAGGGGTGGTTGGGTGCCTAACACCTTCCCAACCACTTAATTGAACCCCTAACCGAGAAATCTGGTTAAAACCAAATTTGAAACTCTCATGTAATTAATTATTTCTCTTGGTGTCCATCCACACCCGAAATTGAACCATGGATGGTGGCGACTCCATTGACCCGAACTAACCCCCACAGGCCATGTTCCCACACTATGAATGGTTAAATTCAACTAACAGGTTACGCGTAAAGATTTGAATTCTTCAACAATGAAAGTTCAAGAGAAATCAGATCATAAGTTATTGAGACCATAAATAAAATATAGGGAGCACAGCCATGGTGGTGGTGCTGGGGTGGTGGTGTGTGGGGTTGTGGTGGTGGTGGGTGTTCCTAGGGTGGATGTGTGGGTGGTGTTGGTAGTAGTAGGTGATGATGGATTTTCTTTTCTTTCAAAAATCTCTACAGCTGTGTTTGGAGCCTTGGATTTGAGGCGAAAAGAAAAGAAACCTCAAAAAGAATAGATGAAAAGAAAATTACTGATTTTCTTTTCTTTTCTAGTGTTTGGATGAGATGAGAAATGGGATGAAAAAAGTATATATTTTGATAAGAGGATGGGTTGGGGTGGTGGTGGTGGGTGTTGGTGGGGTGGCAATAGCAGCGGCAGCGACGATGGGTGGTGGCAGACAACGATGGTGAGGGTGGGGGGTGGCGGCGGTAGTGGTGGTGGGTGGGGGTGGTGGCGGGTAGTGGCGGTGGTGGGTGGTGGTGGTGGGCAGTGGTTGGTTGTGGTGGTGGATGGTGGTAGTAGTATGGTGGGTGGGTGGTGTAAGTACTACTCACTGAGTAGTAATAAGTGATGGTGAACTTTTCTTTTCTTTCAAAATCTCTATCTTTTTGGAGAGAATTATTTACGTTAGAGAGAAAGAGATAGAGAAAATCTAATTTTCCTTCGCTCAAACCAAACGAGAGAAAAGAAAATTTTAGCATTTTCTTTTCTTTTCTTCCCAAATCCAGGTTTCAAAACGCAGACTACCTTTCAAAAAAGAAAATTTCAGCATTTTCTTTTCTTTTCTCCCGAAATCCATATTTCCAAACACAGCCTAAAGGTATGTGGATTCCAACCACTTTGATTTCATTTGGAAGTTTTAGATTAGAGAGCGCAAGAAGACTGATTCATGATGAAGTTTTAGAGTACATTATTGATTTTTATTTGGAACAATATCATTATTATTCATATTGCATGTAATAAGGATTTTGAACAGTTGTTGTAGATCTTGACTCTCTTTATTAAAGTTTTAGGTTTCATTATAGAGATAACTGTAAACTAAATGCAAGATCAGAAAATTTCTGATAAATTATGATGATTCTTGGATCTTATATCAAATTCTTGAAGTGAGAAATCAACTCTGATCAGGGGTGCATCTCGGGTCGGTTCGGGTTGAGGTCAACCCAAAACCAAACCAAAAATATCTATAGTCAAACCAAACCGAACTGAATTGAAAACCGAAATTACAAAACCAAAAACCGAACTGAAAATAAATAGAAAAACCAAAACCCAAACCAAACCAAACCGAATTACATAAATAATATTATATATTATAATATATATGAATTCAGTTCGGTTTGGTTTAGGCAAAATATATGAATTCGGTTTGGTTTCGGTTCAGTTCAGTTTAACCGAGCATCCAACCCAAAACCGAACTAACTTAGTTCAAGTAGGGATTTTTTTGGACCAAAACCGAACCGAAGTCAGTTTGGGTCGGTTTTAACCAGACCAAGTTGCACCCCTAACTCTAATGACTATGAAAGATCCTTGATATTCTTAATTATAGGAGCTTATAAATCTGCTAGAATTGATTAAAAATTCATTTATAAAGTACTGTTTTTTTTGGTAAAGAATAAAGATGTAGATATTAAATCAAGAAAGGTGGAATTTACAGCAGCAAAATGTGCATACAGGAGAAACCCATACACCCCATGCCTATACCCCAAAACAAGTAAAAAACTAAACAAAAAGCAACAGCCTAATCATCATAACACCTCAACAGCCTAATCATCATAATACACCTATGAACAGCATAATAATGTGACTAAAAAAAACCCTAATCCCCCATCATCTCCACAAACTCCCTAGAAGAAGCCCTTATGAATAAGTCTACTCTTAATATCCCATACTTGGCCAACCGATCTGCTACAGAGGTAGTCTCTCGAGGCAAATGACTGAACAAGGCACTCAACTCACATGCAAGAGATCTAACTCTACTGATAAAATGTGAAACCCTCCAAGAGCCAATGTCATCGCTGGCCATCCATCTAGTGATGGTAAGCTCCGCCCGTATGGAATCTCTAACACCAATTAGACCATTGAAAATAATAGAAACACCACCCATGTGGCCACAAAACACACCACCAATACCTAAAGGACATGGATTGCCCAATGAGCATCCGTCAATATTGACCTTCACTGCATTATCCGTTGACACCATCCACCTACTAACACTAACCACCTGAAGTGGGGATGAGAAACAACAAGCTGACTCCCTAAACACCTAAAAGATACTCATACCACCAAACTCTAACCACAAAAAAACCACAAGGCAACAACCACCAAAATACACTCAAGCACCAACTCACTAGTCAAGTGTCTATCATGGAAGATCCTACAGGTCCTCTCCATCGAAATGAGCAAAACCATTGCATGAAATAGGAGCTCATAAATAATACAACCCCCTCCTCCCTAAGCCCCAACCCTCCACTTCTCAAACCAAACTCCAAAAGATGCTTGCTCAACCAAAGAAGCATCTATCATCTGTAATAGCCGTATCCAAATGCCCCTGGCAACATGATACTAAGTAAAAATGTGGTAAATACTCTCCCCTGCCTTGTTACACAAAAAACATATATGTGTTGATAAGGCAAACCTCCTCCACCCCCTCTGAATGCAATCAGCAGTGTTAATCCTATAAAGAAGAGCAACCTAGAAAAATGCCTTGATCTGTGGAGGTAACCTAGGCTTCCATAACTAAGAGACAGTGAAAGATGCAAGACAATTGAAAACATCTTGGCGAGAGATACAAAAGAAGGATTTGCAAGGAAAAACACCTGAACAAAAGGGGACCAAACAACTCTATTTCTACCCGACAAGTCGAGAAAAAAGTCCGAGAAATCAAAAAAAGAAGCTAACTCCTCAAGCTCAACTAATCTTGGATCTCTCCGAGGACAGAGATCCAAGATAAACCATCTGCTGACCATGAAAAATTATCAGAAACCAAAGCATCAAGCTGGCAGACCAAGGAGAATAAATGTGGGAACTCAACCGATCAAATACCGGCCCCACTACAGATCAAACCCAAACCGTGTAGAAAAGCCTGAGAATTCACATATATGAATATGGGGATAAAAGGCATGTGTCAAACCTATCAGAGTTTTCCGTGGGCAAGTTCCCGAATGTCATGCCCTCAAGTTAATTACCATTATCACTCTTCCTGTATTTGCTGATGACCACTTGGTGCCATAAACTAACCTGTTCAGATTGAATTGCCAAAGCCACTTGGCCAAAATAGATTAATTACGAGCCGCCACATTGCCAATATCCAACCTTCCTCTCTCCCAAGCCTTACACACCCTTTTCCATTCAATCAGATGCATCTTATTAGCTCGCCCACCTTGTACAAAAAAATATCCTTTTATGCTTTCTCAAGAATGCCCACCACTCTCTTAGGCATACGAAACAAGGACATACAGTAACCAAAAGATTAGCAAGAACCAACTTTATTAACATGATTCTACCCTCAAAAGAAAAATAATTTCTTTTCCATAATGCCAGCCTTCTAACTCAATTTTAAGGGTCCTCCATCTATCTAACTCTCCTCCTCCTTTAGGTCTAGATTTTCAATGAAATCTACCACCTCCTTTTTAGAAATTACAGATCCAAACCAGATTTTGATTTTCCTTCTCAATTTCCTTAAAATCCTCATGAAATAGAATCCTTTCCAAAACCTTCCTATCCTCTACTTTTTCCTCCCACCAATTCTCTAAAGGATCTATCGCTTAAGTACATATTGGCCAATCTGAAAGGAGCGTTTCCAAATTTAGTCCAGGGTTTAGTATCTAGGACAAAGGGTGTGTGATTAGAAGCATTTCTAACAAGGGCATGAAGCATAGCAGAAGGGAAGAGATCATCCCACCCGGTCGGCACTAGAACTCTATCAATTCAACTACAAACCGATACAGTTTTCATTTTAGACCAGGTATATCTATCCCCCATTAGATGGATATGAATCAATTCCTATATATTGATAAAGTTCTGAAAGTCCTTCATACACCTTGATATTTTTGTATATCCTTTCTTTTCACTCATTGACTTAATAACATTAAAAGTCCCATATTACGCACTATGATAGACTCCACTCCCTCCTTGCATTCTCCAATTCCTAGGTATAAGTTGTAACTTATAACTAATGGATTTATATCACCTCCTAGGGGGAGGAGATATATCAATATAGTGAGGAATATATGACATTAAAAACATACGATAAGTTGTAAACCCATTTTCTTTGAAGGTTAACAAAAATCTCACTCATCCATTAATGTCGCCACCATGCCAAAACATGCAAATTATGCATATTTCTTTGTATTTCTATTGTTTTCATCACAATTGCAACCAATGTTTACAATTTCATGATATATCAGAGAAATATGTTTTTTTCCAGGGTATCGACACTAAATGACAAGGGAAATGTTCCCCCACATTTCACATCATGTCTCAAAATTTCGATGAGATGTCGCAAAATGCTATCACTTAAATTTCACTTGTGTCCTGAAGTCACATGAGAAATCAAGTTGAGATGGCACTTAAAAGGTGTTAGTCATATACATGAGCTGGCTTATGTGAACTGGCATGGGCAGCTGGCCTATGTGAGCTGGCCTTGACTATTAAGGCAGCCCTTGATTTATGGAGATGTATATATGCTAATTAGTATTCTGTATATATGATGATTAGTTCATACCATATTTAATTAGGTTTGTATATATACTGATTAGTTCATACCATAAATAGTTAGACAAATTGTTGTAATTAGCTGAAAATCAGCCATTATTTTCTATATAATGATAACGAAACCCTCTATTGAGAGGCATCCAAACCATTTGACATGGTATCAAAGCCCTCATTTTAGATTTCCTCTTCAATTCTTTTGAGTATTATCTCAGTTAAGGGTTTTCTTATTTTCTGGGTGTTTCGGTTGAGAAAGTCTTGGTTTTGGGGTGTCGGAAACCTCTATAGAGGTTCTGTCGGCATTTTCTTGTGGGTTGTTGGAGTTCTAGGTTGTTGAAACTCTCTTTGGTTTGTTTTTGGAGTTGTTTTGGTCAACAGATTCAGTCACTGGGGTTTTTTTTTTTTTTTTTTTTTTCTCGGTCAGCAGATTCTGTCCTTGGGCCATCATCAATTTTCTTGTTGTTGGTTTGTTTCCTGGTGATCGACTTCTTGTTCGTGAGAATTGTTGTGAAGACTTGCTGTCCAGCGGGAGTCATGTCAAGTGAACATTCAATTGTTTGCTTTAATGGCAAGAATTACGGCAATTGGGAATTCCAGTTCAGGATGTTTGTGAAAAGGAAGGAACTTTGGGACATTTGGATGGGTCTTCTAAGGCTCCTACTAATCCCAAAGAACTTAGTTCATGGGAAAACAAGGATGCCAAAATTGCTTCCTAGCTACTGAGTACTATTGAACCATATATGGTCAACAATCTTCGTTCCTTCACTACTGCTAAGGAAATGTGGGATTATCTCAGGTGCATTTATTATCAAGACAACACTGCCCGGGAATTTCAATTGGAGGTAGAGATTGCCAACTATAAACAAGGTAATCTTTCTATTGACCAATTTTATGCTGGGTTTCTTAATCTGTGGAGTGAATATTCTACGATAGTTGATTCTAAAGTCCCCAAGGAAGGTTTAGCAACACTACAAATAGTTCATGCAGATACTAACAAGCTTCGTATCTCTCGAAATGTGGTTTTCTTTGAAAACCAATATTTCTTCCAATCTCTTGTTTTCATGATTCTGCTTCTGCTCCGCTTGCTAAGTTTGATGATGTGTCTTGTATTTTTGAACGCTTTAAGCCCAGAGCTATGTAACAAAGATATCGTCCACCATCTCCACTGCCTCCTTCTGATACTGAACCTTGACGATCTTCTCGAGTTTCACGCCCCCCGAACAGGTATGGGTTCTCACATACTGCTCATCAAGCTGCCCTCAATACTAATTATGTGCCCAAATCTTACTCTCAGGCTTTTACTCAAGCGTGTTGGCGGCAAGCTGTGCAAGAAGAACTTCAAGCTTTTCAGGACAATCATACTTGGGACATCGTTCCATGCCTTGATGGAGTAAAGCTCATTGGATGAAAATGGGTATATCATCAAACTTCGGTCTGATGGAGCTATCAAGAGGTATAAAGCCCGTTTGGTGGCTCTTGGGAATTGTCAGGAGTATGGCCTTGATTATGAGGAGACCTTTGCATGTGTGGCTAAAATGACTACTGTGCGAACCATTATGGCTATAACTGCTTCTAAAGGATGGTTTCTCAGGCAAATGGATGTTAAAAATGCATTCTTACATGGAGATCTAAAGGAAGAAATATATCTGACTCATCCTGGTATGTTTACTCACTTTTCCACTGAGGTTTGTCGGTTGAAGCAGTCTCTATATGGATTAAAGCAGGCACCGTGTGCATGGTTTGAGAAGTTCCGTGCCACTCTTCTTGATTTTCATTTTACTCAAAGTCAATGTGATTCAAAGTCAATTTGATTCTTCTTTCTTTCTTAAGAAGACTGCCACTGGATTTGTTGTGCTTTTAGTATATGTGGTGATATTGTCTTCATAGGATCTAATCCTCGATTGAGCAACTACAACAGCATCTCAAAACCATCTTTCATATGAAACATCTTGGTCCACTACAGTATTTTCTTGGTCTTGAGTTGCATTCCTATTCTAATGGTCTGCTTCTGCAACAGCACAAGTAAACCCAAGAGATTCTAACCTTGGCTGGTCTTCAATCTGGGAATTCAGTACTTACACCTTTGGAGGTTAATGTGAAGCTTTGTCAAGACGAAGGCGAACTATTACCCAATCCATCTATATCGACAACTTGTACGGAGTTTGAATTATTTGACAATTACTCGACTTGATATTTCATTTGCTGTATGGCAGGATCAATCAGTTTATGCAGGCTCCTCACCACTCTCACTTAGCAGTTGTACGACGGATTTTTCATTATCTCAAGGGTACATTTGGTTGAGGTTATTCTATTCCACTAGGAATTCCTTACAGCTAACAGGTTGTAGTGATGCTGATTGTGCTGGTTGTGTGCATACTCGCTGTTCAATTATTGGTTGGTGCAAGTTTTTTGGTAATGCTCTTATTTCTTGGAAGAGGTAGAAGCAGGATCGAGTTTCAAAGTCATCTACCGAATCCAAGTATCGTGCTATGTCATCAGCCTGTTCGGAGATTGTGTGGCTTCCAGGTTTGTTAGGTGAAATTGGTATCTCTCAACTCACTCTTACTCCGCTTCATGATAATAACACAAGTGCTATTCAGATTGCTGCCAATACTATATTTCATGAGCTGCACCAAGCATATTGAAAAAGATTCTAATTCAATTCGTGAAGCACTTGATCAATGTGTGATTACACTTCCTCACATTTCTATCGAACATCAAATTGCTAATGTTTTTACCAAGGCTCTATCTCGCCACCACCATCAATTCATGATTGACAAATTGATCCTTCTTGATCGACCAACATCAATTTGAGGGGGGATGTTAGTCATATACCTGAGCTAGCCTATGTGAACTGGCATTAGCAGCTGACCTATGTGAGTTTGTCTTGACTATTGAGGCATCCCTTGATTTATGGGATGTATATATGCTAATTAGTATTCTGTATATATGCTGATTATTTCATACCATATTTGGTTAGGTCTGTATATATGCTGATTAGTTCATACCATATTTACTTAGGTCTATATATATACTGATTAGTTCATACCATAAATAGTTAGATTGCTGTAATTAGCTGAAAACCAACCATGTATTATGCTATTATTTTCTATATAATGATAAGGAAACCCTACATTGAGAAACATTCAAACCATTTGACAAAAGGGTCACTTTCTCCTCATTTCTTGGCATTCTTGCTTAAAAACTTCTTAGATTTGGGTATTTGGGCAACATCTCCTCTCCTCATTTCTATCCTTTTCTCTTTATGTTTTGTTTTTTTGGATGTTTTGGATTTATTTCACACCCATGTAAGAATTATAATTGAACTAAACCCAAAAAAAAAAAAAACACATATTTCCCCCATTTCCCCTCAATGGGGAAATTTTCCAAGATTGCTATAGATGTCACAAAGCATGCCAATGAAATTCAAAATTTAAAACCTTGATTGCAACAATTTAATCAAGAACATTAAATTAGAAGTGCTTTGCATTTTGTCACTAAGCTGAAAATTCAAATTTTATCACTAAGTTCAAGATGGGAGTTGCCTTGTTCATTTGTTTGGAATTTCTGCCTAAAATTATAAGTGTTTCACATGACGGATTGCCTTTGGCAACTGCTAATATGACAATTATTTCAGACTTTTCTTAAAACAATTTTAATTTTTAAATATATTTTTTAGTATAAATTCCTATAATATAATAAAAATAATCTCTAGAAAGTAATCAAGCTTTAAATAGCTTTAATCTAATAATTAAAAAAATATGTACACCCAAACTTCTAAACAAAGAAAAAGAGCTGCAAATCCTTTAAATTTCATAATAATATAAATGAATTTTACCAATTCAAAGACTCAATAATAATAATATAAAACTCTTTTATTTTAAAAAAACTAATGTAATAATTTTTTATAATATTAATAGGATCATAAATTACTCCAATGTTTTCAGACTTTCATATAACCAAAATACCTTTACTTTAAATGCACTTTTTTGCATTATTTAAGATTAACTTTCCATCTGATTCAGGGTCCTAAATTCGCAAATAAAACCTTTTAAAAAGATTAAAAAAAGGAGTTGTTTGATGATTAAATAACTATTTTTTAAATTTTTTGTAACAAGAAAGAAGAAACTTTAAAATTCGATAGTTTCATTTGTACCCATACTAAAAAATTTATGTACAATTATTTCTAATAGTAAGCATATAAAAAGGGTCCTAACCAACAAATATAGATAGAAAGGCCTCAACGCAATAGGAAACATTTAAAACACATTTTAAAACAAATATTAGAAGATCTATTGGAGACTAAATGCATATTTCATTAGAAATTTCTAATTCTAAAAGTACCTTGTATTGTGAAACCATTCTGATATTCTAAAACTCAGAGGCCGTTTGGTAACGTTTTTTTTAAAAACAGTTTGAAAACCAAAAACAGTTCCAACTGTTTTTGGGTTTTTGAAAACAGATGACAAAAAACTCGTTTGGTAACAACTACTGTTTTTGGGTTTTTGAAAACAGGTGACAGAAAACCCGTTTGGTAACAATTGATTAAAAAAAACGATTCAAGTTTTCAAAATCAACAAAAATGCGTTGTTATACAACATGCAAGCCCGTTAAACTATAATAAAATTTTTATGGAAAAAATAAGCAAATAAAATTAAAATCCCATACCAAAAATTAAAAAAAAAACCAAGTCCCCTTCCTATATCTACATCCTAAACAACTCTCATACCATTAGCTATTTCTATTTATTTAAGGTTTAAAGACAGTATTAATTTTATTATTCTTAAAATCTTCATTATTTTATTATTTTATTATCCTAGATAAGAAAAATTAATGAAGGACAAATCTTCATAATATGAAGATCAGTGCCGATTTGAAGGACAAATCTTATTATTCTTAAAATCTTCAAAATATGAAGGATCGGCACCGATTTGATGAGAGCCTTGCATGTCGTTTGCTGAAATCTTGCCACCAAAAAACTAACCTTTTGTAGGAGTTAATGTCATCTTTCCTTATCCCCTCAAAGTCTAATTCTTTTTTTTTTTTTATGAATAATAGTAGTTTCATTATATAAAATTATAAATACCATGAGAGGTGGGTATATAGTCGAGGGAGCAAGCCCTTGAAATGGAACCTGTTAGTCAAGTTACATAAAACACCCAGACCCAAAACATGTTAGCTTCCCTCACTAGTCAAGGTTTCCCACACTCTTATTATCTCATTCATTGAGACTCACTGAAAGTTTTTGTACACTGACATTTGTCTACAGACAATAGAAGTTACATCCTTCAATTCTTCGTAACTAACAATTAGTAATACCTTTCTCTCAAACAATTGAGAACAAGTGTCATTTATTATTGTTCATAGAATTTTTTCCCCAAAAATATCCTTAAATGACTTATAATCCTCTCTAAATACTTTCAACAAACATTACAAAATGTTGACGAGAAGTCTTTGTGAACAGTAAAAATACATTTGTTTTCATTTATTTAAAAACTTATCACTAATATTTAATTATGAAAAATTAGATGTCTGAATCCGAATTACTTTTAGAAAAATACCACTAAAAACCAACTTTCCCTTCCGTTCTTACCATTTCTGACAAGACGCCTGAAGAATTTGTTTTTTTCTCCAGCAACTATTTTATCGTGCCGCCGGACTGATGAAACTTACAATGGACCACTTCGGGGGTTATGGATTTCGGATTCTGATAAGATTGATGCCTCCGATTCCGATTCATCCTTGGATGGTGATGGGTCCTTCAACTTTACTGAGGGCCCAATGTTTTCCTTGTTGCCAATCTCGTCATATGACTCCATATCTTCATCTTCGAGGTCCCTCATAAGTTAAGATACGTCGATGATCTCGAGCTACTGTACAAGGCGATTACTGAAACTCTTTTTCTGATTTTGGTCTTTGCAAACAGACGTGCTCTCAAGCATTACATTGGGATCCAGAAATTCGTCTGAGACATTCACGCAAAGAACTCGACTTTGTTTCAGAGGCGCTATCGGTCGAATCGATTTCAGTTTCTTCAAGAATCTTCCCTTCATCACTTCCTTCGGCCTCCGCAATCAATTTCCACAGAGCAAAAAGGCGAAAAGAACTTGAAGAAGAGATGGTCTGTTGAAGACCCAGATGAAGAAAATGAGGGAAAGAGAGAGAGAGAAATTAGTTTGAGGAATGTGACGCTTTAAAGGAGTAGTCTCCTTCATGTCTTCCCTCCCTGTGCGCTCGACGAAGAGAGAAGAGAGGTTTTGTATCGAAGAGAAAAAAAATAATTTATTACAAAAATGCCATTCAATAAAAAAAACGGTTCATCGTTTTTAAAAACGAAAATTTCGGTTTCTGAAAACACGATTATTTTTCAACTGTTTTTTAGAAAAACGGCTTGAAATTATTTTCAACCAAACACGTTTTTGGTTTTCTGTGTTTAAAAACCCAAAAACGGTTTCTGAACACGTTACCAAACAGCCTCTCAATCTCAGGAAGATAATTAAAATAGAATAATATTTTTATTTTTAATTATCAAACACTATAAAATACCAAAATTCTAAAAGAATTAAGTAATTAACTATAGATACATTAAAGTTATATATCAATAAACTGATCCAAATGAATAAAATATCTTTCCATTGAATCAAAATTAATTCATTAAAATAATCATTGTTTGATTTACTGATCAAAAAAATAATTAGAAAATAGTTGCTTATAAATTTAACAAATAGTTAGCCCTATGGAAGCCAATCTCCACATGCATGGCACATTTCAAATTGTTACTATCAATTAAATGGCCAAATTGATTCCAACAAAAGCAATTTGGAATAGGATTCAACCGCTTTGATGGGATCAGCCTTTCAGTGAATCACTTGATTAGGAATTACTTCACAAACATTTTTACAAGACACCAATGGTGCATCACCTATAGCACTTCTATGCCCTAGAATCACTTCATAGGCCTCAAAAATCAATGCTAAACACGCCTAAGTTGAAAATAGATGTCGATATACAAATTGTTTGCATCATTTATGGTTTTTATTCATTTTATATTTTCAATCTCATTTCAATACACAACGATCAAATCCTTTACAGCCCAGCCTACCGCCACTCCAAAATCCTCATATGTAAGCATCAAATATGGTTGAACAAGCCTAATTGTTTATCAGATGAGTAAATAACAAGCTAACAGCACAACTGAATCCAACCATTACAAGCTACATAAAATTAAAAATTAATTTGAAGAACAAAAATAAGAATAGCTTGGCAGTCAAACACATTTAATTTCCCATCTTATTTTTCTTACTATAAAATTTATCTGAAACTTCATCACTATGTTTTTTTTTTTGATCGATAATGAAAAATTATATTAAAAAGAAGCTGAAAACAGAATACATTGTTGTACACCAAAGGTGTACATAAACCTCATCCCCTCCCCATTCTCTACAAGTCATTGAAATCCTCACACATTAATACATCATGACATTTCAATCCCTTACAAGATTCCACAGCAGACGCCCAATAAAGGATAAAACTAAGAGAGTATTTGAAGAGAGCATCCCGAGATCTTTCCTTATTCTCAAAGATCCTGTTATTTCGTTCCTTCCAAACTGCCCACATCACTGCCTCTGGTGTTAGCCTCCAGAAGACCTTGAAAGGAGAGTCTCCTTTTGAGATCTTCCAACATAAAAGAAGTTGAGAAACGTCTTTAGGCTGGACCCAAGCTACTCCAAATCTGGCTAAGAACACATTCCAAACTCGGACAATGAATGAGGAGGTGATTGACTGATTCCGCATCTGCTTGGCAAAGACTACATCTATTAGGAAGTTGCCATCCTCTCTTCATCAAATTATCCAAAGTCAAGATTTTCTCCAGCACCGCTATCCACAAAAAGAAACCTACCTTTGATGGGAATAAGGGTTGCCATAACAGACTATGGACCTTGAAATTGAGATTCCGCTTGCTAATAAACCCATACAGGCTCTTCACTGAGAAAACTCCATCACTGCTCCTTGACCAGCTCATGAAGTCTTGATGAGAATCAAAATCCTTCCCATTGATGCACTCCAGAAACTGGGACAATTCTTCCAACTCCCAATCATACATACCTCTTCTGAACTGCAGGTTCCATTGTGTGCCTCCCACTCCTTGGGAATACAGATCAGCAACAAAGGCATGTGGGGCTGTGGATATACTATAAAGCGTAGGATATTGATCCTTGAGAGCTCCACCAGAACACCAAGGATCCGACCAAAACTTAACCCTATCACCCCTCCCCACCTGAAACTTTACACCTGCCTTAACCAGGGGAGACAATCTGCATATGGGCCTCCATAAGCTGCAACCGATTCTCCCATTCACTTGATCTGGAAACCACCTTGTCTCATCATAGCCATACTTAACAACAATTAATTTCCTCCAAAGACTATTTACCTCCTGGCCAAACCTCCAACTCCACTTCGCCAAAAGTGCTCTATTGAAAAGCCGCAAATTCCTTATACCCAAGCCACCATCCTCATTTGAGTTACAAACCTCCTTCCAAGAAACCAGATGATATTTATTGGACTCCTCCCCTCTTGCCCATAAGAAATTCTTCTGCAACTTCTCAATTGCCCCTAACACTGATATCGAAGCTAATAAAACAGAGAGCATATAAGTTGGGTGACTAGACAAAGAACTCTTAATCAAGACCATCTTACCTCCTTTAGATAAAAGGCTCCCTTTCCAAACCGACAACTTCTTTTTTCAACCTCGATAAAGTTGGTTCCCAAATTGATTTAGATTTAAAAAACGCCCCAATAGGAATTCCGAGATAAGAAGTAGGAAATGACCCCAAAAGATCAAAGAAAATAGAAGAATTTCCACTTCCTCCAACATCAAAAAGCTCGCTTTTCTGAAAATTAACTCTCAAGCCCGAAAGAGCTTCAAAGCAAGTCAAGATTGATCTTACCACAAGAACTTGGGAGGCTTGCGCCTAGCAAAATAGCATAGCATCATCCGCAAAAAGTAAATGAGAAATAGATAACGAGCCTCCTTCCACCTTCACCCCTTCAATAAGCCCCAAATTTTCCGCCCTTGCCACCAATCGACTAAGAGGCTCCATAACCAGCAAGAAAAGTAAAAGGGAAAGGGGCCCTTGTCTCAAGCCCCGTGATGACTGAAAGAAACTAGCCACCACTCCATTAACCAAAACAAAGAAAGATGCTAAAGAGACACAGATTTCCATCCAAGATCTCCATTTGGCCCCAAAACCCATCCTCCTCAAAATATACCATAAAAACTTCCAATTCACATGATCATATGCCTTCTCAATATCCAACTTGCATAGTATCCCATCAACACCCTCTCTTTGAATGGAATCCACGCATTCACTAACAATCAAGACACCATCCAAAATTTGCCTCCCCCCTATAAACTTAATATAATAAGTAACACTTTAATTAAACTTAATATGACAAAACAAAATAAGTAACACTTTAATTATTTCTCAAATTTAATTATAAAAAATAATTACTAAAACTAAATGTAAATTAACAATATAATAATTAGATAAAGATACAGATAGAGTACATATACATAAAATAAAACTGACGTGAATAGCCTATTAATTTCCCCATAAAATAACATATTACAATGGTATGCTACTTCTTTTAATAAAGTAAATTACTATTAATGAATTTGCAAATGTGGTATCAAAACATATAAACGTTACTCGTATATTTCACCATTTAGTTATTTTATAAATTAAATTAGTAATGGACACACTTCTCGAATATGAGAACATATTTTATTTATAAATCTTCATATGAATGAAGTCATGCATACACACACACATATAAACTTAGATGTTTACACATACAAATATATTTCCTCAAAGAAATTATTTAGGTTCCGATTGGTTCAATTCCAATTTATGAAGAATTGGAATTGGATAGAATTAAAATTCTTGTGATTGGATGATTAGAGAATTAAAATTTAGAATTAGAACTCTATAAGGAATTGGCAGAATTAGAACTCTATAAGGAATTGGCTTAAATTCCAATTCCATCCATTGTTTGAACTTATAAAATTCAATCGACTAGAAAACCAAAAAGTATTGGACATCACTTTTGGCCTCCAGATCTCATGCATAATCATTATGAAAACTCACATCAAGTTTGAACCTCAACATGCATGGAAACTGTTAGAAAATCTTGTGTGATCGATCAGGCTATTTCCTTAATTAGCAGCTTCTTGGGCTTTGGTGTAAAAGGATTTCATAACATATTCATCTTCAGACATCATTAAGGATTGGTTGACTATGGTTCACATTTAGTTGCTGGTTTTGGACCGTCTGCCCTTCTATTTTGGTTGTTCCACCCACCCCCCCCCCCCCCCCCCCCCCCCCTCTTCTCTTTTCAATTTCATAAAGCAAGCAGGCCTAAAATGAATCTCAGTATCAAATCCCTCCGTCCCCCTCTAAATAATATTTAAGAAAAGGAATAAAATTAAGACAACTAAAACGTGTCCAAATAGATGCATGTCTGATCCAATGCCACCCAAAGGAATCGAGAAGATAGTCATCAGTACTACCATAGTCATTATTGCACAATACTGAATGCTTCCCAACATCCTTGTCAACCAACTACACTGTGTCACACACAAAAACGTTAGAACACTCCTAAACACTCCTCAAATGTTTCTAAAACACACAATGTCCCCCCGCCAAAAAGCTCTTCATCATGACTTCAGTCATCCACATCTAACGTAACCACTGAAAGGATTAGAACATCAATTTTGAACATTAAAATTGAATTATTATTTAATTAATTCTATTATTTCTACCCATAGCGGCTGCACTGCATTCCAACGATTAAATAAAGTTCAAATTTTCAGCAGCAACAACAGACTTCCTAAAAATTTTGGCAACAACAAATGAATTAATAGAAAAAAGTATTAAGGTTAATACAAAAAACATTTAATACAGTGGAACACCCAAATAAATGTAATTTGTGGAGTATCAACTTTTTCTTTCTTTTTTTTTTTAGGTTAATAATTTTTGGAGTATAAACTGGAACATCATAAATAAAAATTAGAATATAAGAGATACAAATATGTATAAGGGCAGACCTTCCTTATCTGGGCCCGAAATAATTTCAGTTCCACACTTTATTACCATGCTATCTCCCTTCTGGAGAACATTCTCATCAGCAACTATTGCATCTGAACTGTATCAATAAAAATAAATAAAAAAAGGGAAAACTTTCAGCCAATGTAAAAAGGTGTGGAGGAGTAAATCTTGTAACTAAAATGACATGAGCTATAACTTTTAATTAAAAGGCTAAAGAATAGGATTCATACTGAACAATAAACATGTAGGTGTAGCTATTAAATATCAATATAAAAACACAAGACTCGGGATTCTATTTTGATGGATGTTCCTTAGGCAATCTAGGACCCTCGGGTGTTGGAGGAGTATCTAGGATCAAATGGGATGTATTTCAACTAATTTTAGTGGACCTACGGGGGGAGGATGCTATTCGAGTGGTGCTTTTAGCTCTCCTAGCCAGTCTCTCGAAGGCTAGGCGTTTGGGTATCACAGAGATACTTATGGAAGGGGATTTAGCTACTATCCAAGTGGTGCTTTTAGCTCTACTATTATTAGATGGATGCACGGGGAGGACATTGGCTTGTGGAGATTGTCCCATCTCATCAGGAGGGCAAGATTATTGGCATGTCATTCGAATGCCTCGTTCAATAATGTGTCTAGAGGGTGAATTCAGTTGCAGATCAGCTCTCCCAACTTGGGACTTCTAGAGACGAGTTATGTGTTGAGTATCCATCAGGGGAGTGGGCAGAGTTGCTACTGAGTTAGGGGAGAGTGTCGGTGTATTGGGTACATTTTTGTCTTCATGGGCATATTATAATTACTAGTTCAGCGTATTCAGTGTGTGGTGATGATCCGTAGTTTCTTGAGTTAGGGAGATGAATTTCGACGTGTGGTTTTGGTCCCACAAGTCGACCCTAATTATGTATATTCTGTCCTTTGATTTTATACAATGCTTCATACTCGGACCTCAACTCACTAATACTATATTCTTCTGAATGAAAGCATTAATTCCAAATTTGGCAGCTCAAAAGAGTGAACAATGTGAAATAATTGAAATAGTGAACACATACCTCATATTTTCTATTGTTGCTGAATACGTGTCTGGATTTTTGGTTATTCTGCACCATTTTTGCTTTTTAAATGAAGTACATGTGATCTCTGAGCATACTACCATCTCTTTTGACATTATGTCAACATCTGAATACCTTGCATCTAAAGGTACTGCAACAAATCAAACAAAATCCAATCAGATGTCAAATTTTGGTTTAAAATATGACCATCACATATTGTTTTCGAACTGAAAAATGATAAAATCAGATATGCATATTTCCATATTAACTTTGTAAACAATGATAAATGGCAATTACAGACTAATAATCAAAGCATTAGTATCTCAACCTGCACAAATACACAACAGTAATCAATCCGAACCAGCTAAATGATAACACTAGTTTAAGATTGTGAAAAAACTATAATTTACACTGTTCAGACAAGAAGCCATTTGAAAATGCAATAAGGACCATCAAGTTAGAAAACTTCAAAATTAAGTGAAGCCTCTTGGAGGAGAACTGATGTCAATGTCTTGTTCAGTGCGTGGTAAATCACGGGGGTCAAGTAACAATTGGATGTTCTACATTGATGACCATGAGTACAATTGCCTGGCACGGTCTTAATGATTCTTCCTTAAAATGTTTGAACCATATATTTGGTCTGGTAATGTCAAAAACACAGTTTTTATCCATCCCAACAGAAAATATCCGGGTCCAGATTAGATGAATGTCATGAGATTGATTGTTATAAGAGAGATTATCACATCAAAAAAACCAATAATCCAATAAGAATAGAAATGTGAGATATTGAAATCAGCAGAACATAAAGAAGTAGATGGAGAAAATAAGAATGAGAATAGAAAGAACTCATTCTAATAGCATTATATAACATAAAGAAGTCATTTTTGGCAACAAAAAAAAATTTGATTAAATTAACACAACAAGGTGATCTCTAGCACAGACAAATTAACCCATACACTTAGACCTCTAGCAGCATAAAAAAGTGAACATATAAATTCTTTCAAAGTTCCTTCAAGCTCAAATATAGTATCATGATGCATAACAAAGCATAACAAAGACGAGCACAAACAAATGCTTCAATGAAAAATGTTAACCAGATAAGAAATTTGATACTCAAGTCAAACTGATGGAATGGAGAATATTTAGTTGGCTACTTTTTTTGGGTTTCTACGACAAATCCCGTTTCTCGGGGGATCTGTTTCCATATCTGTAACCCCTTCTGGATTCTATTTTCTGATATACTCTTCTCATTACTGATCAAAAAAAAAGGAAGGGTTATCTTGAATCCTTGGGAAACCTGCAGAAATTACCACAATCCATCGTCGCGGACTGCTATAAACTGAGTACGTGCAGTCCTCCTTAAAGAGACAACTTCTTCGCATGGCAAAAATCGTAGTTTGGATTAAACAAATTTTGCCCACAAACAAATTACATTCCTCCTGGTGCATTCAAGAACGAAAAAACCAAACCCTACCTTTAGAGATTACAGTCCTAACTAATCGTTGAAAGAAAAAGGCTCAAAGACTGAACAATTAATCGATTGAAAATGGATGAAATAGATAAGAAAAGACAATCTTACTAAGCTTCGCCCAGACTTCTTCGGAGGCATTTGCTCCAGAGCATTCTCCGTGTTCCATGCTTGCAGGATCTTAGCCTGATTGCGAGAGTCGTATGAATAATCGATCGGGAAAAGGATATATATGGAAGAAGAAAACTTGCCGGGAAAGATCCCTGCAAGCGTCGGCGTCAGATGGAAGAAGAGGAAACCCCACGACACTGAGGTTTCTAAAAGCTAACGTTCCAGTTCTCGGTGATCCGTCTCATCCGGCCGTTTGGAATTATGACCTGTGACGTGTCCGAGTTTTAATTTTTTTATTTTTATTTAAATGTCTCAATCAAAGTATCCGTTGCGACTTGCGAGCACGAGATTTCGAATCTACGTAGAGATAATCCTTGTTTGTTAGCCTTTTGTAAAAAATTAATTTAAGAATCAAGCAAAAGTCTTTCAAATTATTGTTATAACTTCCGAAACAAATAAAACTAATTTAGTGGCAACTGTTAATGATAAATTATGACACAAAAATCAGTAAATAAGGGTTTTGATAAGCCTCATGATCGTTATTTAAAAATAATTTATGATGATAGCAACGGTGTTGGCTATGATTGTGGTTGTGTCTAGGTTTTACTCCCCTATGGTGGGTCCAAATGAGGCTCTCCCTGAGGTAGGTTCCATGCTAAAAAGGAAAAAATAAATAAAAGGCTTTTTACGTTCACGCTCTTTCATTATAATATATTTACATCTATATCTTCTTGTGTTTAAATATTTGTATATTTATACTCCTCCATTTAACATAATTGTTGCCATTGTACCCATAATGTTAAATTTTATTAACTTCTGTTGTTTATTTCTAATAAATGGCTCAAGTAATCTTATATATGATTAAAAAAAATTGAATTGCCGAATTATAATGTTGTGAGGCTGCATTCCAATAAAAGTACGTTTCCATCCTTGCTTCATATACCATTCTGTGCCCCTCTTCCTTGGTAGCCATCTCATTTAACTTCCAATCCTTTTTACTAGCTTCCATCATTTGATTAATAAATGTATGCCTTACAGAAACACCAATTGGAGACAATGTGCAAGGATCGATCACTTTGCCCGAACATTATGGCTTGTGGTTGTATCTGGCTTTGAGCCTTCAAAAATTTCTTATCGTATTGGTTTTTAACTAAAAATGTTTCGCCTATGGTTCACCTTGTGGGTTTCAGTGCCATTCCGTAGAAATTTCACCAGCACACCGCTTGTGCCATTTTATCGTATATATATTCTTGGAATGTACATATAAAATAAAGCAAGTTAAAAGTATATATATGCATGTATATATGAAAAAATACAAAAACATATATGTTATTTAGTATCATACATCTGAAATCTATACATCTAAAATTTATAAAATAAAAAAAGTTCAATTAAAAGAAATCTAATAATATACAGGGGAAATTGCTTTTTAGTGATACTTTATGAGAATAATTTAGATTTAGTCACCTACTTTGGCCAAATTGGCTTTTAGTAGTACTTTTTCAAAACAATTAGAAACAAGTGGCGATTTAACAATGCCCTTTTAGACATTCACTTACCCATTTTGCCCTTATTCATGTTTACCCAAATGCCCTTCTCTTAAACAGAAGGGAAACGTCTACTTCAAGTTTTGCCTTGTTCGTGAGCTTTCAGTCTTGAGCACCAAAACCAAAAGCTTAAGCCCCAAGACCAATGGTGATCATACCGTCTTCACACCTCCGTCAATCATCGTGCACCAAAACCATCTTGTTCGTGTTCTTCAACCATCGTGCGCTCTTCAACTTCTTCAACCATCTTCATGTGCTCTTGGTCATTCAATCACCTTCTTCAAGACGATTGATCAAAGCAATCATCACGTCTTCGTACACTTCTCACCTGCATCACTGAAGCAGCGACTGACCGAAGGTATATATATATATATACATATTTAAAGAAATACCAATGTGGTTATTGATACTGACATTTTGCAAGACCCTGTGCACCTTCAAACCCATGGAACGTTCTTCTTCTCCAATCTGACTTGCCATATACCTAGTTACATTTCTATTGAGTACTATTAGTATTAAAAGGTTATAATTAAATCCTTCCTCCTCATGCATTTACTTACCCACTACAATTGATCTATGTACAACAAAAAGATTTTGAGACTCTAACTTGACTAAGATACTGCATGACTGAAAGTTAGCAAAACCTAATGTACTACCTAACCAACTCTTTTTTTTGTGGCTTTCTCCTTCATTTAGCTTCCCTTTACTTATCCTCACACCTTCAAAATCGATAAGGTTCTTATTCACTGATTGAAGGTATACATATATATTTTTAAAGAAATGCCAATCTTTAAGTGTTTTCACAACTTCAATGTTGTAAGTCCCTAATGTCGATTTCTTTTACACCTCCAACGTCGATTTCCACGCCTTCAAATCTCCAATGTTGAATTTTTTATGTATTAATGTTATTTATTTGTTCAACTGCCTAATGTCAAATTCGCAAGTGTGAAAGCTTTGCGAAATTGACACCAATGTCGATTTTTTCAATTCGTTTGAGAGATACAACAATTTTAGTGCAAGGGCTTGGCAAAATTGATACCAATGTGAATTTTTAGTGGTGATGTTTTTTAACGATACAATTTTGCAAAGCTTTCACAAGTGCAAAGAGCTTTATTAAATTGATACCAACGTCGAGTTTTCTAATCATTTAAGAGATACAACAATTTTGCAAAGCTTTTGCAACCATAAAAGCTTTGCAAAATTGATACCAATGTCAATTTTTAGCGATGTTGTTTTTTTAGTGATACAATTCCACGAAGCCTTCGCACTTATTTATATCAATGTCGATTTTTCTATGTAGTAATGATATTTATTTGTTCAAGTGCCTAATACCAAAGTCATTAGGCACTAATACCAAAGTTGCAAGTGCCTAGTGTCCATAGTCGACAGTAGGCACTTGCGACTAATCGAAGTTTTTATTTTATTTTAGAAGCAACATTATGCATTTGCGACTGATAGAAGTGCCTATTAGGAATAAATTTGTACGATATTTTTGAAACCCTTTTTCCCTGTTTTTTGTAAGGTAATCTTTTCTCTTAGTTTTTAACGTATTCATCCTAAAAAACGAAGCATTTATTTTTTTTTTTTTGAAATGTTATCGATAGCAAGAAACAAGCATAGCGATTGCATTGGCATTCCTCTTAGTTTGTTTTGGGTGGTGTAAGCACCTCATTTTTGCACCTCCCAAAATGCAGAAAATGAAATTTTAATTGAAAAGTCAAACTTGAGAAAGTCAAACTTGAAAAAGTAAAACTTGAGAAAGTCAAATAGTTGACTTTTTTATCTGGTACAAATCAGTCACCATGCTTCCCACCATTGGAAAGAGGATTCCGATACGATTCTAATGGAACAGAGTTTGCTCAAATCGGAGTCCAGATGAAAAAGTTATGGGCTGGTCAAATCTGAGAAAAGCAGAAATTGACTTTCTGCTAAACCTCAGATCAGCTACCTCATTTGATATCAGCAGAAAGAGCATCTCGACACGATTCCAACGCAACTGAGTTTGCTGGAATCGGAGTCCCGGATAAGGAAATATGAGCAAAACTGGCTCCCGGACGCGGCCCGGCACTTCTGCTAAAAAACTCGAATTTGCTGCTAAACTGAAATTCAGTGGATAGGGAATCTCGCACTGATTCCAACGCCACTAAGTTTACTAAAATCGGATATCAGATGAGTGAGTTGTGGGCAGTTGAAGTTTCTGAAAATCTGCACACGTGACAAATAGTGAAGAAAGAGCAGCAAAATGAAAAGTCTTGCATTAAAAAATAATCTAATTAAAGCATTTGAAATAAAAGAAAAGGAAAGAATTAAAAGATGCATGTGCATCCAAAACTTAACACAAAAAATCCTAATATAATAATAATAAAAGTACATAAAGAAAAAAAAAGAAAATAAAAAAAGAAAATAAAAAAACATGTGGTTGGATGAATTCTCCATGTGGAGAATTCGTCCAAGCCTTCCCCAAGCAAGACTTAGCCTCCAAGTTTACTTAAACTTGGAGGCTAAGTCTTGAAGCAATGATGCATAATCATTGCTTATTTTTAAAAAAGGGGCACAAATGGAAAAGGGGTAGGGTTTTGGTGAAAAGAAGGAAAGTAATTAAAGTTTGGTCATTGCTTATAAAAAGAAAAAACCCTAGCAATTGAAGGGGTCGGCTGAATTTTTTGGTGGGTTCTCCCATCTCTCCCAAGCTCCTCCATTCTCTCTCCCAAGCTTCTCCATCCCTCCTTGCCTTCCAAGCCCTCCGAACATCACTTGAAGGCTCTTCCACTCCGGTTTCTCTTCTTCTTCTCCACTCTCACTCAAGCAAAGGAGGAGACTTGCTGCGGTTGGTGGCCAAAGGAGGAGCTCCAGCCACTTCATTTGCCTCAAGGAGACTCAAGCACCTCCCCAAAGAGGATTCCAACCTCAAGGTATTGCTTCTCGTTATGTTTTACGTCATATATATAAGAATGAGTGCATTTCTTGGTCTTTCATGAGTTCGGTTCTCCCGTGCCCCAAATCAATTTGTTCCAAAGGGTTTGTATGTATTTTGTTTTGGTTTTCATGCCATGAGGATCCTTAAAGATAAGGGAGACCAAGTATGGTCTTGAGTGAGGAAGAGGAGGTTCTTGGTTGATAAAAAAAAAGGGGTCTAAAGGCTGTGATAAGTTGCTATATTTTTCTGTTTTTTTTTACATTGGTTTCCCCCATTAAAAGAGGAGAGTGTTCCTCTTATCATACCTCTTTTGTATCCCATATTATCCCCCACATTCCCTTTCTTGGAGTTGTTTCTTTTTCTCATTCTTGTTATCTTTATTTGGTTGCTTCTTTGAATGTTTGTATGCCCCCCCATCTTCCATGTTTTGAACCTTGAGCATGTGAGTATGCATCTTCATGATAGTGTAGGTGTGTGCGTGATCCCACGGCCATGCTCCCCCACCGCATTTTCCATAATTTCCAACCCATAGGTAGAATGCTTACCCCCTTTTTAGGTGCTGCCATGTGTATCTGCAGCATGTACTTTGCAAGTGCTAGGGTGCATCATGTTGGTTTAGGGTATCTTTCGAATGCATGCCTGGGTTCCCTACTCTAGGATCATGCTAGATCGCTTTAATGGTTTCACTATCGTCCTTTAACATGAGCTAGATGCGTATATTGCTGATGTACATGCATGGTATATGGATATATGGAAATGTGCATGTTGAGTGTTTAGGCTCTAAGCATGCTACTAATCCTTGTTTTGTTTTCATTCTTCCCCCATATGGAGCTTGCTATCTTGTGCGAAATCAGAAGCCAAAACAGGGGCTCCTTGGTCCCTGTTTAGTCCTTGCATGAGGCAGAAGTGGGAGAGAACCATCTCCCACATCCTACCTCCTCCCTTTGCTATAAAATACCCCGTAAAAGACCAAAAGTGTGGTCTTCCTCCTCCCTGAACCACTGTGGGCTCACATAGGAGCCCACACGATCACCAGAGCACCCTAGAAGGTCCAGAAAACCAACCCCAAAGCAAGAATCTTGAAATTTAGCTTCTGTAGGTTGATCCGGCAACTCAGGCCGGATCAGCATAGGCCCATGTGTAGCCGGCAATAGATGCCGGATACACAGAGATCTAGGTGTAGCCGGCAATAGATACCGGATACACGGTGACCTGTGTGTAACCGGCATCTCAGGCCGGCTACACTGCCAGACTATATTTTGAGCCATTTTCTGATGTTATGTTGATTTCTTGAATGTGTTTGACCGATTTAATGAACCAGAAGGGTTTCCGGGTCACCCGGAAACCCAAGATGGGCCATGGACCGACCCGGTCCAAATTGATTTCCGGTGGGCCTGCCAACGGGGCCCACCAAGCCCGACCAACTCATTCATGCCTAAATAAGATAAGTAAGAGATTTGGGTGGGCCAGACCAATTGAGGCCCACCCAGGCCCTGTTTGGGCCATGCATGCTTAAAGAAGATGTGGTTTGGCCGAGACCACGGGCATGGCCTATCGGGCCCACTAAGCCCATGAACCCAACCAACTCAGGGTTTCAGAACCCTAAACTCAGGAAGTCTTGGGCTTTCAAGCCCAAGCCCAGGTAAAGGGCCCCAAGCCCAAAGCCTGCCCCATTTTGGCAAAGACTACTCAAAATAAACTCAAAACACTTGGCAACCAGGCCGAGGCCCACTCAGGGGCCCGCAAGTCAATCCAGACTCACTTTTTGCATGGAACTAAATTTAATCTTCAACTTGGAATTTAAATAAAATCAATTCACTAAACCAAAGCCTAAAGGGCCTCTCAGGCTAGACTGAGGCCCACCAAGGGACACGTGGGCTCAACCAAGCCCATCAAGGAATCCGCGGGCCTTCCAACGGGGCCCGCCCAATCAGACTCACATCACTTTAACTAAAAAGATAAAATCAAGTAAAGGGACCCACACCACTTTGGCGGTCCCGCCAGACTTAACCAAAATTGAATGCTGGATTAGGAATCGGGTGAGTGAGAGACCAACTGAGTTGACTCAAACCAGGGAAACTTATGGGACCCATCATTCGACGGGGTGGACTGGGGTGTCTACGGACTTCCCCAGACCGCAACCGAGCCCCTACTTAGAATCTCAAAGCCGTAGACCAAAAGCCTTAGTAGAAGAACTTAGGCACCCAGGTGTCTGCCTGCACCCCATCAGGCAGTGGCGACTCCAAACAATCCCGAGGCACGCATCGTTTTGCGTGCGCCTCGCCGTGCGACCGAAATCGGGTGCGCACAGGTGGTATAACCTTTTTTTAAATCCTATTACATTGGCATTGGTATTCTTTTCTTGCAATTTCAATTATGGTATATATTTCATTATTTTATTTGAGTTCTGGCTACCATTTGGTTTGGTTGTTATTTTATTATTATTATTTTTTTTACTTGGACATGTAAATCATTGTATTGAGTGCTACAATTTTTTTTGGAGGTTATTTTTATGGTATATGTTTTATTTTTTGCATTTGAGTTTTAGCTACACTTTGGTCTGGCTGGTTATTTTATTTTGTTTTCTACTTTGACATGTAAATCATTGTATTGAGTGATAAATTGTTTTTTCAAGTTCTTTTTAAGGTAATATTTTCACTTAGTTTTTAACGTATTCATCCTTAAAACCCAAGCTTTTATATTTTTCTTTTGAAATGCCAATATAATCGATAGCAAGAAGTGAGCACAGCAATTTCATTGGCATCCCTCTTTTTTAATTTTTTTTCGTATAACATTATTATTTTTATATCCTATTGCATCGAAATTGGTATTATTTTCCTATAATTTCGATTATGGTATATGTTCTATTTTTTATTTGAGTTTTGGCTACACTTTGGTCTAGTTAGTTTTTTTCATCCTTTTTTTTTTACATTGCAATGTAAATCATTGTATTGGGTGATACATTGTTTTTCGAGGTTCCTTTTAAGGTGTTCTTTTTTCATCTTGTTCCACACATTCATCCTTAAACCCCAACCTTTATTATTATTTTTTTTCTTTTCTAAAATGCCAATGTAAACAACAGCAAGAAGCAATCACAACAATTGAATTAGCATTCCTCGTTTTTTTTTTTTGGGTATAACCTTTTTTAAATCCTATTGCATTGACATTGGTGCTATTCTCCCACGATCAAGATTGGGGTGCATATTTTATTTTTGGATTAGAGTCTTAGCTACTCTTAGGTTTGGTTGGTTATTTTATTTTGTTTTTTTTTATTTGGCTGTGTAAATCATTGCATCGAGGGTATCACAGAGTTTGATCTTTATGCTTTTAGCTTCAAATTATGTTTGAACTATTGAAACTCTAATTCTATTTTGGTTTTTAGATATGATGAAATCTTAGATTAGTTTGTTATTGAAAATAAAAGTTCGACAAAACTTGCAGATCAGTAGTCAATTATTATTCTTTATTTATAGATAATTTAATTCTCTAAGCTTGCCAATTATTAGTCTTCTTTCAACTCTCTTCTTTTCTTGCTAGTAACTTTAATGAAATGTCATTCAAAATTTTAATTTGGACTTACTGAGGCATAACACGTACACTTGGACTTGTTTTGAATGTTCAAATTTTTTGCACAATTTTTGGAGATATTAATATGTAGTCATGCCTCTTTTATAGTTGCCAATATTTTACCAAAACTTTTAATTTATTTTCTCATTTCCCCATATTTTATCCCTCGATTTGGAAAATCTTACACAACATCCTTTCACATGATCCTCAAATTTATAGCTTTTTTGGTAAAATGGAATTTTTTCATAGGATTCATGTATATGATTTTAAAGAGAACGGTGAATGCCTATGATATTCAATGCGGTAATATAGTCATCTAATTATAATTACTATAGGTAAGACCTATCCCAATTCAGTTCGATTCCAGTTAGATTTTAAGGATTGAAATCATCTATTGTCAAGCCCATAAAACTGCTCAACAAAGGTCAACATCACCATTGTTCTTAGAAGAATCCTTAGCCACATTGTGGCCTATCACATGGGAAATATTTTAGCTTCTATACATTACCCTTGTCTTTGCCCAACTTTTTCCCTTTACCACTAGGTGGCCATGAGCCTTCCTTATGGCTGCCATTGTTGTCTTCTCTATCTTTTGGATGATTTTCCTTAGAAGAAAATTGGTTTGTAAAAGTTAATATTTTTGAATTCTATGGAATATATTGATGTTAGCAATCCATGATTATAAAACTTTCCTCCTTCTCTATAAAATAAATGAATATAATGTAAAGGTTTTGAAAAAGAAAAAGAAAAAAATTAATAACTCCTCCATGTATTAAGTAGTTTACCTTGTATGCTTCGAACTCTTAAATTTCTTTCTAGCTAAATACTCCATAATTTTTGTGAAAAATCACTTACAAATCTATTATTTGGAGGCCCTATAAAAGTTATGATGTGCATCATAGCTTCCTCTCCCTTTTTAGAAATGTAATCTTGAGTAGCACTCTATGCCACAAAAAGTCATCTAGCTCTTTGGTGTTCGTGGGTCTATCGTAGGTATTAGGTCGTTGTGTGACCATGTCATCGCCCTTGGTGGTGTACATGTATTTATTTATTTTTTGATGAATAACAAGAGCTATTATATGGCGTGGTGTCATCGCCCTATTATAGGTATTAGCTCTTTGGTGTTCGTTGGCCTATTATATCTATTTGATGTTCTTATATGAAGTCTTATACGCCATACATGCTTCAACTTGAGCCTGTAACATCTCGAGGGTCTCCCACACCCTAGGTGTGACATCATTTTTTATTCGACTTATAAATGTAGTCCAAAGTTAGTAGACTTGTAACTCTAGCTTAGAAACCTATAAACTCAGTTAATATAGACGTGTAAATGAATTTCAAATACATAAAACAACCACTTTGCAAACTTGTAAACTATGTTTTTTTACTTGTAAACTCCATTATTAGAGTTGCAAAGCCAGTTTAGAGATTTTAAAACCCCTTTAGAGGACTTGTAAATATAAATCAGAGACTTGTAAACCCTGTTAATGGACTTGTAAATCCAGTTTAAAAACTTGTAAACCACATTATTAGACATGTAAATGTAATCCAAAGAATTGTAAACCCTATTATTAGACTTGTAAACTTGTAATAGACTTGTAAATGTAGTTCAAATACCTAGATAGAACACTTTACTAACTTGTAAGCCCTATTGTTAGACATGTAGACTCCATTAGTAGACTTGTAAACCCAATTTTGAGACTTGTTAACTCTATTAATATAATTTTAAATCCAATTTAGCGACTTGTAAACCCTGTTAGTAGATCTGTAAATACAATTTAGGGACTTGTAAATCCAATTTAGAGACTATTATACTCTTTAAATGGACTGAAAATGTAGTTTAAATACTTGTAAACCATGTTATTAGACTTGTAAATGTAATCCAGAGAGTTTTAAACCTCGTTATTAGCTTTGTAACCCTGATTGGGAGACTTGTAAACTTGGTTAATAGACTTGTAAATGAAGTTCAAATACTTGTAACAAACACTTCAATAAGAAGTAAACCCTGTTTTTTGACTTGTAAATACAGTTTACAGACTTGTAAACCTCTTTAGTAGACCTTTAAATCTAGTTTCAAGACTTGTAAATCATGTTAGTAAACTATTAAATCCAACATAGAGACCTATAAATCTAGTTATTGGTCCTATAAAGTTCATCAATAGACTTGTAAATGAAGTTCAAACATTTACAAGGGAAGTAGTGCAATATAATGATGTACTACTTTTTGTGACAGTGATGGATACAAGTAAGATGTTATTTTGCTATTGCTACATTGATGGATAAGTACAAAGAAGTATCGATGGGGAAATACTTACATGTAGTGATGGAAATATTATTTAGCGTAATTGTCGTATCAATGTTATACCTGTCAGCGATTGTACACGCTTTGTTGAATTTGTATTATCTGTGGAAGAAAAGCTAAATGTTTCACTGGAGAATTGGAACATTAGATACACCAGTATGGCATCAATCAATATAATGTTACCCCTCTGTAATGATAATGACTTGAGGAATATGGTGCGCTTCAATGAGAGCATTGCAAAAGTTTACATCTTTGAAGATGTTGAAGGCACAACAAGTGGAAGTAGCTATCCCCCAAGGTTTAAATTTACCTTCTTCTTTACATTTATATTTAGTAGTAGCTAGGTAGCTAGGTACTCATTAAATAAAGCCCTTTTCCATGTAGCCTATGGTATCATTGTGTGGCATAGTCAATTCACTTATCCATTAACATAGATAACGTGTAACAGTGAGCTTATTATGTGATCTCATTTTAGGTTGGATGAGCATGATAGGAGTGGAACAGCTTATATTGGTGGTAGTAGAACACTGGTTCAGGTTGATGACGTGGGGATTGCAGATGTTGTTGAGTTAGATATTCCTGGGATTGCATCTAGACCACAGGCAGAGCTTCATTCATCTCAATATGAAAATTGTATAACTGAAGACCAGTGATTCGAAGTTGCAAATGCTTTTCGAGAAGCAGTGCATAAGTTTAGTATTGCTCATCATTTTGCATATAAGTGGGCAAGAAACATTGCCACTTATTTAGATGTGAGGTGCCGTATAGATGGATGTAGATGGCGAATCACTACAAGGAGATTTAAAGATACGCCATATATCAAGGTGAAAGAATTTGTTAACGAGCACCAACATGACGCACAAGATCACTTGAGTGTCCAACCACTTGTATGATCAAAGTCGATTGCTACTATGATTGAACCAATCATAAAGCAAACTCCCAATTACTTGCCAAGGTAGATTGCAAAGGACATGAACCAAGATTATGCTTTAAAAGTGAAGTACAACCAATCATGGCAGTGCAAAGAGAGGGTTGTGATGAATATTACTGGTAATGTGAAAGATTCATACAGCCTTGTACCATGGATGTGTAATAGGTTGGTTGAGATTATGCCTGGGAGTGTTGCAATATGCAATGTTGCCGATGGGAATCGATTTCATCAATTGTTCATTGCATATCGTTGTAGCCTCGATGGGTTTAAAGCCGGATGTTGACCCATGTTATTTGTTGATGGCACATATTTGAGTGGGCCGTACGAGGGAACGTTACTTGCTGCCATAGCGATTGATGCCAACAATGTAATGTACCCTATTGCATATGGTGTGGTGTCATCCGAGAATCATGCCGACTGGTTATGGTTTTTGCAAAGTCTGAAGTCTGCAATAGATGGCTCAAGAGACATCATCATTATTTCAGACCGACATGCATCTATTATTAAATGCTTGAGAGCTGTTTTTGGAAGCCATAATCATGCATTTTGCCTTCGCCACTTAAAAGAAAATTTATGTTATTGGTTGAGGGGTAAGGGCCTTGGAAAGGATTCAAAGGATGTTGCTTTAAATTTGTTGACCGCAGTTGCTAAAGCAAGATTACCTGAAGATTTTTATGAGAGGTTAAAAAAGCTTGATGGTATTCATCTAGAATTCTCGACATGGGTTTGCAATAATTCACCTCAACACTGGTCAAACTTGTATTTTCCTAAGAAACGTTGGGATGTTATGAGTTCTAATCTAGCTGAGACATTTAATGGATGGATTAAGATGGAAAGGCAGCTTCCAATTTTATCTTTGATTAAAAAAAAACGAGTAAAGTTGGGAGAGTTATTATTTAGGCGGCACCAAGAGGTGAATGCTTGGGATGAATCGTATGGACCCATGATAGCGAAGGAAATTAAGAAAAATGTTGACTTGGGTCATGGTTGGATTGTGAGAAAGTATAGTTTAGATTTATTTGAGATTGAAATGATATGAGGGAAGAAGATAGGAGTTAACTTGACCAACATGACTTGCACATGCAGAAAGTGGCAGATGATCAGACTTCCCTGTGAGCATGCATGCCAAGCCATAGATAGGGCTAGGCTGAATGTATCTCAGTTTGTTGATTCTTGCTACCATAAGGATACACAGTTACGCATCTATTCGTCACTTATGTCTCCCGTGCCCAATGTTGATATGCCAATTATCAATTGCCACAACACAGATGCGCGATGCTAATACGCAACCACTCGTAGTTGGTCCTCCAAATACAAAGCGTAGAGTTGGTCATCCAAAAAGAAAACGAATTGAGTCCCAGTTCATGGATAAGAGGACTATGCATTGTAAACGGTATCATCAACTGGGCCATAATCGGAAAAGTTGCAAGGAAGCAATCTGACATAGGGTTATTGTATCATCTTGTTTATAACCAAATGGGGTCTTTTTTGTTTAAACCTGCTGAACATGTGAATTTTGTCAATATTTTGTTTATATCATGATTATATTAGCATCCTTTTGTATGACCTTAGAGGTCACACTTTATACTTTTGTATGTGTTGAACATTGTAAGTTCTTGTAAATGTTTTTTGGACCAATGGAAGAAACAATGGTGAATCGAAAGATTCTGGATATATAATGATTACGCATCATCTTTTTGTCTACGATTTCTTTCAATTTCCATTTTTTTTTCTGTGTTGACAACTGACTAGCTGATTTTCAATTTCAACATTTGTATCTGTAGCTGGTTGGAAACAAAATTCAAATTAGGTTTTCTAATTGATCGCAGGTTGATATCGTTTGTCAAGGATAGCTCGAGCGGTTAAACCAATAATATGGTTTACAAGTCTTTAAAGTGAATTTTTAAGTTTATTAACGGAGTTTTAAGTCTAAAAATATGGTTTACAAGCCCCTAATTTGGATTGACAAGTCTACTAATGGGGTTTACAAGTCTCTAAATTGAAAGTGATGCTTTACAAGTTCTCAAAGGAGTCCTGGGAGAAGCACCATGCCTGTGGTGAGCATAGTCACTGATTCGTGAAGTTAAACAACTAGTTGCCAAATTCAAAAAGGTCAAAATATCGCAAATTAGAAGGGAGGCAAATCGAGTAGTGGCCACAGTGGCCAAAATGAGACTCTCTTTTATTTATTTCTTAAAATCCAATAGAACAAAATAATTCGGATTAAAAGCCAATAGAACAAAGTAATTCAAATTAAAAGGCAATGGAACAAAATAATTTTGACATTTTAAAAGCTAATAGAATGAAATAAATAAAATAATTCATACTAGAAATAGATTGAAAATAATTTAGCTTGGGAATATACTTTATGATAAAAGCCATTAGCATTTCTAAAGAAATACAAAATAACTTTGATCACTCGTGCTTTATTTTTTTTTATCATAAAACATACCTTTAAAAAAAAAAAGGACCGATCAAAAGTGTTTTTTTATAAATTTTTTAAAAGCCAATATAACGAAATAATTTAGATTAAAAGGCAATAGAACAAAAAAATTAATTCAGTTGGGAACATATTGAAATAAATTCAGATTGGGAATATACTTAATGATAAAAGCCATTAGCATTTCTAAAAAAAAAAAAAGTAACTTGATCATTCTCACTTGGTTTTGCAACAAAATAGATTTTGAAGATCCAGTACTTTGAAATCAGATGTCAATGCCTAATATGGTCAATCTGATGCATTTTATGGGAATTTTAGTTGATTCATCAAATTCCCATTTCTCTGTTGAATATCACGAGATCAGTATTTAAATTTTTTTTCTTGATACAAGATATCAGTCTTTTAAATATTAGAGAATTAAATGATTTATAAATAAAGAATAATAATTTACTCTCAATCCACAAGTTCAGTCAAACATTTATTTTCAATAACAAACTAAATTTCAAAATAGCTAAAAACCAATATAGCATTATAATTTCAATAGTTCAAACAAAATCTGAATCATAAAGCATAACGATCAAACTCTATGACACCTAAGTAAATGATTTACACATCAAAGTAAAAAATATAAAATATAAAATATAAATATAAATATACAAGGGTTTTTATAGCCAAGTAATAGGAAGATGCTAAAATTTTAGTCCACAAAAAGCTAAGTGTAATGTTGTGCCATGCTTGTTGGCGATTGCATTGGAATTTCAAAAAAATTTAAAATAAAACACACCTTCATTCAGTCACACTATACCTTAAAAGAAACCAGAACAATGATTTTTACAACTAAGTGGAAAACGAAATATACAGAAAAAAAGAAAAGAAAAGAACAAGGTACGTATTTCAAAACAATCTAAATAGGTGTAAAGTGACAGTAGTATTTCTAAAAATTTATAAACGACATTGGCATTCCTAAAAATTTATCCCTAATAGGCACTTGCTATAATGCTAATGTCATTTCTAAAAAAAATACCTTTGATTAGTTCCAAGTGCCTAATGTCGATTAGGACATTAGGCACTTGCAACTTTGGCATTAGGCACTTGAACAAAATCGACATTAGGGACTTGCGACTTTGGCATTAGGTACTTGTGAAAGTGTGAAAATCAACATTGGAGGGGTAAATTATCCATCAACATTAGGCACTTTCAACATTGAAGGTGTTAAAACAATAAATGACATTGGCAATTTTTTAAAGAAAAAAAATTTACCTTCGATCAGTCGCACTTTCTTCAGCAACAAAGTGTGAAGCGTGCAGGAGATGTTATCGACGCTTGAAGAAGACGATTCAATCAGCCACGAAGGTTATCCCACGTTCAAAACAATGATGCTTGAAAATGACATTGAAGGTTTTGAAAATGACGTTGAAGGTTTTCGGCGCTCAAAATAACGACTCTTGAAGAAGATTCAATCAGCGACGAAGAGCAATAGGACTAGTTTTGGCGCTCAAAAGAGGTTGAAAATTAATCAACTGAACTTTGAAGAAGAAGATTGGGACTGATTTCGGCACTCAATGAAGGTTGAAAACGACTAGTTTTGGCATGAACATGACTAGATTTTGGCACTCAAGGTTGAGAACAAACGAATCGAAAGCTTGAAGAAGTTTTTGCACTTACTGGTTTTGGCGCTCTAGATCGAGAACGAACGAATCCAAAGCTTGAAGAAGAAGGTTTCCGGTTTTGGCGCCCATTGTTGAGAACGAAAGCTTGAAGAAGAGAAGGGCATTTGGGTAAACATGAATAAGGGCAAAATGGGTAAGTGAATGTCTAAAAGGGCATTGTCGTCCATCAACAGTAAATCACCACTTGTTTCTAATTGTTTTGAAAAAGTATTACTAAAAGCCAATTTCGCCAAAGTAGGTGACTGAATCTGAATTATGCTCATAAAGTATCACTAAAAAGCAATTTCCCGTAATATATATGATATGTCTTAGAGAAAGACTGAGAGTACATTTAGTTGTGCGATATATACCCACACGGGTCACACCTCCCCCTCTATCTCTGTAAAGATCTACTGTCTTCTCTTGTTTCTACTGTCTTCTCTTGTTTCGTTTATGCACATTGCCGCCGAAACCCAGAACCAGACGACCGAAGAATTTTTTTGTAAAAGAGAATTTGTTTGTTATCTGTTTTTAGCGAGGTTAAGAAATGGTTTGAGGGTATTTTTGGAAGAAAGCGTATGTGAATATAAAAAACGACGCTCATTCCCAATTATTTTGGACTAAGAACCCAGGGTATTCTTTCTAATTCCAATTCGTTACTGCCTCTTCGTATTTAGGGCGTAAACACTTTCAGTGCCATCCGAACAGCGATCGAAGAGGAGAAGCTCTGACCATGGCTTTCGCAACTCGTCTCTTGTCGAAATCCAGACAGGTATCTTCTCATCTGATCGGAAGGTACTTGAAATTTGTTTTTACCTTTTTGCGCTCATTATGTCGTGATTTGGGAGATCCTGGATTTATTTTGATGCCTCATTTCATAAAGTAATAGAGAATTTGTTGTAACATTGATTATTTTTCTTATTAATTAAAATTATAAAATGCGGTTTATCGTAGGTTTCAGTTTCTTTCTTTGAGGTTTGGGCCTCGATTCACTTAGGCGAAGCTACTGATCTGTTCAGGAGAGGGAGGTAGAATAGCTTGTAAACGCTTGGGCAGGAAATTTATCTCCTGCTGTAAGTGGGGTTCCAAAATGTTCGCTCTTTGAGAAAGGGAAACGGATGCGAACAGTGTGGTGGATCGCATGTTTCAGCTGAATGGGCATGCTCTAGTGATCATAAATTCGATTAAATAATTAGATAGTCTTTAGAATTCATAGTTTTATGTTGCAAGAAATGAGAATGATCATTCCTTTTCCTTCTACACCCAAAATTTGCACATTTATCTGGCCACCAGGCAAGTTTTTTTTTATTCTTCTTTTCTTTGGCATATCATCTTAATCCCAGCCCTTAAAGAATTTATTGCAAGTCTGTAGTCAGAAGCGAGTTGTTGTTGAATTGGCCAAACACATGGAAAACAATTTATGATATGGCTTCTGCCTTCCAACCTTTGTTTAATCTGAAGATCAATGCTGGTAGCTCTTTGTGTTTTTTTCGCATGGGCTCTATACTGTTGGATATCTTCTCTAGGAACTCCACGAGTCTCAATTTGAATATCCAACTGTTTACAAAATTTTTTTGTTTGAAATCAAAGAGATCAGATGTGCAAATACAAATAAAATTGTATTTTTATTTATATAAAAAAAAGTGTGGGGTATAGATCTCTTTACCTCACACTTTTTTATTTATCATCATTAAATTTGCAGAGATAATTCTCAATATTTGTAGATAATTTATTTATTGTTTCACCATGATATTCGTCTAGTAGGAGTGGAAGGGTTGGGATCCATTTTGGTGGATCTTAGCTCTATGAGTCTCGAGCCTGACATTCTAGATCGTCGCATTTGGACTTTCTTCTAACATGGGTTTTTTCTTTCCATCTAGTCTTTCTTTGTGTTTCTTTGTCTTCTCTTGGGATGTGTAACTTATTTTCATGCCCTTCTCCTTTGGATGTTCGTGGTTCCTCCCAAAGTTAAAAACCTTTATGCAGACCATATTCTACTGGGAAATCAATACCTTTAATAAGTCAAACGACAAGGAATTTTTAGATGTTTCACTCAATCTGTGTGTTGGGTCTTAAATATGGGGAATATGTGAATAAAAAATTTGTTTGATTGTGAGCTGGCTAGTTTCCTGTTCTATTTATTATTTGGTGCAAGGTTTACCGTTTCAGTGCTGATGGGCATGCAGCCTAGGGCACAAAACAAAATTTCTGCAGCAAGTTGGAAAAATCAACAAAGGCAAAATCTGGGAGTTTTTTATTTTTATTTTGGGGAAGTTTCGCCGATATGCTGCCCCGTTTCGCCGGCATGCTGCGAAAAATAGCCAGAAATGCAAATTGATGATTTTCCTCTTGTGAAACACATCGCAGAATTCTAGAGTCTTGGCTTGGGTGTGCGTGTAAGAGAAGTTTAGAGTCTTTAGATTTGTATCACATAATGAGGTGCTTCATTATAATAGGTCAACTCCAGCAATCATTGATTAACTATGTAGCTCTAGAGTATTAGAGCCTTTAATAGTGTTGCTGTTTTTTCTTTTTTTCTTCTTTTGATTTTTGGCCATATAGCATGTGTATATTGTACCTTTTATATACTCTTTGATATTTAATGAATGTAATCATTAATTAAAAAAAAAAAAAGACATTCCGATGATCATTACTCAGCAGGTTATGTATGGAGTCTCTTTAAGAGGCATTCCAAGCTCGGAGACGATGTCAGTGAAGAGATGATTTTTTATTTATTTATTTATTTTATTCTGCGGTATCTTGTTCACCTTTTATCAGTATATGGTGATTTGCATTCTTGAAGTGCATTATATGCACCTTATAATAAATGTTTTCATCACTCATCGACCAAAAAGGAGGTTGAAATTTGTTTTCTTGATGAATGGTAAAGTTTTATTGGAAGGAAGAGAAAGAGGAGACAAAAAGCCAATCAAAGTTTAATAGGGAAGGAAAAATAAAAGAGATAAGCTCCCCCTGAAGTCCACTGAAAAATTAAACAAAAAGCAGAGAACGAGATATTCACTGTGGGAAGCCACAGATCTAATTGCAAATCCCTCTCTTGAGAAACAAATGATCCAAGCTATTTGGCAACATGGACACTGATATGAACGGGATATTCACTGCAGGAAGCCACAGGCCCACAGATCTATCCAGCTGATCAAGATGAGCAAGCCTCCAAGAGAAATATTTCAATAGTGATAACCAAGATATAATTGTGGAGAAAATATTCGTCAGTAACTCCCAACTGAGGTTGTGGGTTGGAGTCAATCATGAAATCATGCCATCTGAATTAATTATTATTTGTTATGGGAAGAGAAATAAAATCATGTAAGAGAAAAATAAAGTGTTGGTTATTTTGCATTTGAGAGGTGCGAGTATGGACAGCATCATCAGTGGATGCAGATGCAATATTCAAATATAACTTCACTAGAGAGGAACAAGCCATGTTTTCCATTTCTTAAAATGATTTAAGCATCTTTTGCCTTTTAAGGGCCTGAAAAATTTTATCACAGTGATTTCAAACATTACTGAAGTTTCTCTACTTCTTTTGTTAGTTTCATTTATATTAATGGGTATTCTGGACTGGTTGTGTGGTCAAGTGCTGAAAAATCTTTGTTTTTGACATATAGGAGTTGATCGTGAATCCAAAATATCCACATGTTTGCTTGACCAATAATTAGCCTTTCTTTATGTAAAAAGTTTCAGCTCAGTAGCCTCTGATATCTCACAAGATGATTTCTATTTTCTTCTGTGCCTTTTTTAATTATATGAAATCTCCTTCAGCAGTTCTATTCATGGGGAATTGTTTACTATAAAGCTGGTAGTGAGCCAAGTGTTACTGTATGGTCGGTCTAAAGTGCTTCCCATTTTGAGTGTCTGGATCAGCCATGTAGTCCTTCCATTGGGAAACATGTACGAGACTTCAGAGAGAAATTTGGATGGGTTTTGCAGGAAATCTATTTTCTCTTCTATAACCAGCCACTTTACAAGCAAACAGCCTCTATAATCTCACTTCTATTATGTCTAAGTTTATTTGTGACTTTGAATTCTCTTTTCCATTGTAACTGCTGGATAAGTTTATTTAACACTAGATATGATTCACCAATTTTCTCAGATTATGCCGTGAAGGTTGTGTGGAATTTAAAGTTATTCCCATGAAGGAGACCCTTGGAGCTTTTTGAGGACTTTTCTCTATTCCTCAAAATAAAAATTAGAATTGGATGAATTGATCTTTGAAAAGATTATTCCCCTCAGTTTTAAAGGCCGGGATGGTGACATCCTATGCAATATTGATTACCTATATGGTGAGTACCCAAGTTAATAGCAAAATCTTTTAAGCAATGGACTCCATCCCATCCTCCGCGTTACCCTTCCTTCTCTCCCCATCCCTGGGAGAAAAAGGATTCAATGAACCCAAAAACCCCAGAATCATGATCTGTCCTAGGTCAAATGGAACTTGTTTTATCAGTACTTATTTACAAGTTACACATCATACATCAACATGTGATAAGTGCCTTATGCACTAGGTAATTGTTCATGAAACAAATTCTGAACCAGTTGCCTACAAACACAAGTATTATAGTATCACCCCAAAAATTTGAAAGGTTAAAATGATTTCTTGGATCATAATCATTCCAAAAGCCTTATTTCCCTAAGATGGTCCATTGTCAATATAGTTGGTGAACTTGATGTTGAGAAAGAATATACAATGCTTTACTACCAAGATTAGTTCACCAATGATGTCCCTATTTTATATATTTTTTTTCTTTCATTCCCTAAATAAAACTTGTCTTGTAATTATATATATACATATATACATATATATATGTATGTATGTATGTATGCGTGTATATATATCTGTGTACATATATATGGTTGGAACTAGGATAAGATTGTGTTCATGTCCTTCTTGACCATTTTTTCTAAATAGCTTGATTGTAGTTCTTGCTGGTAGTTGAAGCTCTTTGTTGTTAGGTTTTTTTGGATGTTAATTCTGCGTCTTTCATATAACTGCTCTCTAATGATAACTTTTAACCCTTTTGGTTGACAGTTTTATGTGGGGCAGATTGTACTGCAGCAGGAGCATGCTGTTCCAGTCCGGTTTTTTGCCAAAGAAGCTGCTAGGCCAGCCCTGAAAGGAGATGGTTTGATACCTACTTTCTTCGTTGTAACCCTAAAGTTATCAGCCCATTTTTATTGCAATCTAACTTGGCTTACTCATTTTTATCATCTCTTTGATATCTGACAAGGTGAGAGCTTCGATAGCAACCATATCTTGAATGATAACCTAGAGCATATCTGAACAAATGTGTGCTTCAAGTTTCAATTCCTAGATAACCATCTGGTTCATTGTTTTAGACAACCATATTATAAAAAAGTATCTGTTTTTTTCCCAATTTTCTTGGCTTTAGGAGTGGTTGGACTTATTATGTTGTCCAATATGATGACACTCTTCATTCTAAAGCCTTTGCGATTTTCATATGATTTGTGCTTCATAAGCTATTAAACAGGTTCTTTAGTATATTCTTTTTTGCAAAAATGTCGTTTTCGTAGACCAAAATAAGATGGGAGTAAATGCAAGTTTGGAGTTATGCGGTGGTAACTAAAGTGGTATAATTTGGTTAATTTCATACGAAAAGCTCTATTCTTCTCTTTTTTGGGTGAAATTTTTTGGCATTTATTGCATAAAATCACTTATTTTATCTCAAGCAAGTGGATGATTTTAAGCAATAAATGTTTTAAAATTTTCACCTAAAACCCTTTGTACGAAATTTTGCCTAAATTGGGCTAAATTTCATACGATTTGTGCATTCCAAGTCAAAATCATATATTTTTTGGGGCTAGTTCACTGAATTTCACCAACTTTTCTCCGGCATCTCGCCAAATTTCGTCAAACTTCACAAAAAAATGTGATTTTTCCCCATTTTGGCAGCCGAGACAGCAAATCTTGATTTTTCGTGATATTGAAAATAATTAAAGAGTTAATGAAATTTATAGTGGGTTTAGATGTTACTTGCCTAGAAAATTTTGTTGATATTGATCAAATTTTATTGGATGGTCCTCTATTTGTCCAGAATTTTGTGGACTTAGATGGAAATTGGAGCAGAAGACTATTATGCATTACCCAAGAAGTTTGGATACAATTATGCTTTTCCTTTCCATGTCTTTCCTTTTGAGATACTTTTGTCTTCTTTCTCTCTTTTAAAATTTTTAGATTAATATGACAACAATCTTCTTTGGTAAATTATGACAAACCTCTTGAGATTTAGTGGACATGGCTACCCTCTATTCCTAACAACAAGTGGCTCCCTTGAGATGTCGAAGTTTTTCACACTGGACATCCCTATGTTAGTACACTGCCATAAAGCTACAGAAGCTTTTCTGAGTCATTCAGTCATTCTGTCTGCATATTTTAAAGACAAAAATAGCCTTATGCAGTCTTCTTCATCATTGGGAAAGGGCAAACCTTGTTATTATAAACTTCTTTAATTTTGATCTTAAATCTAGGGCCATTCAATCTGGTGTCCAATATTTCCTAACAAATTTTCTGCTAATAAATATCGGCCTCTAAATAGTGGCTGATTCCCTTGCATCCTGAAATTATTCCTTTGTGAATGTTGTTTGTGGTCTCCCTCTCTCTACGTTGCCATGGAATTCACTATGATTTGTTGCCATTCATCTGATTTCTCTCTCTCCCTTCTTTGTGTGTGCTTCCATGAAGCTGAACTTTTTTTTTTCTGTCATGTATCCAACCTTGATGAAGGATGCTTTGTGCCAAAATGTGATGGAGGGTCTAAAAGAAGAAGCAGGAACACATATATCCTGTCTCATTTTGATTATCATAGGTATCCATAAAGGAACAGTAGACTCCTAGGCTAAACTTGAAAGGTGTTCTACTGTTTATGGTCAGGTTTTCTGGGGTAATCTTGATAATTACAACAAACAACAAGTTTTGTTGCAATTTACTGTTGACTTGTAGGAGCACAATATCCCAGATTGAATTGGGACTCTGGTGCATCAAGAATATGAGTCAGATATGACCTTTGATCTGAAATTGAAGTCTTGATATTTTATTTTTAGATGGTGTACTTATCTGAGAATGCTTCTCACATTAAATGTGGAAAATTTCGTGGAAGGGTTTTCCATCCACAGTGCTACAAAACAACTTAGGTCATGGTAGGGTAATTTCCTAAATCTTGATAAATAGGAATCTTTGTGTTTTACACATTTTAATAAACAAGTAGAACTCCTTAGACTACCAATTCCCATTATTGGATTGGATATTTGGTCCATCAAGAACGCAAATATAAATTTGGTTTGTAACTTAACTTTTGAAATTCTATTATTATGTGATAGAAAATACAGATCGAGGTTTTGAATGTCAATGTTGCCAACCGTGTTGCTAAGAATAGATTGCATGGACATGGGGAATTTCCCATTGTAAAATAAAAAAAGGAAAATCTTTCCCAAATGTTTGCTTTCAGTGTTTGGACGTTTTTATGCTTTAATAAGTGAAATAACATCAAAATAAATAAGAATATGTCAATAAAAATTTTATTGTATAAATTTTTTTTTAATAAAGTGCTTATTATGTAGAAAGGTTTTTTTGTCATATTCTTATTTATTTTAATGTATATTTCGCTTATTAATTCATAAAAACAGCTTAAATCAATATCTACCATTTGGAAGAATTCTCCCATTTTTATTTCGAGCTAGGACAAATTATCCACCATGTTGATGACATAGCAGCAAGGTTTACAGTTTGGTGCTGATGGGCGTGCCGCCCAAGGCAAGAAGCGAAAATGTTGGAAAAATCGCTAAAGACAAAAAAATGGGAGTTTTTTTTAATACTTTGGGAAGTTTCTACCAAATTTCGTCGGCACGCCGCTCTGTTTCCATTGCACGTCAAACAAAATCGCCAAAAAAATTTGCATTTCCCCTAGTTTCTCCTGTTGTATTCGGCATGTCACGAAAAAATTGCCAAAAATTCAAATTGGCGATTTTCCAACTGCAAAACGCATCACAACTTAAAAATATATATATATTTTTTACTTGAAACTGTAAACCATGCATAGGTGACATGCTAAGAAAATGGGGAATTGGCATTTTTTAAAACTTAGACAGTACCAAGTTGTACTGGTTGGTTCAAGTCAGTACCGACCATGACCGGTTTGATACCGGTCCTTGGTAAAGCAAATTTTGTGAAACTCGTTCAGATTTTCCGGCACTCATTCAGACTCGATCAGTGCTGAAGATTGAGAAGATAGTATTGGAGATGGATTTGTAGATGAGAGCGAGGAGTCTTATATGTTGCAGTCCAAAGAGTTGAAGCCTTTCATTGTTGATTTACTTTTGACATGGATAATGAGAAATTGGCAGTGCATCTTTCCTCAGTGTACTTCTTTTCATTTTTTGGAAGTTTTTACTCATAATCTTAGCCGTTATTGGTGTGTACTGCCCATACTGAATCACACCCGTTGAGAATCAGTCTTTTAAAGCTTCTGTTCTCCTCCTGAGAGATTTCCAAACTTGAAAATTGGTATATGTTGATTTCCTCTATAATTTCACTTCTCCATACCCTGAAAGGATGACATATCATCAACGTTACTAGCCATCATATGGATACACTTTGCACCATCAAACATAAAAGGTTTAGGAGTTCTCCACATTTAATGTTTCAAAACAGCTTATTTAGTTCATGCTATGGCCATTTCTTTAATTTCATAGATATTAGATATGTTTGTTTGATTTTGATTTTTACACATTCTATTAAACTTATGAGTGGGTTGAGAAAATACACTCCGAATTTTCTTTTCTAAGTTTTTCAGGATTCAGTGCAGCTTACTGAGTAATATGCTATTGACTAGATTTAGTTTAAGATCGTTCATTTTTTCAATATTTATTGGCTTACTTGTTGTTGGTTGATCTGAATCAAATCTGTGCATTCATTCTTTCCTTTTCATGATTTCTGCTGTAAAAAATTGGATATTTAGAATCCTTGTTTGTCTAGGAATTGGTGATTCCAGATTATATTTGGAAATTGTTTTAGTCAGAGTGATTTCCTATTTCTGACAAATGCTTGTTTGTTTGCTGAAAGAAATGTTGAAGAACATATTTTTGGAGGTTAAGAAGAAATTTGAGACAGCAATGGGGGTTCTTCGGAAGGAGAAGATTACAATAGATCCCAAGGATCCTGAGGCAGTAGCTCAGTACTCAATGGTCATGAAGACTGTGAGAGAAAAGTAAGCTTTTCTAATAGTTTTTCTGAAAAGTAAGCTTTTCAGAAACAGGATCAGATTTATGTGAATTTTTATTTGTCAATGTATGTATATGCGTGTTTGAATCATATAACTTGCTTTATCGTAGAAGATCTCTTGTATCAATGATTGACACATGATGGTCAACAATTTTTTTTGGAGATCATAATTTGTTATTTTTTATTACTTCTTTCTAGGATTAGCTTAAAACACTTCTTTGACATGCCTGTGCGGAAATATGTGGTCTGCATCCATTTAGAAGTATAGATTTTAAATCCTTTGTGGCTGATTATTGGGATTGGTTCACAAGGTCACAGATAAATATCATCAAAATTAAGTGGAACATTGTACAACCATGTTATTCATATTTTTCACTATATAACCCAACTTCTGCATATATGCATGTGATTTATCAAGCAAAAAAGACGTTATTTTGCTGTGTTTGTTTATGCTACCTTGAATTGCATGTGTAATTTTGTCTTTTGTCACTGTTCTTGTTGTTGCTACTATGGCAATTTATGTGCTTGTTTTGTATTGACATGTGTACAGGGCAGACTTGTTCTCTGAATCCCAAAGGATCCAGTACACCATTCAGACACGAACACAAGATATTCCTGATGCAAGGACATATCTGTTGACGCTGAAGGAGATACGCATGAAGTATGTGCTATTTTCTACCAACATTTTGCTACTTCTGCTGGGAACACTTTCTTGTTGATGGCTATTAATTTCAAATTGCATATTTTATACAGTTATGCTCATTTGAGTCTTTGTTATATATACTTCTGAAATGCATATTTGGGGTTGTGTGGAAGTAGTACTGGGGAATATACACTGCTGTTGATGTTTCCTGATGAGTTATCATAATTCATAACTCTGGCCTATGGAATATTTATTTTTGTTATTGGTCTGATCAGTAAAAGTAGTCTTTTCATTAATAATGACGGAAACACTAGGCCAAAATCTGCTGTACACAAAAAGGATTCATAAAGTTGGCTTACTACAAAAACCTGCCAACTTACAATGTTATTTGTACTCAGAAACAGCCTCACAATTCACCGCAAAATTTGATCTCCTTAAATCCAGGTTATGTAAAAGTAAAACTATTTAATGCTGCACTATGGAATTCTTCTTTCTATCATATCTCATACATGCCTCTTGTAGGAGAGGCCTCACAGATGAGCTTGGCGCAGAGGCTATGATGATGGATGCTTTGGAGAAAGTTGAGAAGGAACTTAAAAAGCCACTTATGAGGAATGACAAGAAGGGAATGGCTCTTCTTATGGCTGAGTTTGATAAGATCAATAAAAAGTAAGTGGCACTAGACTTGAAACTTGCTGTTACCATTTTTGGACAATTATTGTGAATTTGTGATAAACTAAGAGAGTCCAGTACCACATGCATGTAATGTATTGACAGAGTGCAGTGGTTGCATCCTTACCTATCTATAATTGGAGGAATATTTGTTAGATGAACACTGGGTAGAAGGAAACTTACTGTTTAAGAAAATTAGTGTCTACATTATTCTCAAAGGACGGATTCCAGAATCTATATGAAACCCTTTATAGTCACGTTGATGTGTTGCTAAAATTTTTTAAAACATCAATATGTTTGAAATCTATGATCAAAATTGTAAATACATCACTATTTAGTCTCTGTTTTTTTATCAACAAAATTGTAAATACATCACTGTTTAGTCTCTGTTTTTTTTATCAAAAAACTGCAAATTTATCATTATCTGTCTGTTTTTTTATGTTATGGCAAAACACACATTTTGATCTTGAGGAAATTTTCAAAAGATCTTGAATTTCAGTATATGCAAGGAAATGCCTAGTCGAGGAAACCATTTGTTAAAATGATGGCTGCATGTAGATGTGCATGTGATGCTATGTTTTGTAGCCTCAGTACCATGGTTGAGAGCTGATGGGGAGGATGAGCTTGTTAATAGCTATGACCGTCCAAGTTATTGACTTTGCTCTGTCTTGTTGCTTCAGAGCAACACATGTTTCTAGTGTTGATGTTTCTGCTTGCCATGTCTTTTTGTTTGAATACGCTAGAGTAGGTGATTTATGGAAGCATATCAGTTGGAGCCACTCCATGGAAGATCTTTGGTCCAACAGTAAAGCATGTTGACATATCAGCTTCATTCACAGATGTGTGCACATATTTCACCATTGGTTACAGCAGATTAAACAGCCAATGCTACTGCTGATATTCAGGCATGATATATGTATCATATGATGTGGGCACTGCTTTGTACATAACATGGCTGCAGCATGTACCCATTGAAATCATGGCCTCCCTTGATTAAATTATGAACCAAAACGGGGAAATACAGCCATTTTCCACCTATTTTTCCATAAATGCTGGACCACTATCTAAATTTTGTTGTTTCACCATCTTATTTTGGTTCTTTATTTCGTCCAGGAGGTTGTCCAAATTTTGTTATTTGGTATTTTTTTGTTTCTTCTATGTTCTTTTGTTTTGCCTCATTGCTGATTAAGGGGAAAAAGAGGAAAAAAAATTTAACTTCTTTTGTTTTATTATTTTGTCCAAGAATTGGTGGTTTTCTCTGGACCCAAGATACTGGATTAGTTAGACTGCATTGGCAGACCTGAAACGGGCATAGATGAAATTTTTTATAAGGATGGATATATATATATATAGTCAGCTTATGGATGCTTACTGGTCCTCTTGTTGCTAATTTTGGATCAGGCTTGGTATTCGAAGGGAAGATCTACCCAAGTACGAAGAACAGTTGGAACTGAAAATTGCTAAAGCCCAGCTGGAGGAGCTGAAGAAGGATGCTCTTGAAGCAATGGAAACTCAGAAGAAGCGGTATGCATGATGTTTCCATATCCATTTTATATCTATGCTATATAAACCCGGTTCTTTATGGACATAAGATGGTCCTTTATTTAGCTTAAATATTGCAAGCCATACAATTTTCCTTATTTTCATTTCATGTAATTTTGTTCGTTTCTTGCAGAGAGGAGTTCAAGGACGAGGAAATGGTGGATGTGAAGTCATTGGACATCCGGAACTTCATCTGAGAAAGGGATTGGCTTCTTTGGTTAGCCATTTTACTTTAAACTTCACGGTGAGAACTTTCGGCCACCTCTCAGTTCGGCCTAAAATTTCCCCATTTGAGTCCCTTGTTGCCTTCCTGAAAGTTGTTGAACCAGCCCTCTGTTTTGCCTTGAAATAAAATTTGATCAGTTGACCCAAAACTGTGGCAATTGGGAGACAGTTTGTCTTTGCTGAGTTCCAATATGAACCATTTCCTGTAACAGGTGCATCTTGAACCTTTGAGAACGGTTATTGTTCATGTTAATAATCCAAAACCATCCGAGCGTTATCCTTAACCCCATGCCTAATCAACTAGGTAGGCACCTAATCAAGGCAATTCTGGCATGAACGGTGAGCGATCTGCAAGTGCACAGAGATAGGGAAGCTGCGTTCGTTAGCCATCCTAAAGAATCTAATCTAACATGATTAAAGTGGAATTGGAAACAAACCTCTGGAGAACAAAAAGTTTGCAATGGTACTTCTAAAAACTCGTTAAGGTACGAGTGACTTCAATGCATTCAGATATAAGAGTCAAATTGGCACCTTATGCTGTTACAAACATGTATTTGATTTCCCTCAAAAATAACCAGATTCTGTCTGTCTTATCATCCCTCCGCTGCGACTAGAGCTTGAAGTGGTTTATTAGGATGATGTATATTCCCAGTTCGCATCCAGTAGGGTCTTTATCTATAACCTCATTTGCAGTTTTTCATAGGATTGCTTAAAAAGTTACAGTTATACCATTCACAGTATATATGGCATGATCCTTATGCGGGTCGCAAATTGTCTATACTTTTAATAAAGAGAAGAGGGGGGGACATTCCCCCCAGATTTTGGCCCCTTTTTTTTATTCGCAAATATTGTCCCTCCAAACAAAACAATCCCAAGTCCCAACATATAACCACCACAACCATTTTCCACTTTTAAATTGAAACCCTGCAATTGTTCCCTCCCCACGTGCAATTTTGTACGTGCACCCAACTATATATATATAGTAAAGTAGAGTCATGAAACATTACATTCTCTCTCTTTCATGTAGATATCCTCTTCTTTCTCCAATACCCTCTTGGGCCCCACATTGAAATAATTTATTTAAAATCAATAATTTATTATATATATATATTATATCCATGTAGACATGGCCCTTTCTTCAATGTTATCTGTAACTAAATTATTTATTTGTAATCAATAATTTTTCAAAATGGATAATATTTGATTGTTTTTCTTTATCTTTAACTTTAGGGATGCTTATTGGGCCATGCTGGCACGACCTAGCATGCCAGTGGGCCGGCACGGCACGGCCCACCACTGTAGCCGTGTCGTGCAATGCCCAGATATCCGGGCATGCGGGCGGCACGGTCAGCGCTAGGCGCGGGTCGGTGGGCCGCCCGCGTGGTGGCCTGGCAGGCCGGCTCTTGTGGCCCGCCAGGGGCTAGCCCCAGTCTCCATTTGGCTAGCCCCATTAAACCCTCAAAAAGTGATTTTTTGTCACTTTTTTGACTGTTTTACACCCCTATCCCCCTTTTAAAAAATATGGTTATTGAGGTGTGGGGGTATGGGGTATGCTTGTAATTGACTATAAATGACAATTTCCACCCTTCCAACTGCCAAATAACAGTTATATTGGAGGGTAGAGGTGGTAAAAACCCAATTTTGGTTTTCTATAAATAGCCCAACCCTTCCCACTTCAAGCCGCACCTCTTCTACAATCTTTTACTCTCTTCTATAATCTCCCTTACTCTCTTTTAAATTGTTCAAGCATCAAAAGTGGGAAGTACTCATACCATAATGATGCGATATTATTTGTGCCAGTATACTTTGTATTATTTGCAAAGTTGTATTTGTACTTGCAATAATTAATTAATTTATATTTTTTTTAGCAAAATCTATTCCATTATATATTTATATGTAAGATAATTTTGTGAATAATAAACATATTTTTAAGAAATTTTTACCATTTTTAAAAATTTTTTTTTTAAAAATTGGGTTTAGCCTGTTTGGTTCGGCGGCGGCCCGCCTGGCATGCCCTAAACGTGCCTGTGCCGTGCCGAGCCAGCCTGTTAAGCAAGCCTATTTAACTTAATTATTTAATGTGATTGTGAAGCACGTTAAATAATTTATTTAAAAAAAGTATCTTTTTAAGAAAATACGAAAGGAGTCCCAGAAAAAGCAAAAACAACATAATAAAGATAAATATACAGGAACAATATATATTTAATAAGAAAATAACATGGGAAAGAAAAATATAAGAAACGTAGAAAAAGAAATATGCTTACAAATCTTAACGAAGCATCTAAATAATGTGAAAATATGTTCCCGCACGAGTAAAAGAACTGGTAAGGTTGTAGATAAAAGGGCCTGCAGGATCTCAATTGGTATCTGGTCGTCTTCAATCAAAGATACACACGTGTATAAATCAAACTTTCCTAGACACATGTACGGCCAATATGAATTGCACTGCTGTTACCACGTGTACAATAATGAATTGTACAAATCTCACAGTTCCTCGTTAACATGTCCACAAAAGAAAAAAAAAAAGCGAAATCGGGAATAATTTATTATTTCGGATTTGACTCCGAAAGCTGCCGCAGGAGACGAGGCGCAACCAAAAATTCTCATTCTTTTCCGCTATGGGGCCCACTGCGCAATCAAAACGCGACGAGTGTCGACGCAAATGGAGGCAACAGAAGTTAAAGCCGACAACTTGGAATTAAAAAGAAAAGAAAACCAATAATAGCTCCGTGATCCTCGAGGAATCTAACTAGGTTCAATCCTGACCGTCCATTTGGAGAAAATGGTTCCGATCCACCGCCCCCAATCATGGCGTTTCGCGAACCCGAAAGTCTTCTTTTTTAAAAGAGCGAAAGGTCAAAAAGACAAAAATCTCCCTTTCCGTCGCCGAAATTACGGAGCTCAAGAGGTTCTTCCGTTACTGTCAAACTGTTGAAATTACCTTAACACCCTCGTGGATTTGAAAAAAGAAAAAATTGGCTGGAAAGTCATCAGATCTGACTGTAGAAGTCAAACAAAGTCACGCTCATCATTGCTGCCTCCCTGAGTAAAAAGCAAAAACAAAAAGACAAGCAAAGACTTAAAATAAAGCGGTGCATGCCCGAGTCGACTCGGTTTGGACTCGGAGAGTTGGACAGAACCGACGAGTTGGAGATTCCCAAGAACAACGGAATGTAATTATGTGGGGGGTTATTAATTTTCCTCCTGGGGATTTATTATTAAAGTGGTTTTGTAATTCCAAGGAGGAGCATGTTTTCCTAATTAGGGAAAGTGGGGAAATGACGTAAAATCAAGATTGATTCCTCTGCGTTTCGGTTTCTTGTAGTTTTCTTCCTTCTCCTCCTGTGTTGTTGTGTGTGTGTGTGTTCTCTCTTTCAAAGCAGCTTTGAAAGATGGGAAACATGAATGAATAGAATACCCAGTTCACTAGATTTCATGTTATACTAAAATAGGAAAGTAAAAAAATTATATTTACTCCCTTAAAATCAGGAGAAGTGACGGTGGTGGTGGTGGTTGGTGGTTCTGGAGCTTCTGCTGCTGCTGCTGCTGCTGTAGCTGATGATGCTGTTTCTGCGAATTTCAATGATGCCCTGAAGAGGCGCATTGGTTAATGTGAGCTTGTATTTTTTTGTTTTTTTTGGTTGCATACGACCAAAAGATGAAGATTAAAAAAGGTGGAAGAAGAAGAAGAAATTAAACATGTAAGAAAGTAAAACTAAGATGAAACAAACAAACTCAAAGGATTACAAACAAGGCCCAGAGACTTAAAGATGAGTTTAGGTTGATGAAGAGAGGAAGAGAAGAAATAAGAAAGAACTTGCAAAAAGGAGATGAAATCAAAGTTTTTTCTTCATCTTCTTCATTTTTGGAGTTTTTAATTTGTTCTTGCATATTTGTTTCTCTCATACAAACAAAGAATTAATACTACACAAACAAATAATCCTCTATACAAAAGCTCACCATCTAGCTATCTGCCTCTTCCCTTTTGGTCCCTTTGGACAAACAAATAAGAACTCTCTCAAACATCCATCAATCTAAAACAGAAAAACTAAGGAGAAAGAAGAAAGAAAAACCAAAACCAAAACTAGAATATGAGCAACTGTGATTGTGAATTGTCTGCTCGGATCATCATCATCATCATCATCGACTGTCTGATGGGATTTTTAAGCGCTATCCACTCTTAACACAAATTCAAATAAACCTCCTGCATCAACTCAACAAAAGAGAAAAAACAACAATGTCTACAGCCTGGTCCTCCGGGAAAAAAGAAAGGGAATTGAAACTTATTGGAAGCCAACAGTTGGAAATATTGGAAGCAAATGAAGAAATGATAGAGAAGCTACCTGGGTTTTGTGGTTTAATTATTAATCTTGAGAATCATTTGGGTGTTCTTCTCCACTATCAGTAGCTTGAGGCTGGTGGGTGTGAACTTGTTGGTGCTGATGATCTAAGGACTGATGTTGCTCAGAATTCATGTTCCTGAAAGCATTAAAAGCTGCTAACATGCCAAGATTCGTGTCTGAGACTCCCAGCCCGAGATGCTGAGAAGCAGAAGCACCAGAAGGTTGTTGCAACAACATCGATCCAAGTGGAAGCGGACTCACTCGGCTTCCTTGGAATTCAAGGCTGCCGGAAAGATTGAATCTCGGCATAAAATGTAGAGGTGCCTGAACTGTGTTTCCCGTCGCCGTTTGAACCGAAGTTGCCCGGTATTGTCCACCGGTTGTAGGGAAAGTCCACATCTGGGGTTCCGACGGGCCAGCTCCGGCACCCGCTGCGACAGTCGGAGAAGCAGAACTGGCGTTCACCGGAAGCATCCAGGCAGGTGCCACTGCCCACATAGCCGTAGCTGGCATGATATTTGGAGCCCTAATTAATCCTGAAGCAGTCTGTTCTTGTTGCTGTTGCTGTTGTCTCTGATACTGATCACCGGGTCTTAACGGCTTACTCACAGACGGCGACGTTGCACCACCACCACCTCCACCGCCTTCTGGCTGCTGTGTCTGGGACTGAGACTCCTCTTTGAATAGATCTTCTCTGAAGCGTTTCCTCAAATAGTTCTCAGTGGAATCGCTGGCAGAACCACCGGGAAGAACTTCGTTAATCTGATCCGACGCTAAAAGATGAGGATGGTGATGGTGATGAAACCCTAACATGGCGGTATGAGAGATTCCATGGTCACCCGCACTGCCGATCAACCTCCGACCAGCCTCACTCCCGTCGTCGAAGTGATGGGTAAGGCCTAATGCACTGTGGAACGAATGAGGAGCTGATTTCGAAGGTGGAGCCGAAAGAGTCGACCCACTACTTCGGATTGAAACGTTAAGGGTCGAGTAATTTGCAGGGATAGTTCCAGTTCCAGTGGCAGCGATGATCGCCGGCTCGGCTTGTTGCAACAACCACTCGATGGTTTCCCCGTCGGACTTATGCCCCAATTCCCTCGTCAACTGGAAAACCCTCGCTGCACAGGCAGCCGGCATACGGATGCGCCGGCCACGGCCGTCGACCTTCGTGTGTCTGTCTTTCGAAGACCGTTTCGGTGTTGTTGTAGCAATGGAGAGCTGCTGCTGCTTCTTGGATGGATCAATTACAGACCCAGATCGAGAATCGATTTTAGTTGAGATAGCAAGCGAAGCGTCGACGAGTTGTGGTGGTGGTGGGGTCGTGGTGCTGGTTGTGCTGGGGGATGTTGAAGAAGACCCACCAACTGCACCTCCACCTCCACCTCCGTTCCCACTTCCTCTTCCTCCACCCGGTTCACTTCCAGATTGGATCGAGATGGAGCCCATGAAAGGGCCAGGACCGGGACCGGGACCGGGACCAGATCCTGGCCCTGATCGAGCTTCAAACGAGACAAGCTGCAAAGAAGACGAAGACCGTTGATGTTGTTGCTGTTGTTGCTGAACCTGGTGGTGGTGGTGGAGCTGATGGGTTTGTTCTGAGGTGTTGGTGGTGCTTTGTTTATTGCTCTGTGACTCGTTAAGCTCCATCTTGGCTTCTTGAGCTCTTTTTCTTCACTGCAACTTAGCCAAGCTTGATTAGTCCCATTTCGTTTCCCTATCCCATCTCGTCATCTGAAGAGAGAGAGAGAAAGGGAGAGAAAAGCGGATTCAAGCACTAGATTTCTTGTATACACGTGCAGACTTGGGTATAACTTGGACTCGGTGAAGTGGGGTTCTTCCTTCTGATTGACTGTTGTCTTCTTCTTCTTCTCTGAGAGAAGAGAGAGAAAGAGGTGGGGGAAGACAGTGTGATGAGACTACTGTAGAGGTGGGGATGATGAGAGAGAGAAGAGAGAGAGAGGGAGAGTGTTGATGTCTCGTAGGTGTAGTAGAGGCTATGGGACCTAAAGAGAAAAACCTAAAGCAGCTATTGCCTTTCTTTCTTTCTTGTATTGACGTTGGGGTCCAATCCAACTGGTGGAGAGGACCTGGAAAAGTAACAGTAGGCCACTCGTGGGGCCTCGTAAAGAATGTTAAATGGGAATTTGGTCTGTAACTAAACCAAAACAGAAACCAAAACAGATTTCAATCTGTGCCCTTCTCTTCTTCTGTTTTACTCTTCTATCATTTCACTCATCCCTAGCCTCCCTCCACTTTAATCATAATTCTAATCAAAACCCAAAACCCACCAATCTGAATCTCTCTTTCTATATCTCTCTTATGTTCTTCTCAATGTTTCAACTTAAACCGCCTTTACATGAGAATCCATCACCCAAAACACAAATAATTTTAATTTCCTTTAATGCACCACACCATTGTGGTCACATAGAGAAGGAATCAAAGCAGAGCCAAAAGTGAGAAGGGTAGGTAAGTGAAAATGGTAAGATTGGTAATTTTGGGGTGTGTCCAGGGGAGCAGCCAGACAGTGCAGGTAAGCTTCAGATAAGCATCTAATGCACAAAGACAGCTCATACCAACACAATCCCCACACATTATATTATTACAAGTTTCTTTCTTTCCTTTTTAATAATTTTTCTTTTCTTTCTTCTTTTTTGTTTTTTTACATTTTCAAATCAATAACAAATAAAATAAACAATCCAACACCCATCAGCCAGTCAACTCCACCTTACCCCACTTTCTCTATTATATACATAAAATCATGCAATATTATAATAATCAAATCATATAACCCCCACAATCCACAACCAACATCTTCATCCCTATCACTATACATTATATATATCTCATATATTAATAAACAACATAGTCTTTATCAAAGAAAAGAAAACAAGAACCAGACCAGCCATCACTACCCCATCTGCCGAGTCACCACTGAATCACCGCCGGGTCACTGTTAGAACAGTTCATAAACACCCTCTCTTTCCCTAAAGCTGTTATATAACTATTGCATATTTAAAAGCTTAAGCTGATGAAAGTGATGCTGCAACTATGCACATAAAAGCGCCCAACTACAATATCTCTATATGACCTCGCAAAGGAACTTACATGGGGAGGACAAACACAGGCATATATTCTATGGATGCAAACAAATGCTAATGCAAACTTACCCTGGGGTTAAACACAATACCTCCCATCGTCATCTATTAGTAAAGAGATCAAGGAGAATATTCTCTTAGATTTTGGCCCTCGATCCATTTTTTTTTTCTTCTAAATGTTACCCTTTACAAACAAAACAATTTCCCACTATAATAACCCCACCGGTGCTTTTCGCACATTCAAATTTAAATATGTTGTAACTACCAATTTAGAATGCATGGCATGCTATCTATTTTTAGAATAGGTTGTTTATCTAAGTTGGTCCCAAAAATTTCCTAAGCGCGTGCAATCCCCTAATACAATGTTAAACAACCATTGCACATAAAAGCTTAAGCTGATAAGTGATATGTGATGCTGTAACTATGTATATGAAAGGACCTAATTAAATAGAAATCTCTTTGATATGTATGTGAACAAAAACCTACATGAAATTGAAAGACTTTTCTCAGAAGGGCATAAATGTGAAACTAAAAAATATGCTGTTTCCCTATTGTGTCTGCTTGGTAAAGACAGTACTGTTACTGTTCACACATCACACACTCTTGTTGGGTTCTCCATATGAGGATTCTTGAGAGGGACACCACCCCCATGTCCCTCTTGCTCTCAAATCCCATCCCCAACCAACAAAATTAAATTTTCATTTCTTTCAGAACCATTTGGGTTTCACTCTTGTCCCTACTCTTCACGTACATTTACTTTTTGCCAAAACTTACAAAAAAAGGGTAAAAAAAATTTAACAAAAAAAACTTTTTTGTTATATAAAAGCTGAATCTGACCAACCACAATAACCTTCCTGAAATCCTCCTCTCAGGCCCTTATGAGTTATGAGGCCTGTACAGTACGTAAGGAAATATGAGCCATAGAAGGTAAAAATTGAAAGGTAAAATTAGTATTTGCTTTCTTCTTACGGGTACGTGGGGATATTTACTGCTACAGTTGCGACTGTTAGTTTATTGCGGGAACGAGGTGTCTGTACGGTTGAAAGTGTGAGACTAGAGAGAGACTAGAGAGAGAGAGAGAGAGGATGAAAATTGAAAAGGAAAGTAGTAAGGGAAAAGTGTACGTCATGGTTGGGAAGGCAGTGGTGTAGTGTGAGCCTGTGAGGCAATGATATCAGGAATTTAGTATGTAGTTTTCCTGCACATGCGGGACACGTGCTCATGCCAGAGATTTACTTATTTGGTAATGTTTTGGGAAAGTATTGGGTGTGGTTTGGGAGTACACCACGGCCATCTTCCTCATGAGTAAGTCATTTGAAAAGAAGGATGTTAATTAAGAAGCTATTTCCAGGATGAACTTGACAAAACCACTAAAATTTTCTTTTGTAAAATAGGAGTCATAATTTTGTTAAGTAATTTGAATTAAGATTTATAAATCCTTTTTTTTTATTATAGGGTTTTAATTGCAATATTGTAACGCTTTTTAGCATCTCATTGAAATTACATAACAATATTAATTGAGGTTTATAAAACAATATAGTTTAAAGTCATGCATGGATTGCTGGAATTGTTTGTCGAATGGTTTATGCTTTTTTTCATGCTTCATTGATTGTTAGATTTCTTGAACAAAAACTATTTTCTTGAATTTATTCAAGAAGTAGATCCTGCTCTTTTCTTTTATTCTCTAAGAAATCAAATGCATGTTGAATGTATGAAAAGTTGTTTTTTTTTTTTTTTTTTGAATCCTTTTTCATTCTGTCAACATCTAAATGCAAGTCATCCTATTGACTTTAACAAACTATTGATTGCCTAACCGTTGCTCCAAAAACCCAAGTCCTATGGAGACTTTGTTGATTAAGCATTAACATTTAGGATCATTACATTTCACCAGGTTTCCGTAGTTGACGTCCATATACGGCGGTCCACTTTATTGACACTAATCCAATGGTGGCCTTTTTTCTTTTGGCGGCTCCAATCAGCTATTAATAGTCAATGACTTAGCACCACACTTATACATAACACCAAGGTATTTTAATCCAGCCTATAAGTCACCCCCTCTGAGACTCGAACCCGTGACATGGTGGTTGGTTCTAATACCATTTATTATGTGCCTAACTGTTGCTCCCAAAGCCCGAAGGCTTATGGAAATTTCATTAGTTAAGCACTTAACATTTAGTATCGTAACATAACGAAAAAATTATCTTATTAATAGTTTAAGTCAAATTATTTTTCTATTTTGAGCAACAATTTTCCTTATCATTACCAAATTTTAAGAATTTTGTTGAGATGGAGTGTTCTAGATCAGATCCATGTACTCTAAAGAATGGATCTATTGTATTATATAATTATGGAACACTTTAATAAGAGCCTTTTATGGTTTGAAAAAGGGCGGGAAAAACATGTCACTCTGTATCATCAAAAGCAGCTGCCGGCCTCCATGTTAATTGTTGCGTTAGAGAATCTGACACATCGACTACGAAAGAAGGACAAGTTTGCATTATTCGGCCGCACAAGTTGTTTTGAGTTGTCTTGAGCTGCCCATTGAAAAGCTTCTTTGTTTTTTTTTCTTTATCTTTTGCCTTTTTTGGCAAAATTTTCATTAACAAATAAAAGTAAAGAGCAATAAAATAGAATAATGGAGAAATTATTGTCTAAGCATGGGGAGGACAACACAACTTAAAACTTCAGTTACAAAACAACAGCTTTGATTTTAAGGGGTTGTTATGTGCATTTTTAGTTTGGGAAATGATGATTCCAACTGTAAAGGCTGGACAAACACATTTTAGTTAAATGATAAACCATCAGCCCTAATCCACCTAACACACTTGATGACAATCATATGACAGCTATATATATATACATATGAAGGACATAGGCTGTACTCTATTCTACCATATATTCTATAAGACCTTTGTCCCATTTAGCCTTTTATATCTTTAAGAATGGTTGTAGGTGGCCTATGAGATGATCTATTTTTCATCACTCAAACCCACTTTTTAGTTGAAGTAAAACCCAAAAGATTATGGTTAAGGATTGAAGATTTGGTTGACATGCACTCATATATGGTTTCTGTTTCTTTTTTTTTTTTTACCTTTTACCCTTTCTTTTCTTGTTCTTTTGATTTGAGACTTTTTCATGAAAAATTTGCCTTGTCCTGCTAGCTCATTACCCTCCTTTTTGATAAATTAGATGTGAGAGCCCATGTGAAAAGATACAGAATAGTACTCTTTGGACTACAACTACTTTTCAGTACTCTAACCTGATTGTTGTAATTTTAGATATGGTACTTTTTAAATGCTTATATTTTATTCAAATTTCTTTTGATATTGGTGAGGAGTCAAGAAGGATATGCTTCAATGAAACACTTGTAATATCATAAACCATATAAAAAAAATCCACATAACATATTTTTGTGACATGCCTTCCTCATTTTGTAGGGAAATTAAATTGAGTAAAACCAAGCTTTATAGAACACTGATGGGTAATGAGTCATGTTTAAGCTTTTGAATTAGTCAATAGAAGGCCAGATCATGACCAGATCCCCCCTACTTCATGCAATATGGATCTTGGAAGATGTCATGGACTCATGGAATTGTTCCTCAAAAGAGTGCAAAAGCCATTAAGATCTACTCAGCCTGTATTGGAGTCAGCCAAACCTAACACAGAGCATAAGAGTGTAATATTGATTTCATGAATCAGCTAGCAACAAGAGCCAGTGATGTTACAGAAACAGTCAGTTCCAACTTCTATCCAGTGACAGAAGTACTTTTCCATTAGGTAACTAGAATGACTGGTTCTTAATTTGGTATACACCATTCATGTGAAGTGGGGTGTAAGAGATGGGTTAATAACCCAGCACTTGGTGAGTCAGACATTAACAAATTGAAGGTATTAGGCTAGTTCTTGTCAGATTGAGCTCAAACCAATCTACAAGCCATTAGGCCAAATTCAACCCACAGAATATCTTTAGATCAGAGCGAGCCCAAATTGGACAAAGCTAAGACACGAGCTGCCTTGTTGATCTAGTTTGCCATGAAAGTCATGGTTTCTTTTGCTCATTTAACATCTAGCAAGTAATTTGATAAACCTGAGTGAAGACAATGCTTGATGGTTAATGGGATAAGGATTGAACCAAATTACAATATCTCTGTTTCAAGGTAAACATGTTTCGCCAAATATACTGATCTGGCTTTAAATAAATTAGTTCCACACATCTTTTATCAATGAGCAAAGCTTGGTTTCTCACCTGAACCCATGTTAAAATTGTAACATTGCATTTAAATTATTTGGAAACCGTATAAAGCCAATGATAGTAACAAAGAACACATTAAACCAACTTTGCAAACAGACTTTCTAATTCCAATTCTGAGGATTGTTAACACAATGGAACAAACTTGAACCAACTACCCAGGCATTCAAATAACATAAAATCAAGGATTATGGAAGAACTTGTCTCTATTATTGTTACCAATAGGCAAGATCAATCAAACAGAACCTGTCTTCTTCTGCTGGAATATGACAGCATAGACTGGAACAGCAACACCAATACTGAATGCAGATAACACAGCAAGAGTCATCTTTAACTTCTGATGTTTCATCCTGTCCAAGTTATACATGTGTTTTGCATGAAGGTAATATGGTTCATCATGGCCGTGTCCTCCCATTCTCTTCACTCCAGTAGAGTGGAACCCTCGATTAACTGTCAGGCAAGACCATCACTACTTCAGGTAAGTGCGTAACCTAGTTATCTAATCTATATGACGTAAACAATTATGAATTACAACGATTATAAAGCAAGCAGTTGCAGTCATACACAAAAACTGAAATTTTTATCAAGATAGCATTGGAGTTCATGGAGAGATGTTACATGATGTAAAATTGATGAGACAAATGATGTCCTATGAAAATGACAAATAATGCCAAAACCAATTCTCAATACAAAATGCAAATCCAATTCCCACTTAAATAATAATGTCTCCTAGATGAGCTTTAATTCTTATACCATAACCGGTATGATAAAAGCATAGTTTCCGTGACATGAGCATCAGGAATATTGAGATACAATTTGAAGGAAATATAACAAGTCAAGCTCTTTAACCCCCGCAAATAGTTTTGACAGGTCAAGTTATATTCTCTTAATAACTAGCTGTCATACAAAAGAGATAAAAAAAAAACAGACAAATAATTTTCTATTGATGTAACTATGAGTCAACAAATTTGCAAAGTCACAATAAACATACTGTACAGACCTCTGGGTAACTTAGAATTGGGCACAAACACTACTTCCACTTTGGAATACATGAGTAAGTGGCTCTGAAAAACAATGTCAAATTCAATGTCCTAACTTCAGGAGAAGAAGAAAAATCTCCGCCACTAGATCAGTGGTCTAGACTTGAAATTTTCATATATAGTGACTAACTACATTTAATAAGAGAAAAATTCAGGTCCACGTAATTGAACTGCATAAAACGCTTGCAAACAAAGGCACCACTAATCAAAGCCATTCGTCTAACAAGTACAAAAAGATAATGATTTCATTAATAACAGGTGGAAGTAAAATTTGACACAGAAAATTTCGAGTTATTAAAAATAAGAACAAAGATGGGCTTGAAAATCAAATTTCAACATCATTCACCCATGTTTCCTTTTTTCAATCAAATAATGAGATCAGTACATTAATACAAAGAAAAAATATACAAGAAAAAGGTGCCCCAAAACTTTGAGAAACCTCCAAAACAGGAGGAACATCCATTAAAACTAGAACAAAAATTAAATATGTAAATAATTACAAGTGTGTTCAAACTCCTTTCTATTCTGCACTACTTTAATACCTCCTCCCATTCCTTAAAAAGCGATATCCTAGCTGAGATCTGTTTTTTGGCCAAGCTATCAGCTATTACATTCATTGACAATTCCTTACCATAAAAGATTCCAACATATCTTATCTAACAATTGCCTCAAGGCCCAGGGGACATCAAATGGCAAAATATTCTAAAAAGTAAAGTCTTTTTTTGCAATCTAGCTCTTGAGAACCAGCTACACCTGGGGTTAACAACCTTCAAACAAGTACCATGAAATCTCAAACTATCTCAAGAAACTGACAGATTCTGTGTAATTTATACAAATGCATCTTGCAGATTCAGTTCCCAATAAAAAGGTGTTCGAAGATGATTGTCAGTCAAAAGGAAGATACCAGAACAAGGCTACCTTAGAAGGCAACCAGGAACTGCAAATAGGAACATTTTCCACAAAGTCTCCTATTCAATACAATTTTCCCTCAACCAAGTAGTCTCGGGTTGAACAGTCCACTGGCATAGAGTACGAAATTCACATAACATGTAAACATCATCAACCAGTTAGGCAGAATACCGAACATATGAGCAGGACAATGAATCAGTAACTGTCACATCTATAGATTATGCATCTGTTGGGCAGATTCAGTTCCGACTAGGTGTTCCATGAGTATCAAAATAATCACTAGAAAAAAGCTACTTTGGAAGGTACACAGACTCTACAAATCACCCTAGTCAAGAAGGGCAAAGGTGCCTTCCCTTGGAACACTGAACAGAAAGACTTGAATGAGAAATACCTTTTTATTAGTCCAAATCCAGCTATTATTTTCCAATGGCTGAAATCACTCTAATGATGACTCCCTAGACTCTGGGCAAGAGATTCCAGCTCCCAATCATAAAGAAACCTTCTAATATTGGTCTCCAAACTATTGTTGCTCTCCCTTATGCGTACAGCCAGACAACAAACCATCTTTGACAATAACAACTGAGGAAAGATCTGGAGAAGATAACCTCAGAAGTCTACAACCTCATAACCTGTCCTGCCCAAAATCAAGTTCTTTTACAGAAAAGGATCAGATAGATGATCTTCCATAAGCTAAGTTTCTAGTGACCATAAGATTCCAGCCCTTTTTCTGTTACAATCATACTCATAATTTATAGCTGGCTAGATATTAGTTTGTTTTGCAAATAATTTTTCATCAAGTTCACAGTTGTGCATTCAAAGCTATATCTGTTCTCTGTCATGGCTGTCTAACAAATGCATATGTTCAAGCACAAGCATATTGTACATAAGGCACAGTTCTATAGGAAGGCCAGATAGAACAGTCCTCAAATGTAAGCCAAATAGATGCTTTCATCAGATACATGCAACAATTGGGCTGTTTCCAAGGTATGGACATTGCCCATGCTTTCTAGAGATACATCAGGAAGTTTCAATTCATAATGACTTATTTTTGTGTGCTTGATAAAAAGGTACACAAGGCTAAAGTAAATTAATACATAGCAAACCATGATAGACACTTCAGCTTTGATTACTGGATTTTGAGAATATGCTGGGGTTGAAAGGTTGAAAACTCAATGGTTAGGTCCATAACAGTTGGTATCAAAGCAAGCAATGCATCCCAGGCTACGATTACAAAGGGAGAGACCTATAAGAATGGATTAAAATGCCTTGGTATTATGTACAGGCATGGTGCAAAGTCATTGAAAACTAATAGGTGAGTGAAGCCACCAAGAAAAAAAGGGCTACAATTGGGTCATTGTCGATAAAGTGGGCTGATGTGGACATTGGTTACGGTAGAGTGGTGAAATGTTACAATCGCAGATGTTACTGGCTTAACCAAATAAGTCTCCATATGTCTTGCGGTTTATGAAACAATAGTTAGGCCCGTAAAACAAGGGGTGACTCCTACGGTTGTATAATGTATCCAAAGGATGCCTCTGTGCTTTTGCTGTGGTTGATGCACTTTTTGAGGTTAGCTAGAGCATTGATAACATTGATGAACATGTTCTTCTTAAAGATAACTAAATCTGCTAACAGCCTTGCTGATGTGCTTGCTGCTGGGAGAGTGGTGCCCTATTCAATCCGAGACTAGGCGTTTGGGGCTGGAGTGTGAGTTCTTTTATTTTGTTGTGTTTTGTAGTGTAGGTTCTGGCCCTATTGCATTGGCTTCTCTTGTTTTTCCAATAAAATGAATTACTTATAAAAGAAATAGCATAACAAAATAATAGCATTTAAACAAATAATGAACAGAAATCAGTCTTCCCATTTAAACAATTGTTTGCTTGTTTTCAAGTACCATCTGGACATGAACTGAGTTCATAGGCTTACCATGACAAAACACATCAACAGCAGTTAATCCATTTCCTTTTGAGTATGAGAGTGGACATAATTAATGAACTACATGATAAGTTGTGAGTGGCATAAAAAAAAGGAAGTAAAACCCAAACTTTCAGATCAGAATCTGTTAAAAGAATTTTGGTATCTCACATTTGCACGCACTCTGGATGTGTCCACCCCGCAGAAACACATATACACACATGCATGTTCACATGGATACACAAATACCTACATATGTATATACACGCGTACAAAAATACATACAGACAGACATACATACAGGTTGAAGAATTTTCCTGATGCCTTATGTCTATTTAAGACCAAGGCATGTAGTCATGTCCACGGATGTATGACTTCTAAGGATATTATCATCACGACTAATGCAAGCATATAATTCGCCAACGTTCATAAACTTAAACACCCATAGGATACTGGCAGGCCTATCTAAGCTCACTCATGGAATTCATATTTCATGTCTCTAGCAATAGAAAAGTTCTGGAATCAAGCACACAGGGGATTAGGATCCAAACACTTATTCTAGTTGTTTGTATCAAACCACTTGGCCTCTAAAATCTCACATTTAGTGTTGCCATTCAGGAAAAAAATCCCTCTACGTTTATGACCAAATGATTCAATTGTCTCAATGCATTACTTAAACAAAACAACTAAATTTCCAAGATAACAGAAAAAAGAAAAATTCAACACCAATCGTAATCCCCTCCCCGAAGAAAATAAAACCAGATATTAATAATATGCGAAGAAATATCTATCAAATTCCAACCCCGCCTCAATTCTCAAGAACGTAAAAAACTAAACACCTACAGTTACCAGAAACCCAATCTTAAAACAACCACGAGAATTTCTGTAAAATCTGCATTTAATACCTAGCATATTTGATCAAACCCAATAAAACAAACCTGAGTCTGATCGCTAATCCGAATTATTGCATAGAATAAACATGGAACGACCCAGATATCAGAGAGAGAGGCTGACCTGATTTCGATAGAAAAGCTTCGGAAGAAGTCATTAACTTCAATCCAGATCTCAATCCACTGTTCAAAGCCATGAAATTGCTGAAAAAACTGCCTGGGTCACTGATCGATCACTCGATGTCTCTTCTTTGCGGTCTTAAGATTGCCCTAAGAAGGTGTACGAGTGAGAATATTCCAATGTGTACATTTCAAAATGACACGAATTTAACTCTTATTCTAAGATTTAGCGATCTCCATGATTTTAGATCAGAGCCGTCAAATTTTATGACTAACATTTGATGAGTGATCAAAAAACAAGAAAATTGATTACGAAAATGATTCCTAAATGATTGGTAGATTGTTACTTGAGAGTTCATTTTCTCTTCTTTCATGATTGTTCCGCTGTGAGATCATTCAAACACACGTTCCAACTGATCAAAATCAAGATTGTCGTATAGAGAATGAAGTAAAATGGCCTCCTATTTAGACTTTACTGCACCTACATTGGGTGAACACGTGTGTACAATCTATAATAAAAAGTCCTATCAATCAATAACAAGTTAATGATCAATAAGCATGCACAGTGCTCAATCAATTTTAAACCAAATACTAGCCAAGTCACCTAAATTATAAGTAATAATAAGAGTAGATAATTAAGCAAATAATAAATCAACACAAGACAATTTAGTGACATAAGGAAAAATTCTATGAGAATTCTCAATGAGAAAAAACCCTCTGGCCTCTCAAGTGTCGCCTCAAAAAATTCACTAAAAGAAGATGACTCGCGAACCGTGGTTCAAAAGGCTCAACACAAACGTTGATACTCACAGACTCAATATTCAAAGAATTCATTAGATTTACACTATTGCAATACTTTAGAACTTTGAAGATCTTCTTTGAGATAGCCAAACGAATTCGCTCAGCAATCGCAGAAACTCTCATGGACAATTCCCAAATCCGAAATTTCAAGGTAAAAGAAGACATATAGACAAGAAGAATTGATGGCTCAAAAGAAGGAAAACATGGAAGAGGTTCTTCTTCAAGAAAACAAAAAGGCTTAAGACTCTAAAAAAGTAGCTAAGACCTTTTATAAGTCTCCAAGAAGTATATTTGAAGTAGGAGTCAAAAACAAAATTTACGGAATTTTTAATAAGTTTCCCTAATTGATCGCTTGAGCGACCTTGCTCAAGCGGGGGCTCATGATCAATTGAAATCAGCAACTAGCTCCTTTAACGAACCAATGAACGAACATTGAATCTCATGTCGTGCCTTATCATATGATTGCTCGAAACTTGCAGCTCACATTGTTGAACGTTACTCTCGGGTTCTGCAAAAAAGGTATATAGTAACCAACGTGCAACAATATTGGATAGATTGCTAGAATGATCATCTTAACTACCACTACTCGAACAATAGATCAAACAATTTACAACACTAGTCTCGGGTGGGGCTATAAACGTGTCAGATTTGGACCTGATCCATCGATCGTAATCCGAATCCGATTAAATATTCGACGGATTCTTCATATTTGTTATTGAATCCAAATTCGAATATGGTTATAAAATCTATATCCAAATTCAATTAATATTCGAATCCGGTTAAAAATCCAATTAAATTGGTCTTTTTTAAACCAAATACTTTCACATATAGGCTGTGTTTGGTAACGCTTTTCGGAAGTACTTTTTTACTTTTGAAAGCAAAAAATTGCTTTTAAAAGCAAAAGTACCGTTTGGTAACACACACGAGAAGCAATGTACTAAAAGCAAAGAAGCAATTTTATTGCTTTTCACCGGAAGCAACAAAACGTTGCTTCTCAATTTTTTTACAAAATTGCTTTATTGCTTTCAAAACCCCTTGATACCCTATTGGTTTATTCCTATATTAAAGATGATGCATCCATACTCACTTAAGAAGCAACAACGTATTGTTATTGCTAGAGCCGGCAAAATGTCACCCGATCCGACGGGTCAACCCGATTATAAACGGGTTGGGTTGACCCGTTTATTAATTGGGTTGGGTGCGGGTTGGGGTTTCCCCAACCCGCCAGTAATCAGTTCAACCCGATTATGACCCGCCAACCCGATAAAATAAAAAAAAGATGGCAAAAGCATCATGTTTCGACCCGAACCCGGTACAACCGGATCCAATTAACCCCCAACCCTATTTTAATAATATTTTTTGAAAAATAACAGTAATCGGGTCAACCCGATTATGACCTGCCCGATAGGTAACCCGATTTAAAAAAAAAGATAGCAAAAGTACCATGTTTCGACCCCGATTAACCCTAAAAACTCGACCCAAACCTGGTACTACCGGATCCAATTAACACCCCAACCCTATTTTAATAATATTTTTCGAAAAATAAAAAATAAAAATAATAATAAACAGGTTGGCGGGTTGAACCCGTTTATTGGCGGGTTGGGTTGGGAGTTTTCCAACCCGCCTTAATTTAGTCCAACCCGATTATGACCCGATTAACCCCAACCCGATTATTTGAATGTAATTAAATGACTATTTTATGAATCTTTTATAATATTGGACTTATATTTTTAAGTATATTTCTAAGTACAATACATAAATTGTGTACAATACTTTTATGAAAGCAAAAAACAATTTCTATGTTATTGCAATTACCAAACATGCTTTTTTGCTTTTTAGAAGCAAAGCAAAAGTTTACCAAACGCATTTGCTTCAAGAAAAGATCTTTCGAAAAGCATAAAATTGCTTTTTTGCTTTCTTGCTTTTAGAAGCAAAAAAGCAAAAGCGTTACCAAACGCAGCCATAGTATGTTAGCCTATTTACTTAAACTCCCTTATAAAATTCTAAAATTTTCAATCGTACCTTAAATATAATTGCGTTCGGATTTTTATCGGACGGATATAGTAAGATCCGAATCCAAATATTAAATGGATCCAATCTATGGATCCGTATTTGATTTGCCGGACAATTATTCAAATAAGAGATTCGATTAAATCAGATTCAGACGGTAATCAGATCAGGCCTCAACCCATTGACAACCCTGGTCTTGGGTCAAATTTGAACTGGATCCACCAAGATCCAAATTTGATTAGATATCCAAATCCAGCTAAACATCCAATTAAATTTGCCTTTTTTAAACCTACTACTTTCACATATAGTATGTTAGTCTATTTATTTATGTAGTATGTTAGCCTATTTACTTAGACACATTTATAAAATTCTAAAAATTTCAATTGTACCTTAAATTTAATCGGATTCAGATTTTTATCGGATAAATATAGTAAGATCTGGATCCAAATCCGATTATTAAATGGATTTAATCTTTGGATTCGTATTTGATCCGCCAAACATTTATTCAGATAAAGATCCGATTAAAATCAAATAAATTTAATTGAAACGGGATGGTAATTGGATTAGGATTGACCCATTGACAGCCCTAGCCTCGGGTTATAGGTGTCCATAGGCTTTAAATTCATCATTCAAACGTCTCGGCTTGCTTTATGTCACGTTCATCATAACATGTGAAATTTTGCTTTATTTGTAATGCCATTTGAATAGCGAACTCTATGACTTAATCTAAACACTCCAAACACTTTTTTGACATAGAATTAAGCCAACACAACACATTAAAACCTATTATTCTCGATAAACAAATCTTAGATTTGAAAAGTACTACAGCAGGTAAATTGATATTTTGGAATGTAAGTCACTGTTATGTTCGTCTTGATTTTTTTCTTCCCTTTATTTGGGGTTGTTTTATCTCATCTATCAGAAGCACTCCAAAGTAGGGATGGCAATGGTTCTCCAGAAGACAGAACCCAACTAAACCAAACCTATATTAACACTTGTTGGGTTATCTCACATCGATTGTGGAAGGGCTAGTGGTTACTTTATAAGTGTGAGGTAAAGCCTCAACTGTGAGCCAGCTTTTGGGATTGAGAAAGGCCCAAGACCACCCAACACTGGGCCTTTCTCAATTCTCAATTTCAAAAGCTAGCTCATGGGATGAGATTTATCCTCACACCTATAAAGTGACTACCAGCTCCTTCCATAACCGATGTGGAATAACCCAACAACACCACCCACTCACCTACCATCGTCACCCACTACCACACACCATTATCACCAATCCCACCTGTAGACACCCCAAATTGCACTGTCAAAATGATCAATAATGATAAAAAATATTATATCCTTGAAAGCCAGCACAAAAATTGAAGAAAATAAGTTTTTATTTGTATCCGATAACTCAGGCCGGATACAAGTACTCCTCTTTGTATCCGGTGGAATTGAACATACCGGATACAAGAGAGCTTTAGTGTATCCGGTATATAATACCGGATACCTTAAGGCCCTTGTGTATCCGGCCTGATATACCGGATACATAAGTTTTGCTCAAAAATTAGGGTTTCTGAGAGAAATCACTTTTTACCATCATATCCCTCATTAAATGAGGGGAAATCTCGGAAACAGCCTTAGGGTTAAGGTTGGTGGGTTCTAGACATTAAGTTGTGTCAACCCTAACCCTAACCTTTGCCTATAAATAGGAGGCTCCTCCTTAAGCAAATGGCCATTAACTCTTGCCTTGAATTCTTGCCAAGAAGAGCTCCAAGTGAAGAGGGAAACCGCTGCGGGATCGCTTCCAGAACCCAGGTAAGCCTCAAACTTTTCTTTTATTTTCTGTTTTTACATTTTTAGATCTAGATCTCTTCTTCTACCTTTCTGTAGAATAAGGCCTTCTATGTGTGTGAAAATCCTTCCCCGGCTCAAAGTATCTCAAGACTCCCCCTAGCCGTAAAACGTGAAGGCGGGATCTAGGAGAAACGAGACTGGGGATTGACTCTAGTACTAGAACCCTATTTGCATAAGCCTTTTGATTGATTGTAAACCGTTTCATATTCAAAGTACCCTTGATTATCTTGAAGAACTGTGTTTAACGGGGAGAGAGAACAAAGGGAAACGATAATGGAACGGAACCCTAGGTTGTTTTAGAACCTTATTTTGATGAATATGTATGCATGCTATGTTGTTGTATTGATCTTGTATGGTTTTTCACACTTGCACATACATAGCACTATTTTGGCGGGATAGGCTCACATTTGGGGATTTATTACATTCATTGTGATAAATCACAAATAAATGCCCTCAATCAATTCTGGAATGTTTTTAAAAGGTTTTTTAAGGATTTGTATTCATTTTGCACGAATCACACAAACTTTATCACAGTTTTGAGTTGGTTTTGTTCAAAAAGGGCTTTACTTGACAGCAACTGTACCCCAACTTCGGACACTCATAACTTCATCGTCCGGATGAATATTGGAGCGATTCCAGAACCATGGGAAAGGTGAGGCTGTCTAATTTATGTCCACCAAATTGCATTAATTTCTATCAAGCGGATTTTTGACACCCCTCTGTCGAAGTTGATTGGACAGTTCAGGTTCAAATACAGAACTTGTCACTTTGACAGAGCGCCATGTGTTCGTTTTAAATCCGATTCGAGTGATTTTTGTTTCTGGGCACTCCTTTATGAGTCTATTTTTAAATCCAATTGATTTCATAATTTGTTGATTTAAATTGTGTCGTGGAGAGCATATTTACTTAGAACTGCTCAACAGCACTTTTCTGGGTCAATTTGTGATCCTCGGGGCCTGTTCGGGAAGTCACCCAAGGCACATCCGAATGAGTTTTTGTATGAGGCTAGTTTCTTTTGAAAGATGGTCATATAGACTTCATTGACACCTAATTTCACGAATTTCTATGGAGTAGATATTTCTTGGTGATTTTCCAAAGTTGCCTACTTGCCACTTTTGATTTTCTCCGGCAGCAACTTTAAAAGAGCCATAACTCTTAGGATTTCAACCGGAATTAATTGAAATTTTGCATGAGACTATTGTTTACCCTAATCTTTCAAATGGATTTGGTTTGACTTAATTTAAAATTGGATTTGATTAATTTCAAGAGAAATGGCCTTTTTACCAAATTTCCCGGATTTGCCTCAACTTGGTTTTGTGCAACTTTTGCTGTGATTTCCATCTTTTTGTGATATTCCAGAAGTGATATTAACATAAAAGAAGATCTGGAATTCATTTGGATTTTCATGTGAAGATATCATATATTTGTCCTTTTTCAAGGTTTTCATGATTTTTTAGCAAGCTTTCTATTTTCTTTTAGCATGAATAACACTTGGCAACCACCTTGTGTGGGTGAATGAGGGTGCCTAACACCTTCCCCCGTTCATAATCTAATCCCCTTGCCCATCTCTGGATTTTATTTTCAAGTAGGGTTATTTTTACTTTAGAATTTGCCTTTTAGCACTTTTTATCTCTTTTTGCTTATCTTTAATCTTTGGGTGTCCATTTTTACCCCAAAATTCTGAATGGTGGCGACTCTCCCAATTTTACGTTGAGCCCGTGTGCTGACGGAGGGATGATCATATTCGGGTGATTTTTTCCCATGTCTCACACCACCACCACTGCTCGAACCACCCCATCACCACCACTACCAATATCCCACCACCACCACTCTACCACCACCACACCCACTACCACCCTATTGTGAGACATGGAAAATCTATTCAATGACTTCCTAATCATCACACGGGATTGGTTAAAAACAAAGAGTCGCTACCATTCTGTTTAGGTGTGAATGGACACCAAAATCTCAAATAAGCATAAAAAGGCAAATTTAAGGTAAAAATAACCCTTTAAAAAAAACAACCAGAAATGGGTAAGGGAATTAGGTTATGAATAGAGGAATGTGTTAGGCACCCCTATTTACCCACATAAGGTGGTTGCTAGGCATTGTTCATGTTAAAAATAAAGAAGGCTTGCTATTAAAATCATAAAAAATCAAAAAAAGACAAAAGTGTATGGTTTTTTCATACGAACAGCTTAATTGATTCAGAATTTTCAAATATGATCATACCATTCTAAAGGTTTCATGATTAAAAGAAAATTGAGATAAAAAATCAGATATAACCAATCTAAAGAGAAACCTGAAAAACTAGTTTTAGGCTAAACCATTAAAAGGTTGAAAAACTAGATTGAAATCTCTTGAAAAATAAAGTTACTTGGAGTACAGATTTGATCCGGATCTCTCAATAGTGGAGATATAGAACCCCCACTCAACCCATGTTAATGAAAAAACATCAAAAGGGAGAGTTTAGACCATATGATCCTTTCTCCAAGATCAAAAACAATTTTACAATCATATCATGAAACCCTACAGGTTACTTTTAGGTTTTTGGTTTTAGATTTACCATATTGATCATGATAGATCCAGAATCCTAGCTAAATATCACAAAAATTAAGAAAACAGTGCTGTAGGTACAAATATGTGAAAAATCCAAATTTTAGAAAAATTGGGGATCTCATGTTATAAACATCATGAACTCATAGGATTAATCCAGATTCAAAATAAAACCATCAAAACATTCATATGATAGTAAAGGCAACCACATCTTATAGATTAGAGCATATGGGGGTCTACCCTACGGATCCACCTGTTCTCTTTTCCCCTAGCTCTCTCTTCACGTTTTACGGCTAGAGAGGATTCTTGAGGTAATTAGAGACAGGTTTGGGGATACAAACACAATCAAAGGCTTTATTCTATAAAAAAGAAAAAGAACAGATTATGGGGTTCTATTCTAGGGATCCACCTCTTCCCCTTTCCCCTAGCTCTCTCTTCATGTTTTACGGCTAGAGAGGATTCTTAAGGTACTTGGAGGCAGGTTTGGGAATACAGTTATAAACCAGGCTTTATTCTATAGCAATGGAGAAGATCATATTATCTCTAGAATTGAAGACAGAAAATAAAAGGGAAAAAGGACTTACCTGGATTGAGCAAGAAAAGCAGCAGGGATTCCTCTCTTCACTTGGAGTTCTTCAGACTTCAAATTAATGGCCTTTTGCTTGAGGATCTGCCCTCTATTTATAGGCAAACCCAGAGGCATGGTTAGTCCAAAGGGATATACCAAAATCCTCCAGATTGAATTGAAAATAGGGATAATGCCAATCCATTGCCAAATAGGATAAATAAGAGAATTCGGATGGATAAATAAGATAATTCGAAACTCCCAGAGAGATATTTGGATGCAAATAATGCTCCAAAAACGAGAAAGGATAAATTCGCACAAAAACCTCTCGTGCCCGTATATTCATTACGGGCGTGTGTTGCCCGCAGTGTTAATACGGGCATGGCATGCCCGTATATGTATTGCGGGCGCGACCAGCCCGTAAACAAAGTATGCTCACTGCATGCCTGATGAAATTTTATGCATTTTTGACCTGTTTTACATCCCAATTACATGTTTTCAATTATTTTTTCATTTTGTAGTGCAATTTGGGGTGTCTACACCTATCACCGCCTATTGGCTAACCCCCATCACCACTCCAATATATTTTGTCTTTTCTTTCTATCTCTCATCCCATCCAAACACTAGAAAATAAAATAAAAGCATTATTTTATTTTCTCTTCTTTTCTTTTTAGGTTCCTATTTTTAGATATTTATAGTTGACCTCCTTGAGGTTTTTTAACAATCCATTTTTCCTGTAAGGTTTTTAAAGTATCAACTTACAACCTTGAAATTTTCAATGTGTAAAAATCTCTACTTTTAAACATTTGACTGTTAAAATCATAATTGAGAAAATTTTGATTGACAAATTTCCCCTCTAATTTACTTTCAAAAAATAAAAGAACTTTATTTAGGGATTAAATACTAAAAATAGCCTCGAGATAGTTGTGAAAGTAAAATAGCTTTTATTTAGGCCTTGAGCACTAAAATAGCCTCGAGGTAGATGTGAAGCAAGTTAGGTCTTTTCATTTGAACCAATGTTGTAAACTTTGCTAAAATTTTAACGATCAAACTTCTAAAAGGGAAGATTGTTACACACTACAAACCATTGAAGAGTAATCTAGATATTCAATAGGGTAAAATTGACAATATATGATTTATGTCTTATCATCTTGGCAACATTGTTAAAATTTTAACGATCAAACTTCTAGAAGGGGAGACTGTTACACATTGCAAACCTCAAGCCTATAAACTGGTATTCAAGAATCGCATGAGAAAAGTGAGATTGTCTAAAACCTCAAGGGGTAAATTGTAAATATCCGGTTCTTGTTTTTTTTTCTGCCTAAATCCAATGTGAGTAACATAGTTTAGAGTTTCCGTTATTTATTTTTTTAACTGTTTTCGATTCGGATCCGGGTTTACAGACCAACCTTTAAGGGGCAACCTTACCATGGGAGCTACTCAAGCCCATAGGGCTTTTGAAGCTTTGCCGCCAATTTGTCCAAGCAAGGGTTCTTTTTCTTCTCCACCAAACACTGACATACGCTTTGCAGCATTCGATCTCAAATGGCTTCCCCAGTTCCTCATGAAGTCATCGACGACGATTCCGGCGATGTAAGCAACCCCAGTCCCTTTCACCTCTTTCTGTCTCTCTGTCTCTCTAACTTTCTCTCTTCATTTGAAGTCATGGGTTTGATGCTGTACAGGGGTTTGATTGGGAAGCAGCTGTAAGAGAGATCGACTTTGCATGCCAAGGCGCAGAGACATCAACGTCGCGCTCAAATGATGCTGCCACTGGGATTCCTCACGAATCCCTAATGGAGCCCCGTCGTGATAATGCCAATGTCAATGTTGCAAATGGTAAACGGAGGAAACACGGAAATGCTCGCCAATCTACTCTCGATAAGTTTGTTAGGGCAGTTGATAGGGTTTCGGTTATTGAGAATGAATCTCGTGGTCACGGTGTTCATGATCAGAATGGAGGCGATGTGACGGGTTGCTCCGTGAAGATTGATCCGGAGGCCGCCAAGACATGGATCTATCCAGGTTTAATGTGCCACCAATCTGTAATCTTGGGTTCTTTCAATGTTTAGGGAAATTTTGTTTCGTCACTGTATTTTTGGTAAATAAATTACATATAAAATTTAAAGATAAGGAAAATATGATCTAAGCGAAATTTTTATATACCTTGAAGAGGGAATTGGCTATTTCTTGGGGAACCCTTGACGTAAAGGAACTATGCTTTTAATTGGGCTTCTCATTTTAAACGGTGAAGTGAGTTTTCCTGCAATTCAAGATATGCTTTTTGGTATTACCTCTTAGATAAATTACTATTATCAATATTACATCTTTGACTATTTTATTGTTTTCTAGCGAACTGATGTCGTTGTTTCTTTTGAAATGCTGAATAATTATTTATTGCTTTTATCAGTTTATTGGACATTGTTTGATTTATTATTCATGGCCATGTTTCATGGTTCAACAAATGGTTTATAAGTCTTGGAGAGTTGCCCCAAGTTGCAATTTTTCTTATTAGTAATCTTTAACAGAGTAATTTGTTTTGAACTTGAATTTATGGAGCAGTGGATCTGTGTCCTGGATCTTGGTATGAGTATGTTATAGAATAATTTTTCACATTTAGAGCTTTCAAATTTTCTTTTTGATTCCCTTTTCCTTTTTTTTATAAATTTTTCAGTCAATGTTTCTTATCGGGAGTACCAGTTCTCTATAACAAAGAAAGCTTTATTTTCAAATACATTGGTGGCATTGCCGACAGGACTTGGGAAAACTCTCATTGCAGCCGTTGTGATGTATAACTATTTCAGGTGGTTTCCTGAAGGTAATGCTCTTCAAGCCAGTGTTTCAAGCTTGGTTCTCTATGTGTTTTTTCTTACCATCCGACTGAAAATAGTTTGTGAATAACATTGTTGTTATGGTCTTTGTTTTTTTCGCATGCCTCTTTGGGTAATGCCTTCTACCTTTATTGGTTTTGTGGAAATGCATACAGTGTCATCAAGCATTTACAATATAACTTGTAAGTGTTTGTCATGCACCTGATTGTGTGTTTTGGTATGCTGAAAGTGGGCTCTACATTGGAAACAGTTTGATGCTTAGACAATATAACTTTTTCCTTTTTTTCATTTATTTTCCGAATATCTTAGTGATGTTTAGACAATTGGATTGTGATATTGGTTTGATTGAGAAATTTCAGGCATAGAGTTTGGGCAGCATCCTTTTCTGTGGGATCCGTTGCTTACATGCGTGGTCCATTTCAGTACTAGTAGAGTAAAGAAGTTGCTCCTCCCCCGCACCAACTTTTTGCTCTCTCTCTCTCTTTCTCTATATATATATATATATATGTATGTATGTATGTACGTACATACGTACATATGTACGTACGTACATATATATGTGCGAGTATGTGTCTGTGTGCGTGTGTGTACATATACATATATGTGTGTGTGTGTGTGTGTATGTGTATGTACATATATTGCTGGACAACTCCTTAAGTTGCAACTTAAGTGTTTGTAATGTGTAACTTGTCTCATAATTTCTTTAGCTGAACTTTCTTATCTCCTTAAATGAAAAACATGCCACACGTTATTCTTATTATTATTATTATTTTTTTGCAAATTGGAAATTGTAAATCTGACCAGTCATAAACTTCTCAATTAATGTACCTTATTATGTCATGCTAACCAGGTTATGGGCAATGATATAAAACCATGTCATTGTCATAGAGATTCATTATACCTTGAGAGCTAAATGCTAGCTATGAAAATGATAACTTTATCCAAAGTAGGTCACACACATCTTGTAATCATCTTGAGATATCGCACACAACCAGTTTAATAGAAATAGTTTCAGCTAAGCAATCCCATATGCTAGATGTGTCAATGAATGGGTTTGAGCTAGGATCATAATTTGGTTAGGCTGATTTGGCATATTAATTAAAGAGACTATAATAGATCAACACGGGCCCATCGACATCTTTGCAGAGAGAGCGTGACATAGAGAGAAAAAAACCCCTGTAGAATATAGAAAAAAATTGTTTTAGTAAGGGTTCTATTATGACATATTCTTATAAGGGCATGTTGGTATTTTCCCTTTTTTAGAAGATAATAAGGTTGTGAAATTTCAACATTTCTCTCCAATTTTAGTCCCTCTCTTTTTAAGTTTAATCCATACTTGAAGGGTTTCCGATGCGCTTGAAACTGTTATGTCACTATAAAAATAAGATATATCTACACACACACATGCATATATGTATACACAAATACATGTTTATATAGATATATACATGCATACATACATGTATACAATTGCTTCTTTTTGAATAGCATGGCAGCATATCGCCTATGCCGCTCGAAGGAGGAAAACTTGGGGAGTTCTGTTCCAGAATACGTTTAGAATGGCTAATACTTCTTGATTTTGGAAGAATACTTTAACAATCCAATATCTTAAATCTTGAATATAGATTTAAGGAATATATATATATGTAGAGCTGGCTGGAATAAATTAAGGGATAATGTTGATAATACAGCTATTAGACCAGCTATTCTATATAGTACAATATGTTGGGTGGTGAATCAAGATGATGGGTGTCATGCTTTATATTACCGGAACTAGGCATTGGATTGGTGGTGCGCGGTCCCGGTACAAATTGTACTGGACCGCACGGTCCTAAGCTATCCAAAACTTAAAAAAAAAAAGAAAAAACATGTGCAATGTAGAAAATCAGATGTATTTGCAAGGTTTGGTTGGTTAGCCCTAACAATGGTTTCATTGGGATTCGGGTGCTGACTGCCGGGCAATTAAAGATAACTAGAAGTGTGGAAGATCGTTGGCAAACCTCCAAGATTTGTGCGATGGATAGTTGATAACTTGATATATGGCTGGTCGCTTACTTGTCGCAAGCGAAGAAGAGAGAAAAAGAACAAAGCTGGAGGTGAGAATGAAGCCCTCTATCTACCTACCTCCCCTCTGTCTCTCTCACTCCCTCAGTCCCTCTCACAGCCTCCTTCCTTCAGTCCTCCTTCCCTCCCTCTCTCTTTTTCTCGCTCTTAGACCCTCTTTCTTTTTTTTTTTTTAATTCAGTCGGCTAACTTTGCAGGCTGAGCCTGCAAAGTCTAGTTGCTTTACAGGAAGCTTGCAAAGTGACGTCACTTTGCAGGCAAGAAAACACTTTTAGTTAAAGTTTGAAACAGTTTCAACATAAGGATCTCGGATGGTCCTGAGTTGGGACTGCCCATACTGGAACGGTACTACCTAGTACCGTTTTGACTCGAGCGGTCCAACTTGGTACCACTCGAGTTTAAAACATTCGTGAGATTGGATGATCCCGGACCGGAATATCGGACTGGGACCATTCGATCTCGATACGGTCCAGTAAACCATGATGGGTGTTACTGAGATGAGGATGTTAAGATGGACTTGTAGCAAAACTAAGAAAAACAAAATAAGAAATGAAGACATTCGGAAGTGGTTAGGCAAAACATGCATTAAGAATAAAATGGAGGAGAGTAGGTTGAGTTGGTTTGGACATGTAAAGCAGAGACTGAGCGATGTACCTGTAAGAATGTAGGAGAGGAATAATAATCAATTTGCAAACTTCCCTTATATTTTCAAGTAACCTTGAGGCAAGGTAGAACCTTCATATATGCACTCTTGGTGTTCAATTCATACAAAGGCCATGAAGGATTTTTAGCCAGGGATAAAAATGATAGGTGCAGTTCACTTTATAACTAAAGCTAATGTCTTATTGTAGACAATATTAAACTCTTGTATGTATATTTAACTGTAAGCTTTGTTGTAAGATATGGAGATATACTGTTCTATATAAACAATTTTAGGCAGCATAATTCTAACAAGAAAACAGATTGAACAAGTCAGGAAAGCAAGAAACAGAATCCGGATATATGAAAAGAATGAAAACAGTAGCAGTGAATGACATGATTGTTGTAAACGATAACAAGAAAAATGCAAGGTTTTCTAACATACGAACAGATTGATTGCAAACAGACGCACAGAAGAGACAGATTGCAAACAGACGTATAGAAAAGAAATTAAAATAAATAGGAAGAACTTATTGGATTGAAGGTCGAGGCGAGATTATAAAATCTCTGTACTTAAAGCCTTAAGTGCCCCTTTTCAGATCGAATCTTCAGTGCGACGGGTGGCTTGACGCCGTGGCTTCCAGCATTCAACGACCAGTGGCCTTTGCAGTAGTCCGCACACAAAATACTGGACGCAGGGAACCCTTAGCAGTGTCACTTGATTTTCTGATATTGAAAGAAAATAGGGGAAGAAGAAAGAGACGGTTGTATTTTCAGATATCAACCTGAGAAAACCCTAATCCCTTTTATAATGGAGAGAAAACGAACCATGAACGAGTGTGTCCTTTTGTTAACCCACGTTCAACAACGTTAATTACGTTTTAAAACGTTAATTAAAGTTAATGATCCAACGGTTAATCACAACGTTTAATAATAAAAACGGTTAGGAAATACAATGTTTAGAAAACAAACCAAAATGTTTTTAGATTAGTTTAAGAGCAGCAAAAATATAAAAAAATAACATCATACACGCCACGACACGACCGACCGGACGGACTGCGGCGGCGGTGTGCGCGTGTGTGATTTAAAGACACCCCGACAAACAACGAATAGTATCTCACTTTAGGGGTTGCACCCCTTTAGTGCTCACCATTCAATATATACACATGGAAGTTCTCATAACTTCCAATGTGGGACTATTCCTCCCACAAGAGACAAAGCACAAAAAAAAAGTACAAAAGGATAAATTTTGAGCTATTTATAAATCAATAAAAACACAACAATTCCCCTTACAGGGCCCAAAATTTATGAGAATTGATAGAGTGACTAAAATTCTAATGTGCATTAATGCCAGTGTCTTTTGGACTTGAATGGAAACTTAGAACTTGTAGAATAGGCTTCACAGAGATCTAGTGGAATAAATTCGTAAACTTGATCTCTTTAATGTGAACCAACCACCTCTATAGTCCACACACTAGAATACCTGTTTTTGGGTTCTAATCGGGTTGGCACCTCTACGACCATGCACCTGCTGGTTTCGTGAGCGCTCTAGAGAATTAGCCCTAATTCTATAAAGGGCTCAAAATTTATCCTTTTGTGCTTTGTTTCTTGTGTGAGGAATAGTCCCACATTGGAAGTTTATGAGAACTTCCATGTGTATATATTGAATGGTGAGTACTAAAGGGGTGCAACCCCTAAAGTGAGACACTATTTGTTGTTTGTCGGGGTGTCTTTAAATCACGCGCGCGTATGCCGCCTCCGCCGTCCGTCCGGTATGTTGGTCGTGTCGTGGCGTGTGTAATGTTATCTTTTTATATTTTTGCTGTTCTTAAACTAATCTTAAAATGTTTTGGTTTGTTTTCTAAACTTTTTATTTCCTAACCGGTTTTTATTATTAAACGTTGTGATTAATCGTTGGATCATTAACGTTTTAAAACGTAATTAACGCTGTTGAACGTGGGTTAACGAAAGGACACACTTGTTCATGGTTTGTTTTCTCTCCATTATAAAAGGGATTAGGGTTTTCTAAGGCTGATATCTGAAAATACAGCCGTCTCTTTCTTCTTCTCCTATTCTTTTCCAATATCAGAAAATCGAGTGACATTGCTAAGGGTTCCCTGTGTCCAGTATTTTGTGTGCGGACTACTGGAAAGGCCACTGGTCGTTGAATGCTGGAAGCTACGGCGTCAAGCCACCCATCGCACTAAAGATTCGATCTGAAAGTGGGCGCTTAAGGCTTTAAGTACAGAGATTTTATAATCTCGCCTCGACCTTCAATCCGAGACGTTCTTCCTATTTATTTTAATTTCTTTTCTGTACGTCTGTTTGCAATCTGTCTCTTTTGTGCGTTTGTTTGCAATCAGTCTGTTCGTTTGTTAGAAAACCTTGCATTTTCTTGTTATCGTTTACAATAGTCGTGTTATTCACTGCTACTGTTTTCATTCTTTTAATATAAAAAGGATTCTGTTTCTTGCTTTCCTGACTTGTTCAATCTGTTTTTCTTGTTAGAATTCTACTGCCTAAAATTGTTTATACAGAACAGTATATCTCCATATCTTACAACAATCTTAAAGCCTTAATTTACTGTTCTGTCTGTGTGCATAAACCTGTTCTGTGTTTTTCGTGTTTGTTTCATGACCATCCAAATTTCTGTTTTGATAGATTGTACCAAGTTAGTCAACCCTGCTGTACCCCATTCTGTAGATCTCACGAAGGTTGAACCACTAATTGGTGAAAACTTCAAGAGATGGAAACAGAAGATTACCTGTTTGAAACCCTTGAAATATTCTTTGTACTCACAACTCCTAAACCTGAGTCTCCTTCTGATGGGTCCGAATCTGCAGAACTTAACTCTTGGGTAAAAGCAAATCGGACGTGCAAGCATTACCTGTTGAATGCACTGTCCAATGATTTGTTTGATTTATATTGTGGCTATGAATTTGCTAAGGATGTGTGGGAGGCACTGCATAAGAAATTTGTGACTGAGGATGCCGGGGTGAAGAAATTTGCCATAGGAAAATTTTTGGAGTTTACCATGGTTGATGGGAAGTCCATTTCTGATCAAATAAATGACTTCCAAAAGACTGTTAAAGACCTAACTAGTGAGGGAATCATCCTACCTGAGCTGTTTGTGGCAGGAGCTCTTATTGAGAAATTGCCTCCCTCTTGGAAAGTATGCAAAACCAACCTGAAACATAAGAGAAAAGAGATGTCCTTGGAAGAGCTGATAGTTCACATCAGGATAGAAGAATAAGCCTAGATCAGAGAGAAGACCCAAAAACCAGTGCCTTAATTCCAGTCAGCAAAGCCAACATGATTGAGGATAGTTCTAGGAAGAAGAGAAGGTGGGATTCTCAGAAACCTAGAAAACCAGAATTTAAGAAAGACTCAAAGAAAAAAGGGAATTGTTTTGTGTGTGGCAAATTAGGCCATCATGCTACTCAATGCATGCAAAGGAAGGGCAAAGACAAGACCCATGTGAATCTAATTGAGTCTGATGTGATTGTGGCTGTGATTTCAAAAGTTAATCTGATTAGCAATCCTAAGGAGTGGGTGGTGGACACTGGGGCCACCAAGCACATCTGTGGAGATCGTGCCTTGTTCACGACCTACCAGCCTGTGGGAGAGGGCGAGCAGGTGTACCGCGGCTGATTCTCGCACATCTCCAGTTGCTAGAAAGGGAAAGGTGCAGATGAAGCTCACTTCTGGGAAGCAGTTGGCTTTGACTGATGTGCTGCATGTTCCAGGCATTAGGAGAAATTTAGTGTCTGGCTATTTGTTGAATAAAGCTGGAATTAAGTTAGTTTTTGAGGGGGATAAGTTAATTTTGTCTAAGAATGGGGTTTTCCTGGGAAAAGGATATTGTAACCATGGTCTGTTTGTATTGAATGTTTCTGATGAAATAAATGAAGTTTCCTTTTCTGCTTATTCTGATTCTCTTACTTTGTGGCATGGTAGATTAGGTCATGCAAATATATCCTATGTTAAAAGAATGCATAGTGTAGGTTTAATTAAAAATATATCAAATAATAACTTTGAAAAATGTGAATGTTGTTCAGAAGCAAAGTTTACAAATAAATCTCATAAGTTAGTAACTAGAGAAACAGAACTTTTAAGTTTAATTCACAGTGATTTAGCAGATATGAAAAATACCATGTCTAGAGGAGGTAATAAATATTTTAATACTTTCATAGATGATTATAGTATATACACAAAAATTTATCTACTAAAAAGTAAAGATGAAGCTGAACAAGCATTTATAAAATATAATATAAAATTGAGATATAAAATCAACTTGATAAGAAAATTAAAAGACTTAGGACTGATAGGGGTGGAGAGTATGACTCAAACCCCTTTCAGAAATTTTGTGAAGAAAATGATATTATTTATGAGGTTACTGCTCCATACTCCCCAAAGTCTAATGGAGTAGCTGAGAGGAATAACAGAACCCTTAAGGAGATGACGAACTCTATGTTGATTGGTTCTGATTCACCTTCAAACTTGTGGGGGGAAGCAATTCTATCTGCTTGCTTTATTTCAAATAGAATATCCCACAAGAAAACTGGAAAGACCCCTTATGAACTTTGGAAAGGGCACATTCCCAATCTTAGTTATGTTAAGGTATGGGGTTGCTTGGCTAAGGTAGGTTTTCTAGAAATTAAAAGGAAGAGGATAGGTCCTAAGACCATAGACTGTGCATTTATAGGTTATGCTGAACACAGTGCTGCCTACAGATTTCTTGTTTTAAGAAATATGGATGATAATATGGTGTTAGCTAATTCTATAATAGAGTCTATTTTTGAGTCTAATTTCCCACTTGGACCAAAGTCTGTGAGAGGTTCAGATGAGGCTTCCTCAAGCCAACCTAGAGATGATATTCCTGAACCTAGTCCTCAACCTAAAATTGAACCAAGAAGAAGTAAAAGAGCTAGAAAAGCCACTAACCTAGGTGATGATTTTTATACCTTTTTGGTGGATGGTGATCCACTGACGTATGAGGAGGCTATGTCTTCTCCAGATGCAGTATTTTGGAGAGAAGCCATAAATAGTGAGTTGGATTTCATTATGGCTAATCATACCTGGGAGTTGGTTGATTTGCCTCCCGGAAATAAACCCATAGGTTGCAAGTGGATTTTTAAAAGGAAACTTAAAATTGATGGTTCAATAGACAAATATAAAGCAAGACTAGTGGCTAAAGGATTTCGTCAACAAAAAGAAATTTATTATTTTGATACATATTCTCCAGTAGCTAGAATAACAACTATCAGAATTTTGATTGCATTAGCTTCAATTAATAATTTAATAATTCACCAAATGGATGTAAAAACTGCATTCTTAAATGGTGAATTAGAAGAAGAAATTTATATCAAACAACCAGAAGGATTTATAGCACCAGGTAAAGAAAATAAAGTATGTAGGCTAATTAAATCCTTGTATGGCTTAAAACAAGCACCTAAGTAGTGGCATGAGAAATTTGATATTGTACTTGTTGAAAATGGATTTCATATAAATGATTTTGATTGATGTGTGTATCATAAATTTAATAATAATGTTGGTGTGATTATCTGTTTGTATGTAGATGATATTCTTATTATGGGCCCTAATTTAGAAGTAGTAACTCATACTAAGAAATTCCTGTCTTCTAAATTTGATATGAAAGATTTAGGAGAAGCTGATGTAATTTTAGGCATCAAAATAATTAAGGAGTCGGGCAGTATCACATTAACCTAGTCACATTATGTAGAGAAAATCTTAAGGAAGTTTGGACACTTTGATTCTGATCCTTTGTCCTCACCTTATGATGCTAGCATACACTTAAAGAAGCCACTGGTGAGAGAGTTTCACAAATAGAGTATGCTAGAGTGATTGGTTCTTTAATGTACTTAATGAATTGCATCAGACCTGACATTGCATATGCTGTAGGCAAGGTTTGCCGTTTCAAGGTGCCGCCGAAATTTCGTATTTCGCTAGGTCAGCCGCACGAAAAATGACCTTGAAATGGTCCCCCTGCGTTTCGCTGGCTTTTCACCGGCACACCGCCAATTTCGTTAATTTCGCCAAAACATGGATTGTATAAAATCATGTGTATAAAGCCATTTCGCTGGCGTGTCGCGGTGTGCTGCCAATTTCACCAAAACATGGATTTTGTCAGGCCATTTCGTTGGCGTGCAGTTGATGTGCCGCCAATTTCGCCAAAAAAGCCTTTTCGGCCCATTTCGCCGGCAAACTGTTTTGGCCGCCTGGCGCACCAAAAAGTCCATCCCTGGCTGTAGGAAGACTGAGTAGATACACCCATTGTCTTAACTATGAGAACTGGAGTGCATTAGTTAGGGTGTTGAGGTACCTAAAGGGTACAATTCATTATGGTTTGTTTTACTCAGGGTATCCTACAGTTTTGGAAGGCTATTGTGATGCCAATTGGGTAACTGGGCATGATAAGTCTAACTCTACAAGTGGCTATGTTTTTACCTTAGGAGGTGGGGCTGTTTCATGGAAATCATGTAAACAGTCATGTAATGCTAAATCCACCATGGAATCTGAGTTTGTAGCTTTAGAGCTAGCTGGTGGAGAGGCAGAGTGGTTGAGAAACCTTCTACATGATATCCCATTATGGACGAAACTAGCACCTCCTATGTGATAGCCAGACAGCAATAGCTAAAGCCCAGAATAAAATTTATAATGGTAAAAAGAGACATATCAGACTGAGGCATAATATTATTAGACAATTACTTAGTGATGGGGTAATTGCATTGACATATGTGAGGTCAGTTGGAAATTTGGCAGATCCACTGACAAAGCCTCTGAGCAAAAAGCTCGTCTTTAGCACATCGAGAGGGATGGGTCTAAAGCCCATGGAAATAAACAACCCGTGATGGAAACCCAACCTATGTGAATGGCAATCCCAGGAAGTAGGTTCAATGGGAAGAACAAGTCACCTGAGTTGATTGTGAAGCACTACAATTTATTTACTTTGTGAGAAACCTATCCTTATGATGTGAGTAGTGCAAAACTGCAACGTATGTGAGGTTGAGTCATAAGATTCTTAATAATTTCCATATCCTTTATAGGTGGTGTGTTTTAGTTGCGGTTTACACACTTGATGGAAATTACCTATGTGAGTGTAGAGGTGGAGCCACGTCTGTTGAAAATTAGGGCTAATTCTCTAGAGCGCTTACGAAACTAGCAGGTGCATGTCCGTATAGGCGCCAACCCGATTAGAGACCAAAAACAGGTATTCTAGTGTGTGGACTGTAAAGGTAGTTGGTTTACATTAAAAAGATCAGGTTTAAGAATTTATTCCACCGGATCTCTGTGAAGCCTATTCTACAAGTTCTAAGTGTCGGTTCAAGTCCAAAAGACACCGGCATTAATGCACATTAGAATTTTAGTCACTCTATCAATTCTCATAAATTTTGGGCCCTGTGGGGGGAATTGTTGTGTTTTTATTGATTTATAAAGGGCTCAAAATTTATCCTTTTGTGCTTTGTCTCTTGTGGGAGGAATAGTCCCACATTGGAAGTTTATGAGAACTTCCATGTGTATATATATTGAATGGTGAGCACTAAATGGGTGCAACCCCTAAAGTGAGACACTATTTGTTGTTTGTCGGGGTGTCTTTAAATCACGCGCGTGCCGCCGCCGTTGTCTGTCCGTCCGGTCAGTCGGTTGTGTCGTGTCGTGTGTGATGTTATCTTTATATATTTTTGCTGCTTTTAAACTAATCTAAAAACGTTTTGGTTTGTTTTCTAAACGTTGTATTTCCTAACCGGTTTTTATTATAAAACGTTGTGACTAACCGTTGGATCATTAACGTTTTAAAATGTAATTAACGTTGTTGAACGTGGGTTAACGAAAGGGCACACTAGTTCATGGTTTATTTTCTCTCCATTATAAAAGGGATTAGGGTTTTCTAAGGCTGATATATGAAAATACAGCCGTCTCTTTCTTCTTCCCCTATTCTCTTCTAATATCAGAAAACCGAGTGATACTTCTAAGGGTTCTCTGCGTTCAGTATTTTTTGTGCGGACTACTGGAAAGGCCTTGGTCGTTGAATGCTGGAAGCCACGGCGTCAAGTCACTCGTCACACTGAAGATTCAATTTGAAAGGGGGCGCTTAAGGTTTTAAGTACAGAGATTTCATAATCTCGCCTCAACCTTCAATCCGTGAAGTTCTTCCTATTTATTTTAATTTCTTTTTTGTACGTCTGTTTACAATTTGTCTCTTCTGTGCGTCTGTTTGCAATCAGTGTGTTCGTCTGTTAGAAAACCTTGCATTTTTCTTGTTATCGTTTACAACAGTCGTGTTATTCACTGCTACTGTTTTCATTCTTTTCATATATCCAGATTTTGTTTCTTGCTTTCTTGACTTGTTCAATCTGTTTTTCTTGTTAGAATTTTGTTGCCTAAAATTGTTTATACAGAACAGTATATCTCCATATCTTACAACAAGCTTGACCTTGTGTCCATCCACAAATCAGTTGTTTTTTTTTCCACTATTTAGTCTTATCATTTTTTTCCTTAAGTTTCCAACTACATTTAAAAAAAAATAGTTTCTACCTTTAGGCTAAGACTCACTAGAATCTAGTGATGCAAAAGAAATATAGATGCTATGGAATGTGATAAGTAGAACATAAAAAGTGGTAAGCAATCCAAGTAAAGCATTGCATGTTGATTGCAGGCATGAGGACCATTATGAATGCTAATAGCAGAATTGGAATATCATTTAGTGAAACAATGTGAGAAGGAATTTCATGAGATAATAAGTAGTTACCTGGGTTTATGGTAATTATTTGGACTGCTGGTTTGTAAGATAAATGTTTTCACCTTGTATGCATTTTTTTTGATGAATAATGAAAGATATAATATATATGGAGCAATAGATAGTACAATCCAGTCAAGAGGTCCCATGAGGAATGAAACCTCAAAGACTACTCAAGAAATGCACCTTGTATGCATTTAATTCTCCATTTTATGTGCGTCTTACCATGTCTCAGAAGAACTATTAGAAATGATAGATTCAAAGGCAAATAGCAAGCATTGAAATAGGAACTCACCTCTTTTCAACACTAATTACACCTAAAGACAGGTTTTAGGAGGTGAAAAGTGTGAAGAGTGAAAAAGGGTGACCTTCATATTTTATGGCCACACAATATCATATGAACTTTCGTTGATAACATTTATTCACTTTTCGAGAAGATGGATATATCAAATTTGGCACTTGAGTTTCTTTTAATAAAACTTGGCATGATCATTACTTGGAACTTGATTATTAGTTTAAGTTTAATTATTACTTTAAGTTCAAGCTGTATGTAACACATCCGGACAAAGGAGTTAGGATAAATACGAGGTTGTCATTGATTTATTTTTTAAACTTTCAAGGGAGTTTGGAAGCTCAATGTCCTAGATAATTTTGACTTGCAAGATATGGTGTTACATGGACTTCTCTTATGTGGAAAGTTTTTGAAATATTCACGTTAATTCAGGGACTCTGGAAATTTTGAAGTTCTTTCCTTGTTTCAGTATCAATTTTTTTTCTTTACTTGCCTTCCTCTGGCTTGCTTATGCAATTATCTTGGTGTTCAGTATAACGTTTAGTGAAGTAGGGCTTAAGGCCTAATTACATGCATTTCCCGTTGAAAACAATGAAGAATTTATGGGCTTTACCAAATTGCATATAGATCATCATGTGGAAGTTTTGAAAGATGGTGTAATTCTCATTAGGCCTTTCAATGGATTAGATCATGATCTGAATATGGTCCAAGTTTGTTTGATTTTAGCAAATCTGACTAGAGATTTTTATTCTGGGACCAGTTAATCCATTTTTTATTGAACTAATATCATATCCATGCTCTAATTTGACTTGATAAAGAACTGACCTGTTGGTGTGTGTGTGGCTTTATCTGCATTGATGTAGTTTTATATAAAAACAGACACACACATGCACAAATATCATCTTAAAAGAACGGAAGGACAATTTTATTATAATGGCTTGTTTGTCCAATTTTATTTTTGTTTCTGTTAGTTTAGTAACTCCTTTAATTTGTTCTATGTTGTGTCTGACATCATACAACTTCCATTTTAACAAAAAACTTGCATTTTGTCACTTGGCTGCTGCTGTATGAAAATTTAGTTTTTGATTTACTTCCTGAGTGTTATTTTATTCTTTATTTTTTTTTTAAATTTTTGAACGGCTTGCTTCTGAACTGTTGAAGTCTAAGTGTCAGTTTCATGACAGGGAAAATCGTATTTGCTGCTCCTTCAAGACCTCTTGTCTTGCAGCAAATTGAAGCATGCCATAATATCGTGGGTATACCTCAGGTTAAAATCAGTTTTATCTTTCCTGAATGATTCTTAAGTATGAGATTTTCTCTGGAAAATACATTTTATATATTTTACACATACTCAAGTTTGAGATTTTCTCTGGAAATTTTACATTTTGTATGTTTTGTACATATTATTTGAGAAGATTGATCTTCCTACTGATTGCAGGAGTGGACAATTGATATGACAGGTCAAACAAGTCCCTCTAAAAGAGCTTGTTTTTGGAAAGTCAAGCGTGTTTTCTTTGTCACCCCACAAGTATTTGAGAAGGATATTCAATCTGGTAAACCTCAATTTTCTTGCTTTAGTATTTTCCAAATTTTCTTTTTGGGTACCTAGCTAGTTTTTTTTGCCTCAGAATTAAGATTTGTGTGATAAATTCGAAACTTTGTCACTGGTGGATGTTGAAATGGTTTTATTTTGCTGTTAATTTGCAAGGCTTACAGAAAGGCCTGTCTCATACAATAATTGGTGTATAGGTTATTCATAAATCTTTGTGCAACTCAAATTACTTCAGTTGGTGATGAAACAGGATGATGGCATGCAAACATCTGATGTAGATATTTGGCAGGAGTAAAAGTTCTTTAAACTCCGAGAAATTGTATCCTTTTCTTTGGGATGTGACCCTGGAAAGCAAAATATAAAATAGACATTTATGATCCTTAATTGAGGCACATACAGAATTAAAATTTTGGAAGGTGTTTTTTCTTGTGCTTAGAGCATGATGGAGAGATAAGATTTGTGTTGCTGACCCCGCTTTAGTGGGAATTGGCTTTTGATGATGATGTTTTATTGTGTTGAAATTTTGCTATGACTTTGTTGATCTCCTTTAAATTTCCATATTATTATTTATTTATTGAATTTGAATCTGATGTTCGTGTTGCATGTTGTTTTAAATGCTGTGTTATTGATTGGATATATATTTTTTTACTGAAGTTGGCTCCTTTTAGTGTGAAAGTTTGTTTTTGTATATGCCTGTGCGCACCTGTAGGGAAGGGGTATTGCACGGATTTTTGGGGCCTAGCGAGATCTGCTGTTTTTATTTTCATTTTTTTTATTCTCTTATTCTTTTTTTTTGATGAATAATGTATGTGTATATATATATATATATATATATGTGTGTGTGTGTGTGTGTATGAAAGAGCAAAAGGTATAAAGCATACAATCGGAAGCGCAACAACACAAAAACACAAAAAAACTCTCTACGCATTCCTCACAACCCCAGCAGCCCCAAAAACCCAAAAAAAACAATGTCATTCCACTATACAACTAGGAACCACAGTAGCCCCCCCTCAAGACCCCTTAATCCAAAGCTGAAAAAGCCATTCAGCTTCAGACCAAAGTCATAACACACAGTCATTCTCCTAAATCATGTCAAGGACTATCCCTCCTGTCGTGACATCCTCCACAATAATAGACTCGAAGCACCATTTTTTCCAATCCTTCACAATCTCTGTAGGCTATAACCCTTTGAATTCAGGAAGAACCGAAGCCCATGATGCCATAACAATCAATATGGAATCAAACACCTGGTCAACCGATAGCTATGTATCCCTGAAAATCCTACTGTTACGCTCTAACCATATAAACCAAACAATTGCATGGAACAATGTATCATACATCAGCTTGCCCCTCTTACTCAAGCCTCTAATACACCACTGTAAAAACCATGCATTCAAAGTATCTGGTAACACCCAAGAGATTCCTGTCATCCCCAACAATCGCATCCAAATAGTACGGGCAAACTGACACTGGACAAATAAATGGTCTATGCTCTCTCCAGCTTCCTTACACAACATGCAAACATGCGGGGATAATGCAATCCATTTCCATCTTCTTTGAATTAGATGAGCCGTGTTTATCCTGTATAAAATGGTAGTCCATAAGAAGGCCTTAATCTTAAGAGGGACCTTAGGCTTCCATAGTTGATGAACCGGAAAGGATACTCTAGGGATTGATGAACCCTGTGAAACGGAGTTAAAGAAAGATTTGCAAGAAAGCATTCTATTGGATGAAAGGGACCAAAATACTCGATCAGAACCTAGGGGATCAAGAATCACATCCTTTAGACCGTCAATGAGCTGAAATATTTCTTCCAATTCAGAAGGACGAAGATTCCTCCGAAATGGAAGATTCCAAGAGAAACCAGAAGAAGACCAAAGCATAGTATTAGCCACCGAAGCATTAGGAAGGATAGCAAGTGAGAATAATTGAGGAAACTGGATAGATAACGGCTGATTGCCCCACCATAGATCAAGCCAAAAACGAATCAAGGAACTGGATTCAATGCTAAGCCTAATATAAGGGTAAAACAAATGTGCGATTTTCATGATGGCCTTCCACGGGCAATTTCCTGGAGGTTGTGCCTTCAAGTTAATGAACCATCCATTATCATCACTTCCGTATTTGCTTGTAATCACTTGGTGCCACAAACTTTCCTTATCTGTACTGAAACGCCACAGCCATTTTGCTAGAAGAGAGGAGTTTCGATGGGCTATCATTCCCACCCCAATTCCTCCCTTTTCCTTTGGCAAGCACACCTTATCCCACCTTACTAAATGAGTCTTCCTTTTTCCCCCACCCTTCCAAAGAAAATCCCTTTGTGCTTTCTCAATGATGTCCACAACTCTCCTTGGCATCCTAAACAAAGACATGAAATAAACCAGAAGATTTGCAAGCACAGCCTTGATTAGAATCATCCTACCCCCCAAAGATAAATAATTCCTCTTTCAAAGTGCCAATCTCTTCTCCATTCTCTCAATGACTGGCTCCTAGAAACTGACATTACGAGGGGACGCACTAAGAGGGAGACCCAGATACGACATCGGCCAAACACCCACCCGACTAAGAGAAAGAGACTCTTCCTCTGCTAAATTCAAACCAACTATGGAACTCTTCTCCCAATTGACTTTCAGCCCTGATATCACGTGGAAAGTATGCAATATGCTCTTCAACCAAATCATATGGTCCTTAGAAGCTTCCAAAAAGATCAATGTATCATCTGCAAACTGGAGATGGGACACTGTTACCTCATCTCTACTGACCTTAAAACCTTTGATCAATCCCTGACTCTGACTGGTCATAAAAAAGCTATGCAGCACCTTAGCAACCAAAGTAAATAAGAAGGGCGATAGTGGATCCCCCTGCTGGATATCCCTAGAGGAAGGAAAAAACCCTCTGGCCACTCCATTTACCAAAATAGAAAAATGGGTATTTCTTAGGCACCCTCGAATCCACCTTCTCCACTTTTCACCAAAACCTTTCCATTTCAAAACTGAATCTATGAAGGCCCACTCCACTTTATCATACACCTTTTCAATGTCCAGTTTACACACTACTCCTGGCTCCTTGGACATCTTCCGACTTTCTACACATTCATTTGCAATTAACGCACAATCCATGATTTGGCGACCCTCCACAAAAGCACTTTGATTTACAGAGATGATCTTAGGCAACACCTTCTTTAGCCTAACTAACAAAACCTTTGCTACGATCTTATAAACACTAGTGGTCAGACTTATAGGCTTAAAATCCTTGATCCCTATTGCCCCTACTTTTCTTTGGAATTAAGACAAGGAATGTCGCATTTGTGGCCTTATGGATTATGCCATTCCTATAGAACTCCTGGAACACCTTAAACAAATCATCCTTGACAATCTCCCAATTATATTTGAAGAATTCAATTGTAAATCCATCGGGTCTTGGCACCTTATCCCTTTCCATCTCCCATAATTCTTCCTTAATCTCCTCCATCTCAAAATCTCTTTCAATCCATCCTTTCATCCCCTCACACACCTTTTATTGGTCGCTGTCCTCTAATCTGAAACGTAAATCTTGTTCCAACTTATAAAGATCCACATAATATTGACACAGGGACTGAGCAATTTCCTCAATATCCTCAATACCTCTGCCATCCACCTCCAACTTCATAATTGTATTTTTTATTCTTCTCCCATTCGCCATTCTATGGAAAAATGCTTTATTCCCATCTCCCTCCTTTAGCCATATTATTCTTGACTTCTGTCTCCAGTGTATTTCCTCATATTTCAGAATCCTTTCCAAAGAAGCTTTAATCTCCAATCTTCTTTCCTTATCATGCGGCCACCAATTCCCACTCCCCTCCTTGAGGTCCAGTTCGGCTATTTCATCCAATGACGCCTTTTTTTGAATCTCCACTCTTCCAAAAGTTTCCTTATTCCACCCCTTATTTTATTCTTGACCTCTCAAAGACACCCTATGAATCTAAAACCTGCCAATCCCGATACTGCATTTCTTCCTTCACTCCACCACCCCTACATAAGGCTCTGAAAAGAAGGGTGGGAGAGCTACATATTTTCAAAATGGAATGGAGAAGGACCAGTGTGCCTTGGTTCATTAGACACTAGGATTGGGGAATGACCAAAAATTGGTCTGGGAAGAACCATTTGGGCAATTGGCATAAAATGATTATCTCAGAAGCCTGAAGCTAGACATTTATCTAACCTGGAGCAAAGCGGCGGAATTTGGAGATTAAACCACGTGAACTGCCCACCCTGCAGAGGATAATCAATGAGCTCACTCCGCTGGATCCAATGCGAAAAATCCCTCATACTTCTAGTGACTTGATACCTACCATTATTTGTCTTATGGGAGAATCTATACACATTGAAGTCTCCTACAACGAGCCAAGGTGGGGCTTCCCTAGGGTTCCGATCATCCAACTCTTGCCAAAACAACTCCCTACCCCTACCCCTACCCCGATAGGGGCCATAAACTGCAGTTAATGTCCACTTGAAGTTTTCACTTAACGACTCAAACCCAATAGTGACCGAAAAGGCACCCAACTGAATATCAAGCTTACTAAGACACAATGAATCCCACAAGACTACAATCCCCCTAGATCTACCTGTTGAAGGTAAGAACGCCCACTCCACACCTCCTAAACTCCACAGATCTCTAACCACTCTCTGATCAACCTCTAGAAGCTTAGATTCGACGAAGACAACCAAATCTGGCTTCCTAATGTTACATATCTCCCTTACCGCCTGTTTCTTGTCACTTCCCCCCAAACCCCTAACGTTCCAACACAACATCTTCATGGGTCACTAGACAAGCCCCTATCCCCCATCTTACCTTTGAACTCTTCCACCACCTTAATAATGGGCACAGGTTCCCCACTCAGAGGAACAACCTCCTCTAGGACCATTTCAGAGAAAGATCTTACCCCATTCCACAAAATATTCGAGTCTGCCCCCACACTTTCATTCCTCCTAACACCCTGTTGCCCCCCATTAGGCTGGGCCTTAACAGCCCCTGAACTCTCCTCTTCATCACTCAATAACTGTGGCATTTCAGCATTTTCATTCAAGTTGCTGTAGCACTTGGTAAGAACAGCATTTGGAAGGGGAGATACTAAATGTTCATTCCAAGAAGGATAGCTGAGAGGAACCATACCTGTTTCAGAGCCATAAGAAGATCTGACCGAAACACAAGGGGAGTGTGGCACAGACCGAGACAGATCAATAGGAGATTCGATAGGGGGGTTCGAAGATAGGGATGCAATGAAAGCCTCTGGAATACCTCTTGAGACCTCTGCCTCTGCCCAAGACTTACACCGGTTGCTCTTTTCCAAGGATGATGAATCAAGATCCTTCCCACGCATCTTCGATCTCCTGTAGTAAACTTTTTGGAAAGTAGCTTTGCCGATACCTTCTTGTTTCCCTCACTAGAACCTTTGCGACCCAACATGTCTCGATTACGAGCTCCACCGCTTGCTATACTCCCACCTATTGGTTTCTTATGCCTTGGAGAGTGATCGGGAGAAGAAGGTATAGAATCTTTTTGTGGTACCTTGCTTTTATTGTGTTGTGGATGAGACGAGCTATGAATAAATTTCACCATGATTTCCTCAACCCATTGCTCAATCTGAGCCTTCCAATTCTCCTGAGCAGAGCCACCTTCGCACTGTATTGGACACGTCTTGCTCACCTCCCTTACCGATGAAGTCGCAGGCTCTACCACTTTTGTTTTCGTCCCACGAACATTTCGATCGACCTTAACTTTGACTTTGATGATGCGTACCCCATCGGACTCCGTTTGAAAGTAATTGACGGCATCTTCCGACGCTCTTGTCCTCCGCTTATCCCCCTCCTCATGGTGACGAAGACTTCCGCTGCATCTGTCTTCATCCATGGATGGAGAGCTGCGAATTAGCTCTCCGTGATTGCTGATCGAGGAACGCCTTGGTCTAGGGCCCAAAAGCCCTAGCCCATCTTGGACACGAACCCCTCCAACATCTCTTGAAACCCCATTGGAATGGCCCAACTCGCACCCTCGTCTGCTAAGCCCATTGGACCTGACAGACCTAGACTTTCTCATCTCAACCCCACTTACTCCATGGTCACGCCCACTCCAACTACTATAATTCTGATCTTGCTTGCTACACCAAAATTCAAAGTAGAGTTTGAACCCATACATGTCTTTTCCTTGTCACAGGCCCTACCTGGAATTTCAGCGGCGCTGTAACTGCTCTTGGAGGTACGTCCTCTTCCTGAGATATTAGCTCCGATATCCGCCTGCGATAAGGATAAAGGTCTCCCTTCACTTAATATATGCACTATAATCCCGACCTTAACGTTTCCATCCCAAATATTTGACCAATCGAGGAATCTTCTTATGAACTTCCTGAACCCTGATCGAGAAGCCTCCTGTAAATTTCCCAGAAGACCGAAACGACCCCAACTGCCCAAAACCTCCGCAAGCTTCACCAATTGCCTTCACCGATGGTTCAGCCCATAAGTGGACTGGAATTCCCAACAGCATAACCCATGTTCCACCAACACTTCCTATATCTCCCCCCTTACCCATTCTTGCCTCCCATTGAGAAAATTGAATTTTCATTCCACATGCTAGATATACCTTCGTCTTCATCAGAACCTCGGCCTCCTCTGCAGACTCCGGACATACTATCACAGTGTGAGATGATATCGGAATAAAACGCATCGTTATGCCCTCCTTCTTCCCAACGTCCATCAATACCTTCTCCCAATTGGGCACTTCAACAGAAGAAGAACAGAGTACTGGGTATTTCCATCTACTGCTATCTTGAAAATCACCTTGTCGAATATGTACCACTGGAGGCTCACCCACATCATGGGATAAACAAGTAGTACGATTACCATTGAACCATGATTTTTCGATACATTCCATGAGCAGAGGACTCTCATGCGATTGAAACAAACCACATCCCCAAAGAATGTATTCCCATCCTGCTAACTCATTTTCTTTAGGAAATACCAAAAGAGCATTCCTTCTGGCTCTAGACAACGCCGATAGCTGAACATACTTTCCCCTGGCATTTGCCCTGAGCTCCAATACGAACGATAAGCTTCCTTCATGAAACGACCCCAAGAATCCACTCTTCTCTCTTCCATGCAGCCCCTGAAACTTTGAGCATAGCCATTTCACACCTTCAGTACTCAATATAATGCTCCCTGAAAACCATCTACTCCTTTCAAAGATTTTCAATGCCAGTCGATTCGAAATATTCACAAACGCAAAAACAAAGATCTTGTTGGAAATCTTTACATCCCTCATCGTTCTTCGCGATCTTCCCCTCACGATGGCCTAAGAATGAAATGCAGGCTCCACCCCCGTCGCAGGGAAATGCTCAGCAGAACCTCCGTCGCCTTCTTCATCAGCACTAGACTCATCAGAGACATCTCTTCCCTGAGAAGCCACCATTCTTAGATTACCGTGAGGAGCACGCCTTCCCTAAATAGCACCTTCGTCGTCCTCCTCGCTTGGTCAACTCTGGGTAACGAGTGGAACACCTCTTCATCGCCTTTGTCTCCTTAGAGCCAAGACTCGACAGACGCCTTAATCTTAGACGTCTGATTTGTTTGCCACAGGCGCCTTTGACATTCGCCATAGTCTCCTTAGACGTTATCCGGAGTCGCCTTCGTCAGTCGTTTGGATTAGGTTCACCGGAGTTGCCTTTGTCAGTCGTTCGGATTAGGTTCACTGGAGATGCCTTCGCCGGAGACGCCTTCGCCTTCGCCTTCAGTGCAATAACTTTCCTCTTATTCTAGGCGGGTCATCCTATCCTAATCATATTTACTAAGAGTTGGCACTACCTTTCGTATTTCATGTCCAACGAAATTTCCCCATTTTGGGGAAATCTGGGGAAATTTCGCTAGATTTTGTTGGCAGGCTGTGCCAAATTTCACTAAAATTTTCTCAATCAGGGGAAATTTGAGGAAATATTTCACACATTTCACTGGCATGCCGCCAAATTTTGCTGGCATGCTGCCAATTTTGTTGGCATGGAAGGGAAAAGCTGCAGAAGGGCTTTTTCCTTCCAATTTTGTGCTGCTACCACCTGAAATGCGAAATTTCAACCATGGCAGCACGTTTGAAGGGAGAAAATCTCTAGATTGCATCGTCTGCATTTTTTAGTGACACGCACAAAATGTTGGGTGGCAAAGAATCATGTTCAAAAGCAATTTTTGCCATTGTGGCATAAATTTTGCCATTTCCTCCCTGGCGGCATTTTTCGAGGGGAAAATAGCTATACTACATTGTCTAGCATTTTTTAGCGGCATGCTGGCTAAACGCCATTGCATGCTAAGCGAAATGCTATTTTTATAATAAGAAATTAATTTTTGGCCCTTTAATTGGGGAAATATAGTTGAGCAAAATTTTGTTTGATTTTGGCGAAATTTCTCCAAAATCCAAAAAAACTCTTTTTTCTTTTGCTTTTTTTCGATTTTCCAGCGTTTCAGCAACACGCGTTTGTGCCCTGGATGATACGCTTAGCAGCATCTAAATGGCGAACCTTGTTCAAAAGACGAGTGATACCAAGATGAGGATGTTAAGATGGACATGTGGCAAAACTAGAAAAAGGCAAAGAAATGAAGATATTTGAAAGTGGTTAGGCATAGCATGTATTAGAAATAAAATTGAGGTGAGTAGGCTAAGGTGGTTTGGACATGTAAAGCGAAGACCTAGAGATGCACTTGTAAGAAAGTGTGAGAGTATGCATATTGAAGAGCCTAGGAGATCAAGAGGATGATCTAAAAGGACATGAATGAAGCTAATAAAACAAGACTTATGCAAACATAAATTAATTGAAGGTATGATTTTTGATAAAATTGGATGAAGAGATAGGATTCTTTTTCGCCGACGCTGCTTTGGTGGGAATTGGCTTGTGGTGATGATGACGACGACTAACATTCGTAACTTGTGAACTTACTATGTTTATCAAGTTCAAGTTAATGCTTATAGTCAAAAAAATTGTTGAAGTATTTGCTGACTTGATACAGACTAATACGAACCTATTGATAAAAGAATAAGCCAATAATTGTCAAATTGCCTGCATATTTAATGGTATCAAGTATCAACCAATATATCATACATATCAGATGAGAATTTTTTTTCTTCCATTTATTGTAAGTGGGAGTGGGTTCTGGATACCAAATTTAGGAGTTTATAACCTGGTTCCATATAAAGGAGTCTTATTCATTCAATTCTTGATTGGGTTGGTATGCGCTCAAGTAGTCTTTGTTGGACTAGGATTTCGCTTATTGTTGATTCTATATAAGTACAAAAGATCTTTTTAAGAATTTATGATTTGTTTATTGAATAAAAGTTGAGATTATTTTGTTCTTATCCTGAGAATTTTCACATTCTTCATGGCCATCTTTCTGGGAATGCATTTTGTTGACCCATCTTTTGGTTGAGATCTGTTGTACCTTTTTTTTCTATTTCTATAATCAGTACTAGTTGTTAGTGCAGAGAGGCAATCTATTCTTGACCTTATTCATTTTTAGGAGTGACATGTAAGGAGGGGGATATCAAGCTTTATGGATGGGTGATTTCTATTGAGTCCAGGTCCTTCTAGGACTGGGGGTCTCTTTAGAGTACAGGAGGATAAGTTTCTACATGTGTTTTTAGCCTTATTCATGATCCTCTTTTGTCCAGTGCAGGTGCATGTGATTGTGTTTGGGTTGAACAAAGTTAGAGATATGGATTATATAATTTATATCTTTGTTCACTGAACCTTGTGAGTATTTTGGAGGTTGGCTTTTGTTGTTGGGTTTACGTGTTACATGATTTGTGTGAACATTTTGTTGTTCAATGTGCCTAGAGCTACTAAAGATGGCATTTTGGCTGGCTAAGATTAGGTTCAAGATTTGGAGAGAGAGGGACTTTTGGTTTTTTCTTTCTTTTTTTTTTTTGGGAGAGGGTGTTGCTTTGAGAGGGGGGGGGGGGGGGTGTGTTGTTATGGAGAGGGATGGGGTGCTTACAGGTGAGATGGGTCTTGCCTGATTAGTTGTCTTTTCCTCTATTTTCTTTGTTTTTATTCTCCTTGTAAACGAGAGAGAAAATAGAGAGAAGAGAGGGAGAATCAATTGAATTCTCCTCATGATTTCCATAAAGCTATGTAGTATTTAGTAGTTTACATGAAAGGAAACTTTCTATCTCTCAATCAAACTTTCCATAGCACACACCCATTAATCACTAGGTAAATCACTACTTTTTATAACATGACTTTCCATAACACACACCTATAAATCACTACGTAAGTCACTACTTTTTATAACACACCCCCTCAAGCTGGAGCATATATATCATATAAGTCCAGCTTGGAACAAATAAATCCAATCGATTCCCACGTATGGGTTTTGTAAATATATCTGCCAGTTGATCTCCATTTTTCATATAAGATGTAGAAATATCTCCACTAAGAATCTTATCTCGAATAAAATGACAGTCAACCTCAATATGCTTCGTCCATTCATGAAAGACATGGATGACATGTGTAGAGCAGCTTGATTATCACAATACAATGGAATTAGAGTTGGGATGGTAAAACCAATCTCTCGAAGAAAGTGTTGCATCCATGTCAACTCACTAGTGGTGTGAGCCATTGCCTAGTATTCTGCTTCTGCACTAGACTGTGCTACTACAGTCTGTTTCTTACTCTTCCAAGTAACTAGATTGTCATCTAGAAAAGTACAGTAACCTGTAGTAGATCTTCTATTTGAAGGAGATCCAGCCCAATCGGCATTAGTAAAACCCTCTACTTTGAAATGTCCATTCCATTTGTAAAGAAGCCCAAGACCAGGTGCTTTCTTCAGATAACAAACAATACGAAGCACAACCTCCGTGGAATTCTTGGAGCATCCAACAACACTCACTGCATTAGAAATGCCAGGTCGAGTGATAGTTAGGTAATTCAGCTTACCCACCAACCGACGATATTTGCTAGGTTCTTCAAACACCTCCCATCATCCTTTAATAATTTTTGGTTTGGTTCCATAGGGCTTTCAACTGTTCGAGCTCCTAACAGCCCTGTTTTTTCCAACTGATCAACGGTGTATTTCCTTTGAGATAGATTAATACCTTCTTGAGACCTAGCAACCTCAATACCTAAGAAGTATCAAAGCTTGCCCAAGTCTTCGGTATGAAATCGAGCTTATAAGAATTCCTTCAACTTGGAGATCCTGTCATGGTCATCCCCAGTAATCACAATATCATCTACACACAATGAGAAGAGTATAACCTGCATCAGTATGAGAATGGAAAACCGAATGATTTGTCTGACATCTCTGAAGGCCAAACTCTAACACAGAATTAGAAAACTTCTCAAACCATACTCTTGGTGATTGCTTCAAACCATACATGGCCGTTTTCAACTTACATACACTACCTCTATACTCCCCCTGAGCAACAAATCCAGGTGGTTGCTCCATATATACTTCCTCAAGTAAGTCACCATGAAGGAAAGTATTTTTAACATCCAACTGAAATAAAAGCCAATCAAAATTAGCTGCAAGAGAAATAAGATATGCACTGAAGATATCTTGGCAACCGGAGAGAATGTCTCATCATAATCGATGCCATAAGTCTGAGTATACCCCTTTGCCACCAAGCGGGCCTTTAGGCGCTCAACAAAACCATCCAGGTTGTATTTCATAGTATGCACCCATCGACAACCAACTGGTGTCTTATCGCTCGGTAGCGGAACATGATCCCAAGTGTCATTCTGATGCAACTGGACTTTCTTTGTTTTCATTCCTTAGTATATAAATGAAGAAATTAATTATTTGCAAGTATTATTATATTGATAGATACTAATTGCTATTATGTCAATAAATAACATGGGAAACTATGAAGCTCCCTAATCTTGCTTTTTCAAATTCATAAGTATTGTGTTGCATTAACTTTTTGTAACCCCTAACTTGTCTTTCTGAACCATATCATACTATACTGTACACTTCGTTGCTGGGTTCTGCTTATAGATTTGTTTATTGCAGGCACATGTTTGGTGAAACATCTGGTGTGTTTGGTAATTGATGAGGCCCACCGAGCTTTAGGGAATTATTCGTATTGTGTTGCCGTTCGTGAGGTTTGTATTATTATTTTCTCAGTTTTTTTTTATTGCTATATGTGCTTTTTCTGTTTCAAGGTGTGATGTGAATTTAATGCTTCAAGCCCTTAATATTACTCCACATTTGTAGTTGATGGCTGTACCAGTGCATTTGCGGATACTAGCCTTAACAGCAACACCAGGATGTAAGTTACTTGTCAGTTGTTTTTGTCTACAGAATTCGTCATAGACCAGAGGTTCTCACTAAATGCACTTGCTCAGCGAAGCAGCGGACTATCCAGAATGTTATTGATAATTTAAACATTTCGTCACTTGAATATCGCAATGAAAGTGATCATGACGTCAGCCCATATGTACATGATAGGAAGCTAGAACTAATACAGGTATATCCAATGGCTGTTATTTTGGAGTTGAATATATGAGTGGGTATGTTTGTGTTACATCTTGCTTGGAATAATGCTAGGTTCCAATGGGTGAAGATGCTGCTAAAATAAATGATTTGCTCTTGGAAATGATAAAGCCTTTCGTATCTAGGCTTTGTGCAATTGGAGTGCTCCATAATAGAGATTTTCAAACGGTATGGTTCCTTATATATTCATTTTATTTTAAAATAAAATTTCCCTTGAAATTACCAAGATTAAGGCATTTATTTGCATTTTTATTGCACTTAAGCTCTTCGTGTAGAGATTCTTTGTACTATATCTATCAATAAGGCTCAAAATTTTATTGATGGCTTCATTTTTGTTTCTTTCAGATAGGAAACATGCTGTGATGAACCATCGCATAAGTCAATTTCTCATGAATACCATAAGTAAGGTTTAAAATTTCAATTTCACTAACATGTGGAAAATCTTACTAGTGTAGAGAAATTTGAAAATTTGGTTTGAAAATTATAGCAGGTTTAAATGAAAGTAACCTAAACTGAAAACCCAAAATATAAAAAATGCATATATTCAAACTTATGTAAGTACTTGTGTATCATGTAAATTAAATTTAAAGAAATTATGCCTAAATGATTGAATATAACATAGAAATATCATAGTGATATAAATTAGAAATAATAGCACGGAAACAGCCCAAAATACAAGCAAATGGATGCATATTAAGATAATTAAAGAGCCCAAAATACAAGAAAATTGATGCATATTACAGATATCTGTGCTAATGTGGCTAAATACCATCAAAAGTAGAACAAAGGAGACATAAATGGTAATGAAAATAGTAGTCAAATAACTCGATACAACTATACAATTATCCAAATACAAGGATATATCTTCTATGCAAATGGTGCCTAGCTAGCTCAAAGTCATCTCCAGCATCGCCCTTCATTGGTTGTCCAATGTCCATAATATGAACTCTCTATGTAGTTACAATACTTTGGCCAGCTTATGACACGGTGAATTTAATCATGCCTTCCTTCACATATCTCTCATACTTAGCTGGATCAATATTTGTCAATATATCCATATGTTACTCCCCAGATGCTGTATAATAAAATATAAAAAATATTGTAATTCCCTTAGATTTAGAGTATGATTGTAGTTCCCACCTTATTTGAGAATCAAGCAAGCACGTGAATTCATAATCAATTTAAAACATAAAGAATAATCCAATTTAAATCAAAACGAGACTGGTCACAATAAAAGGCCAATCAAATTACGATAATATATACGTAAAACCTACAGAAGCCAACAAAATAAGTAGGGTAATTAAACGCCACGGAATTAAACTTAAATAATAATAAAAACCTTCCTAAAATTAAGAAAAATAAAGCAATAAAATCCAATAAACTCTTCTTAATAAAAAAGCAAGCCTATCTATACTATGTAGACTTATCTCAACATTCATTACGTCGATTTTGATAGAGTCTATTATCTTAAATCCTGATCCTCATGTGCACTTGCAGTCATTAAAAGTAAGAGTGAGCAACACTCAATATATGGTATTTAACATACTTAGTTCTCATTGAAATCTTTAGATATGTAGAATTTAGCCAAGTAAAATCAGATATTTGAGTCTTCTAGGGGTCTGCAGCAAGGGGACCCTTTGCCCCCTTTCCTATTTTTTCCTTAGTGGCGGAAGCGTTGCATTGTTTCTTGGATAGTGCAGTGGGCTGGGGTCTGTTCCATGGATTCACGATTGGAAGAGATGCTCTAGTAGTGTCTCATCTCCAGTTCGCGGACGATATTATGGTTTTCATAGAGGCATCTAGGGACCAAATTCTATGGTTGAAAAGTATCCTGCATACTTTCCATATGATATTGGGATTGAAGGTTAATTGGCCAAAAACCATGCTGGTTGGCCTCAACATTGAGGACTCAATTGCACTAGACCTTAGCAGAGTGCTCGGTTGTCAAGTAGGTGCCCTTCCTATATCTTACCTTGGTTTGACTCTTGGTGCATCTCCTAGATCTGTGACTTTTTGGGACCCGGTCATTGAAAGAGTGGAAAAGAGACTGGCTAGGTGGAAGGCTAACTATCTATCTTTGGGGGGGGGGGGGGTAGGATCACTCTAATAAAAGCTATTTTGGCCAATTTACCAGTGTATTACATGTCTTTTTTTAGGATGCCTAAGAGGGTAGTGGATATGCTTGAGAAAATTCAAAGAGACTTTTTGTGGGAAGGTGGGGGGGAGTCACATTTGATTGAGTGGAAAACAGTTTGCAAGGACAAAGTAAGGGGTGGGGTGGACATTGGAAACTTAGTCTCTTGCAACTCATTTCTCTTGGTTAAGTGGTTGTGGCGGTATAGCGTTGATTAGGAAAGCCTATGGTACCAAGTGATATCCAATAAATATGGAAGAGGAATTAATTGGTGGACCATTAATATGAGGGCTAGGCCTACTAGTACAAGCCCATGGAAGGCGGTGGTCAAATTGGGAGACTTCTTTTATTCCCACACTCGTCTCTGTATTGGCTTTGGTTCTTCTGTTCTTTTTTGGCATGATCTATGGTGGGGAGACTCCCCTTTAGCTATTTCATTTCCATCTCTATTCTATGTTGCCAGCTTCCCAAATGCAATTGTTTCTGACATCTTGGTTTGGTCTGGTGATGGTCTATCTTGGAATCTGTTATTTAGAAGGGAGCTTCGATCCCATGAGGTTGAAGATCTGGTTGCTCTAGTTGATTCTCTCAAAGATTGCTTTATTCATCCATTTTCCAGGGATAGGGTCATTTGGACCTCGTCTCCATCTGGGGCTTTTTCTTGTAAATCTTTTTTCTCCATACACTGCCTGGATCTCTCTACCCCATTTGCATCTTTTCCGGCCTCAAAATTATGGAAACCTAGGGTGCCCCCAAAAATTAAGGCGTTCCTCTGGACTGCTCTTTCGTACAGGATAAATACTGCAATATGTTACAGAGAAGGTGGAGGAGATACGTTTTATTTCCCAACATGTGTTTTCTGTGCAGGGATGCAGGGGAAAGTATTGTCCATATTTTTCTTCATTGCCATTTTACATGGGGAGTATGGAGTTGCTTACTTCAGATGATTGATATTCCGTGGGTTTTGCCCACGTCCTTTGGAGACTGCTTCCAGCAGTGAAGGATTCCGGGATTAGGGAGCAGAGGCCGCATCCTATATGGGTGGATTTTCCATTCAGTGGCATGGCATGTTTGGATGGACCGTAATCGGAGGATTTTTCTAGATGTTTATCTCAGGATGGAACATGTGATTGATAAGGTCTTATTGGCTGTAGCTTTCTGGGCATCTGTTACTTCGGAATTCCATGGTTGGAGTTGCTCTCAAGTCATGAGAGATTGGATGACGTGCTGTTTCTCTTCAGTTGGGACAAGGGCAACAAGTGTCGTTTCTTGGAAAGCTCATATATTTGGTATAATGAAAATAAATGTGGATGGGAGTTCTTTCGGCAATCCTGGACCTTCAGGTATTGGAGGGGTTGGAAGGGATAGTATGGTTCTGATCTCTTTCATTTTTAGTGGTCTGGTAGGTGTCGGTGATTCGACCTGGGCGGAGATGTTGGCCCTTCTGTTTGGTCTATCAGAGGCCATAAAAAAGGGTTATACACATTGCATTATCGAAGGAGACTTAGCCACGATCATGAGATGGATGCGATATGATATCTTAGGTTCATGGAGGTTGTCACACTACATCAGTTGCGCATGATCCTTGGCACGTGACCTGAATGCCTCGTTCAGTCATGTACCAAGAGAAGCAAATGCAATCGCGGATCATCTAGCAAAGCAGGGAGTTTAGAGATAGGATATTTATTGTGGCCCAGTTACAGATGAATTTTTGGGGATGTGTGTAGTTTAGTACGTTGCTATTTTGGGATGGTTTCAGTATAGTATGAGATTTCATTTTGTTGACATTTTATACATGGGTTACTTGTATATGTGGTGTGGATAGTTTCAGAGATAGGTTATGGCTTTTAGCCCCTTTCGATGTTTTTTGTTCTTGGAAAGGGGATCCTCATGCACACTTGTATTTTCACACCTGTAGGTTCCATGTACTGACTTTCTTTAATCTAATACAAATATCATTACTTATCAAAAAAAAAAAAAAAATCGTGTAAGTAATGTAAAAACTATGATGCATTCATATTATAAACAAATACCTTTTAATATGCCATGCAATGCAAAGCAAATAACTACATGTGCAACAGGTATGCAATGCATGTGAAGTGTACTGGATACATCAGACAACACATATTCCTACTATAGACTCTAGGTCCTGATCTCTTGGTACTTGTATAGCATTCTACATGTATGTCACAGTTTTATGGGTTTTAATTGAGTGGATTCCAGTGCTACCGATCAAAAAAAAAAAATTGAGCGGATTCCAATGCTAAGCCACTAGTTTTGGAAATGGATGATACAACCTCAGATGCCTCATAGATCCTTGTGTTAGCTTGCCTCCAGTACCCAACACATTTTTAATCTAGAATCATTGCCTAACCAATCCGTAGTCTAGGCGTTTATGTCATAAATTCTTATAAATTGGATCATTAGACATCATGATTGCTTCCAACGTGATGCGTACAAATATATCCAAAGAGTTGTTAATGACTTTTAGATCCCAAAATTTTACACCTCACACTTGCCAAAAAGTTGTTTTTGGCTTTTGAATTTCAGACTCTAAAACCTCACCCTTGTTAATAGAGTTTTGGTGGCTTTTGGGTTGCAAGCACTCATAGCTTTCTCACTGTGTATGAAAATCATGAAATTCTTATGTCATTTAATTATCATGCTATCATTCATCATTCATAATAACTTGTATGTTTTATTGTTTTTGAATGATGTGATACTTTAGATCTTTGTAGACTGTATTTAATTTTGTTTCGAGGTGGTGGTATCTTTCTTATTAGGGCCTAACCATCCGTACTTGAGCAACTATTTTTGCGATTATAATGAACCAGGTTTTTGGTTATTGGCAGTTGAGCCCGTGTGAATTACTAAATTCAAGGGACAGGTTTCGTCAAGCACCTCCAGTAGATCTTTCTCACATGAAATATGGAGAGATAGAAGGATATTTTGGTGTGCTTATTACACTTTACCACATCCGCAAGTTACTCTCAAGCCATGGAATAAAGCCAGCATATGAGATGCTTGAAGAAAAATTGCAGCAAGGGTATGTGATACTTTCGTGTAAGGACTTTCACAATTACAAAAACATTTGAATTTTAAAAATTCTGGCTCCGCTGGTTCTTTATGCTGTAACCTTGTTTAAATAATTATTCCCTACAACCTACATATGGTTTTAAATTTTATGAAATTTTGTAAAATTTTCCATTTGAATGGGTTCGGAAAATTTTCCTTGTACTGAAATTTCCATTAGGTTGTGTTTGAGCTGAACGTCTCGTTCAGCTGAACCATTATGTTGTGTTTCCTTGTACTGAAAATTTGCCTTGGCATTTGAGCTAAACGTCTCGTTTAGCCATGTGCATCAAGGTTTTCAATATTGGTGCCGCTACCTGAAAAAAACGGCACGCTGACAAAAATATTTTGTCGAAATTTCGGCAGCACAAATCGGCGTGCTGCTGAAATTTTGATAGAAAGTTATTTTTTTTTGTTTTGTTGCTTAAAATCAAATATTATTGATAAAACAATGATAAATAAGATTATTAGAAGATTATAATACATGAATAACATAAGCACATGTGCAAATAATCACTGAATAAATGGTAATGCTAATATCGTGCATACTCATAGACTCATAGTAATATAAAACTAAAGGGCAAGTAACAACTGGCAACTAATAAGGATGCAAACAATAACAAACATAGCATTCAATTCATACATAGTTAAATACAATAACGATACCATCAAGAATGGAAGGAGTGATGTTCCGACTGGAACATAGGAGGCTCAAGCCCTGCCTGCTCCCTGATATAGTGGCAAAATCACTTCCATGACATCCTATACATGTAAACTTTTTTGAACAACCTAACATGGTATTCATACTGCTCATGAGACATGTGTCCAATAATACCAACAGGAGTGAAGTCAGGATAATAACTACACAAGCTATCTAGCTCTGGATCTGACTCTGGTTGAGGCGGTGCTAGTGGTGGTGTAGGATAGGCAACAACGCCGTATCCAATAGGCATCACTCCACCTGGTGTGGCGTAGTATCCATATGGATATGGGTTCACTGGAAATATCTCAAAAGGATTAGCGGTTTGCATATGCTGTAAGTTAGGATATCCATAGGACCCATAGCTACTGGTATCTGACGACTTTGCTGGGCCAGGCTGCTTAGGATAATAATATGAACCTTAATGTCCATGGCCTTGATGTGGATAGTGGTCCCCCATAAGATGAATTGGATCCATCGTCCGGTGATCCAAAACTTTGAGCTATAGAGGATTTGTCGTCGTGTACACCAGTATGCTGCTACTGCTTTCCTTTGTTCCTCCTCTGAAATTTCCATGTCTCACTTGTATCGGTGCCCCTCCTGACCTATGGTCCCAGTCCTACGTGGCATGATCGTACCCTGCATCTCCAGTGAACGCACTCAAACCTAGGCACTACTGCCAGTAACACCGTCTTGGGCATCATCATCGTCGTCATCATAGTCTGACTCATCACCATCCTCATCATCATCATCATCAGATGACTTATCAATTTATCATTATGTGGGCCTGAGGATGAGGCTGGGGCTAGAGAAGGGGTTGGGGCTGCTGAAACTGAGGGAGGAACAACCTTAAGCAATTGATCAAATGAGTCTCCGTTGTCTTCCTCCCTCTCCTCCTCCATGACAGCATCCGCATCTATGCCCATATCTGTAGCTGCACGTAGGGGTGGCAATCGGTCGAATATGGTACGGATCTGCTAAGATCCGAATCCGGTTTGAAAAAAATTTACCGATATCCGAATTCGATCCGATATCTGACGGATCTTTAATACTGAAATCCGAATTCGAAATTCAATGAATATCCGAAATCCGAATTTGATCCGATATCCGATCCTAAATCCGAATTCAAAACCGAAATCCGAATTCAATCAGAAATTCGAATTCGAGCCTGTTTGAACTTGAAACTTTAAAAAACAATTTTAACAATTAAAGTAAATTTAGCTATAAATTTTAACACAAATCCAAGTGTCTAATGATCAAATGATGATTTAACCCTTTTAACTTATGGTTGAACCATGGTCTGGGCTAAGTTTATATATATTATAAGTATGTTTTTGGTTTGGATCTTTTTCGGATCGGATACATGTATATCCGAATCCGAAAAAATTCGGATCCGAAATTCAAGATCCGTATCCGAATTCGGTAATTTCAGATTGGATTCGGGTCGGATTCGGATATAAATCCGACCCATTGCCAGCCCTAGCTGCACGGAGGATGATTGGGCTAGGTCTACCATCTGGTTGGTCCATCTCAGTAGTATGTCTAACCCACTCTGTAAATGGATCCTCCTCGTCAATATCATTACTGAATAACACCTCAAGAGGATCCTTGATGGTCGTAGTACAATGCTCAATCTCTAGTTGTTTCGTCCGTAGCTTCATATTATAATGGCAGAAAACTAGCTTCTGCAATTTCGCGTACGCCAATATGTTCCTTTGCTTTGTATGAATAATAGCAAATGTGCTCCAATTTCGCTCACACACAGTAGAAGAGGCGGTCTGAGCGAAGACCTTAGTAGCCAACTTGCGCAAAGCAGGCGCATCGTACCTGTACATCGCCCACCATTCACTTGTGATTTGAAAAGAATAATAGTTTATCAGAAAATATCAAAATAGAAGTCTATAAAGTTATAGCCTTATAGACTTTAAGCGTTATGAAGTTACATACACGGAATCATTGTCTCCCTTGATGCAATCGCCGTGGTCGATCCTAATGACCCCAATGCATCTCTAAATAGTATCAACTGGGGAAACCAAAATTAAACGTTAGTATTTAATAAAATGTCATTACAATGTGGACATATATAGTTATATTTAACAAGTATCCTATTCCTAATCCTATCTCATTTCCGAACTGACTAGCTGCATTCGAATGAGGGTCCAACTTCATAAATACCTGGTGCACTGCACTACACAACTTAGGACGTGTACCAAGTTGGTTCTTGTAAGTCTTAGTCCATCTTTCGTTGACAATCTTGTGCATCCATTTGTATGATCGAAGTGCTGCAGCCTTAATTTGGGTCTTAATGACTCTCATGCACTCATATATGGACCCTATTGTGGGATAGGCATCCGTATCAACAATCCTCGATACGCAGTATATAGGCTCAAAATATCCCATAATGTCTCGGACATTATCCCAAAATGAAATAGACAATGCAATGTCCTTGACTCTCTTGCCTGCCTTCGTGCTGCTATGAGCGCAACTAGACCAATCAACACTAGTAAAAGGTGCCCTCAATCCTGGCCGGTGTTTCAAAAGACTTTTTAGGGCAATGTTGTTCGTGCCGAATCTGGTAATATTCAGCCGAACTATGTCTCCACAACATATCTCTGTCATCTTTGCCAATACAAAGTTGTGGTTGTAGACAAATGTCGTCAAGGCTTGTGCATCTTGTAAAATGTTGACTATAGTGCTCCTTTGTGCAATCGACTTCAACATCAAGTCGATGCAATGTGCTGCACACGGTGTCCAATATAAACTATGCTCTGCTGTAGCTTTAGGCCGGCCTTCTGGAAGTTACTTCCATTATCTGTGACAACCTGAACCACGTATTGTATACTGAACTTAGCTATGACACTCTCAAGTAGCCCTGCTATGTAGTTCGCATCCTTGATTTTATCTGATGCGTCCACCAACTTCAAGAACACTACCTTGCCTCTACAGTATACCATAAAGTTGATGATGGACAGTCTAGTAGGACTTATCCAACCATCATACATAATAGTCACCCTGAATTGCTTCCAATGAGGTCGTAGGGATGCAATAAAATCTCTCATCTCCCTTTCCTCCCCATCCAGATATTTGCCCATAATGTCATGGGATATAGGCGGCTAGACTCCTGGACTCGCCTCCTGAATAGTGTCAACCATGTTCTTGAAGTAGGGAGATGCCGCTACATTTGCTGGGATGTGATTAAAGATGAAGAACTTTGATATATATTTTCCCATTCGCTCCTTTGGTGATCCCTTGCTCCAAACATCCCCAAGTCTTTTTTGTCTCGATCCAGAAGAACGATATAACGATGGCTCTGTAGGATAGTTCGGCATCCTCATATTCTGTCTTTGCCCTAAGTCAGGCTCAGCCTTATGCCTTGCCCCTGAACCTCCAGCACCTGTAGCACGGTTACCTCTAGAATAACCACCCCTCTCAAAGCCCAATCTGTGGCTCTCCCTCCTCTCGTACTTGGACTGTAAAGAATCTTGAACGTTGGCTTGATATATGGCCCTCTCTGCCTCAGTCTCTATATCAGCAAGGTAGACAATGTCATCATTTGAATCCTCAACCTAGGCAGGTAGTCGTACTGGCTCCCCTACACTATGATCTCATCCTCTACAACCCTCTTTTCCTGGCGACCTGTTGTCCCTGCATGTAGATGATCTCTCATTTGCCTTTTCACTTCTGGAGGTACTTTTGGACAATTCACTATGTTTCTGTAGCCATGTTCTAGGTGTTGCTTTAGGCGTGAAATCCCACTGCCTTTGAATCTTAGGCAACAATAATTGCATTCTGTTTTATTTCTGTCCCCATCCACTTTGTTACAGTGATTCCAGCCAATATTTACCTGCTTACGACCCTGCTGGTCACCGCCATTGCCAGAAGCCATATTAGATCAATACTCTGTCTCTAAGTAGCAATCACTAACAACAATCAACAATTACTTGCACAACGAACAAATAAAATACCAACAATAGCTTAGTTGGTTACAAAACAAATTAATAAGGCATTATAAACATAATTTCATATTGTTATTCGTATATATTTTTTTTCAGATTTTTAAATGAATTTGTACTAATTTATAACATTATTTGTTGTATTTTTATATAATTTTCCCTATTTTTAATTAATTTTTGTTACACATAATTAAAAAAAAATTGCTTTTCATACAAATAATCATAGGTGGCATTCATAGTAATTCTTACTAATTTATAAAATTATTTGTTGTTTTTTTATATAAAATTTCCTATTTTTAATTAATTTTCGTGACAAATAACTCGAAAAAATTGATTTTCATACAAGTAATGATAGGTAGCATTCATAATAATTTTTACTAACTTATAACATTATTTGTTGTATTTTATATAATTTTCCATATTTTTAATTAATTTTCGTGAGTAATAATTAAAAAAATAGATTTTCATACAAGTAATTATAGGGGGCAATCATAGTAATTTTTACTAATTTATAACACTATTTTTTATATTTTTCCCTATTTTTAATTAATTTTCGTGACAAATAATTAAAAAATTAATTTTCATTAAAATAATTATAGGTGGTGAAAGAAAAACATGTTTAATGTGCTATATAACATATCCAAAAATCAGCTCATTTTATTACCTTTAAGGCTATAAAGTAAAAGAAAAAATGTTTTACCTTATTTAGGATCGAACACGAATGTTGTAGAACTCCCAATGCCACTTCAAATCGTGTCTAATGTGCTTCTACAACGAAGATCTTGAGATTTGAAGAAGTTTAGGATAGATTTTGTAGCAAATGGGGGAGATTTGAGGATGAAATCAAGAAAAATAAGGGAGAAGAGGGTTTTTGGTTGGCACCTCATCGATTTGGGTGAAATTTTTGCCCAAATTGACGTTATAAGGTGCCTGCGTTGCGCATGCATGTGCGATTCGCACGTGTGCGCTAAATTTTTTTTTTTTAAAACAGCGATTTTCGTCGAAATGCTGCGGCACAACGCATTGATTTAAGCTAGTGGCATTCCACCCTCGAAACGTGCCACTAGCTTAGAAAAATCGTTTTTTCGGCCGAAACTGAAAGCACTGATGTGCATAGAGAGGCCAATACAATTGCAGATTGTCTAGCTAAGCATGGGGACTTGAGACCTGATTTTTACACTAGGGTAGTTTCGGATGAGTTTTTGGGGATGTGTTCAGATTAGTTGCATTTTGAGGGGTCATTTTGAGGGGGTGGCTGATGGCCTCCGTATATGTCTATAGGTTGTATGTTTTTTTTGAGTGGTTCCCTTTTGGGTTTTTTGGGAAAGGGGATGGGATAGGGGAAATGATACATGTAAAAACTTTGTAATCTTTCCTCTTAATCAATGTCAATATCATCACTCATTAAAAAAAAAAAAAATTCATTAGGTTGTTTGATATAAGGAATTGAGCTGAGAATTGTAGGTGGGAACTAAAATTGGGTTGTGGAATTTCAAATTTTAAGTTTTATGAGTTAGAGAGAATTGGATTTGGAATTCTCCATTCCAAATCCTAGATTTGATTTTAAAGAGAAAATGAAGGAAAGTCTATTCTTAAATCTACCTTATCTTTTATCATTTTCATTTTGAGAATTGAAGGATGCTGACCCTAAACTTCTGCCGTAATCAATATTATCACATGCTTACATACGTTACATACAAAGTTATACACATACATATATTCATGCATACATGCATGCATCCATGTATGAATGCATGTCTGCGTATGTAATACGTAGATGTGCTGCTATCCATACACACATACATGCATACATGCATTGCGCATACATAGTGTATGCATGCATGCATATTTACATGCATGACTATAGGTAAGGTGTTCAATGAAAAATTTCGGAGATTAATCAACACCAGTTCTCATGTTTGTTATTGGGCAATAAAGAAGAGTATTAGATTTTTGCAAAATTCTATTCCAATGAAATTTCAGAACTCAAAGTTCAATTCTTTAACTAAAATTTTCAGCACAGAAAAAAATTTCCCTTGAAATGCCCTAATTTTTTTTATAGTATGCCCTAAAATAATTTTATTTTAAGTCACAATATTTCCTGCAAGATGTAAACTTAGAAATTGCCCTTAAAAGTTCATACCCTTCTTTGATAATAAAAGTGATACATACATATCCAGCTTATCACACAAGTATTCGAATTTGCTATTTGCTGGTACATTACTGTTTGATATATGATCGTGCTGTTGTAAAAATAGGCCCAATACTAACCTAGATCAGATTCTCCTTTTTTTTCCTTGCCTTTTTTCCTCCTAGGGATGAATGTTCAATCTCCTCACTATTTAATCATGTTGTTGTACTTGTATCACATTATGGTTGGAGGGTCAGGACTTGGGTGATTTAGTCGAATACACGATTTTCTGCTTCAGAAGTTAGTCATTGAACATTTCTTATGTTTTTTTCGGTTATTATTTCTGTTTGGCATTGTGTCAGTTGATTGGAAAACCCTCATGGATGTGTTCTTTGGTAATATAATGATTCATGACTATCAGTTAAAAGTATAAAACTGCAATTGTTGTACCAGGTCTTTTGCTAAATTTCTGGGTAGGAATGAAATCATGTGGAAGGCCAAGCTATTGATGCAGAAAAGTTTGTCTCATGGAGCACCAAATCCTAAGTTGTCAAAAATGATAGAAATATTAAGCGATCATTTCAGTATGTTCTATTGCAAACCTTTCTTATACTGTTCATTAATGTGCACAATATAATGGTGGGCTTTTGGTTTCTTGTTATTTTCTATTGCAAACCTTTCTTATACTGATTCATTAATGTTCACAATATAATGGTGGGCTTATGGTTTCTTGTTATGTCATATGATAGCGGGCCTTTCCTTTTTGTTATATTCTTTTATCTAGATTGATTAATTAAAATTTGAATTCATATGCCTTATCAGGGACATCTTATATGCTGGTTAAACCTTGAGGCAAACAGAAATATGAATGAAATTGATAATATATATAGAAGAAAGATTTATGTGCTCATCTGATGAATAAAGCTTTTTTGTTAAGTTGTTGCAGAAAATAACATTATATGCAGCTGACATACACATGCAGAACCTTTTTTCCCCCTTTTCTCCTCTTAGCCCTCTTTTCCCCACTTGCAGTTGAATTGTGGCTTGAAATTTTTTTTAATTAAATTGATACTGTAAGCATTGAATTTGAAAGTATAATGAGAATGTGTCTGGATTTTAAATTTTATCTGGAACTCTCAATATATATGCGCTATTGTTCTTTAATGATATATAAAGTTCCAGGGATAGTCTTTTTCTTTTTAGCCCCCGTTACGTTTTGCATTGGGCTTTGCTTTTTCCTCCTGTGTACTATTTGATGTGTAAATATATTGTACAATCTATTTCCTTATACTATTATACAAAAAAATGAAGAAAAGAAAAAGGAAAATATATAAAGTTCTGGGGCACTGATATCTTCTATATGAGAAGTGTAATGATTGTTTCAACTTACCACCATGTCAGTCGACACTTCTGATTAATTTGCCTTTAAATGGCCCTATTAGATTGACTGATGATCTAATATACAGAAGTTGTTGCCCCTTTAAACGTTTCCAGTCATGGCGTATTTTGCTGTGTGTATATCTTTTGTCAGATTACATTGTTAATTTTGTGAACTGTGATAGCAAAATTTTGAGATTTCTTCACAATATAAAGTAAATAAACTTATCTATTGCCTATGAATGAAGAATTTTGTTGTGGAGCACTCTGAAAGCGGCTAGATATTACTTCATTTTGCATCCACTTCTGATATTTAACTTGTTTTGTTGATATTTATTCTTTATATTTTTCTGTTTATTTGTTTTTATTTTATTGGGCTACAATTTGGTTGTAGAATCAAAAGATCCGAAGCACTCGAGAGTCATAATTTTCTCTAATTTTCGAGGAAGTGTCAGGTGAAAATAATTTTTGTGAACTTAAATTTTGCCTATATTATTTTTTCTATGAAATATTCTTTTTATTTCTTTCTGCTTTAAATTTAATATGTTGTAAATGGAATGTTTTATGGTATGAAATATACTAAGGAGTGAAAGCTTTCTAAGATAATGATCATACTTAATAAGTTAATATACGTGCAGGGATATAATGGATGCATTAATGAACGTTGGTGAGTTTGTTAAAGCTACCGAATTTATTGGTCAAAGCTCAGGTTTGCACTTTTCTTCTGCAATCTCCCTTTTACGAAATTATTCATTGTTATGAAAATTTTGATTCTATTTCATAGATACGGAATTATATTTGTTCTAAATTATTGTAACATTTATCATTTGTTCGATTCTATTTCTTTGATTTGTTGAGTTCAAGTGATAAAATTTGTGGTATTGTTTGATTTGGAAGGAGAAGTAATGTAAATGATGGTGCGAAATAAGTTGAGGTTGCATTGAAGTGTCTCTTGACAACATTATATTAGTCGACCTTCACTAAGCCATTAGATATATGTTAGAAGTGTCAATTGCAATCTGAGTGGTGAGCATGTAGTGTTTGGTTTTTGTGAGTGGTTTAGGTGCTGTTTTTCTGGTTCTGGATGCATCCCATTTCTCACGGGATGTGTTTCAATCTCTATAATTTTTCAGGATTCTATCTTTTGATATATTTTTCTCATTACTGATAAAAAAAAAAGAATCAATTGCAATCTGCATTCTAACTTATGGCGAATTATTTAAAAAAAAAAGTCAAATTGGAGAAAAGGCATTGCAATGATGCCTCAGACGAGGATTTATCCAAAATGGCTTGAATGTTATAGTAGTTCATTTTTTAATTTGGTAGGCTATTTTGATAGTTCATGTTGTAAGTCATTTGGCATGATGCATCTGTTAATTAGTGCCAGAAGCAGCTGAATGGTTTTTATTTGATCTGTTGATTTCTGGTAAATTAATGTTTAAGTTGAACTTCGTACAGGAAAAGCAATGAAAGGTCAAACTCAAAAAGTTCAACAAGCTGTTCTGGAGGTAGTTCTTTATTTCTTGATTACAGTTGTTTTATATCCCTGCACCAGCTTATTTTGTTCTCTCACAGAAATTTCGTGCTGGTGGATACAATGTTATTGTTGCAACATCAATAGGCGAAGAAGGTTTGGATATCATGGAAGTTGATCTTGTAATATGTTTTGATGCCAATATTTCACCTTTAAGAATGATCCAGCGTATGGGGAGGACAGGAAGGAAACATGATGGACGAGTTGATATCCTTTCTTCTGTGGTTGATACATTTTCTGGAATGCAATTTTAATCTGGTTGCCAGAACAGAAACATATAGCGAGAATATCTTCTTCGTTTTATTTTTAACTCAAGGTTATCAGGATTGTAACTTTTGTTTACTTTAAATGCTCCTCAGTGTTATATATATGATGTGAACTTTGATTTTCATTTTAGATCCTTGACAAGTATTACTAGTTTTAGCTTGTGAAGGGTCGGAATTGAAGGGTTACTTACGGAAGCAAGCAAATAGCAATGCTGTGAAGAAGCATATGCGAAACGGTGGAATTAATAGTTTTGATTTCCACCCCAGTCCAAGGATGGTAAGATATAGTGGATGTTGTTGTGGTTGGATTTTTCCATTTTATAGTTCTTTGTTTCCTACCAATGTTTAAATTTTTGATCTCATCCAGTTTGTACAGAAATATAATTAATCATTAAGTGCATCGAAGTTGGTGGAAATCCTGGAAAATTTGTTGTAAATCACAGGTTTAAGGATGTGTAAATGAACCTCGTAATTATTGCTTGAAATTCTTGGAATTGATATGATAGGCACCCACCGACTGTTATGATTCAATATACATATATATGCATATACATGTACATACACATGGTTGATAGAAATGTGAAAAGTAATAGAAACCTAAAAAGGGAACACATTACATAAGAAGTTCAAATAACAGACTCATATTAGCCTTGTACCAGAGAATCTAGCTTGAAAAATGCTCCATCCTTGTGTTGCTATCTAAAGAGGCACAATCCTTGACTTGCAGCTTCATGCATTAGGAAACTGTGGCTTGATTTATTCTTTCTCATTTTGAGTTTATTCAAGGGGTTCTAATTGCTCTGATTCAATGTGAGAGAGTTCATCTATTAATGCTGCTTTAGAGAAAGGAGAAAGGAGAAAGGTATCAAATATGACATTTTAGGGGATATATTTAACTAATAGCTATATCATTCCACACCACCCTTCAACTTCTTGTTAAAACATTATCACACTTGCATGCATACAGGTCAGAATACTAATATGATTTAGTTTAAGTTTATACACACACAGATACAAACAAACCATTTGATATAAGAAGTGTCTGACTCATAACAATTTTTTTTATTAATGCTATAACTTAATGGCATTATTCATTGAGTTCTATTGCTCATTTTTTGAGAAGCTTTTGTAAATCTTACACTAAATTCTGTTTTTTTTTGTTATTACTCTTTATGCAATTTTGCTGAACTAGAACCTATTTTTAAGCTAAAAGTGGTACAAAATAATTTTCTCAATGCAATCTATATCCGTAATTAATATTCTAATGTACATGAAAACTGATTCATCATAAACCATCATCAATACTGGTTATCCAACCGTATGAATATATGATTATTAGTCATTAACATTTATATTTGACTCATGGCAATGCATATAAATTATTCATAAACTTAACATGAGTTCTTGAAATTAATGGATTTTGAATCAACCTCTTAATTGTTCATGTTAATTTTCGTATTTTGGACATTTTTTGTAAAATTTTGTCATTCAATATAAAATGAATACATCTTGTGGAAATTCAACATTAATTGATCAAATTAAAATGGTATGGATGTAATTAACAATCAATGCATAAATTTCCAAATGGAAAGTCATGATATTGAGCAGAAGTAACCCAAGTTCTATTGGAGTCATCTAGGGATCCCAGTAACAGTCTACTCCTGCAGGATGTTTTATTGTGCGAGGATTTTAGGAGCCTCTAGTTCTTGTTTCTTCCCTTTCTTCCTGTACACTGTTGGTGTACATGTACCCTTAGTTTTTTTAAATTAATGCATAGCCTAATACTACTGATCAAAAAAAAAAAAAAAAAAAACAAGGAAGTAACCTAAGTTCTGGAGGAAGTTCTGTCTTTGATTAATGGAGTATCATTGAACCAAAAAGGATAGTGTAAGTTTAAAACATGAGATTGAAATCAACTGAAAAAATGCAATTGGCAAAGATACACGTATAGCAACAACCATAACAACAACAACATCAAAATGGCTTATCTTAATTAGTTGGTTGGCAACATGTATCATGTTCCGTCATCCTAATTTATCAATAACCATTTTTCATTCATTTTATAAGTATCCAAGTCCATTCTGAGTTCTGACTGACTTCATCCAAGTTCCTTTCTTTGTTTGTTTTTTTTCCCTCTAATTTCCGCCCTTTTGGATCCTTCGTTTGCTAGCCCCTCGTACATTCTCATGGATGCATATGGACTTCTGAAATATGGTAAGACTAGTCCATCACTTCAATGGAACATTTGTACTTTTATACTAGGACGTTACAATTCAATTGGATAAGTTCTGTAGTTTGTTGAGGTTTAACTGAATTTTTGTTCAAGTTTGACTGAATTGTACGACTTTTATACTTAGGGAGGTTGTAACTTGTGACCTGTGGAACTGGAATTAATTCATGGACTTAATTTTGCTTCAACTGAATTTGGGAACCATGTTTGTAACTGTAGCTCTTTCTTTTTGACTATAGATTCCACACGTCATCAAACCAGAAGCTCAGCTTGTTGAGTTGTCGATCGAGTGCTTTGTTCCTCGTGGGAAGAAAGTGAAAGATAGTTGTGCCGACAGTCCCAAATTTATGGACAAACTGTCAGATGCTGAGACTGAGTTGATTATGAAGTACTTTCACCCTTCTAGAGAGGATACTTGGAGACCATCTCTTATTGCCTTTCCCCACTTCCAAGCATTTCCTTCGAGAGTTCATAAAATAATGCATTCTTTTAGAACAGGGATGCTGATTGATACCATGCAACATCTGCAGGGACTTTCATATTCTATTGATAAAAAAACCTTTTTGGTTGAGGTTAGCTCTAATGCATGTCACTATGTTTTATTGCAAAGATTTGTGATTAACCTGTTCAGAAACGTGACTGAGTTTTCCTTGGGTTCAGGGAATGGTCTCTTCCCCACACTATTTTGAAGCTGAAACTGTTGCACAAGATGGGAATGATGGAGAAGGTCATTACTCTCTATCTGTTAAATTGCATAGCATCATAAGATTTTACCATAATTAAAGTTTCTATGTTTTGTTTAGGGCTAAAAAGTGTAAGAATCTTAAATGCTATGGAATTATCTTTTTTTTTTTTCCTGATGGGTAGTAAAGCATGTATTAAATCAGAGAAAAGGTAGAATGTACATGTGAGATAATAGAACACTAGTGAAGCTTTTTATTTTTTGGGTGAAAAGATAAGAATCAGCTAATGTAAAGTCAACTATACAACTGATAGAGGACCAAGGTTTATCACTAGGGAAAAAAAAGAATTCCATCATAGAACCTTTTAGTAGCTGGAAGAATAAGATAGAAGGAAAAATAACAGGTAGAAAAGATGCAAGAGTAAGATGCATTTATGGAGTTAATTCAGCTTCACCGGGTCTCTTAAACTAGTGTTCACACAAATCCCGTCACTAGTGTATGATAAGAAGACAATCAGAATCCTAAATCAAAGAGGAATTTCGGAGCTGATCATACAGCTGATTAACGGCAAAAATAATGCCACTAGGAAACTGTTCCGATCAACATGAAATTGCATATCAGATTCCAAATTGTCTGGTTAAGCTCTGTTATATAGAAGTTGAATTTCCAATGTCAGCCATCTACAAAGCACCATTGTGAATGAGAGAACAAAGCAAATTGAGGTTTATTGTTACTTTATTAAAAGGAGACGATGATCTTCACATTATTAATCCCCGGAACCAATTGAGACCTTGCAAACTATGTTACATGGAGTTTTGGGTGTGGTTATGTGTCTAGGAGTTAGATTCACTTGATCCTCATAACTTAGGATATGGGGTTTCGGTTGAGAAGTGTCCAAAATTTGGATAAGGATACTGGGATTCGGCGGAAAAGTCTACAAGTAAATGTCAATACTGCTAGTTATAAGCCTAGCTTTCATATTTCTGTTTTTCCTTTTTTTCTCCTATATTTTTCTTTTCAAGTCATTGCTTGCAATTTTTGAGTTTGAGAATATACATTCTCTTTTTGCAAAAAAATTACCTTTTTTGATTCATTACTTGTAAGTTAATTATTCGATAATTATTTTTTGATTGATCTTGGGTTGCCATGTCCAAGAAAACATGCGAAGGATCCGAGACGTATCCCATACCCATACCCATGTCGTGGCGTGTCGGACACGGTTACTTTGGGGCATGTAAAGTGTCCATGTAACATAGTTGAAAATGCAATGGTTAGACAATAAATGATGAAATCAGCTAGCTGTACAGACACTTCATTACAACCTTGAGATGGAGTGTCAACCCACTTGGTTTGCATGTCATCGTCAATTAGGAGGGGCATTTGATAGTTGTCAAGTTAATGTTCTAGAATTTTGGAGCTGATCCCACTGTGCAAAAGCTCCTCCCATCAATTTGATAGCTGTCAATTTAATGTTCTTATCATCCTTCATTTCCATATAGTGAAAGAAGCTCTCAATGGCAATCAATCCATCAAGAAAGTCTTTGGTATGAAATTGACTGCTGATTTTAGGTAAATTTGTCTCGAATCAGTAGTCCCGATCATAATCTGCTTCGTGATCCCATCGAGTTCCTCTGCCTCATTGCTGTCTTGGAGGATTAAAGTCATCTCTATTTGTATTGTACTTTGATCATATGGTTGCATTTCTTTGGGTTGATGAATTGGCATGTGCTTTTGGTTTATTCTACAAGGCAATCCTACCATAAAAGGAGCATCTTATTTTTGTACCACCATGTCTCTTGAGTTGTAGAACAGACTACATTTCCTTGTAGCTCTTATAAGGACCGCAACGCATGGGATTCGTCATAGGTAATGAACTGATTTCTTGGATCAACATCATGGGGGTTTAGTTGCTACTTGCTAACATAGCAGAAGCAGAACGGGAAGACAAAATGGAACCATTCGACTAAAATCTGAGAGAACCAATGGATAATACTATGCAGTGACTGTACTCTCTTAGATAGACCTCTAAAGACTCCTAATTTAATTAGACCTATATAAAAAATGGTAAACTATTCTTTGACTAATATACTTTCCTAATCTCATTATAACTCATGCACTCATATTGAAACTTAAACTTTGACTTGTTAAACAGAGAACTTAAATTAGCTTTCACTCATTTGTTGTTTAGGAGCACTAAATCTAGAGCACTAAGGTGCCTTTTCTTTCCTCTATTATGAGGATGGCTGTTTCTCTCTCTCTCACTGACTTGTTCAAGCAAGGAACTTAAATCAACAATAACTTCAACTCATAAGTTGTCTCTTGTTTCCTTGAAGTTATTATATAAATCTACTGCATTACGGTTGCCTTTTAATTGCTCTAGTTTGAGGAAAGGCTGTTTTCATCTTTCTCTCTCTATTTTGTTTTTTACCATTTTTTCTGCTCTTTATTTATTTGTGATTTCTCTTTGCAATTAACATATTGTTTTTTCTTTTTAATTTTTAATAAAAAATTTTCATTTTTCGTTTTAATAAAATTTTTTTATTTTAGATCAAATAGAAAATGAAATGTGGGAGAGCTGGTGTTGCACTTGAATCCATTAATTGTTGCTACCTGGCACATCTTTTATGGGTGATTAACCTGAAGATTCCATGTAACATGGTTTAAAAGTAATTTATGTGGTGTAGAATAACCTAAATAGCACGTTAGGCTGAAATTCGGCTATTTAGTCTTTGTTTATTGTCTTTAATGCTTGTAAAACATGGTTAATGAGTGTCAAACAATCATAATAGTTTCAGAGAAGGGAAAACTTTGAGATAATTCTTTAATGAAAATCACAGTATACAGAATTTTTATTTTGAGCATTTTGGACACACTGAATTATTTTCAAATGGGATTAGTTGTGCAGAAAAGTGTTTTTCGCAATTTTATTCTGGTCTTTAATCCTTATAATATGCAACAAAACCATTAAATTGTGTCCTTAATGTAATGTGATGCTGCAACTCTTTGGATATAAACCTAATGTGTATGGTATGCCCAGATTTACAAATGTGTCATGAATCCACAAGACCTTTTTCTCCAAAGAAGATACCAGATATTGAAGAAACTCCTACTGAGATCTCAAGTAAAGAGAAGGATTCTATGTTAGGGTTGCCATGCCAGAATGTCTCTGTTCATCACTTTGTTCATGAGACAAATTTTGTATCCATAGATGCTTGTGGTCAGGTCTTAATTAAGTGCGTTCCCCTTCTTCCTTCCATGGAAGAAGGTCCTTGTAAGGATAGCTCGAATGTACTCTGCACAGAGTTACTGAGTCATATGAAGCAAGAATCCTCCCTCAGAACATCACCTGGAGACTGCAAAGGACAAAATATGTGTGTTGAAGGCATTGAAGACAAGAAAACTCAGACAAGATATATGAATGATACTTTTGCATCAAATACTAGCTTATACAACTCTGAGCCTAATCAGGGGCAAAACATGAATGAAATTGATAGAACGGATGAAGTTGAGAGAACGATTATCGAGACATCAGCTGCAAAGAGAGATTTGTCAAATTCCGAAGATACTGCTGGTGAGTCACCTGATCATATGGTGAAGAAAACACCAATATTAGAACTCGATGACTGTAACAATGATATTGGAGATACTGAGCTGAGCCCTCGTCTAACTAACATGATCAAGAAAGGTGTTGTTCCGGAGTCTCCTATTGGTGATACCCCGAAATATGACATGGTCTGCACATACTTGAGACCAAACAATGAGACCTTTGTTTCGCATTTGAACTGTCATGCTGGAGTAATAGATGGTAAAATTTGCGAGAAGCCTGTGAATCCTTTGGTGCTATCTAAATCTAATGAGAGGAATGAGCATATTGTTCCAGCCCTTGTTTCACTTGCAAAGTTGGATACTTGCCTTTCATTGATGAGATCGAGTTCGGAGAACCATAAAGTTGTTGATGGTAATGATAGTTCCAGTGTAAGAGTAGGTGTCTCCACTTCTTCCATTGATGAGGAAATTCATTCTCCATTAGTAAAGATGAACAATAGTGTGGATGCAATGGGAATTGTTTCTGATTCCAGAGATATTCAGGAAATTCACACTCCGTTGGGTAATCTGATGAGCAGTAGTTGTAGCAAAGATTGGCGCCTGAATTCTGGAGAGACATCAAAAACTGTTAAGCAGGCGCACAAGTTAAGAAGGTTGCGCAAGCTTGGAGATCCTAGCTGGAGGAAGTCATCTGAAAATGTTAAGGAAGATGTTGGTTTCTCTGGGAAAAACCTTGGCATATCTTTTTCTGGTGAAAGGCCTAGCTCAAAAAAGCAAAATAGAGGTAACATGTTTTTTCAATTTTGACTTGAAATTACATAGTTCAAGATATTGCATTTTATTATCTAGATTTTTTTTTTGGCTTCATAGAATTAAAAGTTATATATATATATACACATACATATATTCTAATTCAATTCTATAAGATGGTTCTATCTGTCTTTCTAGGTGAGCTGAAATCTTGCTAATGCTATAAATTCTTTAATGCCAAAAGTTCATGTTGTGGCCCTTATTTTCTTTGTTTCTCTACAACTAGAAAACAAGGGACCATAGTGTCTTGTGTGGAGTATGCTGACAACAGAACTAGCATTTTGACATTTTTGTTCAAAGTGGCTGTGGTTTGACTCCAACTTATTTGTTCTTGTTGTCAGCTTGAGGCTTTTAGCATTACACCAAGTGATGGTCCCCATCTTTCTATAATTAGATATTAACTAATTATCAATTTGCCATTACTAGGCTTTTATGTTTTGAATACAGGAAAACAGAAACCAGAGATTGATGTCAGAGCCTTCATTGAAGAGGAAGCGGAGTAAGTCTATTGGATTTTACATCTGAAATTATGTGAAGTCAGAGGCATTTACCCTCATTTTATTTGTTTCCCCCTTCGTCCTTTATATTGGAGAGGGAGGCTTATGATGTAAATGAGAGTATTTCTTTAAAAGGTTGCAAAACTGCTCTTTATGGATATTTACTTCTCCACTCCTGTTTATGCACAGGGTATCCTCAGAGGCAGAAGTGTCTGATGATGAAGAAGATAAAGATGACAGTTCATTTGATGGCAGTTTCATAGATGACCGGATAAATCCTACTGCAACAAGCACCCAAGCAGAAGATAAAAGTGACATGATGGCAATTTACAGGTTAAGATATATTTTCTCCTCGTTTTGTAGACATGTCTTTCACTGACTTTTTTGGTTCTGATTTCTTTTTTGACCTGTCAACATCCATGCTCCAAAACCCAGATCAGATTGGATTGTTGGAACTTTTGAGCTCTCAATTAGCCCCTCCTATACAGTTTTTCCTGAACCTCTAACACCTTTTATTTTAAACGGCTGCTGTAGCTTGTCAAAACTGCCCAGTGATGTAATGAATTACTCAAATAGTTATGAATTATGTTCTAATGCCAATTGTTTTCGGGTAATTAAGTGATAATCTTGAAACCTGAGAGTTAATTAACAGTGAATTACGTTGTTTACTGTTGTTTGGTAATTATGCATAATGAGTTATAGAAACTGATCTTTACTACAAGGTTGTACAGAAAATGTATTTATTGTTCATGTGGTGGATAATTAGTTACTAATAATTAATCTACAGGTGCCAAAAGAATGTTATTGAGTTGAGGCGAGGTCCTATGATAGGGGAGAGACACGTGTGTGTGTTTGTGTGCACGTGTGTTTTGAAAGTCCAAAATCAACTGTGACTCACTGACATTATTATTGCTTCTATTAATTAGGAATATTAATGTATACAAATTTAATTTTCTTTTCCATAATGTATGGATTAGTTAGGTTCTCCAGGAGAGGCATTTATTGTTCATGTAACAGATAATCAGTTGTTTTTTTTTCTTATTGATATTGTTACCAAAAGGAAAATCAAATAGGATTGAGTTGAGATCTTCATATTATATTGTTTGTGTGTAATAAGATCAGACAGGGAGGGAGAGATGGAGAGAGAGAGAGAGAGAGAGGCACGTTGCTTTGTGCATTTTAGAGTGCATTAAGATAGATATGCTTGTGGCTAACATTTTGCACACATGTAATGTTCATAATTTTACATCATCAGTTTAGACCTCTGTTACTGGTAGTTGTACTCTTGTCAAAGCTAAGAATGACTTTGGTTCAAGGGTTCAGTAAAATCTGGAAGCTAGGAATTTTGGTAGTGGGAATAATTACGTTTGCGTAGTGTTAGTCGCTCTATATCATATTATGTTCTACTGTCTCATATAACATGGTAGACAAGGGCATGAATGAGCTTAGCTATATCTTACTTCATGTTAATCATTATAGACAAGGAAATCGTTTAGTGTTACGCCAGAACTCATTTCATGGAATCTGATTCTTGCCTGTCATGGGTACTTGGAAAGTTACATGCAATATAGCTCTAGAGTGCCAGTCCATAAAATATCTTCTGTTACAAGTTCTTTTATAGTGTTTTATTTCTTTGTTCATTCTGTATTGCAAGGGCACGGCATACAGGGATGTAAACAAATTTATTTGAAAATCAAAATAATGATTCTTTAGTTTTTATTTCAAAATTTAATCTTATTCTCACTTTTTCGATTTATTATCTTTGTAATGCTTCAGCATGAAAATTTTGAACTAACAAATGTTTTATGACAGGCGTTCTTTGCTTAGTCAGTCACCTATGGTGTGGCAGCCAAATGTTTCTTCTAGCTTTAGTCCTGATCCTCAGTCCACCAGGAGCAGGGCAACTGAAACTGAAAATTCTTCTGCAAGGTTAAGTAATTCATTTGAGACACCTTGTACTGACATACAATCGGCAAATCAATCATCCTTAAGGAGTTCAGTTTCCTGCCGAATAGATGCAGTCAGGATTTCTGGAGCGGCCATTCCAGATGAAAGTAATGGTGCCCAAAGAGAGATTGAAAGCAAAATGGAAAACAGGAAAAGAAAACTAAATTTTGTTCAAGTTGGATCCATTGCTGTAACCAGCTATGAGCAGGAACAGTCTTTTCATTCAAAAACTGCAAACAGGATATCCTTGAAAGTTGAAGCTCAGAGGATTGAGCTGAATGAAGATATATTTTATGATGACCAATTTTATGAGGATCTTGATCTCGATGCTGTGGAGGCGCAAGCTACTAAACTTCTGAGACACAAATCGGACTCATCACTGGAGAATAATGGGGTTGCTGCAAATGCTGCTGTGGAGCAAAATAATCTACCAACTTCACCAACATTTGATCTTGGAATCTGAGAATTTATAATCTTCTTGTGATGCAATGAACATGCACTGGCCAGCTTGAGCTCACCGCGAGGATGTTTACAAAGTACATTGCTCAAACAGATGTGATGTTTACAAAGTACATTGCTCAAGCAGATGTAGTTAAAAGCATGTTTGGGCCAGACTCCCTTCCAGAGGCATTTTTGACACAACTGAGCAGTCTTGTAAGTACTGAGATGAGCATCCCAAGGGATGACATGAGTGGTATTTATTGTTATAGAAGGAACTGCAAGCAATCCTTTCCCTGCCTTTGGACTGTTGTAAAACGTCAACCCTTGGAAGGGGGAGGGTGAGGTCGATTTTGGTTTCTATTCGATTCCCTTCTCCATGGTGGAGTCATATTTTGTACCATTCCTGCAGATTACCAAAAGAAAGAAAAAGGAGGAATCCATATTGAAAATATGTAATGTATCATTGCATGGGATCAGTCCATGTTGAGGCTGTAAAGTTAAGCTGTAGAGTTCATTATGATAGTTTTATGTGTTCAAATAGGTCATTGTTAAAGAATATAAGATTTGTACATATATGTTTTAAAGGTAGAAATAAAATTATATAGCTTCATCTTTTTTTTTTGTTTTTTGGTTGATAGTTACATTTGTTATTCTGAACCCATACTCAATAGTAATGGTAAGGTATAGGCCTTGGCAGGGGTGTTTATCATGCTTTCAGTGCTGGCCCACAGCCCATGATGGTTCTTAGTAGTCTTCCTTTTTTTTTTTTTTTTTTCTGGTAATTGCTTAGTAGTCATTTCCTAGAGGGTTCTTCCAGTTTGTGTGGCTTCACTGGGGTTGAGGATACTTGGGTCCTTGGCAATGCATTGTTTTGCTGCTAACAACAGAGGAAAAATTGCCATGAGGTGCAAGACCCAAATGTGGGAAGTAATAGTAATTGGTGGACCTGCCTATTCTAGATTACATACTAAACAAAGTGGTGTTAGAAAACTTTTCCATATATATAGTACTTGGCGATGTTAGAAACTGGTGATTTCAAAGGAACAATAAGTAAAAACCAGATTGAGGAAGAGAAGAAAATTTAAGAGCAAAAGGTGGAGCTGTAAGGGAATGGTCTGTTTCTCTCTTACTAAAAGATGAACAAATTTTCAATATATAGATCTGTCCAGTTGGAGATCCTAAGTAATTCTGTAAAGAATGCTTTGTTCCTCTGTGACAAAAGAATGAAGAACAAATTAAATTACAATATATAGATCTGTACACTTGGAGATAGATTCTAACTAATTCTGTAAGTACAGATAGCTTTCTAATTCCTTTCCTGTCGTGAGCCAGCAACAAAGAAAGAATAAAGAAACAAATCCACCTCTTCTAGCAACTAAACTGTTCTTATTCTCTTCCCCTTCCTTTCCAACACAGCTAGTTGCTCAAAATCCATGCCGCCATTGATGTGATTGCCTGTTTGGCCGGAAGCATCAGCACTGTAACCATCCATCAGTACATTAATCCAGTAGCTTAATGTTGCATTCTGATCATCACCTGCTGCTCCTCCACTGCTTTCTGGAACGCTGGCTTCTATCCAACCATTAGTTGCGTTATGTAAGACACCAGCTCCTTCTCCAACAGACCATGCATGTGGCAACTCCAATTGATCAGGTAATGGCGGCAGGTCTGAATAACTTGTAGTGTTTGGTAGAGCTTGTAGAGGCATGTTATTGGAATCCATGACTTCATGAGAGAATGGTGGTTGAGCTTGAAGAGACATGCAGTTGGGATCCATGGCTTGAGAGAATGGTTCATCATAAACTGGTGGTAGAGCTTGTAGAGGCATGTTATTGGGATCCATTATGGCTTCATCAGAGAATGGTGGTAGAGCTTGTAGAGTCATGTTATTGGGATTCATGGCTTCGAAGGATGCTTCTGGCTCCCATATTGACACTACTGGTGAAGAACCACTGCAATCAGGTAATGGCAGCGGGTTTGAATAACTTGATGGGAAAAGTAATTCATCAGGTAATGACAGTAGGTCTGAAAAACTCATGCTGCATGCATCATAAACTGGTGGTAGAGCTTGTAGAGGCATGCAGTTGGGATCCATGGCTTCAGAGGATGCTTCAGCATCAGAAGATACAGGAGGTTCAGTCTCCAATATTGACGCAGAACCACCGCAATCATTTCCCTTTGTACGGCATTTTCTCAGGCGTATTTTGGCTAGCACCCACTCATCCAACTAAAAAAGAGAGAAAAAAAAAAACGTTAAAAGATAATAATTGAAAAGTATATATATATATAAAATTCAAAAAAAAAAAAAAAAAAATCATGTTGTGCACCTTCATGCAATCTTGTCCATTAGTGATGGGTTTTTGGTAAGCTTCAATCTGATACTCATGCATTATCCAGTTGGTCTTCTTCTTATCTCCTTCATAGAAAACGAGCACCATCTTCTTACCAACAAAACCTTCCTGGTGATGGATTTTATTGTCACCTCCCGTTGCTTTCCAGGATCCCTTCTTCGCAACCCTTCGATCTGGTCTTCTCCCGTTTCGATACCGTCGAGTTCTGGGCGTCATGAAATACAAGACGTCACCCTCTCCTGCTGCCATGTACATGCCTGCAGCAAGAAAACTTGTGACGATACAAAGAGACGAAGATGGATAACACCACGAATTATATAAAGAGGCTCAAAACGTCGACATTGTTCGCGCCTCAATCCTGCTGTATTGTTCCTAATTTCTGTTCTCAATCAAGTTTAAAGTTACTGTTTATCTAAAGTTTTTTTCCCATTATTTCCAACAGAATCAGTACTAGCTACCAAATCTATAAGAACAGGGGAATATTCTTACCAGATTCTGGCCACTTTTTCTCTTTTCAAATATTGCCCTCCCCAACCAAACAATCCCGAACTATAACCATCCACACTGCTCTTCCCACTGCTAGAATCGTTAATTAGTAGAAATCTTTAAACAGAAGTGAATCGTGTAGTAGTCCAAGAAAAAAGAAGAAAAAACACACCTGCGAGCTCTTGGGGATGAAAGTTATAGATATTTTCAAGGATGATGGGAAAGCAGCTGTTCCAGTTTGGTTGATCTAATTTCCGTTTGAGACACGAGAGAAGTTCTTGGTCTTTGAATTTGAAACGAAGTAGAGACATGCAGTTGGGATCCATGGCTTCAAAGCATACTCCAGGATCAAATATTGACACTACTGGTGAAGAACCACTGCAATCATTTCCCTTTGTAGGGCATTTTCTCAGGCGTATTTTGGCTATCACACACTCATCCAACTAAAAAGGAGAAAAAAAAAACGTTAAAAGATAATAATTGGAAAGTATATATATAATTCAAAAAATAAATCATGTCATGGACCTTCATCCAATATTCTCCATTAGTGATGGGTTTTTGGTAAGCTTCAATCTGATACTCATGCATTATCCAGTTGGTCTTCTTCTTATTATCTCCTTCACTTTCATAGAAAACCAGTACCATCTTCTTACCAACAAAACCTTCGTGGTGATGGATTTGAATTTCACGTCCCGTTGCGCTCCAGAATCCCTTCTTGGCAACCATTCGATCAGGTCTTGTCCCGTTTCGAAACCGTCGAGTTCTGGGCGTCATGAAGTACCACCAGACGTCCTTATCCTTTCCTGCTGCCATGTACATGCCTGCAGCAAGAAAACTTGTGACGATACAAAAAGACGAAGATGGATATATAACTAGCTACAAGATCATTAAACAGTGAATAGTGTCGTCCAAGAATCATTAATTACTACAAAATCGTTTTTAATTAAAATCACCATTATCTCTTTCAGAAACCCCAAGAACATCTCTTTTTCATCTACACGATTTTATCACTTTCTTTATTTTTATTTGGGCAAAGAAAGGTGTTCGTCGTTCTGTTCTGTCTTCCCGCAGAACAGAGAACCTGTCTTCCCTGTTGGTGTTGAACAGAGAACACAAAATCTTTAAACAGAAGTGGTGGATCGTGTAGTAGTCCAAGAAATTAAAAAGAAGAAACACACCTGCGAGTTCTTGGGGATGAAAGTTATAGATGTTTTCAAGGACAATGGGAAAGCAGCTGTTGATCCGGTTTGGATGATCTAATTTCCGTTTGAGAAACGAGAGAAGTTGTCGGCCTTTGGGTTTGAAAAGACGGGCAGAGGGAAACATTTCACTCATGATTGCTAAATCTTCTTCTTCTTCTTCTTCCTTCGACTGTGTCTGTGTGTTAGAGAGAATTTATAAAACTTAATTAGTCTGGAGTCTCTGGACTGAACTACTTTGATGAAGACGTACGATCGGCTACAGACTGAGACGAAGACTCCTAGCTGAAATATATGTAGTGAAGGAATACTGAAGCAGGGCTAGTTCCGTCTTTATCTCATCCAAAAATCCCGAAAAATAATTAAATGAAAATACTTCGGTGACCCCGCCGTGAGATGCTCCGTTCCATGTGAGCATCTCACGGTCAATATTTTATTATAAAAATGTATACTTCAAGTGGGGCCCACATCGGGAAAATTAAACACTGGATTTAAGCCATCTAATTAATGACGGAGCACATAAAAAGTGCTCCTATGTGAATGCCACGTCATTACCCAAAAAAAAAAGTGATTGCCACCTGCAATAAATAATTAAATAATTTGAGTACTCATTCATTTAAATCCATAATCTTTTTTGTATGTCACAAATTTTCAAATCTAATTATATGATTAGAATCTAAAATCTCATTTGGTCAATATTGATTATTGAGATAAAATTTGGGGCTTTCATAAAAAAAATTCCAAAAAAAAATAATATAATTTATATTAAAACATTAATATCTTATTCAAAATAATATATTATTAAATATATTAAAATAATATAAAATATATATAATATAATATTTAATATATTAGCATATACATATAAAATAAAATTTTAATATATAATATATGTACATATATAATCACCTTTAAGATAGATTCTGATTTTGAGTTGGATTATAACATTAAATTGTAGAATCTGGCCTCAAAATCCTAACTAAACGCCCTTTCTAAATTATAGAATTAGATTATACTATAATCCCCACCAAATGCCCCTTAATTTAGTTTATATTAGAGTTGTAAATCTAGCCCGAACAACCCTAAGCCCACCCAACCCAACCCGAATAATAGTCCAAACTAAGCATTGAGTTTAGTTTGGATTTGGGTTGGGGTTCACTTCCAACTTGAAGTTGAGTTTGGGTTGGACTAGGGTTCACATGTGATAATTAGTTTAGGAATTATTCTCAAAGAAATAATTTTATATTTATATACATACACATATATGCTTCAATGAATGTGATGTTTGGGAGCACATACTATATAAGAAAGATTGTTTAAGACCACAAATATAGTGAGCTAGTATTATATTTTAAAAATATTTTTTTATAAAAATAAATTAATCAAGTTTAATTTCTTATTCTCAAATTGAAGGGACCAATTAGTGATGGGTTTTTGGTACTTCAATCTGATACTCATGCATTATCCAGTTGGTCTTCTTCTTATTATCTCCTTCACTTTCATAGAAAACCAGTACCATCTTCTTACCAACAAAACCTTCGTGGTGATGGATTTGAATGTCACGTCCCGTTGCGCTCCAGAATCCCTTCTTGGCAACCATTCGATCAGGTCTTGTCCCGTTTCGAAACCGTCGAGTTCTGGGCGTCATGAAGTACCACCAGACGTCCTTATCCTTTCCTGCTGCCATGTACATGCCTGCAGCAAGAATCCCAGTTTTTATAGCAAGAATTAAAAACTTGTGATCATACAAAGAGACGAAGATGGATATATAACTAGCTACAAAATCTTTAAACAGTGAATAGTGTCGTCCAAGAATCATTATTTCCAACAGAATCGGTACTAGCTAGCTACAAAATATTTTCTTAAACACTACTGAATCGGCAGTCCATGCAAGAATCGTTAATTACTACAAAATCTTTAAAGAGAAGTGGTGGATCGTGTGGTAGTCCAAGAAATTAAAAAGAAGAAAAAACACACCTGCGAGCTCTTGGGGATGAAAGTTATAGATGTTTTCAAGGACGATGGGAAAGCAGCTGCTGTTCCAGTTTGGATGATCTAATTTCCGTTTGAGAAACGAGAGAAGTTGTTGGCCGTTGGGTTTGAAAAGACGGGCAGAGGGAAACATTTCACTCATGATTGCTAAATCTTCTTCTTCCTTCGACTGTGTGTGTTAGAGAGAATTTATAGAAGGTAGTCTCAACTGAACTAATTGACGAAGACGATCGGCTACAAACCGAGACGAAGCCTCCTAGCCAGTGACCTGAAAAAATGGCAAAAGGGCCCCACCTGGGGGGCGGAATGGTCCTTTTGCTCCCTTGTGGCCCCACCGGGGGGAAGGAGTGGTCCTTTCGCTCCCGGTCCTCTTGCTCCCTTGTCGCAGCTAGTGGGGCATTGGTCATAGCCGAAATTCGTCCAAGGGAAAAAAAAAAGCAGCCCGAATCCTCTCTTTTGAATCGTCGAACGATGATAGCGCGACACGCGTCCCATTTGATTAAAAGAATACAACGGTGATTAACGTTTTAGGCCCGTTAGTTTTCGTTTTCGGCCGTGAGCCGTTACTTTTTATTTTCGGCTGAATGGTTTTGGACTGTCTCAACCACTAGACCAAAGAGGCATTAGACCGTGGTTCGCTCAGGCATTCCTCTACTTATTCGAACGAAGTTGACGAACGCCCAAATACCTGTTTCAACGAGCTCGAGAGGAAGAGGATTTTCAAAAAATCCTTCAACGTATACAAAACCACCTTCCTTTTCAACATTTGCAAGCTTCTTGGTTTATCTTGTTCCTCTCCAACGAACGAAGGGCACCAAACTTCTTGGTTTACCTCCTTTCTCTCCAACGAACGAGAAACAACATTTGCATCTTTCTTGGTTTACCTCCTTCCTCTCCAACGTTTGCATCTTTAACTGATTTGTAAGTGTTGACTTGATTAGTATCATTTCATTTCCCTTGTTTTTTTGTATGGAATATTCATGAAATGACTTATACATACATTTCTATGTTTCGAATTTTTTCACACCCATATATACATTATACATGAATTAAACTCAGAGAAAAAAGGAAAAGAAAAGAGAACCACATATTTCCCTCATTTCTTCTCATTGGGGAACTCTAGGGAATTTTCCCCTAAATGGATGTTGCCGATGATATGCTGGCGAAATCAGAAATGTAACTCCTTGCATGCAATGGCATTTGATACAAAAGAAAAAAAGACAAGCATGCAATTCTCATTGCTTGTGATCAGATTCCTGCTCCAACTAAAATTTCAATATAAATAAAATATAACATGAACAACAAACTTCAACGGCATTAGAAGTTATATCACCATCCATATTTATTGCCGTGACTGTTACCCAGATTAGCATGTGATCATTTTTGGTAAGTCAATATTTTAAAAATGCCCAACCTCAAGTGAAAAATCAATATATATGAATTTGTGGTTGCCTTACAAGCTTATGGTACATGTGGCAAAAAGATGACATGTATGCCGAGTTGTAATCAGATAAGACAGAGACTGATACAGTATAGACCCAAACTATAATAATGCAGTCATTCCCCCAGTGTTGCTTGTTTAAAGAAAGGGAAGTGGGTGTGTAAGACATGGAAATTAGGTAGTGGTGAAAGACTAAGAAAGTGAGATATATAGAAAAAAATGATGCCACCATTGATTCCTTTGATTTTGTCGAAGAATCAAATCTTCGGGTGAGATTCATTCTGATAATATCCTCACTAATACTGGATTATATCATCTTTTAGTCTCAAGTCTCTTATTTTATGCCTAATAAGTTCCTTCAGATAATTAAGTTCTTATTGTCTTCATCTTAGATTCTATTTTACTCAATCATCCTCCCTAAGATCTAGGTCTCCATAACATATGGATTACTTGAAATCCTCCAGAATAACATAGAAGTATTGTATTTGAATTGATTAAATATCCTAAAACACTCCAGGAAAAAAATAAATGAAAATAGGGAAACTGGCTGAATAGAGTTAGGTAACCACCTTGTCAAGGTTCCTATGCCTAGATATTTTCAAATTAAAAAGTGTATAAATTTTGCTCTAATAAAGCATTGTAAAAATCCAAAGACTCATGAATTTTTGTCTTGAAATGGATTTATCGTTATTGAACGATTGTGTTCTCTTGAAAAATGAGATTTTGGAGGAAACCAAAAGTTTTCAAGGTATACAAAAGAAATTATAATTAACGAAAAGCTAGTTAATTTAAAATTATAAACAGCAATTCAATCTTATATCTTCATAATTTTAAATTTTTTGTAATTTTTAATTACATTTTATTGTCGCAAAATATAATTTTTTAATTGTTTTGTAATTTTAAATATAATACCACACAGGAATAGGGAAAACAAAATAGATATACAAGACCAACTTATCTTCAACCCAATACAGAGGAAAAACAACTGGTTTAATGTTCTTGTGGTAATGTTTGTTCTTTGCTAAGTAAAATATTTTGAATATTAATATCTTCGGAGATACACATAGTTTCTTTGATTTCCTATGTTTTGCTGATGAACATGCTCAGATTTCTCAATAAACCAACGCCTTGGTTTGTCATGTTGTTTCTTAAAGAATGCATGCCATATTCATATTCTTCTTGTTACTTTTCATTGTTATTTTTTTTCTTACATAGTTACATGTGCATAGAAGAAGAACAAAACAGATAAGAAAAATACTTATTTTATGGGGCTACAAGTAACTCCATTGGAGATGAGTTCAGTTGAGATGGTATGAGCTGTGCTACAAACAAGTATGATTTTTAAGAACTTTTGCTTTTAAGTCTTAAATCAATCTATGTATGATTACTATATAATTTATGTCAATTTTATCACCAGAATTCATGAGTATTTTTTTTGACAGTTTGTTTTTCCATTAATGCTACAACAACTCCACCAAGCCACCTGTGCAAGCCAAAGAACAAGAATTGAATTGTGTTAATGATTTTTGCTTATGAGTAAAAGATTATGGTTTTCACATTGTTTAAAGTTTTGTAAGGTCATTAATTTTGTAATGAATTCAGGTCTGAAAGGGGTTGAGACATTAATGTAAACTTTTGGTTAGTTTTGCAATAGCAATTCAGGTACTTGAAGGAAATGTTAGTCATCTCTTTTGTTGTTAGTTATTAACTTGTAATGCCATGTGATCAACACTTATCATTGATATAACCCCTTGTAAATACAAAGGCTTTTAATGAGAGTTTTGTCTTTATTTTAAAATTCCTCTGTTACGTGATGTTGTTGGCTTTAATGAGAGTTTTTTGCTTGAAGCTGGAAATATAAATTGTGAAATTGCCTCTGTTAATGTGTAAGAAAAGTTTGACTACTACAATGGAAACTATTGGATCATCATCAACAGGACAAAAACAGCCGCGCAACAGTTGGCTACACTTCAGGTAAAGTTTCCTTCACTTATTTATTTGTTTTGTTCTAGAAGTAAACATGGAAGCAATCCAATATTTTGGATCATTCTCTTTGTATAAGTTTGGGTATGGTTGTCAAGATGACGGTTATTTTAATTCCTTTTGCATCCTTGTAATTCTTAATATATTATTGACCATGATTTTCCTTTTGTTCTTTTAGGGAATATTATGTAAACGAAAGAATAAAGAATCGTATTGAAGGTGAACAAATCCCGACGAAGCAGCAGGTAGGCATTATCAATGGTACCGGTTAAGGAACATCATTAATTTTATTTATTTAGCACTTCGTCGATCCTATGCAAATGAATTTATCTATTTAGTTATTGCATTTCAGTTATTTGCGGATGCTGCTGGAGCATGGAGGTCGATGAATCAAGCTGAGAAAGAAGAATTTAAGCCAGCGTCACGGCTTGAGTGGGACGAATACAAGAGGGCTATCCCACAGCAAGTGCCACGAAAGAAACAACAGGTTCGTAAAATATCTTATCTATAATTGGAATTATTGTGGATAATTAGTTGAGACTGATATATTATTTCGTTTTACCTTTCTTTTTTGTAGGCTGAGATAAAGACACGTTGTTCACCTGGACGTTTCATTATGTTTATGCACTGTCTTTCATTCATTGCTTCTCAGGAGCAGTGCCTTAGAGATAGTGGCTTTCACTGTCTACTGAATTTACACGCGACGAAGCTTTATCGGCGACTCTGTCATTGGATTCTTCCGAATGTAGATACTAAGAAGAGATGTATCAGAGTTGGGTCCCAGAATATTTTCTTTGACACACACGACGTGAAGACTATAATTGGGTTACCCATAGAGGGGATAGATGTTGATACATCTAAATCAGAAATCCCCGATACGACAGAGTTGCATAGATTTTACGGGGTAAGCAATGGAAGCATCCCTATTGAGAATGTTAAGAAGAGCTTGAAGAGCCCAGAGAACGATCATGAGAGGATCCGTTCTTTTGTATTATATTCGTTGACGACCTTAGTAAGTCCATCTTCAATGATTGATGTGAGTGCATCCTATCTGCCCTTGCTGGTCGATGTACAGAGGATAGGAGGTTACAACTGGGGGAAGTACCTTTTAGACACATTGATGCATCATGTGGCCAAGTTTCAAAAGGGCAAACGGAAATCCGTCAATGGCTGCTTATTATTTTTACAGGTATGTATAGTATTTAAAAGATGCATTGGCTTCTTTATTCTAGCTTATGATAATTATAGTGCGTCTAATGATATTTCGATCGTTGCTTAGTATTTGTATTACGATCAGATGATCGTTGGTCAAGCAAGACCTCCTACCACTCCATGTATGGCAGCGTGGATGGATGTATTGCTTTTCCAAAGGGAGAAAGATGAAATGGCGCTCGGTGGATATGGAAATGGGAAGGTATACATATATATATTTGAGTTGAACTGATTATTGTAGGTTTTGTTGTCAATTTTGCAAATAATGCAACATTTCTATGTACTCACTAATATACACGTTAAATATTGTAGGTGATTGAGCATTGTGTTGACAGCTGTGTCGAAGATGAGGCATCAGGCGAAGCCCATGGATTAAATTTCATTGATCTTCGGCAATTTCGTGGAGATCCAGATCCTGTAAGATTGGGTTTTATTTATTTATTTTTTATTAGTTTTCTTATTACGAACACCTCCGCATGTTTTATGATTGGGTGTTGTGTATTCCAGGTTATTCAAGGTGATCTCACGAGGATGTTGGACACGTATAGCGAGATGCTAAATCATGTGAAGTCAAGGGAAACCGTGGACCCCCCCGATATCCACGTGCGATGTGAGAGCCCTGCTCATATGGATACTCCCGACTGTTCCATGCCTGATGTTCCTGATGAAGCAATGATGGCACCCTCCCATCATAGCACCCACGAGAGCGGTGATCATACCACCGCTCTCGACATGGCGGTGGTTGTGGAGGTACAAAAAGATAAAATGCAAGAGGATGAGGTGGTGATAGTTCCGTCTCTAACCAGCACCGGGACCGAGGTAACCAAACCTCGAAGAGGTTCACGCAAGAAGACGCGTGGGAAACATTATCGCACCCTATTTATTGGCCATCGCTTGCGTCCTCGATTGGGCCCAGAAGGAAGCTCAATCCCACAATACATTCGCGGAAACAAGCATTCTGAGTAAGATAATATTCCTAAACTAACCTGTAAATGTTATTTATGTATTATAATTCGTAGTGAATAATTCCTGCTTGTTTTTTTCAGTGAAATAATATTCAAATTTGATTCCATCTTTGCGTCGGCAATTGAATTGGCATGTTTGTTAGACAACAAACATGTTAATAGTGTGGTATGCAAAGCTTATCTTGTGAATAATATATTGTTTATTCAATTGTACATGTCATCGCTCATGGTATTTTTTTATAGGCTATCAATGCTTTTGGAGCATGTCTTATGAAGAACCAACAATTGTCGACTAGCTGCAAAGTTAGCCGACATTATTGTCCCACGTGTAAGCACTTTTTTGTGATAGCACTAGTAGTCATTATGATTGTACAAATGTTGTTGTTCAAGGCTAGACTAATGACTAAAATTTCCTTTCATATATTATGTAGGAGTGGATGATGAAAAGTGATTGTGGTTCCACTGAATCCTTGCGTCCTTACTTTGATCCAGGGCGACTAGGGTCTTCTGTGCTTGCATGCAATCTTGTAAGTTCCTTGGGACGCAATGTGCCACCTTCACAAATGATTAGTTTCAGATTTTTTATGCTTTTATCCTTACTTAGTAGTCTGTAGTAAGTTTTTTACTTATAAGGGTGTCTTACTTGTATGTAGATTTTTGTTCCCATGTATCTGCGCAATCATTGGTTTCTTTTAGTTTTAAACCTAAAAGAGCGGAGAGTGGATGTGCTTGACTCAATGGATGGGGGCGTCGTGCGGGACATCAATCCATAATTGAAATGCAGGTAATTTTTTTATTAATGAAATTTTCTCATACCATTTACAACACTTATCATATTGACACTCGCTTCGTCACTTGTAGATCCAGATGTTGGATAAGATCTTACGTGACTTCGGAGGTGGTGATCAATTTCCACTTCTACTGTGGGAGTTGCGGCGGGTTAAGGTCCCACACCAAACCAACGGGTAAGCCGTTAGGTTTGTTTTGCTTTATACATATGTTAGCTTCTTACAAGTGATGTGATATGATTATATACCGTCAGGTCTGATTGTGGTGTCTTCATGATGAAATTCATGGAGGTGTGGGATGGCAACACCTTGTCTCAAGAATTTGATCAGGTGCACATATAACTTAAATGTTTTTTTATAATTATAGTTATGAAGTACGTCGCTAGTAACACACAAGTACATCTTCTATGAATTCAGAGTTATATGGCACAGTTTAGGGATAAGTTCCTTATTGACCTCGTTAAGCACCCTTCGAACCAAGTGCTGGACATCGTTCTTTCTAAGGCAGCAAACACACCTGAAGCGGAGACTAGTGAAGGTGAAGAAGCCGAAGAGGTAAGACGTACCTGTCACATGTTCAATAACAAGGTTATTTGAAACTAATAACATTCAGGTGCGTACATAAACTTATGATTGCATTGTTCATAGGTATGATTCACAACTCCAGCATTCCTGGCTCGATAGCAAGGTGAAGAAGCTGAAGGCCGTCTTAAACATTCAAGTAGGACGGAAGATTGTGTATATAAAACTTGTACATTAAATTGTTTGTAAATTTATTTTGCTAATGAGTGAAGATGGTTGTAAATTTCGGTCTCTATCTGTGAGAGGAAAACAATTGTAAAATTACAATATTTGTACATAATTTTAGGTTATATAATTTTCATTATATCCCCATTTTTTTCCTATATAATTTTCTGGTAATCCAAATTATCATTACGAAGCAAAACCACCATTCTAGGGAGAACAGGATGAAGCACTGTCACGTTACAAGTCCCACAAGTCCAACAAACCCTACTTACAAGTCCAACCTACCCCACTTACAAGTCCAACATACCCTACTTACAAGTCCAACCTACCCTACTTACAAGTCCAACCTACCCTAACATACCCTACTTACAAGTCCAACATACTCTACTTACAAGTCCAACCTACCCCACTTACAAGTCCAATGAACCTTACTTACAAGTCCAACATACCCTACTTACAAGTCCAACCTACCCTACACAAGTCCAACCAACCTTACTTACAAGTCCAACCTACCCCACTTACAAGTCCAACCTACCCTACCCTACTTACAAGTCTAACCTACCCCACTTACAAGTCCAATGAACCCTACTTACAAGTCCAACCTAGCCCACTTACAAGTCCAACCTACCCCACTTACAATTCCAACCTACCTTACTTACAATTCGTAAAAGATGGAAAAAAATACTAAGTGTGACGATTTGGGGACGATTTCCGGACGCTCGAGCGGGAGGTTCCGAATTTGGGTAGGTTTTTAAAATTTTTGGAGTGTTTTACCCTCTCTCAAGCGTCAAGCGCAATTTTCAGAAACACAGGTAACCCGAGCGTGACGCGTTCTGCGTGTTTTTCGACCGCTCGAGCGTCAAGGTAAATTTAAAAAACTTAGAAAACCCGAGAGTGACGCGTTCTACGCGCATTTCTACCGCTCGAGCGTCAAGGCTAAACTAACATAACACAGGTAACCTGAACGTGACGCGTTCTACGTGTTTTTCGGACGCTCGAGCGTCAAGGCGCAAATTTAAAAAAAAAAACCATGAACCCTAAATACTTGCGCGCGCCTTTCTATTCTCCTATTGCAACCTTCAAACCGCCGCCCCTGCCACCCCTTTCACTATTCGCAGTGGTTTCGTCAGGACTTTTCGAATTTGTGCTTGGGATTGGATCCAAGGCATATTTGCGTTCGTCCAAGGTACGTGGGGTGTATCTTTTAAAGTTTATTCCATGCTTTGAAGATTTCATTTAGGATGGTTTATACGTTGAAGAAGACGACTCTTGTCATCTTCTTCATGGATTATACGTTTCCTTTTTTCTTGAGGTTTATTTTACTAAATTGGAACTCTAAATAGATAGACACTTTTGAAATAGAAAATTTAAGTAATGTATCTTAGATATGTGGAAATAAACAAACACTTAAAGTGGTTCATATATGCTTTGGTTAGTAGTTTATGGTTTTAGGTATTTATACTTTTATTTTTATGCCTTACTATTTAATAAAACTGATAATCGAATTTAATAAATATATTATTTTTGTTAGAACATGAAAATAGTTGTTGTACTTATGTCTTTTTCTTTAAGTCTGAGAAAATGTTTTTTAACTCAAGCAAAGAATATTGATATTGAGAATTTTAATATAAAAATGAAGCAAATCTTTCAATGAGATAGTGCTCAACTCACTGAAAGTAGTTGAATAAAATGCAATATGTTGTATGCCTAATAATAATTGAAAAGTTGATCTAGAAAGAAGATATCCTTTTGAAATGAAGGAAATTAAATCTCCTTGTAATATGACTATATTGGTTAAAAAAATAAAATTACATGGTTAAACCATTTAATTTAAGTATAATGCGTTATGCATACAATTTGTAGTTTTCGTATTTTATAACATGAATATGATATAGCAAACAAGTATTTTAGTTGTAACCATCCAAAACACAAAATTTTACGTGAAAAAGATTCAAAAACATGAAACACAAAAAAAGAGAAAAAAAAACTTTGATTTAAATATCAATGAAGAGACAATGAAAAGAAATATAACTATATTCAAAGAAGGAAAATTTATAAGAGAGGAAAGGGTGATCTTGCTAAGAAATTTTAGCCTTCAAATGATCAGATACAAATCTATAGTAGGGTAAGATTATGTTCATCCTTCTATATAATGTAATGTTTTTTTTTGATTTAATGAAATTAGTTAAAATATGCTCAAATAATGTAGAACTCTAAAATGAACAAACATGTTTAATCATAATGTATTATTAATTAAGAATTTAAATAATCCCCATTTTCTTTATCATCTTATTTTGATTAATTAATATAAATATCATCATAGCAAACAAAATTTATATTTCAATCTAATCTTGATTTTGACTATAAACGAAATCTAAAATCACTAATCACCATGTGAATATTCTTGAGACCTTTATTTAGACCTAATCTGACTTCACGTGGGGTGTATCTTTTAAAATTTATTTTATTTTTGTTATATTTCCTTTCTCCTTCTTCCATTGCTTGAATATGTGCATCTCAACCTTTCTTTTCATCGAGATCTAATACTATACTGTTAATGCAGATGCCTAAAATACGCACCCGAGGGTCTAAGTGTAACGTACAACCTCATGAGGTTGATATAGAAATATTTCTTGACCGCCATGCGCAAATGAGGTTTCGTCAATACCTGCACAACCGGAGTCTCCTGTTAGAGCGGGAGGTAATAATCCGCGAGCTTGATCCCGAGATTACTTCAGTTTTTACTTGTAGGGGTTGGGAGCCTTTGCTCACAAATCTTCCTGCACCCCAAGCCATCCTTGTTCGGGAGTTCTATGCAAACATGTATGATTGGTCCCTTAACCCTCCCAGATTCAAAGTGTCTTTCGCGGTCAAACAATTTCCATCACCCCTGGTATCATCTCACAGATATTAGGGATACCAAGAGTGCCTGAGCCTCGATATCCTTACCATGAGACAGACACCCCTTCACCTACTATTATGGCATCTTTTGTGTTAGGCAGTACTACCCCTTTCTATGGAACACATCTAGTGATTGATAATATTCCAACTCATCGGTCAGTTGTTCTTCGAATTATGAGCACCAACATATGCCCAGTGGGTCATTTACATACCCTCCCACTCCAGAGACTTAGCTTCTTTTATACATTACTCCAAGGTCATTCAATAGACCTTCCTTCTCAAATGATTCGTTCCATGCTACACATTATAATGCACTTCAAACGGAAGCGGAAACTTATATTTCCTTGCCTCATTACCTGACTCATGCTAGGACTTGACGTAGTAATCCCTGTGAGACACGGGAAAAATCACCGGAATGATCATCCCTTCGTCAACACACGGGGCTCAAGGTAAAAAGTGGGAGAGTCGCCACCATTCAGATTTTGGGTGTGAATGGACACCAAAATATTCAAAAATCATCAAAAAGTGTAAAAAGGCAAATTCTAGGGTAAAAATAACCCTACTTGAAAATCAAATCCAGAGATGGGTAAGGGGATTAGATTATGAACGGGGGAAGGTGTTAGGCACCCCCATTCATCCACACGAAGTGGTAGCCAAGTGTATGTTCATGCAAAAATAAGAAAGCTTGCTAAAATCATAAAAAACCTTGAAAAAGGACCAATGTATGATATTTTCACATGACGATCTAAATGGATTCTAGATCCTCTCTTATGTCAATATCATTTCTGGAATATCACAAAAAGATGGAAATCAAAGTACAAGTTATTCAAAAACCAAGTTGAATCAAATCCGAAAAATTCGGTGAAAAGTAATGCCATTTGTCTTGAAATCATTCAAATCCATTTGAAAGACTATGGTAAATAATAGTCTCATGCCAAATTTCAAGTAATTCCGAGTGAAATCCTAGGAGTTATGCTCCTTTAAAGTTGCTGTTGGGGATAATCAAAAAGTGATAAGTGGGCAACTTTGGAAAATTGTCTAGAAAAATCCACTCCATAAAAATCCACGAAATTTGGTGTGATTGAAGTCTATATGGCCATCTTTCAAAAGAAACTAACCTCATACAAAAATCCCTTCGGATGTGCCTTGGGTGATCTCCCGAACAGGCCCCGAAGATCACAGATTTACCCAGAAAAGTACTAATGAGCAGCTCTGAGTAAATCTGTTACCAATAATTCAAATGAAGTCAAAATTATGAAACCAACTGGATTTAAAAATAGACTCATAAAGGAGTGCCCAGAAACAAAAATCACTCGAATCGGATTTAAAACGAACACATGGCGCTCCGTCGAAGTGACAAGTTCTGTATTTGAATCTGAACTGTCCAATCAACTTCGATAGAGAGGTGTCAAAAATAAGCTTGATAGAAATTAATGAAATTTGGTGGACATAAACTAGACAGCCTCATATTTCCCATGGTTCTGGAATCGCTCCAAAATTCATCCGGACGATGAAGTTATGAGCGTCCGAAGTAAGGGTACAGTTGCTGTCAAGCTAAGCCACTTTTGAAGAAAACCAAATCCGAAAATTGATAAAAATGTGTGTTCCGTGCAAGATGAACACAAATACTTTAAAAATCATTCAAAGACATTCCAGAATTGATTGAGGCCATTTATTTCAGATTTATCACAATAAATGCAATAAACCCAAAATATGAGCCTATCCCGCCAAAATAGTGCTATGTATGTGCAAGTGTGGAAAATCATATAAGATCAATAAAACAACATAGCATGCATACATTTTCATCAAAATAAGGTTCTAAAACAACCTAGGGTTCCGTTCCATTATCGTTTCCCTCTGTTCTTTCTCCCCGTTAAACACGGTTCTTCAAGATAATCAAGGGTACTTTGAATATGAAACGGTTTACAATCAATCAAAAGGCTTTATGCTACATAGGTTCTAGCACTAGGGTCAATCCCCAGTCTCGTTTCTCCTAGATCCCGCCTCCACGTTTTACAGCTAGGGGGAGTCTCAAGATACTTTGAGCCGGAGAAGGGTTTTCACACACAAAGAAGGGCTTATTCTACAGAAAGGTAGAAGAAGAGATCTAGATCTAGAAATGTAAAGAATAGAAAATAAAAGAAAAGTTTGAGGCTTACCTGGGTTCTGGATGCGATCCCGCAGCGGTTTTCTTCTTCTCTTGGAGTTCTTCTTGGCGAGAATTCAAAACAAGAGTTAATGGCCATTTGCTTGAGGAAGAGCCTCCTATTTATAGGCAAAGGCTAGGGTTAGGGTTGGTGAGAATGGTAGACACAACATAATGTCTATAGCCCACCAACCTTAACCCTAAGGCTATTTCCGAGATTTCCCTTCATTTAATGAAGGACATGATGGTAAAATGTGAAAACTCTCGGAAAACCCTAATTTTGAGCAAAACTAGCGTATCCGGCATGTCAGGCCGGATACACAAGTACCTTAATGTATCCGGTCTATGATGCCGGATACACTGAGGTCTACTTGTATCCGGCATTTTCCACCGGATACAAAGAAGGACACTTGTATCCGGCCTGAGTTGCCGGATACAAGGAAAAAAGCCTTTTTTCCGAATTTTAACACAGGCAATACTTATTTACATGTAATATCGTTTAAGTAAACGTCCTTGTATTTTTTAATCTCCATTTACTTAAGATATTACATGTAAATAAGCAAACACCCCCCATTTGAATCCATTAAAAATAGTTCCAGACCCAAATTCCAAGTGAATAAAAAGTCAACTTTCCAGTTCTAGGCAAAATTTCGATTTTTCAGGTCTGGAAAAAAGGTTCAATATGTTAAAACCATGGTATTCGTCAAGATTTAAAATCTCAAAAAATTTATTTATGCAATAACATTGCTAAAAACCTGATTACCGGGAAAAATTATCTTGAAATCTTGCTTTAAAAAGTATTTCATTTTCTGGGGTCAAAAGTCAACAAAATTCAACCGAAAAAAGTTTGACTTTGCACAAAAGATAGAATTTGGGTCTTTTCCTTTACGGCTTTGGATTCAAATGGGTTAAGTATCTCAAACCCAATGCAAAGAATTGAAAATTCCAATAAAATATTTCTTTCCTTCAAGATTTATCAAAAATCGTGCAATTTTGGGGTGTCTACAATCCTAGAAATTAAGCGACCTCTAGTGCTTCCACCGCCTATTGGGCCTACCACCGTAGCACAAAGTGTTGCGCATGCTAATGCTGCTACTCGGGCTGGTGCTCTTCGTCCACGGTGTCAATCATTTTCCCAGGCTGGAACCTCTCATTCTGGTTCATCTTCGGCTGCTCCTTCATTTGATCCACCTACCGTTATGGATTATTTGTCAGGGATTTATGAAGTCTAGCAACAATAGCGTGCAGAACTGGCGCTGATCTGATCTACCCAAGAGACGCAAGGCCGGCAGCTTTCAGAGTTACAGGGAGCAGTGTCGCAACTTCAACTGCACCGTAACGAGGGAGAAGAAGACGAAGACGAGGATGAAGACGAGGATGATGACGATGAAGGAAGTGAAGCAGACTGAAGTAGAGAGGGGAGCAGAAATTTTTATTTTTTTGTTGTAGCTTTGATTTGCTCTATTTTGTGGCCAAACGCTCGGTTTTCCCTACTTATTTGTATTTAAGGTTGTACTCCATTATTGGCTTGCACTCTTGCAAATTTAGCACACTAAGCTTGCTTCTTAGAAAAATTGTTTTGATCTCACCATGCAATATTTTGCTTACTCTATTTGGAAATTGGTTTACGGTTCGTATTGGTTCAGCAGCGTAAACATGAACGAAGGTCTCGTGTCTTATCGACGCGGCGTTTTGTGATTGGCGTCGTAAATGATGGGGTTTACTATCAATGAAAAATGAAAGCATATCAGTCGGAGCTACTCCATATAAGATCTGGTCGCCCAACGATAAATGTGTATGCAGGAGCTCGTGTCCACATATTTCACCATTGGTTATAGCAAATTAAACAGCTAATGCTCCAACTAATATTAAGTCATGAAAATTGATTAGTGACCCTATATCATTGATTTGTTACCAAACGGGTTTCTTGTCACTTGTTTTTAAAAACCCCAAAAACAGTTATTGTTACCAAACCGGTTTCTTGTCACTTATTTTCAAAAACTGGAAAACAATTTGAACTTGTTATTGTTAGATTTTTTTTTTTCAAAACATATGAGTTGGGTTATTTAAAGGGATGATTTGGAAATATCATCCAACTAACATATGACCCTCTACATATATATTATATATTATATTCATAATAACTTTGCCCCAAAAATATATATGTCAAATCAATTTGTCCACATCATTATATGAGATTGATTGTTGTTAAGAATCCCCATGGTAAGATTTTATCATTGGAGTTAGTTCTACTAAAGAGATTATAGAAAGGAAAAAGGAACTTTTCAAGTAATAGGGATTTAAAGAGAAAAATAAAAATAAAAACAGAGGCTGCAATAAATGGATTCAAGTCTAGTGTATGTCATAATTAAAATACCCCATCCTATACCCGTTTTCAGCTGGCAAGTTAATGGGTTTTCTTCCATAAAGCTACAAAACTTCCAAAACCCCTCATGTTATAAATGGCCTGTGTCATATGTCAACCCATTCCCAACATGTTTAAAACAAGGTGCAGAGAACCAAAGTGAATTAGGGATCAATAAAAGGAAGGTTATGGAATTTTAAATCTAATCTATTGGCTTGTAAGTGTAGAGTTGGAGTGTAAGCACCTCATTTTTGCGCTCCCAAAAAAGCCAAAAAATACAAAATCCTGCTAAAAAGTCAAACCCAAGGGGGTCGAAAGTTGACCTTTCGATCAGATGAGATCTGGCTACCTTGTTGTATCTCAATGAATAGAGAATCTCGACACGGTTCCAACGCAACTGAGTTGGTTGGAATCGGAGTCCGGATGAAGGTTTTGCGGGCGGTCAAACTTGAGGAAGAGCCGAGAGTTGACTTTTCCTTGATTTCCGTGCCAAGTACCTTGCCCTATGCCATTGGATAGAGAATCTCGACACGGTTCCAACGCAACTGAGTTTGCTGGAATCGGAGTTCGGATGAGGGTTCTGCGGGCGGTCAAACTTAAGGATGAGCCGAGAGTTGACTTTTCCTCGAACCCCGTGCCAAGTGCTTAACCCTATGTCATTGAATAGAAGGCTCCGATACGAGTTCAACGCAATTGAGTTTGCTCAAATCGGAGATCAAATGAAAGAGATATGAGCTGTCGAAGTTTCCGGGCAGCAAAAGCCGGAAACTGCACACGTGGCGCAGGAACTGCACAGGTGGAAGCCAACGCAGCAAAATATCTCGGGGGCTAAATCTTAAATATCCAAAAATCTCAAGGACTAAACAAAAATTCGTGCGGGGCAATCCGTAGATATCCAAAAGTGTCAAATCAGTCAAATCGGTCGAATCGGTCAAGTCGAAGGGCAAATCCGTAATTTCTTGATTTGTATTCGGTCAAATATACCGGATACACATACCCTTGTGTATGTCCGGACTCCAAGGCCGGATACGAAGATTTGCTCGGCGAGATTCGTGCCGATTCCCCGACAAATTCGCGGCGGAATTAAATTTTGGCAATTATTATGTTTTGTATCCGGCCTTCAAGACCGGATACACATGAGGCTTAGTGTATCCAGCCTTGGAGGCCGGATACACATGGTATATAGTGTATCCGGACTCCAAGTCCGGATACATTAAAATTGTTATAAAAGGGGGCAGCAGCCCCCTTTCCAAGGGTTAGCTCATTCCACCCTTCTTGGACCTCCTTGCCCCACTTTGTCTCATCCGAACCTTCCCCCTCCAACACCCATTGGCCTCCACCACCTTCCTACCACCACCCCAAGGCAGCTCCACCCCTCCTTCCTCCATTCTTCTCCATCCTTCTCCATCTTCACTTAACGAAGAAGGTGGATAGTTGCTGTTGGTGCAAGGAGAGGCGAGCTCCAGCTGCTGTCCGGCTTCCAAAAGGGTGTCTCCACCCTACTACAAAGCACAAGAACCCTCAGGTAAGGTTCCTAGTCATATGTAGTTCTACATATATTAAAAGTAGATTTGTTTGCAACCTTTCCTTCTATTTTCTTCTTGCTCGGCATGAGCACCTCCATGGTGGTGCAACCATGCCTTCACCATCTTTTCATGGCACGAAACCACCACTAGTAAGAGGTTTACGTGGGGTTCCTTGGGAGTAGGAAGTCTCACTTTTTACACTCCTTTTGGGGTGTCTATAAGCTGCCATGTCAGTTTACTGTTTGAGTATTTGTAGGAGGAGAATGTTCCTCCCATTCCCATCTCATGTAACCTTATATTTCCCCCCTCTTTACCCTTCTTAACACTGATCTTTTCTCACCTTTTGGTTACCTTTCTTGGGTGTTTTGCTGGACATAACCCTTTATGCCGGTTGCTGTTTTTTTTTGGTGTTCTTGGTTGTGGTGGTAGCACACTTTTTAGCTTCACTAACATGCTTTGGGTGGGTACATCCTAATGATTACCATGGCTAATGCATGCTCCCCTCCCCCTTCAAAACTCTCGTTCTCTTCGTACTTAAGCAAGTCCCTCCGATTGGTTGTGCATGGTGTCTATTTTACCCTTTGAATGTATGTGAGCATGATTTCTTTCCTTATTAGTATGCTGTTTTTTTTGCCTCTAAGGAACAGCAGGTTCCTTGTCTATTTGCTTTGTGGTGTGCTTGTTTATTTGTTCCCATGTGTATTTGCCTAGCAAGCCCGGCTGATTATAGCCTTTGGTATGAGCCCACCACCCTGCCTGGCCACTGTCATGGCCTGAGTAAGCTGCTGCCAGGAGCCACAGCAGCACCTCTCACCACCCAAAGTCGCTGCCCCCGCACCCACAGCAAGCCTTTTTCAGTCCTTTGACAATGTATTCATGAGGGCCCTTTGCATTGGATTATTTTAGATACATGTCCCTACCATTTATTGTTTTGATCCACCTACATAGGACATCCGAGCTGCTGGTGGGGGCAGCAGCTTCATGCCCCCCACCTTGCTATCCAATTTGTGTGGGGAAACCACAAGGGCAATCAAATGGGATACCACCTCAAACCTGAACCAATGTGGGCCCTTGCAGGGGCCCACATGACCTGCAAAAACCTCTAGGAAGTCCCTGGAAGTCACCCCAACTGCCAAAATCCGAAAAAAGGCCATTTTGGTGTGATCCGGCAACTCAGGCCGGATCACCTATGGCCTATGTGTATCCGGTAACTAAGGCCGGATACACACAGAAATGCTTTTTTTGTGTTTTGTGATCCTTGGCCGAATTTTGTGATGGTTTGAACCAAACCAAGTGTGACCCGGAAACCCAACTTGGGACCTGGACCATGGTCCAACTTGGAAACCCTAGTGGGCCTTCCAACGGGGCCCACCAAGCCCAATAAACCCAAAAGCATGAGAAATAAGCAAGTTAAGCAAATTTAACTCACGGAGCTGGATGGACCAGACCCAATGCGGTCCACCCGGATTTGTTTTGTGAAATGATATCTAAATTGCATGGTTTGGCCGAGACCATGGGCAAGGGCCTATCGGGCCCGCCAAAGCCCACTAATCAACCCAAGTTAGGGTGCAAACCCCATAATTCAAGGAATCGGGCTTTCAAGCCCACATCTGGACTACGGGCCCCAAGCCCAACATCCAACCCACCTGGGTGAATTTAAATAAGATAAATTAAAGACATTTTGGCAACCAACATGGGGGCCCACCGAGGGGCCCGAAAATCAATGCCGGCCCGCTTCTTGCATGGAAATCACTTAAGTATCCAACTTGAACAAACTAAATAAAACCAACACACTTAACCAAAGCCCACAGGGCCACCTAGACTTAGACAGAGGCCCACATGGGCACATGGGCTTACCCAAGCCCGCCAAGGACACCGTGGGCCTTCCAACAGGGCCCACCCAATCAGACTCAGACAATTTAAGTTAAGCAAAGATAAAATCAACTAAAGGGACCCACACCACTCAGGTGGTCCCGCCAAGACCTAACTTAAATACCTGCTGGATTAGGAATCGGGTGAGAACCAAGCAAGAAAGCTGACTCAAACCAGGGAACCCACGGGACCCGTCATCTGACGGGGTGGACCGGGGTGTCTACGGACTTCCCCGGACCGCAACCGAGAACCAAACTTAGAATCTCAAGCTGCAGACCAAAAGCCCTAAATAGACAAGATTAGGCACCCAGGTGTCCGCCTGCACCCCATCAGGCGGTGGCGACTCCGAACCTCCCCGTGCCGCGTTTCCGACGCGCGCACATGGAGCATTTCTTTTGATCATTATTAGCAAGACATTACATGTAAAAGAAAATAATAAAAAAGTTCAAATTAATATCTTTTCTTAACAAGATTTTGATTTGGTCTTTTTTTTTAAAAGATCGATCCATAAGGGTCAATAAAGAGAAAATATTAAATCCATAAGGGTCAATAAAGAGAAAATATTAAATGTACTTAAAAAAAATAGTTCCAATTTAAAATGTTATCATTTTTAAGAAAATAAGATAAAGATTATATGCATATGTATTATATGTAAGAATCTAGGAGTAGTGGCTAAATTCTAAATAATTTATCTTCACATATAAACTTAGATATCATTCATATTAATCTTTTCCATGCTAATAGCATATTGTATTTTTATGCTTTTAAATTTTCTAGATTATAAAAAAAGAAAAATATGAAAATTAAAGATTAAAACATGCAAAGTATCACGCAAACTCAAATAACATGTAAATGTCAGTTGTCTAACTGATTAAGAATAAATTGAAGCAAGCCACTAAGATGAATATCTATACAAGATAAAACTCAAAGTACCACACAAACTCACACGTCTATGCTCCTTTAATTGCTACATTTACTTCTTAACTTAAGTTTAATAATGAACCCATATTGGGCTAACAATTAGGACCGAGGAGGAGGACAAAAGAAAACAATAGGAGCAGGTTCAAACAGATCCAAGCTGCAAAGCTATGGGGCAAGAAGCATTGCTTTAGTGGTGGGCAAGTTGACGGAATCTGCTACCTGAAAAGTGAACAAGTGACTTAATAAAATGAAATGGCAAGAGCAATTTAGAGTATTCACAACTGGAAGTATTCAACTAATACCGTAGGTTGTCCCATTGTGTGCTTGCATTCGGTGGATTGCCATGCTTCATCACAAATGGCTGCAAAAACGATAATTTTATTATTACAACAGGTTTGTAAATTATTGATTGTGAGTCAAGAAATTTGAACTATTACTTGCAGCATCTGAGTGAAGCCATAATTCCCTTGAATACCCTGGGCGAAAATCCTATGATCAACAACACCACCTTGTGACATTTGGTTAGAAGCAAAATATGCCTGCATATTTTGTCAGTTGCCTTATAAGAAACACCAAGACTGGGGTTGTTTGCAAAACAAAAATAATGGAGTAAAGTATACCTGCACTGCTGGCGTATGTGGAGTCATCGGTGCAATAGGCATCATAAATGCATCCCTCATATAAGGTGTTAGTGGAGTGCAAGAATTCTGAGTAGATTGGCTACTAGAGGTAAACGCCCCAAAAGTTGCTGCAACCTTTGTTTGGTTCATGGTTTCCTCTACTGACTCATTGACCGCTTGTTTTGCTTTCTTTCGTGTACGCTTGATAGATTGTTCCAACGCACCTTTTTGCCTACGAACACTTGAGCCAACCCGACCACCCCTTAGCTTCTTTTTAATACCTTTTGCCCTTGAAAGGATCTCCGTATCGTCAACGCCGGTAGCTGGAGAATCATTGTCCCTAACACTATTGTCCCCAACACTATCTAGAAGTGTGCAATCTGGCTGAGAATTTGCTTGTGAAACATTCACCCTTCCAACTTCACTTTGACTTCCTTCTTTTCTTGATGCATCATCCATATCTCTAGCTTTGTTTTTTTCTTTTACTATTCTATTCGCCTCACATTCAATCTGTTTAACCAGATCACTCGCAAAAGCAGAGGACTCTTCATGCAGTGAGGCCTTCCTTGCAGCTTGAACAAAATTGCGACACAATTCTCTAAACCTCCTCCCAATTGCCGCTTTGGAGTCCTCCTCAGCAACAGTCCTTTCTTCATATGCAACCAAACCACTCTTTGCATCTTTAGTCCATCTTTTCAAGATATATTGATCAGGTATCTTCTTTATCCTATTAGCACGAAGAATATAAAATGCATGATTGCACAATATGCCATTGAATTCAAATTTCTTACAGCTACAATTGATTGAAGTAGTTTCCCGATCGAATGTAACAGTATGTTGACGAACTCTCCGTTCGGCATCATTACTGACTTTATACTCAACCAATCCGCCAACTTCCCCACAAACATACATCTCACAATTAAGGACACCATCAAGTATTTCTTTACGAACTAATTCAAGGATTGCTTCTGTGTAGACGTTTCGTGCACATTCCAACATTTGATTTCCCTCAATCAGTAACGCAGGAGTACTATTTATCATCTTACAATCAGCCCTCAGTTCCTCATACCGCCTATCATCCAATAATTCATCGAAGCGCCCCAAGAATCGCAATAAATCCTTCTGCCTCTGTAGATGACTTTTCAGTGAAGCATTCATGCTCTCGGACCTTTGTGTCGTACTCATGTTTGCACAGAACGTGTTCCTTCCGTATGCCAGAGACCATTTCTCCTTTTCCTCAAACTTTGCTTTCAACCATCTATTCGAGGATAAATCATATTTGTTAATCATTGTGTTCCATGCTTCTATGAATTCCTCATCGTCTTCATACTCGTAAACACATCTACTAAAATCTTTTGCAAACGATTTCTCACTGTTAAACACATCGCTAAGATGCTTTGCAGCGTTTTGGAACATGTGCCAAACACAGAAGCGATGGAATGTATCCGGAAGCACTGAAGCTATTGCACTCGTCATAGCTTGGTCATGATCAGTGAGAATTGTCTTCGGCCTCTTACCAGACATTGCTCTTACAAAGCTTTCAAATAACCAACTGAATGTCTGAACGGTTTCATCATATAATAGGGCAGCGCTAAAGATCTTGGTTTGTCTGTGATGATTAACACCAACAAATAACCCGAATGGTCTACCGTACTTGTTTGTTTTATATGTGGTGTCAAAACAAACCACGTCACCAAAGTAAGTATAATCTGCCATCATCCCAAAGTCAGCCCAAAATATGTTACTAATAAGATCGTCTTCATCTAACTGAATGGCATAGAAGAAGGATGCATCTTCCGATTGTTTTCTTTGAAAGTATTCCAATAAGGCTCCTGCATCTCCCTGTTGCATGGCTATCCTACGTTTGGACCGCAAATAATTCTGACAGTCTACCCGCATGAATCCTAGGCATTCAACGCCACCTACTTCCCTTCTCATCATTTCGACAGTTCTCTTGGGCTGTATCCCTGTCGAATCTGCAAGATCAATTTCAGCTGCCTGGGCCTCTGTTACTTTCCGATGCGATCGTAACATATGGACCATGCTTGGCAAAAGTAACTCATGATTATGCCCCTCCTCGAATTGTGTAATTATATATTTTCCACTCGCTTCCAATACAATTTTTATTCTTGCCTTACACCCAGTCCTTGTATCTGCACGATGTTTTACAACCGCCATATCCCTTTTATCTGTCCGACGATAACCTTCCTTTGAGCAACAAAAAACCCTATCTAGGAGGATGCCCGTACGTTGATGCTTGTGCTGTAAGTCTTTTCTCGTTCTGAAACCAGTTCGTCTTGCATACTCATTATAAAACTGATGTGCGTCGTCTTCTGAATCAAACACCATCCCAATCTTTGGTAAATATGCTGTTTGTATTGATTCTTGCAAACCATCAACATCCATATCGATGGTGTCTTCAATGCCATCAATTGATCTAGATGACAATTCCTCCTCACTATCCATTTCCGCTGTGTTTTTTGTTTACATATAAAACCCTCATTATTCTATAAGCAAATAACCAGACTTAAAATAAAAGATCATAAGAGGCCAGGTTTGTTTCGTCCTTCTTAAAACCAACAAAAACAATGGATAAACAACATTCACGAAGTAATTAACATCCAAGATGATCAACCCATGGTACATTCAAATTGAACCCAAAAAAAAAAAACAATTAAATAAAATAAAGGTTTATTTAAAAGGAGAAGAAAATAAGCATTACTCAGACACGAGCACATGATCAAGCCACTAGTAAAGAATAATAATAACAAATGGACAATTACTAAAAATGAGAGACTAACTTAACTAAATATATAAGCCTAAGGGGGTGTTTGGTGGGCATTATAGAATCTGGATTATACTTGAATCTGATTACATAATCTAAAAGCCGTGTTTGGTTGGGATTTTAAGGTCGGATTCTACTATCCAATTGCATAATAAAGCCCATAATCATTATCTACTTTTTTGATGATTATAGGGATTATGGACATTGGTGCTTAAATTTCCAAAATCTGTGTTTTTAGAGATTATGTATAACAAATTATAAAAAACATATTATAATAAATAATAACGTTAAAAGTATTATAATGTAATATATTATAATATATTAGTATATTATATTTAATATCATATTATTAATATTCATATTATATTAATATAATAAACATATTTCATAATCATAATATTATATTAAATTTAATATATTATTATAATATATGATAATATTTAATATATTAATATAATATTAATTTATTAAAATATAATAATATATTAATATATCCTACGCAATATAGTAATATTAATAATTCATATTATATTGATTTACATATTATAATATAATAAACATATTATATTGATTTATAAACATATTATAAACATTATAATATATAATAAACATATTATAATGTAATAAACATATTATATTGATTTATTGCCATAAATAATATTATGTTTATAATAATTTAATTATCTTAATATAATATTATAATATATATACTATTTTACAATTTCATATTCTAATAAATTTCTTATACTAATACAATTTATTATAATATGATTTATATTATAATATAATATAATATTATAGAAGTGTGCAATTATTATAATTGTTACGTATATTATATAATATTATAATAGTATTATATAATGTTACAATAATATTATTATAATACACATAATATAACATTATTATATGATATTATATATAATATTATTAATATATAAATTTGAATATTTAAGTAAAAAGATACATATTATATAATAATATATACAACTTTAAGTAAGACATTTATTTTTCTATATATATTATATTATATTATTTTTTATGCAATTTTTTATACAAAACTTCAAATTTAATCTCAATAATCAATGTCAATCAAACATGATTTTTAGATTCTAGTTTACAAATCTGACTTCATAATCTTGCTTATCTAAATAGGATTTTTAGATTCTTAAATCTTGGAAATATAATCTGGAATATAGAATCTAGGTTTACTAACAAAAAAAACGAAGAAACACAATGTCACTTGAAGATTACTTGATAGTGAAAAAACAAATAATTCATTCCATGCATTTTCAAAAATATTTAGACGTTCACCGTTCGCGCAACTCGATTTCGAAGCAACTCCTTCAAGCCATTAGCTCCCAAAATTCGGGCAGTTCCTCAAGATGTCAGGTATGAACTCCTTCAGACAATTTAATCAACCTGAACGCAATGTACAATGTTGCACAGTTAAATTTAGATGAATTGCCAGGTCGATGGAAACCAAATGGGGAAGAAGAAGCACCTGAATCTACAGTCTCACACAATTAATCAACTTGAACTCAATCGGTGGGTGGGGCAAATCAATCATTCTCTTCTCCAACAAACGTGAAGGGAAATCAATAAATTTCAATCGTCTGAGCGCAACAGGAATCGGAGAAGACAAAGGAGGGAGTTTTGAAAACTTCGTTCGTTTCGTGTTTCGCGGGCGCAATAGGAAGGAGAAAATCCATTCGGCCGAACCATGGTCGAATGGTTCTTATTAACCATTCGGCCGAAAAAGAAAAGTAACGGCTCACGGCCGAAAACGAAAACTAACGGGCCTATCGTCGTTAATTGCCATCGTCGCATTCGATTCAAAAGGCTGGACACGTTCGATTGAAAAAAGAGGATGCGGGCTGAAAAAAGAAGAGAAAGAAAGGGATGTTTTGTCTTTCTTTCAATCCAAACAAGAGAACAAAGAAACCACTCAAAAAATTAAAGTTAGAAAAAGAAGCTTCAGTAATAACTAGCACATGACTTCTTCCCCCTTTCTATCCTCTCTCTCCTTTTGTTTGTGCTTCCACCCCCGGGCTTCTCTCTTCTTTTGTTTGTGCTTCCACCCCGGGCTTTTCATTCTGTTTTACAGAGACGCGAGGAAAATCTTCTAATCATTAGAAAACTATCCTCGCTTTTCTTGATGGCGTTAGCTGTCTTCAACGCAAAATTTCGCCACGTACCTCTGCGTCAAGTGACGCTTTTGAAGACCTCTCCTTATCACATGGACTTATGGCCACTCTTACAAAAACTGGAATTCTTTTCTTGTATGTGTTTTGAAGACCTCTCCTACTTAATCAATACTCGGCTTAATTTTTTTTTTGGTAAGATAATACTCGGCTCATTACCAAAAAAAAAAAAGATAATACTCGGCTTAATTGGTTTCGACTCTCACTGTACGTGCTTTTAATTTGTTAAGCCATGGTCATCCACTTCTTAGTTTTGACCCCTCTTTTGTTTTATTATTTTTCTTTTGTCCTTTTTGTGGTATGATTAGAGTTTTTGACCCTTCTCATGAAGGGCACTACAAAGTCAACATGAACATTTTTGACGGGCTCAGATTTACATGTAGGGGTGTTATTTTCATTTTTCATTTTTTGTTTTTGTTTTTGTTTTTTGTGTGGAGAAGTAAGGGTGTTATTTTTTTTTTTTTTTTGGTAGTCCGTAGGGGTGTTATTTTCTATCTTCTTGTAATTGCCTCCTGAAATAAATGAATGATTTGACTCGTTCGTCTATTGCAAATTTGTAGTAGGAATCACCCATAGGGTACTAACGAGCACTTTTACATTTTTTGTTGTGTGGAAAACAGAGAATATATTAAATGGGAATGAGTCTAGGAAACGATATACCACAAGTGTCATTTCCTAATACAAGATTAAGACAAGAAGGTGGAGAAGATAACTAAACACAAGAGAATCGGTCCAAGGCAAAGTTAGCAAATGCATCATGTGCGCACCTAAAAATCCTGGATCCTAGATCGCACATCGGGCGCACGTTTTTGTGCGTGCCTCGGGACATTCGGAGTCGCCACTGCCTGAGAGTGCAAGCAGACACGGTTTTGCCCTAACCGGGTCTAAGTCTGGTCTGCGGCTTATTAGAGATCTAGCTAAGTCCTCGGTTACGGTTCGGGGAAGTCCTAAAGACACCTCGGTCCGCCCCATCGGTCTGACGGGTCCCTCGGGTCTTCCTGGTTTTTGAGTCAAGTTCACCCTTTTCCTAGACCAGCATACTGCCTTGTTAGGTCTGGCAGGGCCCTCTAGAGGTGTGGGTCCCTTTTTATTTGATTTTATCTTTTTATTTATTTTAGTGAAGTGGGTCGGACCCGGGTCCCGTTGGAAGACCCGTGGGTTGCCATGGTTGGGCCTTGGGCCCAGTTGGGTTATTGGGTAACCCATTTAGTTATTTACTTAAACTATTTACACATGCCATGGGCTTAGTGGGCTTGGATTTGGCCCATTAACCAAGGATCAAAGGGCCTGGGCCTGTTTATTGAAAACAGGTCGGGTATATGCCGGTATGGGATGGGCCCCACAAATAGGCCCTGGGGAATCTTGGTGGGCCCATATAGGCCCGCAGTCTTTTATTGGGCTCAAAATAGCCCAAATTGTCTAAAGGGCTGATTCAAGCCGGTTTGGGTCGAATCAGGTTCAACCGGGTCGAAAAATTACGTTTTTTATGTTACTTTACATTTGCCCGTATTTTCTATACGGTCCACTCTTGCCCGTGAATGGAGTCTGTTTTAGGCCTGCCCGTGAAGCAAACACGGTCCAAACTGGACCGTTCTGAGTTTACGGGCACCTCCAGTCTTGCATTTTGGCCGCCGATTCTTCCTGGGATCAATTCCGTGGCCTTCTTAGGTGTTCTAGTGATGCCGGTGAGGGTTCTCGGCACCTTCAGTATACTGCATTTCCTTCTTTCAATCCAAATGACCATCTTTTCTTTCTTTTTGTTCTTTGAGCAAGCAAGATTCCCTCTTGGTTATTCATCATCATCTTTTAGGTATGGGAAAAGGGGTGATTTACAGGGGATATCAGATGTTAAAACAGACTTCAATCTTCTTCCCACAATGACGATCAAATGGGATTAAGTTCTCTTTTTGAGATATTTTAGATAACCTTTTGTTATCACCTCCTTTCTTGCGAAGGAATGACTACTTTTTGGATGCAATTCCTCATTATACAACACTCAAAACAGTGTTAGATATAACAAGAAGTAGGGAGTATTAGAAGGATGAAATCAAAATTTACTTTAATTTAGAAAGAGAACATACTTACAGATTGTTTGATTGATGTTTTGGTCCTCCGAAGATTTGAGCAGCGCTTCCGCGTCCTCTGGGAATTCTTAAAATGGTATGGAAAGGGTTTGGTTAGGTTCTTTAATCTAAGAAGATTGAAAGGTCAAAATTTAGACAAGGTTTTGGGTGTTTGGGCATGGTTTTAGGACATAGGGGCAATTTGGGCATTAAGTGTAGGTATTGGGGTGGGATGGAAGTTGGGCAGAGGTTTGCCGTGGTTAATACTTAGACAAAGAGGGGAGAGGCCGAAGAGAAAGCTTGTCCCAATGAGGGGGGTGGCCTCTCTATTTATAGGCAAAATTTCCGTGCCCGTATTTGGAATACGGGCATGCCTTGCCCGTACTTCAAATACGGGCGTGCCTTGCCCGTAATTCAAATACGGGCGAAAAACGGACATGTGCGAATCTCGCGAATCGGCCGTACGGGACGCGTGTCCCGCCGTACAGCGACGCGTGTCTTCTACCAGAATCTTGCCTGTATTTCAAATACGGGCATGCCCTGCCCGTAATTCAAATACGGTCCAGCACGTTTTTAAAATGTTTGGATTTCAAACCTTTATTCAATTTGGTTTTTTGCAAGATTCTTATTCGATTATTTTATTAAAAAGCGAGATTCTCTTTATTAAAATATTATTAAACACATTTATCTTATTTATTTTATTGGTTTATTCCATTTTTGCTGCCCTTTTTGCCACATGGGCAGTTTTTCGGAGACTTCAACTGCTCATAACTTCTTCATCCGGTGTCCGATTTCAGCAAACTTAGTGTCGTTGGAACCGTCTCGGAACCACCTGTCCACTGGGGTCAAGTTTGGCAGCTGAATTGGGGTTGGGCAAAAAGTCAACTTTTTGCTCCCCAAAAGTTTGACCAGTTCATATCTTTCTCATCTGGACTCCGATTCCAGCAAATTCAGTTGTGTTGGAATCGTGTCGAAATACTCTTTTCAATGAGATGAAGTTCGATGGCCAAATTTACTTGAATCAAAAAGTCAATTTTTGACCCCCTCAGGGTTTGACTTTTTCATTTTTCTTTATTTTGGGGGTGCAAAAATCAGGTGTCTACACATCAGTTGCCGAATTTCTCTCTCTGTAACAATGTCTGAAGCTAACCTCTTGAAAAAAGGCACACAATTGTTTGAGATCAGTAAGCAGTCCATTCAACCTCCAGGGGAATTGGGAGTCACTCCTTTGAAGAAGACTAATGACTAGCTTGGAATCACCTTCTAGTATGATGTGAGAAAATCTAAGAGATCTAACCATCTTAATGCATTGAGAAGCTGCCAGTGCTTTTGCGTGAACAGCTGAATTTGCTTCAACTGGTGATGCAAAACCTTCTAAAAATTTTCTAGTAGAATCCTTGCATACACCTCCAATGGCAGCCTTGTTAACTGAATTCCTCCATGCGCCATCAAAATTAATTTTGATAAACGGTTGCTGAGAATTTTCCCATCTTATCAATGCTCGGATTATTGGTTTTCTCTCTGAGTTAGATTGTTGAAGTAGAAATTTTGAGTCTTCTTGTAACTGATTGAGCATTGAACAAGCTTCAAGAGTCGAGGGCTTTTTATCTTCCATCTTGGTTGCATTTCTTTTGTTCCATATCATCCATACAAAGTTAGCCTCTTCTGCAAGAAATTTCAATAAATCAAAATGTTTGGGAAGGTTCCTCATAGAAGCTAAGTGAATAAACCATTGAAAGAAAGAATGCTGAGGGCCTTTCTCTTGTGCAGTCCCTCCCCACATCTTAAACCAAACGGCACGTGCAAAAGGACAATGTAACCATATGAGTTCAAGGGTCTCTTGGTTCTCTGTACACAAACAACAAGTACTATCCACATTGATATTCCTATTTTGGAGGAACATGGCAGTAGGCAAAACATGATTGACGCATTTCCATATAAACAATTTAATCATGCTAGGACAGCTTAAATGCCAGCATTTAAGCTGAATAGAATGATTATCGTGATTGTAGGGACCCACAATTAATCTATAAGCAGAGGCTACCGAAAACTTACCATTTGCCGTGGCTTTCCAATGGAATTCATCTCTCCCTAGAGATGGATATACTTGAGTGTTGATAATTTGTTGAATATTTCGAGGTTCCCAATACCTTTGAAGCAAAGGCAAATTCCATGCATTTGATATAGGCACATCAACTAGTTCACTTTATATATGTAGATGAAATTGATCAATATTGTTCTCCACCTGCAACGTCTCAGCTGCTCCCTAAGTCCAGATATCATTTAAAATATCAATATCCTCTCCATTTGCAATGGTCCATGTGCTGCCCTTGTATATCCACTTCCCCATTTGCTGCATCTACTTCCATTCATATGAATTAGACCTTCAAAAATCTGCATTGAGAAAATTAGTGTTAGGAAAGTATGCACTTTTCATTAGCCTTGCCCATAAACCTCTGTAGTTTGTAGCCAATTGCCAAGCTGATTTCAAGATTAATACTTCGTTCATTTGGGACATTCTTTTGATGTTGAGACTTCCACTCCTCCAAGTAGATGTGATTCTTTCCCAACATATCGAATGCACAGCTTGGGCATCATTTCTCTTCCTCCAAAAAAATTGTCTACTCAACTTATCAATTCTATCCAACAACTCCTGGGGAAGTAAAAAACAATTCATGTAATGAGTAGGTAAGGTAGAGATAATCGATTGAATCAAAATTACACGACCCATTGAGAAAGCAAAGCTGCTTGAAACCATTTAATCTAGAAGCAATTTTATCCAACAAGTCCTTACACTCACTAGTTCTTGGTTTTTTACTCCACACAGACAACCCAAGGTATTTACCATGACTAGAACTACCAGAGATCCCCAAGGTTTGGATAGCAAATTTTCTTTCTAGGTTGCAGGTATTATGGCTGAAGTGTATGGATGATTTTACAAAGTTTATGGCTTGTCCTGCCTCCAAACAGTATCTATGCAAGATTATTGCAATGGTGTGAACTTCCCGATTGGTAGCATGACCATACACATAAACGTCATCTGCATACATCAAATGAGAGATGGCTAAGCTACCTTTTCGTATGCAAACTCCTTTGAATCTCTTGTCAACTTCAGCTCGACTTATAGCCAAAGAAAGAACCTGCTGGCAAAGGATAAAAAGATAAGGGGATAGAGGATCCCCTTGTCGAATACCACACTTTGCATGAAACTTATCAACAGGCTTGCCGTTAACAAGAATGCTATAGGATACAGTAGTTACACAAGCCATGATAAGAGAGACAATTTTAGCATGAAAACCATGACCAATTAGAACAGCTTCAAGAAAGGACCAACTCAAACGGTCATATGCTTTAGAAAAGTCGAGCTTTAAAGCAATAAAACTTTTCCTTTTGGATTCCTAGGAAATTTTTTGTTTTTATTTTTTTGTTTAGAAGGCCTTTTCCTAAAACAATGAGCCATTTCATGATTTATTAAGATATTATCCCTAATAGATTTATTGGGGACAAAAGCAGTCTAATAAGGAGAAATCAAATCATGCAAGTGAGGCCTAATTCTATTTACCAAAATTTTTGAAATTATTTTTGTAGATGATCGTTTTTATAACTTGACACGTCACCTATATAATGATTTGGCATGGATGATTTGTCACATGATAAAAACAGATTTATCATGGGTTATCTGTCACTCAACAAAAACAACCTGTCATGGGTCATCTGTTATCCGACAGAGTAGCCTGTCATGGGTTATTTGTTACCCGACAAAAACAATAATAATAAAATATGACATGATTTATTTATATTAAATGTATTTGATATATTAAAGTGGAGATCTCCATCTTGGGCGAAAGCTCGCTTGGGGGGAGGGGTTTCTAGTAGTCCTTAAGGTGTGGCGGACATGGGTGTGGAAATCGTCGGCAGCCAATGACGAGTCACGACATGTCGACCTAGAATGACAAAGACGTCAAGTGATTTATAATTCCATATCCTGACATGTGGGACTCGGTATACAAATCGGAGAGCTCTATCTTTTATCCTCATTATCTCTTATTTTATTCTTATCTTAAACTTAGACCTTTATGAGACCAGATTCATGATAAACATGAGAACATCCTAAAGCCTCATATTGTGACAAGTGTCACAATCCTTGTAACGCCCCGGATCCGTGTTGTTCATTAAAGATATAACACGTCTCACAGAGGGTTAGGTAAGGATCTAAAATAAGTGTGATCACTGGATAATCACGCAATTAATACCTTATCAGAGTGCACAGTTAATTCTTATCTAAGAAGTCCAAAATAATCTGTAATTAAAATCAAATGATTCCACATCAACTACTTTATTACATTTCCCGAAATCAAATGAGTCAAATTTCCAATCTAAAATAAACCTACTAGTCTATGGATTGTAGTAATAATCTTCCTCCCTATATATGTCAGTCGGATCTACCCCAGTAGGCGCCTCACCACGAATATCTGAAAAACAAAACAAAAACAAAGGAATGAGATACGAATATCTCAGCGAGTAGCACATGCATGTAAAAATAGTTAACCACAGTTATAAAGTATGCACCGATAAATAACCAACACCAAATACGTCAATAGAGATAAATACGAGATGGAAATCCATAAGCCTAATATTAGTTCACATCAATATCAACCACAGTACTGATAAAACAACGAAAGGTCAATGTCATGCATATTGCTTAAATTGGTTAATTCACATGCCAAGGAGACACTCCACACCTCCATGTACACAGTTCTGACCTACTCAGGGTATTGGAAACTCTGAAATGACAGCCTACTCAGGGTATCGTCATCCAATGCCGGCCTACTCCAGGTATCGGCATTGACAACCAGGCCTACTCAGGGTATCTGGCTGCTTTACACCGGTGTGGCAACACACAAGGCCATGCAATTACCCCAACAAACAATACCATCACATTACTAAGCTTAACATGGATCCAAGGGAAGCTAAACCCAAAACCAAATTAACAAGTTCACAAAACTCAATATTTGCAAAGCAATAAACTCACAACTGATTACCATCATGTGTATCCCAATACACTCATCACAAGTCATTTCAACCAGAATAGCAACTCATGTAATTTCAATAGGTATCCCAACCCCAAAACAAACAAACCTCTTTAGCAGTAAAATTCTTTTACTCACACAAGAAAATTTACAATACTATTCAGCCCTTTTATATCAATCAAATCTAGATTAAACAGATTCATAATCAGATAACAAATATAATACATAAAGAAAACTAACTTATTATCTTATAGTGTCAGGAACAACCAATAACCTACCCAGATTCCTTCAATTCCCACTTCGGACACTTATAGAAATATCCAGAATTTGATTTAAGGCTCTCCCAATTGCTTTGAACAGATATAATATTTCTAATATCCTAATCTAGTCTTTGGGTAAGAGGTTGAAGTCTCAAATTATCAAAAATTGGCTTGGATTGGTCAGAACCACTTTCGGCAGATTTTTAGTGTGTGCGCTGACCTCTGGCGCTTGGCGCGAGGTCGGTGTGGACTCGGCGCATACTAAATCAGCATCTCGCGTGGACTAAAATTACTTGACGCGAGACAAGCACGAACTCGGCGATACAAGAAAACGCTTCTTGCGTCGTTGGCGTGAGCTGAGTGCGAACTCGGCGAGAACAACCAACCAAAGCTTGCGCTGACTCTACCACTTGGCGCTAGGTAGGCGCCAAGTCGGCGGACACTACTTCCGATTCGCGACTCTCTGTTAATTTCAGAACTCCATGACTGACAGTATTTTTGACCTCTGTAACCACTCATCTATGCTTCTACCATTATCAAACCACCTTTAAACATGATTCGGGTTTAATCTAAACAACTTTATAATCACGACTATAAAACCCATCAACAACTCACACTCGAACATATCTTATTCAGAAACCATGCTTTCGGCAATCTTAGAGATCAAACCAACTAGAAATCAAAACGATGCTACTCACTGTTATACACTCCAAAACTTTGCAACGGCAACTCCTAGTACAGCAAAACCAACAGTCGATCGTCACCCAGTTCTCCTTTAGTTCGCAAGAGGTTTTCCTTGACCACCCTGATTCTAAAAACTCCGATCGGCAGGAACACAAGGTTTGCTTCTCTCCAAAAAAACCCTAGATCACTAGCCGCAACTGATTCAACACAAGGTATGCGAGAACGAAAACCTACAAGTCTAAATACACTAAGTATTTATACTTACCCTATATATTTTGCCGCTTGACGATTTTTAAAACACATGATTCGGTGCAACGCTCACCCAACAAGTTTCCTACATACACAGCTTATTAATTTTTCACAAATAATAATCATGTAGAAAATTCGGGGTTTTACAATCCTAGATATTCATTCTTTCTATAAATATGAGAACCCTCTTTCATTCGAGGGACTGCCGGGCCCCTTGGATCCTTAGCTGCTTGAAACAACACTAGACCTTGGATCCTTGGCTACTTGGAGCAACACTTCTCCTTTTTCTCTAAACCTTCTTGAAGTCTACCAAGAATAACTTAGGGTTCTTCGTCTTCCACTCATCCTGCAACCAATAAAGGAGTTCTCTGGTTTGGTATACATGAAAATCACTTGAGTATCTCTCGTCTCTCATTCTAGCCATTGCCTACCTCTCACGCCGTATCGACTCCAACCCCTCTTCTGTTCAATAATGGTGTGGGAACGGCTGCTGAGTCGGCAGTTCAGGCCAACGCTGGACATACCTCTCCTACTCAGAATCAAGGTCTGAAGACACGTCATCGGCATTTCGACACCATGGAAATAACATTGGACATGTGGACGTGGATTCAAAAAAGGCGCCTACAATTTTATACAAAAAATTGCAAAGACTAATTGGCCTAAAATCATTAACAGTTCTAGGATGAGGCACTTTTGGGATTAAACAAATATAATTACAATTCAGCCCCTGGGGAAGCTCGCCATACCTGAAGAATTTCTAAACAGTAGAAACCACCTTCGCTCCCACAATGTCCCAATATGATTTATAGAAAACTCCTTGGAATCAGTCAGGACCGGGAGCTTTGAGCGGCCCCATCGAGTTCACCACTTCCCAAATTTCCATAGCAAAAGGAACCTCCTCAATACTCTTGCAATGATCATCAGTGGTGGCAGGATTCTTCTTGAGTCCTGAATGCCTCAAAACGAAATGGTTTAACTCGGCCTTTGTGTGAATGCAGAAGATTAAGGACAATTGGACAGTGGTCTGAAGCAATTCTTGATTGATTGAAAACTGAAGGATTTGGAAAAATCTCGAACAAGTCAGTTGACACAAAGACCCGATCCAAACTTTCTGATATGCGTCACAACCCCTGTTGACCATTAGACCAAGTAAACTACGGCCCTTGAGAAGGTAATTCAATTAAGTTGCAGAGATTGATGAGCTTTTGGAAGTTCATGACTTGTCTGTGATCCAGAGGAGATCCTCCACGCTTGTTAGAGGAGTGGAGCATTGCATTAAAATCTCCCAGGAGCACCCATGGAAGATAGAAATGTCTGGCCATGCTGATGATAATATCCCACTGTTCATTTTGAAGGATGCAATTTGAGTTTGCGTACAAAAACATAACGAGCCATGAAGATCCTTTATGGCTGATTTGCATTAAAATCATCCAATCAGTCTGATTAATAATACAAATGTCATAGTCCTTAGACCATAAAATAAAAATAAAAACCCTCCTTATGATTGAAGGATTGCACAGCGTATTTGTTAACATAACCCAATGGATGAGCAACTTTGTATGAAGTTCTGTGCTTAGCAAAAGTTTCCGACAGCAGAAGTAAATCTGGTCGGTGAGCACAAAATTGGTCTTTTAGATGCTGTTGAGTCATGGCCTGACCAGGGCCATGACAATTCCAAAACAAAACTTTCATTTGATGGTGCTTGAAGACAAACAACTAGCACTAGATGAATATCACAAAGAAGAAGGTTCCGGAGAGGCATTTTTCCTTTTCTTAGGAATAGGAGAGACTTCCCTGAAAGATGGTTGTTCCGTCATGACATCTTTATCCACCACTGATTTGATCACAATTGATTTTCTTCTATGTTGAGTTAACCGATATTGCAGCTCTTGAGAAATTTTTGATGCTTTCTCTATTATGGTCAGATGAGGAGAGGCTGAAAGCTGGGACTTACTGCACTTAACTGAATCCGTGGGAGTGCTTTTGAAAAATTCAGCGAGAAGGAGATTGAATGTTGGGCCTTTCTGAACTTAATTAGTGTTGGAGGATGCAACAAAGGTAAAAAGCCCATGCTTTGCAGACGGTGTTGGATGCAAATCAAATTGAGTACTGAGTTTCATTATCGAGCCTGGCCCAATAATGTTGGATTCAAATGGCTGCGGGTTGTAATTCACGGAAGCACCAATACTGGGATCTGAAACCAGCCCGAACCCACCACTGCTGAGAGAGGTCTTTCCTGTCAAAGTGCTTTTGTCTCCGGCGCTCCGACTTTGAAGCATGCTCCTTCTTCTCCGGCAGGAAGCAGAATTTTCAGATGAATATTTTGGGACAAAACCAGAAGAGCTGTTAGAATTGGTAGCAAGCATTGGATTGACACAAGCAGTTAATGAATGACCCATGAACCCACATGAGAAGCAAAAATTCTGAACACCTTCATATGAAAAACACACCCAAAATTGAGTTGAATCAATGGATTCAACAAAAATACCGGCAGGGATAGATCTATGCAAGGGGAGTTCCATTCTCAGACAGGCATACATAGAATCGGGAAGTTGGGGTAATTCCACTTCTAGAGGCTTGCCAGATTCCTCTCCCAAACGAAGCAGGAAATCTTCATTGAGGAGTGCTCTAGGAAGATGCCATAGCTGCATCCAAATAGTGAAAGACGAAAACACATGACCTTGTGCCTCTTCTACCGACTCAATTCTCTCTAGCAGACATAATGAACCATTCAAAAACCAAGGTTGTGCTTGTAAGATTTGCTCAAGCTCAGCTTCAGCGATACAGTGACCAGAAATCTCATCGGACCAACTTCAGAAGAAGATAGTACATTAATATTTTTCCAGACTCTTTCTAGAAAATTCCTCATAGAGTTGAGAGATGGAGATGCACCAGGAACTTCTAACAACAGCATAAATTTCCATTTAGAGATTAGACGATTTTTCTCGAACTCTAGGAGTTTGAAGACCTTGTTTGGTCGATTTCGAATACATCCTCCATGATACCAACAAGGACACAAGACAGACACCACTTCTAGAGAAGACCCCGGATGATTAGTTCATAGCCTTCATGAGGTCGATTAAGAAAAGTCAACAATGAGAGGTAGGCAGGATCAGGTGAGGGATAGAGAAGATGACCAGTAGGATATGGGGAAGAGGAGGATCAGGTGAGGGATAGAGAAGATAGCAACATGAGAACTAGAGACTTGATGTCAGAGAAGGCTCACGAAGGCTAATGGCAGTTTCACAAAACTGGAGAAGATAACCAAATCAACTAGCAAGTTAGAATAAAACCACCAGCTAAAGGTGGTAAACCGCTAGTTTATGCATACAACCAGGCATTAGCTCCTTGACCCTCACACCCATCAAGGTATCTACACATAAAGCAAAATCTCCCTTTTCACCTTCCAAAATTGCTCACAAAATCGCCCCTTTTTAGTTTTCAAATCCTTTTTCACTTTTACATGCTCGTCCATAGATGCTTTAAATCGAAAAACATCAACTGTTTGTAGAGCTGTAAATTTAGACCGGACCGCCCAAAACCCACCCAAACCAACCCGAATAAGAGTCCAAATTGAGCACTGAGTTTGGGCTCCAATTTGGGTTAGGCTTCATTTCTAGTCCGAACTCGAGTTTGAGTTGGGCTCAAGTTTAAGCTATACAACCCATAAAACTAGAAGTTAATATTGACTTTATGTACATGCTCTTATACATATATATACTAGTGGGCAGCCCGTGCATCACATATATGATTCAATACTTGTTTTATCTCCAGAATTATCATTAAAATTGGGAAAAAAACCAATAGCATCAAATTGTTGATGCATGATACATATACTCAAGGGAAGATAGTTTTGTAATGAGAAAGGATGGACCTGTTAGCCAAGCAAACATGTTTGGTTGGTATACGCCCAAGAAACACATCTAAAAAATAGGAAAATTGTCTCTTTGTTTAGATTTCAGAGCAATGCCATCACTCAATTATACTAACGCCGGAGAATTAATACGCAACCTTTGATGACCTTCTTAGAGATTTAAACTTAAATTGGGGAATGCCTTAGAAACTGGAGCATTAATATCTGAAACTTAACCATAAGGCCTATTATCGAATAAAGCTTTATACATTACAAAGAACAATATTTTTATGTCCACAAACAACATAAAGACCAATTACAAAGATTTTTTTACATTGTAATGGAAAGCTTATCACCATAGACATAACGATCTTCCATAAATCAAGGTAAACCTCACTAATTCTAGTAGTTGCGCAGTTGATGAATTCCATATCAAGCTAGATTCACCGGTTACAAACATTGTCCGACTCCATCTTTGATAATGACAATTGCAACCTGCCATTTAGATAAAAAAGTAATCATTTACCAATATTGTTTCCAATGAACATATAGTGAACATTATCAATAAAAAATGGCAACTAAATTGACTTTAACCGAATAATTCTGCCATTTTCTCTAATATTGTTTTAGGTTAAATATATAAAATATTAGTTCCATGTCCAATGAGCATTTTCTCATTTGGCACCAATAAGATTCGACTAGAATCAACAGTTGCATATTTAGGTCCAAACTACAAATTGCTTGAGTCATACCTTTGTTGATCATCATATTATCGATAATCAACCAAGATCTGATCCCAAAACCAAGAGTTGACTAATTTCTCTTGTAATCACTATTCCTTCTCTTATAAAACCAATTCACCCTTTGACTTGTTCATGAGTGCTTATTAATCAATCATTTGATAATCGGTTAAACAATAATGATTCTTAAGAAAACCAAGGAAACCCATGCTTCCTGAGAAAATCTAGAAGCAATTACACAAACCCATGTTTCCTGAGAAAACCAAGAAATAGTATATACCCAGGTTGGTATCTTTCCTATCCTAAAAATACAAGGAAAAATTGGTTAAACAATAAGAATTCTTAAACTTATTCCAATGCCCCTTTAGTAACTATTGCATAGCCTCATGTTTTTAGCTTAAATAATAAATCATGGATATTTCAAACACGAAAGACACACATATATGTTCATATATACAAACCCATGTTTTTGTACACATTGTCATAGAGATATGAACTTTAACACCCAACGATAGCAGCCACCAACACATCCAAAGCTTCGAATCAATTTACTTCTCATTTCTACAGAAAATTTAAATCTAAACTAAATGGCAAAGAGAACTAAAATACACTTTCAAAATTGATAATGTGGACACAAAACCATCATTTTCACACCAAAGAGGTGGTTAGAGAGTTAGAAAATGGATTTTTCAACATTGATAATTTTAAAATTATCAAAAACTAAAGCCAAGATTTACACTTAGCATACCAAATTTCTCCCCAAATGCAAATTTCAGCCCATAACCAAGATTCAAAGCCTTTTAAAAGAAAGCCCATAATATTGAAACTCTTCACTTTGTGGGAAGAGTTAGAACTCTCTTTGAGACTAATTCGGTGTTTTAAGACTTTCTCTAAGTAAAACAGCTACACTGCAACATATTTGAACAATTATTACTGCAATATAGCTAGACAATTTTAATTAGTCTATTCTTTGTTTAGCCCATAGGTGTGGAAGAAAGAATGTTTAATATCCATGCGGATATCTAAACTAAGATATAATGTGCGTCATAGCTACACAGGGAAAATCATGACATGTGGCAAGTGCATTGTATGTTTATCTACATTTTATATGATGTCTAATAAATTAATAATACACATTAAAGGCAAACAAATCATTAGAATTGCCAATGAAGCTAACTTTAAGCCGTGAAGAACAGTTCTCTAGAAAGTTGAGGATACTGACATTTTGCAACTCTTTCTATGATTTTATCATTTGTCAAGGGCATATATGTCTCACCTGGTGTGAGCATGTAGCTGAAAGCATAAGTAGAAGTGATTTCATTAGAAGGAAAAGAAACATGTAAAGTGGGCAAGGATTGAAGTGAATTTTTAAAACTTTAATTTAAAGTACATTTCTGCAATAATTAGAATAAACCAATTGTTTATTGGAGGATAAGCATTTATTATATTTTTTTATCAGCAAATATACTTGAGCAATGTAAGACCATCGAGAGGAAGGACAGAGAACATATGATAAAAAGACCAAAAAAAAAAAAGTTTAGAAAATAATGAAAAGAAAGTGTTAAATAATATATTTTTTGTTTTCCTATAGAACTCACCAGAGCTTCTTCTAGCTTCGTTTCACTCTGAATTTAGAAAAAACAGGTTGAATACCAGAAATAGTTTTTAATTCTATCACAGATTTAAACAGTTTTACTCACACGAACACACCTTCAGAATAGTATGTTGCTTTGACATCTTGATTCCCTTAAAAAAGGATCTTGAAGAAGTCCCTAGATAAGATTAAAAATATCAATCAAGGGAACTAAATAGAACATGGATATAAAGCTCATACTAACATGTAAACATCGCAAATGATTAGGGATTTGAGATAATAAAAAAAAACAAAGAAATTTTTTTTGAGAAGTGGGCATCCAAGAATACGATGATGATGAGGATGGTGATTACCCAATAAAGGAGGGCAACACTTAGAGCCACTCCAATGGTGATTCCGAGCATAAGCATGGGTTGAAAGAGAAGGGTAAGATCATAATCTAAGATGGGCACATCCTTTGTTTGATGGGTCACCCTTACATTGTACCACCTAGAAGATGTTGAGCCACCCATGATTATACCTACAATCAAACCAAAAAGCTCCTAATCATCGTTACAATCTAAAAAGCCAACCTTTGTTTTTTGATTCATCACCTATTTTCTTCTTATCCTCTTTCTAGCCAGTAACAATTATTGGCCCAGTAGAAAGGCCAAGCATGTAACCAAAACAACCATGACCAAAAACAAACGAAGCAAAAGCTGAAACGGAAAAAGTACGTATAAGAATTAGATGATCAAAACATTGAGATCTTTATTATAGCAGATTGAACCTTAATGGTCATAATTTATTGGATCTTAAGTACCTTAATTTTATATAATTGAGCTGAATTAGTTACTGATGGACCTGGAGGAACTTAAATCTAGAAATTGAACTATATATGATTAGGATGAGAGTATCACATAGGGGTTGAAAGGAAAAGTGGCCCAGGGCCCTTTGATTTATTGCTACAGAAGGAAGAAGAATAACATAGTGAAGGGATAAGCAAGACTGCTATATATCAAAACAGGAGATGGTTTATATATAGTAATAGAAATGTCAAGAAATTTTCTCTAACAAATTCACATCACAGTTACTACATCTACTGAAATTTAAACACATAAAGCAAATATAAACTCTCAATTTACCTTTATTAGCGCTCACCCAATAACTGAACGGGTATCTTCTTTTGATAGATAGATAGAATAGCTCCCATCCACACCAACTTGAAGCTATCAACGAACACAACGATCTCAAAATTAGACAACACCCAACAACTCCTCTACATAAATAACTTCAGAAATTACCATTTAGGAACTTGTAAGAAAAAGAAAGAATAAATTTAAAAAAAAGTGTCAACTTTGAAAGAATCAAACTCACCGTTTCATTGTCAGAATCAACGAAGATTCTGAGTTTGTTAATATCATACAATTAATATTGTTATTATTATTTAATTAAAAGAACACTGGATCCATCTCTATGCAGTATCTTTCTCATCGGGTTTCGATTTGTCGGCCCTATTTACCAACTCTAGCAACTAGGTGTTCAGATAACGGTTCTTCTCTGCTTTCTCACCAGAAAAACAAAAAGCAGTTCTGGAAGTGAAGAAATTGGGAGAAGAATCAAACCTTTCCTTTGTCATTTTGGGATGATGGAGCTACATGTGCGAGCGGAATAGAAGGTCGATCTGGTCTCTAATGAAGCCGGCCTTGTGGAAGAGGAGCTTCGTTTCAAAGTGTTGAATAACGCCATTAAGGGAGGTAAAGGCGTTAGGACAATAAGACTGACGGAGCACACTCTCGACTCCGCTATTTCTTATCATCTTCACTGCTGATCCATCTCAAATCAGATTGTAAGAGGCTAATATACCTCTATAGAACCAACCCAAAGTAAACACCTAGAAAAATAAATTTCCTTAGATGTATATCTAATGACCAAAATTCACCGACTCCAATTCAAAAGACTTAAAAGCATGACCCATCTAGTATAAACCTATTACAAACAATTGTAACACCATAATTGTGGCAACAATGAACCAAAAAGAAAAACCCAAAACTAGCGTAGGGCGAAAGATTATATCAAAAACCAGATATCTAAGCATCGAACAGTAACGAATTTCAAAAAATTACATTATATTAAAAAAAAGAAAAGAAAAGAAAGAACAATCGACCGCTTTGTCGTTCCAATCAAACATTTCAGTAGAAGAATACGCAGATCCCTATGCCGAAACCCACTGCAGCCAAGCACTTGCAATCAGACTAGAACATCACCAAAATCCGCAGAGATTAACCAAAAATAATCGTTCCCAAAGAGTTCACGATCTCTGAAAATCTCGATAAGCGCATCAAGTGGACCAATCAAACGTGAAAATCAAGGAAACTCAAAAAACACAAAGACTTGGAGCGATTTCGGGGTTTTCCTTCCTACCCTCACGATAACAGACTATAGAGTTTTCCAAAGATCCGAAGAAGTGAGGAGAGAGGAGATGAGAGCCTGAGGCTGAGAGAGTGGGAAGCTGTCCTACGTGGATGCACGTGGCCGCGTTATTGGTCGGACACCATTGTCAAACCTTCATATAATAAAGGAAAATAGTGGTTACCTCGTTGGAGAGCATGATTGCTTGAAGAAGAAGAGTGATGGAGTGACAGGAGAGAAGCAGCAGCAGTGGAGAACGCACCCTCAACACCTTGTACCCGAGCTTTTCCAATATCGCCAATTGGATGGATTGTTTTTTTTTTTTTTCTGATAGTGCAATTGGATGGATTGTTACGGAGCAATCGAGAAGTCCCTGGAGGATAGAATCTCATCCTATTTAGCGGTGCTCAACGGGGCCAGCCTAGTACGGCCCGGGCACGACTAGGGCGTGCCGGGCGGGCCATGGGCCATGCAGGCCGTGGCAAGCTCGGCCTGTTGGCCGAATACCCTGGCATGCCGGGCCGCCATTGGGCCAAACGGGCCAGGTCCTATTTTTTTTTTAAAAATTCAAAAAAATCCATAAAATAGGAAAAGAATGGTAAAAATTTCTAAAAAAATTTTGAAAAATTCAAAAAATTGTCTTACACATAATAGGATAGATTTTTCTCAAAAAATGTAAATAAATTAATTCTTGCAAGTACAAGTAAAACTTTGCAAATAATACAACTTTACAAATAATAATGTATCACTATCGTATGAGCACATTCCAACTAGGTTGGCACCCACTCATCTATCTTTTGCTTACAAAATGTTTGCTAGTGGCCTTAAAAAGACACGTTATTGTCCTTTCAGGAATAGTATCTGTGTGTTAAGTTACAAATTGATTATTTAAGGTTTTGCTTTAAGATAGTTTAGGATTTGGATAGTAATTTAGCATGGAGGAGAGATGCTCAATAGAAACGTACGTTGTGTTGTAGGAGAATGAAACGAAGAATTACACCCATTAAAGACTTAAAGTAGTCTAATTAAAAACCATGGACTTAACAAATATATTTAATTGGAGATTTTATAACAGGTTTTTGGGCTTATTTATACCTAATTATTTTCTTAGCTTTGATTGATTGTATAAGAGCTTCTGTAATTATATTTTCCAACAATCGTGGGGGTATCCTTAATTTTCACTTAAAATAATTTTATGATACTATTGATGCAAGAAGTTGATATGTCCGAGTGGTTAAGGAGACAAACTTGAAATTTGTTGGGCTAGGTTTGAACCCTGCTGTTGACGGTTTCCATTTTCTTTTTCAAATCAATCCATGAACCTAGTTGGCGCGTGCCCCATAGCAGGTTGGCCCGGGCACGCGTCGAAGTGGGCCACCCACGGGCCAGCCTAAATGGGTAGCATGCCCTAGCGGGCCATGCCTAAACTGGCAGTGGCCCAGGCACCCTTGGCTTAGCACGGCACGCTACAGTGGGCGTGCCATGCCGGCATGGCCCGATAAGCACCCCTATCCTATTCCATGGGAATTTTTAAAGGATAAAATTTTCTCCACTAAAATGGGGATGCAGGGAGAGAAGAGGGTGAGTGGCTTGAACGTCTGAGGCTGCCCGAGGCGACCACGTCAACCTGAGCCTCTTTATTTTACTGTAACAGACTAGCATTGTGACCCACGGGCAATGTTTCTGATAAAATTGTGTTTAAATAATTATGACTATGCAAAAAATATATATATTATAAAATAAGGTTTGAATGGTTTTTACAATAAGATATTTTTTTTTTAAAATAAAAAATCAAAAGAGAAAATAGAGATATTATAAGAAGTTAAGATTAAAATAACTAAAATGTTGGTCAAAACAATTCGAATGATTTTTAACATATGTTTTCTCATGTAGGAGATTTGATTGGTATACATGTCAAGACAAACCAATTGGCACAACTATAATCCATAAATAAATTTCAATGTGAAATCAATGCCTTGAAAATTTGCTGAATTGGGATGTATTTTTTTTTTTTATCATAGGTTTTTATTTTAATTTATTTGCACGGGCAAATAAACTTATGTTACTAATATAAACCATAAGAAAATAAGACTTGCAAATTAAGAAATAAAAAATAAGAATCAAACCAATTGGCACAACTGTAATCCATAAATAAATTTCAATGTGAAAGGAAAGCCTTGAAAATTTGCTGAATTGGGATGTATTTTTTTTTTTTAATATCATAGGTTTTTATTTTAATTTATTTGCACGGGCAAATAAACTTATGTTACTAATATAAACCATAAGAAAATAAGACTTGCAAATTAAGAAATAAAAAATAAGAATCAAACCAATTGGCACAACTGTAATCCATAAATAAATTTCAATGTGAAAGGAAAGCCTTGAAAATTTGCTGAATTGGGATGTATTTTTTTTTTTTTAATATCATAGGTTTTTATTTTAATTTATTTGCACGGGCAAATAAACTTATGTTACTAATATAAATCATAAGAAAATAAGACTTGCAAATTAAGAAATAAATAATAAGAATCTGCAGAAAATAAGGAATTAAATTTCATAGCTTTGAGGATACAAAAAAGAAAAGGAAAAAGAAAAATAATATACATACCATCCACGAAGCAAGCAATCATATAAAATGACATGCAAAAATCTAATATACACATGAAAGGTCTTGGGCTTGTTATGGTAATTCAAAATGCTTAAAAATACATTTCCAACAAAAAGGCTTCAGCCTTCTCAAAAGCTTTTCCCTTTTATCTTTTTTGCACAAAGATAAAAACTGTATATTCTCTTGCACGATCATGTCCTTGAATCATGTAATGGACGGGAATAACTGTTGTTTGTAATTGAAAATTTTACTCCGGGGAATCCAGCAAACCGCAATGCCATAGACACTTACAGGTCCAACCTAACGGTAGGTAAGATCATGCAATTCAGTTTGGCGCTCTTGAAAGTCATAAGAATCCAATGAAACGTGTTCTTATTCAGCATACCCACTTTGGTTCCACTTATAAAAGCAGTGTGAGTTATGATTCAGCCTGTTGAGTATTCAACGGAAAAAGGCTACATCCAACATAAAATAAAGAACATACCCCAATACCATGAAACATAAAGAAAAAGAGGAAGATTCAGATCACAAATTGATACCAACACATTCAAGTTGATAAGTAGAGCAGGAACACTGGCCAGTGTCAGGGAGAGCCTACCATAGGAAAAATTAGGTAGAGTTAATCAACTTCAATTAGCAATTACTTCAGTCTGTCAGGTTTGCCACATGGTATAAGTAGGGATAACATGCTTGGTTTAATTGATACTACCAAGCAAACTTGTACATGCACAGGAAATGTTTTTTAACTTGTTAGTGAATGAAAACCATTCCACACTTGACCAATCATCCAGAATAACTCATCAAGCCTTGAAACGAGAAGGAGAAACAAAACCACATGCTTCATCCATGAGGTGCCATTAAAAACTGACATATTGCGAAAAAAATTTTTTTTTTTTTTTGGTAGGACATATTGCGAAAAAAATTGCTTTCTAATTAAACACTAATAAATATGGAAGGTCATAAGACCAAGGAAAATAAGAAGAGGATATACTTGCATGCGGAGCCATTGGTTGAGCCAAGAATGCTTGCTTGCAACGGGGCTGATGGTTCTTGTTGTCAGTAGATCTCAATTATTTTGGAGGATTAGCGGGAGGGGGTTTGAGAAGGCAAGGTCAATTATTTTGTGAAAGGGAAGGTGCCTTAATGGCCTAAAAGCCAATTTTCAAGATTAGAGCAGTTCTAAGATGAAGTTGCACCAATGGGAAAAGCCATACCACTCCCTCACCCATGGGAGTCAAAATAAAGTTCATTTGGACCTTACAGGGTTTTGAGCTCCTACACTTCAAGTTCCTTGAAATAGTTGGCTAATACAACTACGACCTTGACAAAATCCTCAAAAACAGATTTTTCAGTCATACCTATGTATATAAATAAAAATTACAATTAGGTGGAGGGAGTGGAAATAGGGAAAGAGGTCGGATGACCTATGGAAGTTTGGATGGGTTGGGAGTGATGAGGTCACTTGAAACTTTTTAGAATGGTTAGGAATTATGATAGTATCATGCTTAAAATGTGGGTGTGTGGTGAGAGACAAATGCAAGGAAATACCTAAAAAGAGCCTCTAGTGACCCCCAACTCCTTGTTTGACCCTTTTTTTTGTAAGGGAAGGTGTCTTAATGGCCAAAAAGCCAATTTTCAAGATTAGGGCATTTGTAGGATGAAGTTGCACCAATGGGAAAAACCATACTACTATCTCACCCATGGGAATCAAAATAAAGTTCATTTGGACCAAAAATGGTTTTAATAAATGAGTGGATTTCATATAAATATTTTTTTAGTCCCTTAACAATGTTTTTTAATAAAATAATAATAAATGTCTTTTAGTGTTGATATTCATTCAGACGTGTGAACAAAGTTGTAGCAGAAAAATTGGTTACTTGAAAACCATTCTCATTACAGAAAAATAGATGCAGAGTATAATAAAATAAAGAGACGCTAAATCAATCACAAACAATCAAGAACCTAAGGAATAGATGCATAGATTATGTCTACACAAAAGTTATTTTACAGGATTAACATGCTATAGCTTTAAGATATGTAAGAACTATGAAAAAGGTGCAATGCAATAGGTTTACATGCCAGAGTTGGCTCTACTGCTATCAAGGTTAATAGCCTTGTAACTTGATTGTTCCGATGAATATATAATAGCGATTGTCAACATGCAAAACGAAAACAAAGTTATAACTTATTTGAGTGTTGGATAAATTTTGTTAATCGTAAGTAATAGCATAAAACATGACTTCTAATCAACTCAGATTAGCTAAACAAAAATCTAGAATAGCTGAAAATTTTCAAATATTCCAAATAATCTGAATCTGTTATATAACAAGTTAACTTGTGAGTCAATAAAAACCATTCCACAATTGATGACTCCACACCAGAATGTCTCATCAACCCTTAAACTAAAATGCATGATACAACCTTAGCGAAGGATTCCTATAAACATATAGTGAGCATTTCTAACATTGAATCAATGAGTTAAGGGTATAAGAAAACCATTTGGCTAAATTTGTGTTAATGGTAAGCAAATTAAACAAAATTGATACGTGCTATAAGCATACCCTTTACAGCACTAATCCAACAAAGACAAACAGTCCATTATTCTATGCAATAAATCTTTACAAGGTCCTGTTGGTGAGGGGCAGAGACCGGTCGGTGCCAAGTGGTAACCTCAATGCTTCATGGACACGACACCAATGTAAGATCTTCTATCTATAGGCTTTCTAGGGTCAAGGAAATGCAAGTAATTATTTGGGTGCAAATGAGTTCAGTTCTAGTTGGGTTGATGCTAATCTGAGGTCAAGCTGATGGTCCAGAGCATCAAACCAGAGCTGAACCAATCCGAACCTCAAACGGACTTTCTCAATCTAGATTTGAACTGTATCATATATTTTTAATACAAAGCTGAGCCAACTAAACCTAACCCCAACATACTCTGATATTTGTGTAAGTTTAGAACAGCTGTTATTAGTGCAATAGGAAAAATGGTAAGGTGATGGGTATTCCATAAGAGGCTGCAAACTTTCCAGGTTTGATCAAGTGAAGATTAATCCAACCCAGCATGGTGGCAAATAAGGATTTACTCTCTTAACAGTGATAATGAAGATAGATGGGTGTTAAGTAAAAAAGATAAGATTACTAATCAACAGAGAATGCCACTGATTATGTGAAAAATGGTAAGAATTGTATTAATGCTGTGAACCATTTAAGTTCATCTCTTGCATGTTAACAAGACAGAGAATGGAGGTGTACCATCTGAAGTGAACAGAATTCCTCATTCTTTATTATTCTCATGCAAAATTCCTCAATTGCCATGCTTAAGAATTGAAATCAATGAAATCATGTGACTTGCAAAAAGGTCATCCACAATAACAACCCAGTATGGATTAAAATGGATATCAATCAGAAATAAATCTTTTTAATTTTTTTCCCTTTTATTTTATTTTATTCCATTTATTTATTTATTTATTTTTGTATGTGTGTGTAGGCTAGGCACATAGATCCAACCTGGAAGATACATTTAGTGTATGTAATTTCTGTTATAAAATAATAGCTAGACTATTGATTAACCGCATGGAGGTTTATACGGAACACTTCATTAAATCAACCCAAAATCAACGATTACATTTGGCTTTATTTCCAGCACAGAATTAGCACTGAAGAACTCCTTTAATAAAAGAGGGTTGAGTCCTTAATCACTTTTGGAATGAAATTGCCTAGGCCAGGCCTTGATCCAAAAAAAAGACTCCTAATCACTTTTGCTTTACATGTACCACTAAATTGGAGGACACTTCACATACAATAAATGATTTTCCTTTAGCTAAATAGGGATGGGATAAACCAGTCAAAGATAAAAGTGACATTTTATGATAAAGACGCTTGGGAACAGTTAAAAAAATTGTAGGATGGATCTATACATAATGACCCGAATGTTCCCCGGAATGTGCTAGTTGCTTTTGCTTTATTGTCTATTTAGCTTGACAGTAACAGAGGAATATTCAAGGAGGCCAACACTAATGACAATATAAAAGTTGAATTACACGGTGAGACGAGCACTAGATCAACATAACAAGAAGGTAACTTGTATGCAGATGCTCTAGTCAGGCTAGTCTATAACCTAAATAATGTTACCATCTTCCATGCACCTGTACATGATATTAGCAACAGCATAATACTTCAGTTATATTTCACTGGCATCCAAAGCAACCATTTCAATGCAGCCAAGTTTATATTTATTTGGGGTAATCACATCTACTGCCAAAACAACAGCCGTGTAGCAATAAAAACAACAATGGCTGGTTTTTAATTTGGAAAAGATGAATCGAGTAACCGGTAGATCGAATAACATGTAGATCATGAAATGTTAACCACTAGAATTCCCTCAAAGGCAGAAAAGAGAGAAAAAAAATACGAACATTGAGGAAGAAATAAAAAGCGAAACTAACAAAAATCAATAAGAAACAAAATTAGAAATAAGATCTAGATCCATATTAGAAATAATTGACAGATCTAATAAGAGAAATCAAAATGAAAGAAGAAAGAAAAGAAAATATAAATTACCTGATTTTGGTAGTGGAATTGCCTTCATCAGCCACAAAAACATGGAAAATCCGCCATTAGAGTTTCGGAAGCTTGCAAAGAGAACTCAAAATCATGAGAATCAGAGGCAAAAAAAATTTCGAAAGAGAACTCATGAAAGAACGCTGGATCCCGTATTGAATGTTCGTTGAACTTCCTTGCGCTGATTCGAGAAATGTTGATGCAAAGCCTATTAGGAGAGAAGAATCCAGCTAAAGAGAAATGTGATTGAAGCTAGATATGGCTAGGGCTTCAATGGAGAGAAGAAATGCTCGATTGGGAATTTGGGAGAGCGGAGGAAGAAGCGGAGGGCGCAGGGGTTTGACGAGTTTCTATTAGCGGCGGCCACTAAAAATGAATTACGGCTCTTATCAAAATAAACGCCATTAATAAGGCATAAAATCTAACCCACCACGGGTTTTTTTTGGGGTGCTCGGGTCGGGGGGGCCACTGTATATGTTATTACCGGCGGTTTTTATAAACCGCCAGTAAAAATTCACCTCTAATATAAAAACCTATGGTTAAAATTCGCCACTAATTCAACCGAAATTTTGTAGTGTATGCTTTTCTCTTGATTCAATGCGATTCTTAAGTTCTGATTCAAGCATGGTAACAAAAAAAACATCCTTCCATGGAAAGTTCTTCCTACCTGGAAGAAGATTTTATGTCAATGCTTCATATTTGATCACTGTTCAATATATTTTTCGGGAAGCAAACATGGCTGCATATTCTCTTACGAAGGAAGGCTATGCTCTTCTTCTTCATCATAACTCCTGGGAATCCTTTCCTCTGCCAAAAAAGAATGCCATTAGATTAGACAAGTCGTGTCTTCCTACATTAAGGAAATGCTAGATATTATTGTTGGGTTTTTGTCATTAAAAAAAAAAGAGAAAAAATAAACATCCATCTTTATCATTTAGGTTATCTTATGCTGATGTACAGTCTCTCTTTGAGGGGTAAGGCTCAATACGTCTCCCATGGCTATGTGTTTTTGACCATTAATTTATTTACATTTAATCTACAGGTCAGAGTCTGCCTCAACGCTTCTCCCTTTGATGGGGTGCTTGATGGCTTAGGCCTAGGGGTTTTCTTGAAGAAAAAAGAGGAATGTTCTTTTCAAATTCTGTTCAAATTATTTGGAGTTGCCCATTTGATGGAATTCATCTGATTTGGTTTGCTAATAGTTCTTTATAATTTCCATGTCCTCAAAAAGAGGCTAATTCGTTATTTGCTTTCTAATGCAGATTAAATGCTATTTGATAAGTAACTAGCTAGTATATGGTTCCCTCTAACGTGCATATTATTGCTTTCGATCTGATTGAAATAAGGAGCTTAACCAAGGCAAATACTAGGCAGCTAAAAGCGAACAAGCCGAAAAGCAGATAAAATATGGTTTACACATTAGATTGAAATATCATGTTTAATTTCCTGATGATAAAACCTATGGAGCTCCTGGGGCAAGGTCTTGCAGACTTAGCTATTCTTGGGAATAACCATGTTGGCAGTGTGTTAGTCATTCCAAATCCTCTTTCTGTAGGTGAAACGCTTCTTTGTTAACATAGATATAACCTTCTTCCTTACCCTGATTATATGTTCTCAGCATTGACTAAGTGAGATGGCAAGATACTTCTATTCACTTGTTTGTTTCAAGGAGGTGGTAGGGGTGCAACTCGTTTTGGTTAAAACCGAGCCCAAACCGACTTCGGTTTGGTTTCGGTCCAAAAATCCCTAAACCGAACTAAGTCGGTTCGGTTTTCGGTTTTGTAGTTTCATTTTTAAATTCAGTTCGGTTTAACTACAAATATTTTCGGTTTGGTCTTGGGTTGACCTCAACCCGAATCGAACCAACCCGAGTTGCACCTGATGGAAGGTATTCATTCTGTATGACTGCTACCACAACTCATTTTAATATCCTAAATATTATATTACACTATATGGAGTTTCTTAGCTATGATGTTAGTGTGCAACACAAAGGGTGCAGCAGGAATTTTTTTTCCCTCGTTTTCTAAAAAGTTATTTAGAAACTTTGCACATTGGAGACTTTGAATTCTGGATAGTATATGATGTTGAGAGGGGCAACTTAGCGACCAATTGGAACAACAATTTCAAGATCAAAATTCATTATCAGAATCAAGGGTGTTAATTTTGGAGTGTCAACACTAGTTATGGAGCCAAACTTACAAATAATTTGGGTAATCACCCAAACAGATTTATATGTAGATCATGTCAATGTTCGATATAAAATTAAGCATGATAAGTGGGGTATACAACCACTACAAAAAATTAATTTTTTAGCGACACAAATTTTGCGGCGAACATAGATATATATCGCGATACATATTATATGGTGACGTACTTGAATGTTCGTCGTTAAGAAGAAAAAAAACTTCTAAAAAAGTATTTGTGGCATTCACTAGAAAGCGCCGTCAATTAAAAAAATTATTTGCGGCACTTGTTAAGTTTCGCCACTATAACACACCACAAATACGCGCCTTTTGTTTCCCGCGCCGCTAAGAAACTTGAATTCACGATCAAACAGAGGCGCTAGCTAGCTCTTTCTGTTCTTATCACCTACCTATCTAGGGCAACTCCTTTCATCTTGGGAAAAATGCTTGCTTGATCGATCTCGCCCTCAATTTGAAACTCAGTTGGTTGGATTGGATTGCACGCCTGATTATTCAGTCGATTGGATTGGATTGCACGTTTGATTATTCAGTCGATTGATCAGAAGGTGCGGCTGTGCCATTTTTTTTTTTTTTTATCTTTGTTATATCAATCGGATTGCGCTCTTTCCGTTCTGATCAAAACCTACAGAGCAACTCATTCCATTAGAACAATAACGATATGATCAAAAGGTGTGGCTGTGCCATTTCCTTTTGGTCTTTGTTATATCGATCAGATAGCGCTCTTTCCGTTCTGATCAAAACCTACAAAGCAATAACGACTACTCTAGCCCTCTTTGTTTTTCATGTGTATTCAGCACCTACCGGAAGTCTTCCTTCAGCCACTACACTAAATCGATCAGATTACACGCCTGCCATTCTCAATCGATCGAAAGGTATGGTTTGTGCCTCTTTGTTTATCTCGGTTCTGCTATTCTCAGTCGATTAGATTGCACGCCCTCTTTGTTTTGCTTTGTTTCTTGCTTCTTTGTTTTTCCTTCTTGATTTGGAAAATAAACGCGTGTATTGATGTGTTCCGTTGAATTTGTGAATCTCATGCACGAGTAGAAATTACAGAGAAAATCTGAAAATAATAGACATAGAAATGCAAGTTATGGATCCATCCATGGGGAAATAACAAAATACTAATCACAAGTTAATGTACTAATAGGGTTCTCACAACTGGACAACAATAAGAGAGTTCATATACTAAGTTATTAACAGGTTTTATATTGACAATCTAGCATATTCTAGAATGCTAAGTTGCTATTGTAAGTTTCTGAGTATCTCCAAAATTTCCTTGTGACCTCTATTGGAAAATGAGTTAAGTCTTAGTTGGCTCCTGTCCTGTTAAAATTGATAGCTCCACAACATAAGTGTTAATATGCAACATGAATTGCTGTTACTAATGACAATATCTAAGTTAATAGATAATTATCATTCATTCATTATTGAAAAAATTCTTTGGTGGAAAGGTATCTCTGTCAAAAAAATTGAACGAAAATAAAAATGTCTCCACAGGACATGGAAATTAAGTTAACTTTCTAAAATTTTGCAATACCAGTTATGCCTTATTTCCAGGATGGGAATTATTAGCAGTCTTAAGTTACCCAAATCAAACATGGTAATGAAATGAGCAATAGATCCACATGGAACAACATACACGCAATATGCTTTTCATTTAAGTGTTTATTTTTAATGATCTTAAGATTAAGAATGAAGGGATAAAGAATTTTAGTGTAAAATTCCAGATATATTTGATATTTGACACATCAGAATCATTAGATACAGGCTTTTGCCATGATAGATAATTAACCTTGTTCAACTACATTTCCCAAACTATTTGTAGGAAATCCCTCAGTTTTTTGTTGCTAAAGCAGGAATAAATCATAATTTTCAAATGTTCCAGATATCTAAACAATTTGGTTTAATCTTTTGTTCTGTTTGATTATAAACGGGTATGAACAGTTAGAAACAGAGTATGAAGCATAGAGTCAATAAACAGCTATGGTTCTTCCGTGGTTGTGTTTTTGTCATTAGCTTTTCAACTTGCTGATTTTCATATCTTTACAATGACTAGGTATCCATTGATAGGTATCAAAGTAATGCATGACATCACGACTCCTCTGGTCGAATCTACCACCTCTAAGGTACATATTTGGTTATTTCATGAAGACAGGACTTGTTTTTGTTATACTGTTATATAAGGTATGGGTATATTTATTTTCCATTCCTCTTCCAAGGAAATAGAAACATTTAGGATATTTATGGTTGTAAAGAAAAGTGATCTTCTCACTTTATGAGGGGAAACTCAGGCTTGTGTTGATCAGCATACTTCAGATAATATGATATGAGATTAACACATTTGTGCGCATTTATTTGATACCTTTGTATGACATGCCATAAAATAGAACTAAGGGGTTGCACGCACTACGCGCGTAGAAAACGTGGGCTAACTTACAATAATGGGGGATTTTTTTGTTTGGGGAGGGTAATGTTTAGAAAAAGAATAAGGGGCCAGAATCTAGAGGGAATATTCCCCCCTCTTCCCTTTATTAATAGTATAGATATAGATAGATAAAAAGGGCTTAGAATTTTTAGCACAACTATTATTTCATTGTGTGAAAAACGTGTCATAGACCTTCACAGTTCGATTCTTTTTTGCTCTTCACCTTCCCGAGAGTATAAGTACGATAAATATTTTCATTTTATTGTTGCAGTTTCTGTCAATGAAACTTGCCACTGTCAATCCAAAATTGAAAGCCGAAGCGATAGTTCTTCTGCTTCATCGTCTTTGATGGAGAAGGTATTGGGTCTTCTCAGAGTCCGAGTTCAAAGAGGTGTTAATCTGGCCGTCTGGGATGTTTTTACCAGCGATCCCTACGTTGTCATCGAGATGGGTAAACAGGTCTGAATTTTTGTTTCCTTTATTTTTTGGTTTTCTGAATTATTATTTTGTTTCTGTCTTGCCATTAATGGTTTTAAGTTCTTGATAGTGGGGTATCTTTGATTTTTTCCTGATTATGAGAATTCAGCTCTACAACGATTTTGGTTGTGATGAATTGATCTGAACTGAGTCCTACTGATCTAATTGCATGTGGTTTTTTGTTGATTTGGTTAGTTCTTTCTTGTCATTTTTTGTCAAAGATCTGAACTTGGAGGCTCGGCTCTAGGATGTTCATTGAGCTTTGCCCACTTGAGACCTGGGAATTGAAACACTGAATTTTCCAACTAATATATAAAGTGAAAAAGAGTTCAATAACCCAAAACGGCTAGAAAACAATCAAATGCAATAGTACAGATCAAGACTTGGTAATGTTCTTACAACTCATTTTCAGTTGCACTAATTTCATTGTATTTTGACCGAATAATAAGTTTCCAAATTACAAGATGTTACGAATTGAACTCCAAAAGATCTCGTGACCTGTATATTCCTTGATTCAAGGAATAACTATTGTTTCCTTGTACATTGTTGCCTTATACTAACCCTTAGATTGTGGATCTAGAATTCCACTTATAGATTGTATAACTTCTATTTAATGGTGTACATGTCTTTGTAAAGGAATACATTGAATATAGAGAAACGTTTTCTTTCTCAAACTTTCTTCTTTTGCAGTTTATTATGGTAACAGAGCATTGATCCTTATTCTGAAAAATTTTCTGCAACCTTCTTGAATCACTTTAATGGCTGAGAATGATTCCACAAAGTCCAGTGCTGATCAAGGAACTCAAAAGCCTATTGATCTCACGATGACCACTCCGACTATTGATCCATCTAATCCTCTCTTTATTCATGCCTCTAATCATCTAGGGATGATTCTTGTTCCTATAGTCCTTGATGGAACAAACTATGCTATGTGGAGACACTCTATGTTGGTGAGCCTTAGTGCTAAAAACAAGTTGGGTTTTCTCAAAGGTACCATACCCACACCCAGCGAAACTGATTCTAAGCATCAAGCTTGGCAGCGCTGCAATGATATGGTTCTCTCCTGGATCCTCAACTCATTAAGTCAGGAACTTGCCAACAGCGTCTTATGTGTAGAAACGCCGTCAGAAATATGGACAGATCTTCAAGAGCGCTTCTCACAAGGTGATTTCTCTCATCACTATCAGGTGCAACGTTCTATTGTTGAATTAAAACAAAATCAGAACTCGATTTTTACTTACTATACTATGATCAAGACATTGTGGGATGAACTGAAAACTTGTAGCCCATCCTTTTCATGCACTTGTGGTGGATTGAAACATTTGAATGACAAAGAAGAAATAGTGAGGTTCGGTCAATTTCTTATGGGACTGAATGAATCGTACTCTGTGGTAAGAGGACAAATCATGTTGATGCAACCTTTACCAACAGTCAAGAAAGCATACTCACTTCTTTGTGAAGAAGAGAAGCAAAGAGGACTGGTTGAACACCAAAGTCCAGACCAACTCCATGCAATGAATGTCAAACTTCAATCACTCTCCAGGCACCCGTTCTTGGGCACCCTCCTCGTCTAAACCTCAAGGGGCTAAGAAGTAACTTGTGTGCACTTATTGCAACGGTAACACTGACACTGTGGGCAGGTGCTACTTTCTAAATGGCTTCCCTGTAGGGCATAAATTACATGGCAAGGATGTTCAACCTCCTAATCAAGGGCAGAAAATTACAGCAAATCAAATAGGTACTGAACCTCCTCACATCACTCCCACTTCGGATCAGTCCGTCCAGTTCACACTCGAAGAGCTTTCACAAATAAAGGCCTTTTTCAGCAATGGTAAAAATCCCCCTTGTGCTAATTTCACAGGTATTTCTACACCTTTTTGTTCATCATCCACATTACAAAACTCTCATTTTACTAACTGGATTATTGATAGTGGTGCTACAAATCACATAGCATCTTCAATAACCAGCAAATCCTTTGTTCCCATACCTTCTCAAGTTTCTCTACCTGATGGCTCCTATGCTAAAATCATCGGTGTTGGATCGCCTCATCTTGCACATCACACACTTGTTAACAATGTACTTTGTGTGCCCTCCTTTCATATAAACCTTCTCTCTGTTAGTCAAATTACAGCTGATCTAAACTGCTCTATCCATTTTTTTTTCCAATTTTTGCATCTTGCAAGACCTAGCTACGAAGAAGATGATTGGCCTGGAGAAACAGCATAAGGGGTTGTACTATCTTGTCTGCACTCCGGATTGGCGTCATCTCATCATGTCCACCACCCATCCAATAATGTTTGGCACCAACGGCTTGGGCATCCGTCCAAAGCTCCATCACAGTTTTTATCCAAAACAATTTCCTCCTTTATATTTGATTCTCATCAATTTTGTGAAATTTGCCCTTTGGCAAAACAAACTAGACACTCTTTCCCTTTAAGCTCTATTCAAACTTTACACTCTTTTGATCTTATTCATTGTGATATTTGGGGACCTCATCGTATTGCTACTCACATAGGTGCACACTATTTTTTAACCATTGTTGATGACTATACTCGATTCACATGGATATTTTTTATGAAGTTCAAATATGAAACTCAAAGCTTGTTAAAATCCCTTATCACGTTCGTTAACACGCAATTTCAATGTCATATCAAATGTGTTCGAAGTGATAATGGTTCAGATTTTTATCCATGAAATCCTTTTTTCTCGATCTTGGAATTCTATTTCAAAGCTCTTGTCCATCCACACCACAACAGAACGGTGTTCTAGAATGCAAACATCTTCATCTTCTCAATGTTGGCTACGCTTTGCGATTTCAAGCTAACCTACCTCTAATTTTTTGGGGAGAAAGCTTGCTTACCACCACCTATCTTATCAACTGGTTGCCAACCCCATTATTGCATCACAAATCCCCATTTGAACTTTTGTACCACAAAACACCCAACTACACCAATTTACGAGTATTTGGTTGTCTTTGCTATGCCACTAATCTCCAGCCCATAGCCAAATTTGAACCCCGAGCTCGCCGCTGCATTTTTGTTGGTTATCCACTTGGTCAAAAGGCATATCGTGTCTATGACCTTGACACCCATCAATTTTTTTCCAATCGTGATGTCATTTTCCATGAAACTATCTTCCCTTTCTTCGTTTCCCAACCCGACACCCAATCCGCCCCTTTTCTCTCGTCACCACCTCTTCCATCAGATCTCAATCCCTTACCACCCTTGTCTTCCCAACCCATACCACCGTCAGTCACTCCACCTATCACCCTTGCCAACCCTCCTTCACCTATCACGCTACCTTCCGCTTCCATTCTCGACTCTTCGCCATCTCCACCTATACCGTCCTCCACACCATTCATCTCTCCCTCCTCATCACCTTCCAAATCACAACCTCATCTGGCTCTTTGACGCAGTGACAGAGTGTGCCAACCTTCTGTTCGTTTACGCGACTTCCACTGTGGACAAACTAGTACAAATCCTAGTGACGCGACTTCAGGCTTGTCAACTTCTTCACACTCAGGTACTCAATACCCTTTATCCCACTTTATTTCCTATGATTCTTTATCTCCGTCACATCATTGTTTTGTCAATGCCATCTCCAGTGCTCTTGAGCCCTCTACCTACTCTCAAGCTGTAACTGATCCTAAATGGTGTGAGGCCATGAATCACGAGCTCACTGCTCTTACACATCAGCAAACTTGGTCTTTAGTTCCTCTTCCCTCAGGTCATCGACCCATTGGTTGTAAATGGGTTTTTCGTATCAATTGCAACTCCGATGGTACAGTGGAACGCTACAAAGCCCGCCTTGTTGCCAAGGGCTTCACCCAACAAGAGGGCTTGGATTATCATGAGACTTTTGCTCCAGTGGCTCGGTTAACCATTGTTCGCTATCTCCTTGTGTTAGCTGCTGTCCGCAACTGGCCCTTATTTCAGATGGACGTTCATAACGCCTTTCTTCACGGCGACTTAAATGAAGAGATATATATGACTCCTCTGCTGGGTCTTTATCGATAGGGGGGAGCAACTTGTATGTCGACTTCATAAGTCATTCTATGAACTTAAGCAAGCACAGAGGAACTGGTTTGCAAAATTTTTAGAAGCCATCAACAAAGCTGGCTTTACACAGTCTCAATCGGACCACTCACTGTTTGTGCAAATAAAGTGTTCATCCATAACCGTGGTCCTCATTTACGTGGATGATATGATCATTACAGGAAATAATGCATAGGCTATTCAGGATCTGAAATTATTTCTTCATCAACAATTTCATCTCAAAGACCTGGGCTATCTCAAGTACTTTCTCGGCTTAGAAGTAGCCAGATCCAAAGCAGGCATTGTTATATCTCAACGTAAATACACGTTGGAAATCCTTGATGATGTTGGTTTTCTTGGAGCTCAACCAATTGATTTTCCTATGGAACAAAATTTGAAGCTCACAAATTATCAAGGTGATCTCTTAACTAATCCTGATTGTTACAGAAGATTAGTAGGTCGACTAATCTATCTTACTATTACAAGACCCGATATTACTTATTTTGTGAACATTTTTAGCCAATTTATTGTAACACCCCGGATCCGTGTTGTTCATTAAAGATATAACACGTCTCACAGAGGGTTAGGTAAGGATCCAAATAAAAGTGATCGCTGGATAATCACACAATTTATACCATATCAGAGTGCACAATCAAAATTTCCTATCTAAGAAGTCTATGGAATCTTCAAGTAGAATCAAATGGTTTCAATTTACTACCTTATTACATTTCTCACAAAATCAATTGAAACATAGTTTAAATCTAAAATTACCTACTAGTCTAAGGATTGTAGTAATAATCCTCCTCTCTATAGGTGTCAGTCAGATCTACCCCAGTAGGCGCCTCACCACGAAGATCTGAAAAACAAAACAACAACGAGGGATGAGATACGAATATCTCAGCAAGTAGTACATGCATGCAGAAATAGTTTAACACAGTTATAAACATGCTTCGATAAATAACCAACAATTAAACAACGAGATTTTCCGATAACACCACGAAAGGTCAATGTCATGCATATTGTTAAATTGATTAATTTACATGCCAAGTAGACACTCCACACCTCCATGTACACAGTTCTGGCCTACTCAGGGTATTGGACACTCTGAAATGACGGCCTACTCAGGGTATCGTCATCCAATGCCGGCCTACTCCGGGTATCGGCACTGACAACCAGGCCTACTCAGGGTATCTGGCTGCTCTACACTGGTCATGGCAACACACAAGACCATGCAATTATACCAGTAAACAAATACCATCACATTACTAAGCTTAACAAGGATCCAAGGGAAGCTAAACCCGAAACCGATTAATAACCATATAAACTCCGCATACAGTAAACTCACATTGATTTCAAACCTGTGTATCTCAATACACTCATTCACAAGTTGTTCCAACCAGAACATCAACTCACACAATTTAAAGGTTCCCAACCTCACAACCACACTCTCATACAATAAAATTTCTCTTACTCACACCAAACCATTCAATACTTTTCAGGCATTGGATATTGAACAAAACCGATTTATACAATTTCAAAAACAGGAAACAGATAAAGCATATACCCAAACTGGCTCATTTACTTATAGGATCATGAATAGCACAACCTACCTAAATTTCTTAAATTCTCCTTTCGAATAGTTTGCAATAATGTTCAGAATGTGATTCAATAGCCTCCAATTTGGTTTGAATCGAATATAGGATTTCTAACATCCTAAACTAGTCAATAAGTAAGTGCTTAAACCCTCAAGGTGTCCACTGTAACTGGTTTTTATCAATTCTCACCTTTCAGCAAAAGATCGGGGCTTGCGTTGACCTCTAGCGCTAAGCGCGAGGTCGGCGGTAAGAAATCTCTTAACAAATACCGGTCGCGCTTACTTCAAGATTACTAGGCGCGAGCTGAGCGCGCGATAGGCGTGAGACTCGCGCGAGATGGGCGGAAAGAAAATCAGTCCGTGCGAGCTCGGCGGATAGGGGACAAAGTCCCTTGCGTCGACTACCTGCAGTTGGCGCCAGATAGCGCCAATTCGGCGGATACTACCCTGGATTTCCGACTCTCTGTTATTTCCAGATCTACACCACTGGCCGAACTTTTTCTCTCTGTAACAATTTCTTTAGTCTCCTAATATCCCCAAAAGACCTTTAAAACACTTTTGAAATTAATCTAAACACATTTTTATTCATCTCATTCAGTCCTAAAGAAAACCCACACTCGGACTATCTCCTTCTAGAAAACATGACTATCTTATTCCAGAAAACATATGCATTCAGATTAAACTCACGAAACAATACGAAATCCAGTTTTAAAATGATGCTACTCACCTTATACGCTTCCAAGTCTTTGCAACAGCAACCCTCGTAAAGCAAACACCGACCAAAACTAACACCAACAGTCGATCTCCGCTCAAACTCCTTTGGTCGCGAGAGTTTATCCGAATACCCTCAATACGGAACACCTCGATCGGCAGGAAAACCCAGATTTCTTCTTCTCTCCCAGAACCCTATATCACCAGCCTCAATCGCCTTCAACACAATGTGTGCGCAAACGAAAAGAAACCCTATGAGTCTAAATACGCTAGGTATTTATACTTACCTTATATACACTTTGCCACTCGACGAGTTTTTTTAAAAACCTCTGATCTGGTGTGTGCTCGCCCACCGAAACTCCTACGTATATACAAAGCTCTTTAACTTTATTTCTCCACACAATTAATAACAAAAATAATTCTTAGAGAAAAAAAAATGTCGGGTTTCTACATTTATGCATGCTCCTCGAAAGCCTCATTGGGACGCAGCCCTTCGCATTGTTCGGTACTTGAAAAATCGTCTAGGTCTTGGATTACTATTCTCTTCAAGTAGTCCCTTGACATTAAAAGCATATTGTGATGCAAACTGGGCCAACTGTCCTATGACAAGGAGATCAACGTCAGGATATTGTGTGTTTATTGGAGATTCTTTAATCTCTTGGAAAACAAAGAAACAGAAAACTGTTTCCCAATCTTCATCAGAAGCTGAATACAGATCTATGGCTATTGCGACTTGTGAAATTACATGGCTCAGATACTTATTCAATGATTTACAAGTCTCTCTGGGACCTATTAAATTGTTTTGTGACAGTCAAGCAACTCTCCATATTACTGCAAATCTCGTATATCATGAGCACACCAAACATATAGAACTCGACTGTCATGTTGTGAGAGAAAAAATTCAGACGGGTCAAATTGTCACCAAGTTCGTTCCATCCACACTTCAACTAGCCGATATCTTCACCAAAGCTCAAGGAGGAATCATTTTTCAGACCTTAATGCGCAAGTTGAATATTCTTGACATATATGCTCCAACTTGAGGAGGGGTGTTACGAATTGAACTCCTATAGATCTCGTGATCTATATATTCCTTGATTCAAGGAATAACTATTGTTTCCTTGTACATTGTTGCCTTATACTAACCCTTAGATTGTGGATCTAGAATTCCACTTATAGATTGTATAACTTCTATTTAATGGTGTACATGTCTTTGTAAAGGAATACATTGAATATAGAGACACGTTTTCTTTCTCAAACTTTCTTCCTTTGCAGTTTATTACAAGAGAAAGAAAGGACATAAGCACTCATTATATGGGAGAGGATTTATAGATCTTTTACAATTGAAAGCTCATCTTGCGATCAAACCAAACTAACTAACATGATTGATTGCATACTGCTAGATTTGCTATTCTCTTGTATCGTCACTGTATTTAGGCTAATTTATAAAAGGCTTCTAGGCCTTCCAATTGATGGCATGAGATGGTGTTATTGTTCGTTTTGACAGACTAAATGATCAATCCCAAACAAACTAGCCCATAGACTTGGCATAATGCTTTATCTCCCTTTTCTAATATTGATTCCAATTGTTTTTATCCAAAATAATGAATCTTTCCAATTACAAGGGAGGTCAAGGACTGTTCATAAACTATATGTGAGAGAGAGACAGAATTATACAAATGATTGGCTATACATAATATAGTTACAAGGGAACTGGACTAGTGGATTCATGAACGGGTTACTCAGTCCTTGCTGGAGATTGCTTCTGGAAGTTTGAAGGTGGGATGTCTATTAGCACCATTCCTCAAGTACTCCCTCCATCTTCGAGCTGCTGCTGCAGCTCTGTTTGCTCTCTCTTTCACTTCTTCTCTTGCCACAGTGGTACGTAAGTTCTACCTTTCATTATTAGGAGTATAACATATATTCTTTTTGAAGGCATAACCATCCTGTCTCAAATCATTTGCTGAAACTTTCTTCAATTTTGTGAAAATCCAGCAACTATTATATCATGATGAAAGAGGTCCTCTTGTTCAAACAACATATTCTTTTTATTATATTTAATCGCAAGAGCTTTATCCCTTTTGTGTCTTTCAGGAATTCTCCCCTGTATCTAATAGCCTTGTTCAGTAATACATTTATGTTGAGAAAGATGAGATTAAAGTTTCAGTTTCTTCTTCTTTTTTGTTGTTGTTTGTGAGATAGCTTTTCCTGTTGCGATAATTTTTTTTCCCTTTCCAAAGCCATAAAGAAATTGAATCCTGAAGGTTTTGATGTCATCGTAGGCACAAATGTTACTTATATCCCTGAAGTTGTATCTCCCCTGCTTGCAACTGCGAAGGAGCTAATTTCGTCTAACCAAGGCATGAAAGAGGACCAGAAAGCAGCTTTAGTTCTTTGCCATGTTTTTTGTCGTGTAGATGAGTCATCCATACTCTCAGCTGCTTCTCACTTTGGTTTCAACTTTGTTGATAGATGGACTACAGGAATGCCAATCTCTTCATCTCAAGGAACCATCAGCTCTTGGTTTATGGAAAGCAATTCATATAGCTTGTAATTTTTTGTTTATTTTCTTTGTTAATATGAAGATGTTATTTGTATTGACATTGATTTGGAAGAATTGAGAAGCTTGTTTTGATTTGTTTGAATGTATTATTTTGTGGTGGTGGTTGGAGTTCTATTGGATTTATTGGTTAATTAATTATTACAGGTTCAAAAGAAGCTACAAAATGAGAGAATTTAAATCTATAGTGTCGTACATTTGTTCGTCGTTAAATAAAACTTATCACGGCATTCACAAGTGTGTCCCTAAATTAAGCAAATTGCGACGTTCATATGTGTGTCGCTAAAAAAAATAAATAGCGGCATTCATATGGGTGTTTCTGTACTACATTTACAGTGGCAAACATAGCGACACTCATAGAATGCCGCAAATGTTTAGCTTTGGCGACGAACGTAAAGAACGTCAGCAAATTATTTGCGACACAGCCTTTGGCGACAAAAGTAAGTTCGCCACAATGTTCGTTGTGAATAGCTATAAAGACATTCATTTTAGATTTTGCGGCATTCTTATGAACCTCGCAAAAAACCTACTTTTTTGTAGTGAACTAGGAAGAGCCCTTGGTGGTTGGATGGTTACATAGGAGTGGAGAACATGTCTATACTATTAGTAAATCCAAGTAAAGGGAATATTCCCTAGATTCTAGTCCTCTTATTATTATTTTTTTTAACCCAAAAGATTGTCCTCCACAACCAAAAGAATCCAAAACTATAACACCATATCCACCGGTCTTCTCACTTTCAAATTTAAAACCCATCCCTACTTCTATGCTATAGTTAATGGGTCGAGGACGTGCAGTATGCATGTACCACAATTAGTATATATATTGACAATGTCTGCTAGGTTCATGTTCATGAGGTAACAAGAGAGAAAACACATATTGATAATTTTGCCCCAATTAAATAAAGCTTATTACTTTTTCAATGTAAATAAGTGGGGCAAATATGTCATTTAATAATTTCTCAATTATGATTTTAATAGTCAAACCTTTAAAAGAGGAGACTGTTATTAGGTAATAAATTGATATTTTTGAAACCTTAAGGAAGTAAGTAGGCACCTAAAATTACAATTTGACTTTGTGGTTAAATAAAAGTACAAATGGAGAGTTGTGCACGTATACGTCTGTTCCATCCTCACCCTCTGGTCTCAGATGATGGAATACGCATGGGGCTGTTCAGAGTCTTCAGACGCTAACGAGTAACGACAACAGGAAATGAAATGACCCGCCTTATCTGAGCGTGTGTGTGTAACGTATACCGGTATACGTGAGGCCGAAGTTTATTACGTGAGGCAGACACAATGGGTTGATAGAGAATCCAAATAGCTCAATCACCACAAGTCTCTGTAACAGTACAGTAAGAGAATCCCTCAGGCAGTTAGACGTACTCTTCATTTATCTCCTGCATTTGTGCAGGAGGGTAAGGCCTAAGGCTTCCATAATATGAGAGAGAGGTCATGAGTAAAGTTGTTCTAAAAGAACTAATTTTCTTCGCTAGGGACCTTTTTGCCCTTAATTATAAAGAAGGGGTGCACGTGCAGTACTACTGCACGTGTGTAGGAAGGGATGGAGGGAAATAGTGGAGCAGTTACAAAACTGATTGTTGGTTTTTGAAAATTTTGAGATAGTTTTGACCGTTTTACCCTTTTATTAATAAATATTTTTAATAGTGTGTAAGGGCTATTTTGAAAAGTTGCATATTTTGTTTGGCACGCTTCCCAAGGGGCCACTTCTCATTATATATAGATATAGATATACCAGCTGGTTGCATATGGAGTATTGCACGTTTTTATGTAGAAAAAGATAGACGAAGAAGGAACACTTGCAAAATTAATTATCAAGTTTTAAAACATTGAGGCATTTTTTTTATTGTATCCTTTTATTAATGAATCTTCATGATGATGTGTAAGGGCCTTTTGTTGGAAATTCTCACATTTTGTTTGGCACGATTCCCAAGGGGACGTTCATTATATATAGTATAGATTAAGAACCTATTTCATATGCAACCATCAATGGCTATACTTTGCTCTCCATCTAACGAGATTGTCCCAAGAGAAGTCAGTCCTATATATTATGCTTACTATTGTAAACCACAAGGGGTCTTGAATAGTTTTTTTTTTTTTTTTTTTTGGTAGTGAGGGGTCTTGAATAGTTCCAACTGTATAATTAGGATTAAGAAATAAAATACCTCTATTTTATAAAGATTACATATAATAGTACTAATCTTTATAAAATCGGGTATATTTAGGATGGTACTAGGGAAAATTAAATGGCTAATTCCCTTAAAATGGCGGCCGACCCACACATGCAGGTTCTCAAATGATGGTTGGACTTGGTTTATCAATGTAACCCGTCTTCGGACCGATCCGGTGGCTCTGGTTCAATTTGGATCCAGTCCAGGGCTAGCCTAGCCCTTCCTAGTTCATGTGTACATGTTAGGGCTTAAATGATTAAAGTAGTCTATGGGTCAAGTTTGAATCGGGCTCATAAGCAAGCCCAATTAAGGTCTTGGCCCACATCTTAATTGGGCAGCCATGATGCCTTCTCATGGTCTGTAGCATGGCAACATAGAACAGTGGGTCAGACCAAAAACTGAACAGGCAAGATTACCATTTTACCCATATCTCCTTAGGGTTTTACAGGTGCTATTTTTCGCAGTTTTCATCATTTTTAGTCCCTTTTCAAATGAATCATTCTATCATTTTACCCCTCGGCCTCTTCTCTCATTTTTCAGCTCTATCCCTATTTTTGTTCTTTTCCACACTTAAAAGGTTTCTTTGCTTGGAAGACTTGGTACTTCAAAATCTCCTCCATTAAATTAATTATGATTTCAAAAAATCTTGGAGTTGGAGCTATCAATTTGATTAACCCTATGAAAACAAACCAAGATGTGATGGTGGTATTTGAACCAACTGACCCCACATTGCATTTCATTTATTCTTTCCATCTTAGAAAGGTGACCATAAGTTGACTAGCCAAGATCAAACTATAAGTCAAATATAAGTTGATAAGTTTATACACCAAATTTGAATTCTTGTTTGCACTGAATTTGGATTTCCCATTTTTCTTATTTAATTAAAAAACTTGGATTTATCATGATCTGACTCATATCCAGCATGCTTATACCATCATCATCAGGGTATCAAAATGTTGAATCTATCTCTTTATATCCTTTGTTTACCTTTTATATTTATTTTATGATAATAATTTTAAGCCAAAAGTTCTCTATTCTAAAGCAACAGCTTCATATGCTATTCTATTCTGATAAAATGTTTTTTTTTTTGTCATGAAAGAATGATTTGGCTAATCTAGACTATTTATTTGATAGTAGATTTCTAATAACTTTAGTTTCATGACATACAATACCTAATCGTATGTATACGTACTATCAATCTTCACATCTCATATATCCTTTATCCCTTTCACTTTAATACACATGTTAATCACGTATGATTAGTTGAATGTTAAATATTAAAATAAAATTAAATCTACATATACCTGAATCAATGGTAGACATCTTAACGTTGATCTCACTTGTAATCTAATTTGATTCTTCAGGCAATAGAATACACTTAGATTCTATAGGATATAGTTTCTCTTTCACTTCACCCTTGGCTTTTCATACATTGCATAAATGATGGATTTATACCTTTATATAGGGTAGAGAGGACTAGATCCTTATAACAATAACCACCCGCTTCAATTTCTCATGATCAAACACACCCTTTCGGATTCAAATTAACGACTCACATATCATATCAATAATTAAATATGGATTTACATCATGTGGGTCGTAAAATTTTCTAATATAGATACCATGTAACAACATTTTAACCGGCATGATATCTTTTGCTGACATTCACCGTTGCTATCTATGCATCCACCATGAGTTGCTCTCATGTGAAGCATCTTATTCAGGGTCGAGGCTTTTTAACAGAAAAATTTTTTTTTATGTATTCAGAAGCAAAAAATTGAAACAGTTGGATGCTCCATATGTCAGCATATGAATCAAGCTACATTAATAAGAACAATTAACAGCAGCAGACGATTCAAACCATTTTAACCAATATTAGGTCCCAAAAACTTAAAATGTGAGCTAGAAGTATTTTACAATATAACTAGGACGGTTGTACAAATATTAAATAGGCTTCCTGAGTAGTAGTTATCTGCCACAACATGGACGGTTGCTTGAGATAATGCCTTGTCATATTTTCTACAGTTTTGAAGATTTTGATGATGACACTACGAAAAAAAAATTTATTTTTATGACTATTGATGATGGTGATAGTCTCCCGTCTTCACATGAACAAAGGGAAATGGAGTTAGGTAGGAATGGGGTTGATTCATGTCTGTCCATCTAGCCTTCTAGAAGAAAGCAACATACATGTTTTTTAAATAAAACCCTCAAATTAGAAACCCTAGAATTGATTAGATTAGACATAGGTAGTTGTCTTTGGTGCCGTCATCCATCTACCAACCTTCAACCACCACACGCTCTCTCTCTCTCTCTCTCTCTCTATCTTTCTCTCTCATTCATCAGTGATGAGAGTAATGTTTTTTTTCCAATTCACTACCCAACAAGTCTTCTCCAACATTTGTACGCACCCCTGGCAGGTTGGTAGAGCTCTCTCTCTCTCTCTCTCTCTCTCTCTCTCTCTCTCTCTCTCTCTCTCTCTCTCTCTCTCTCTAAATGCATCTTTCGCTCCCACATACAATTATTGTTGTTGTTAGGGTTAGATGAAAAGGGGTAAAAGAGAACAAAAGCTAAGGACAAAACCAAACCAGCTCCCACATTCAAAGTGGGTACCCCATGAATGATCACAAGGGGGACCCACAAGAGAGTTATTGAATAGATGGTCATGATCATCTAATCAAGTAAAAGTGTACTTATGACTAATGAAATAATTGTAGGTTAATTTTGCTCTACTTTGGTAGGTCTTCTCTGTGATACAATTGAATGTGTCACTTGGGATCCTTCAACAACACAAGGGAGTTGTTTTTACATCTTCTGGCCCATATGGGTAACCCCCATCTAAGCTTTTTATTAATGGGGTCCCACAAATTGTGCTTATGTGGCCCAATAGATGCTTATTTGCAACCCCTTTATGAAAATTATCTACTTGTACATTTGTACCTTATCTACTCCTAAAAAAGTTAGAAGAGAGATTGAAAGGGAGACTGGATTACTGTTCAAGAGTACTTGAATGCAAACATGATGAGAAGGTAGGTAAGAAAGGGTAAGTAGTAGAAGGTTGCAAAGGTGTGGAAGCACTAAAAGCTGAAGTAGACTTTAGCAAGGGCTGGTCCATAAGAGATACCAACCATCTACCTGTACTCACGTGTACCATAATGGCAGCATGAACTATGAACATGGAACTTGTTTCTTTATCCTTGTGCTGTCCTTACAAACTTTGGGATAAGCATGAGCTAGCTTGGATTGATATGGGGGGTGGTGGTGTTTTGATTCTTTCTTTTTTCATTGCTTGGCTGGCCAATCCCATTAATGCAAGCAAACCATGTTGGAGTGGACATGATATTTCCTGACTCTGCCTAACTACCAAACTGTTTCTTCTCCTTTTTTTTTAATTAGAGATTTGGTAACCTACCAATAAAGATCTCACATGTTTCCTTATCTTTATTCTTCTTTCTTTTCTTTTCTTTTTTTTTCTTCTGATACAGAAATGCTCAAATTCCTTTGACAGGATTAAAAAGAGAGAGAGAGCTGAGGGGGGCAAGACCTCTCAAAACCAGCAAAGGTTAAAGTCTCCTATATTGCCCTAAACAATTCCTTTCCAAGAGTTTTTTTATTATTTATTTTTCTTTTGATTTAGGAGTGGAGAACCTACCAGTGATTTATCTAATAGTGAGGGCTATGATCTAACCAATGATCTAAAGTGCCTATGTGTAAAACAAAGGGAGTATTGGATTGTTTCACAGTGCATTATTTTAATATAATATGCTAGTGAAAAGGCAAAAAAAGAGAGAGAATTCTAATAAAAAATTCATTGAAGAAATTTTTGGCTTGGAGATGGTAAGATCTTTAAATTTGCCTTTTAGCACATTACCTAGATATGCACTTTTTGTTAATTGGGCCATGGCCTACCACTTAAAAGAGTCCCCCTCTCTCAAAACCCACAACAAAATTTCCCCCCTTTTTTTCTATAGAAAATGAGATCATAAGCCTAAAAGCCATTCAATTCAGCTCATCTTTAGTACCTTGATCTCTTCAGTGAAACCCACCAAATGGTGAATGTTGATACCTTTGAATTTTGGTGAGTGAAGATGTCTTTTAATTAAACTCAAAAATTTAACTTTTGGTTAGGATGGAAATGACTTTAGTGCCAAAGAATACCATGATACCTAAATTTGCAACTTAATAATTAAAAAAATTGGATTTCTTTGAATTCTTTTAAACCTTCCATAGATACACTTGAACCCACCCCCATTTTTTCTTTCTTTTTCTTTTTTTTTTTTTTATGGAAATCAAATTAAATATCCAAAAATACTGTAAATATAAACAGTTTAAAATCCCAAGAACTAAAATATATTCTTCTTTTCTTTCTTTCTTCACCCCTTTTTTTCCCCTGTTTTAATCATCATGGATTAGATGTGACATAAAGAACAGAACACTAAACAAAAATCTACAAATCCAACGGTCTGTAATATCTAAGCACACCATCTGCGTTCATCCCCATCGACATGGATTGACAATTACAAGCTTGGTTGCTCTGAAACCCTAATTGGCAACACAAACAGATAGTCTGAGTAACAATTGGTTCAGGCGTTGCAAACACCTGGTACGAAAACAACGGCTGTTGCTTCTGCTTCTGCTGCTGCTTCGATTCTGCCATGTTATCGGGAGTCTGTGATTGAAAGGGAAGACATATAGAGAGTTCAAGATCAAGTTCTTTATAATGTTTTTCTGGTTCTGGCTCCTGTCTCTGTTCTTCCTCTGTTGTTGTAACACTGTTGCAATTAGCTTCTTCCATCGATTCCCTCTCAATCTTTATCTGGGTATTGCCCCTGATGTTACTAAAATCAATACTTCTAATACTGTTACTCCGGGAGACAGTTTCCGGTGCCGGTGACGGCGAGGTTGTCACCGGCGAGGAATTGCTTGTGGGGTTGAGAGGACGGTGAGTTTGAGGGTCAAGGCCTCGACTGATGAGCTTTCTTTTTATGTGAGTGTTCCAGTAGTTTTTTATCTCATTGTCTGTTCTTCCCGGCAAGCGACCGGCGATCAGAGACCATCTGAGGAAACAACAGAGAAAAGAAGAAAAAAAATGATCAAAAATGTGTTGTATTGTTGTGGGATTGAATGAAATTGATGAAACAGCAAAACGATATTGTTAATTTCGTTTGATTACTCACTTATTCCCAAGTAAGCTGTGAAGTTTGATGATGAGTTCATCTTCTTCTTCAGTGAAATTTCCTCTCTTTAAATCAGGTCTGAGATAGTTTATCCATCTGAGTCTGCAACTCTTTCCACACCGGAGCAAACCTAAAAGGAATAGCAATAAAGGAGAAAGGAAGTCAGAAGAAATAAAAATTAGAGACACCCAGAAAGAATAAATAACCACATAAGAGTGGGTTTCAATCAGAAAAACAGAAAAAGAACAACACCCAGAAGGAAAAACCAGCGTTTGATTTAATTAAGATACTCATAAAGATAAAACCAAGTTAGAGTTGATTTAAAAGAAACCCAGGAAGCAATACGCATGATTTAGATGATTTAAGAAGATACCCACAAAGAAAGAACAGGGATTTAATGCAAAAGAAGCCCAGATAGAAATAACCATGATTGAGATGATTTGAATCAGGTCATCTTCGCTTACCAGCAGCTTTGGGAAGGGATCTCCAACAGCCCTCACCATGCGCTTTGATGTAATTGATGAGACGCTCATCTTCTTCTTTGGTCCACGCCCCTTTGTTGGTGTGAGCTTTCTCACAGCAAGGAGAACGCCCCATGTAGATGTATCAATGATTTTTCTTTTTCTCTTTCAGAGTTGCAGAGAGAGAACCAAATGCAAAGATAGAAAGCAAATGTAAAGAGAGTTTGATTGAAAGGAGTGGTAGGAAAGGGTAGGGAAGATGATTTATATGAGAGGGAAAAGGCAGCAAAGGAAGAGAGAGAGAGAGAGAGAGAGAGAGAGTGGCAATAGAGTGGATCCTTTTCTGAGGTGTATTTGACCGAGTTGGTGAGAAAGACGAGTGGTTACAAAAGAGAGAGAAGCTGGATTTGGTAGGTAGGTCTACTTTTACGTGGGGTTGTGATAAGGGTTTTCCACTTTTCCTTTCTTGTTTTTCTTGTCTTCTTCACTTCTATTTTCTTTTTTTTCTTTTTTTTTTATATATATCGAATAAAAAAAAAGATCTCTTCTATAATTATTGTTAATTTTTTTTGTGTGTGTGTTACCAACATGGACAATTTTCTAAGCCTCTTTTTACCTACTCTAAGCTTGATTAGGGTTTCTAGAAGGTCACCTGGGCATGGACCCATTATGGGTTGGAAGATGGGCATAAGGCCCCACACTTGGTTACCAATCTATTCATCAAGATCCTTTGGACCACCATGTGTTTTGCAATTCATTCAGACCGGACCGGTTGACCTCGATGCGGCTCAAATCGGGTTGGGTCAACCCTCTAATTAAATTCAAACCGGTTGGCTTGGTCAGAACACACCAATCCATTGACCAAGTTGAGATCTAGTCTGGGTTTTGAAACATTTGGATGCAAGATGCCATCAATAATATGTTTTCAAATTCAAATTAGGCATCGCCCTAATTAAACAAGATTATTTGATTTACGCTCTCTAATCGACCCAGGTCGATTTAACTGTCTATCTAACACTGGGTCACTCAAATTGACATTTCACAAACCGGTCCAGCATCAAGTCACGAGTCGACCGATTTGAACCAACATTTAAAACATCGAATCATCGCTTAATTTGCGATAATTAAAGTAAATGAGATGTTTAAGGTAATCAAGTCCAAATTGATTGATTTGGGAATAAAAGAAGAATCATTTCCATCCTCTTATCCTTGAGCATTGTTGCTTCTAGAAAGGATTGGAAAGGGGGAAAGAAGGGGAAAAGAAAGAATCTTTATGGTTTGGTGACCCACCTGGCTTGGTATACCTCCCTCACCTTGTGATGCAAGTGGGGTCATTCTTTTGTTAGCTTGTCCATGCTATTCTCATTCTCTTTTGGCTCTTGGGTTTTGAATTTGAGTCTATACTCTATCTATGATTCTTTTGGCAAGAATATTAATCTCATTTAGTTCAAAGGGAAAGATTTAGATTAGTGATGGGGTCCAAAGCATGTTAGGTTAAGGTTCAGCCACAAGAAAAAGCCAATTTGGTTGTTGAGAAACAACAAAAAAACTTACCTGTTACTTTGTCATCATCTTTGTTTGATGATAACTACTAGTGTACTCAAATCATTTTCTTGACAGGTTTTGTGACATTTAAACAGAAATTATTAGTAGGGTTTAGTGCTAATTAATGCTGACCGGGTTTACACCCATATGTCAGTTGTCAGAGACCATAGGTCTAAACAACTGTCAAACCGGTCCCATAAATTTGGGCTAATTCTAACAAACAAATAAGATAAGGTTCTCTTGACAACCGTTAGGTACAATCTGCCTCTAATGTTTTATATATAACCTAAAAACCTCAACTAAGCTCAATTAGTTACCGAATTAAGAAAACTCGGCGAGTTCGAGTCAACTCATATCAACTCGGTCACCAATATTAATTGGAGAATAAAATTAATGTAGTTATATTCTTTAGTCTAATGATTCTACCTGCCGTTCGATAGGAATTAAAACTATTGTTTCATGGGGTTTAATGAGATCTAATACATTAGTAATATGTTCAAGGGTTCTTCTATTCTAGAAGTCTTGATCAAAGCTATTTTGGCTACTTCCACATATTATAATTGAAAATTTTTTATTTAATAAATATTACAATCATAGTGTTTAACCAACTAATTCTCCATAAGTCCTAGGCTTTTTAGAACAATGATTAGGCACTTAACAGGTGATATTAGATTAGATATCACATTCTGAGTTCGAGTCATGGAGGGGGCGACCTACATATTGGATTAAAATGCCTTGGTATTATGTACGGGCATGGTGTTAAGTCATTGGGTCAATGTCGATAGAATGGGCCATCGTAGATGTCAGCTACAACAGTATGGCAAAATGTTACAATCCTAAATGTTAAGTACTTAATCAACCAAATCTCAGCACTTGTAACAATTGGGGTGTTAATTGGTTCGGTATAAACTGAAATCCAATTGAGCCAAACCAAATTTTTCAGTTTGATTTGGCTTAATTCTTAATTTTGTTTAGTTTATGGTTTGAAAAAGTACAAACCAAATTAGTTTGGTTTGGTTCATGGTTTAGGTGGTAGCGAAACCGAAAACCAAACTATATTATTATATATGTATAATTTTATATTACATATATATATACAAAAATTTTAAAACCTCTTATTACACTTTGTTGTCAAAACCTACTATTTTTCTTTGTAGAAATCTCTCTTGGAAAGGAGATTATTCGTATTGATGTTACATAATGGAAGGAGACAAGTTATTTTAATATATGTTATTGAATTTCTTTGTTAATGTAAGATTATGGAAATACCATTTTTATTTTCTAGTAAATAATACTGTTCACATTTGTATTCTAGTAAACAATATGGTTTAAACTTTAAAGATATTATAATTTTGGTTTTCGGTTCGATTTACGGTTTAATCACTTTATTTCAATTTGATTTTCAGTTTATAATTTTTAATTGAAATTCAGTTTGTTTCGGTTTTCTGTTTTGATCAACATAATTCGGTTTGATTTAAGTTTGGCATCAAAACCAAACCAACCAATTATACCCCTAGTAACAATAGTTAAGCACAAAGTTCGCTAGCTCATCCACCACTTTGTCAGCTTCTCTATATACATGCATCAGAGTAAAGAAATCAAAAAATAGGCTAAGATGTTTAGCCTCCTACATAAAATGTTATCAACATCTCAAAAAAATGCCTTTTGCACCTCAAAACAATGAAATGGGCATTCAAGCCTACTTAAGTCTAGGCATGTTAAATTATTAAGCCAAAACCAAACTTAATCCAACCGAATGCCCAACCTAACACAAAAATCTGTTGGCTCTGAATTGATGATGGCAACCAAAAACAGATTAATTTCTGCACGTGTTAAAATGTATCAATAGGCAAAATGCTGTTTTTAACATTAGCTGATTTTAAAACGTTTTGATCTGTCCAATTAAATAAGCCAGATGTCTTGTCACTAACAAAACTTTTAAAAAGGTTGTTCCAGAATAAAGTGCTCCTCTTCTGTATATTATCTTCATGAAAGCAAGTCACAAATCACAATCTTCCCCACCTTTATGTTGACCTGAAATGTCCCATGTGATTTAGTTGTTTTTTTTTTTTCTCTTTTGAGTCCTTCTAAGAGGGATTATTATTTGACAAAATTTAAATCATCTTGTTAACATGAAAAAGAATTATTTTCTTGGATTTTCTGAATTTTTTTATTTTTATTTTTATTTTTTGTTTTTATTTTTTTGCATAAGATACTTATCATTACCAACATTGCATGTGGGATGCTTTGAATTTTTGTATTGTTCTAATTATTATGCACTAGGAAAAAGGCATGCGTGATGCTAGTGGCCAAAAAATAGTTCAATAACTTTTTATGCTATAATACGTTTGAATATACATTCGAAACTACTTGATTAGTTCGTAGCAATGTTTAAAAACCCGAACAGGCCTAGTAACTCGGGAAGTTACCTATCCTTCTAACTCGGGACCCAGTTATTAGCTTGTTATTACAAAATTAATATTAATATTTTAAAATAAAAAAATATTAAAAAAGATTTAAAATTATGAATACTTTCAAAAATTATATATAAAAAATTAAAATAAAGATTGATCGTTTTTATATTAATTTATGAGTAAAAAATATAGGTTATAAGACTAAGATTTACAAAAAGTGCTTTAGATTTGAGTTCTTATCCTCCTTGATCTTATCCACAAACCAAGATAAGTGTTTTTTATTTTTAGGATTCTTGTTCATGATCCCTTACTTTTCACAAATCAAGAAGTTTACTTTTCCAAAAATAGGATTTAGATTTAAAGAAGTTTGCAGATTTGAGATTCTTTAAGAAAGAAACCACTCATAACAGGACCTTAACTTAAAGGAAACAAATTTGTTTAATGCCATAATTGTATAAAAACCTTGTTAGTCGGACAAGTTTAATAAAAACTCAGGCGAGTTTTCAGGTAACTCGTCCTTATAATTTGTTTAAAACCTCGTTAAACTTGCCCTAGTTTTAAGGGCGAGTTTACCAGAAGATCTATCCTTCCGAGTGACTCGGCCATGTATTCCGAGTAACCGGCGGATTTTAAAACATTGGTTTGTAGATAATTATCAAGTTAGATGAGTGTAAGCAACCAATTAGGAAATCAAAGTGAATAGAGAAAAAATAAAAAACATTTGGGGTCGCACATGTCAAGTCATAATTATCAAGATAAATATGTATAAGCACCTAACTAGGAGATAAAAGTGAATAGAATTAAAATGAAGGGCATTTTGGATGTCAATCAATAATCTATAGAATTCTCTTTATATAATAATATAGACTAATATTTGAATTTTTTTTTTCCTTACTATTACAATTCTTCTTCTTATGCTGTGTTTTTTTTCCTTCCATAACAAGACTTGGAAGGTCAACGCGTTTGCAAAGAACAGTTTAGCATTATTAATGTTGTGGTAATCAATCATCTGTTAAATTCAACTTAAAGAAGAGTAATTGCTTTGTTGTTGGGGAGTCAAAAAGAACAAAGCTGGTGAGCACTCAAAAAGTGGTCTTACAAGAATGAAATGAAAGAACACATGATGGCCAAAACCAGAATCGAAGTTAGGTCATTCCTTCCAATACTAATAACTGATGCCACCCGTTTTTAAAGGTAAAGCAAGCGTTTGGCGTGGCTTCTGATTACTTTCCCCCAATTGGCCATTTTGAAAAGCATTAAGAAGCAATTATTTTAGAAGCCAATTGCAGGCTAAGAAGGCTTTATGTGACATCAAAATTGCCTTTATCTTCTTTGATACTGATGTGGACAACAGACACTTTTCTAAATCGGACATCAATATTTTTTAAGGAAAAAAGGGGCATTCACAATTCACTTGAATTGGATTTCCCTTAGTCCTTTTTTTTTTCTATTTTTTATAATTTAATAGGAATTCTATTATGTCATTCTAGACTTAGCAAAAGTTTCTACACTAGCTGCTAACCAGATGCAACCCCTTTTATCTGGACTGTGGACCAACAACGCATATATCAAAAAAACAAACAATCAGAGAGTTAACTTAGGATATGATATTTGATAGAACGGGAAGAAGAAACAAGATTCATGTCCCTAACTCAACTATGGTAGGAACCGGCTTATGTTGATGATGATGATGTCCTATTATTAATGCATCATCTCAAAATCACTAAATCAATCTCCTTTTATCACCATGAGATGATATCCTATTGTTAATTCTTAATGCATGATCTCAAAATCACTAAATCAATACCTTTTCATCACCATGAGAGTTTGGTGATGCAGAGATCCATCCCCATTTGCCTTCATTTCTTGTTGCTCATGAAAGTGAAAGAAAAAAACAAGATTCTAAAAATATGAGAGGGGGAACCAAAAATCTTCCAAGTTAATATGCCTAGTTTGCATTCTTTTATGAATATATTTTGGAATGATAGTGGACAATATTATCTCTTTTAGGGTTAAATATTTACATTAACATTATCATAAAATCATCTAAATATAGCTCAAAACACAAGGTTTATGAATGCAAAGTGTTTAAAGCTTCTCCAAACCTTACCATTGTTTCTTCAAGCCCATACCTTTTGATAAACCTGTAATACCTACTTCTCTCAAACCCCAAAAATGATGAGCTTTTTGGTTTTTTACAGCTGGTACTACCAACTTGTAAAAGGAAACCCACCAACCCATGAGAACAATAAAATAAACAAAATGTTGTTATCTGTCATTTTCATGCCTAACTTCTCTCCTCATGTGTTGCAGACCTACTTATTTTGTGTGGTCTACTGAATACTACAAAAGGACTGTACCTGACAGATATGTGAAACCATACTCAACAGACTCTTAAGCCTTGTCAATGTACAAGTGAGTTTAGGTTTAATATAGCCTCTCACTCTATGATCATCTAGACTGAATGATTACAATTATTGTTTCTATAAACAGAACGCTTCAAAAGGTCTTGCTACTACAATGACTTAAAAACATAAAGACAAACAGAAAATGTAAAAACACAGAGCCAAGGCAACTGCATCACATAGTTGAGTTGAAATAGAATTTATTGGACAATCAACCCCATCAATGTTCAGCTTTAGTCAATTTTTTCAACAAAAAAGAAATTTTGTAGAGATTGATTTTGTAAATCTCTATTATCATAATAAATATAATTAGCCCTTTGCAGAAGACCTTGATTTTATTCATATTTTTCCAGAGAAGTCATTGCACTAATCTGATTGTAGAACAACTAATTAAGGATAATTAGTCTTGTAAAATTAAGACAATAGATAATAGAGGTCATATATCCTAAATCATCTCTCTTTAAATGCCTTTCTTTTGAAGAAAAAGATTTTTCAATCTAAGAAAAAGCTAATGACTTAGAATTTATAAATTGGTATCTAGCACAAGTGGATTCACAAGAAAATTATCATTAACATCACTTTAATGAGATTCATTTTCATTAATTACTATGAGATTAACATTATCCATCTTTAGTTTATACTGAATACAAAGGTATCATAGAGAGTAATAATACAACCATCTGCATATAAAAAGATCCTCTATTATCATAACTCCAATGAATTAAGTCATACTTACTAAGAAAGAAATTGACTATACATGATAAACATTGGCTGTACATGACACAGAAAAAGTCTTATTGGTTCAGTAGAAGAAAAAGCTCCCCTCTTAACCTCCGCCTCAATATAATTTAAGAGCTATGATTGAAGACTAAAAATCGCAATTATTTAGAGCAGTGAAGTTGTCAAAAGCACTTCTGTAGATCCCAGAGAGATCAGAAAATAAAAGAAGCAAACAGAAATTTGGAATCACTTTTCCAATCACTTAAATGAGACCTATACAGATTGGGTATACGATGAATGCCATGTTAACTTTCCAGAAAATTAACAGGGACAAGGACCTCCTGAAGCAACTACAGAAGGAAAAAAGTCAACGTTAATGCAGTTTCACACTTCAATGCAGAGGGATGCTGATCAATGCAGAAGTTTAAACTCATGCTACCAATCTCCAGATTCTAATCTCTATGAATAACTCATCAATACAATTAGGCAAACATGATTTATATAACAAATACAGGAAAAGGTTATATGACCCTTAAAACTTGCTAAGAAGTAACTTCTCTTTTTTGTACACTTTGATCACATATCCTAAACTTTAGAAACAATCATTCACAAGCTATCTAATATATTTTCCAAGAAAGAAAAGAGAAGCATGTAATATTCTAGTTTAACTCGAGACCATGCATCAAAGAAAAGTGATCACACGGAAAAAGTAATTACATGGACATCATGAACACCCTTTATTATTATTTAGAAAATGAAGTGATTATGGCACAAAGGGGGCATACATACAGAGCACGACATATGACAAATCTTAGTCCTCATCTTCTGTCTCTTCATCATCCTCGTTCTCTGCATATCTCCATCCATTGTCCTCAACATTTTCACAATCCTCTTCTGTTTCCTCGCTATCTTCTTCCTCATACAAGTCTTTGCTAGTCCACTGTTTTTTCATAATGTTCAAAGTAGCAGGAGCCACACTAGAGCCTTTACGCTGCGCAATTTTTGAAGGTGGCATCTTGGAGACTGGCTTGGGCTTGCCTCTTTTGGCATTCTTCACATTTCCACTTTTTCCAGCATAAGCATCTTGGTCACTGGCTTCATCCATCTCATTATCAACGTCAGGGGCATGTTTCCCATTCTCTTCTGAGTTATGACCAGGATGCTCTCTTCTTAGATGTAGGTTTAGCTTATATTCATGAATGTAGGCTTTCTCACACCCTTCGTAAGGACAGGAGTAAGGGCGATCAGAGGATGCCGAACCATAAACAACTGCAGAAGGCTTTGCAGTAGTGGGTAGCTTATCCAAAGGTGGAGTATTTTTCATGACATCCATGGACATGTTCTGGGAAGTATTGGAGAAACATATTATATAAATCATATTATCAATCTCTGTAATCAAGAAAATTGTAAAAATAAAAAATAAACACAGAGAGGAGAAAACAATTTTATGCACCAGAAAATCTCCACTGCAAAATGGAAGTCTCGTCGATTGAAACCAACATTCTTGAGATTTCAACCTTTAAATCCTCTTTCTTATTGGTCGTCTTAATCTGTATATGCTTTACTGACATGAAAAAATGACCTGTACTCTATCTTTATATAAAGAGTAGAATGACATACTCTGGTATATGATTGATGTCACCTAAATTCAGTAAAGATTTCATTTTGTAATCAGTTAGAGGCTGTTTGGTGTAATTTTTCAAAGTTAACTTTTAACTTTTCAAATTAGAATTTTTTTACTTTGATATTTTGTTTTTACTTTGAAAAGTTATATCAAACAGCCTCTTAAATTTCGATACGTTTTACATGGATAGTGAAGATTTTATTAAGGGAGAGCAAATATGTCAAAAGGAATCTCCTAGAGTAGGCTAGACCCCAAGAAAAAGACAGAAGACAAGAAATACACGTTAACCACCGTGTCAGATGTAAATATTGTATGCAAGGAGTCCAATGATAAATATAGGTGCACAAATTGTGATAGACAATTTTACATCGCACAGGAAGAAAATTATGATCACAAATAGTGATTTGAGATGAAAAATAAGATAAAATAAAATAACATTGTCACTGATAAGAAACAGGTTTTAGCACCAACCTTTTCATGGTGTGTCTTTATGTGAGTTTTTAACTTGTATTCATGAGCATATCTCTTTCCACAATCCACATAAGGGCAGATATGATAGTTCTCCTGGGAATGAGTACGCATATGTGCCCTAAGATTGAAGTCCAATGAGAATGCCTGCATTTTCCATACCTCGCAACTCATTATGCAAAGAACACAATTTTTAAGAAGAAAGCTAGAACAAAGGCAGATCTCAAAATAATCATAGAAATCCTTCAAATAATATGAATAGATAGATGGGATATAAACAGATAGTAGTTAGATATCTTTCATTGAGTCTGGACACAAGAAACAAATAAGAATCAACAACTCATGTGTCCATACTATCCAGCATAAATCTTAACCGGGTATCCTGTCATATTCCAACTTTCCAGCAATTATTGAAACATTTGTGTGTGTGGATATATATATATGTATATATGTATGTATATTCTCTTTCACTTTAGAATCTAAAAGGCATAAAATTGTTAAGGACTATCTTATGTCCGGACTCAGTTTACTCCCCCACCAATGTCAGTCTTATGACTTGACACTGGATATTTTTACTGTCCGTAATCTCTCAAAACATCGAGCAATTCATATTTAATTCAAGTTGCAGGAGGAATCTAAAGCATATGCTTCATATAGATTGCCCTACACATTACTCTATGTTGCAACTTACATTTTCGTTATGCTTCATATGGATTGCCCTACACATTACTCTATGTTGCAACTTACATTTTCGTTGTAATATCTTGCCCCAAAAAATAAAAAAACAAGAATTCTCCCCAATGTCAAGATGTTTTAATACAAAGAGAGCTGTGAACAATAACAAATAATTCAAATGCGCAGGAAATTAGGTACTCGGAAAGGATTGACCATAAAATATACCCTGGCACTAGAACCTAAGAACTAGTAAAACGAAGCACTGCCAAATTATATTAAAAACTTCAAAGCAAAATGAGTTGTAGCATGTATACATTCACACCTTACCACAGCCTTCATGAGGACATACGAAATGCCTCTCCCCTGTATGAATAAGAAAGTGCCTTTTCAGCTTGGAACTATCTAAGAACCTCTGCAACAAAAACACAAAGCAATTAGTTGTGCTGCAAGAGCCTGAAAGAACATAAAAAGATAAAAGGAACATTACACATTTTGCAGCTATTGATTTTCCTTTTTGGAGTCAAAGCATGGGAGTCCGTGGGTAAATAATAATACTAAATGACAGGTTTCAAGACTATGTAACAGATTTAACCCTCCATGACTTTATCAATTTAGGAAGAAGACAGCTATTACATGTTTGGAAGCAAAATTAAAGAAGATTCTGGAAGCATGGCTTGAATAAAAGAAAAAGAAAAATAATAAAACTTAGAAACCAAAACGATGAATAACTAGTGTAGCACCTAGGGCCAAGCTTGACAAGAACAAGTCTGAGCCAACCTGACTTTTAGGTTGGATTAAGCTGGTAGTCAACTTTCCAGAAAGGACAGATAAAAAAATTAACACCCGAACCAAGGTAAAACTACATTAGGTTGAGTTCTCAGTGAAATTGAGTCCCACCACATATCCATGTGCATAAACAAGGTGCAGACTATGCATAGGTTGAGTTCATGCAAATGAATAAACATAATCATTCATATATACATACCAATATGTAAATACATACAATGGGTGTGTGATTGTTAAGCTTGATAAATTCTTAACACATCTACTAGTCTGGTGATTAGGACCTTGACGCAAATTCAAGATTTGGAAGGGGGAATATTCCTTGTTGAAAATTTTACATTTTCCTTTATTTGCATAATTTTCCCAATTTTTCACCAGCTGACCACTATATACAAGATGATAACTCGTTACATTAAACCAATAGCCATCTAACTTAATTCTTGTGATAGTTGGACTATCACTCAAATCTTAGGACCATTGACCACGAAAACTTCCTCATGGTCACAGTTGAAGATCTGATCTTTAGATTTCATTGGATCAACGTAACATTTGTTTTCTGCCATACAGGGATGAAAAGTGACGCTACTTAAGGAGCATTAGCTAATGAATGGTATTACAGATGTCTTACCTTCCCACATCCGTCATAATGACAAACATACTGTCTCTCTCCATGGATGTGAGAATGCTTCCTCAAAGCCCCAGCATCAAAGAATGTCTTCCCACAGCCCTCATAGCTGCAAAGGAAAAGAACTTCAGTGGTTGGTTCAGGTTCAGGCTCAGCTGGCTCTGGGTCTTTAGATTTCTCTTTCAAACCCTTCAATGAGTCCTCTAAACAAAATGGAAAAAGGCAAAACATCAGACTCTATTGTGCACCAGCAGATGACAGAAAACAACCAATGCAAGATCTGTCAAACTAACTTCCCAAACATCCCTTGTACAGAAGGAAGTTAAGAGAAAAAAAAGGGGGATTTGAACAGTTCAATGTAGGACCCTTTTTTTTTTTAAATCCAATCAAACAACCACTGCAGGTGACCTATGTTCCATTTCAATTTTTCCTTCTGTCCATTTAACCTAATATTCTGATTAGCACAAAACTAAGGTAGCAAGAATCTGAGGAACTAGTAATCTTTATATCAACAATATATAATGTAACCCTTACAATGAAAAATCTTTCAATGGTGAAAAATGAGGACAAGAGACTGAACAGCTTGAGGGTTACCACGTGCCATTAGGCTTTCTGATGGATAAAAGTTGAATTCTTAACTTATGAGCCTAAAATCCAGTACAACTTGTTTTTCTGTATCCCATGAAACACAAAATGAAGCCAGGGAAATCAATAGAAGAAACCTAACTTCAAATTTCTCATATTAGTTCTATCAGAGGTAATAGCAACATGCATAACATGCCTTACTAGCTATATAGAGAGAGAGAGATTCTCCCACTGTGATCAATCAGTAGGATGCTCAAACTTCAAAAAACAAACTTTAACTGGAAAATAACGATGAAAGAGATGCTCAAGTTAAAGAGTCACTTTGAAAAGAAATTTGAACATTAATGGTACACTCCACATGATATACCATCAATAATATTAAGTTTACTGCATTCTTAACATATCGGATAAGAGGATTCATGCACCATGTGTTGGCCCACAACTGATGCTGCCGATGAAATTAAATGGCAAATGCACAGAAGCCATTTAGTTGTATGACAGGACGGGTAAAAAATACAGAAACAAGTACAAAGACTTTATAATTAAACTTTTAATGCAGGAAATACCATGTGAGAAATTACATATAAAGATTAAATATAATTCTGACAGAGGCTGATGAAACCTATGTAACCCACAATAGACATTTTAACCACATAAATTGCATTACTCAATATATACCTTATGATGGAATATATTCAAAGCGGCATGTCCTTGTTGGCAACTTTAATAAGTGCTTCATAATATATGATGGAGTCAGTGACAGTAATTCACATATATGATACACAAACTCACATATGCATGTACCTAACTACCTACCATAAATGCATATATATATATATAGACACACACACACACACGTGACAATATAATTCATGTTTCACGTTCCATAAGATTACAGTAAACAAGGAACAGAGTCAGAGGCTTTCAGTGCAGGACACACCTCACCACTACACAGTCCTACGTCATGAGCTCTCTAAATTCTATAACTCAAATCAGCATTCCATCCGTGTCCCACTCTTAGGACTGGAAATTCTGTAGATTGTGCATGTTAGCATATCAACCCTCCTATCAATCAATAATGGCAGCTCAAGCCCAAGGCAGTCATTACCCAGGTTTAGACTTCAGATGCACTTATGGAACTAGTCATAAATTGGTGGAAAAGCTGGACTACACTATTTTAGTCACAGTTTTAAGTATTAACCAGGCCTCACCTAGACCAACTGGTCCATACTAGTAACAAAGGGAACCATTCCCGTCCTAGGGGTTGGTTCAATACAACTTCTTTTTTTTCCTTTTTTCTTCAATACAAATAATTCTTAAGAAACACAGTGCCATCTATAACCTACAAGATTGGCCAACACTACCAGTCTAGAACCGGTATGGCCATTAATGGGATATTTCCCAACCTTATCAATGAATATAGGGTGTTCGATGTGAGTTGTATGATATCAGATTGGAAAAACTTATGGGGATCTGAGTAAAATGTTTACAATGCAACATGAATTGAAACAATGTCAGATCTGCTTTCCAGACACCATTTTCATAAGATCTGGGGCTTTATTCCAATTTTTATTTCAACGACTAATGACGGTTATATTAAAGGGTAAAAGAAGTAATATAAAGCTAAGTTATGAGCAACCTAAACAAAAGCAGCCAAAAACTACAACCCTGAACAAGAATGAAAACAACATATGAACAGAGTGAATATCGAGCATCTCATTCTGTAGTATCCCAATGAAAATCTTATCACTTCTAGCACCCCTTTTCATTAGCCCCTTTTATATATTGTCTGCAATCTCACCAAATGATTAAACAAGATGTTTATGACAGTAGCCAAAAACACATCAAATCACACAGAAAAGGCAAATCTCCAAGAACACTGAAGTGAGACAAGTAACCCAAGCATTAATCATCACTTTTACTACTCTTTGAGCTTCTACTCATGATTTGTTATTTAGTTCAAGTTCAAGTTATTTCCTCATATCTTTACACAAACAAATCCAGAAAGAAAACCTTGTCGTTCTATCTATTTTCTTCAATGGATTGTCCACAGCACGTAAAGCTTACCTGTCACCCATTTATAAAGAAAGCACTTCCCACCACTTGCAACAACATCTTGAGGTACCCTAAGAGATAAAAGTAAGAAATTAGCAAGATCCAGAAAATGGAACCTATAATCCAGGACAATAAAATGCTAAAGGATAAACCAGGACAGGAACAAAGCAGTTAATAATCAAAAGAATTTCTCAGTAATGCTAAAGCAAATGAATGTGGAAGTCAAAAAGTGCAAAATGTTAATTGGTAAATCGGTACATACATCCTACTTGACAGAAACCAAATTTGGAGATAACAACATAAAATTTTGGGGTTGCGTAGACAAGATAGTGGATATTTTTAATACAGTAATTTTCACTTGGTTTCTATTATAGAGATACAAATTTTCCCTTTAGGATGATCTTCAAGGTACCAGATGCCATATGGTACAAAGAAGTAAACTGCTGAATTCATGGCAGTACAATGGGTACTAGTATGAGGGCTTAACTAGAGGTTTGGCTGTGAACAGTGTTCAGGATGCAATAGGCGCTAGAATACCAATACCAGTAAACTTTGTCAAGCTCAATTTTGATGGGTGTTCTTTAGAAAACCAAATGAGGCCGAGGTGGGTTGTGAAGTCAGGAATTACCACATGACAATAAAAAGAACACAAGGTATCTTCACCTTTGGTCGGGAGCAGAAGACATTGCAATGAACAGATAGAGATCGAATCGATATTGAAGATGGGCCTTGACTTCTCTTAATAATTCCAGAAGATTATATGATAAACTTCAGAAACATTAATATCAGAACTTTGTTGTACAAAGTTATTTCTAGTCACCCTCGGAAGAATATTCTAATATGCACAAAATGTTCAAGTCCCAAAAGTACTAGAAATTAAAGAAACAATTGCTGCATTTTCTCTTTACAGTGCCCACAATCAGATGGTTTCCCCATCATTCTTTCACAATTTCCTGGCAGACCATTATGACAGACATACATAAGATTTCTTAGTATCTGTGCTTTTAAGAATTTGATAATTATTTTTTAGAAGTTTTGGCTATTACTTCTATGCAATTTTCTATTCAAAGTTATTGACAATCATTGTTTTTACTTTTCAAAACTTGGTCATATTTCCCAGAAACTCTTCCATTTCTAAAAGCACTTGAGTTCCCCTTACATCAGTACTTCTGTTGTTATGAAAATTTTGCTTTCTAATTTCTTTGCAAGATTTATTACAGATGCACAAACTTTCCATTGAAATGCATCACTCTAAAATTATGACATTCCTGCAAAATTGACACTAAAAACATTAATTACAAAGACCATTAGGTCAGGTTGCATCATTGCCAATATATATTTATATCTAAATACAAGAAGACAATGGCATTGGGACCCAGAAGTTTATGAGATCTTAAGTTTTGATATCATAGTCATCTCCCACAATCACCAGAATTGCATGATTTTTCCAAATATAGTTCAGCTACAACTACTCAACCAGATTACACAGAAGATCAATAAATTTCCACCAATCACCACAACCCAAAAATTGAATTTCTTTTCCTGTAAAAACAATTTTAACTGGACACCATCGAGCAGTGCGAGAAAATATGAAAAAATCCAAGTTCACCAAGAACTCATATTAGACATAATGAAAGGAATCAATCAAAATTATCGGTTTTCTATCCAAGAACAAATACCAACAGGAGACCGAAACTGGATTACTTTATTGAATTACGACGAATAATCAGGGTAAAAATTGTGAATTCTAGAGGGGAAAAATAGCAATCGTGAGAACAAGAAAAGGAGGGGGTGGGGGCGGGGAAAGGTTTTACCATTCCATAAACCACTTGACGGCAGGTGCCTTGAATTACATATGATGAGATGAATGATACAATTTTATCAGTTTTCTATCCAAACAAATACCAATAGGAAACCAAAACTGGATTAATTTAAAGAATTACTACGAATAATCACCGAAAAAATTTTGAAATCTAGAGTAGATAAATCGAAATCCTTTAGAAAAAAAAAAACAAAGATTTTACCATTCCTTAAGCCATCTGACGGCAGGTGCCTTAGATTTCGGAATGGAGCGTCTCTCAAACAGGTTATGGTTCGTCTGAAGCTCCATCTGTTTGTTGATTCCACCGAACGAATGGATTAAAGCACAGATGTCACGTTTAAGGAGTTCTGGTTACGGCATTGCGAAGTTCCGGGGACTGAAATTAGGGTTAGGGTTGAGAGAGAGATAAAGAGTTGAGGGTTGATTGGAGGATTATGCGCGAGTTCGATTGCCGTAGCAGTAATGGACAGTACTTCCTTTCCTGCGAGAATTTCGATTGTCGTCGCAGGATTCTGGAAGCAATGGTTTACAAACCGGGACCGTCATTGAACCGGCGAAAATACATCCGGTTCGACCAATTCAACCAATAGTGTTAAACCGAAAGAACCGTTCTATATTCTATATCAATATTTATAATTCTATAATATATCTATATCTATACTGTATACAAAAATAGGAAGAGAAGCAGCTCTCTTGGGAAGTGTGCAAGAAATTAATAACTTTTTTCCCAAAATACCCATTAAATTTCTTATAAACATGTATTATGTAGGGAGTATATTTGTTTTTTACGCTCTTACCTATTTTGAACTCCATTTTTTTTCTATAAAATGATCTTTAATTAGTAATTTCTAATCTCTTAATTAATTATTTATATCTAATTTTTTAATCATCTACTTGCAGTACTTCACGTGTCATCAGCTAGTCTTGTAAGACCCTGATTTTTGTGAGTTATTTATTTATTATTTAGTTATTTATTTTGATGTATAAACTGTGTTTATCAGGTTATTTTGTGGTTTGAGGACTTAGCCCATACTCGTATGTACAGGCGTTATATAGCCATTTTTCTGAAAAATTATATTATGATTAGTATTAAAATATATATATAGATATAGCTTGGGCACTTGTTAACTTCAGTGGTCGGAACATGTAGGATGTTTTCAGTGGGCCGGCGTGCATGGGATCAAGGAAATGGGAGAAGGATCGAGCGGCGTATGTATCAAGGTAAATATACTAAAAATGGTAAGTAGGGTTTTGGGGTTTATGAGAATAGGCTTATCATACTTACGGAAACATTATTTGTTAGTCTGATACTTGGAGCTCGGGAGAATCGACTGGAGTGGCGACTAGGGTTCTGTGCTTGTGAAGAACAAGTATCGCGAGGGGTAAGAGAAGGGCTTCGGAGTTGAAGTTTAGTGGGTTCTTTCTCCCTGTTCGAGACGAATTGGTTGGGTAGTTTCTGGGTTCGCGTGCGTGGCCGAAGTGGTGATCGGCCGAGGTTTTGGTATTCTGGAATAAGCAATTTCAGGTGAGTAGCACTGATTTACAACTGGGTTTTGTATTTGATGTTTTCGTGAGCTTATTCTGATGCATGGTTTGTATATTAAGTGATAGTATGAGTTTTTGGTTTTTCTGGTTTTCGGGAAATGACATGAACAGAGTCTCCGGACTGAATTTTATCTTTAAAAATAAAAGTGTTTAGATTAATTCCAAATATGGTTGGAAAGTCTTCTGGGAGTATTAGGAGTGTAGTAGAACAATTACAGAGGTAAACAAACCGGCCAGTCTTGTAGATCTTGGAATAACAGAGAAACAAAAATCACAAGGGGTATCCGCCCACCTCACGCTCACCGGCGCTCACCTCAGAGGTAGGCGCCCCGTTAAACACGACCCACCGCCGAGCTCGCGCCCGGCTGGCGCTCAGCTCGCGCTCAGCAGAAAACTATGCGCTCATCTCGCGCGAATCTCGCGCCCACCTCACGCCCATCTCGCGCTCAGCTCACGCTCACCTAGCGTCGAGTGAGCGGTAGGTCGATTTTACCCCAATTCTTCACCGCCGACCGGCGCTCACCTCGCGCCCACCTCAGGAAGTGAGCGGCAGACCCTATTTTGCTTACTGAATTGGAGATTTGATTTAACTAAGGGTATTTGGGTTACTTGAGGATTAAACCACTTCACTATTCACTTATTTGGGAACCCTGGGAATCTATTTTGCCTAGGAAACTATTAGAGGAAATTTAGTGAACTTCTTAAAAGCTTTCAAGTTGAGTTTAGGTTGTTCATGAATGTTATGCCGGATACCAAACCACTAAGAGTTACTAATTACATTTCCTCTGTTTTATACACTGTTTTGATTGAGGAGTTATTCTATTCTGGTTTCACTGGTTTGGAAACTTTAAATGTATTGTAAAGATTTCCTTGGTATGAATGAATTGAGTTTTACTTTCATATGAATTGTGTTACGGAAATGAGAAAATACTGAATGTACTTGAGGTACTGCTTGGTCCAGAGGGACAGGTGATGAATTGTGATGAGTTTTACATGATATGAAATGAATGGTTTTTCTTTGATATTGGTATTGAGATTATGCGATGTTTTACTGTTTTGGTCTAGCTTGTCCTGGATCCAGATGTTTAAGCTTAGTAATGTGATGTTATTGTTGGTTGTTGGAATTGCATGGCCTTGTGTGTTGCCACGACCGGTGTAGAGCAGCCAAAAACCCTGAGTAGGCCTGGTTTTCAATGCAGAAACCCGGGGAGTAGGCCTGCATTGGATAACGAAACCCTGAGTAGGCCGGAACTGTGTACATGGAGGTGTGGAGTGTCTACTTGGCATGTTTAATTTATCAACTAAACGATAGTCCTGACATTGACCAATCGATGTGTTACCGTACTTAACTGAGATGTGATTTGTTTGATTGAACTAGTCTTGAATTTCGATTTGAGAATTGATGTTGATTGTTTAACCGTATTCAACGTTTTGTCAATGCATAGTTTAAATTGCGATCAACTATTTCTGCATGCATGTGCTACTCGCTGAGATATTCGTATCTCACTCCGTTGTTTGTCTTGTTTGTTTTTCAGATACTCGTGGTGAGGCGATTTCTGGGGTAGATCCTGCTGAGGCTTATAGGGAGGAGGATTACTATTACCTTCCTTAGACTTGTAGGTTATCTGTTCTGAACTTGAGAACTTTGAATAAATTGAGATGTATTAAAGTTTAATTGGGGTTGAACCATACGATTCTAGTTCAGTTTAAATGTCACAATTTTGCATAAATGGAAATGTGCACTCTGTCAGGTTATAGTTATATGATTATCCAGCGATCATAAATTGATTAACGATCCTTGCCTAACCTCCGTGAGACGTGTTATATCTTTATTGAACAACACGGATCCGGGGCGTTACAAGTCTATATCTATATTGTTAATAATGAGAAGAGGCCCCTTGGGAAGCATGCCTAACAAAACACGCAGCTTTCCAAAACAGCCCTTACACATTATTGAAAAGATTTATTAATAAAAGGGTATAACGATCAAAATTGCCTCAACTTTTCCAAAAACTAACTATTAGTTTTGCAATTGTTCCCTCCTACATTATCTCCCTCTATTCCTTCTTACACACGTGTAGTATTGCACGTGCACCCCTTCTAGTATTTATAATGGGAAGCGGTCCAAGAGTGTGCCAAAAACATAAGTTTATTTCCCAAAACACTCTTATAAGACCCTATTATTGTATATTATATTGCATGTATGCATTTAAAACCTTACACTTACAAGTCGTTTGTGGGTAGTCATCTAGGGATGGTAGTTATTCAAGGGGTATGGAAGTCTTTAAAAGTTTTCAAATTGCATTTTTTTAGCAAACCAAAATGTCAAGCCAAAATTTTTAGATTCACTATATATAAAAATTTTTCAAATCTTTATATTTATATAGGTTACATTTTGATAGCAGGAAAATGCAGATGGTCACAAGAAATTGTGTGAGGCTCACATTGTTTCACATTGTTTATCTCACGATAAATATTTTTTTACTAAACCTTGTCTTATAGGATCTAAAGGGAAATTCAATATGTAATGTCACAAGACCATGATCATCATCACTGCCACCACACCAATACTACCACCAAAACCACTATTTCAACCACCTTTATTATTACCGCCACCACTACGTACCACCACTACCATCACTATCAGCACCACCATTACCACCCTGCTACAACCACTTTCAACACCACTACATTACCTATACTATCATTGTCACGCCTTGAAAAATTTATACTTATATTGTCCTTATAATTATAATAACTAATAAATATTAAGGGTAATGGGGTAATAGGGATCTAGGATGTAACTGCTATTTCCACGCACCCCAATGTAAAAACCAAAGCACTACCTAACTCTCATGTGCTCGATATATAATACATCCGAATAATTAAAAATTCCAAAAAAAAAACACACACACAATTTAAATGCCAAGATCTTGCACATTTAGACATCTAAATCCAATATGTATTAATTAAATAACATTAGAGTACGCAAGAGAAATAAACATTAGACTAATAATAACTCCATTAATAAATGAAATATAAAATAAACCCTACACTATTGGCATATGACATCAAATAAAATCCTTAATCTACTACTACTCCAGGTATACTATGCCGAAATCCAAACACGCTAAATTATGTCCACATCCTAAGCATCATCTTGCAGCTCCTGCTTCTCATATGATGCATCAAACACACCTGAAAAATGGTAGGTAGTGATCAAATAGCCCAGTAAGTATCACTTCTACAGATCAAGTCCCGTGCAGAACTCCGGCTGTAGAACTATACCCTTAAGTGTAATAAATGTAAACGATAGAATAGATATAACATGTTAGACAAACAAATTAAAAATAAAGATAATAGCAAAGTGCAAATTGCATGAAAGACCTTACTAGCTCTATATGTGGTTTAAATATATGATTTCCTAAGATAACACTATATGAAAGAAACATACCAAAATATGCAATGTCAAGCACAATTAGGCATGTAACAAATGCAGTGAAAGTGTGTGAGTAACCTCTAAAGATATTCATCTTCGCATCATAAAATATCTTAGAGTTGCAAATTGTAAGGAACTTCCCCCCTGCTCCTTTATAATTGCCATGTAGTGTATTGTGATACTGTTTAGATACCTCCGGCTCAATACACATCCCAACTACAGACACCGAGGATTCCACCTCATTCTTGGTAATCTAAAGTATTTTACGTGTACATTGTAGTTCTATGGGCTTTCAATTACCGATCAGAGCATTATGCCGAGCCACTATTTGCGGAAAGAAGATTAAATCCTAAGATACCCACAACATCTTTATTCAGCTCTAAACAATAACATGGTTTCAACCTATAATTCCTCTCAAATATTTCCCTTTAAGGTCTTACATCACTTTTAGTAATCCCAACTTACAAGCTAGGTATTGGGTTCCATAGAAAGTCCTCATTACAAATGTAAGGTTATGAACAAGGACTGTTGGTAGACCCTCACACCTCACCTATTCCATATACAGTGTCAATAATATGCTGATTTGCGCATGATATACAAACCACTGCTAACTAATACATAATGAAGTTCACACATGGCTTTCAATAACAACCATTGCAAATAATTCCAGTAAACATGTCAAATTCTAATTCAACATGTTTCAATGATTAAGATATAATTTAAAAGCTCATAATCATGTTTATAGACAATCATTAAGCAAATATGGCATTACTATTAAACAAATCATCCAAAAATACACAAATTACAAATTATAGGTTTGAGCTCGAGCAGACCTCGAGCGTCCAAGTCAATTCATTATATAAGCCTTTACGCTGGCTTTAGGTTTGGCATCTGAACAAAAACCTCTAACGTTTGTACATAGGATCGAGCGTTCAAAGGAAAACCAACCACCGCCCGTGCGTAGGGTCGAGCATTCAGTGATTTCACCTATCATTGCTTGAGCACGACTGCAAGCGATGAAAATTGGCTCTCAAGTTTCGAAAATAAATAAAACATAGGCTGTGGCACCTAAGGCAGCGCTTGAGCGTCCATCAAGCGCTCACTCAAAAATTTCCAAATTTTGGGATTTTGAACTATTCAAATTGATTTTCTTCATATCTATTGATTCTAACATGTTTCTAAGCATCTAATATCAATTTCCTAACTATCCATGTACATCAAATTCATCAGGATTAAATTACAGCTACCTCACCATTGAAATCCTAAATTTCCTAGTTTAGGTTTCATACCAAAGTTTCAAGTTTTCATTTGAACAATCAAGCACTCATAAAAATAAACCTAGTAACATGTTTCTGGACATGACATGTTTCTAGATATGTTTAGGGCAAAACCCATAAATAAAAACAAGGTTTAATCCATGGAATTGAAATTCACACCTATCATGCATATTTTCTATGAATTTCATACAATCATGCAAACAAGCAATTTTTCACAATGTAGATCATAGAATCCACAAGTGTTCATCACAGGATTAGTGTCACAAATCATCTGCAGTCTCTAGAATTTTTCAAAAATAAGTTTAGGCATAATTTCCTTAGTTAGGGTTTTACAAACAACTTGAAATCTATAGATCAACCTACCTCAATATTGTATATTCATTGGTTATTAAAGTCTCTTGAATTTGCTCTTCAAAATCTCTCTTCTTCCTCTAGAAGCACATGTCCAACAACTCTCTAGGGTTCCTCCAAAATCACCACATGCCCAAATCAATAAGAGAAAATAGAAAGATCCTAATTTGATTTTAAAATTATTTTTTATTCTAGGGTTTAAGTTTCTAATTACCATTCTACCCCAAATCTGTAGAAAACTTGAGTTAGCTGCACCTCTTTTATTTTAATGAAATAGGCTAACCCAGTTAGCCTTAATTAATTTGTTTTAAAATAAATTGCAAATTTATTGTTTTACCCTTTTCAAAATTTCAAGGCGTTACAATCATCAATACCACTACCACTATTATCATGAAAATAGCTAAAACTGTCGTTATCATTACAAATTGTTTTTAAATCATGCATTAGACTTATAAAACATATTTTTACTGATTTTTTTAAACCATAATTGATTTTAACTAATTGTTATCAAATAAGTTTTCTTTTCATTTGTTTCCAAAATTACAAAAAACAAATTGAAAAGTTTTTGGTTTTCAGTTTTTCTTTTTTTCAAATAAAACCGAATAGCCTCTAGGGTTTTCAGGGATTTATGGCTATTTTCTATGATTTTCAAGATATACTTAGTGTGTTTTCAATTAGACTGTCTGTGGGCCCATATGAAAGCAGTTTTCCAAAAGAACCCCATTTTTTCAATGAAAGGCTCTCAAAGATTCCACCCAAAATGGACAAAAAACAATGGAAAGGAAAATGCATTCTTACTTTCCTTTCCACCATTTCCCACCTTACCAAACGCATCCTTAGGCCTATTTGGTGTTAATTTGTACATCAAAGATAATTTTTGCATCTATAAGGCCCCGTTTGCTATTCAATTCTAAAGTTATTTTTTTAATTTTATAAAATAAAAAGTTAAATATTAACAAAAAAGATTAGTTTTATAGTACGATTACTGCAATAGCACCCTGCAATTGGCTTTTGAGTAGCCCATGATGAATAAAAAAAAATCGCAATTGATAGGTCACGTGTATCTTAATGAAATTTTTTAATCATCATGGGCCAATCAAAAGCCTATTGCAAGATGTTGTTTGTAGGCTTTTGTTGCAAAAGATATGAGCTCTAACAATACATATCAAAAAGTAACTTCAAAAAAATTGAAATGAATGTGTTTCAGTAAATTGAAAAATAACTCTTTATGTAATATCCTCAAATTTTTGCATATAAGATAATGCACAAAGGTCAAGGGTACTTTAGTCTTTTCTAAATTTAATTAGGAGAATATTTGATAATCTAATCATGTTGTTTTATGCAGTTTGACTGTGATATTACCTTGTTATATATATTAGACTGAAATTATCTGCCAAGGGAATGAATGAGTGTGTATTTGGGGTTATTTATTCATATGGTGACTGGTTAATCTCCTTATGATATTATTCATATATAGTATATCTTATCCATAATAAATTAGATGCTTTACTATATGATTAAGGGAAGGTTGAGATTATCTACCAAGGGAGATTACTATCTGCATATTCATGATCCATTTTCTATTATATTGCTTGGAGTTTCCTTACTAGGCTTCATAGCTCATTAGTGTTCATTATAAACATGTGGGTCTTGAGTTAAGAAGATATCTTGTTATAAAAAATTAAAAGGTAAGCGAGGAGTAATGTTTTGATATATGATCCTTGTACACATTTTTTTAGTAGCTCTAATGTTAGAATTGTAAATTTTTTACTTTCATTGCTTACCATTGCTTATGATGATACTTGATTTAGATTAGAGTCTATTAATTGGGAAGGATTCTCAATTAATTTGGATTGATATCTGTTATATCCTTCCCTTAAAAATAAAACTAAGGTAGAGTGATGTGCACTTTAATTTTTATTTCTCTCAAAACCAATTGTAAATTTTTAGTGTGATTGTGCCATGTTAGTAGCTGCAGATTATGGGCTAGTTATCTGCAAAGTAAGAGTCTCTTATAGTAGTAGGAGATTGGATCATTGGTATCAGTTGGAGTATATATCTAAAATATAATATAATTTTCATTGCAAATAAAAATTTACATTTTTTGCAACCTATATTTAAACTCAACTCTAAATTGGATAAAGATTCTTTTGATGAAAATTATATAAAGTAATAGATAAAATATAACAAATCACTGTTATTAATAAAATATAACATAAGGACAAAAAAAAAACAAAAAAAAAAAAATTTATCATTTTAGATTATCAATTATTAATCTAAATAATATCATATTAGTTAGAAATGTATTTTAGGATTGCACTTTTCTTTCATTAAAATTTTCTCGAAAGGACAAAGATTTTTTATTAAAATAATATAAAAGTAAACATTAGATATAATTCTAGAAAATGTCCCCTGTTTTCTTCCTTGTCCTTTTATTTTATTAAATAAATATCATCATAATAAAAATAGATATATAATATATTATATAATTAATTGACTAATTTTCTTATTCCTCTTCTTTTTTTCTTACTAATAAAAATAATTTTTTTTAAAAATAGAGATTCTTAAAAAGGATATTTTTGGTATTTGAAAATAAGAAACAGTTACGGTAGTTCATGCATTTGGCGAATTGATTTTTAGTGTTGCTTTTTAAATATAATACTCATTCAGTCATTATATTCTTAGTAGTTAGGAATTAGGGATACTTTTTAAACATAATTGAAAATGAGTACCATTTTAGTGTTAAATTCTTACCAAAATGCCCTCGAAACACTTCTTAACCTCATTAAGAACATGATAATAAATAATTTTTTTTACAAGTTTGTTGAGGGTATTTTTGTAAAAAAAGTCTTTTATGAACAATGAAACGATAATGATTCATAATTATTCTTAAAAAGTACCACTAGCTTTCAATTACCAAGAATTTGGTCATTGGATCAAGATTATTTTAAAAAGGCATCACTAAAAGCAAATTTTTTCATGCTTTTATTTTTTTATTTTTTATTTTTCATGCTTTTATTAGTGTACGTAGAGTTCATACAGTGGAGCTTACTGGTGAAAGCTGAAACAGGTGTTTGAACATCAATGGCGGTACTGTAGCCGAAACAGAACAGCTGCTGGACCGAGTTAGTCAACAGATCTATCTACTCCCATCCTACCCCTTCAAATAGATTTGGTATTTGGTAGGGATGGGATCTGAATCGTGATTCACTCCAATAGCAGCAGTAATCTGTAAGCCATCCTAAGGTAGGAGTGCCGTAAAACCCTAGAATTACGAGCTTTTCTCATTTGATTTCTTCAACCGAGAGCGGATGGAGCTACGAAAGCGAAGGCAGAAGGGTTGGGATATCCCAAGAGAGGTAATTGAAGAAATCCTTTCGAGGCTGCCCGTCAAATCTCTTTTTCGCTTCAGGTGCGTTTGCAAATCCTGGAAGGACTTGTTTAGGGACCCTAAATTCATCAAAAGGCATCTCAACAGATCGGTCCAGAAGGACCGCATACTCCTTCTTTCGACGTATCACAGGTTCTTCTCCGTAGAGTTTGAGGCTCGTGGTTGTCGACCAATTACAACAAATCTCCGTTTCCCATTTGATGCTGATCTTCAAGACATTCGACTTGCAGGTACTTGTAATGGGTTAATCTATTTTAGCAATGTTGCCTTCCCGCACAGGACATGTATATGGAACCCTTGCACGGGAGATTACAAGGCGTTGCCCGATGATCCTGATTTGCTTCGACATCCGGATCTTTATTTAGCTTGCGTATGGGGTCTTGGTTACAGTCCCACCAGTGATGAGTATAAGGTGGTAAGGTTGATGACTCATGGCAACGATGAGACTATATCTGAAGCAATTGTTCATACTTTAGGAACGGATTCATGGAGATCAATCGACCGCTCTCCATATACATTTTTCCCACAGTCTCCTGGAGTGTATTTCAATGGAACTCTTCATTGGTTGGCATATTGTCGCTCAGGCTCCTTTGAACATACAAGATATATCGACTGTTTTGATGTAGGGGAAGAGAAGTTCAGAGCGATGAGGTTGCCTGATTTTGAAGAAAAGGTTTACTCCAGTAGTATAATAGTGATTAGAGGGCTTCTCTCCATTAGTTATTGCAAATCAGGGACTTATTTGAATACGTGGGTAATGCAAGAGTATGGCAACGAGAGGTCCTGGACTAGACAAATCTATGAAAACTTGCCAGATGTTAGAATGGATGGCTCATATATTCAAGCATTAAGCATAAGGAGTAATGGAGAAATTGTGACCCTTTTTGGTTGTAAGCAGATTGATTTGTATGAACCCAAAAAGAAAAAACTCAGAACTGCTCCTATTTGTTGTAAACCGTATATTATCAATGCATGCACCTATGTGGAAAGCCTCATTTCACCCAGTGTGTTTGGTAATTCACAAGGGCAATGAGAAGTAGAAGGAAAAAGTTGGAATCCAGGTAAAATACATTAATTCACCCTGTTCATCTAGTCTTTTATGCACTAGGACATGATTTATGCATATATGGAGATCTTACTACAGTTGGTTCAAGGTTAAGATATATGCAAGTTTTTTGGGATCACAGTGCTTGGATGAAGAACATTTTAAATGCATTGTTTATTCTCATGCTAATTCACATTGAAAGTAGCACTTTCCTGCATGATGACTGTGCTGTAAATTTGCTGTGGAATGATATATTTTGTTCTGTTATATGTGCACTCATAGTGAATGATATCTTAAATTTATGTCCGCACATTTTTGTTTTTGTTTTTACTTTTAGAGGATATCGTATTTGCGCAAAAATTACTTGATGCTCTATGAAACAATTTTATGAATCTTTTCGATTTGATGTCTTGATTTTTTTTCTTAAAACTGTGCTTTACCGAAATGTGTTTCCTATTTCTTCTTTTAACTCTGTGAGACTGCACAGATTTGGTATATGTTCAGGTAAACTGTGGTTCCATATGCGATCTATTGTCATACATTTTACTTGTTGGAATTTTATTTTTATTTTTATAAGTAATGAAGTTCATTCATATCAAAGGAAGTAGGGATCACCCACAAGGAATGGGCAGTCCACAAAGTACAACAAAAATCAACCACAAACCAAAAACATAGCATAAAAGCCGATAAAACAACATCTGAATGATAGAAGACCAGTTCCTAACATATCAGTAACTTGATAAGTACTGAAATCCTTATGGGCTGATGCCCAAGTGGCTGCCAATGATACCACCTGATCCAAAAGTCTGATCTTACTCACCCTGCTGTCCTAAAAAATCCTCCGATTACATGCCAACCAAATGTTCCATAAAGTTGCAAAAAACACGATCTTATAAAGCTTCCTCCCTAACCTACTTAGACCCACAACCTCCATTGAAATGCTAGATCACGGACAGAAGAAGGCAAAACCCATCTTATGCCTGCCAACTCCAAGACTTGCCTCCAAGAGAAATCAGCTATTGTGCACCTAAGAAGCAGATACAATAACATCTAAGCAAACCTCCATTGTACTTGTCAGAATTATTATATTGTGTTTGAAGATGATGGTTCATTTTTGTCAGTTATAACCCAATTTAGGAGGTAAGCAGAACTATCATCTTCTCCTATACTTTTTTTATTCTTTTTCTCCCCTCTTTTTGGTCTCTGTTGACGGCTTAAGTTAATTCTAATCCTTGCCAACTAGGTTCGTGCATAGAGTTAATGTTTTCCAGCTTTGTAGACTAAAGATAGCTCTGCTTTCTTAGAAATCTACACAGACCTTGAATCTAATTGCTCATTCCTTTTGCTTAGATATTATTGTATACTGTTATCATTTAGCTGAATAATTTTGCACAAGAAAGCTGTATGTTGCCATAAGCAGAGAGAAATGCAGCCTAACTATTGTTACTTTAACAAACATGCAATAATTTTGAGAAAATTCTGTGTATGATCTCTTGTACTTATGGATTAATGCATTAGTTGCTTTTATATTTTAATTGATGCTGTTATCTGAGGGTAGCAAGGAAATAGGATCATTTTCTCATCAATAAATGTTTTTTTAATATTATCATTTTCCACATGTTGTATTTAATCTCTGCATAGCTGCAATTAACATTATGTAGCCCTCATATTGAAGGAGTACTATTCCAAGAAGCAAGAGAAACTCTGACCATTTTTGTTCCTTTCATTTTTTTTTTTTTTTTGCATTCTATTATTTACTCTTAGAGTAACTTTTGAAGTAAACCACTGCTCTTAAAATACTAATCCCATTTGTGATAATATTTTGTCTGTTCTCAAACCACCCATTAGTGGCACTTACAACTAAGTACTGCTTCAATTTTAGTGTGAATACAAATGTCTTATCCTGTTTTTCATACCATTACTATTGTTTACAGTCCTTTATTTCTTGTGATCTTGATTTAGTATTTATAGTCTTAAAGACAAGTAATGTCTATAAGAAAGAAAGGCAAGATATATTATCCCATATTGTCCTGCTTTCATCTAGTCAATATAACTTGATACTTCAAATGTTTCACTGGCTTTTGATTTTGCTCCTATTACATAAACAACATTTTTTTTTTGTTTTTGATGAATATTCAGGGAAATATATTAGAAATAAAAGGTAAGTACAAAGGCATCCATGACATAAACAAAATTAGAACCTAAAGTTGCATATCATGATTCCTGTGTTTATTTAATTAATCTAGAAAATTTTGTTAATTTCTAATATTCAGTTTAGTACATGGCTACAAGTTTCCGTTGTTGATCTTTCTGATCTGTTGATCTCTAGCATGGGAGTTTCCTCTAATTCTCAATTTCATTTTTCTTGTTGAATTTTCAGGTGGTGAGTGCTTTTTAGCGAGTAATCATTTTAATGATATGTTAAATTTCCCAAAATCAATTAATTGTTAATCAGAAACTTACAAAAATTTTATTATTTTATTTGTGTAATATTGTGAGGAAACTTTTTCTTGAACAAGTGGGCATTGAATCTTGCAGGTTGCTTTTCACTGTGAGCAGCAACTGTAATAGTTCAGGATACCCAAGGAGCTTAAGCAAAGTTTTAACAGTGCTTTAAACAAGATGCTTTTGCCACTTCCAATGCATAAAACAGATAAGGTGATGCTGATGTTGTGTTTTGGTTTATGTTAATATGACATCTTAACAGCTTATGTAATTTCAGCTTTGAGATAATATATAATGACTTATGGTGAATAGATTGCCACCTTTGATGAAGTGATTGTTCTTGCCTGACTAAAGTGCCTTTATCCCAATTAGATCGATGCATGATTATATCTTAGTGGCTTATAAAGTTTTTACCATTCTACAATGCATAAGGAAACGTGAACACTGAGAGGGGGAGATAGATAAAAAATTGCTTCATATGATAGAGGTGATCGAGAGACAAGATTTGTATCGCTGACCTCACTTTGGTAGGAATTGGCTTATGATGATGATGATCATTATATTGTATTGCCTATGATCAAGAGATGGTAATTGTGTGACCTTTTGATATGTTATTTGGTGAAAGAGAGTGACCCAAAAAGAGCCAAAGTACTAAGGTACTACTGTTCCCTTATTGCTAGAAGTCAAAAATTGGAGATAGATGGAACAAATGCTACCATCAACAAATGGTCACTAATTAAATGCATTTTTCATAAAGTGATTAATTAAAAAAGGTTAAAAAGAAAAAAAAAACTTTATAAACAACATACCATTTAAACTAATATGGATATCAAACTAACATATGTGCCATATTTTTCTAAAATTGTCATTTTTTAACAATCCTTCCAGTGGCAAATTAAAATTATGTTTATCTCCTCATTTTACTCGAAAATCGAAAAAGGTTGTACAGCTCTCATAGACTCATACACATGCCAAAAAAATCAAACCGTATATGATACAAGGTTGATACGGAGCTTATTTAAAGAGTACCCTATTACATGAACGGTCTTGATTTGCCTCATCAGCCTCCATGTGGCCAATCTACAATAGATCAGCTAGTTATGAGGTCTACCAACAGCAAGCCTTTTTCTTTTTTTCCTTTTCCTCTTCTTTTCTTTTCATTTTTTCTTTCTTTCGGGTAAAGAAAAAGGGTCTTTTTCCCTTCATTTTATTCCTTTCATATTTCTAGATCATTTTGGTCTTCTTATTTTGCGTTTTTCATTTTGTTTAAGTCCTTGTTCTTTCATCTTTGATAGTGATGAGCTCAACATCCCAACATCTATTGCAAGGAAGGGGTTGGACGGATATCTGTTACGTCCTTCCCTTTAAGCGACCCTTTAAGTAGAGAGATATGACAACTGGTTTTGAGAGAAATAAGTGTGGGCCACCAAGGAGAGATAGAAAAGAAGGGGCCCAATATCCGTCTAAGAAAAGAAAACTTGTATCCACTCACACAGCTATAGATCTTCAAGGTCTGATATCAAGCCTTCCAGAATCGTTTTCATCTTCCCCATTTCGGAATTCTGCTGCCGTCCGGACAGTGTTCGGAGACATGAAAATTATGCTATGGAATAGTCGGGGACTTGGCCGTGCCCGGACTAGACGTCATTTGCGTAGCCTTTTACGCATAAATCGGCCGAATGTGGTGCTCATCTCTGAAACTTTAATGGGTGAGGAGAAATCGGGTAACAGGATATGTTCGTTTGGGTACCCAAATGTGTGGTGGAGTCCTGCTATGGGAAGAGCTGAAGGTTACTGGGTTCTCTGGGATTTGGACTGTTCTATAACAATTGAAAGGGAAATGGAGTGGTGCATTCATATGATGGTTAGGGTGGATACTGTAGAAGGATTCGAGCTAACGTTTGTTCACACCAGCTCTCTGATGCACATTCAAACCAACCAGTGGGAGATGCTTCGAGGTATTGGCCGTAACTGTCTTCTTCCATGGTGTTGTGTCGGCGACTTCAACGTGGTGTGTTTCAACCATGAAAAGAAAGGAGGAAATAAAGTCCAAGTATGAAAAGCTTAATTATTTCTTAATTTTATTAATGATTGCAATTTGGTTGATTTGCCGTGTAAAGGTATGAAGTTCACATGGAATAATGGTAGAATGGGTCAAGGAAACATAAAAGAAAAAATTGACCGGGTATTCTGTAGTGTTGAATGGTGTTAGCTCTTCCCAAATTCTATTCTGTGTTAGGATCCAATTGTTGGATCTGACTACAGCCCCTCTGTCTCAACCTCAATAATAAAAATTGTAAAATTAATAAAATATTCATTTTTGGCAAATTTTGGATAATTGAACCACAATGCTTTGAAACAATATCTATAAACTGGAGTAATAATGATGGGAGCCTTCAGAGAGAATTGGGCAGGTTGAGAGGATGTCTTAGTAAATGGAACAGAGAGAAAGTGGGAGACATTAACAAGATGGTAACTTAAATTTATAATAAGCTTAAAGATGTCCAGAAAAAAATAGAAATTATGGAAACCCTTGAAGACATCAAGCTTGAACAGGACATGAAAAAACAATATTTTGAAGCCTTGAGAGCCCAAGAGAAGTTTTGGCATAAAAAATCCCGGGTCAAATGGCTAAGAGATGGATACCTAAACACAAAATTCTTTCACATGTCTACCATTAATAGAAGGCATAAAAACAAAATAATAGCCATAAAAAATGACCAAAATGAGGATATTAGGGATATAAAAGAAATTGAGAATATGGCAGTTGACTATTTTGAAGGGGTGTTCATGGCTGATGGAATGCACAGAAATCTTTCTCTCCTAAATAATGACAACAAGGTGGTTTCTGAGTTTGAAAATATCATCTTGTTAAGACCTGTCACAGATATGGAAATTTGGGAAGCTATAAAAAAAATGGGAACTCTAAAGAGTCCGGGGCCTGATGGATTTCAACGAATATTTTATCAAGAGTACTGGGATGTGATCAAAGTTGATGTCTGTAATATGGTCAAGAAATGTTTTGAAACTGGTTCCTTTGATAGTCAATTAAACCACACTCATATTTTACTCATTCCAAAAAATAACAATCCAAAAAGATTGAATGAGTACCGCCCAATTAGTCTCTGCAATTTCTGTTACAAGATTATTGCTAGACTTATTGTGGATAGAATGAGGCCCTTAATGTCCAATCTCAGATCCCCTCACCAAAGTGCTTTCGTGCCTGGGTATAATATTCATGATAACATCCTTGCTACCCAAAAATTGTACCATACGATAAAAGGAAAAATGAAAAACAAAAAAGGCCTTTTTGCTCTTAATTTAGATCTCACCAAAGCATATGACACTCAACTGTAACTTCATTGAACAGACCTTGAATGCTTTTGGTTTTGATAGGAAATTTGTGGATTTAATCATGCATTGCATTACTTCTGTCTCATATAGCATATTGGTGAATGGAAAACCATGTGGCCACATCTAGTCGTCTAGAGGGATCCATCAAGGAGACCCTCTATCACCCTACATATTCATCTTAACCCAAAAAATCTTGTCCATGACCCTTTGTAAGGTTGAATTGAATCAGATCATTTTTGGAATAAAAGTGAACAGAGTGGCTGACCTCATAAGTCATTTAATGTATGTTGATGACCTGTTATTGTTTGGTAGAGCATCTTGCAAGAATATGGAAAATTTCAACATGATAATAAATAGTTTTTGTGACATGTCTGGGCATCAATTCAATGCCGGGAAATCTGAACTTTTTCTTAGTCCTTGTGTTAAAGGGCTGGAGAAAGGTAGATTTTCCAGAATTTTTGGAGTTAAACCTACCAAACATCCAGATAAGTATTTAGGCATTCCCACCTTCCTTGAAGCCCCAAAAATTAGTCGGTTCAAAGAGTTAATGGACAAAATCAATATGAGACTGAGTGGGTGGAAAGCAAAGTTAATTACTCAAGCTAGGAGGGCCACCTTAATTAATGCAGTGTTGTTTAGTACTGCTCAGCATCACATGGCTTGCCTAAAAATCCCAGAAACTATCACGGAAACCATTAATAGAGAGGCCAGAAATTTTATTTGGTGTAAGCCTACTAAGGAAAGGACTTTGCATACTATCTGTTGGGAGAAAATCTGTCTCCCAATAAGATACGGGGCCTGAATATTAAGTGTAGCAAAAGAATCAACAAAGCCATGTTTGCAAAAGTGGCTTGGACAATGGCTAAAGATGAGGACAAATTGTCGGTGAAAATCATGAAGGCAAAATATCTGGGCAATGAAAATTTCTTCCAAACTCAATCTTGGGAGAGTGGTTCTTGGCTTTGGAAACAGATTTGCAAGGCTAAGGAAACTTTGGAGAATGGAAAAAGGTGGTGCATCGCTAATGGAGGATTCAATTCAAATATCTGATCTAAGTTGGATGTCTGCGATAAGCCAATAGGGAACAAGTAATGGCACTCCTCATGGTCGGTTGAGAGTCTCAGAACTAATAGACCAACAGGCAAGGAGCTGGAAAGTGGAGAAACTGAGGGAAATATGGTCAGAGCAGGAAGTGGAACAGATCATAATGTAGCCCATCAGTAAATATGCAAAGAGAGATAAGTTGATTTGGAATGGAACCTCCTCAGGTAAGTATACGGTTTCATCTTCATACAAAATGCTCTCTCACACAAATGTTAATATTGCAGAGGAAAGGAGATGGCTAAAGGTATGGCATATTCCTTGTGTACAAAAAATCAAGATGCTCCTATGGAAGTGCATAAATGAAGGAAATGCTACAAATGATATACTGAGTAGCAGATTGGGAGCTCCGGTGGAAATGTGTGTTCTATGCAACAAGGAACAAGAGTCAAATTACCACATTCTGCAAATGTCACTTCACAAGGGCAGTGTGGTTTGGATGTGTTGGGGGCTATTTCCAAAACAGATTCAATATCTGAACTACAAAGAGTGGGTTTTTGATGCTACAATGGAGCTGGAAAAATCTCAACAGATGCAAGAAGGAAGCCTGGTCGCTATGTGGGCCAATGTCTGCTGGATAGTGTGGAACATCCGAAACAAAGTTATATTTGAGAATCTAAAACCCTCAATGATACTAACAAGATCTCTTTTTCAATCAATGCAGGAGGACTCAAGATTTATAAGCTCCAAGTTCAAAGAAAATCAAGTCAAGGTGAGAGAGGAAGTACTAATAGGATGGACTCGTCCGGGAACAAACTGGGTTAAATTGAATACAGATGGAGCTGCAAGGGGTAATCCTGGTGCTGCCGCAATTGGAGCTGTGATCCGTGATGAAGAAGCAAGAATTATAGGAGCTTTGGCACATCGGCTATGAACAACTGATGCAATTACAGTGAAAGCCCATGCAATATTGGAAGGGCTAAAGATGGCCTTAGCTCTTAACTGTAAGAGAATCTGGATCGAAAGTGACTCTCAAGTTGTCATCAACTGCCTACAAAAGCACCCGTGTTTATCCTGGAAGATGGAGATACTCCTTGAAGAAGCCAGACACCTCTGTAGTTTCTTCCTTTCTGTTAAAATAGCAAAAATCTACAGAGTGACTAATCAAGTAGCCGACCAACTTGAAAATTTCGCTCTGGATAGTTATCCTTGCAACTGGAGAAAGAAAGTCCCGGAACCAATTAACCGCATTTGTGATGAATGATTTTGTGGGGAGAACAACTCCTCGTTTTTGTAACACAGTTTAAGTTCGTAATATATATATATTTTGTCTTCGTATCAGAAAAAAAAAAGGGTAATTGGATCGTTGGTATGAGTTAGTCTTGTATATATATTTAAAATATATAATTTTCATTGAAAATAAAATTTTACATTTTTTGCAACCTATATTTAAACTCAATTCTAAAATCGATAAAGATTCTTTTGATGAAAATAATATAAAGTAATAAAAACTAGATAAAATGTAATAAATCACTACTATTAATAAAATATAACATAAGGACAAAACAAAAAATTATCATCTTAGATTATCAATTAGTAATATAAATAATATCATATTAGTTGGACATGTATTTTAATTTATAATAGGATTTTATTTTATTTCATTAAACTTACCTCGAAAACAATAAAGATTTTTTATTAAAATAATATAAAATTAAACATTAGATATAATTCTAATAAATGTCCCTATTTTTCTTCCTTATCCTTTTGTTTTATTAAATAAATGTCATCATTGTAAAAATAAATATGTTATATACATCCTTTTTTCTTACCAAGAAAAATTTAAATAAAAATAAATTTTTAAAGGATTCTATTGGAATCTAAAAAGAAATATAATTTTTATTCTAAATGGGAAAGGTATTTTTAAAATAGAGATTCTTAAAAAAAAGGGGCATTTTTGGTATGTGAAAATAAGAAACAATTATGGTACTTAGGGCTGATCATCGGGCAGTCTTGGGTAGGTTCATGTCAGCCTAGAGGTCACACATAAGTGATATGGGTCCAAGCCCGTCCAACTGATGATCGAGCTTGTGACTAAATGACCAAGCTCGTTCAATGAACACATTTAAATGCTAAGCCCGCCCAACAATAATCTCTTATACATTTAATTTTATACTTTACAAGAAGCCAAAACACTAATCTTTTCTTTTTATGATAATTCAAAAAAAAATGTTGGGAAGAAATTTCACCTACCAACAAAAAGTATCACCATTTTGAAGAAGAGATGGAAGAGTAAAAACTTTTGTAGTAGATATGACTAGTTTAGGATTAGAAGAAAGTATTAATTAAAAGTAAAAAGTAAAAATCAATTAAATAATTAAACTTCAGGCTAGCCTGACATTTCTTATTTTTTATCAAGCCCGTCCAAATTTTTTCGGGCTTTTAAAAATCAACCCTAGCCCAGCCCTATGGTCAACCATAGCATGACCAAGCCCATATAAAAGCGGGCTGGTCATCTCGGGATGGGTAGGTCGCCCGGCCCATGAACACTCATTATGTACTTTCATGCTCTTAGGGTCGACGAAAGGTAGGCGACGCATCCGGCTTCTTCAAGATTACAACGTCTGTCCAAGATTCTCTGGAGGTTTGAGTTGATCGGCATCTAGAACCGACCTTGTCGTTTTTGATGGAGCTCACCAATGCTGCTAAAGAAGACATGGATGAGACTAATGCCGACGAAGGCGACAGTCCGATCTTGGATGGACCGGTAGCAACTGCCGTCCGATAGCCTGTCCTCTGCCTCAGGACTTCATCTCTTTTGTAATCTAGCTTAGTTTGTGGGTTTTTCTTCAAGATGTTTATAAGTTAGGTTCTAGTGTTTTGTTCATAGTTGTTCTCAAGTTTGGCCGTCTCTAGGCTCCGATCAAGGCCGATCACCTTATTTTGTCAATCTATGTGATGCTTGGAGTTAGGTTCAAGGGTGCTTCCCTAACCATATGTTGGTCTTGTGCAGGATCGGAGCTCTAATCCTTCCCTATTTCATCACAACTTTGATCGCGACTCTTTCCCCTTTGGGGGCTCTTCAAATCCGCATGTTAGCGGACCCCTTCTCAAGCAAATCTGATGGATTTCCATCAGGTCATTTGGGTTTGGCTGTATGCCTGAATTTGCTTTTGATTGGTGCAAAAACTAACATTAAAGTTGTCAGTAGTGTCTCCAGTAATCTAGACCTGGGTATGATGTTTGATTTTGGCTTTTTCATGTGTTCAATGGTGAATGTAGTTATGTATGATGTAGTGTTAACTTTTGCTAACGAAATGGCCTAGTTATGGCCTTCTATTGAAAAAGAAAAAAAAAGACATGAGAAGATAATAGTATAGCTTACTAGTGAAAGCTGAAACAGGTGTAACTAGGGGTGCAACTCGGTTCGGTTCAGTCCGGGTTGATGTCAACCCAAGACCAAACCGAAAATATATATATTTAAACCGAACCGAACCGAACCGAACCAAATTGAAAACCGAACCAACTAAATCGAAAACTGAACCGAATATATATATAAAAACTGAAACCCAAACCGAACTACATGAAAACTATTCGGTTCGGGTTAGACCAATATATTCTTATCTCAAACAAAGGTTTTTTTGTAATATCCTTAAAGTTTAAAGATAAACTTTAAAAGTTTAACATATATTATATTATATTATATATATATATATATATAACATAGATTATATATTATAATGTATATATATGAATTCGGTTCAGTTTAGGGAAATACATGACTTCGGTTTGGTTCGGTTTAACTGAACATGAAACCCAAAACCGAACCGACCTAGTTCGGTTTAGGGATTTTTGTACCAAAACAAAACCGAAGTCGGTTTGGGTCGGTTCGGGTTCGGTTTTAACCGGACCGAGTTGCACCCCTAGGTGTAACGTCAACGGCGGTACTGTAACTAAAACAGCTGATGGATCGAGTTAGTCAACAAATCCGTCTACTCCCATCTAGGGGTGCAACTTGGTTTGGCTTGGTCCGGGTTGACCTAAACCTAAAATTGAACCAAAGTTACTGAATGACAACCCAAAACTGAACCGAACTGATTTTAAAACCAATTTACTTAACCCGAAAACCAAACCAAGATTAAAATGAAAAACTGTAACCCAAACCAAACCGAACCTAATTTAGAATTCAGTTCGGTTTGGTTCGGATTGTGCCAATTTCCAAAAAAATTCTTTAAAAGTGAATGCTGCACTTTGCCGGTTTGACTAAAATCGAATAGGAATCCATCGGAAATAAAACGATGAGGAAGAAATGAGGGTGGGAGACTGGGAGACTGGGAGTTAGAAAACAAAGAAGGTAAAGTGAAAGGATAGCCATTTTCGTCAATCTGTTCGTCCCTGTTGTTTTTCGACGACATCACTACTCCTGACAGTTTTCTGAGTCGCCTCTGAGGTTTTGCTGGCGAGTTTTCTTAGCTAATGGAGATAGATTTTTCCGGCATTTCAAGTTCCCACGGTGATATGACTTCCAACGGTTGTTTAGAACTGGGCCTATGTACCGGCGAGGTTCTTATTTCGACGAAGGTCCTTTTCCGGCGCCTTACAAATACCACCATTGATTTTAACATCTTTATGGCTATTTTTGAAGCGGCATTTGACAACTTTATCGGCGTGTTGAGAACCTTTTCCAGTGTTGTGCAGAAGCTGCATGTTATATAGCACTTAGCGGCAAGTTTCTTAGCCAATGGTAAAGCAGCTTTTTGCGGTGTTGTGCTGGTAAATATTGATGATTCTGGCTCTGAGCTGCGACCGCTGGTGAAAATTTTTAGGAGGCTTACCTAAGAACGCTACTATACTGTAACTCCGACTAAGCTTCACTAGCTATTAGGTCAAAAAGCCTACAAGCAGGCAAGCCGGTTCTTGAAAACTCTATTAATGGGCGATGACCCAATTAATTAGAATAGGTGGAGGATGTTGGGGTTGCGCCATCCAAATTCAAGAGGGTGGTTTGGCCGTTAAGCAAGCAACCATGTTTCTACCCCTTCCATTGCTTCTAAATCAAGTTAGGTTTCTCTCCCTTTTGCTGTCTTCAGAACAAAAGTACCTAACATTTGAACCCTATCTAGTGCAGAAACACAAGTGCTTCTGCAAAGAAAAAAGAGATGAGGGGGGAGAGAGGGAGAAAGAGAGAGGAGGGAGAGGGAGAAAGAGAGAGGAAAAGAGATTACCAAGATGATGCAACGAGAAAGACGCTCACGAGGTGACAAGGTGGGGCGATGGCAACGATGACTGGCGCGAATGAAGAGTCGCGGAAAGGGCACCCTAAATTTTAACCTAAAAGAAAGTAAAAAAGAATATATATTAATATACGATTCTATTCCGTTCGGATTTCGGTTTGGTTTGATTTAACCCAAGATGTAATTCAAAACCGAATCGAACTAATTCGGTTTTGAGAATTTATAACCAAAACCGAATCGAATTATTAAAAAAATTGAATCAAACCAAACCGAAATCGGTTTGGGTCGCTTTGGATTCGGTTTTAACCGAACCGTGTTGCACCCCTACGATCCTACCCCTCCAAATAGAACTGGTATTTGGTAGAGATGCTCGTTCGAATGGGATCGGAATCGTGATTCACTCCAACAGCAGCAGTAATCTGTCAGCCATCCTAAGGTAGGAGTGCCGTAAAACCCTAGAATTACGAGCTTTTCTCACTTGATTTCTTCAACCGAAAGCGGATGGAGCAACGAAAGCGAAGGCAGAAAGGTGGAGCATTGAAGCGGGATATCCCAAGAGATTTAATTGAAGAAATACTTTCGAGGCTGCCCGTCAAATCTCTTTTTCGCTTCAGGTGCGTTTGCAAATCCTGGAAGGACTTGGTTAGGGACCCTAATTTCATCAAAAGGCACCTCAACAGATCAGTGCAGAAGGACCCGAAACTCCTTATTTTGACGTATCACAGGTTCTTCTCCGTAGAGTTTGAGGCCCGTAGTTGTCGGCCGATTACAACAGGTCTCCGTTTCCGATTTGATCTTCAGCTTCAAAACCTTCGGCCTGCAGGTACTTGTAATGGGTTAATCTATTTTAGCAGTGTTGCCTCCCCGCACTTAACATGTATATGTAACCCTTGCACGGCAGATTACAGGGTATTACCCGGTGATTATGATTATGATTATAATTCTGATTTAATTGAAGAACCGGATCCCCCTTGCACGGCAGATTACAGGGTATTACCCGATGATCCTGATTTACTTCGAGAACCAAATCTTGATTGCACATGGGGTTTTGGTTACAGTCCCTCTAGTGATGAATACAAGGCAGTAAGATTGATAACTCAAGTCACTGATGAGACTGTTTCTGAAGCTATTGTTCATACTCTAGGAACGGATTCATGGAGATCAATCGAGCGGTCCCCATATAAATTTGTCCCAGAGTCTCCTGGAGTGTATTTGAATGGGACTATTCATTGGTTTGCATATTGTTCCCGAGGCACGAGATATGTTGCCTGTTTTGATGTAAGGGAAGAGAAGTTCAGAGGGATGAGGTTGCCTGATTTTAAGGAAAATGTTTATTCCAATAGTATGATAGTGATTGGAGGGCTTCTGTCCTTTGGTTATTGCAGCTCGGGGACTTATTTGAATATGTGGGTAATGCAAGAGTATGGTGATGAGAGGTCCTGGACCAGACGAATCTATGGAAGATTGCCAAATATTAGAAGGGATGGCTCATCTATTCAAGCATTAAGCATAAGAACTAATGGAGAAATTGTGATCCTTTTTGGTTTTAAGCAGATTGACTTGTATGACCCCAGAAAGAAAAAACTCAGAACTGCTCCTATTTGTTTTAAACCTTACATTACCAATGCATGCACCTACGTCGAAAGCCTCCTTTCACCTAGGGTTTTTGGTAATTCATTAGGGCAATGAGAAGTAAAACAAAAGAGCTGGAAACAAGGTAAAATACATTAATTCACCCTGTTCATCTTATCTTTTATGCACTAGGACATGATATATGCAAGTTTTTGTCTTGGAATATCAATGCTTGGATGAAGAACATTTTAGATGCATGTTTTATTCTCATGCTAATTCACATTGAAAGTAGCACTTTTCTGCATGATGACCATGCTGTAAATTTGTGGTGGTATGACATCTTTTGTCCTGTAATATGTGTACTTATAGCGAATGATACCTTAAATTTATGTCCGCACACTTTTGTATTTGTGCAAAAATTACTTGAAGCTCTATGAAACAATTTTATGGGTCTTTCCTATTTGATATCTTTAGTTTTTTTTTCGTAACCATGCCTTACTGAAATGTGTTTCCTTTTTCTTCTTTTAACTCTGTGCGACTGCACAGATTTGGTATATGTTCAGGTAAATTGTGGTTCCATATGCGCTCTATTGTCATACATTGTACTTGTTGGAATTATTATATTGTGTTTGAAGATGAGGGTTCATTTTTGTCAGTTATAGCCCAATGTAAGAGGTAAGCAGAGCTGTCATCTTCTCCTATATCTTTATATTCCTTTTCTCCCTTCTTTTTGGTCTCTGTTGAGCTTAAGTTAATTCTGATCCTTGCCAACTAGGGTCATGCATAGAGTTAATGTTTTCCATCTCTGTAGACTAAAGATATCTCTGCTTTGTCAGAAATCTACACGGACCTTGAATCTAACTGCTCATTCCTTTTGCTTAGATATTATTGTATACTGTTGTCATTTAGCTACTTCAAATCTTTTCACTGGCTTTTGACTTTGCTCCTATTACATAAACAACATTTTTTGTTGTTTTTGATGAATAATCAGGGAAATATATTAGAAATAGAAATTAAGTGCAAAGGCATCCATGACAACAACAACATTAGAACCTAAAGTTGCATATCATGATTCTGTTTTTACTTTGTCCATCCGGTAAATCTTGTTTATTTCTAAGATCCAATTTAGCACATGGCTACAAGTTTCCCTTGTTGACATGCATGTACGTATAGGTCTTTTTGATCTGTTGATTCTAGCAGAGGGTCCATTTCATTATTCTTATTGAATTTTCAGATGGTTGAGTGCTTTTTAGCAAGTAATCATTTTAAGGATATGTTAGATTCTTCGAAGTCAATTACTTGTTAATCAGAAACCTACAAAAATTTGCTTATTTTATTTGTCTAATTTTGTGAGGGAACTTTTTCTTGAACAAGCGGGCATTGAATCTTGCAGGTTGATTTTCAATGTGAGCAGGAACTGTAATAGTTCAGGGTACCCAAGGAGCTTAAGCGAAGTTCTAACAGTGCTTTAAAAACAAGATGTTCTTGCCACTTCAATGCATAAAACAGATAAGATGATGCTATTGTTGTGTTTTGGTCTATGTTAATATGACTTCTTAACAGCTTATGAAATTTCAGCTCTGAGATAATATATCATGACTTATGGTGAATAGATTGCCACCTTTGATGAAGTGATTAATCTTGTGTTACTAAAGTGCCTTTGTCCCAATTAGATTGATAAGCGGGATGGAGAGACAAAATCCGTGTCGCCATAGGAACTGGTTTATGATGATGATGATGATGGTTGTTGTATTGTATTGCCTATGATCAAGAGAGGGTAATTATGTGACCTTTTGATATGTTATTTGGGAAAAGAGATTGATCCAAAAACAGCCTTAAGAACTAGTGTATTGGGTATCACTGTTCCCTTATTGCTTCAACCAGAATGGGGTATTGATCAAAAGGTGTAGTAGGTAGGCAATTACCTCAAAAATAGGAGATGGATGGAACAAATGCCACCATCAACAAATGGTCACTAATTAAATGCATTTTTGATAAAGTGATTGATTAAAAACTGTTAAAAAGAAAAAATTTTAAAAAAAAATTATAAACAACATACCATTTAAACTAATATGGATATCAATCTAATATATGAGCCACATTATACTGTAATTGTCATTTTTTAACAACCCTTCCAGTGGCAAAATATAATTATGTTTATCCCCTCATTTTAGAAAAAGTTGTACAGCTCTCATACACATGCCAAAAAAATCAAACTTTATATGACACAAAAGGCTGATGCAGAGCTTATTTAGAGAGGCCCCTATTAAATGAATGGTCTTGATTTGCCACCTCAGCCTCCATGTGGCCAATCTACGGTGTTCTTTTTGCCACCTTTCATATTTCTAGGCCATTTAGGTCTTCTTTTTTTCCTTTTTTTTTCTTTTTGTTTAAGTCCTTATTCATCTTTATCTCTATCAGTAATAAATAAACTCAACATCCCAACATCGCTTGCAGGGCCGGACAAGAAGTAGTTGAATGTCTTGTTTATTTATTCCCAACACCTAATCTAAGCCAGCTTTTCTCATTCCACAACACTCGGTTGGTGTATGCACATACATGTATGTGTGTGTAAATATATATATATGTATATATGTCATGAGGTTCTAAGTCCCATTCTCTTTTGTCTTCTAATAGTCTTTAATCTTGCCCAATCTAGTATTATAACAAGATAAAATCTCTTACGTATATCACCAAACAAAAGGAAATAATAAAAACAATAAGATACGTAACATCAATGAGGAATGACAGGCCACTAACAAGCCTTCCGGAATAACCCTTGTACCTGCTTTCAGGAATCTTGTGTTTGGCCTTTGCGGTTGTGTGTTGAAGTGTCTCAGTCGCCCACTGAGTCTGCATGACTCATCTCCAATTACCCGAGTCAGCTGATCCTCAGCTAGTTAACTGAGTCTCCGACCGAGTTCTTATCAGCTATGGCCAACTTCAGCCAAAACATCCCTTATCAACAGCTTTCCTCTTGGAAGATCATCTGCCTCATCAGTTGTACAAACAATGGCTGTCGTTTGCATCGTCCTTCTGTGTCGCCTTCTCAAAAAAATGCTCTTAACTCGGCACATCCACAAGGGAAATCGAAATCGTTTGACAACATAATTTTCCAACTCCTTAACTATCTCCACGATTGATGGACGACATTCTTCCTTCGACGAAACACATCGAGCTGCAATGTTTAACATAGCTTGTATAGTCACCTCCATGTTGGATGGCATGGTGACCCTTGAATCACAAACCTCCATTGCGCAACCTGCGTCGATGAGTGGTATCGCCCATTCGACTATCGAAGCAGGTTCCCTTTCGATATCGATAGCCCGCCGACAGCTTATGATTTCTAGTAACAGAATGCCAAAGCTGAATACATCATTTTTGGTACTTAGTTTCCCTGGTGTGGTGTAACAAGGATCCAGGTAACCCATAGTACCAGCGGGTCGACTCAGGCATCGACTCAGTGAGTTAGCATCATTCTGTTTAACAGCAAGACCAAAATCTGCCAACCTTGCATCCCAGTTTGAATCAAACAAAACGTTTGCAGACTTGATGTCTCTATGAATAACAGATGGTTTGGCCTCATGAAGGACTTGCACCGCGCGTGCGATCTGGAGAGCGATCAGGGCGCGTTTAGGCCAATTTGGTGGGGTGGTGGCACTATGGAGCGAATCATAGAGAGAACCATTACGCATGAATTCCATGACAAGGAGCTTTCTCTTGCTGGACGAGTCATGACTCACTCCAACAAGGTTGACAAGAAACAGGCTTCGGTGTAAAGAAGATAGGATCTCGATCTCGTTATCGAGCTTCGAATTATCTTGAAGGGTTCGAAGGCCAGCCGACGATGTTTTAACGGCAACAAGCCTCCCATCTCCAAGAACACCTTTGTAAACACATCCATGGCTACCTTTCCCTATTAGTCTTGACAAGGAGAAGTCATTGGTTGCAGCTTGGAGCTTACTGTAATCGAATTCCTCCATCCTTGTCCTTCTTGTTCAGCTTCTTCTCATGGGTATGATTCTTATTCTATGGAGAAGATGGAAACATGGAGATGCAGCTGTTGCACCTGGTGCTTGTCATGTCTGTCCAGTCTGTAAGGAGGGTGATGCTTTTGATTCAAGACTTGAAGATCAGAAGAAAGCTTTGTACAACCCAAAGAATAAAGAAGCTTTGGGGCTTATAGAGGAGCAAATAAAAAATTAAAAATTAAAAAGAAAGATTTAATAAACAAAAAGATAAAGCTAGATAGAGAGATTTTTAGAGAAAAGCAAAAGAGACCTGACCAAAAGGCAAAGGTTCTGAGTGGGTGGGGAGGAGATGCTCTCTCATTTGCTGCTGTTCATGACTTTGAAAGGTCCCCATCTAGGCTTTTATATTGTATTATTCTTATTCCTTTGGTGCAAACTCTGTTGAGCCGGGCCAACCTGGTTTGTTTAATCGATTAACATGAACACTCTTCTTTCTGGATCAGTCCAGAATCTATAGAAAACTAGACTTTATTTTGGGCAAATTTTGTTCTGCAAAGTAACCATATTAGGCTCTGCCAATACAATTCTCCAAAAGTGAAAAAAGCTTGTGTTCATAATGAGTGGGCATCGTCTACAGCCCCCGCTGTAAACAGCCCCTCACATGAATGGTGTGGGGCCCCCAAATGAATGGTGGGGCCCACACGGAATGTGAGGGGCTGTTTACAGCCCCCGCTGTAGAGGATGCATGCTCGTTCATAATACTGTGAATCCTCCAATGAGTAGGGCCTACTTGGGCCAAAACCAAAATATTAAATTACCTCTCAAAATGTCTCTTGAACCATCTTCTTAAAAATATTATTATTGTAGTTGTTGTTGTTGTTTGCTTTATTATATTATAGTCATCTCGTCCTCTTTACTTTATTGTTTATAATAAATAAAAGAATGTCGTGACCAAGGTTCGCCGTGCCGTTTGAACGCTCCTTCTTTGATTTGCGTATCATCTATCAAATTTGCACAAACCTTTGATTAGGGTATCAAAAGTTGCAATTGCTAGGACAGAATTGCGAGATAGAATTTCGTCAAACACTTGGCATGCGGCATCAAACTGATGGGTGTTACAGTAAGAATTATAGGTTATGATGTTAAGAGTGGAGGAAGAAGGAGCAATTCTAGACTCTGGAATCAATTTATACAAAGCCAATTGCATCTTCAAATTGGTTAACTTTATTCGAGGACGATAAGACGAGATAACATGACTGAAGGTTTGGAGCTTAATTTCATGGGGCCAGCAGCGAAGATCAAAGACAGCTTCATCAACGTTTCTTGACTCTGGAGTAAAATTGCGATAAATGCTCAAACCCAATAGCTAAGAAATAGAGGGAGCAGTTGGATGGAAGTTTCTTGATAAAGATTTCAACGAGCCACTTCTTGATAAAGTTTCCTTGGGAAGTTTCTTGAAAAAAGAGGGAGCAGGTCGATGGGAAATTGGACACGCTTCTTGATCTGGATGCATCACCAACTGACGTATTGTTTTCTCTCTCTCTTTTCCTTTTTGTTTTTTTTCAATAGGGAGTTTCTTGATATATTTTTTTCTTTTTTTATGGGGAATTTCTTGATCTGGTCCATGGTATGAAGTGAGGAACTTACGGTCGGAGTTCTGCCGTCACAAAGAAACAGACGAAGATGATGTGTCGGAGTTTTAAGCTAGCGAGGAACTACAGAAAAAATAAGGGTAGGGTGAAGAATCGTTATGTTAAAATTTAGCCTTCAACACTTCCAAGATTTTTAATTCCAATTCTTTATACCCACCAAACTTAAAATTTAGAATTCTTTTACCCAATTCTAATTTTTATCCTGAATTAAAATTCCTCCTGTTCACAGCCATTAAATATATAAACTTTCATCAAGCTTTTTACAAACAGATGATAAGAGTATAATAGTTCTGGATAAGTTTACCATATATTGGATTACTGGAATAATTTCACCTTGTGTTTTTCCCACTTGTCTCCATTCCCATGTATTGATCACTGTTGATCCGAAAGGTGATGAATAACTTGCAGGGTGTCAATTGATTCATAACTTACATTTGATTTGATTTTTTCTTTTTTTTTTGGTAGCTTAAGAAAAAAGTCTTCAACCTATCAGGAAGAATGCATAATTCTGAAGAAGCCATCCTTGTGTAGGGATCTTGCCCCCCATCATAGAACTCTATTGCCTCCTCCCCTGATGACAGAATTCGCATAAGCCGAGCAAGAGCAGTTCTTCAGGCACATTGCATCACATTCATTCAGGTTCATGCTCTTGTACACTTCATCCTGCTTAGAAACTCATCTTCCACCACTGCCTCCTTGAAACAAACAAGTAAATAGAAGTACTTTTTCATCTCACTCAGCCAATGCTGAGAGCATATAATCAAGATAAGGAAGAAGGTACCAATGATCTTTCTGTAGATATCTGTGTTAACAAAGAAGGGTTTAACCTAGAGAAAGGGAATTTGGAATGACTAACACAGTGCCAACATGGTTATTCCCAAAAATAGCTAAGTCTGCAAGACCTTGCCCTAGAAGCTCCATATGGTTTGATCAGGAAATTAAACATGATACTTTTTCAATCCAATGTAAACCCTTGTATTTGCCTTGGGTCAGCACCTTATTTCACTCAGAAAGCAATAATATGCATGTTAGAGGGATCTATCTACTAGTTACCTAACAAATAGCATTTAATCTGCATTAGAAAGCAAATAATGAGTAAGCCTCTTTTTGAGGACATGTAAATTATGGAAAACTATTAGCAAACCAGATTGGATAAATTCCATCAAAAATAATTTGAACAGAACTTGAAAATATCATTCCTTTTGAATGAATTTTCTCTGCAATTTGTAAATGTCACACACAAATTCTCCATCTTTAATCAAACATTGTGACAGCTTCTCACATGAAGTCTCAGAAGAAGAAAAATTCACCACTCAAAAACATCAAAAGTTGCAGAAGCTGAAAACAACCAATTCACCATGAAAAACAACCTCTAACCAAATCCATCGTCTAATAATAAAATATAAAAAAAAATTTCATGAGTTCGTTTTAGACATTTCCCACCAAAAAGTTATACAAAAGGAAAAGAATGAATTGCAAAAGTCATTTGCATAGTGTTTCTAAGTTCTAGTTTGGAATCGTCTTTCAGATCCCTATGAATAGTTTTTCAAGCTAACCCTACAAAAGAAAAGGTTGTTATCATGACACCTAATATAACGGCACTTATACAAAAGTACCGTTACAAATACCTTAATACAGCATTTCATCTGCAGAAAATAATTTATTATTGCATTTTATAAGAAATGTCGTTATAAAACAAATTATTATGCCATTTTATGAAAAGTGTTTCTACAAAATAACTTATTACGGCATTTTGTGGACAAATGCCATTATAAAAAATTTTATTGAAATACTTATTACCGCATTTTAGAGAAAATGCCATTATAAAAAATAATTTATTATGGTATTTTATAGAAAAATGCCACTATAAAATTATTTATTGAAATGCCGTATTAAAGCATTTGTAACAACCCTTTTGTATTAGCTAGGTGCTGTTATATTAGGTGTTGCTACATTACCTCTTTTTTTTTTTTGTAGTGTAAGCTAGAAACCTCTGAAAATCACTAATAGCTAACTCAAAGCATTTTCTCCAATCAAGTACATTTGCTTCAACTTAACCCAGGCTTTCTTAGGTTTATCTTGTTGGATTGAATACTACAACTGCAAATTTCATTGCACACAAAGAGGTTTTTTTGGGGTCAAGGTGAAAGCAAGTTGCATCACAAAGAAGTTGGTCTTTCACACAAGGCAGAGACATGGGAGAAAGACAAATTCCTTAAAAAAAACTATCCAATTTCCCTTTCCACATAGATCACAGTTAATCGTTCAAATTCACAGATGCAGGATAAGCAGTAAATAAGAAACTGTTTTACCTTAATGTGTGTTCCTTTTCCAAATTAGGATATGAAGCTACTGCCTACCCTTCATCAAGGCCAACATTATCGCCATCCCTTTCGGCTTTTTCCAAACGGGTTAGGGGTGGGTTCTTGGACCCTGATCCATCACTCTATTAAAATATTATTTTATATATTTAAAGTATTGTTTTAGTATATAATCATACTAGAGAAATGCATGTGATAGGGGGATAACAAAAAAATTTGAAATGAAGCAAGGCCTTTTGGGAATATAATGTTATGTGCGTAGTTAGTTATGATAACCATACATGTGGCCATGGGCGGATCCAAGGGGGGCATAGGGGGGCAATTGACCCCCTCAAATTTTTTCTAAAAAGTAATTTCAATATTACTTTTTAAATATTATTGAAAATCACCAGAACTTTAATCAAATGCCCCACAAAAAGTTATGAAAAATGTCAATTTTTTGCCTAAATTTTTAAAAATAGTTTGTAAAAAATCTTCTTTGTAGAAAAGGGTCATTTTTAAAACAATAATTGATTTGCATGATCATTTTTCAAAAAAAAAAATTAAACACTTTTACTTAGCTATGTGGGGTTGAGCGAAGCCTGCATGTGGGGTAAGAGCACAGCCTACTTGGAACATGAGCACATTTTGCATGGGATATGAATGTATATCCTACATGAGACACGAGTGCATCCTACCTATGACACCTGCACATCATACGCTCATATCCTACATATAATGCGTTTGTGTCCCCAGTAGGCTGCTCTTGTATCTCACATAAGTACAGTAAAGTTACCCTATAGTTCAATTTTTTTTTTAAAGGTGACCATTTTCTAGAAAAATAGTTTTTTTATGGACTATTTTTATATACACCGACCAAAAGTAGCCTTTTATTTATTTTTTTTCTCAAAGTAATTTTTCTAAAACATTTGAATATTAATTTTGCTGAATTTATTATAACTTATTCTTTGCCCCTCCTAAGCTAATTTTCTAGCTCTGCCCCTGCACGTGGCAATAACAAACCTTGGTATTTGAGTAAATTGGGAAAAAATTGGAGGGCGTTTTGGGTATAAAATGTTAGTTAAAAAACAGGGATTGGCTTTATATAAATATATAAATATTAAATAATATATATTTAATTAATAAATTCCATTTAAAACACCTTTTTTTCTTTTGCATCTTTTAATACAACCGGGTCAACCCCAACCTGCAATGTTACCAACCCAACAGGGACAGGTTAGGGTTTGGCCGGCATTGGCTAGGCCCTTATAGGGGTGGGCACAAGTTTACCCAAGCCCGACTAGTTGCCAACTTGCCATCCCTAACTGAGATTGGAAATTGAGGTGGAAACCCTCCTCAGTTAGTGTCAACCGGTCCATGTGGTTGGTTTGGTTTATTTGGTTATTTGATTAAACTAAAACCAAACTACATATAAAGAAGGAAGCCAAATGAAACCAAACTGAACTAGAAAGCGAAATGGAAAACCAAAAACTGAATTTGAGAGTTCGGTTTAGATTTTGTTTTTGTTGTTGGTTTTTTTTTTTTTTTTTTGTAAATAAATTTGGTTTAGTTTATATCATATCCAATGTATGGCTTGACCGTAAATGAACCGAATTACCAAAGTTTTTATTTTTTTTTAATTTTTAAATGTAACCAAATCAATTAAAATAGAAAAGAAAAGGAAGAACAGTGAAAAAGGATCACTTTTTAGAAATATTTATAAAGAAAATCCACTAAGATACCAAATTGCAGAAAAGGGCAACTTTTCATGATAATTATAATAAAAAAATTCCATCGAAATTAAATTACAGGATCACTTTTCGAAAATAATTAAATTTGAAGATCACTTTACTTGAGACACAGACGCATCGTACATGGAACGCACTTATATGAGACACAAGCACATTTTACGTGGGATACAAGCGCATCATGTGTTGTCATAAGCCTAAAATAAAATGACACTATTTTGAGATTTTTTAAAAGTAATCCTTTAGGAAAATTATTTTGGAAAAATGATCCTTTTCTACAATTCGGCTTCTTAGTGGACTGTTTTTACAAATATTTGTAAAAAAGTGACCCTTTTTTAATAATTTTTCCATAACACAATCCGGATCAACTCAAGAATTTCGGTCAGTTTGGTTTGTCGGGCTTTCACTCGGTCTAAGCCAAACCAATTGTGTTATCCAACTTTTTAGTGCTCCGTCCTTAATTACAATTAGATGACTTAAATCCAGTGTTTAATTTTCCCGATGTGGGCCCCACTTGAAGTATTTTTATAACAAAATATTGACCGTGAGATGCTGACATGGGAGGGAGCATCTCGTGACCGGGTCACCGGAATCACCCATTTAGAGACCGGAAACCGAAGGAAACCTCAAACGAAATGTAAAAAATAGGGATTGAGCGTGGGTTCACCACTTGTCCTTGTCTAATTGGGTGTCACTTTTATTAGTTTATTATGGGTTTCGTTTTTGTTACATACCGAAACTACCCTCTTATTTGAAGGAATAATTGCTGCGGTTTTGCGTCGTAATTTGATTTGATTTGATTTTGCGGAAGGGCAAGATGGGATCATATCATCATAAAGACGGAAGTCAAGGAACCAATAGCAATAGCCTTCCTTCACTACATATACTTCAGCTAGGAGTCTTCGTCTCAGTCTTTAGCCGATCGTCTTCATCAAGTAGTTCAGTTCAGAGCAGACTAAGTTCTATATATAAATTCTCTCTAGCTAACACACAGTGTCACAGACACAGTCGAAGGAAGAAGAAGAAGAAGATTTAGCAATCATGAGTGAAATGTTTCCCTCCGCCCGTCTTTTCAAACCCAAAGGCCGACAACTTCTCTCGTTTCTCAAACGGAAATTAGATCATCCAAACGGGATCAGCAGCTGCTTTCCCGTCGTCCATGAAAACATCTATAACTTTCATCCCCAAGAACTCGCAGGTGTGTTTCTTTTTTTTTAATTTCTTAATGGACTACTACACGATCCACCACTTCTGTTCTGTTTAAAGATTTTGTAGTAATTAACGATTCTTCTTTTTTCTCTGTTCTACACTAACAGGGAAGACTGGTTCTCTGTTCTGTGGGAACAAAGAACAAAAGCACGAACTGGAACACCTTTTTTTTTTCTTTTTTTTTTATTTCAAAAAAAAAAATTAAGAAAGTGATAAAATCGGATAGATGAAAAAGAGATGTTTTGGTGTTTCTTAAAGAGATAAGGGTGATTCAGTACTATATAATTAAAAAAGATTTTGTAGTAATTAATGATTCTTGGACGACACTATTCACTGTTTAATGATTTTGTAGCTAGTTATATCCTATCGTCACAAGTTTTCTTGCTGCAGGCATGTACATGGCAGCAGGAAAGGATAAGGACGTCTGGTGGTACTTCATGACGCCCAGAACCCGACGATTTCGAAACGGGACAAGACCTGATCGAATGGTTGCCAACAAGGGATTCTGGAGAACAACGGGACGTGACATTCAAATCCATCACAAAGAAGGTTTTGTTGGTAAGAAGATGGTACTGGCTTTCTATGAAGTTGAAGGAGATAATAAGAAGAAGACCAACTGGATAATGCATGAGTATCAGATTGAAGCTTACCAAAAACCCATCAGTAATGGAGAAGATTGGATGAAGGTCCATGACATGATTTATTTTTTGAATTATAGAGATATACTTTTCAATTATTATCTTTTAACGTTTTTTTTTTCTCTCCTTTTTAGTTGGATGAGTGTGTGATAGCCAAAATACGCCTGAGAAAATGCCGTACAAAGGGAAATGATTGCAGTGGTTCTTCACCAGTAGTGTCAATGTTGAAGCCTAAAGTATCCTCTGAAGCCATGGATCCCAATAACATGCCTCTACAAGCTCTACATTGTTTCACATTCAACGACCAAGAACTTCTCTCGTGTCTCAAACGGAAATTAGATCAACCAAACTGGAACAGCTGCTTTCCCATCGTCCTTGAAAATATCTATAAATTTCATCCCCAAGAGCTCACAGGTGTGTTTTTTCTTCTTTTTTCTTGGATTACTACACGATTCACTTCTGTTTAAAGATGTTAAGTGGTGGTGTTTAACGTGTTCATGACTTAAGTATATAATTCGTGCTGTTATCAATCTTCGTCTCTTTGTATCGTCACAAGTTTTCTTGCTGCAGGTTTGTACATGGCAGCAGGAGAGGGTGACGTCTGGTATTTCATGACGCCCAGAACTCGACGGTATCGAAACGGGACAAGACCAGATCGAAGGGTTGCGAATAAGGGATACTGGAAAGCAACTGGAGGTGACAATAAAATCCATCACCAGGAAGGTTTTGTTGGTAAGAAGATGGTGCTCGTTTTCTATGAAGGAGATAAGAAGAAGACCAACTGGATAATGCATGAGTATCAGATTGAAGCTTACCAAAAACCCATCAGTAATGGACAAGATTGCATGAAGGTGCTCGACATGATATTTTTTTTTTTTTGGAATTTTATATATATATACTTTTCAATTATTTAACGTATTTTTTTTTTCTCTTCTTTCAGTTGGATGATTGGGTGCTGGCCAAAATACGCCTGAGAAAATGCCGTTCACAGGGTAATGATTGCCGTGGTTCTGCGTCAATATTGGAGACTGAACCTCCTGTATCTTCTGATGCTGAAGCATCCTCTGAAGCCATGGATCCCAACTGCATGCCTCTAAAAGCTCTACCACCAGTTTATGATGAAACAAATGCATGCAGCATGAGTTTTTCAGACCTACTGTTATTACCTGATGAATTACTTTTCCCATCAAGTTATTCAAACCCGCTGCCATTACCTGATTGCAGTGGTTCTTCACCAGTAGTGTCAATATGGGAGCCAGAAGCATCCTTCGAAGCCATGAATCCCAATAACATGACTCTACAAGCTCTACCACCATTCTCTCATGAAGCCATAATGGATCCCAATAACATGCCTCTACGAGCTCTGCCACCAGTTTATGATGATGAAACAAATGCATGCAGCATGGGTTATTCAGACCTGCTGTCATTACCCGATGAATTAGTGTTGCCGCCATTACCAGCTGAATGCAGTGGTTCTTCACCAGTAGTGTCAATATTGGAGCCTGAAGCATCCTTTGAAGCCATGGATCCCAATAACATGCCTCTACGAGCTCTACCACCAGTTTATGATGAACCATTCTCTCAAGCCATGGATCCCAACTGCATGTCTCTACAAGCTCTACCACCATTCTCTCATGAAGCCATGGATCCCAACAACATGCCTCTACAAGCTCTACCAAACACTACAAGTTATTCAGACTTGCCGCCATTACCTGATCAATTAGAGTTGCCACATGCATGGTCTGTTGGAGAAGGAGCTGGTGTCTTACATAACGCAACTAATGGTTGGATAGAACCCACCGTTCCAGAAAGCAGTGGAGGAGCTGCTGCAGGTGATGATCAGAATGCAACATTAAGCTACTGGATTAATGTACTGATGGATGGTTACAGTGCTGATGCTTCCGGCCAAACAAGCAATAACATCAATGGCGGCATGGATTTTGAGCAACAAGCTGGGTTGGAGAGTAATTAAGGGGAAGAGAATAAGAAGAGTTTAGATAGTTATGTTTTTGTCTTACTAGAAGAAATGGATTTGTTTCTTTATTCTTTGCTGGTGGATCCGTCTCCTTGTTTGTTGCTGGCTCATTACAGAAAAGCAGTTAGAAAGCTATCTGTACAGAATTAGTTAGGATCTCCAAGTGTACAGATCTATATATTGTAATTTAATTTGTTCTTCATTCTTTTGTTAGAGAGAAACAATTAAAGCATTCCCTTACAGCTCTATCTGTGGTTCTCTACTTTTCTCTTCCCTTTCTCAATCTGGTTTTTACTTATTCTTCATCTGAAATCACCAGTTTCTAACATCACAAGTAGTAGCTAGAAAGCTTATTTGGAGTAAGAGTATGTCTTAATTTTTATTTTTGCCTAAGTCATCCTTTCTCTCTACTTTTCATTAACTGGATCCCTCTCATGGTTGGGTCACAGAGAACATGTAAATCGTTATTCACTCCTCTGAGTGAGTGAATAATGCATTGCAAGGACCCAATTATCCCCAACCCCAGTGAAGCCCCACAAACAAACTGGAAGAATCCTCAAGGAAATGGAAGAACGTCAGTGCAGAAGAGAAGAGGCCTTCCGAAGAAAGGTACCAGGTGGAGAAAGAAGCCTATCTACGCCTTAATACCATGATTTCCGTGAAATGGAAAGCTACCCCATTTCTGTCAAGGCTCGCTCTTTGGACTGATATTGTCTTTCTAATATAGGAATTATTATGGATGTGGCATAAAAACAAATCTGGAATGACAAAGCAGCAAATTCCATGGAAGAATTGAAATTACAAGTCAAAAGCGTTCACAGAAGCTTACATAAAATACAGAAGATCAAATCGAGCAGAAACGAGAAGGTAACATCCTGCCTCCGCTTTGTCTAATTGGTAGTAGATAGTGACTTTCTAATTGATGTAGTAAGAAAATGGAGTGGCGGTGGTGATGGTGGAGGTGGCAGTGGAGGCAAAGGTGGTCGGTGGTAGAGGTGGGTGGTGGTGGTGAGGATGTTGAAGGTGGTGGAGGTGGAGGTGGTGGTGGTGGTTTGGTGAAGGTGGTGATTTGGTGGAGGTGGGGGTGATGAGGGTGTTGAAGGTGGCGGTGGTAAATGAAGGAATAAGTGATGCGATTAATCAATAAGAAATTACAAAAATACCATAAAATATTTTGAAAACTTTTCAAAACTAAAATTTTTAGCTTCCAAAAATTTTATCAAACAGCTCTTGCTCTTCATGCTGATAATTCAAGAGAAGGTTTTGGTTGTAACTAAAATGGTAGGGATTAATGGAGTCACAATTTGTACATTATACCAAGTGCAATCATGAGTTTACCAACAAAAAAAAAGTGCAATCATGAGATCTGTGCAATGTCTTCCTTTGTGTTTTTTTTTGGTAATATGCAATGTCTTCCTTTAAATCAAGATGGTTAGCCAGATGAAATCAATATATACCAAGACTTTTTGTTCTTAGGGGCTAGCATACCACTCAAAAATAAAAATAAAAAATGATTCACACATTCAATTGGTTGACCACTTGCCAACCTTGCTGTCAATGGGGTCTGAATAGGTCTGAATGCCAAGTCTCAAATCCATGAATAAATAAATTAACAAAGCCAATTTGCACAATCATAGTTTTTTTTTTAATATATTTTAATAGGCAAACACACTAGATTCTCCTAACCCTTGCATTGGTTGGGTCATGGGCTGAACCCAACTTGAAGACAACTTTGGGCCTAAACCGTGCCCAAAGAACCCAACTTGAACATAACTTTTTGCGTAAATACTGTACTCTTATTTTGCTTCGTTCGCACTCAAAGAATGAAGTCCCAAGTGTCACCTTCACGAAGGATTTAAATTTTCACTCACCAGTCCAATAGTTTCCAGAACGTTTTACTCTCTGGAATCATCTATTTGGAATTGGAGAGACTTTTTATTTTCTCACAAGCGTGGGAAAGAGAGAGAGAGTGAAACCGAAAGACAAATCAAAAATCAAAAAAATGGGAAAGCTTCCGGTGCGGATGAAGGCGGTGGTGTACGCGCTCTCCCCCTTTCAGCAGAAGGTAATGTCTGGGCTGTGGAAGGATTTGCCACAGAAGATCGAGCAGAAGGTCTCTGAGAACTGGATCAATGCCCTTCTCTTCGTTACTCCGCTCGTCGGCACCTACGCGTTAGTTCCTCTATTTTCATTCTCATTCTCATCTTCATAATCTTATCCATCTCCCCTTTTGACGCCAATAACTAAAACAATGGTGTATGAGAACTTTTGGGTTTGTGTGATTCCAGATTCTATATGACGAAATGCTCTGCAATTACATGAAAACCCCATGAAAAGAAATTGCCTACTCTGATTTTCTTCGTTTCATTTCATTTAATATGATGCGGGTTTTGATTGTTCATGGGTTTTTGTTTTGAAGATTACAAGTCTGGCTTGTTTGAACAGATAAGCTTGTATGATTCTTTTACTGGTTCACTTTATTTATTAGTACAGGCTAGTTAGAGATATAAGGTTCTCTGTGCTTTGAAAGAGAAGGGAAAAATTGGATCACTTTCCATCTGATTGCAATTTTGCAACCAGTGTTTTGCATGCAACTGTCAATATATAATTAAGCTAATTGGCATAGCTTTTTCGAAATGGCCTATTCGGAGGTTCTCCCTTTTGCTTTGTTGATTTCTTTATACAGTGAAACAACAGGATTCTCTCGGTTGACCCACTGAAATTGGTAAAAAGTGGTAGAAAAATGGCCCATGGAAGTGGCTGTCATTTGCTGATATCATCCCTGTGTGAATGGTTCATGATGCAAGGAAGTAGTCAAGTCTTGTGCTTCTCAGTCCTGAACTCAAGGTCCTCATCAATGTAAGTCACACTTGAAGGTTTTACTTCTCAGGATAGGACTGAACCAGAAAAATAGTGGGGACGGCATTACCTAATTGGAAATTCTGTTGCCTGATGAGGTGGGTAGAAATCTAAACCAACTGTTACTTGATAGTGAAAACATGGAAATGGATATCCTCTGCAATTTTCTTTCTGTGTTGTCAATGATTTTTTGATGCATTATTTCACCTGTCGATAACTGGAAATAAAAGGCTTTTGAGGGGTCAATCCTCGGTGAATGAAGCCTAACACCTTATTGAGGAAGATGAGAAGTATTATGTACATTTCCATGTTTTGATAACAGTTAAGCAATAAAACTGGAAACAATGGTTTTGATAACAGTTAAAGAGGTATGCAGGACAAAAGGGAACAGATGCTATATAAATTTGGAGGGAGGAGGTTTTTATTTGGGGTGGAATAAAATGTTGTGACTAAACGTGAAGAACTGTCCTCCGGTGGGGAGAGGTAATGAATGTTAATGGTTTCCTTCATCATCGTCATCATCATCAGATGGTCTTCTTTGCCCTTTGGATGAAAATTGATCTCTAAATGCACGGCTGTTATTAAAACTTGCAGATGACAACTACCGGTATCCATTCGTCTGATGTTTCGGAGCTGTAATTGTCTGAACTTAACATGGAGAGACTTAAATTTTCGATTATGAGCTGGTAGAGTAATAGCCTTTTAGGACTATAGTATATTGTAATGTCTCTGTTCTCAATGTATTCTCCTCGTTCATTAAGTGTTATAGTGCATATTGTAATGCCTATGTTCCCTTCTAATTTATTATTGCACATTCCTCAAATTTGCTCTGTTGACAGGCTATATTGTAAATGTGTTTTTTGAGTATAAAATCATGACTGGTAAATGTATGTGGTTGGATGCAGGTACGCCCAGGACTACAAGGAAAAGGAGAAGCTGGCACACAGATACTAACATGTTCGACTCTCCAACATCCTCATTCCATTTTTTGACGCTTGTCTTGATCCTTGATTTGTTTGATAGGTGTGGGACTGTTCTTTTGATTCTACCTAGTCATAGGTGATGTATGATTGAATGTCCACAAAAATTTAAGGGATGTTGCTGCTTCAAGAGTAAAAAGTGGTGGCTTCTTTTGTAACATAATGCAAGGATGTTTTGGTGTGTTTCACAGCAGCATACTGCTACCTAAGAAAAGATGAAAGGTGCTTGACTGTTCCTTTTTGTGTTGTCTTTACATATCTTCACAGTTCAATTAAACACACACACACACACAGGAAAAGGAAAAACTGTTTCACCAAGTTCGTGACTGAAAGACATTTCTGCCAACATGCAACCCCTTGTTTACCAAGAATTTATCTAGTATACAAGCAGTGTCTAATATACAATGAATTTGAGTAATGATCTTCCAGAAGCAGAGGTCCCAAGGAATTTAAAGACCTCTACACTCACCCCTCTTTACAACAAAAAAATTAATCACACTTCAATTGAATGATGACTTACAACCTACAGGAATGAATAAATTTAGGCACTAGTACACTGTATACCGAGTTAAATAATAGTCGTGTTACCATCTTCCTTCTCTGCTTCTACCTTATTACACATGCAATCTGGCATGGGAAATGTATAGAGCGAGCCGCTTGGTTTTCTCAATTCACTGCCCTTCAAATCACTATGATGGAGCATATCTTGCATCTGGTGCTTAAAATTCTCCCACCTGTAATTGTGGTCAGGTTACTTAGATACACATTTTCAGTCACAATATATGACCAATAGTTTCAGCAAACTATACCTGTGTGTTTTTGTATGAGGATAGACTACCTGAGCTTTGGAACAGACATTGGTGAAACAAACGAGTGTATGTAAATCATAACATACAACAAAATAATCTAATGTTCATCTTTCAACTTAATGGACTGCAAGAACAAGATACTAAACAAGTGACACGCTTTCCTTCATTATTACTAGCAGGGGTGCACGTGGAATACTGCACGTAGAGAGATGGAACAGTTTTGCAACTGTTTCAGATTTTAAACAAGTAGGCATAGTTTTGACTATTTGAGTCCTAAATTAATTATGCCTTATCAAGGAATGGTAAGGGCTTTTCAGATAAGACATGCATAGTTGTTCACACGCTTCCCAAGGGGCCTATTCTCGTTATATATAGTATAGATATAGATATGAGACGTACAAGTACCAATATCAAAATTGGATTAATAAATGAAATCCAGAGTAAAACAATAAAAGGTGAATGACATGAGTTCTATAAAGTATAAGAGTTCCCAGAAGGTCACAGAGCCCTAATATTCCAAACGAATGGTTTTACAAACCGCTTCGGCAGAAAGGAGAACAATTTTCATGGAAAGTTAACTGCGTGCACAGTTAACTAACATTTTCATGGAAAGTTAACAATTTTCAGAGAATAAGAAAGAATATTGAAACATTCCGACATTGGAGGACAACGGACACTCAACTAAGTGCAAGTCACTGGAGAGGTTTTTTTTTTTTTTTTATTTCTACAACCTAGATGATAGAAGGGAAAATGTTACCTGTGTCACTGGTTAATATAGATGGCACTTGAACACTTCCCACAAAGACCACACTCGTTTCATTTTTGCATCTTTTCACTTGAATTTGTTTTCTTGTCATCTTCCATTCAAAATTTAGAGGTTTTTCAAGCCCCAAAAAAAAAATTTTTTTTTTTTAACTACATTTCTTCAGCAGTTTGTTTAAACATCAAATTGTCACTAATGTGAGACTCCATGTGGTTCAACAGCCAAGGAATATCACAATATTTATCTTACATCCTATAGAGCATGTAGGCTGCCAGGGCGTAGGAAGAGTAGATTAGCTAATAGATCTTAATTTTTAAGTGGTCCTGCCACTCTTGGGATTTCAACTTGGAAAGCATTGCCCTGTAACAATTACTTAAATAAAATCTGAAATGTATACTGAATTATGTGGGCAATGGGGCATTGATTACAACCTCATAGCCTCATAGCATTCCTCCACGCTATGGCGCTTAGTAGGGGTGTAACTTGGGTCAGTTCGGTCTGGGTTGAGCTCAATTCAAGATCAAACCAAAATTGTTGGGAGCCAACCCAAAACCGAACCGAACTAAAAACTGATATTGTGAAACTGAAAACCGAACCGATTTAAAACAAAAAATCCAAACCAAAACAAATAATACAGCTCAATGCTATGAACCAAATAAATTTGGTTTGGTTGAGCAATTTTAATAATCAAATTTAAAAAATATATATACAGTCCAATTACGTGAACCACAACCCAATAGGGCTGGCTCGCCTAAGGCTGTGTTGGTTCACAGTTCATCCAACATGAGGGCTCTAAGCCCTTTATGCCTTTATAGGCATTCGGCTGGGTTGGTTCACAGTCCTTCCCGAGCTGAATTTCTATAAGGCTTCAGTGTTCAGATCAGACCGTGGTGGGTTTCTAAATGAAACCCCTTGTACATGTCATGTATATACAAATAAAAATATAAAGACATATAATATATAAGTACATAGTATATAGGTAGATATATATTTACATATAATTCGGTTTTCGGTTAAGTTCAGTTAAATTAAGCTTTCAACCCAAAACCGAACCACAGTAATTCAGTTTAATATATTTAGGAGCAAAATCGAACTAAACATTTTAAGACCCAACCTAAAAAGAACCAAAGTCGGTTTGGGTTCAGTTTTAAGTGGATCGAGTTGCACCCCACTTAGCATAACTAGACCCTATTCACATTCTTCAATCATGTGGTCTTCCTAACAGGTTTCACAGGAACGTCCTTGCCATTATTTCTGAAATCGTCACTGATGCCAACAACATTGATCAATTCAAACACTTGAAGCAACCTCCAAACCTGAATGTTTAGTCACACCATGGGCGTAATAGTCCCTCAAGCTTCCACCATGACAGACAGAGCACACTGGACATTTGATTTGCATTGGATATAAAGGCAGAAGCATTGTACTTCCTACTTTATCAGTCTGTCTGGACACAACCCATGCATTTCACCTCCAAAAGTTTCTTCCCCCATTGAGATTTAAACCAACACAATGTTTCATCAACAGAATAGCTTGCTTTCACTCTACACTTGACCTTGAGGCTACATGGAACAAATATTAAGGGCTGGAATAACTTTTCTGTCTTTATTCACTCTTTTCACCTCATTTACAAAAGAATAAAATATAAAAATAAAATAGGTCTGCTGGAAGTGCTTTAATTTTCAACCCTGCAACAATAGGTCAATGTCCCTTATGAAGGAATCCCTAGGAGCTTCTCAGAAAGCAGTCCTTCAAGGCAATCAGATGGCTCCCCAGGTTGCTTGTTAACCACATGCAAGTGACCCAAACTCTGCAGTCCATTGATCATGACAAAAAGATTCCTATGACCCCCATAAGGCTAAGAAACTTACTTGCTTCTGCCTACATCCATGCCAATATTTTCACTTCTATTGACCTCTCATGGAATACCATAGACATTTTGAAGCTCATACACAACCCCTTTCCTCCCACTAGGATTATGATTCGCATGGTTCTTTCACAATAACTAATTCAGTTGTGTAAAAAGATTGATTACAATTCATTTCATGTAATTTTCTAAATTTCCAAAGGCTTCAATGAATTCATTACACTTCTAACTCGCCATTCTATGTCAAGGTCAAAGTTAAAGCATTGCCTGGACCATCAACAAAATTTTGAAGTTATGCATTTAAGTTCCTTCTAATGAGCAAAATTCTGCATTTCTGTCATAGCATAATATGAATTAACATATTCAAATGCTGGTTCGTGCAAAACAGAGAAATGCAACCGACTCTCCACTAGGTGCAGCCAAGGTTTACAATTTCGGTCAGGGCACCCCCGGCGATACTCTGGGTTGTGCCACCCAGCGAAATATGTCGAAATGCCGACCGTGCCGAGCGAAATTTCGCTCAGCGGCGGTTGGCATTTTAACGAACGAGTGAGGCGCCGTATGCTATGTGGGGGGGGGGGGGGGTTTGCTGCGATTTTTGAGTGGATTAGGCAGGGTTTTGGTCGTTTTTCATAATCTAGCAAGATTACACTGCTTTGAGAGAGGATTTTGTGGATTTGGTGGAGAATCAAGCGGCGTTCATTGCAGACGTTGGGGTAAGATCGTTTTTTTAAAAATTTTTTGATGAAAAACTTGTGGAATGTGTTGAATTTATTATATGTTGAAGCCCGACACCCGATCTACAGATGGGTGTCGGCGTTTTATTTTTTGCAATTATTTGTGTCGAAAATGCATATAATTTCTTTTTTATTCATTTAAATTTGATAAATATTATTGTTGACTTTGATAATTATATATGTTAGATGGGGACACCCGATCTACAAATGGGTGCCCCCAGATTACTTTTTTAGAAAATTAATTTTTTTTTAATTTTTAAATCCGAAAATTGATATATAATTTATAAAATGAAGAAAAATAGATAAGTTGCCAAATTTAATACATAAAATTGATTTATTTATTATAGAATTATTTATGTTAAAACTTTTTGAGTTTATATAATTTTTTATGTATTTTTGATTTTTTTGGAATTAATTAATCCGAAAATTAATTAATTATTAATAAAATTAATAAAAAAAGATAAATACTCAAATTCAATTCATAAAATTGATTTAGTTATTGTAGAATGATTTATGTTAAATAATTGGAGTTTATATAATTTTTTATATATTTTTGATTTTTTGGAATTAATTAATCCGAAAATTAATTAGTTATTAATAAAATTAATAAAAAAAGATAAATACTCAAATTAAATTCATTAAATTGATTTAGTTATTGATTAAATTAAATTAGTTATTCATAAAATTAATAAAAAAATATAAGTACGCAAATTAAATTCCTAAAGATAATTTGTTTATTATAGTCTTTATAGAACAATTTATTTTGAAGAATCAGAGTGTTTATAATTTTTTTATATAATTATGATTTTTCGAATTAATTAATCCCAAATTATTCATAAAATTCATAACTAATAAATAATAATATAGTTTATAAATTATAAATAAGAAATTATAATTAGTTGGTAATGTTAGTATTGTCTAATGTGGATTAATATTTATAATTTGTTATTGTGCTCTGTTATTGACTTACTGTGCGTTTGTGCAGGTGTTCGGATTCCAGTGTAGTACTTCTTGGTTAGTCTGTTAAAGACAGTCAGACAGTATGGCATCTGGCAGTGGTAGTGGAGAGGGCAGAGATGATGGTAGGAGGCTGGATATTGGTTGGGCCCATTGCACGAGATACGAGGGAGACAGAAATAAGACAGTCTGCAACTATTGCCACCAAGTCATAAAGGGTGGTGGAGTATCACGGTTGAAGCAGCATTTGGCACACGGCTACAATAACGTGGCCAACTGTCGTCAAGTCCCTCCAGAGGTTAAGAAGCTGATGCAACAACACTTGGCATCAGGGAGTGTAGCTAGGGAGGGGAAGAGGCATGCACGGGAGGAGGTTAGACGTAGATTGGCAGAGCCTATCGGACCCTCTGTGGCTCCTGATATTGATGACGACGATGATATGGTGTACCCACCCGAGTATGTGACAGAGGGAGAGAGGGCAGCATTCAGAGCCGCAGTGCAAGCATCTGTGCAGTCTGAGTTTGAGAGAGCAGAGGCTGCGAGGCATGGATTTCATAGGGGTGGTACTTCTAGAGGAGATGCAGATGTTGATGCTCCTACTCCTAGTTCTAGACATGGGGCTGGGGCTGGACCTAGCACCAGGATGCCTAATTATCCTATGGAGCCGAGTATGTGGTGTTCATCTGGTGCCAAGCAGAAGAAATTGAAGGATGTGTGGAGCAAGGGCACTGTCAGGGAGAAAATGGGGAAGTTTATATCAAAATTTTTTATCTTAAATCACATTCCAGCGAATGCAACAGCGAGCCCCCATTTCAAGAACATGGTCGATGTTATCCAGGAGTCGAGTCAGGGAGTCTTGCCTCCTACGCCACGGGAGATTATGGGTACGTACTTGGATCAGGAGGAGGCAGAGATGAGAGAGTTTATTACATCCCTACGACCCCACTGGGAGCAGTTTGGAGTTACGATCATGTGTGATGGATGGACAGGTCCTACTAAACTGTCCATCATCAATTTCATGGTGTATTGTAGAAGCAGGGCAGTGTTGGTCTTCTGTCCTCTAGAAGTACCACCCCTGTGAAATCCATGCCTCGCAGCCTCTGCTCTCTCAAACTTAGACTGCACAGATGCTTGCACTGCGGCTCTGAATGCTGCCCTCTCTCCCTCTGTCACATACTCGGGTGGGTACACCATATCATCGTCGTCATCAATATCAGGAGCCACAGAGGGTCCGATAGGCTCTGCCAATCTACGTCTAACCTCCTCCCGTGCATGCCTCTTCCCCTCCCTAGCTACACTCCCTGATGCCAAGTGTTGTTGCATCAGCTTCTTAACCTCTGGAGGGACTTGACGACAGTTGGCCACGTTATTGTAGCCGTGTGCCAAATGCTGCTTCAACCGTGATACTCCACCACCCTTTATGACTTGGTGGCAATAGTTGCAGACTGTCTTATTTCTGTCTCCCTCGTATCTCGTGCAATGGGCCCAACCAATATCCAGCCTCCTACCATCATCTCTGCCCTCTCCACTACCACTGCCAGATGCCATACTGTCTGACTGTCTTTAACAGACTAACCAAGAAGTACTACACTGGAATCCGAACACCTGCACAAACGCACAGTAAGTCAATAACAGAGCACAATAACAAATTATAAATCCACGTTAGACAATACTAACATTACCAACTAATTATAATTTCTTATTTATAATTTATAAACTATATTATTATTTATTAGTTATGAATTTTATGAATAATTTGGGATTAATTAATTCGAAAAATCATAATTATATAAAAAAATTATAAACACTCTGATTCTTCAAAATAAATTGTTCTATAAAGACTATAATAAACAAATTATCTTTAGGAATTTAATTTGCGTACTTATATTTTTTTATTAATTTAATCAATAACTAAATCAATTTAATGAATTTAATTTGAGTATTTATCTTTTTTTATTAATTTTATTAATAATTAATTAATTTTCGGATTAATTAATTCCAAAAAATCAAAAATATATAAAAAATTATATAAACTCCAATTATTTAACATAAATCATTCTACAATAACTAAATCAATTTTATGAATTGAATTTGAGTATTTATCTTTTTTTATTAATTTTATTAATAATTAATTAATTTTCGGATTAATTAATTCCAAAAAAATCAAAAATACATAAAAAATTATATAAACTCAAAAAGTTTTAACATAAATAATTCTATAATAAATAAATCAATTTTATGTATTAAATTTGGCAACTTATCTATTTTTCTTCATTTTATAAATTATATATCAATTTTCGGATTTAAAAATTAAAAAAAAATTAATTTTCTAAAAAAGTAATCTGGGGGCACCCATTTGTAGATCGGGTGTCCCCATCTAACATATATAATTATCAAAGTCAACAATAATATTTATCAAATTTAAATGAATAAAAAAGAAATTATATGCATTTTCGACACAAATAATTGCAAAAAATAAAACGCCGACACCCATCTGTAGATCGGGTGTCGGGCTTCAACATATAATAAATTCAACACATTCCACAAGCTTTTCATCAAAAAATTTTTAAAAAAACGATCTTACCCCAACGTCTGCAATGAACGCCGCTTGATTCTCCACCAAATCCACAAAATCCTCTCTCAAAGCAGTGTAATCTTGCTAGATTATGAAAAACGACCAAAACCCTGCCTAATCCACTCAAAAATCGCAGCAAACCCCCCCCCCCCCCCATAGCATACGGCGCCTCACTCGTTCGTCCCCCCCCTTTTTTTGAAGTTGCAGGTCGATTTGGGCGAAATTTCGCCCAAATCGACCGGCGCGTCGGTCATTTTCCGCGTTTCGCATTTCGTTTTCCATTAAAATGCCGACCGCCGCCAAGCGAAATTTCGCTCGGCACGGTCGTCATTTTGACATATTTTAATGGGTGGCACAACCCAGCGATTTCCCCCGGCAAAACGCATCGCTGGGGGTGCCCTGACCGAAATTGTAAACCTTGGGTGCAGCACAGAATTAATCAAACAGTCCTTTTACATGCTGGTTGATGTAAAACTTAGTCTTTCATCAGACAATTTGTTATCTCTATATCAAAATTTATGCATATATCCACCTCAGCTTCTTGGAAGATATACAGAATAATAATGCCAATAAATAACAAAGCTGTTGATTGAACAGCAAATAAAAGGCAGCATTACAGAATATCTAAAATGTAAAGGTAACAAACTTGAAGAAAAAACATGTTAGAGATATTAGCTTGCAAGAAACTGATTATGATGAAGAATCAGAAGTATATGAAACAATTTTCTTTAAGAACTTAAAATTTTCAACTATAGTTATAAAAAAGTGCAACTCAAGGCACTGCAAAAAATAAGAGGCAGATGGGTATAAAAAATATATGAGAATTTTACAAAATAACTCAGTAAATCGACGGAAACGAACCTGATATTTGGACTATCAAACATTAGTGCCAATTTCCTCTTATCAGGTTTGACTGTCTTTGCATGTCCTCCATAAATATAGCGTCTGTGACCCATCAGGAAGTGAGGAAAATTTCCACCTTGAGTTGTGACAAATACTTCACTATGAAGGCACAGAGTATAATCAAGAGCAGCCAACCTAGATGAGTGGCCCTACATCAGGAAGTTCAATTATTACAAAAATCTACTATTTTAAGACATATATGCACAGGTGGTTTCACATGTGGAAGTGACAGAATCAATATACTATCATTTATGACTTTCTATATCACAACACAAAAGCGAGCACAAATTATGATGAGTACAATACCTTGAATGGAGCAAGTTCCTCCGGGGAGGCAAGTGTATCCTTTGTCTCTAAAAGTGGAAACAACTGTCGTAGTGGAGCCATATACTTTTCTGCTTTATAAATTTTTCCCGCAGCAACATAGACTGAGGTTGTATTGTCAAAACCCATGCCTCTAAGCATCATGCCTACCTGCATAACCAATTTGCTTAGAAACGCATCAACTATTGAAAGTAAGAATCTGTGGATTACTCCCAAATTCAGTTTAACCGCATGGCATCCTTTTTAAAACTGAATTCAACAGTATGGGCTGATTCAGGTTCTACAGTGGAAAGAAAAAAGAAATACCAGAATTCAGGTATTTGAAATAGATCAAAATATTCATATTACTATATAACGATTAAATGCATGGATTTGTACTGAAGTTGTAAGCTCATCATGTGGAATATGGCAATATCATGTATCATAGATATACATGTATTCGAAGTGGTACAAATAAATTTTGGAATATTGCTGATGAAAAGAGAAAATTCTCAACTACTTGATCTACTTAAGCATCAAATCATTATTGATATAAATCGATTACTTTAATACAGAACAACCTTTTCGAACTATTTTACACAGAAGTTATAAAATCCATTGTTTTCCATTTCAGTGGCATGCTGCGAGTTCACCATTTTCCCCCACAATGGCATGTTTTGAAGGAATGTGGCATGCCAGCGAAAAGCAGTGGCCTGCCGAGCAAAACAGGGCAAAACGGGAGTGAACCACTAATTTCTAAATTAAAATTTCTTTTTTTGCCATTTAAATGGGCGAAGCGAAATTATCACAAAGTACAAAAAAACTTCATTTTTTGCGTTTTTTCAATTTTCCAGCAATGTGCCACCCAAATTCCGTTTCATGCCTAGACCCTGATAAAATCCAAAAACTAAAAACAAATGTCTGCTTTCAAATAACAATAATAACAAAAAAATTCCAGACAATCCAATTATTGAAGGTATTACCATCCTAAGCATTGAAGGTATTAGTCATCTCAAGGCTTAATTATCCTAGAACATATCTTTTTGTAGGGACTTAAGACCATCTGTAATGACCTAGAAATTTACTTAGGTGTTATTTAGTCATTCCCTTATTAGTTTAACGATTAATGAATTTTTAATTAACTTATTAGGCTTAGGAACCCTATTTGGAAAGATTGGGATAAACTAAATCTTAATAGCTAGATTTTCAGTCCATTCGTGTAAAAGTGGGTGTTTTTGTAATAAAACATGTTTAGAGGGCCCTAATTTAGCTAATAATTAAGGAAAAAGTACAATTAGATGTTAATTAAATTATTAAATACCATAGTATGAAAATTAATGAAGAATAGGGAGAACAAGTCAATCCTTGAAGAATTGGAGATAGAATCTAGAAATTTGTGGGAGAATTTCTACAATTAAGAGATAGGTGGATCATGGCATTAAATTTCATTTGGAGATTTTAAATTGTAGGATAACTTGAATGAACTATGATTCTAAGTCTCTAATGTTGTTGATTTGATTTCCATGAGATATAAATCTATCCTGTGATGAAACCATGTTATTAAACCGCTTGAATCACTACAGGAATTAATAAAAGTAGGTTACATCAGTTTTCTGGTTTCTTGTGTGTGTATTCAAGCATTGTAATTGTTATTTTAGATTGAAAGTAAAGTAGTGTGAACGAGAGAAAATACGATGACTGAATAATAGTGGCTGTTTTATTTTAGGAATGGCTAAAATCCTTCGTCTTGCAGAGTTTGTGGAGTTGGTTAATCTATTGAATAATCTCAATGAGGTGTCCTTGTCTCCATCTATATTGGATCACTGTGGTTGGTCTCTTAATTCTGGCGGTTGTTTCACTATTAAGTCTTTTTTTGCTCATTTGTCAGTTTCTTCATTACAACTCTCTTCTGCTTTTGCTATTTCTTTCTTGTGGAAGGCTCCCATTCCATCAAAGGTTAAAGTATTCTCCTGGACTATCTTTCACTATAAGATTAACACACTTGATATATTGCAGCATCATCAGCCTCACATGGCTTAATCTCCTCAGGTGTGTTCGATGTGTATGGAGGATGCTGAGTCCGTGGATCACCTCCTCCTACTTAGACGCCCAGTGGCTGATCACGTGTGGAAGCATCTGTTGAGCTTAGGTAATATCAGTTGGGTATTACCTTCTACCATATGTGAGTTAGCATTTCAATGGAGATTTATGGGTTTGAGCAGATTAGGGAGGAAGCTTTATAGGGCATTTTTTTTTGCTACACTATGGCCGGTACGTAATCGAAGCATTTTTTAGGGCATGACGGTTAGAAGATCTTGTGTGGTCGACCAGGTTACATCTTTGATAGTTTTTTGGGTGTTGGTGCAGAAGGACTATAATACATATTCAGCGTCAGATATTAATAGGGCTGGCTGACGATGGCTCACACGTAGTGTGTTTCTTGGACCGTTAGAGTCTCTTTTTGGTGGTGTTGTTTTTGTATGTAGCTCATTGTATTTTTTTTTGCTGGTCCACTGCGTGTGTTTGTGTTTTATATTGTATCTAGGGTGATTCCACGTCTTGTGGAGGGCCCCCCCCTCTTCTGATCTTAATGAAATTTTCATTAATTATTAAAAAAAAAATCCATTTGCATGATATGAATTAGAACAATCAATCAAGATTTTGGTGAGATATTAAATTTTGTTTTGGGACAATTCATTGAATTGAAAATTTTGGAAGAGATAGAAGATGAGATGAGATAGATTGGATTGTCATTACGAAAGAAGAAAGAATATAAAACAGGGGCTTTCAGGTTCCTGAACTTGTGGAAAATTCTTGTTTGATGTTGCAATAGGGGTTAAAGATCTAAGAAAGGAAGAGAGATGTTTCCGTAGGAGAGAGATATAACCCAAAAGGGTGTTGCGAAAACCTGCAACCATCAAGAGGATTTAAAACAACAAAAATAAAGTAGGCATTGGTTGAAAACTACCTTAGTAGTATCTTCATGTGGGTGAAAAGGGAAGGGGATAGGTTGGTGAATCTCTTCCTTACGAAAGAGAAAGAGAGCACCAAGTTGTTGGGTTTATCTAGAAGAGAGGGAAAGCTTTGAGAAAGAGAAACTTATAAATATATATATGTGTGTGTATGTATGTGTATGTATATATATATATATAGAGAGAGAGAGAGAGAGAGGATCAAGAGAGTGAGAAGTCATTTTTCACGGAAGAGAGAAAGATGGCTGTTCGTACTTTGTATGGTATAGGGGTTTTATTTTGCAAATTAGAAAAGTTTTAAAGCACTTTGATATTATAAAAACTTAAAAAGTAATCTATTTAGATTCTCATTTTTCCCATCCTTAATTTTTCTTTCCAATACCTCCATTATAGTTTATTTCAATTGTCACCCTATTAAACCTTTGATAGTTAATTTCTTTTAGGCCCATTAACTCTTTAAACCATAGCTAAAACATGCATTGTGTGCATGTAATAGCCATGGCTCTCACATTATTGAAAGTTGATCTTATAAAATAAATATGTATATAAAACGAATTGATAAATAATAGAAATAATTAAATATATAGTTCTGATGTTGTCTGATGATTTGGGTGAATTCTTAATTGCTTTTATTGCTAAATAGTTATTATTTATTGGATCTGATAGTTGGTTACCACCTAAAATTGATCTAGATTTGTTTTAAAATTTATGATGATGTTGTATGACTGAAATTGGGCATTGCATATCATTTTTTTATTTGTGATAATATTGATATGAATTAATTTACTTCAATGATTATAAATACCTGTGAGATGCCTTATTGTTTATGAGATGCATATGTGAATATTATGAAGAAAAAAAAAACCCCCTTGCATTAACTATCAATGATAAAAGTGATTCACATAATATTGTATGAGATTGTATATATATCCTGTACGAGAGTGAGCTATGAGGGTTAGTACGGAACAATCACAAACAACTCTATGGCTCAGGTGAGGTTTTGGAAGTCAGATTCCAACAGCCACGAACAAGTTGATATTATTATTGATTACCTTGTTGTGATAAGAGATTCTTAAGTACCCAAGACCTAACTTGTAAGATGTGGATATTACTTGGGAACCATAACTTGATAGTCTGGTATGCAAATTTTAGATGAGAATGTGTCATGAATTTGGAGTCAAACTATCACAAGGATGTTTTGGACATCTACGAGTGTATTCCCCTTTTCAAAAATAGTGTATCTGTATTGTGATCCAATTGATTGAAAGCCTGTAGAACTATGATGTACACGTAAAATGTTATAGATATATCGAGAGGTCAAAGACTTAAGACTTCATAAAGAGAATTTATGCTGCCTGAGGTGCTCCAGACATACTCTACATGGTATGTCGTAAGGGAAGGGGAAAAGGCTTGGCAGTATTGCAACCTTATAGATGTTTACATGGCCATGGGACAAACACTATAGTAGGATGCACACAATATATACTACACCCATTGCACATTGGTTGCATATAATTTTACTTATTTCCATGGTATAGACAATATCTATTAGGATATCCATGCATCCTAGGAATGTGCTAATTGCATGAAAATAAACTTACATTATCGCATGATTTAAATTCAGTTGTTTACATAAATAATTTTTTGGCTTTTTCTAGAAGTCGAGGGTTTCCAAGTGGAACCAAGTCTGTCATGAATCCACTAATTTCTGCCGCTTCTGTTATTGATACTGGATTGGACCCGGAATTGGTCAAGTTACTTCTGTGGGCCAAGCCACAAAAAGTTTCACAAGACCGGCAGAATCAAAGGGTGGGATAAAGCCTAGTGAGCATTGTTCACTCCTACTTTACATTTTGCAGGTGTTGATGTTTACGAGGATCAAAAGCAAGACCTGGAGTATGATGTAGACTTGCTATCTGTCTGCATTTTGGACATGGATTTAATATTGATATTATGAAATTTTTGGAAGGTTTATTTATATTGTTGATTTTTTTTTGATGAATAATGATATATATATATATATATTATCAGTAAATAAGGTATTGTATTATATCAATAAAAGGTTAAAAAGGATAAAGAGATTACAGGTACACAAACTGTGTACCAACAACCACTGAACCCAAGCCTATTAGATCCCTATAAATCTGCAAATTGAGCACAATATAATAGGCTTTCTAATGTTACATTTTCTACTGAAGGTTGATCCAATAACCAGCTGTGAATTAACCTCAACACCCTTCTTTCCAAAATTGACTGACTCCTCTCTGAATCTTTGAATATTCTACGATTTCTTTCCCCCCATAAGACCCACGATATAGCTGCATTCCATATTAGGTCCCTACAAGACTTGCCATTCGACCTTCCCCACGCCTCCAACACATTCATGAAATTTCTAGGTTGAGCCCAATAAATCTCCATTCTTGCCATCATCATGTTTCATAGTCTTCTAGCTTCTTTACAATGCACAAGAAGGTGATCCACTATTTCTTCTGCCTCCTTACACATTACACACCTATTTGGTAATTGCCATCATCATGTTCCATAGTCTTCTAGCCTATTTATATTGTTGATTATTGATAGGTCATTATTAAGGTTTTCAGTTTTGGTGCCAATGGGTGGCAATTCATGGGAAAAAGCAGCATGCTGACGAAATTTTGTTGGAACGCCCCAAAAGCCAGCGTTTCGACGATTCTATCGAAATTTTTTTTTCTAAAAAATCAAAGATGATGAATTAAAAGAGTAACTGTAAGGTTAGAATACATGAATAATATTCACAAGTGCAAATAATCACTGAATAAGTGGTAAAATCATGCATAGTGTCACAAAATATGAAATTTAATAACTAAAACAACTTATGATGCAAACAGTAATAAATAATGGATAAAACAAAGTTAGTAATCATATAATTATGAATGATGCTACAAAGAATGGAAGGAGTAACGACCCGACTGGAACATAAGAGGCTCGAACCCTACTTGCTCGTCGATGTAGTTGCAAAATCGCTTCCACGACATCCTATACATGTAATCGTTCTTGAACAAGCTAATATGGTACTCATATTGCTCTTGAGACACATGTCTGATAATACCAATAAGAAGGAACTCAGGATAATAAGTGCACCAGCTTTCAAAATCTTGCTCTGGCTCTAGCTCTTGCTGAGGCAAAGGTGGAGGATAAGCAATAGCATCATATCCCACGGGCATCACTACATATGGTGCGGCGTAATATCCATACGGATATGGGTTCACTAGAAAGAACCCATTTGTATCAGAGGACTGCATCTGTTGTACTTCAGAATATCTGTAAGACCAGTAAATACTGGTATTTGATGACTCTATTGGGCCAGGCTGTTAGGAATCCGACGTGATTCCTAGAGATCATGAGAGACAAAGAGAACAATAGAAAGAATCAAACAAGAAATTAGACACAGAGATTTTACGAGGTTCACCCCAGAATAGGACTACATCCACGGCCGCTGGTGCTATTTCATTATAATCTCAGAATGGTCGAAGCTTCTAAGGATAGAACAATACAAAGGGAAATATAACCCTAATACAATGGCAATACCCGAAATACCCTCTTGCGAATTTTCGCCTCAGGGATCCGCCCCCAAACCCCCACCTTACGAGCAGGGGGGCGCTGCCCCCTGCAACTCCCCGCGAGCTCACAGCGGAGCTCGACCCGCCAGCTGTGGGTGGGTGTCCAGTATGATCAGGCTTTACACAACTCAACAATCTTCAAATCCTCAAAGAAACATAGCCAAGCAACAGACCAATGACAAAGATCCCAATCATCAAACACCCAAACCAACTGAAGCTCTACATAGCTTCAATTTGTCAAAAGTGACTGGTTTGGTTAACATATCAGCTGGATTTTCACTTCCTGGAATCTTCTCAAGAGCCAATACTTTATCTTCTAATAAAGACCGAATGAAATGGTAACTCAATTGTATGTGCTTGGTTCTTGAATGAAATACTGGATTTTTGGCAAGATGGATGGCACTTTGACTATCACAGTACAAAACACTATTCTCCTTCCCCTTTCCCAGTTCAATTAAGAAACCTTGTAACCAAATCATCTCCTTGCTAGCTTCTGTAACTGCAACATACTCTGCTTCTGTTGTAGAAAGAGCTACAATTTTCTGCAATTGAGCGATCCAACTAACTCCAATACCATTCAAGGTATAAATATACCCTGTAGTACTCTTCCTGTTATCAACATCTCCAGCTAGATCAGAATCAACATAACAGTGCAATTTTAAGCCTCCTCCTTTAAAGCACAATATTGTATCTGTGGTACCCTATAAATACCGAAAGATCCATTTCACTGCCTCCCAATGTTGCTTTCCTGGATTACTCATGTACCTACTTACTCCTCCCACTGCATGTGCTATGTCTGATCTGGTACACACCATTGCATACATAAGACTACCAACTGCTGAAGCATAGGGAGTTCTTTCCATGTAGGCACGCTCCACCTCGGTTGTAGGTGACTGTTCTTTAGTTAGTCTGAAATGACTAGCTAAAGGACTATTTACTGGCTTTGCATTATGCATATTGAATTTACTTAAAGACTTTTCTGACATAGTCAACCTGTGACAGCTTCAAGGTACCAGTCACTTTGTCTCTTATAATCTGCATTCCAAAAATCCGATTTGCAGCTCCCAAATCCGTCATTGCAAATTGCTCAGACAACAGTTTCTTCACATTATTTACCTCTTGAATGCAAGACCCTGCAATCAACATATCATCCACATACAGAAGTAAAATAATGAAACTATTGTCAGACCTTTTCACACAACAGCAATGATTTGCTTGACATCGCAAGAAGCCAATCTTGTGTATGAACACATCAAATTTCTTGTACCACTGTCTTGGGGCCTGTTTCAAACCATATAAGCTCTTTCACAACTTACACACAAGCACATTTTTGCTTTCAGCTACGAAACCCTGTGGTTACTTCATGTAAATCTCTTCCTCCAGATCACCATGGAGGAACGCCGTCTTTACATCCATCTGCTCCAGATACAAATTCTTAGTAGCCACAATTCCCAGAACCAATCTGATAGTAGTTAACTTCACCACATGTGAGAAGATTTCTATGTAATCAACACCTTCCTTTTGTTGAAAAACTTTCACAACTAACCTGGCCTTAAACCGTTTGCTGCCATCAGTTTCTACTTTTATCCTGTAAACCCACTTGTTATGTAAGGCCTTTTTGCCTTTAGGGAGCCCTGTTAATTCCCATGTCCTGTTTGACATTAAAGAATCCATTTCATCTTGCATCGCCAATTCCCACTTGCTTGCATCCTTTGTCTACAAAGCTTCATCATAACTCTCAGGTTCACCACCATCTGTTAACAGCAGATGATGAAGTGATGGTGAATATCTTTATGGAACTCTGTGTTGTCTGGTTGACCTTCTAGGTTCAATAACTGGTGTGCTGGATTCTGCTTGTGGACTTGCTACCTCCTGACTGTTCTGAGTACTTCCCTTTTTATCAGAGTCAGTAATATCTTCTAACTCTACATACTCAAAGTCTTTAACTTGGGCACCTGCACTGTCAGAATCTACTGCTCCAAATCTGTCTTTGTACATAACCTGCTCATTGAATATGACATCTTTACTTCGAATTATCTTCCGATTCTAATCATACCAAAATTAATACCCGAATTCATCACCACCATACCCAATGAAAGTGCACTTCACAAACTTAGCATCAAGCTTATTTCTAGTAGTAGAATCTATGTGCACATAAGAAATACAACCAAAGACTTTTAGAAAAGAAAGATTTAACTCATTTTCGCTCCAAACCTCCTCTAGTATACGTTCATCCAAAGGTACAGAAGGTCCTCGGTTAATTAGAAAGGCTGCAGTGTTAACTGCATCAGCCCAAAACATCTGAGGTAACCCGGTATGAATCCTCCAACATCTAGCCCTCTCATTAAAAGTTCTGTTCATACGTTCTGCAACTCCATTCTGTTGAGGGGTTCCCTTGATAGTTTTCTCCATCCGAATTCCATTAACAGCACAGTATTCCTTGAACTCTGTAAGATTTTACTCTCCTCCATTATTAGATCGCAAACACTTCAACTTCAAACCCGTTTCATTTTCTACCAAGGATTTCCATTTCTTGAAAGTATCAAAAGCATCAGATTTATTTTTTAAAAAATAAACCCATACCTTCCTTGTCGAATCATCAATGAAGGTAATATAATAAGATGAGCCACCAAGGGATGAAACTGGAGCAAGCCCCCACAAATCAGTGTGAACCAGCTCTGACCTTTCTGTCTTCAATGTTCTACCACTCTTTGAGAATCCCACCTTTTTCTGTTTACCATAAATACAGTCTTCACAAAGACCAATATCGACTAATTTAAGTCTAGGCAATTTTCCATTTGAACAGAGTACCTTCATTCCTTTCTCGCTCATGCGGCCAAGTCTGCAATGCCACAGATCTAAATCTGCTTCTTTGTTTGCAACAGCAATAGTATCTCGGATGCTGGTAGTCATATAGAGTGTGCCCGTCTTTCTCCCACGAGCCACTATCATGGTATCTTTGGTGATTTTCCACAATCCACCCATGAAGGATACTGCATACCCTTCAACATCAAATTGCCCAACAGAAATTAGATTTCTCTTCAAACCCGGAATGTGCCTCGCATTCTGCAGTACCCAAACACTTCCGTTAAGGGTCTTGATCCGAACATCTCCCTTTCCCGCAACACTCAAAGGTTCATCATCAGCCAAGTAAACCTTTCTGAAATCACCACTAACATAGTTTTCCATGATTTCCTTATGTGGGCAAGAACAAAATGATGCTCCTGAATCCAATACCCATGATTCAAATGGACCATCCAAACTAAGAATAAGAGCATCACTAATCTCTTCAGTAACATTCACAGATTGCTTGTCTTCACCTTTGTCAAACTTCTTCTTGGGTGCCCGACACTCATGTTTGAAATGTCCCTGTTTTCCACAGTTCCAACACCCTGATGAACCCCTGGATTTTGACTTGCTTCTGTGCTTGGATTTTGATCTAGCATGACCATTTTTCCTATCTGTCATCCTACCTCTTCTCTCTGTGTTCAAAGCTGATCCTAATGTTTGGCTCAGTTCTCTTCTGCGAACATCCTCACTTAGAATCAGATCCCGCACATCATTGAAATTTAATTTCGTTTTTCCTGCAGAACTGCTCACTGGTGTCACAGTGCCATTCCAGCTTTCTGGCAGAGATGAAAGGAGAATCAAAGCCCTGATTTCGTCTTTGAAATCAATATCCACATAACTTAACTGAGTTGTGACAGTGTTGAACTCGTTTAGATGTTCTGTCACAGAGGCACGTTCTTCCATTCTCAGATTGAATAAACGTCGCATCAGATATACCTTGTTACAGGTAAAGGGTTTCTCATACATATCTGATAGGGCTTTCATGAGATATGCTGTACTTGTCTCTTTCGCAATGTTGAACGCAACTTTGTGAGTTAGCAATAGACGAATAACCCCTAGGGCTTTTCTGTCCAGAATCGCCCAATCTACATCACTCATCTCTTTCGGTTTCTCTCCTGTGAGAGGTAGATACAGATCCTTGCCATACAAGTAATCTTCAATCTGCATCTTCCAAAATCTGAAGTCTAAACCATCAAACTTCTCGATCTTGATCTTTCCATCTTCTGCGGCCATTGCTCCCACTCAAACCAAAGCTCCGATACCAGTTGTTAGGAATCCGACGTGATTCCTAGAGATCGTGAGAGACAAAGAGAACAATAGAAAGAATCAAACAAGAAATTAGACACAGAGATTTTACGTGGTTCACCTCAGAATAGGGCTTCGTCCACGGCCGCTAGTGCTCTTTGTATTATTGTTTCAGTTTAATTTGAAATTCAGATCCTATTTGTCATTTTGATTTATGCACGGGCCATAGTATCTCCCAGATCATTACATGTCACATTGCATTGGCATGATTTTTTGAAGTGTATAACTACTACTTGTAGTAATGTTAGTACAATTATACATGCAAATGCAATTATTTTACATATTATATATCATCGACATTTCAACGACAAAACCTTGCCTACCCCGATGAGGTGGAGATTGAGGCAAAAAGGGCCGCATATCGAGCGTCCATTCGAGCTTTATTACAATCCAACTACGAAAGAAGGGAGACCTCAAGATTGGGCCTTAAATAAGTGGTTACTTTGGGGTGATACTGGTGCTAGAGATTCTGGGCATGGGACTGAGTAGGGTTCAGATCGTCCCGAGTTGAGGCAAATACTGAGTACGAGGTGCCGGACAATCCTACAGAGCCCTCATTATATCCTTCTTTTCGATCGAAACAAAAGAGATTGAGAGATGTCTGGAGCAAGGGGTCACTCAGGGAGAGAATGAAAAAGTACATATCCAAGTTCTTCATCTTCAATCACATCCCAGCAAATGCAACATCTCCCTACTTCAAGAACATGATCGACACTATCAGGAGGCGGGGCCAGGAGTCGTTCCCCTACACCTCCTAAGATTATGGGCAGATATTTGGATGATGACGAAAGATAGATGAAAGATTTTATTGCCTCTCTACAACCACATTGGAAGCTGTTTGGAGTGAGCATAATGTATGATGGTTGGACAGGTCCTAAAAGACTGTGCATCATCAACTTCATGGTATATTGCAGAGGTAAGGCAAAATTCCTTCAGTTAGTTGACGCCTCAGACAGAATCAAAGATGCGAGATATATAGTGGGCCTACTTGAAAGTGTCATAACTGAGATCTATGGGATAGAGTCCGAGACCTTGTGGCATTATTCAAGCCTATATACCATGTATTGAGGGTAGTTTATACGGATGCATATCTCACGATATGCTCCATATATGAGTATACGAGAATCATAAAGACCCAGATAAAGGCTGCAGCACCCCAATCATACAAATGGGTACAAAAGATCCTCAAGGACAGATGGTACAAGACTTTGGAGCATCCCATACATTTAGTCGGTCTGAAAGTATGAATATATTTATGTTATTAAACTATACTTTATCAGTTGTCATTATACTAAAATTTTCTTTTGCCAATCCATATAGCATATTATCTAAACCCTAAATATCACTATAAGAACCAGCTTGGCACGCGTCCTAAGTTGTGTAGCGAGGCCCATGAGTTATTTATGAAGTTGGACCTTCATTCTAATGTAGCTAGCCAGTTTGAAAATGAGGTAGGAATAGGATACTTGTTAAATAGTAAATATAAGTCCACATTGTAATAGTATTTTATTTTTCAATACTAAATTGCTAATGTTTAATTTTGGTTTTCCCAGTTGATATTATTTAGAGATGTGATAGGGACATTTAGAACGACCACGGTGATTGCGAGGAACACGATGATGCCGTGTATGTAACTTCATAAGTTATACGCTTTACTTACTTATACATACACTATTCTATTCTCGGATAAACTATTATACTTTTCAAATCACAAGTGAATGGCGGGCTATGTACGGTACGACACACCGACCTTGCACAAGTTAACTGCTAGTGTCCTAGCTCCGACCACATTTTCATATGTGTGAGCGAAATTGGAGCACATTTGATCTTATTCATACGAAGCAGAGGAACAGATTGGCGTGCGAGAGATTACAGAAGCTCGACTTCTGCCAGTATAATATGAAGTTAAGGACTAAGTAACCACAGATTAAGCACCATACTACGATTGTCAAAGATCCTCTGGAGGTGTTACTCAATAACGAGATTGACGAGGAGGATCCATTTGCAAACTAGGAAACACTACCCGCAACAAGGCCATGGACATTACGGTTCATATTATTATACTTAGCAGTCTAGCTCCGCAAAGTCGTTAGATACTAGTAGCTTTTGGTCACACAAATATCCTTACTTACAGCATATGCAGACCTCTGATACATTTGGGTTCTTTCCAGTGAACCCATGTACATATGAACACTATGTCGCACAGCATGGAGTGATGCCCACTAGATATGATGTTATTGCTTATCCTCCACCATCACTGCCAGAGCCAGAGTCAGGACTAGATAGTTGGTGCATTTATTATCTTCAGTTCCCTCCTGTAGATATTATCAGACTCATGCCTTAGGAGCAGTATAAGTAAAGCTTGTTCAAAAAAGATTATATGTATAGGAATTCATATAAGCGATTTTGCCACTATATTGAGAAGCAAGCAGGGTTCGAACCTTTTATGTTCCAGTCGGGTCATGACTCCTTCCATTCTCGATGGCATCATTCCTGGTTATATATGATTGCTGTGTCTATTAACTTTCTTAATATTTGCATCATCATTTGTCCTTTCTTATGTTATTCATGTATTCTAACCTTATAGTTATATTATTTATTAATTATCTACGTTTTTCAGCCAAAAAAACAACAAATAGAATTTTCTAACGAAATTTCACGACATGCTGTCGAAATTTCAACAGAATATTTTTCTATGGTGCCGATTTTTCTAAGGTGCGGCATGCCCATCGACACCGAAACTGAAAACCATGCCTAGGTCTACCATCTGGTTGGTCCATCTAAACACATCTAACCCAGCCTACAAATAGATCATCCTCATCAACTTGAATGTTGAATAACACCTCCAGAGAATCTCTAACAATCGTAGTACGATACTCAATCTTTAGTTAATTCGTCCTTAACTTTATATTATAATGATAGAAGACAAGCTTCTGCAATCTTTCGTACGCCAATCTGTTATTCTGCTTCTTACGAAAAAGAAGAAATGACCTGTGATTTAAAAAGAAATAATAGTTTATCAAAAAATAGAATAGTGCATAAAAAAGCAATAAGCATATAACCTAAAAAGCTATAGACTTATGAACCACGAAGTTATTTACACCAGATCATCGTATCCCTCGATGCAATCTCCGTGGTCGACCCAAATGATCTCATTGCATCTCTAAATAGTATCAACTAAGAAAACCAGAATCAAAAATTAGTATTAAAATATTATATTACAACGTGAACTTATATTTACTATTTAACAAGTATCCTCCCTCATTTCCGAACTAGGTAGCTGCATCAAAATGAGGGTCCAACTTCATAAATACTTCATGCACTGTGCTACACAACTCAGGACACCTGCCAAGTGAAAGGAATTTGGCCTGATTCCTATATATCACTAAGAGCAAAAAAGAAGAAGAATCGAACAAAAAAGACACAGATTTTACATTGTTCACCCAGAATATGGCTACGTCCATAGTCGCCGTTTTCACTATGTCACGAACAGAAGATTACAATGATCAACTATAAAAACAGGGATATAACCCTAATACAATTTGAAACACCCGAAATATCCATTTAATTTTTGCCTCAGACCACCTTACGAACAAGAGGCATTGCCCCTCCGCGAGCTCACCACAAAGTTCGACCAACAAAAGGTGTGGTTGAGTGTCCAATATTATCAAGCTCCACAAACCCCAACACCAATGAGGTTTTTATAGTGATATTTTAGGTTCAAATAATATGTTGTATTGATGAGCAGAAGAAAATTTTAGTATAATGACAAAGAATAGTGTAATAATGTAAATATACTCATACTTTTATACCAACTAAATGTAAAGGATATTCCAAAGCCATATACCATCCTTCATCAACAATTTTCTACACCAATTTTTATGATCAAGGTGCTACAACCTTTATCTGGGTCTTCATGACTCTCATACACTCATATATAGACCCTATCATGGGATAGGCATCCGTATTAACTACCCTCAATACAAAGTATATAAGCTCTAATAATACCACTAGGTCTCGGACTCTTATTTCAATATGCACCAGATAATACAATGTCCTCAACTCTCCTGCCCGCATCCGTGATGCTACGAGATCAACTCAACCAATCAGCACTAGTGAAGAGTGTCCTCAATCCCGGCTGATGCTTCAAAAGATTCTCGAGAGCAATGTAGTTCGTTCTAAATCTAGTAATCCCCGCCGAACTATGTCTCCATCACATATCTCTCTCATCTTTCCAAGTACAAAACTATGGCTATAGACAAATATCGTGAGTGCTCATGCATCCTATAAAACACTAACTAAACGCTCCTATGTGCAATCCACTCCAACATCAAATCGATGCATGTGTTGCACAAGGCATCCAATAGAAGGTGTATTTTTGCTTTAACTTCAGGCTGGCCTTCTTAAACGCACTACCATTGCCTGTGGCAATCAGAACCACATGTTGTACATCGACCTCAACTATGACACCCTCAAGAAGGCACACTATATACCTCACACCGGTGATTCTATCTGATGCATTTGCTGATTTTAGGAATACTGTATCGTCTCTGCAATATACCATGAAGTTGATGATAGACAATTTAGTAGGGCCAGTCTACCCATCACATAATACTCAACCCAAACTGCTCGCAATGTGACTGTAGAGAAGTAATAAAATCTCTCATCTCCCTCTCTTCATCATCCAAATATCTGGCCATAATCTAACCAAATCGTGGACTATACAGCCTCTGTCTACAGGCTTTTATGCAGGCTGAACAGGATGCTGCATCGTGGACAAAAACTTTTGCAGCCTCAAACAACATTCATTTCCTCAAACGTTAACGGGCAAATAAAGCAAACGTTACCCTTTGCTTTATTGTTTCCGTCAGCCCCTATTTTTGACCAAACGAACCCGCCCCATTTCAATTTTCAATTTTTACTTTGTCTGCAAAACTGTCGTACTGCCTGACAAAACGAACCTTTTTTGGACTTCTATGTCTTCTTCTTCTATTATGTCTTCGTCTTCTTCTTTACTTTTACATTACTTTGCCTTCTACAAACTTCGCACAACTCAACCCGTAAGTAGCCTTTTAAACTATTTCTCTCTCTCTATCTATCTCAGAACAAGAGCAAGTACAAGTGCTCTATCTATCTCACAGCACCGATGTTTCAGAGGGGCCTTAGGGTTTGCTTCTCTCTCTCTCTCCCTCTGAGTTGTTCGTGCATTTCTTGTGGATTTAGTGCAGTTCGTTTATTTGTTGTGGATCTGATACTGTTCGGCTTCAACCTACTAAACAGAGTATGTTAGAACCTAGAAAAGAGTACTAAACCATTGATAATAAATCACCTATAACGTTCTATACCTTAACTGTTATTCTGGATGGTTTCTCTGATATTACACAGTAAAATCTCCCCACTTCAAGACTGAAAGATCATGGAGTATGTTACTGTCATTTGGTTTAAAAAAATGTAATCGTGCAGCATCAAAACCGTAACTCAGCATCTCTAACTGATTAGACACAAGCTAAAAAGAGACCATATGTACAAAGTAATGTGCCACTGCCAACCCTTGGGAAATACATCAATTACACAAGCAATAACTCTAAAATAACTCTACATTCAAAAGACTTCTTTCTATTTAAAATTGTGATTGTCACAGCAAATGCACGAACTGCACTAAATCCACAAGAAATGCACGAACAACTCAGAGGGAGAGAGAGAGAGAAGCAAACCCTAAGGCCCCTCTGAAACACCGGTGTTGTGAGATAGATAGAGCACTTGTACTTGCTCTTGTTCTAAGATAGATAGAGAGAGAGAAATAGTTTAAAAGGCTACTTACAGGTTGAGTTGTGCGAAGTTTGCAGAAGACAAAGTAAAGTAAAAGTAAAGAAGAAGAAGACATAATAGAAGAAGAAGACATAGAAGTCCAAAAAAGGTTCATTTTGTCAGGCAGTACAACAGTTTTGCAGACAAAGTAAAAATTGAAATTTGAAATGGGGCAAGTTCGTTTGGTCAAAAAATAGGGGCTGACGGAAACAATAAATCAAACGGTAACGTTTGCTTTATTTGCCCGTTAACGTTTGAGGAAATGAATGTTGTTTGAGGCTGCAAAAGTTTTTGTCCACGTGGCAACATCCTGTTCAGCCTGCATAAAAGCCTGTAGATAGAGGCTGTAAGTCCGCGATTCGCAATCTAACAGGGTTTAAAGGCACCGCCTCCTAAATAGTGTCAATCATATTCTTGTAGTGGGAAGATGCTGCTACATTTTCTGGGATGTGATTAAAGATACTGAACTAGGATATGTACTTTCTCGTCCTCCTTCGGAGTAACCCTTTGCTCGAGACATCCCTCGATCTCTTCTATCTCTATCCAGAAGAACAATAAAATGATGGCTCTGCAGGATACTCCATCATCCTCATACTCTGTGACTGCCAAACTCAGGACGATCTGAACCCTGCTCAACCCCATGCCCAGAACCTCTAGCAACAGTATTACCTCTGGAGTAACCACCACTCTCAAAGCCTAATCTCTAAATCTCCCTCCTCTCGTACTCAAACTGCAAAGAAGCTCGAAGGAAGGCTTGAAATGAGACCCTCTATGCCTCATTCACCACATTATCAGGCAATGTTATTATCTGAGTCCTCAGCCCCGGCAGATGGTAGTACTGGCTCCCCTAGCCTACACCTGATCTTATCCTCCATGGCTCTCTTCTCCTGGAGACCAATCGTACCAACCTATAGATGATCTCTCATCTACCTTTTCATTTCTGGGGGCACTTTTGGACAATTCACAACGTGTATATAGTCAGTGTGCCAGTGTAGCTTGAGCCGTGAGATCCCACCACCTCTCTAGCCGCAGTAATTATATTCAGTTTTTTTTCTGTCCCCATTAACCTTCCTACAATAGCTCCAGCCAATATCTTGCCTAAAAGCCTGCTAATGACCTTTAGAACCACTAGACCTACTACCAGCAACCATATCAATACACATAAATAACACTCACGAACAATGTGATGGAGACTTGTACAACAAACAAATAAAAGACCAGTAACAGCTTAATTATATATACATTAAAAAATACTGACTAGTAAGTCATTACAAACATAATTTCAAATTATTTAACTTTTAAATGATAAATACTTTATAGATAATTCATTACTTCAATTCATCGAATAAACTTCTTTGTAATTTTTTACAATTTTTAATATTTAATTTATTTGAAATGCTAATAAAAATAATATATATAATTTCATGCCCACAAATTTGTATATTTATTTTATAATTTTTATTGCAATTTATTGCCATTTTTATATTTTTTTCCACATTTATAAATAAACTTATATTAATTTATTTAGATTTCATACAACTTTTATTGTAAATATAACTAAATAACTGTCTAGATGTAAATATTTTTTTAAAAATTTTTAAATCAATTGTGCATTATTTTCTATGAAGTTTCCATTTTTTTGTGTACATATAGTATTTATATTTATATTATTTAAATAGTTATATATTAACATATATAATTAATTTAAAAATCTGTCAATTATATAAATTTTAACAAAATAAAACAGCATATTGTTATTTTAGTTCATAGTAATTTTTACTAATTTATATCATTTTTTGCATTTTCATACATTTTTCCTTAATTTTAATCAATTTTCGTGACAAATGATTAAATAAATTAAATTTTAGAAAAAAAATTATAAGTAGTGAAACTCGTCGATAGATCAGGTCACTACATTACATATCTAAAAATTAGCTGATTCTATTAAGGCTTTAGAGTTGAAGAAATACACATTTTAGCTTGTTCGGGCTCGAACGCAAACGTTGTAAGACTCCAAAAACCACTCCAAATCATGTGTAGTATGCTTGTACACTGAAGATCTTGAGGTTGGGAGAGATTTAGGACAGATTTGAGACAGATTGGGGGAGATTTGCAAAAAAAACAAGCTTTTCGTCGACATCAAGAGGAGATTTGTCAATTTGGACAAAATTTTTGCCCAAATGGACACCTTATACAATAAAGTGTGCGCATGAAATAATTTGAAAAACAAAAGCATTTCGATGAAACGTAGCGAAACCACTAGCGTCATTCCAACTTTGAAACATGTCGAAGCTGGAAAAATAGCAAAATTTCGGGCAACACACCATTGTAAACATTGGTGATTATTACATATTATGCTATTTAGATATATGTGTACCTTTATATTAGTGAAATTAATTCATTGGATTTTTTTTGTCTTAAGGCTTGGTGTCTTAAGCTGGAAATGGATGCGGGTTGGATCTGCTTAGGTTTCTGTATTGGGGTGTATGGAGATTGCAGACACATTCTAAGATCCCTAGAACTTCATAGTGTTATATTATATTATTTATTATCAATAGGAATATTTATAATCCTGCTTGGGGCATAACTGTCTAACCTTAGTGAATTGTCTTCCATATTCATCTATCTCCAGGATGTTTTCTGAGATCAATCTCTATACAACAAAACCATTTGGACAACTAATCATAATGGACTTATATATTCTTTTGGTTCCTTTTTCCTTAATTCTCTTTGGAAACTAGTTGTACCACCAAAGATTAAGCTCTAGTATGGACTTTTCACTCCTATAAAGTCAATATGACTGACAACCTTCAAAGGAGGAAGAAGAATTGTACTCTATCTTCTACCATATGCTTCTCGTGCATTTCCTCCAGGAAGTCTATAGATCATTTGTTTATGCACTGCCCTATGCTGGGCAAAGTGTGGGAGTATTTTACATCACTCATTGGCTTTTCTTGGGTCATGTCAGAGTCTTTACTCGTGTTGTTCTCACAATGGAGTTGCCCTGATGCGCGGAAGAGAGGGAAAATAGTCTATTCTTTCCTATCCATGCTATTGTGTGGCATGTATGGTTGGAAAGGAATAGGAGGATTTTTTTAAGGTTTGAGTTGCACTTCAAAAAGCTTAATATCCTCTTCAGATCTCTTGTTATATTAGTAGGAAATTTGCTTTTGTTGCCCAACCATCTCAACTAGTCCAGATAGATGGTGTTCTCCCCGCTAGAAGGGGACCGTGCAGTTATACTGCAAGGGATGTCAGCAAAAGGCCGTTGGAGATTTAGACATTTCATGCTTACAATTAGATCCTTGGGACTTGAGCTGAACGCCAGGTTAAAAAGAGTACCAGGATGTGCCAACTCTTTGGCAGCTAAGCTGGCTAAACAAGGGGCGAAGATATGTGTTTTTTTTTTTTTTTTTTTTTTGGGGTTATCCTCTAGACGATGTGAGGGACTAATGTTTTTTTGCGTGGATAATTGGGGAACATCTTGAAGTCGCTTATGGGTGATCATTGGAACATCTCGAAGTCGCTTATGGGTGATCATTGAAACTTTTGAATACTTACCAATAAATAAAACTTTCTGTTGATTCTTAAAAAGAAAAGGGAAATTTACAGCAACACCCCCTGAGGTTTGGCGAAAGAGCACGGACACCCCCTGTGGTTTAAAACTAATCACCCATAGCCCCTAAACTTCTCAAAACCGTCGCTCGCTACCCCTACCATCAATTTAAACAAAACGGTGTTAAGTTTATAATTTTCAAAGACAAAAATGCCCCTTCTCATGCTCAAACCCCTTCGTCCCTAACTCACCTTCTCATGCTCAAACCCCTTTGTCCTAACTCACCTGGAGCGAGCGACCATCGCCAAGGAGTTCCTGGTTTCAGGCGATTCACAGGCAGCTGTCAACGGAGGTTTTCCGATAAGTCCACCCCCATTTGGTTGTCCTTATTCATTGATTTTTTTTAACGCACTCGATTTGGGGGTTAGGGTTTTGTTTTCGTTTTCTTCCTCTTTTCTGTCCCAAAGCTAAATTGATTCTTCCTCTTCTCTGTCCCAAAGCTAAATCGATTACCGAAAATCAAGAAACAGCAAACGCACGGGAGAATGAATTTTCAGTCCCGGTCGAAGAAAGCAAATACATGTCTTCAGCAACCATTCTCTTCTTTTGAATACCTATTCATACCCACAAAACATTCGACAAAAACAAGAAACTAGAAATGAACTAATTTAAAAGAAAAAAAAACGGGAAACAAAGAAAGAAAAAAAAAACAAGAAGGGGACATGACAATGAGTTGCTGAGGCTTGGGAATGGAGTTTGCTGAGATTCGGAAAATTAAAGAAACTTTTTTTCTCGTCTTTTTTAATGTTTCATTCTGTCAGCCACATCTTTGAGATTATAACCCTAACCCTAACTTCCTTCTAATTATCATGTACTGTTTGTTCAAGTTCTACTTGGCTTTGTTCTTTGTTCTTTGCTCTCGTTTGGCCGAAGAAGTTGATCTGTTGGAGGGATTTTTGAGATGACGAGAAGGTGCTCTCATTGCAGTCACAATGGACACAATTCGAGGACTTGCCCAGACAGAGGGGTCAAGCTCTTCGGGGTTCGGTTAACGGATGGATTGGTCCGGAAGAGTGCGAGTATGGGGAATCTCTCGCACTACACCGGATCATGTGGCGGGGGTCATCACACCTGCAACAATAATGGTAACAATATTCCCGGTTCTCCCGGTGAAACACCGGAGCACGGTGCTACCACTGACGGCTACGCTTCCGAGGATTTCGTCCTGGGGTCTTCTTCGAGGATTTTGTCTCTGTTTAGGCTTATTGAAGAGCTGAAGGTTCTTGCTAGATTTGAACCTTTATAGCTCAAAGACCTGTTATTTAATTGACATATCAGAAGCTTTTGTCTTTTTTTTTTTTTTTTTGATAATGATCAGAAGCTTTTGTCACTAATTGAAGGGAGAAGGGGCATTTTTGTCTTTGAAAATTGTAAACTTAACACCGTTTTGTTTAAACTGATAGTAAGGGTAACAAGTGACGGTTTTGAGAAGCTTAGGGGCTATAAGTGATCATTTTTAAACTACAAGGGGTGTCCGTGCCCTTTCGCCAAACCTCAAGGGGTGTTGCTGTAAATTTTCCAAAAGAAAAACACACAATATGCACAAATGATGAATAAGAAACTAAAATAAAATAAAAAAATATGTTCAGCTAATCAGCATAGTATCTCATAAATTGCCTTGTATATGTGTAAACAGAAGCCTTTATAAACTTAGTAATGCTGTTCTTTAACAAACAAAATATTAATACCATCAATCTGGTGAGAGTACAACAACAGTGTCATAGTCCAGTACCTCTCTGGCAAGGTTACCTACACATTTAGGAATCATCATGCAACATAGGCCTAAAGAAACTCATCATATTCTCAAGCTACTGACGATAGTTGCAGTGGCTTTGAACATCTAAGCATGAGGAGGTAATATTGCAACTAGTACTTATAAATCAGTAATGTAGCATCCTAGGCAATGGTCTATAATCTGGAGCAACTCATCTTATGCATTAGTTTCATGTAATAATATTCAGAATCATAAACCTCAAAGCACTCTGACACGTCCCATTCCAATTAAATGAAAATCTCCACAATGATGACACTTGTTTCATTGAAATCTCTCTTTTTTTTTTTTAATGAGTGACAATTGTTTTATTGAATTTAACTTCTAAAAGAATGGTATCCCTAAAAAATAGATGGCGCCATAAGGAAATGAAGCACAATGGAACATTTTTTGCACAATTAAATATAACTATAATGCAAAAAGTGCCCTCATACAATTCAACATGTTATGAAAGAGCACAGAATAAGAAATTCATTCAACAAATTATGTATATATAAATTAGAAAATCAACTTTTTCGTTATTTAATGACGTGAAAGAAAGAGGATAAAATAAGCTGATTCTTATGTATTTAAGTAATTTTCCAGAACTAAAGAGCAAAATGAAAATTCAAATTAAGTATAAAAAATTTGCACACAAAAAAAAATTCACTGAAAGCAAATTGAATATAATTTTATACCTCCAATGGAGTTAACGGGCACTTCCCATCCATCCTGATTGCACCTGGCCTTATTATTCTACCTTTTTTGTTGAACTTTCCTCTCCAACCTCGTTCTCGGGCAATATCCATTTCACGTTTCTCTCCCTCACCACCATCATATATACAGCATGAAAATGCAACCATATCCTTAGATGAAGAGAACAGGAACATTTAGACATAATGAAAGATGTTGCAAGGGAAAAGAATTTAAGCAGAACAGAAAATCTTTAGACAAGTAAACACAGAGTTTATAACCTCTTCAAACCGAAGATGAACAGATATATACTTGCCCCCAGTCATGGAACTATTCTTAATCATCCTATCAACCATACTTTCTGCAAGCATTCTTAAAGGTTGTGAAAATCGCAATGCTTCAAAATTGGCCAAACATCTAAGGCCTTGAATATTAGAGGGAACAGCATGTGCCAATCTGTTGGAGAAAGGTGCAATACGCACAGCTCTGCATCATTAAAATTAAAACAGCATATAAATTGTTAGGAAAAAATAGTTATTCCTATTACTGGAATAAATGTTATCAGAATGAGATTCCTCCAGAATATGGTTTTTATTTATTTAAAAAAAGCATATGATAGGATTCCAAGAGAATAAATTTGGAGTTCGTATTAAAAAAAAGTATACCAACAAAATATATTGATGTAATAAAGGATATGTATGAGGGAGCCTTTAACTAAAGTGAAAACTATTGGCAGTGAAACAATTGATTTTCCGGTTAAGATAGGTTTGCATCATGGATCAGCTATTAGTCCTTATCTTTTCGCTTTAGTTATGGATGAGTTGATGAGTCATATTCAAAATAAGGTGCCTTGACGTATGTTATTTGCAGATGATGTAGTGTTGATGGGTCACACTAGAGTAGTAAATATTAAACTAGAATTGTGGAAAGATACCCTAGAATCAAAGGGTTTTAAAATAAGCCGTGCAAAGACTGAATATATGAAATGCCCTTTTAATACAAATAACAATATAACAAATGAAACAATAAGAATTGACAATCAAGATATCTCTTTAAATAATAAGTTCAAATATCTTGGATCACTAATACAAAAAGATTGAGAATTGATGAAGATGCTGCACACATGATTAGAGCTGGTTGGCTTAAGTGGAGGGGATTTTGTGTGATAAGCATGTTCCACTTAAACTAAAGGCTAAATTTTATAATTAAAAAAAAGGAACATCTTATGGAGACATCAGCTGGAACTTGGCCCACTTGTTGCTGCATTGCAAAGGCACTACAAGGCTATGGGGGACTCTTCTCCAAAGGCTAAAAGTAGCATGGGTTCAGCCTAAGGAGTTTAGACTAGCTTTAGAAGCATGGGGGTGGAAAAAAGAAAAATCTTGTGGAGACATCAGCTGGAACTTGGCCCCTGCAAATATAGCTTGGGTAATATGGGGTGAAAGGAATAGGAGGATTTTTAGGAATTCAGAAAGTAATGAGACATTGTTGGAGCGGGCATTCTTGAGGTTGATGCACAATTGGTTGCTTGGCCAACCTCCAAGAGCTAATATCCCCATTGAGGAGTTCTTATTATGTAATAATTTTTATGATCTAGGTGTGGGATGTGAAGGATTACGGAAAAGTCCATTCATGTCCTAGATATTTCTTTCATGTGTAGGCAGCAGTAGTGTTTATGTTCTAGTACACAGTTTGTGTACATGTAAGCTATTTCTATTATATATAATATATCCATTACTTACTGATAAAAAAAAGGGTAAATTTTATAAGACAGCAATTAAACCAACTATGTTGTATGGTGCAGAATGTTGGGCAGCATAGAATAAACATGCTCAAAAGATGAGTATTACCGAAATGAAGATGCTAAAGATGGACTTGTGGCAGAACTAAGAAAGACAAAATAAGAAATGAGGACATTCAAAAGTGGTTAGGCATAGCATGCATCATATAAAGTAGAAACCAAGAGATACACCTGTTAGAAGGTGTGAGAGTATGTAGATTAAAGGACCTAAGCGAGCAAGAGGGAGACCTAAAAAGACATTGATGGAGTCTATAAAATAAGATTTACAAAAATATAAATTAACTAAAAATATAATTTTTGATAGAGCAGGATAGAGAGACAAGATTCGTATCGCCGACCCCAATTTGGTGAGAACTGGCTTATGATGATGATGAATGAGATTCCTCCAGAATGAACATTCTTCTAAATTAGTAATACATTCACAATATTGTAAAACATTTACAATGCAAGAAGCACATCATATAATTTCTCCAAAAGATGATAACTTTAGCATGGCATGATAAGCAAAACCATAAACTTAGTATTTCGGCTGCCGTGCCAAAACTTTTCCATACAAGAGACCTAGAAATAAATTAAAAATATTAAGATTAAAGATTAGTATCCAAAGTTCAAACCATGAGTTCAAGAGTAAGGCTAAGGAATTATTTGCGGTAAAATATACCCTTTTGACAAGGCAAAATAAAATATAAATATTGCATAACATTCTCAACCCCAAAAGAAGCAGTGCGAGACTACCCTGCTCTATTATCACATGCCGGAATGTTTTGCGTGCCATTTTTAGATTTTCCGCTCGTGTGTAAGGACTCACTTATTCGCAAATAGTTTGAACAATAATTTCAAGACGGGTTAAAACTTATTACATCAACTTTAAGTGAAAGAATGTAAATACAAGTTAAGTGAAATCCCGGCAACTATATGCTTTGCAGTTTGCACAAAAGAGATTTCGACAATAATAGTATTGAATCCATAATAAAGACAACTATACTAAACTTTGAACTCGCTGGAAATCAAATAACTGCGCCAACGGAAAATTTCTCTGAATTTTCAAGACCTATTTTCATTTTGGTAGAGAATGCTTCACCAAATGGGCAGAAATTGGGGGGAATTAGGAAAACCTAGAAGTTTTAGTATAACTTTGGGGATCACATAAAAAGATACAAAAATACACACAAATAACTTATAATGCAATAATGAGCAGCTAAGGGTAAAAATGAACAAAAATTTATGGAACTAATATTTATCTGACCAATTTGAACTAATACATGAAACGCGAATCAAAATACAATTAAACATGATATGAATGTGAAAATAATTGGAAACATAAATATCAAATACATGAGCCAATAAAATCCAGTCTCAACTCAGCTCAAAGTCACCAACTCCAGCACTAACACAATCAGTATAAATCTGCACCATATAGTTACAATATTGTAAAAAAGTCATGGTGTGATGGCATCAATTCATACAATTGTCCACATTCTTCTTGACTCATCATCACTTATTCTCACCAATATCTCCATGGGAGGGTACTAAGATAATGAGTAATCATGATATTTGCCAAAGAAGGCAAAGCCATAGCCGAATATCCATATCCATATGCATCATATCTTTATACTTCAATAATTAATGATTAATTATGTAATTAATTAATAGTTAATCACCTGGAAAATAAGAGACCAAAAATAACTTCCTTTTCATCAAGCAAAAGAGAAACTGACCTTTAAAAATATTTTTGACTTCCTAAATCCTTAAGAGACATATGTAACTGAAGAATTTTTTTGTAAAGAAGAATAAAGAAATTTCCATCCATATTTTGGGTGTCTCTCCATCATTTCATAGAAAACCATAAAATTCATGTTTTGTGAAAGCTTTATTTTTCATTCCATGTATGTCCCCCCTAAAAAAAATCCAGATGAATATGGATGCATCGACATGTATTTTGGACCTAAATGGAATAGATCTATGTGGAAAAAAACGAAAGTAAATAAAAATAAATAAAATTTTGTACCTATCTTACAAATCCCCAATTTAGATGATTTATTCTCAAAAATCCTTGGTGGTATTTGTCAATACTTTAAATGTAGTTGTTTGATTTGGTTTCTAACTCATATCTTGAAAAATATAGAAGAAAAAATTGTTTTGTAAAGGTGCCAAAGGAGCAGATTTTGCCAGCAGGTTTGGATTTAAATTTTGAATTGAATGACAATATTATCAAAATGGTGATATCTTAAATATTTCAATCATATTTTGGGGCATAGGGAATTTAGCTAATAACCTTGAAGACAGTATCTAAAAGATCAACATAATTAATTTTTGCAAAAATTCAAACATTAACAAAATATTGCTCTCATGCCACAGATCAAGCTTATGTATAGCCAGTTTTTACAATTCCATCTCCATTCACTTACATCTCACTGATTTATTTACTAACAACTAATTGGTTTACAACAGCATAAATCTTACATAACTAGTTCTCATTTAAATTTCTTCCACCAATAAAGAGTGTTGCTTAAATATTCTAAGAAAACCTTTTCTTAATAAATCAGAAGAAAGGCTTACCAAACTTCACTTCTTCCTCAAATTGTTCCCCAAGTTTTAGTATGAAAACAATTCTCAGAATTATACTTCCATACCATGAGAACAAATGGCTTAATGATCAACTTCATTATCAAAATCAAATCCGGTAAATGCAGGTATACAATCTAATTTTCATTTATCAAGTGTAACTCGTCCTCCAAGAAAAGTTTTAACTAAAACTGGATAGCATAAATATTATGTCCCCATTCAAATCAGTTATTTGTATATAATTGAGTAAATTCAGACTTAAGATTTTAGAAATGGACAAAAATAAAGAGAGAACTAATTTTATGAGGTTTAGAGAACTTAACATTTGACATTTTTACATACATCAAAATAAAGTCCGCCTTCCAACAGGCCAAACTTCTACCACAAGAAACGAAATTCGTATAGGAAAAACAATGCACTCAATCTCCACAGATCATGTTTATTGCAATTCCAATGCAAAATGAGAACTCCGTTGTGGCCAAATTTTCTCCCATTGCCATTTATCCCACAAATTAGACACTGACTTACACTCAAATATTACTTAAATATTTTATTTTATTTTTATGAGAAATTTTCATTTATTATCATAGTGAGCACCATCTTTATCAGTGTGACTACTGAATTATTGTCATGTAGTAACTTCACTGCGAAGTTTTGATGCCTATCCTACTTCAAGAGTACACATAAATTATATTAAAAACAAAAAAAATGAAGAAAAGAAACTATACTAGCCATACAAATTACTTAGGTGTATGAGTTGCTAGGTCTAGCTTGACCCATCAGCTATGTGTTTTCCATCGGTTTTCATCAATATTATATAGTAAGGTGGCAAATTCTAATCTGACTGATAAATCTAACTGATATTTTAGTAGGTTTGGATCAGCATGGAGTATGGTTTTAATGCCCTTAGGTCAACCCAAAACATTCAAAAAAGTATCCACGGATGGAGGGCTCCTCTTACCAGTTCTTATTTGGGTTGACAATGGAGTGAATCAGCCTGCCATGACCTAACCCAGATTCAACTCATTGCCTAGAAAAGAAATTACTAAGGTCCTTTAGTAGTAAACTTGAACTAGTCAAAATGATGAATTGACTTGCTAGATAATAATGACAATCCCATTAGCCCATCCAAACCAACCTGATCCACATATTTTGTAACTCGACCCATTTATATTCAAGGCATAAATCTAATTCAATTCAAATCCTAGTTAGGTAAGTTCATGAGTTAACATTTCTTTTGTCTCTTCCATATGAGCATTAAGATAGAAAAGTAAAATAAAATAAAAAGGCAAGAACATGTAATTCCATAGTATCAGCCAGACACAAAAATTTAAATACATGTAAAATCTAATTCAAAAGTCATGCAATTCAATGCATTTTAATTCTCATGTATTAGAACATTCATCTGATCCTAAGTTCCTAACTTACCCATTGATAGTAAAAGTTTCATATGGGCAGAAATCTGGTTCCACAGATGAAAGAGGATAGAGAAGCACAATTTTCCCAAATTCACTGTAATTTTGGAGGCAATTTCAAGATTTATATTCACCGACTCTATTAGGTCTTACCTAAAATCTCGGTCTACTTTTCTCCACACTAACAGCATTTTGCAGACCTTAAATCTCCATCTATTTTCATCGAAATCATTTACTCAAACTTTTCCCCAATTAAACATTGGTCTACATAACATGATATCACCCAAGATACAACGATTGAACTGTCTTAGATCTAGAACTACTTCAACTAAAGATCTTCGCCTCAGTGTATGAGTGTAAAGTTATGCTAGCAGAAAAAGAGTAATCATCATCACTTGATGCCAAATGAGGAAAATCATTAGATGCCTTAAGAAAACCAAAAAATAGTCCCGTCTCTCAGTCTCATCAAAAGGTAAGAGGAAAGGCCATCTGTAGTCAACCAAATTAGACAGACAAGCTAGTGCAATTTTCCTCAAAAGCTGAAAGTCCAGAATATAATGACAACTCATTCTTAATGCCAAAAGCAGAGCGGAAGAAGAACCACGTGTCCAGTTTTTTGCACCTGGTTAACACTTTTTTCAAGGGTCTAATGACCCTGAGCCACCGCGGCAACCAAGCCAAAACCTTGCCCCTGACTTCCTAACCAATGCTTGGACAATAACAAGTTCCAATTCTCAGAAATTAACTACATATTACATCTGATGCACTTACAGTGGACCACGAGAACAGGAAGCACAATCTCCATTACTGTAAGTCAGGCCATTCTGCCTATCCAGGTCAAGAAATTTCGACTCATCAAGCTGTTTCAATAATTTCTCACAGTAACCAAAACAAAACCCAGGATGTATTAACACTCTCCTTCAATTGCATAAATTCTACTCAATAACTTGCAATCATTTACATGTTATAAATGTCCTAATTAATTGGAAGAACTGCAGTATAGTATTACAGTCTGAGATGAATATTAAGACAAACATATAATGATCAGAAGTCAAAATAATTCATTAAAATAACTTTTAAACCAAGAATACCAATGATGAAACTTTACGAAGCATCTCAGCAAAAAATTTCTTTGAATATTTTAATTTCTATGGTGAGCTTGCAAGGTTCTCATCAACCAACAGAAAAGTTCCAAATTTCATATCAATTCAATGATATTTCTAAACAACTATGTGAAATTAAAACATAAAATAAATAATTTGTGTTGGGGGGTGGACCCCACAAACACAACTTTAACTCTCAAATTTACAATATTGCTTATGTTATTGTCAAACTGCTTAAGTAAGGACGTGTGCTTGTGTGTGTGTGTGTGCTACAAAAAAATTTTAACATGCTTTGTAATCTCAAGAAGTAATTAGCAAGCCCAAAATAAGGTATGTTTGATGGAAGAGGAAAGCAATAACGAAAAGGAAAAGAATTCATACCCCATCTGCAACAGTTTTGGCAGGACCTTTTGTTGATAATAGGTTGGACTTGACCAAGCTTTAACTCTCAAATTTACAATATTGCTTATGTTATTGTCAAACTGCTGTAGTACATCTCCTGGGAGCTCTTTAATCACTTCAACATTATTTCTGAGTGCATATATGAAGAAGTCTTCATCAAATATGTCACCAAACTTGCTACAAAAGAAAAAGAAAATATGATAAATTCTACGATGTTTTGCTTAGATGAGACTTTTAACACATAAAAAAATGTTTCTGTAAATTGAAGCATGTGTTTCAAACAGAGAATGACAATAAAGAATTAAAAATGTCTAAAAAATGACAACCATATTGTACTGCATTGGTAATCTGGTACTTTATAAAGGTGAACTTCTTATCCGGGTCAAATTGAAGCACTCCAAAAATATTAAAGTTAACTTCTGCCACCGCAAACTGTATATGTACAAGGACAGTGCAGGATTCGTCGGACAGTGAGATTAGGGGGGGTCTTTAGAGGAGATTATTGATTATGGAGTTTGAAAATCCAGATTCTCGTTGCTCATTTTCAGAATCCAGAATCTTGTTTGAATACTGTAGATTTTATAATTTAATTATTAATTATACAATTAGAATCTAGAATCTCGTTTGGTTGACACTGTTTATTGAGATTGAATTTGGAGTTTACATTTTTTTTTTATCAGTAATGAAAATGGGTTCTATTAAAATGTAAGAAGAGATAAAGAGATAAGAATCCATCCCATGAGAAATTTGGATACAAAAATAATATAATGTATATTGAAAGATTAATATCTTATTTAAAATAATATATATTATTAAATATATTACATAGTATGTATATTATTATATAATATATATAAATATATTATATGTAATATATTATATCAGATATTATATAAACTATGTTATTTAACATTATATTATACACAAGGTTTAAAATTTCGGCGGCACGCCGCGAAATTTCGGATTTAGTAGCCCCGGCGATGCATTTCGTCGAGGGTGTTTCCCCAGAGATTTGTTACGAAATGCCGTCAAAACCCAGCACATGTGTTGGGTTTCAAACGAATTTTTTTTCCACCAAATCGCGCGCACGTGTGCCTTTTGCACATGTGCGCGCGATTTTAAATCGACCGGCGAACAGGGGAAGTTGGGGGGAAGTGACGAGAAGCGATTTTTTGGGGGATTTTGGCCGTTTTTGATCATGTAACAAGATTAGAGTGATTTGAGCTTTGATTATTGTGGATTTAGAGGAGATTGAGGCGTGTTCATCGCTCACGTTAGGTAATATCATTTTTTTCAACTTTTTTTTATCTAAAACTTATATAATGTCTTCATTTCATGATATGTTGTAGTCCAACACCCGATCTACAAATGGGTGTCGGTGTTTTAAAAAATTTATTTTTAGCAATTATTATATCCGAAAATTCATAAATAATTATTATTTTTGTGTATGCCCCCGGATTAATTTTTTAAATAATTATTATTTTTGTGTATTTTAAAATCCGAAAATTGAAGAAAAATAGATAATTAGTCAAATTAAATTAAATTCATAAAATTGATTTTTTAAATCCGAAAATTGATATATTATTTATACAATTTTTTATATATATTTTTTATTTTTTGAAATTAATTATTAATAAAATTAATAAAAAAGGATAAATTGATTTATTTATTGTAGAATGATTTGTGTTGAGGAATTGGAGTTTATAAGAAATTTTATATATTTTTGCTTTTTTGGAATTAATTAATCCGAAAATTAATTAATTATTAACAAAATTAATAAAAAAAGATAAATACTCAAATTAAATTCATAAAATTGATTTATTTATTGTAGAATGATTTATTTTAAGGAATCGGAGTTTATATAATTTTTTATGTATTTATGATGTTTTTGAATTAATTAATCCGAAAATTAGTTAATTATTCATAAAATTAATAAAAATAGATGACTACTTAAGTTAAATTCATAAAGTTAATTTGTTTATTATAGAACAATTTATTTTGAAGAATCGGTGTTTTTATAATTTTATGATTTTTCGAATTAATTAATCCCAAAATTAATAAATTATTCATAAATTGGTAATGTTAGTATTGTGGAATGTGGATTAATATTTATAATTTTTTATTGTACTCTGTTACCTTGCAGGGGTTCGGATTCCAGTGTAGCGCTTCTTGGTTAGCCTGTTAGAGACAGTCAGACGGACAGACAGTATGGCATCTGGCAGTGGAGAGGGCAGAGATGGTGGTAGGAGGCAGGATATTGGTTGGGCCCATGGCACGAGATACGAGGGAGACAGAAATAAAACAGCCTGCAACTATTGCCACTAAATCATAAAGGTTGGTGGAGTATCACGGTTGAAACCGCATTTGGCACACGGCTACAGTAACGTGGCAACTGTCGTCAAGTCCCTCCAGAGGTTCAAAGGCTGATGAAAGAGCACTTACAGTCAGGGAGTGCAACTAGGGAGGGGAAGCGGCATGCACGGGAGGAGGTTAGACGTAGATTGGCAGAGCCTGTCCGACCCTCTGTGGCTGCTGATGATGATGACTTCGTGTACCCAGACGAAATGGTCACAGAGGCAGAGAGGCAGCATTCAGAAGTACAATCGTTGTAGTCAACCTGAATGAGCCCATCACATCTCCAAATTGTACCAGCTGGGGTAGTACAATAAATTGAAATTATAATTAGTCAGAAGTACAAATTATGTATTGAGCCTTTCAAATGATTGTACTACCAGCTGATACAATTTGGAGATGTGATTGGCTCATTCAGGTTGACTACAGCGATTGTACTTCTGAATGCTGCCTCTCTGCCTCTGTCACCATTTCTTCTGGGTACACGAAGTCATCATCATCAGCAACCAGAGAGGGTCGGACAGGCTCTGCCAATCTACGTCTAACCTCCTCCCGTGCATGCCTCTTCCCCTCCCTAGTTGCACTCCCTGACTGTAAGTGCTCTTTCATCAGCGCTCTTTCATCAGCCTCTGAACCTCTGGAGGGACTTGACGACAGTTGCCACGTTACTGTAGCCGTGTGCCAAATGCTGCTTCAACCGTGATACTCCACCACCCTTTATGATTTGGTGGCAATAGTTGCAGGCTGTTTTATTTCTGTCTCCCTCGTATCTCGTGCCATGGGCCCAACCAATATCCTGCCTCCTACCACCATCTCTGCCCTCTCCACTGCCAGATGCCATACTGTCTGTCCGTCTGACTGTCTCTAACAGGCTAACCAAGAAGCGCTACACTGGAATCCGAACCCCTGCAAGGTAACAGAGTACAATAAAAAATTATAAATATTAATCCACATTCCACAATACTAACATTACCAACTAATTATAATTTCTTATTTATAATTTATAAACTATATTATTATTTATGAATAATTTATTAATTCTGGGATTAATTAATTCGAAAAATCATAAAATTATAAAAACACCGATTCTTCAAAATAAATTGTTCTATAATAAACAAATTAACTTTATGAATTTAACTTAAGTAGTCATCTATTTTTATTAATTTTATGAATAATTAACTAATTTTCGGATTAATTAATTCAAAAACATCATAAATACATAAAAAATTATATAAACTCCGATTCCTTAAAATAAATCATTCTACAATAAATAAATCAATTTTATGAATTTAATTTGAGTATTTATCTTTTTTTATTAATTTTGTTAATAATTAATTAATTTTCGGATTAATTAATTCCAAAAAATCAAATATATATATAAAAAATTATATAAATAATATATCAATTTTCGGATTTAAAAAATCAATTTTATGAATTTAATTTGACTAATTATCTATTTTTCTTCATTTTATAAATAATATATCAATTTTCGGATTTTAAAATACACAAAAATAATAATTTTTTAAAAAATTAATCCGGGGGCACCCATTTGTAGATCGGGTGTCCCCATATAACATATATAATTATCATAACCAAATACATTGTTTATCTAATTTAAATGAATTAAAAAATATTTTATGAATTTTCGGATATAATAATTGCTAAAAATAAATTTTTTAAAACGCCGACACTCATCTGTAGATCGGGTGTCGGACTACAACATATCATGAAATGAAGACATTATATAAGTTCTAGATAAAAAAAGTTGAAAAAAACGATATTACCTAACGTGAGCAATGAGCCTCAATCTCCTCTAAATCCACAATAATCAAGCTCAAATCACTCTAATCTAGTTACATGATCAAAAACGGCCAAAACAGATGGTGGATCTGCCTTAAATCGTGCCAAAATCCCCCAAAAATTGCTTCTCGTCACTTCCCCCCAACTTCCCCTGTTCGCCGGTCGATTTGGGCGAAATTTTCCACCAAATCGCACGTGCGCGCAATTTGGTGAAAAAAAATTCGTTTGAAACCCAACAAAATTTCGCTGGGTTTCAACGGCATTTCGTAACAAATCGCTGGGGAAACACCCCCGGCGAAACGCATCGCCGGGGCTACTAAATCCGAAACTGTAAACCTTGATTATACCTACTACATATATTTTTTTGATCAGTAATAGAAAGGATTATACTAAGATAGAAAGAAGTAGTTCAAAGAACAGTACATGTACACCAAGAGTGTATGAGGAAATGGAAGGATCTAACCTTCTACAATTCCCGGAAATTTTCACAAAATAAAAATTCTTGCATGTCCATCCCCTTGCAGGAGTCCTTAGTTGATGCCCAAAATAAGACACACATGAGGATAGATTAAATAAAGCCTATGGGTAACTTGATTTATCATTGAAAATTCTGTTGTTTCTCTCTTCCCACAAAGTCCAAAGAATTGCCACGGGTATCAAACTCCATAACACGTCAAGACGGGATGATCCTGTACCCATATTCCAAGAACTAAGGACCAAATCGAACTCCTTAGGTTTTCCCCATAATACACCAAATCTCAATAAGAAGGTGCTCCACAATTTATGAGCCACCAAACAATGAACTAGCAAGCGATTCACAGTTTTCCAGTGACAATTGTAAAGTTCACATCTATTCAATAATTTCCATCCACGTTACATTAGGTTATCCAAAGTTAGTATCTTTCCCAGCGCTGCAGTCCACATGATGAAGCCTATTTTAGAAGGTATGACAGGTTACCACAGCATTTTAGACAGATTGAACCTATTACCTTTCTTGCCCAGATGACTATAAAGGCTCTTAACAGAAAACTCGCCCGCTTCGCCCCAAGTCAATTTCATACTGTCCTGGTTCATGTTTGGAAGTTGACCATTTATAGCCAAGGAGTTGGGCAAGGAAATCCATTTCCCAATCAAAAATACTTCATCTGAATTGCATGCTTGTGGAGATAAAGATATGCTATGTACATCTGGAAATGCCGTCTTCAATGGGCTATTGCAACACCTTGAATCTTCCCAGAATCTGATTCAGTCACCTTTACCCAATTGGATCCGCAAGCCAAGCATAAGGGTGTCAGAAAATTTACATATAGGCTTCCACAGCCAACAGAACCATTGACTAGAGGAGGCAACCAAGTAGCTGGATTATAACTATAGTTGATGATGATCAAATTTCTCCAAAGACATGACGTTTCACATCCAAAGCGCCAGCACTACTTAGCTAGAAGAGCTTGGTTGAATAGACGAAGATCTCGGATGCCCAAACCCCCTTCATCTTTTGCTCTCCATACATCATCCCAACCAACAAGGTGATACTTGTTAGCAAGGCAATACTTCTTAGCATTATCCCATCCCGCCCAAAGAGAATCTCTTTGAATCTTCTCAAGCCTTTCAACTACTAATACTAGGGCAAGCAATAAGGAGAATAGGACAATAGGAGTTGGAAAGAGCAATTTTAATGAGAGCCAATTTACCTCATTTAGATAGAAAATTGCTTTTACATGACGTCAACTTTCTCTTTATTCGGGCAATCACCGGTTCCCACAGCATCTTAGCCTTAAAAAGAGCACCAAAGGGGATTCCTAGGTACATAGTTGGGAGAAATCCCAACCGGCATTCTAAGATTTTGCATAAATCTTCGCCACTGCATTTCTTCCCATATTGAAAAACTCACTTTTTTGTAGGTTCACTTTCAGACACAAAATAGCTTCAAAGCATGTAAGAATAGCGCTAATTATAAGGATTTGTGAAGCCTGTGCCTTGCAAAAGATGAGTGTATCGTCAGTGAATAGCAAATGGGTTATTAAAAAATATACACCTCCAAAGCTAACACCTTCAATTAGGCCCATGATGGAGGCTCTACCAACTAAGCAACTAAAAGCCTCCTTGACTACCAAGAACAACAAAGGTGAAAGAGAATCTCCTTGCCTCAAAACCATAGAGAACCGAAAGAACCCAACCACAACCATTAACAAGAACTGAAAATGAGGCTGAAGATATGCACACGAACATCCATTTGCACTAATTGCTTCCGAAGCCCATCCAACAAAGGAGATAGCACAAAAAGCCCATATTAACATGATCGTCCGCGTTCTCAAGATCCAATTTACACATCACCATACCCTCCCCTCTTCTAAGAATCAAGTCCACACACTCACTGGATAACATCAATACATCCAAAATTTGCCTTCCTCCCACAAAAGCATTCCGATAATGAGAACTAATACCGGGTAAAACCTAGGGGTGTTCATGGGCCGGGCGACCTACCAGCCCGAGGCTACCAACCCATTCTTGAACAGGCTTTGTCATGGATTTGTTGACCATAGGGCCAAGCTTCTATTGCTTTTGAAAAGCACGGAAAAAGTTTGGTCGGGCTTGGTCATGTATGAGAAACCATGGGCCGGCCCAACCTAGCCCAATGTTATATATATATATATCTGTGTGTGTGTGTGTGTGTGTGTTTGTGTGTGCGTGTTAAAAACTTAAAATGTTTATTGGTATTTTTTTTTGCTCCTTCAATATTTCATTTTTTTCTTATAATTCTAGAAAAGTACTATCCGCATTGTAATACTTGTTGTCTAGCTCAACCCAACATCAATTTTTTTTAATTATTAGAAGAAGAAAATAATTAGTTTTTTGAAAATAGATGTACAAGTAATCATGGCCAGGCAGACTCACTCGGGCTTGGGTTTTTAGATCTCTTCTTTGGACGGGCTTGGTCATAAAGTACAAGCCCAATGTTTGAGTTGTGCAGGCTTGGACAAAGACCATATGATCAGCCCTAGTAAAACCTGCTATAACTTGTTTGAGAGTACCTTGGATAATAATTTATAGAAACTGCCCACCAAGCTGATTGGGCAGTAGAATCTTCAAGATGCAGCCCCTTCTTTCTTAGGAATAAGAGATACAAATGTGGTATTCAAGCTTCTTTCCAAGAGAGCCGACTCGTCAAATTCGTGCACAGACTTCATAAAATCTTCCCAAATGTGAGGCCAACAATTTTTGTAGAATGCTATAGCATAACTATCTGGGCCAAGAGCCTTACCCCCATCCATTTCATTCAGAGACTTCATAACCTTCTCCTCAGATATTTGACCTTCCAATATATCTCTTTGGGAATCAAACAAAGAGTCAAACTCCATCACATCTAAGAGGGGACTCACTTTAACCTTTTCTTCAAAAATCATCCAATAAAAATCGACTGAAGCCATTTTAAACTCCTCTTCCACAATGAGTATAGTACCTTCAACTTCTACATGGTCAATATGATTTTTTCTTCCCATTGTTGTGGTACTCTATGGAAGAAACTAGTATTTTTATCCCCCGACTTAAGCCATAAAGCTCTGTATTTTTGTCTCCAACTTATTTCCATCATCGTCACCACTTTCTTGCCTTCAATCTTCAGTTTTTCCTTCTCAGCCCAATCCTTGAATAGCATTCCTCCTTCCTCTTCCAATTGTTCTAGTTCTTTCAGCCTAGAATTAATGCTTTCAAGTTTACAATTGGTCTTTCCAAAAACATGCCTTTTCCTTGATCTTGGATATCAATGCTCTTAACCTCTTTGCAAACACAAAAAAGTGAGAACCTTGGAAGCTTAACTCCTTCCACCACTCACCACTTTCTTGCCTTCAATCTTCAGCTTTTCCTTCTCAGCCCAATCCTTGAATAGCATTCCTCCTTCCTCTTCCAATTGTTCTAGTTCTTTCAGCCTAGAATTAATGCTTTCAAGTTTACAATTGGTCTTTCCAAAAACATGCCTTTTTCTTGATCTTGGATATCAATGCTCTTAACCTCTTTGCAAACACAAAAAAGTGAGAACCTTGGAAGCTTAACTCCTTCCACCACTAACCTATTAGGGGAACAAAAAGAAGGGTCTTCAAGCCACATGTTCTCAAACCTGAAAGTAGATGCCTTCCGGAATTCATTTTCACTAGATAACAAAATTGTGGAATGATCTGATAAAGTTCTAGGCCATGTTGATGCTCCAAACTTAGGGAATAAAGCTTCCCATTCTAGAGAAACAAGGAAGCAAACCAGCTTAGAAAGAGTAGAAGATTGCTGATTTTTGGACCAGGTGAATCTTGATCCTTTGAGATAGACATCAAGAAGTTGGTGTTGATCAATGAAGGCAGAAAAGTAAAGAGCCTAGACAAATATGTTCCTCCTAAACATCCGGAAGGAAACCGGATGACATTAAAGTCCCCCCTATGCATCATGGAGTACCCTCCAATACCTCTTGCCTCTGTTAACTCCTCTTCCACAGAGAATAACAGCAGTTCTCTTCCTACTTCCTCTTTTAGGAGAACGGATACAACGTAATGCCCCGTCCTTACCCAGGCCTTTTGGAATTTTGAAGTTTTCCCAGCCAAGATAATCCCACCAGATGCACCCTGTGCCAATAAAGAGATCCAATCTAATCATCACCTCTCCAAATATCCCCCAACACCTTCCTATTGACATTGCTCAATTTGGTTTCCTGAAGGATAATAATGTCAGGATCCCAAAACCCAAGGCTTGCCTTCATCCCTAACCTCTTTTCTTGGGAATTAAGCCCTCTAACATTCCATGATAAAATTTTAAAAATCATGATAACACAAGTTTTCCCTTTCCTAGCACTGATTCTACCCATCATCGCCTCTTTGCTCAGTTCATCTTTCTCCAGCATGGACCAAGATAACTTATTCAATTCTCTTTCAGTTTTTTTATTGGTCCCTTTCCCATTATCTCTCTCCTTAATTGCTGTGAACAAATCCTGAATCTCACTTTCAAAACCTTCCAAGGATATGCCAAGGAATCTGCTAAGTTGCATGATGTTATCAATCACCCAGGTTGACACCTTACGTAAGGAGTCTAAATCACGATGGAATTGCCACGAGGAAGAAATGGGATCCAAATCTAAGCCCTCCGAATGCAGACAAGCTGGAGAAAGAGAAGTACCAACTCCCTGAAAAATAGTGAGCTTAGCGTTAGAGGGAATCAACTTCAACTTCCTCCCTTCTAGCGAACTTCTTGATGGCGACAAGACTTCATGTTGGCAAGAATCCATACGCGAAACCAGGTTAGATTTCCTATCCAGCTAAGAGACATTCCCTACATGTGAAACGAAGCTCAGGTCATCTGCAGATGACCTGTAGGCTTTCAGTAACTCCTTCAACTAGGCCTTTTGAATGGAAGAAGCCAACTAACAAAAAACCCCCCTTTTGGATTTCATCTTTGACTTCTAAAGATTGCCATTACTGACTTTCCAATTGGGCGAAGATACCAGCTCGACACCTCCATCGTTCATAGACACAGTGGATACCACGGAGATCACGGACTCCAACAAAGCCTATTTACATCTTTTCATAGAAGGTTCCACCATCCTATAGATCTTCTCTAACAAAGACTCTAGATTTAAAGAAACGGCGACTAGCCGGAGATTGTGATATATCATCGTCGGAGGTTGCCGCTGCTAGAAGGAGGGCGTGGTTGACATCATGACTCAAGGCAAGAGAGGAAGAACAAGCTTTGATGGGTAAAGAACCATCGCAAAAGAGAGGCCTGTTTTGATGATATAAAGGCTCGGGTTCGAAACTTGGCCCACTCCATCTATTTTGACTATCATTGGAGTTCAAACGCACATATGTCTATGTTGGAAACAGTCGTACAATACAAGGGTAGTTTTGAGATTTCAAAAATATTGGATTTAGGATTGGTATATATAACATGTTGTAACCCAAATTAAAAGTTTAGTAGAATTTTTTCCATAAAAAGTGAACATAGGCTCATTGCCGAACCACTTAAAATCTGCGTGTTCTTGTTCTTCTTCTTCTCTATTTTACTATTCATGTTGCACAATTCTCAACAGTCTGCATAGTTGACATGTGGCCCTGGTGCCCACGTCCCAACGTCTTCAACCTGCCGCTCTGACATATTCACCTCTTCAAACTACTGGTGACTTGCAACACCTTGCGAGATCCCTAGTAGAATCTTGTATTGCCAAACCACATCCTAGATGCTAACGGATCTTGGAATGCGGCAAAACAATGTTTCCTTCACCTTCAATTAAAAACAACCCGTTGCAGGGCCTTCAACAGAAAGACTTCCTATTTTCAACAACCCACCACAAGAGTCTCCAAGCTTCTCCAATGTTTTCATCGCCCAGAGATGAGTAGGGAGACCCTTAACCACAACCCATATGCCTCCTTTGATACCTAGCTCAGCACATTTGAATTTTGAAGAAACCATAAATCCAGAGGTAAACAAAGATGGAAAGAATTCTAAAACTCCAACAGCCTTTCGAAAGCCAATCGTTCTTCTCCATCTCAAACTGAAGAAATAAGATAGCCGACTGCTGTGATAAAGGAATGAAAGATGGAATTTCAAAAAACTGAGCCAACGAATCCCAACTTTTTAAAGGTCTATCAACCTTGCACAGCAACGAAAACTCCACCAATAGTCATCCGTTTCCTTTTGATGAATGGTAAAGTCAGCCGATGGGCTAGGATTGTCGAGAATTTCAGTTGAGTTCCACTTGAACCAATCAAGGTAAACTTCCATAAAATTCTTGAACTTACCGTTAATTAGAGAGCTGTGACTGATTGCCCACAACAGATATCCCCACCGATTGCCAACATTCTCTTTAGAAAAGAAGAGAAATCTGCTATGACTAGACTGAGGGAGGATGGATAATTTACAGAACACACCCCTAGCATTGGACCCTTTTTCCAGAAGCAACATCCTATACTTGCTCTTGAAAGACCCCAAAAACCCATTTGAATCTCTTGTTTAAGCTGAGAAGATTTCTCAGCAAACCAACTTAGCTCATCGAGGTCCAAGACCACTTCAACGCAGAATGCACCATGGCGTTCGGATATTCTAGTTACCAAGGGCCCAAGCTTCGAATACGAACTTCTAGACACATGCACCTGCCGAGAGATTGGGTTCCTAGACCAAGGGAGACGAGACACGGAGGCAAGACACACGGAGGGTTTGGGTACGAAGCCGAAAGAGGAATGGGATGAGAAAAGGGAGGAGGGACCGGAAGAAGAGCCATTCATATATTTTCCCTCACCATCAATTTCCCAAACCTGCACCGCTGCAAATCTTCGTCGCCAATTATGCAAACCTTCGTCGTCACAAATTTACCATCGCAAACCTTCATTGTCGCTAATGCTCACTTGAAAGATAAGTTATGAGCAAATCTCACACATTTCAAAAAGGTCGCATTTCAAAAACGCCATAAAATCCTACTACATATATTGTAAAATACAATATAACAAAATAAATTATAATATAACACCTATAATATTACAATTATTATAATATTATTATATCATACGTTATATATAATCTGTAGAATTGCTGATTTTGGAAACGTAAGCACCAATGACCATAATCCCAATAATCATCAAAAATATAGATCCTAATTATAGGCTGGATTATAACATTAGATTGTAGAATCTTGCCTCAAAATCCCAACCGAACACCCTAATTGGATTATGAAATCGGGTTCTATTAGAATCCAAATTCCATAATGCCCACCAAACGCCCCCTAGGACTCATGGTTTCTCAGTTTGTGAAACTCAAATCACACAACTTATGCAGTGAGGGAAATAAAGGATATTTTACTAAAAAAACTTTAAATAAAAAAAAACCCTAATAAGGAAGGGCTAGCCCAGTGCACGAAGCTCCTGTCACTGTCCGGGGTCTGGGGATGCTCTGATGCCTGTGTAATGAGAGATCATATGGACAAAGCAGCTCTAGCATAACACCATATGTTCACCTAAATCCAGAGAAAGATTTGTTCTAGCTCCTTCACTACAAAAAGAACTTAAACAGACTACAAACCTAGTAATCTCCAACTTCAATGTAAATCTACAATGCTAGTCATTCATTGTGTATCTAAGTATCATAATATGGGTAAGGAAAAAAAAAACATGCATTTTTCTTTGGTTTATGCAGCTGGTCTAATTCGTTACTTCAGTAAATTTTTAGAATTCTATAACCAAATAAAAGTTAACAATCAGCAAACATGTCTGTCAATTTTAGGTAGAACTATTACCAGACTATTCTTCAGTAACAAAAGTCATCATTCAGTTGAACTTTTCCTTTTTTTGTTTTTCTTTGTTCTATCCTGAGTTCATTATTTGACTACAACTTAATAAATCATAAATGTTATATAAACTATAAATAAGCAAACTTTTTGACCCAAAATTTAAACCTAATTTGGAATTAGGTCATGTTGAGTTAATCCGATTTCAATTTCTATCAGTTACAAATCTTTCTGAAAGTTAAACACAAATCAAGTTTGACTCAATCGATTCAAAAACTATATTTTTCTGAAAACATCTCATTTGTTAACAAATTTCTGTCATTGAAAAAAAAATCTTCAGCAAGGTGACTAAAGTGCTGCAATACAAGGTGGAAATGTTCCACACAGGATAATTAAAATGATAATGACGATAGCCGCTGAAAACATTGAATCTGGCTAACATACAGTAAGACATGGCAATGTTCAAATATATAACACTGGGAACAGGCTACAATAATGCAAAACAAGGTAAATATAAATTGTGACCTGGAATCACGCCATACACTATTCAAGTGAAACATTGGAATTACAAGAGTAGCATTCAGTAGTCCTGCCACAGCCACTGCATCACATATCTGTATCGAAAACAAGATCCAAATAAACAGCAAATGAAGCACAAAATCTCAAAGCCAATTTATCAATAGGCATGCATCGCTATGGTGATCTATATTCAGGTTTTCTACACCAGCAATTCAGCACAATCAGATCTCTTATTATGCTGCCTGTATGCACATGAATGGGCTCTAAATAGATTCAGCATGTACACAAGAAATTAAAACAGTAAATCATTATAAAAAAATTCCCTGCCTTTCAGAAGATAACAAAAATCAAAATAGAGGTTTAGAGTGTTGGCTCCAGATATAGTATCAGAATGGTTAAAGGATGAAGATCTCGGGAACATGTTCAAAAGAATTAAACAAATTACTGACAGTAAACTTTTGGTGATAGTCAAATCTTGCATTATGAAACTATCTGAACAAATATAGGCTTAATGAGTCATATTTATAAGTCATGTGGCATATAAATGACAAAAAATTCAGTCAAATATCAGATTCTGATCCAAATAAACAAAAATTTACAGAGTAGCAAAGCATCCAAGGAATTATTTCTAGAAGATGAAGATTCCCAGGACACTTGAGTAACTAGTCCATGACTAAACAACAAATTTCACCACACAAACAAATTTGCAAGATGAACATAATAACAAATTTCTTATTAATACATCCAGATTATTCAAAATGTTACATGCACACAAATTTGCATAGAGATAGAGACAGAGAGAGAACAGTGTTAGTGTATTACCCTCAACAAAGGCAAAAAGAAAAAGAGTACACTGCATAAACACTGATGAGAGAAAAGGAAAAGAAACTGAAGAAGAATAGAGAAACATCCAGTGTCTAAGTGAAAGAGAGGGGAAATAGAGAGAGCTCCAAGTACGCACTGGCATTTAAAAACAAAAAATAAAAATAAAAAAATAAAAAAAGAAGTCAGTCATCCCTCAGTTCACCCCAGCGAATGTCTTTGATTCTTTTTAAGCACAATTTTGTTTTTTCTTACTGCCACTTTTCTTTCTCCCCAAATCATGGTTTGACTCATCAATTAGGACGCCTTTGCCTAAAAAATAAAATAAATCCAAAAAATATTAACAATAAATAAACATAAATATAAATATATTCATTAATGTCAAAATTATTGTTATCATCATCATCATCATCCATAGATTCTATACAAATATACATTTTCTTGATTTGATTGGGAGCATTTATGGCAGCATTTTCATGGTTTGATTGGGAGAGACTGGGCATTTCCTCGCACGCTGTCTGATTCTTTTTCTCTGTGGAGATTCTCTGGATTGGGAGGGCATGGACGTTGTGTTTATCGGTTTCTATTTTTTGCTATCTGTCGATGTGCCTAGAAGGAGAGGAATAGAAGAGTTTTTTAGGACAGACGGTCTCCAGTTTCAGCTGTGGTGGATTCTATCACTTTCCATGTGGCCTCTTGGGTTGTTCTTCTTCCCTCCTTCCGGGGTTATTCGATTGACGATATTATACGTTGTTGGGCATCCTTGTGTGTATAGGGTATAGGATTTTGTCATGGCCGTGGAGCTGGAGTGATGGATACTTCTATTTCTTACTGTTTGTTTCTTTCTTCTGTTATGGATGTATGCACCTATGTAACATGTGTAATAATCTTGTTCTAACATGTCTGTGGGTACCTACTCCACTCGTTAGCTTGTTTGTTATCTGTGCGTGTTAGATGTTTTATGGGAGGTTCAGTTTTATCTGTGCGTGTTAGATGTATAGGCATGTAGAGGTAATTGGGTTGCGACTGATACTCCCTTATAGGGTGTTATTTTGTACTATTCTCCTTCTCTTTATATATATATATATATATAATTTTCATTATTGATCAAAAAAAAAAAAACAAAAAGGGAACCAATTTCTGCAAATCACTATACACTTATCTAAAGCAATCTAGGTGAGGAATACAACCTTACACGGAACAGATGTTAGCCAAGAAAATTTGAGTAATATGTGAAGGAATTAATGCTTGAAACTTGGAAGAAAGAAAAGGCAGTAAAGTTTGCCTTAGTTGAAGATCACATACACTTTTTTTGTCTTCCCCAATAAATTAAAGCACCATGGAGATTCCCCCACAAAAAAAAAATAGTCTTAAACTCTTAATCCATTAATAGAAGCCTTATAAACCAAGTTTAGCCTATCCCTCTCATGTGTTTACCAGTTGGAACAATTATGTTGAATGTCTTCAATCGTATGCCAGGCATCCGAGAAACTTGCAAAACCCTAGAAGCACACCATTAGACTAAACCATCATGCTAAAAACAGTAGAAAATGTTGTTGAGACACTTAGGCAAGAATCTCCAAAGGCCCTATCTGGTTGCCTAGGCATTCACCACACAACCCTAGGTGGGCAAGTTTATTGAACATGTAAAATTTTAAGGTAAACAGTGAGTAGAGAAACATTATTTGTGAATGTTGTTGATCATGTGCAATGTTCTGCAGTAGCAGCAGCATACTATCCAATGTCAAAACACTTCATATAGAAATGGAGAATGACTGAAGCTTGCCGCAAGACAAGGCAAAAGAAAGAAAAAACATGTTTTTATGAGCAGACTTCCAAATTTTATACCAAAACAACAACATAGTGACTGAATATAAATGGATCAAAATACTAATTTGATTGGATTTCCGATCATCAAGGGGAAATGCACTGGTTAGATGCATTGTTGTTTGGCTTATTTATCTGTTTTACATTTGGATCAAGGCAAGGATGAAATTCCATACCAGTAGAGCCATTCTATGGAAAAGGAGGCTAAAATGTAACAAAGCTTATTATGACATTAAGTACACGTCTTACTCATGCCTCTACTACTATTGGAAAGCTCCCAACCAAAACTCATGCTTGAGCGATCACTTTATTGAACATGCAACTGACAGTTTTGGGAGGAAAAGTACCGACAAACGTTGTTGATTCAGACCACCATTTGCTTCGATTATAAGGAAACCATTTGAACGTGGCAGTTTGGAGAACCCTTGAACCAAAAAAGCCATTTAGCCTTTCCATATTCATCTGATGAGCAGAAAACAAATAACCATACACTGTGTACAAAAGAATAAAGGTAGCATAGTGACAACAAATTAAATTTCTCTATTAGTAACCGCAATCAAAAGAAGTCAGAACGTCAAAACAACAGAATACTAAGATTCTCCAATAGAAGCCAACTACGATAAACGATTACAAATCTCCATAAAAAAATATAGGAATTATGCATGACCAAGTTAAATAAGTGCAGATATGAATAAAAAGAAATGAAAGTTAGAGCAGGCTCACATTTATTATTGATTCCTGCTAGATTAAGAAACGAAAATTGACTTGCTAGTGAATAGCATTTTCTGGATTCCATTATTGTATTTCATGTAGCTCAGAGCATTTATGAAATTCACACTACACAAAGACATCAGCGTCACTGAGGTGCACTAAACAATATATAGTAGTTCACATTCCATTCACTTCAGTGAATAATGACAGATGCAGCACGTCAAATAGGGTTAATCGCCCCAAACAGTGAACCAATGCAAGTAAATGTGCGCTCCTTGAATGTGATAGACAACAAACTGACAGATGAAGCCACCAGTTCCAAGGCATGGAGGGTTAGCATTTTTATTCTCCTTCAGAAATTATACTGAATACCAAGATATTAAAATTGCAGAAAAAAGGTTCAAATTTACAGATCACTTTCTATCTGCTTTAGCATTAGTCCCAAGACTCCACAAGGGTTATACTGTTCGTATTTCAGAGTGTCTGTAGCCTTAACAAACTTGTTTGGTCCAATGAAGAACAACCTTTGTAACTTATTATTTATCTATGTGCAATCAACAAGACTATTTTCTTCCAGAAAAAGAGCAATTGATAGCTTCTATTCAACAATAAAAAATTGCAATGAATGATATAAAGCAAGATAGATTTTTCAGCAATCTGTATAATACCTTCTTAACTGAATAAGGTAGTTTAAACTTTAAATCCTAATCATTTAGGTTTTGCGCTGGAAAGAAAGCAACATCATTGGGTCACCTACCTTCAAAGCTCAAGTTTATCAACCGGAATTGCAAAAGAAAAACAATGCAAAGGAGCAGAAAATCACACCTCCAAAGGGAAAAATTAAGTAACTACCAAGAAGATGGAACCATAATGCAGAGAACTAGCATGTGAAATTTTAATGCTTCAGCACACAACCATTTTTAATAGATAACAGGGTCTCATTTCTTCACATTAATGCATTTGGGATTGAAATGTGAATTGACAATTAAAAAAAGTACCATGGATGCAGTGTAAAGTAGTTATTTAAGAGAAGTAAAATGTGAGGTCATCGACTACAGTTAAGAGGAGAAAACAACCGAAGTCAAAACATTTAGGCATAAGTCTTGAATTCCTAATGAGTAGAATAAATCAGTTCCATTGTATTAGAAAGTCCAAACCTGCTTGATAAATACTCCAATTGACACAGGGTTTCCAATTTTGAAGTAGTTTTGGGTGCCATGCTGTCATCAACTGTACATTTTCCACATAAGCATTTCAGAGACCATTTCATCTCTCCCAATAATAAACGCAAAAAGAAATGGTTCATTGAAACAATAGGACCCAAGATGTGCAACCAACAGTTACCAATCACCTCTTAGAGAGGGAAAGCCACATCAAGTCTCCACCTTAGCAATAGCTAGCATAAAACCTCCAATTGCCAGTTCTAGAACAGTACAAATAAGACCACACAAAACATGATATCCAATCCCATACAACAAACAACTAAATGACACATCTAACCCATGTTCATTTATCCACTTATTTGGTAAACACAATTTTTGCACACTAATTCATAAAATTACGGTACATATTTAAATAATTATTGATTATAATACAACTTTCCACTCAGATTCTATAATCCCAACCAATGGCCATTAAGGGATCCAGAATCTCTTTAAGCATATTGTCAAAGTCCATCACCTATGTCTGATCTACTTTAAACCCCAACTATCTAGTGAATCGGCTCCATGACCTAGGCCGCACGTCCAATGGTACTGAAACTGCAAACCTTGTTGGAGTATCCTATATAAAGTATAAACTCGGGTAAGAAAAACTAATACATGGTGTTTATTAACCTAGAAAAAGAATTTGGAGTCCCAAGAGAGTTAATTTTGGTGAATTCCAAGTAGAACAAAGGTGCCAAAAGAAACATTAAATTTGTGGAAGACATGTATGAAGCAGCTTCAACTAGGCTAAGAGTAGTAGGTAGCAAAATAAATTAGTTTCTAACAGCATAAGTTTAAAGCAAGGGGTCAGCCATGAATCCCTACCTTTCTGATTTAATAATTATTGATCAGTTAACTAATCTTATTCACAGGGTTGTCTTGGTGTATTTTATGGATGATGTAGTTTTGGCAATCCAAACTAGAGAGGGATTAAATGCAAAACTAGAGCCATAGAGATGTACTTCGGAGTCAAAAAGTTATAAAATAAGTCAAATTAACTACACATATGGAATGTTACTTCATTTAAGATAAAATCAAAGGTGAAACAACAAGAAGACATGAAAATCAAGAAATTCCTAAAAGTAATCAATTTCAGTATCCTGAGTCAATTCAAAAGGATGGGCATATGATGCTACATATATAATTACAGCTATATGGCTTACATGGAGAGGTGCTTCTAAGGTGTTGTGTGATCAATGTATCCACTCAAACAGAAAAGAAAATTTTACAAGATAGTCATTGGGCCTCCTATGATGCATGGATTAAAATGTTAGGCAACAAAATAGAAGCATCATATAAATAAATTAATAACATGTCTCACACTCAGAGTAACTAATTGTTACCCAAATATATGATAACATAAAGAATGGTATGTTTAGATGGTTTGAGTATAGAGAAGATCTCGGGAAGCAACTATGGAAAGATACGACAATAACCACTGAAATATCTGAAAGGGTGAGAAAAAAATCAAAAAGAACGTGGATGGAATGAGCCAGAAAAGATCTGGATACTTGTCATCTAACTAAAGACATGGGATTTGAGATTGGAAAAGAGGATCAGGATCCATGTTGCCAACTGCAACTAGTTGGGATAAAGCACTAGCATACTGACTGATTGTAAAAGCTATATCAACTAAGTCAAGTTTATCATCGGTTTTAAAAGTTAAATGAGTTGAAAGTTGAAACACAAGAGCAGAACCATATTAAAAAATAGAAAAAAAAAACAAAGAGATAAAACAGGCTTCTAGAAAACATTAAAGGAAAGACAAAAGGTTGAGTATAACAGGACCAATAGATTGAAAAGTAACATTATTTGTTTTTGGATTTAGGTGCACTATGATATTCCTCTCCTTCTCCTTACCTCCACCATTATTTATCGGCAATGATCATACAAATCTTAGTATGAATGGGAATAGATATAATTGATTTATCGGTTTCAAATATGCACTAATTTTATCATTTATTTTCTTTTCGATCCACAGATGCAATCTCCCCATCTTATTGGATTTAACAAATGAGATTATTCTCATTATTCAATATACAGCTGGAAGGTTACATTTCTACACCTTCAGGTATGAACACAAATACCATTCAAGCAAGAAGGCTCAATGACACAGCATCTCATAAAATAAAAGATGTAATAAAGTATGTGGTTAGCATCCTCAATAACTGCAAGAAGGGTTATGTAATGACATAATGGTATTAAATTTTAAAAAAACCATTGATAAATAAACTGCATAAATTTATTCATGCTAAGACATCCATGCAAATCTCAACATTTTCCCTCCATCAATTGGACATTGGCTCGATATAGCAATCCCAAAGGACTAACTAGCATTTGAATTCTAAGTTGGTTGCTCAAATCCAAATCAGAGCTCCCCAAGTTACACCAACTCCACAACAGTCCAATCACCTTCTATTAAAGTTTTTCCATGTTTTCAGATGTCACAATAGGCTGAGAACAAAATAATTCCCGACCACAACTTCTATTATTTTCATGTTATTAATAATGAAGAGTTTACTTGAACTGGACATAAAAGTTCATCAAAGCAACTTGAAGAGCAGCTAGCATACCAAATAGAAACTAAAACAAAAAAAATCATGGTTCTAAATTTCCCGAACTTCTGGAAAAATCCATCAAACTTTCAAAGGCACTGAAGCTCCCTTAATCAATATCTTTCTTAACACAATTACACCTCCACAACCTTTCACATAAAACATAGCAAAGATGCAAAACATTTCTACTAAAGAGATGCAATATTCCCACTCAAGTCGATATCTGAAAACCTCGTCTATAAGACGAACATCCGAAGCAGGAAATTTAATATATCAGTTATTTTCTCAACAAGAAATACCAATACGAACGGAAACGCTTACCGCATTCGAACTTAGGTTGCCACCACCATCGGCCTGCATGTAAGGCCAGAGCTTCTCGAAAACCTGAGGACTCCTATACGTGGAACCGGGCGGAGGAGGCCGATCGACAACAACAACAAACCTAGAGGCGGCCTCGAAACTCAAGGAGCTCATATACATCAACATTCCCGAAATGTACAAAAGCGGAGCGAAAAGCAGAACGCCTCGCCTCCGAAAAACCGCAGCGAGGAGAACGTAAACCAGCCGGTCGATGAACGAATGCAGTTTAGGATTCCGGCCACCGCAGCCGGCACTCTTGCTCCGGCAATGGCGGAATCTCGGCGACGACGGAGGAGAAGGCGTCGTGGAACGAGGGGAACTCCCTCCGGTTGCCCTTCCGTTGCCGAGCCTGCTGTAACCATGCATGGTGCAGAGGTTTCGGAATCGGAGCCCTAGAAATCTCCAGAGATCTGAGAACCCTTCTACCGTAACCTCCAATCCCCTCCATTAGAGAAATCCCGCATTTTCTCGGCGTAGTGACACGAGCCTCCGCGAGAGAAACACTTAACGGCAAATACGGATCATTTCGAACTCTTCGTTCATGGAGCTAGCGAGAGAGAGAAGACAGGGAGAGGAGATCCCGGAGTGCCAGCTTAGCGAAGTGACCTCTCACTTCAGCTCCTCAAAGTGTCGAGAAGAGAGAGAGATAATGTTTCGTACCGACAGTGCTTCCTTACTGACGAAGTTTGCCACGTGGCTAATTCTGGGAGAAAAGTTACCGTTTTATAAACGTTGCATACCAATTTCAAAACAAAAAAGGACTATCAAAAAAAAAATTTCAAAACAAAAAACCTAAACGTTGCGTACCACTTTCAAGATATCACCTTTGCGTACCACTTCCAAAAGTTTAGACTTCCTCCTTTCTGACTTCCAAGAACTCCCACGAAGAACTCCCACGAGGTTTCTGAATGGACACTTTTCTCCTTTCTATTTTTCTTGTATACTTCATATCCTTCTTTTTGTACTAACTTTATTAAAATTTGAATCATTTTGACTCATTCACCATTCTTTAAGACACAAAAAGTAAAAGATTTAGAGTTTTTTACAATAAAAAATAATTTTCTAAAGGTTTAAAAGTCTTAATAATGAATTTAAAAATTATGAGTGATTTATTTTTTTTAAATTTTTATAATCTAAATAAAAAAAATTTGATAAGGGATAAGATAGTCAAATTATATTTTATAAATTTGACGAAAGAGGCAAGTGTCATTTTAGAAACCTCGAGACCTATATACAATTGTAAGAAACAATGAGAAAGGTAAGTGTAAGTTACTCTTTTGTCTCATGTATATAATTGCATACCAGACTCCCTTTGTTGACCAAAGATGACTTTCCTTTTTCTCTGATAATATACTAGGGTAGCACAGCTACATGCAAAGCAAAATCCTAATTTGCAAATATTTTTGTGGGCCCATTTAGAAAAACACTATATCATGTCGTTCCATTTGGTTAATTATGCTTACGCGATATAACAAATCTACAAAATAGAAAAAAGATAAGGGGCAATTTGGGCATAAATTATCATGCCAGAATCTTAATAATTCCCTTTATATTTAGTATAGATGATTTAGTGAAAATGTAGATGAGTTTTTTTGTAGTGACATTAATTTCAATATTACTTTTTTTAGGATTATTTCAATAGTACTTATCAAAGAAAATCACATGCTCAAAAGTTAGATAAACTCTATTTAAAACTAATGTAAAGATTACCCATTTGGAATGACTTGAATAGCCAAGGATTCACATGTTCATTGTGAAACCCTTTTATAGTTTTCCTTTTTTTTCTTTCTTGGAACTTGGGGTAATAAGGGCAGCTTGCGTGCACTAACTAATCCCCAAGACCTTTCCAAGTCCCCTCCATCCCATACAAACCCGCTAATCCCTCTGGAGGGAGCATTGACCACCACGGAAGAGTTCAAACCTGAAACACTTCTATGGTTGGGCATGTGACGCTTGTGAGAAGAATCAAAATTAAGGCTCCTTACGCGTTTAAGGGTACGAGAATGGTTTCGCATGTTCATTGTGAAACCCTTTTATGGTTCGCAACTGATTTGGTGATGGTCGACTATTCTAACCTAATTCGAAGCGCTCAAACTTTGAAATAAATTTATTCGTTCAAATGTACTACTTAAAAATCTTGAACTAAAATGTCCATCATTCAAATAATTTTTGGAAGCATATCTATTATCTATTATATATATAAAATGAGATAGGCCCCTTGGGAAGCGTGCCAATAACTACAAACTACATACCCAAAAAGGCCTTTATCGTTCGCTATTAAGGCATAATTAATATAGGGTTAAAATAGTCAAAAATCTGCCTACTCATTTAAAATTTGAACTAGTGCAAAAATGTTCTCTCTACTTGCAATATTGCACGTGCACCTTGCTAGTTCAAATAAGTAAATTTATAAAAGCATTTAACCATTGTTGCAATAAGTTCGACTAACAAAAAGAATGGTGCTTGGTCAACACAGATTGAAATCACCTACGGTTACTGTAGCCATTGTCATGCAATCACATGGGAGGCATAGTTCTGACAAGTGCCAGTGTGTCAGGACTATGCAGGCCATGCAGTCCCATGCAGCTACATGGCAATGGCAACGGTTGGACCCATTTTACAAGTCCAACCTTAGGTGATTTAAATCCGGCAAACACATGCAGTTGTCTGCTTTTATTCCTATTAACATATATATATATATATATATATATAGTTAAATGCCATGTCAACTTAGCAATAAATTGAAAAGAGTTATTGAAGTTTGGAGGTAAAATTTTAATTTTCTGTACAGTTAAATACTACGCCAACAGCAAGATAAATTGAGATTATTTTAAAGTTGGAAGGCAAAAATGTTATTTTCTAAGTTTAAATTTTTTTTAAAAAAAAACTATCATTTATTATAAGCCTATCAAATAGTAAATTCAGCCTCTCTTTTCCACAAAAACACACACACAAATATTCAATCTCTTTATATATATGCAAAGGGACCCTAAAGATTTTCGACTGACATCTATTGCCCAAAAAAGCCCCTCCTTTTTTCATATTTACTTATATTTCTCAATTAGTTTGTTATCAAAACATTTAACTTACAAAATCAAATAGTACAACTTAATTATATGTATATCTATGTATAGTATGAGAATGCCATGCACCCACAAGTATCCAAAAAAGTGAAGACAAATCAACATTAACTAAAGGAGAATCCACCAAACAAAAAGATGTATATTCTTCAACTACTTTCACTTTTAATGTCCGAAAATAAAAAGCATTGAATCAAAAGTTGATTCCCTCTAAATAATTCAAAGCATAGAGAATGTATTGATGATTCAAGTTGACATAGCTTGCACATTTTCTCTCCTTTCATTTCGAACTTTTCAAATTTGAGACAATAAGATACATTACACAAATTGCAAGAGGCTGCTAAAAGGTAAGAATTTTTTTGCACAACCATTTGAATATTAAATATGCCATATCAAAAACGATTGAAATGAACAAAAAAAAGTGACAACGGAATCATAGGTGATAATGATTGAGATGTTGCTCATGAAATGTACTCCACTACCATTTTCCCATCACTAGTTGCCATTAGTAGTCATGTGCTATGGTTTTATGAAAGTAGATACAATCTTCTACCCCATTTTGTTATTCAGGCTATGTTTGGTTTTGGCATTTGCTTTTGTTTCTGTACTCATTTAAGTAAAATTAAGCTTTTTGAAACAAAAATTATGTTTAATTAGTGGTTACTTTTACTTCTCATCGCAACACGAAAGGCAATCATTTTTATTCATGCATGTGAGAAGCAAATATATATATTGTTTTTAATTTTTGCTTTATTGCTTCTAATCACTACAAGAAATTTAACCTTTAGTGTCATTTTATAAATGTCACTAAAGCCCTAAAAAATGTCACTAAAACTTTAGTGACGTTTTCAATAAACTTCAATGATAAGGACGTCACTAAAACTACCAGTACTACTCTCCCTCACTACCCACCATGCCCACCACCACCCATTACCACCATCACTGCCACCATAACTGCCCCTATTAATTCCCCATCACCACACACCCACCCATCCACCACCACACCCCCACATATATACCCACAACCATCTCTACCCATCATTGCTATCCACCCTCACTACCCACCGTTCCAATCCACCACCCACACTACCACTACTACCACCCATCCACTAACTCGCCCACGACAACACCCATACCCATTCACCACCCACAATATGACAACATATTTTGTAATAATATTAGTCAAGGAAGTAATTTTTATTCTTTTAATTCTACTAAACTCTTTCTTTTTTTGGAACAAAACGAATGTGAACCAAATAGTTTTGCTTCGTGAAAAAATCTTCACAAAAACAAAAGGCAATCTTATTGGTTTTCTTGCTTTTTATGAAGATCTATGAGAAGCGATATCAAATTACAACATTAGTCAGCTACGACACGTTTTGATTAGCAGCAAACCAAAGCGGCGGAGGAAATGAGGTAGAGGATTGCAGTATCATGGAATTAACCCTTTTGACCCAAAAATGACCTTAAAACCTATATTCTAAACCATCATTAGCAATAAAACATCAAGACAAAAGATATTCAATTCAGTGATACATACATAGAAACATTGCAGGCAATGTTTAGAGGATTTTTCTCCATACAAAATGCATGCCAAAATTCAGCATCTAATCCACCTATTTATTTGACTTACCTAATGATAACTAACACTATAAAAGCACATTTAAGTACTTGGTATGGAACAAAACAACTAAGGTTACAATTAAGCATAGCTGACCTAACCCTTTTCCCCATTTGAGGAAGCAAAGGAAACTAAAGACAACCTGCATGTTAAAAAAGTTAAATGGGGACCCCAACACCAATATATAGCTCCATTATTGTGTTGGACCTTCAGTTTTGGCTTCTAGATGATCCCTTACCAACCAAAACAATCTCAGATATGCATTCCTTGATCAAACAAAATTATTATCCTTCAATCCTTGTTTCTATAAGCCCCATAATATATACATAGAAATTACCACTAAAAACATATCAAAAACAAGAAGCCAAGATCAGTTTCACCACTGAAAGAAACTAGTTTTAGATTGTTTAGTTAAAAGGGACAGTTAAATCAAATACACAACAAGAAGAAAGAAACCCCAGATTTCAACATATGGGTCTTTCTTGTTTGTTTTCTCCTTCAGACAACTCTTCTAAACCCCATTCCAGGTAGCACATATAATTAGTCCCCCATTGCTGCTGCTTCTGCTGCTGCATCTGCTTCTGCACCTGCAGCTTCTGCTGCTTCTTCTTGATGTTCTGCTGCTGCTGCTGTTGATGCAGCTGTATCATTTTCTTTCTTCCGAAATACGTTCTTGTTGTTGTGCATCCACACCTTGAGCACATGACGCTTGATCCCAAGCTCTAAACAGAACTGGTTGAGAGCCACGTCATCATGCTTCTGTATCCTCCATCCTAGTCTCTCAGCGAACTCCAACATCTTATCCTTCTGTTCCTGCGTAAACTTAGTCCTGTGCCTCTTGTTCCTCACCAAACCCACCTGCACCTCCCCTCTCTCCGGCGTCTCCGACCGTCGATCCTGCACCTTCCCCCTCTCATCCCCGAGATTCCGGTAATCAACGCCTCCAAACATCACACCACCATTAACGTTTGTGCCAACCTGGTGCGGCAGTGCCGACAGTGCAGGAACCGGAGCAAAACCCCCACCAAGTACTCCACCCTTTCTCTCCCACCTGCTTGTACTTGTCCCGGCCTTGTACACCACCACTGGAGGTGGCGGAGCAGCTCCGTGGAGGAGGTGGTGGTGATCTGCGCACACCCCGGGTACCTCCTTGCGGTGAAAGTTTCTGTGACACCCACAGGCGGCGCATCTTAGCGCCTCCAGCGTTCCGTCCACTCCTCCGGCCATGAACTCCCCACAACCATCGTTGGCGTGGCCACCGATCGACGCTGCATGGTTCCTCAAACACTCTCTATACTTGAAGATAGCCTTCACCGCCGGTTCACCGTTCAACCGGCCGTTCTTCTCTAACGGCTTCAGCTCTGGTTCCTCACCGTTGTCAATCTCGGTTTTGCTGCTCACCATGTGACCGTATGGCACCACGCTTAAGTCCATCGTCCCCTTCGTTAATTCCTACCGCTCTACACAGAGAGAGAGCTAGAGAGAGAAAGGAAGAGAGAGATTGCTTAAGCAAAAGAGGGTTAACAGGGCGGAGTTCTTTCTACTAATTTGCATGAAAGAGGGGTTTTTTTTCTGCTAATTGAGCGGAAGCAGGTGTTAGATTTGGAGAAACTCCGGCATTGGCGTTGTCGTAATCGCTGTTTGGGGTATCGGCGTGGCGATGATTTAAGAGGAAGAGTTGGTAGATTGGCACGCGGCAGTAATCTTACTCAGGTTTGTTACGGGGTTTTACCGGGATTTCACGGGATTAGGTCATTAAGTGTGTGTGAGATCGGCACGTGACATTTCGTACCCGCGTCTGCTCGTGATGATAGAACTCGTCAAACTCAGAGCTTACTCGCTTAAATCGAGCCCCAAACTTAGTCAACTCGGATAGGTTTCGAAATTTGATTGCCTTTTTCTGATTAAGGGATATCGCAAACAGGATTAGAAGGGCATTTCATCCGGTGCCATTTAATGGAACCAGCGTGAAAGTGTGAAACCTACGAAGAGATACCCATTTCAGGAGAAGGCCTCACACATCCACACTCCATCCTAGCCAATGGTATCACAGTACCACCGAATCCCGACAGTAGAGGAAATGCATTCTGGGATTAGATGAGAAATCAATTTGCGATTAGATGGATGATATCATCTGTTACCATTAACTGCTGTTAGTCATGCAAAGAATGTAAGATGTTGTCATGCAAAGCATCCATGGTTAGGTTTTTTCCAATAAAAATTTTTTTAAACATTTTCAAAAAAAAAAAAAATTTGGCAATCGTTGAGTGTTTTAAGTGTCAACATTTGAATCAAATTGCATAAATAGCTACAATTAAAAGCGGCAGACAATTTCAAATCATGATTGAAGTCCATAACATTAATCAAGAGGTGCCATGGTGATTGCATGTAATTGATAAATGAAGAAATCGAATTGAAGTGATTCTAAGCTGAAATTCAAACTAAGAGATGATGTGAGGTTGAATTCTCTTATCATGTGAGACATATATGCACTATATGATGCATATGCGTGTGTATGTGTTTTTTTTTTCTTTTTTCTTTTTCCTTGTTCTGTGTTTGGGGTATGGATTTACCGATTTATGGTTGGTGATTACGATGGTAGATTTTTGATCGTGTAGTTACATACTGAGTCGATTCGGAGGAGTTTGGAAACTGTCGGGGGCAATGACGTGACGTTTGTGACTCGTCTGGAAGAATCGTTGTCATGCGGATTACGTGGAGGTGGATAATTGGCTGACATTGTCTCCACGCACGCTCGTGAAACGTCCATGTCTCATTATCAGGCACCGGGTCCCACCACGTGTGTTTCTGATGGAACAATCGGATTATCGGACGGTGGTGGAAGCTTTAGTATGGGCTTTCGTGGTTTCTCCACACGTCACGCTTTTCCCGCCATGCTAGAGGTGGGGCCCACGTGTAGAGCCACTGGGGTTGCAGCGTCGCTTCCAAGGTAACAGGCACCCACCGTCCATGAGGCTTCTAATTTCTGACACCTGACGTACGTAATAACCCCTTTATCGCCACTTTTCTACTCTTTTTCCATGTCGAGTGATAATAGAGTTGAAAATGTCGCCTACTTGATGCCCGACCAGACAAAGTCAAATATGATCTTATCATATCATTAGCCGTTCATTAGATGGACCAAATAACCACTTACATTTAATGACATCAACAAATCATTCCAAATATAACCACTTACATTTATTTCGAATTGAATAATCTACTATTAAATCTGTAAAATGATCCAACTATAGCCAATATCATGAAACTGCATGCACCTGCATGACTGGCATAGACCTAACAAATGTCAGTGTGCCAGGTCTCTGCCTTACTGCATGACATTAGCTACAGTTGGACCATGCAGGCCCAACTTGGCACAGTCTTGACAAATGGATATGCATAGTCTGTGCCAGTCATGTAAGCTCATGCGTGCAGTTACAAAGCACCGGCTATAGTTGGACCATTTTACAAATGTAACCGTCGATGATTCAATCGCTAATTTAAATTATTACTAGCAAGCTGCACGCGCATGCAGGTAATGGAAGGGAGCAGTTTGCAATTGTCCATATTTCAAGCATTTAGGTCAAATTTTGAATATTTTAATCATATATTAATTATACCCTCATAACAAATGATAAGGGTTTTTCGGGAAGTCCTACATAGTTGTCATACTTACCAAAAGGGCTATTCTCGTTATATATAGAAATATAGATTCTATTTTTCAATACTAATCTTAGATCGTAAGGTTTAATTTCAAGTATAGTTTTAAATATCATTGGTTAGTTGTGGCCTATGCTTGCAAATGGGAATGAGGTGGGTTAAACTGGTAACTTGCACTGCTTGTGCCCTTTAATGGTTAGGGTTTGGTTTTGCCAAGTTCGAGTTAGTGTTTAGTCCAACCTATTTCGAGCCCGACCTTAGTGCATTAAAATTATAAGTTTATACATTTAAAATATTGTTTTAATATATATCTTATATAAAAAATTACATATTTATTGAATAAATATATTATATTTTAAAAACAATTTTTTCATTTTTTTAATATAAACGGAGTCGACCCCTAACTCGGCTCATTTACAACTCGATAAGGGCGGGTTAGGATTTGATATTGGCTAAACCCTTTTTTTTATTTCCTTTCTTGGTATCTAAATGCAGCCTATGAGAAAAATTAGCATCCATTAAACTTGTAAGGAACTATAATGACATAGAAAAAACAAATTCTTCCTTGTTGAACCGGAAAATTAACCGTGGACCGTTGTGATGTGGTTCGTGGCTGGTGCGGTTTACTTGCAAAAAGGAGAGGTCTACCGGTCCTCGAAGTATCTGATATTCTTTCGGTAATCCGGACAAGGCGTGGGACGGGTATGGCATGAACGCTTTCATGATTCGGGACGCCGCGGATCCTGGGCTGGGACCCACCAGAGAGTCTGTTTCGATACGATGACATCAGCTATAGTAAAAGTTTCTTCGAAACAGAGGCGTTCCCGATGGCTTTCTTAAATGAGGCATTTACTTCCGACATCTTTGCTGGAATTTAGAAAGAAAAAAACAAAAGAAGAAAAAAAGAGTGAATCTTCCCTTATTTTGTCTTTAACATTCTCAGCAAATCAATTACACAAGTAACTTTAAAATATATAGATTTCATCAAAAAAAAAACTCTCTTTTTGATGGGCTGGGACCCACCAGAGAGTCTGTTTTGATTTAAAATATATAGATTACACAAGTAACTTTAAAAAACTTTAAAAACTTTAAAAAAAAACTGAAATAACCGTTGATCCCAAAGTTGGCAAGTCATCTGTAACGGACTTTGCTATTTCCAAAGCTATTTTTTGTTTTTTGTTTTAGGTTAATCCCTTATGATGAGATGACATAGTCAGTAATGAAAGCTTGAAGTGTTTACTTGAAATGGGATGCTTCCACGGTTAATGAATTTTTAAGTGGGTCCCACATAAAGCAATTATAAAAGTGAAAATCATTAACCATGGAATGCTCCACGTGGAAGCATCCCATTTCAATTGCAGTAAGCAATTCAGAAACAAATTGTAGACGATTTTGTTCACAATGCGAGAGGGTGCAAGAAATGCAAAATTACAGCGAAGAGGGACAAAATCTTCCGTTATGTTCACCGGTCCCTGATTTGCTTGTGAGATGTTGACATGTAAAGCATATCAGACTAGTATTTTTTAAATGATTGATAATGTTTCAATTAGGGTTACGAGAAAAACATTGATCATGAGATGCTTTACATGTCAACATCTCGCAGCCAAATTAGCGGTCAATTCACATAAACATAGCAAAAGATTTCATTCCAAGGGAAGACGCCCCAATTTAAAACTGGGGTACACTAGGAGGAGGATGTGTTTTGATTTAACTCACTCTTCTTTTGATTTAGTCTAATTTTAACTGGTTTGGATTAAAGTCGCTACCACTTATTAGGTTTGGGTGTAGATACTAGCTTGGTTTAAGTATGGTCTAGTATAGAGACCCATCTGAGTGACCTAAGGAAGTCTTTAGACACAAGAGGTCATCCTGCAGCATACACTTTATTGATGTTAATGGTTGGACTTTTTAGTTTGTTGCATGGAATGGAATCACTTCTCAACCTTGTCTTGGTTCAACTAGTTTCTTGGTCTGGTTAAATTCAAAATTGATTCAATATAAGGCCGATTCAAACCTTTATGGGTCTGGTCATATGAGGCCTTAGTCTTTTTCTACATTGGTCCATGGATCTATATAAATCAGACCCATCAATGGGCCCAATTAGGTTTTTCCTTATTATGTCCATCAGTGCGCCCAAGTAGGTTTAACCATTTTTAGGCCCATTAAGAAATTTATGTCTCGTGACTCTTGTCAAGTTGACATTATTTTTCACTAGGGAACTGCACGCACTATGGATATCATACCATTCTAAATAGGTAGTTACAATATGTTTAAATTTGGAACGTGGGAAGAGTAGTAGTGGTATAGGGGGGAATTGCTTTGTCTGGAGAGGGCAGTGTTTGGAAGAAAAAAAGGGAGGCCAGAATCTGGAGGGTATTTCCCCCTCTTCTCTTTATTAATACCATAGATATGGATTCAATAGTACCTTATATGGTTTAGATTAGAGTCAAGTTGGATTGCCTAATTCATAAAAAATTTAATGTTACCTGCACTAAGTCACTAACTGGTCCCTAGATTAGTTCTGCTTAGTTCTTTGCCAACTTGTCTAGCATAGAGATTAGGTGATGCATCTTTCTTGCTATGAGGAATAGCAGCCTTTTGGCCTCTGTTTTTTGTTTCTTCCCTTCTGGAGACTTTCTTAGGGTTGATGGAGGTTTCTAGCAACACATGTTTTTGTTTTTATCTATTGTAAGGATCTTTTCCTTTCTTCAAATTGCTTCTGGCACCCTTTTGATGAAAGTCACTGGTATATTAATTAGTAACAGGGTAGTACAAGAAGACTTACAAAACCCACAACACCGCTAATTGCTTCTGGCACTCTTCACATCCCAATAATCTTTTTATATTTGTTTCTTATTTCATATTAGAAAATTTTTGGGAGTATCTATTAAAATATTTAGAAAATTTGTCACATCAAGTCATATTCTGATTTTTCCTTTAATCATATATTATTATAAACTATACAAATTAGTTGTATTTTGCGATGTGGCATGTTGGATCTTTCTGGGTGGCTGTAATTTTTAGACAGAAAATTTAAAAATTATGAGTCATATGAGTGGGTAGTTTTCTATTAAATAAAGATGTGTCTTAGGGATTGAGAAGGTATATTTGTGACAAAATAAAAAAAGGCAAAATTGGTTTTTAGTGGTACTTTCTCAACATAATTTAGATTTATTTGGCCAATTCTTGAAAGTTGATGATTTGTGATACTTTATTCATATAATTGGAATTTAGTGTCATTTTACTATTCATGAAGAATTTCTTCCAAAAATACTCTCAAAAAGACTTGCAAACCCACTTGTACCTAAATGAGTGAAAAGGTTTTCAAAGTCTTTTGAGGGCATTGTTGGAAGAAAGATTTTATGAATAGTAAAATTACATTGAATTTCAATTATTTGAAAAAAATATTACTAATTCCCAATTTTCAAGAATTATCTGACCGAATTATATTGAAAAAGTAACTCTAAAAACCAATTTCCTCTATAAAAAAAAAAAAAAAAAAAAGCTATGCTTGAGGATTTGTTTAAGGGTAAATTACACTTACCTCCCTTGAGGTATGACATAATTGCACTTACCTCCCTTGGGGTTTCTGATATAACACTGTCACCCCTTGACGTTTATGTGTGGGTCACACTAATACCTCCTCATTACATTTTCCGTATTAAAAAATAAATAACTTTTGAATGTATGACTAAAAATTAATTTTCTAAATTAATTTTTAGTCATACATTCACAAGTTATTTATTTTTTAAAATTAATTTTTAGTCATACATTCAAGAGTTATTTATTTTTTAATACGGAAAAAGTAATGAGGGGTGTTAGTGTGACTCATACATAAACGTCAAGGGGTGACAGTGTTATATCAGAAACCCCAAAGGAGGTAAATGTAATTATGTCATACCTCAAAGGAGGTAAGTGTAATTTGCCCTTTGTTTAAATAGTAGTGTACGTTGTACGATATATGCGTGTTTGGATTGATTACCAAGCGGGTCAGTATCAAGCCGATCCGGCCCATTATATCGGAACCGCATAAATCCCGATTACTCTCGTGAAGAAGGAAAAGAGTTTGAGCTCAGTAGGTCTCGGAATACTCATCAGCGTCTTCAATCGCCATGGCCTCGTCGTCGTTGTCGGAGGAGGAGCTGACGCTGACCGTGCGATGGAGCGGACAAGAGTACACCGTCCGAGTATGCAGCGACGACAGTGTGGGGGAGCTGAAGCGGCGTATCTGCGAGGTCACAAACGTGCTCCCGAAGCGCCAGAAGCTTCTGTACCCAAAAGTTGGTCCAAAACTCTCCGATGATTCTCTTCTGCTCTCCCAACTCCCCCTCAAATCCTCCATCAAGATGACCATGGTCGGGTATGTTCGACGATGTTTGCTTTACTCCTTCTTTCGCGAGGAAAATTTCTTTGTTCTTTCATACTGTTCCGTTGTATTTTCGGCGTTGATGATGAAAGGAGATTGGTCGATTGGATGGATAGATGCATTGTGGGGTGAGCGGAATACGATCTGACAGTCGTTATAGTATATGGGTTTTTGATGAAATGTGAATTTGTTTGCTTTCTTAGTCATACAAAAGTAGTTAATTGCTAGGGTGCACATATTAGAAGTCAACGGAAGGAGATTGATTGGTCGCTGTCGATATATGATGCAGTGACTGGAATATTATCCGACTATTATTATAAAATCTGGTTGGGGTTGAAAGTGAATTTAAGTGATTTAATATTCCCACCAAGAGCATTATTTAATTGCTATGATGCATGAAGTAGAAGGAGATGGAAGGAAATACAGTGATTGTTATATATAGACGGTGGGAGTCACTGGAATGTGATCTAAATATCATTCTGTTATCTGGGTTATTGATTGTAATTTGAGATATTTGTTAGTCATAAGAAAAGTAGTGATTTGCGTGGATTCATTTTCCACGATTTCATATGGTGTTTTCCAAATTTGTGGAGAATTATCTTTTGAAGCATAATTTTAAAATCCATAAAGGGATTACGACCAGGACGGTGTTTGTTTCCATTTTAAGGTGATGATGAAATGGACGGCCGTCGGTCAGGTAGCTTCAATTTCAGCCATAATGTTTCTTCACGATGGTCATGGTAATGTAAGTCTAGGGCAATATTTATTTCATCCAATCTCTTTGTAGGATTGCTGTGCCTTCTGTCATATTCTTTTGACAGTGGATACAGTTTCTTGATTGATATGGGGTGCATTGTGCATTTCAATCCCTTTATTTCAAGAACAAATTTGTTGGACTGCTCTACTTACCAAAAAAAGAGAAAAAAAAAATTGTTGGACTGCTATGAGTTCTGTTATATTCGTTTTACAATGAAACGAGTCGCTTGATTGCTATAGGTGCATTATGAGTTGACTGGAATATGATCAAACTATATTTTCTGGTTTGTTGATTGGGCATCAGTTTGTGTCAACCTTTTTGTCCTAAAAGTAAAATGAATGAGTTTCCAACCTACATGAACCAGAAGACAACGCAAGGAGCTTGATTGATTGCTATAGGTATATTGTGGTGTGATCAGGATATTATCTAACTATTACATGAATTTGAGCAATTTATTTATCCTACAAAGAGAATCACTGAAGTTCTAGGCTAGCAAATTAGAGAAAAATGGCGAGATCACTGGTTGTTATAGATTAATGGTAGCATGGCCAGAATGATCTATCATTATATACATTTGAGATACTGATTAAACGTGAATTTGAGTCATATCTTGGTCCTACAGAAGAGAAATAGGGTAATCTAGGGTTTTTGTAAAAATGAATCTTAGCATCACTAGCATACGGTAGGCTTACACTTGTAATGCTAACGACCATCATATTCAAATGCTGAACATTCTTTTAACCAAATGATTCCTGCAAAGTAAAAAAAAATCATAGAGGAAAGCAAGCTATCCTACCTGTGAAAGCATTTTTGCAGCAGGGGACCACCCTCAAGGATGGAAAAGTATGGGAAGATCCAGAGTAAAATGTGGAATTGATGTCTGATTATGATGTTATAGTCTTTCTATACTTTTACAACCTAGGGTTATCATTTGCTAAAAGAGTGCTTTAACAAGTAGAACAGTCTTCCTATACTTTTACAACCTTAAGGGTTATCGTCTGCTGAAAAGAGCTTTAACAAGTAGAATATCTTGCATTCCTCTGTCAATTTTTTATTTCGTAGGAGTCATTCGGATAAAAAAAAAATTTCAGAATGAGAATCTGATGGTCATTTGTATTACAGATGTAAGCCTATAAGTTAGAAAAGATTCGAAGTAAATGTGATATATTGGCAGTACTTTCTAAATTTTGAACCCTTTCTGTAACTTTTCCTTTGTTGTTTATGATTGAAAACCATAGGATTATCTTGTGGAACTTCCAAGCATTTAGCTATGTTAGTGAAGCATAAGACGTAATGGCTTTCTTATCTAATGCTGCCATAAGTTTCTTCCTTGTCTTTACAAACTCATAGACTTTGTAAAATACAGAATAGTTCAGTCAGTAAGGTCCAAATATTCAAAAATTATGGGTTCTTTGCTTGCTTAGAACTGTTAATGCCATTGGAAAAGTGTCACGATAACTAATTTCTGCTGTCTCTATAGTCCTAAAAATTGCTTATGCTCCATAGCGGTGGAGGTTATCATACTGTCCTATAACTTGCTTGTCTTCTGGAGGTAGGTGTTGTCATACTACAACAAATATATTATCAGAATCCCCAATGAAAAGAAAAACAGTGAAGTTGGCACCGATATTTTTGATAAATGGACCACCTTGTCTTAGTTAAGGGCATCAGAATGCCGCAATTTCCAATTTACAGCTTGCATAGATCCAACGTTTCATTGTGTCAGCATTGTCTTGTCACCTGGATGAGTATATAAAATAGTGGCTTCTAATGATACTGGCCTAAAAATAATTACAATCTCTGTAACCAATATAATATTGGGCTAGTATGGGATATTTCCTACAAAATATGAAATTATAATCTATGTATATTTTATATAATTTGGATAAATATTTTCCACATGAAGTGTCCTAACACTGATTTTGCAGTACCGTGGAAGATAGTATCATTGTAGATCAAGTGGATGCTCCAGAGGTTGTTGATGATTTTGAACTTGGGCAAGATGAAGCTGTTGATATCAAAGATAAAGAGGTCAATAAGCAGAAATTGAGGCGCCGTATTAGTCAATACAAGGTAAGTTGTTTCTAATATCGCAGCTGCTAAAATGTTGTATCATGTGTGGATGCATTGGACTTAGAAATGGAGACTAATATTAGCTGCCTTTGTAGCGTTTCTTTTACATTTTTGTAAAATTCTTCCCCTCTCTCTCTCTCTCTCTCTCACATATATCTGAAAAGATACCGTTTTCTGGCCAAATTATGCAACTACCATACATTGGAAGCTGTCTTTAGCATTCTCTTATGAGAAGGAAGTGTATGATTGTGAACCATTCAAAATATTCTATTTTATGTTCTGTACATATATTTTGACTAAAATAGTCAAATTTGTTTTTTTAGCAAAGTTTTAACATGATAAAATATTCTTAGTTGACATGCATACTTACTTTTCCTTTATATCTGAAGTTTATAAGACTGAATCATCTCCTGTCTGTCAGAAATCTCTTTGTAATCAGTCATCCTTATATTCTAATCTTAACCTTCAAAGAAAGTGTTTCTACTCTTTAAATTAGATCTTCTCTTAAACAACATAGAGCCATCATTAAAACCTTTTTTTTATAAGAAAATCCTTCATCGAAGGTCATTTATTTTGATAAAAAGCAGAAACATTTTATTGATTAGCAAGTGTTGGAAAACTTTGATTGGAAGAGGATTCCCTCTCTGGAATGTGTATAAGCTAGTGCGCTGCTCTATTTGAAGAAAAAGTCTGGTCTCTTTAAAGCATGAAAATGTTTGTATCCGAGCAACTTTCCGTAAGAGCATATTTCTGAAGAGGCATTCTGTTGATGCTACCTGTTATCCTAAAAATTTCTGAAGTCGCTATTTACTAAATGGGCCTTGAAGCTAACAGACCTCATGTCCTTGACTGAGTGTAGCATAATACAGATGTGCCCAAGCAAAGAGATAGAGAACTCCACTCCTTTTATGAGAGATCAGTTAAGGAGGAGGTGATCTACAGATTCCTCATTATCTAAGCACGTAGGTTACTGTTTTAGTATTCTCCAGATCTTGTTGATTAAATGATCACCTGTAAAAAAAAAAAATTTCACCAATGATAAAAGCAGATTAATTAAGAAGAGGGAAACACAAAGGACCAGGACAAACTGCTCTAAGGACCTCAGTAAAAGGCAAACAAAGAAACAGGTGGGTATTAGGGAAGAATACCCACCAGTCACAACAAAAGCAAAAGCAGCAGTACCCAATCGTTAACTTGGGGCACACAAAATCTAGTCGGGGTTCTCCATTAAAATCTTCCACCCTTGATTTGGAGGACCTGAAAAGCAGATATACAGCCTATCTGGCAGAATATTCCCAGATCTGTTAATATGAGAAAAAGCGCAATTTTATCCGTCAAATGAAGCCAGCATAGCCTTGATCTGATGGTGAAATCTCCATGGAATAGATTTGGGCTTGTTTAGCCACCTATTGACAATGGCAGAGTTTCCTTATATGTCAAGATTGACTAGGGCCCAAACAATTGCCTCCTTAATTCCCTTAGCAATGGCCATCAGTTTCTGCTAGTAAGGAATCCCCAACACCTATGAAAGCTGAGAACAAATGAACAACCTGTACTAAATGATTTCTGAATACTCTTCCCATCCCAGGTCTTCTTGGGTTGCGAAGAGAACTTCCATCAAAGTTGAGTTTGAACGTCCCTTCCTTTGTAGGAATCCAGACAGGGCACACCTTTGGGATAGTAGGAAAAGAAAAATTCAGAACTCTCCAGTCTCTGACCAATTCTAATGTGGATAAACCCTTGAATGAAGGATGCACAGTGACCCAAGCTGCTACTCTGGTACTAACCGTGTCTAGGAGCTGACCTAGATTCAAGCTTCTTCCATAAAAAATATACTTATTTCTTATTTCCCAGATTGATTAGATTCAAGCATAGGATCAAAGTTTAGATATGGCCTTACTTCTAGTGCCAATAACCTGAAATTTCCAAGCATGAAAGTGTTGACAATTGAGGAAGGCATGCACCAGTCTTGACCACATGCTTTCAGAAAAATCTTCCACAATAAGCCAGCAACTCTACACTGAAGAAGTAAATGATTTACTCATTCTCCTTGTCGGAGGTAGAGGATTGACACCTGAGGAGAAATGGGATGAAATTGTCTGCCTCATGAGCCTGCGGAAGAAGCTGCGGCAGCTGTGAGATGCTTCCACGTGGAGCATCTCACGGCCCTTATTTTTCCAATATGAAAAAACACAGCCGCAGCAGCGTCTGCCGCGGGCTCATGCGGCAGACGATTTCAACCCAGGAGAAATGTAGAGCCCTTTCCTTCTTTTTGGCAAATCATTGCAAATGTTAATGCTTTGAAGGAGGACTCCAAGTGAAAGCTTTGATTCTAGGAGGAATAGATGATTTTGAAAGAGACTGGAAGGCAATATCGGAGGGGGGCAGTTGGCTATCTTTGTAGAGCACATGGAAGAAGGAACTAGTGGGGAAGGAGCCTCTAGCATCAGGTGCCCAAATGTTTATGTCAGATACAGAGGGTTGAATGAAGACTTCATTTAAAGATTTAAGAAGGGCAGCAAGGTCATTAACTTCTAGCTATTTGGGATCATGTCTTAGAGGCAAATTACATTGTAAACCATCGGGGAATGAAGAAAAAGTATCAGAAACAAGAGCTTCTCTGTTACAAGCAAGATAGAAAACTAGAGGGAATTGAGATTCCAATGGACAACACAAACCAAAGCCCAAATTTCCTTCCAAAAATTAACTGAGTTTCCAGAATTTACCAAGAATTGAATATGGGGCCCGATCTAATAGAGCCATTTACTGGAACTGATTTAACTCCAAAGTCGTCCTTCCTTTTTATTGAACCTCCGTAACCACTTCCCTAAGAAAGCCATGTTTCCTTCCTTAATATTGCCTAGGTTGATGCCTCCTTCGTTGAGGTCTCCACAAACCACTTAACATTTGACCAGATGGCCTCGAACTCTCTCTTAATATTAACCCCGCAACTTACCTCCCAAAGAAATTACCTTTGAACTTTTTCAATCATGTGGACAAGCAAAGTAGGCTTTTTAAAGAGGGACATGAAAAAGGCGGGATTTTGGAAAGTGAGGGGTAGTTTCTTTCCAACTTGCAAGCTTTCTATCGAATTTTTCCACAATCGGATCCCAAAAATTGGTTTTCAAATGGGAAGACCCAAGAGGCATACCAAGGTACTTAAATGGCCACTCCCCCACATCACAACCAAGCATATTCGCACACTCCTAAGTTCCTAACTGAACAAAGGTTAGAACAAATCCAATAAACTGAACTCTTACTCATATTAGACATCATCTCAATGCTAAGGAGGACACAATTCAGCCAAAAAAAATTGTTCTAAAGTTCCTTCTACGAAGAGAATGGTATCATCTGCAATCTAGAAATGGTTATGGGGATTTTATCTTTACCAATTTTGAAACCTCTAATGAAACCTTCTTCCTCGACTTTCATCAGAATTCTACTAAGGGCATCCGAAGCTAGAGTGAAAATCAAAAGGGTGATAGGATCACCACCTTGTCTCAAATACCTGGAAGAAGAAACTCTACCTGTAATGGAACCATCAAACAAGAAGGAAAAACTGACATTATGAATGCACCCTCTATTCCATTTCCTCTGTATATCTCCAAAGCTTTTCCACACCATCACCAAATTAATGAATTTCTGCTATATTTTGTCATGACCCTTTTCAATATGACTTTTACAAACAAAACCATTTTCCTTGGATTTTATTTTATCATTTTATCTACCACGCATTCATTAGCAATGAGAATACCATCTAAGATTTGTCTACCCCTCTTGAAGGCACTCTAATTACAAGAGATAATATCCTCCATCACCTCCTTGAGTCTGTTAGACATAATCTTTGCAATGATCATATACAGACTAGTAACCAGACTAATAGATCTAATCTAAAGTCTTTAATTTCTCTTGTCTTGCTAATTGGCATAAACATCATGAAGGTTTGTATCACTTCCTAGAGTCCTTTCTTCGATTGCCATCATCACTGTTACCATACCGGTGCCATTAATATTTTATCTTTCTGCCAGGTTTTTCAAGCGAATCATTTCTTTGCTCTTATTGCCAAAATGCTGCTTCCTTTGGATCTCTCTCCCCAAACCCCCACCAAAAGAGAGAAAAAAAAAAGGGAAAATCCAAACATGTCCTTCCACTGTTGAAACAGATGCAGATACTGCAATTGTTAGCTTCTGAATGGTAGACTTTCAGAATGTATTCTAGTGATGGGAGTCCTGTATAGGTTACATGCCTGCTAACAAAACACTTTGCATGGATGTTTCTATGTTTTGTTCTTGCCTTGGTCGTGGCATTTAGATTAATTAATAATTTGAACTACACGTTTTGCCCATGTTTTCATCATGGTTTTCCTAACGTAAGCTGCTGAATGTGCTTCTGTAGATTGAACTTCTCAATCCATGTCGTGAAGGGAAAAAACTGGTGGTTCTAGATATTGATTACACTCTTTTTGATCACCGATCCACTGCAGAGAATCCAATTGAGCTTATGCGGCCATGTAAGTGCTCAACGGTAATTTGTAATGTTCTTTCATTTTGGTTCACAAGAAGTTATTTCTGACAGGATCATGTGCAGATCTGCATGAGTTTCTCTCTGCTGCTTATTCAGAGTATGATATCATCATATGGTCTGCAACAAGGTCAGAATCCCAATTGTAGTTGTCCAGGGTAGAGGCATAACTTTTTCCTGGATGTTGTAAAATCCAGAATTAAGGTTCATCTTTTGCTTGGTTAGTTTAGATTTTTCAAATGTAATTTTGTTGACCGGAGACCCTTGCTGTGGATATGGGGATTCAAATTTGCTTTCCTTAGCATAACAACTCCCATTACATGAATTGGAAGTCTTTTCTGATTTTGCATGTAAATAATTTTGCAATTAGTTCTGTTGATTGTCTGTGTATATTGAAGATACATAGTTTTTAATGTAGAATTTTTTTTCAAAATGTCTGTAATTGGATTCACCAAGTGCCATATGATGCTATGAGTTGTTGATTTTGCTTCTGTAGTATGAAGTGGGTTGAATTGAAGATGGGTCAGCTAGGGGTGCTCAACAATCCGAACTACAAAATTACAGCTCTTCTAGACCATTTAGCAATGATTACAGTGCAGTCGGATTCTCGGGGGGTCTTTGATTGCAAACCACTGGGTCTGATATGGGGTCAATTTCCAGAGGTTTAGTAAGAAGATATATTTGGCTGGTTCTAGTTTTTTTCTCATTCAGTTTGTTTCTGATAGGTTGGTGGTTCATTTCATATGTGCAGTTCTATAATCCAAAGAACACAATCATGATTGATGACCTACGAAGAAATTTCGTGATGAACCCACAAAATGGTCTGACAATTAAGCCTTTCAGGAAAGCCCATGCTAACCGGGGCAGTGATCAAGAGCTCGCGAAACTCACGCAATACTTGCTGGCCATAGCAGATCTCAGTGACCTGAGTCTCCTCGATCACAGGAAATGGGAGTCATATGCATAGGAGCATACCAAGAAGTGGAGGCACACGAGTAATGTTAGAACATTTAAGATTCAACAAGTGACCTTTTTGATTGACTTGGAAGAAGGTATGTATTTTTTGTCAATATATGTAGCATGAATTCTGGAATAGATCTAGCAAAAGGTCGGGTTTATAGTTCTTGTTGCTGTGCTTCTTGTTCATAAATAGCTTGAAGCATTAAAGAATGACTCCCTTATGATGAATACACATATCTGACAGAATATTTACTAGAGATGAAACTACTGCTTTTGGTTGTAAAGTTAATGAAACTATTTGATCAGCTGCCTTCCCTTTGTGGGGTCACCAGATGCCGATTTGCTGGACAGAGAGTCTATATTGGGTAGGCTGGGAGGTGAATTCACCTTACTGTCTCTTGAGCCTTTATATTGATTGGAATGAAAGTTATTGTGATGGTCATGGTGGAGTGGCCAATTTCAGTAAATGTTTTAAGAGCCAGATCAACACCAGTAAGAATCAGGAAGTAGGATATTTCTCAAGTTATATACTTCCATTTGAATCAATTATTAATGTTGCACATACATCTGAGTTAGATGGCTTAAGGAAGGAGGTGCTACTGGAATGTTATATGGCTAAGGTATCATATGAAAGCTGCAAGAAAAAAATTTATAATACAAAAATGTCCTTGTTCAATCAAAGAGACTCTTTTGATTTTGTTTCCATAAAGCTACCATGATGATGGAGGGAAATCTGTATAGGATTTCAATAAGGGGATCTCTTTTTTTTTTGGGTAAACCAAAGCATCAATAATGGGGATCTTGTGGGATGGCTCTGCAATTGCAAATCACTACACAGCCCATTTAAGAACTGGTTTCTGCTTACAAGAGAATCAAAAGTTGGGTGTTTTTAGAATTTTTTGTGAAGAGGAAATTTGAGAATTTTTGAACTTGATTATTTGATTTTAAGTGAATTTGTTTTTGTAACATTCGGATTTCGGATGAAGTTTGTAACTGACCTTGTAGGTAAAGATTTCTCTTTGATGACAAATTGCGTTTTGGCATTGGTTGATTTCGGATGAAGAATGTTTCCATTTATCTATATTTATACTATATATATATAACGAGAATAGGTTCCTTACGAAGGGTGTCAACAACTATGCATGAATTCTCCAAAAAGCTCGTCAACAACTATGCAAGAATTCTTCAAAAAGCCCTTAGCGTTCAGCCTTAAGATTTTAAGAGAAGAAAAGAATCCAAAAGAAGGTTTTTCTCTCTTACGCGGGACCTTCTAAAATATGGATAAGTTGAGATCTTTAAATAAGCTTCCACGTGTACCTCGGTTTTGTTGTAGACCCTGCAGCTTGAGTGACATGCTGCGAAGGTTGCAGGGTTTGTGGCAAACAATTTAATTCCTCCACGTGCATGTTACCTCAAAAGCTTTCTTTATTTGGAATAACTAACATATATATATTGTGAAATGCTTTACATAGGAAATGAGTTTTATGTGGATACATATTTTCTTTTCCTTCAATAAAACCAATCCCAGAAATTATTTCACCTCGAAATGCTTCCGAATCTTATGCAACATCTAAAGAACCGGAGCTGAAGTTAAAATCAATTCTATGATTTTCCTGGATTTATTGTCTGAACAATTATACTATGTAATTGACAACCATGTAATGAACCTGTTACTTCGACGGAGGAAAACAAAATTTTGTGAAATTTAGATTTACTCCATTAATGTCATGCGCTTTTAAGGGAAGAAAAAAAAAAATCAAAATCAAAATCTGAACTCTTTTTCTTCCTAAAACTGGAAAATAGTCACACACAAAAAAAAAAGGTGGCCCCCATATTTATGTCCTTTAGCAATTCCAACCTCCAATAACAGAAAATAATCAAAATGTCCACTCTTTTAAGTGGCCAGAGAATACTCTATTTTTTTGGGTCTTTTCTATCCATCAACCACTCAAAAACAAGAGAAAGTTTCACTTCTCAGTTCTCAGCCTCAAATTCCAAACAGGCCAAGCCTTGCCTTGTACCTCCCATGGCTTCCTCAACAGCTCCTCCAACAGTCTCTCCTCTCCTACTCAGGAACCCAAAATCCAGCAGCATATCAAATGAACCCCAGATAATAGTAAGAAGAGGAAGAAGAAGTCACCGCTTAGTCGGCGTCTTCGCGGCACAAGACTCGGGCGGGGGCCGAAGAGCCCCACCCGGAGTCGACACCAGAATTCACTGGGACAACCCCGACGAGGGATGGATTGGAGGGCCGTCGACGGAACAACCAAAGGCCAAGGAGGAGCAGCAGAAGAATCTGTTGGGTAAGAAGTTTGCTGACTTGCTCAACAGTTCATCTGATTCTCATTACCAGTGAGTATCTCTTGTAGCTTCAGTTCTTATCTCCAGTTTTATAGAGCTGTTAAATATGAAGTCTGCAGCTTCACTGATTCTAAAATTTATCAGTTTTAACTACTTTGCGTCTGTACCAAACATCAGTGACTTTAGGTGGTTCAATAACCATATGAAAGTGTTTCAAAATCTTGGTCAGACCATCCGGTCGATCGAACTGCCAACCGAACATATCGATTTTAGGTTTCTCTATTTTTATTCGGACCACCGGGTCAGCCGAGTTGGAGTGGATCAGAATTTCACTGGTTTGATGGGTGGTCTGTAGCGAAATTGCACCCAGAGGTACTCATATTTGACTGTGAATGATCAGGTTCTTAGGAGTACCTGCTGAAGCAGATTTGGAAGAGATCAAGGCGGCTTACCGGAGGCTATCGAAGGAGTACCATCCAGACACGACGACGCTTCCATTAGCGACTGCGTCGGACAAGTTCATGAAGCTAAGGGAAGTCTATGATGTCCTAAGCAATGAAGAGAGCAGAAGGTTTTATGACTGGACCTTGGCACAGGAAGCAGCTAGTCGCCAAGCAGAGAAGATGAAGATGAAGTTGGAGGATCCTTATAAGCAAGAAGTTGAGAATTGGGAATCGATACCGGACATGGTTGATCGACTCGGTGGAAGGAACATGGAGTTGAGTGATCAAGCAATGTCGGCCCTTACTATCGATGCAGCGATCATAGTTTTCGCGATTTGCTGTATAATTTATGTGGTTTTCTTCAAAGAGCCATACTAGTATTAGAAGATAGCTTACAAACATGAGATAAAGGATGGAAGTTGAGTAATCACTTCCACAATGTGTTGTCTAGCTCTGTTCAATGTACAGTTTTTTTTTTCCATCTCATTTACTCTTACTAAAGTCTTCATTTCTCATTTTCTCTATCAAAAACAAAGGTTTTAGAGGAAATCTGTGGTACTGGAGAGGGCCTTCCATTTGCTTAGGATCTGAGCATCTAGTGCCAAAGCAATTTTGATTACATCCAAGCCATTGTCAATGTAGATCTGTAATGCAAAACCACTATCCTAAAATTGCTTACATTGCATAGGAATGCTATGTCCTAAAACTTGTGCATTTCAACTTCAAGAAGTGCCAAGTTGATGAGTGAACAATCTTTTTGTATGGTGGCATTGATTCTCTGGGCCCCTTGAAAGTGTTTCTTAGGGTTAGAAACTCTTTAGCAATGCACATTTGGTGTTTGGTAAGCAAGGAATTTAGCGAGTAAATTGATATTTTTGTTGAGGAGGCTTTATTTATTACTATTACAAATACTATTATAAAGGGAAGCTAAAAGATTCTAACCCAATATTTGGTTTTTAACTATACCCTCAAGACTATCATATCCATTGAATAATTACTCATAAATGAATGTTATATATGTGCATACTGCCATTGATTCTCATATTATTTGATAATACTTATTCTACTATTTTTAAGACCAGAACATACTTCACTTTGAATTATACTAAGGGAATGCACAAACTGTGCGCGTAGAAAAAGAATTAAATAAGTGGATGCAAAAAATTGGGAGATACAAGAAAAAAGAAATTAAAGGACATTTTGGGGAATAGAAGTTGCTATAAATGTAAGGATATAAAAGTAAATATAATTAAAAGTAAAGGGCATTTTGGATAATAGCTAGAAGAAGTTATATAAGTTAGTTAAGGGGGGATGAAAGTGAATATAATCAAATGTGGGAGGCAATTTGGATATCAAATGTCAGCTAGAAAAGAAGTGGTTGGCTTTATAATAGTATAGATATGAGATTTGAGCGATAGATAAAAGAGAGTAGTTTGCATAAGTTTTAATTTGAATACATATGGAACTTCAATTTGGTTATATCCTTGAATGAGGGAAGATCTCTCTCCTACATCCTAACAAAAAATTAAATTTCTTTGAGATTTATAGTTGATAAAGCATGATATATGTCTCTATACATTGCAGCCCTTGGTGTATTAGAATTTGCAAATGGAAGAAAGAATTGTTAGGACTACTTTCAAAATTATTAATCAAATAAAGATAAATAACAAATAATCAATAGATTTAAGAAATAAAAATGCAGATTAATTACTTATGGATATATTAATAAATCAACAAAATATGTGAAGAGAGATCAATGTCACAAGGAAAAACTATAATTAAAAATCCAATGCAATATTAATTTGTCTTTAGTGATGGTTTTTTCTTTTCTTTTTGAGAAAAGAAGCAGAAAGAATTTGAAAATTTCATTGAACCTGAAGCCTAAAGCCAGAAGGGAGTTTTGTGGAATTTGTGGGAAATTCAACTAACTTCCGTCACTAGTGGAAGTTGGAACGAGAGTTCGGATTGGAAGCCCATGAAATTTGCCGAAAAACTCCCGTTCAAGTAACGATGATTTCTCAATAAAATAGTCTTGGCACTCATATTCTTGTCAAATTTGCTTCTTCTTCGTCTTCTCTAAAAACCTCTCCTCCTCCATGATTTCTGGTAAGGATCGCCTGTAGATTCAGCTATCCTGTGGTGAAACGGTCTGCAATCAAACCCAAATCGGCAGGTCTCTATCTCTCTCTTTCAGACACTTTTATATCTGAATGCTTTACTTGATAGTTGATATAATTTCACATGAACTGGCTGATAATAATGGGCTAGAACATCCGGTTGTGTTGATCTCAGATACCAATGTCTATTTGTTGTTTATTTTGTTGGTTCCTGTATTTGAAATAATTTTTAGGTGGTTTTAAGCACATGTTTTCTCTTTTAACATGAATGTCTGTGCAATGTATGATCGAACCATTAATCATCAAGAAGGATATATACGGATGACCCCCCCATATGAGATTTTAGGGTATTCATGGCTTCATGCTTTCTCCTGTAATAAGTTGTCGGCAACGTTTCAGCCATGTTGCAATGAAAATTCCCCAGTTTGTGGAAATGTGAGGGAGTTTATCCCTAAATGCTGGAGTTTAAGGCTGGAACCTTTTTATGCGCTGACATTTTGAACATTGGTTGGTGGTTGTGGCTAGTGACGTATACAAACTTCTTGGATTGGCACCAGAAAAACTTCGATTGAGCTTCTCCACCAAATCAATGCTTCGTACAAATTGATAGACAGCAAAATTGCATGCATTGTGAACTCTCCACTAGGAGGATGCCTATGAGTTTGAATATTTGATTGTGCAATATCAGAAAGCATATGGGAAAGCAGCTGTGTATTCATTTATATACGGACAGTGAATGAGGCGGTTTTGTGACTGCATGCGATGGAGGAATCAATGCTCCTACTCATTCTATGGCTGAGCTATGAGCAATCCAATCAGGAGTTTGAGATCAGGAAATAGGAATCAGAAAACTTAGTTGTGGAATGTGACTCCAAATCCATTGTCAGTCTTGTTGCAAGCCCCAGCCCCAGAAGTTACATACTGTGTGAAGTTACTTCTTTTTTTTTGAGTATGTACATATTGTTGAACTTATAAGTGTTAGCGGCTATTTTATAATTTTAAATTTTCATTATAAAACAAAGATGGAGGAGGTCAGCCTGGTTAATTTATCACTTGTTTTCTCTTATTTCTCATTTTTCATGTTGCTTCTCTCTTCCTTCTCTATATATAAAGATTTAATGATACAAATAAAGGATTTTTTAGGGAAAGCTCACCTATGCGCTGACTCTATCGAATGGTTAAAACTATTGAATAAAGATTCCTTTTTCCTTTTAAATTCCACCTTAGAAATGATAAAATACACTAGTTTTGGGGAAAGTTCTCAAGTAGCTATATTTAATTAAAACAGAGTAAATCAAAATAAGAGCTGAGTGTATGCTGAACTAAAGACCTATGGTCCATGAACAACTGGTAAATCCTAAACATCTAAAGCAGTCTAACTAATAATCAAATCTAGGAGTTGGGCCGACAATACGGTTGAGGCTTCCAGGGAGTCTCTTGGCACTTGGCAGTAGAAATTGAGAAATGATAATACTAGATCAAGAAATAACAGTGTCTAAAGCTTAAAACTAATAAGTAAAAATTACTAGTCTATTTTATATCATCCTACAATATTTGGGATTACTTAATGATATTTGAGTACCTTATCTAAAAAGTTCCCATCTAAAAAATGACTCGGACTTGAAGTATTTAACACACCAATACCATGTCATTATATGTCAAATGTTGAGAGTTGTAGATCACATCAATTCTTTTGTTAGTACTATGAGACTCCTTAGATTCATCTTGATGGATTCTTAACTAACTGCCTGACTTTCCTCTTTCTCTGAGACATCGAAGTTAATCCCGAACCATCTAGGGAGCCGTAGGGATATATTGGATATTGGGAATGGCTAGGTGCAACTTGAGTAACTGAACTGAGTCAAAACCTATCACTGGGCGTGATGGTCTAAATCTCTGGCTGCCCGCATGAAATGCAGATTCAAATTTGATAGCGACTACCTTGCACAAAAATTCCAAATATCAGATCTGTTGCTAGTTTCAATTCTTGAGAGTGATTATTAGGTTATGGTCCTATCCTTCTCAGTTTGGCACTCCAGTATGACATATCCTTTATCATTTAACCATGTTTTTAGACTTTTCAATATATTCCAATGTATTCCTTTATATATCCCCTTCCCCCAAGGGTACATCAAGGGAGAAATCTAATTTTACATAATATCCCTTGATAAATTGATGTATGCCAAGATAAATCAGTCTTATTGTGGTGTTTTCTATTTAACACGAGATATATCGACCAAAATAAGGGAGATTTCTCTCCTTTTGAGCAGGAAACACAAAAACTCCCAAACTCTTCCAGCTTTAAAATTTTTTGCTCAAGTCACATTCTAACCCATTTTTAAGAACTTAATTGGAAACCTTTCCAAGTGTTTTCCATGGACTTATTGAATTTTTCAGTGTTCTAGATCTGAAAATTGTAAGAAAAGTGAAGCTAAATATAAGTTAATACTAATTCTCTTATTTATTAGGTCTGAGACACACACTCCTTGAATCGTCCCATTTTATTTGAAGTTCAAAGTCCCACCTAATTATTTATGTTCTTTACATGGACCATAATTTTGTAAGATAAACACCAGTGATAATCTCCAAAACAGAAGTATCTTGCCTTGTCATTTCAAAGTCTACTTTGTGTGTAATCAGAGGAATATATCAATAAACTATTGGTTCTTTCCATTCATTGTTGTATCGTTACAGATGTGTTCATTTTTTCCCTTGGCTTGATGGAGATGACATGGGTCATATTTATGTACGATTTGTCATTACTTGCTTAGTGGAGATATCCTTTTCTAGGAAAAGGGGTAAAGTTCATGTGTGGAATGCTTTTCTTTGCTATCCTATGGTTCTTGTGGGAAGAGAGGAATATACATATCTTTGGATAGACACACTTAGGGGAACAGATTCTGTCATGTGGTATTCTGTAATGTGGTCAATTGACTACTTGGGTTTGTCTTCTACCAGAGTTCAAGGATCAGCCTAACTCAAAGATTGTTAGATGCTGGACCACTATGAGTAGTATATTGTTATGGTGACATTCAGTTGTACAACATCAAACTCAATTTTGATGGTTGCTTTATGGGAAACCTGGAGCCCTTTGGAATGATGGAGCATCTGAAGATCATTTAGATAGGATCTAGCTTTTTTTGTGCCCATTAGAATTATGATGTTGCCAGGGCAGAGGTTTATGCAAGATTGCTGAGGGTGAAAAACATAGGGATTTGATACTTCCATGGCTTAAACATACCGTTTTTCCATATATCATGGTAGCCAAATGATGTGGCAAACAAGATAGCTAAGGGTGGACAACATAGAGAGTTGACATTCTTTGGGATCCTGTTGGAGGTGGTGCTCACGATGATGTTGTTGTTGCCATTGAAGGTGGTGGTGATGGTTACTGTATGTTAGTGGTAGTATTTCTGGAGATTATGATCATGTAGCAGGCAGTGGTAGTGGTGATTACGATGTGATTGTCCTGCCACTATAACAAGTGATGGTCATGTTGTGAGCAATGATAGTGGTGGTGGTGCCACCAGAAGTGGTGCTAGTTTACTTGGTGGTGCTGGCTTTTAGATAACAATGTGAAAAGTATAAAAAAAAAAATTAACATTCTTGCTTGAGGTGTTACGGTCTGTTGAGAAATGACATTCATAGGCATGTGTTCTTTTTCCAAAATTTTATTTGTATTTTAGAAATTACTACCATTCAGATATCTTTTTGAATAAATTTTTTTTTTTGTATAATCTATTTTTCAAAGAAAATGTTTTCTGGCTCTTATTATGTTTATCTCCACATTCTTTAGACAAGAAATTGCATTCAATGCAGTATTGTACTCTTGTTCCCCTACTCTACTCTTGAAGAGGACCATTTTTTTTTTGTTTTCTCATTTCTATGATGGATTTTCACACATTCTATTGTGTCAGTCAACAATGTAAGGCGCCACTCTTTCTTTTCATTCGACAGGTCCTTTCTTCAATCCCTTACCATTCTCTTGTCTCTCATCTGCCTGGATTCTTTATTTTGCTCTTATTTATTTATTTATTTGTTTGGTCATCTTAGGTCTTGGGTGGTTAGAAGCACACTTATTTCCCCTAATTGCCTATTATTTCTGCTGCTCTCCCAGAAATTTGGCCAAGATAATGATGTGGCCACCACTATCCATGGTTCTTGTCCAATATTAAATTGAATTCTTGTCTGAACAAGTACCAATGTGGATTAATTTGCTGACATCCTAAACTACAATATGCTTCCAGACTTTTTGGTAAACAACTTGAAAGATTTTTAAGTATTGATTCTCTCTGATCTCACATAATCCATTCAATCCTAGAATCTCCCCTAGTTCTAGTTATTTCTCCTGTATTTGTTCCTCGTGTATTGGTTGGAATTTGGAAATATTCAGTATTAAGAGTATGAAATGGCGAACTTGTATTCGTGTTTCTTTTATACTATTTTGCATTTTATTGATTCTTTAACTTGGGAATCACTGCAAAAACAGCATTAATATAAGAACAGATTTTTTGTGGAAAAACTGAACTGAACTTTAAGATTTTTTACTAATAATTTAAAAAAAAAAAATAGCATTGATTCCAAAATCATCACAGGCATTCAAAATCAGCGTGAAACCATCCACAGATTTCACCTTTAAAAACCTTCGGTACTGGATCCATGTCCTCATATTCGGTGCCTTCTTGTTCAGGCATTTCAGTATGATTTCATTCGAAATATGAAGGCTTATTATTTTCTGCACCTGCAATATTTAATGTAGAAGGGTCTCGATAGAATGTAAAATGATATTTTACTCCACTTCACAATGTGGCCTTGAAATTCTTATTTTGTTTCTTTCATCTGAGCATTTATGTTTCTGCAATGGGATACCCCTTTAATCTTTCACTGGCATGATCTACATTTGTGGTCTACTGCTTTGGTTTTGCAGTTTCCATGGACTCCAGACAAGGTGGCATTCAGATGCTGCTGAGTGCAGAGCAAGAGGCCCAACAGATTGTTGCTAGTGCCAAAAACTGTAAGCTTAATCCTTTAATTGGCAGATAGACTTTTCAGAGCTGAAAAGGTTTAAACTTCTGTTTTTGTTTCCCAAATCCACCAATTAGCTGATGTGACTAAATTCTATCTGCTGTTATCGTCGCAATTGACAAATCGTTACTGATTGTGGCTTGTTATAAAACCATATGTTGTTTTAGAAAAATCATATTTATTTATATGTGCTACAGTTAAGACAACAAGGTTGAGACAAGCTAAAGAAGAAGCTGACAGGGAAGCAGTACTTTATCGTGCTCATCTGGAAGCAGAGCATGAAAGGAAGGTGTCTGAGGTATTTTTGGGATCTGTTTCTCTATCTGTTTATCAAGTCAGCATTATCCCTTTCTCTATCATTATCAATATCTGCACCACCAACAATGGAAAAAAGTATCACTTGATCATATCCCATGTTCTTTGCTATAAATTCCTCAATAATTCACCTCTGAAATAAAGCTTTAGGGAATGTAAGAACACATACTTGTAAGTTTCTTTATATGTTGGTGTTTTTTTCCATACAGACCACTGGCTACTCCGGGTCAAACGTAAAACGGCTCGAAGAGGAAACTGGACTGAAGATCCAAGGCTTGAAGGATGTGAGCTCAAGGGTGTCATCCGACGTGGTTGACATGCTCATGAAGTATGTCACAAATGTGTGAACACAATTCAGCAAAGGTCAGTCATGAACTTTTTTATTTTTTTCGTATATTCTTTGTGTATTCTCAAGAAGTGTATCACAATTCACAACTTTGTGAACATGGAAGAATTACATAAGCATGCATATACCTAGGGAATATCACTATGGTGTGATGGTAAAGCCTTGGGCTGTCAGTGTGAGAATTTGGATTCCACTCTGAGCGTAGCCACTTTGCATAAAAAATTCCAAAGGTTTAGCTCTGTTACCAATCTGCCCCTCCTAGGCACTACTTCAGCAGGATGCAGACCAGGTTGTGGTCAATTTAATATGTTTGCATGTAGCTACGTTCTACATTCTATTTACTAACTCCTCTATAACTGCAGAGATTTCACATCATCTGACTCATATTTTTGGGTGTTTTATATTTTCTCGCCGCAGTTTATATGATACCTGATCAGCCAGTTTATGAATAGAAGATGAAGGGATGTGTGACTCACTTATGGTATATATATTGCCTTTATTTTTCTGATGCTGGTCGGAAAATCTGTTTTGGAATTATTATCTTGTTATTGGTTAAAAATAAATGATTTTCATTCCTGTTGAAGATTCTGAAAGTTATGAAGGATTATTGGATTTATGTTTTTGGCTAGGTTTGTTTTGTATAAAGACTAAATTGCAAACGAGCCAAACTAGTTTAAGTTTTTCATATATATATATATATATATATACATTTTTAACTGCAACCAAAGCAAAAGTTAGAAGACCAAACCAAACTGAGTTTGTTTGGGGTTTGGTTCGTTCGGGTTTCAATTTAGACTAGACCAATTGATACTCCTACCATGATCATGGTTAAGCGACCAATCTGAGACCTTGTAGGGGAGACATCTTCGAGGAGACGTCCTACGAACGTCCCAAGAGATTATCACTAGGTTCTTAGAAGGGTTATTAGTGCCCCCTGAAACCCAAACTAATGTCAAGCAGCGTAAAGTTCAGTCCTTTTGTTATTAAGATCACTGATCCAAATTATTCCAAATAACCAAGTTTCTGAGAAATTTGAAAAATTTTAGAAAAGCAAGAGAGAGAGAGGGAGAGAGATTATATGTTCGGCCAACAGAAGCAAAGAGAAGCCAATTTGAAGGCATGCATCTATCCAACATAAATCTGTCTCATGATGTAGCTTAACCAGGCAGAGCTTTGACTTTTAAGAAATTGCCTTTCATCAAGTACACTAAAACATATTTTAACAGAATGGCAAATACAGATAACGGGTAGATTTCCTTAAGTTTCATTCAAATACCCATACCTTTTTGCTCTGACTGGAAGGGGAAAAAACTTTAAAAAAAAAAGCAAACACTAGTAAACTATAAACTCAGACCTTTTTGGGTAAGGATCATATCAAACTCAAAACACTTTTCCGATCTTGCTATTCGTATATAAAGTCTTCCACCTATATATGGCAGCAACGGCGTGGAGGTTTGTTGGATAAGGTTTAGGGCAGATCAATCTTCTTATGTATACCAAATGAAACTCCGTTTTCTAAACACCATGTACATATATAAAACCAGTCGACTTGGCTGAACACAATCTATCCTCTTTGCCTCTCTAGTAATGGAACACAGCATCATCTTGTTAAAAACCCTCTAAAACTTTCAACTGGAAATTTTCATTCCCCCATGTTTGATCTCTTTAAGGCTACAAATACAATCTCTTCCGAACAGACATGGAGCACCCCACGTTCTGCACAAACTAGCAGGGTCCTCTATTCCGTATTAAGGAAACAAAGTATTGGTACCATCGCATGTAAAGGCTGTCTGTATACAAACGGTGTATAGCCATATATAAACAAGGGAATTTTAGGAGGCGAAACAATTGTAATTTAGCGGCTCCCACCCTTCCCGCTCTGTAACACACTGTGCAGACGGAATATCTCTCCTTGATCACCATTCACGGACCTCCTCTCCAGGCAGCAAGCCGTAAGTTGCCTCAGTAACCTCTCCAGATATGAATACAAGCAACTTTGTGAATCTTTTATGTTGGGATTTGTTGACAGGACCATGGCATTAACTGCATCAGCCACAACCTCTCGTTGTGTTGGTTCAAGCAGATATCCAATGGAGGATTCTTGGGGCCTTTCGTATGCCAGTAGAGCTACGCAGTCCTGGGGAGTGACAGAATTTTCAAGTAAGGGAATTAATTAATCTTCCAAATCCAAACACTAAAGATATGCACTAATATATTTAATAATTAAAAAAGGGAAATTTCATCAACAGCATTTCAGATGCTGCGCCAAACAAGTGACACTGACATGAGGACAAAACAACAAAATGATGATAATGATAAAATTTGCTCCGCCCATATCTTCTTGAAGAGTTACAGTGTCACTTGAAAGACACCTAGAGCTATCCAAGAGAAACAATCTACCATAAGATGCGTCCCAGAGATGCAACGTTTTCACAGACTTCAGAGGCCAAAAGCCACAAACAAAACATAAATTAAAAGAGCACATTTGTTCAAAATTATTTTTTCAAATAAACATATATTTCCTAACGTTTAATATGCACAAATTTTTTTTATCACAAATACCAACAATCCCCCACATAATTCAAGATTTTGTGAGTATAGATGTAATACTCAGAATCTGGCATTTAACTATAATTTGCATCAATATTGATTTCTTGTGGACTAAAATTTTCTTCTAATGCAAATAAGATGGGGGTTACAGGAACTTGATGAATTGACTAATGAACCATTCCCATTCCAATTAATTCTGAGGTTTTATGGTCATTGGTTTCTTAGTTTGTGAAATTCACAAGAAATTTATGACTGCATTAGATAGCCAATTTTGGCATCTCAACTCATTAGGTTGTCATTTTTTTTCTTTTTTAACAGTGGTTATCAAGCCAGCAACTAAGTATTAATCTTTGAACAAAATATGTTTTTGTTAAGAACAAGGAATTCAAAATTCATCAATGTTTCAGGAATGCATAGAACTCTAATAAAATTATCCACCACAAAATTTGTAAGACTACCTGAAGTAGATCAGAAAATGGTGTCAACCCAAAATACTCTGCGCATTCAGTCCTTCCATATTTGACTGCTTCCTCTAGCTTTTTCTCCTATGCATAAAAAAAATGTAAAAATAAGTGCTCAATAAACTTTTCTTCAACCTAACACCAAGTTGAGACGAGAACAAAATAAGTGGTATGAAGTAATTATCCTATGATGAATTGGAGAATAAAGACACAAGTTAATGACATGCATCCCGTAGTATGTTTTACAACACAAATATGGACTAATATTACCTGTTTCCTACCTAAAACTACAAGTACAATGCATGTAATAAAAATAAAATAAAAACCTTCAGAAATTCCAAGCAAAGGTCACAAAGAAAATCGGTGAGTGAAGAGCATATAGTATAAAGTTTTCCAACAAGCACATATGCTTCAAATGAAGGTTCTATACCATGAAAACTGTCAGCAGATTTTTGGCAGAATGAGCAATCTAAACTCTCAGAATATTAGCGAAGCCAATCAGGTAAGAATGGTCTTACGCACATAGATAGGAGATTCCAGTTACAAGGCACAGAAAACTAATCACCAAAAGACAAGCTTCTTCAGAAATTTTACATGATAAAGTGACAATATGGCAGAGGTGATAGTTGTAGTTCATCTACCAAAAATCCTTTTGAACTGAAATACATGTAAATCTAATTTCAAGAACTTGATCACAAATGAAAAGTCATAAATATAAACGAAAATCACTGCTCAAAGTTAGTAGAGCCAAATGAAATTTAGAGGTTGTCTAGGAAAATTTTTAAAAAATATTTTATTGTTTCCAACAACAGGAAGCTTTTTTTTTTTTTTTTTGGGGTAAAGAAGACAGTTTTTAAAATGACTTTAAGAAGAAAAAAAAAACCAGAAACAGAAAGCTTTGGAATTAATTCAATTCATTGTGCAATCTAAACTATGACTGCAATTATCCCAAATAAATGTAATCATACAATACAAATAGCAACAACTCAATAATGAACCAAATTTTAGAAAAATGTGGTCGGGACTTCTAACTGTATGGTATACGGGTATAGAAATCACTATCAGTGTATGTAACATGGGAAGAAATTCCCTTTCTATATACAAGTCTTGTGTGGCCAAGGGTGAAGTCTCAGGGGATCTAGTTGTTTTGTTCTCTTTTAAGGTCGTACTCAGCTGAGTTGACCTTGTACATTCTTCTTCATCTATTGATATTATCTCTCATTACGTCTCAAAAGAAAAAAAAAAAAAAAAAAGCTTTCGCATATAAAATATGAATGAAGTGAAAAGTGATCAAAGATTTAGAAGAAAGAGAAATAAATTCAGAATGAAAACACGGAGCCTCTTAGATATAGTTAATGCTTGTAAAGGGGAAAAAATAGTGCAAAAATACAGCATGTGGATGGTGGTGTACTATGATGTTCTGCAACATTAAGTTTTTATAAGAAGTAGAAGATAAGGAAATTACCCTGACCAATTCAATAAATTTTTGACAATGAAGCAGAAAGCAAATGGTTGATTTACCACCCTGCAAAAAGCAACTCATTTAGTAATACAAACCGATCAAAGAGATAATTATACCAAATGATAACTACATTATTCTAACACATGATCCTAATGTAGAAGTACAGATTTTAAAATACAGAAGTGATGGTAACAAGCTACGATATCATATCTGTATCCCACATATACTCATTTTGGGCTGTGCTTGAATGTTTAAATGAGTTATGATCACTGACTATTTCAATGCAGGTTAAATACAATCATTTTTCTTTCTTTTCTTTCTTTTAAATTCTTAACTAATTTAATCTCACAGAAAAATTAATTTTAAAAAATCTATAGTGGTCAATGTTCATATTGTATTTTAACACAGAGCACAAGAAGAAAAAAGTTCAAGCAGACAGCATGTAAAATACACAGGAAGGATTTTCGACCACCTCAAAAACATATTTCGCATTCATTCAGAGTATTGTTCAACAAAAATGGGAGTCAAAACTAATGCGATGCATCTGCAACTAGTCCAACTATACTTACTGAAAACGACGACAACCCAAGCTAAGCGCAGGAAAAACATAGATTGGGAAAATTCAATAGGACACTGACAAGATTTTACTATCAGATGAGAGAAAATAATGAAGGAAGCATTAAATATAATCACTTAATCCACATGTACTATGGAGTTTAAAAGCTAACAGAGAGAGTTTAAGATATGTTCTATGATGAACAATGAAGAAGCAATGAAAGTGAATATAACTGACCAAGATGCTTATTGAGGTTCCAGGCACTTCAGAAAGGCTGGAGTACATGCCTATGTTGCATCAAAACTTTACATTAACCCGAAGTACTCGTGTTGGCATGATATAGGTATGGGCACTGATATGAGTCGGATTCTTCACATATTATTTCAGACACAGTATTCCAAGATCAAAGAGAAAAAATAAATAAATAAATAAATAATAAATCATTAGCTTGCAAGTAATGAATCAGTAAAGGGAATAGTTTTTAGAAAGAGAGTAGATATTCTCAGAACCAAAAAATGCACGCAATGAATCAAAAAGAAAATTATGGACAAAAAACAAAATAAGAGACAAACAAAGAAAGAGCTCGGCATCTGACCAACCTTATTGAAATTTATCTATAGACTTTTCAGCCGAATCCTAGTGTCCGTATCCAAAATTTGGACACTTTTCAACCGAGTCTGTGTATCATAGTATTAGGGGTTAGGTGGATCCGACTCCTAGATAAACACCCACAATCAACACTCATACCCGAGTCCACGTAACATACGTTCATGCAGATGATCACATGAAATTAAGGTAAGGTTTCACTAATGGTGATGACGGTGATAGTTATTATGCACATACCATTCGTTGGGGAAAAAGGGAAAACAAAAGGATAATAGGAAAGAAGTAAACACAACAAAAGATGGGGGAAAGCGAAAAATGGCAATTGAGAAAGAAGAGCTTGACAAGCTCTTCATGCCTGAAAATAGATATCAGTAGTTGTTCAATATTAAACATAGTTTATATTGGTGCATTTTATTTCTTCAGCATGAATTAGGCAATTATATCACATAAAGGTAGTATAATTACAAAATCAGTGCATATTGGCCAGGGTCAAAAGCAACACCTCAGGGAAGTTTGCCAAGGAATAGCAAAGCTTTATAAGATATTTCCACAGAAGCGTAACCAAGGTTTACTGTTTCGGTGCCGATGGGCGGCGAAATTTCGGCGGCATGTCGTCGAAATGCTGGAAAATTTTAAATGGGCAAAAATTCGGGTTTTTTTTTTGGATTTTGCGGAAATTTCGTCGGCACCTCACTCCGTTTCGCCGACACGCCACCCGTTTCGCTAATAAAAATTAAATAAATTTGCATTTTTCTCCCATTTCGCTCGGCATGCTGCCCCGTTTCGCCGAAAAATAGCCAAAAATCGCTAGGGAAACTACCTTGGTGAATTCCCCCAGCGAAACGCATCGCTAGGGGGAAAAAACGAAATTGCCGCTGAAACTCAAAACACTAAGCGTAACATATCTTTAAGATCTGTTCTTTAAGGACTGAATGGATTCGTAGCGTGACGTAATCAGCATTTTCATTTTTAGTTATATAAAAGAGATATATTGACAAAGAAAGCAGGAAAAAAAAAAACGCACTTGGGTTGAATGTAGAATTGAGGTACAACACCATTACTTGCAAGATTTGTGAACCAACGAAACCAAAGAACCCAAATAAGAACCAGAGCCACTAAGATGCCTCCTGACGTATCCCTATAAAGGACATGTCTCCACCAAGAATACCTTTGCCCATAAGCCACATTGAACTTATTGTCCATAGCTTTCAAATTCCAATTTACTCTTATAAAGGACTATAAGATCAAGTCTCCCAATTTGAAGTAGAGCTCAGACAGCCAAGCTTTTCATCCAAAACAACCAAGCTATTTCTTGATATCCACTAGATGGGCAATATCTCCACTCAGTGCCTTCTATCCTTGGATGACAGACAATCCACGTGATCCAACACTTAAAATACAACCTTATGTACAGCTATAATACCAATTTGCAGTTATTATCTCACTAATTATTAAGAATCACCAAGGAGAAGACTATGTTACATGGCCTCGGGTATGAGTTGGAAAGCTTTACATTTTCCTTCAATTTGCACATGGGAAGTTTCATTGCTAGGACCTTCATACGATAAATTTTGTTGCTCATAAATTCATATTAATTAAAAAATTTTAAAATAAAAATGAAACCAAAAAAAAAATCTAGAACTTCAATTTAATCATATTCTAAACCCCATATGTTGTAAAGCTGATTCAATTTAAATCAAGACTAAAAAGTGGTCAACCTAACAAAAGCAAGCAAACAGATATTAGTATTAGATGATGATACAGGTATGATGTTAATATCTTTTGGAATAGCACCAAAACATCCAGTTTCCCTTGGCTTTCTTCCGGAACATATTAAAAACTTTCAAATTGAAGCCATATCTTTACAGTGACTAGATGCCCATCTCATACCACCGCTAAAATTTCGATGTGGAAGAGAAGAGAAGAAAGGAGACATGCAAAGCCAGTCATAAGACTCATCATTGTGTTATAGATCCAAGTAATGAAAAAAGATTCATGCAAAATATGAAGGCAACAATATCAAGATGACAAATAAATGTTAAATTTGAGGTTGTCTACCTGTAACATTTGAGGATACCACTCCCGGAGTTTGTCAAATGTACTGTCAATGTCCCCCTTCCTAATGAGCTTCATTGATACCAAAAAAAAAGGGGGTTAGAAGTGGTTAATCACAGTGATTTAATAGAAGTTAATAAACCAAAATGACAGTGCCAAACCCAGATAAAGCATAGGGAATATCTAGGGCATTTCAGGAAAAAAAAGAGATTAACAAGTTATAAGTTAGTTGAAAAAAATTAATAAATAAATAACAAGATATTTTATCAACCAGGATGAATGAGGAATTAGATTACAAGAAACAATTAACATGTAGCAGTTTGACTACAGGAAGAACCTTTCACTTTAAGAAATTGAAAGGACCTATATGCCCTAAATTTGGGATAAAGCATAACAAGAACAAAGCCTGCCATGTGTAAGCTTTCTCAAATGTTAAAAAAAATCCTATAAAACAGATTGAATAATCAGAAATGTGAACATGGTTGAATATATAGCCGACTGAATAAATACATATGCATATGTAAGCATCTGTACACCATTGAGAACAAACAAGAAAATCTGTGAGCCTTGAGTAATCAGACTACAAATATGAGATGGACTGCAAAAGATCTTTTACAGATACATCCTCCAATTCATTCCCCTTACAAAATCCTCTGATTGGCTTATACAGACAGGAAACCAAGGATTATGAAAAAACAGAGAGTTTGGGCATGAAACTAATATGAGAAAAATGTTATTTATCATGAAAGAAGTTTCCATATAGCATTTTTTGTTCAATCATCAAAGTCTTTGCAAACTGAGTAAGCTTCATGAACCATCTTCCTCTATTACATTGCCTCCAAGGCCAAATGAGTTATCATTCCTTAAGTTTTAAAGTCCTTTTCAGCCTTCTAATATACTTTATGGGTATCAACCTGTGTCATTTCTACTTAACATTGCAGTATGTGGCCTTGAACACACATAAACAAACCATTTGAAATATTCTCTTCGATCTAATCAACATTGAAGCTACTCTGATATTCATTTGTGCTTGTTTTTGGGATTTCCTAGGTTCACCAAGAATACATTTGTGCTTATTATATATGTACATGAATTCTCAATTAACTGAAATGCTTCACAAGGCATAAAACCATTATTTGCAATGCTAAAAGGTTAAAAATGCAGATGACTATAGAAGAGAGGAAATCTCTAACAAAGCTGCACAAAAACAAACATTTTTAGAATCTACAGTAATTACAGGACCAATTTGAAATTCATCATCATCATCATAAGCCAGTTCCCACCAATCCGAATTGGTCCGGATTGGTTATTTACATGATCAATTCGAAATTAAGAAAAGAAAACTGTGAAGAGTTAAATTGTTATGGAAGTTTTTACACTTGAGATACAAGAGATCAAAATCAGAAATTCAGAAAAGCAAATTCAAATTTCCACTAGAGCTTTCAACGAAAGAAAGAAAAAGTGAAAATTTAATGTACCAAGCCTAAATCATATGGCATCACCAAAAACAAAGAATTCATTATCCAGACTGAAAAAATTAGACATTCTTAATTGATGCACATCATTGGGAATTTTTCTTACCTGACGGAGAATCTTTCTGTGGCTTAGAGCATACATGTCTCCTTGCTCATCAAAACCATTTTCTTGAGTTAACGAGATAGGAGGAAGCATGCTTTTACTTGCTAAATCAAATGAATCGAGTGTATCTTTATAGCCATAGTGTATCAAGTAGGAACGAACAATCCTGCTAATAATATTAAAAATGTACAAGCAAAAGAAAGCACAGTCACCAACATCACCCAAACCTTGTCTCAAAGAACCAGATATAATGCAAAAAGCAGTCAACATAAGAGTTGAATGTAATATCATTACTGAAATGCACATGGAAAAAACTGGATGAGAAGAAAATTGGTTAAAATATACGCACACAGACACACATACACAGAGAGGGGGGAAGGGGGAGGGAAGTCAACCGGTTGAAGAACTACCAAGAGCAACCAGAATATACAGATATATGAATGACCATATATAGTCTCCTCAATGTTACAAACAAACAATATACAGAAAATAATTTTTAAGTCTTTGATTTTGTATATCACCCATGGTTTTGAATTTGGATATCTCAAGCTAAGACTACTTGCACCCTATGTTACCTATACTCGGGTATGGTGTTGGGTGCAAGTGTGTCTCTAGGAATCCAATCTACCTGACCCCCAACACTTAGGATATGGGGACTCGATCGATAAGTGTCCAAATTTGGGTAAAAATGCTTGGACTCGGCTCAAAAATGTCCAAATAAATGTTTGCATGGCAGGTCAAAACTCCAAGCTCTCTCTTTGTTCGTTTTTGCTTATGTTTTTCTTTCTATATTTTTCTTTTCTATTCAATGCTTGTGACTTCTGAATCTGCTTATATCTATTAAATTCTTTTTTCAATTCATTATTTGCAATCTAGTTACTTGCTATTTATTTCACCCTTTTTCTTTCCTTCACTATTGGACTGCCATGTCCAAGAGAACAGGTGGAGGATCCAACACTTACCCTATATCCGTACTTGTGTCATGGGGTTATGTGTAGTAAGTATGTTCTGTCGTTTTGATGCATAATATAATGCATATCGATCATTAGAACAATAGGTACCAGGCTTAAATTGGAATCACTGAGTTTTGAGTCGTAAAAAGTGGAAGTAAACCAAAAGAAAAACTGCTGCTTGAACGCGCGTTTAATCGAACAGCATTGTAAACCCAGAAAACGCAGGTTTTGGGAAACCTAATCGTGGAGTTTGCAATTAATCGAGGAGTTGGATATCAATAATTGGGGTGCACACCTTAATCACTGTATGCATTGCATACCTGTTTGTGCTAAGGTTTGTGGATTTTGGAGTGCTTATTTCACGAAGTATCATGCTTAGGGATTCATGCATTTCAAATTCATGTAGGAATATAGAATCATCTTAATCATTGCATATATATTTGTTTACCTTAACTCTCTTTTTCTTTTGTATTTTCATTGTACTTAATGGATGTTGTTCGACATGTTGAAGTTTTTTTTGGGACTTGGACTGTAGGATGATATCTACTGAGCATTGCTTGCACATTTTATTTTATAGGTAATGATGCTTAAAAGGATCAAGGGCAGGGTGTGGGATAGAAGAAGACTATTATCTTGTCCGCATTTTTAGTTGTCAAATACGGTCCATATAGAGTAGGAGAGTAGTTAGGGACTTAACATTGAGATATTATAATGCATTATCGTATTTAAGTATTTTTTGGATTATGGTTATTTTAGATTATAATATCACGCCTATTGTGCACTCTAGCATGGTTTTATTTCTAGGTTTGATCTATTTTTTTTTTCTTCTTTTTTCTTTTACGTTGATGTTATAAAACGTTGCGCGAGAGTGAGTGAGGGTAATCTGCTTGGATTTCCATTTGTAGGTGAATGGAAATTGCAGCCACGTTCCAAGATTCCTAATATCCCATAGAATTAATATTGTATATTATGATTAATAGGGACATTATATATACTTGGAGACAAGGCGTGACAAACTTTCTCCCACATTCTTATAGGAACCAACATACTCCTCCACTTAATACACTAGACCATGATATAAATGCTCTCAAAAGACAATGGATCTCTGATACATCTTATTAAAATATTTTTCCGTTTTGCTTTCTAATAGAAGCAATTGGTCGATTTCCAATTTTCCATTCGTTTTCCTGATTTATATGGAATCAATCAACCAATCACTAAATCCCATACTCCCAACTATTTGGGGTCAGCAACATGAATCCCATTCCTGTATCCCAATCTATCAAAGAACCATATCTTCAGTCAACATATGGGTATTCAATACCTTTATAAACGTAACTTATGTTCTTTTTGGTCTTTCCCTCGCCCTTTTATAACTTTCAATGAGTATCCCCTTACAACTTCTCACAACTCTCTCTCTCTCTAGGTCTCTGTTTATATGTCCATACCATATTAACCTACTTTATTTGGTCTTATTACTTATTTGGGCAACATCTATTACTCTCAAGTAATCAAACTCTAATTCTATACGCAACTTCTCCCATATCTCCCTCCTTGTGGATGGTTAGTTGACTCCAGATGAAAATTATTTATTTTTAGGAACCTCTTGATTCTGAATTATTGATATTGTTTCACCAGTACCATTATTTGTACTATAGTTACACTCCATGTGCTTGGTCTTATTTTAAAAATATTGATTCCAAGTTAATTCTTTTATAACTCCAATTTTGCAATTTCTCACTCCCTAGTTTAGTCTACGAAAACTAAATAATCTGCAAATAACATACACCAAGGCACCTATTCTTGAATATAATTGAAGGTAAAAAAAATAGGGGCTCATAGCTGACCCTTGGTGCAAACCTACAGTTATTGGGAGCTCATTTGTCTTGCTATCCATGCTGTCACCTTAGCACTCTGTCATACACGTCTTTAATAACTTCAATATACCATATTGATACTGCCTTTTTATCTAAAATCCACCAAATTAACTCTGTTGGGACTCTATTAATATGCATTTCTAGATCAATAAAAATCATATGACGGTCTCTATTCTTTTCTTTAAACTTCTACACTAATGGTCTAAACTTCTGCACTAATTGTCTAAGTAAGAATTGTGCCTAGATGTTAGACCTCCCTGTTACAAATCCAAATTGATTTTCTAACAGTTTGTTTATTTTTTATATACTTTGTTCCATCACCCTTTCCCATAATTTTATAGTATGAGTCACAAGCTTAAGCTTAATTCCAAAATAACTGGTACTGTTCTCTCATAATAACTGGAACATCTGACTTCTTGGCTCAAAATCCACCAAATTAAATCTCTAGGTACTCTATTATATATATACTCCAAATCAATATATAAAAAAAGTGAAAGTTTTGTCTCTGAAGCAAAAATCAAGCCATGCACTACTCAAGCATTTAGAAAGCTAATTCAAGCCATAATTTTATTAGTACTATTTGATTTTTTCTGTTCTCTGAGATCTTAGACCATTACATGAAAGAACATTCTCAGTCCATTTATAATCGAACGCAATACATATAATAATGTGTATTCAACAATCAGCTAAAACTTACATATAGAAAATATAATTGTGACAATTCATATGAATGCAAAAAAAAATTATTGGAGAACCATCATTTGCATTGTTAACAAATAGCTTCCTTTAACCCATCACCAGAACATACAATATTATCTAGAAGAAGTAATAATATAACAAGATCATACCAATAACTGATATTTTGTGGCAATGATATTTTCTCAATTGCCATCTGCTGCTTCAGTCTTTCCTCCATTTCAAATGCCTAATCAAAAGATGTAAATATGAAAGATCAAAATCTACAAATTATTAGATCATTAGCAACTAATCTTCTATGCTGGACTAAAGTAGAAAGATGAATTCTTAGTAAGGCAAGGAAATTGACTGATTGTAATTAGCCCAAGTCTTGTGAACGCAAACTTTTAAGCTACTCAATCTTCAGGAATTTAACTACATTTACAGTAACACAGATAATTTATATACATGGAGTTCAATAAGATGACAACGATTGCTTTATCTATATAGCAAAAATCATCATAAACGAGCTATCAAGAAGAAATTTTGATGAGACAGTGCGCCATTTCAGAAGTATAATTACACCCAACCTAGATTTTGTATATGCTATTGTTGAGAATGTGATAAATTGGCAAGCTGACTTGTGTAAGAACAAGACAAATTTAACTGAAGAAGACAGCTATACCAAAAAAGAAGAAGAAGATGACATACCTTAATATCAAAAACAAAGGGTTTCTGCCCAAAGTTGACAGTCACTCTGAGGAATCAAAAGCAAACATACATCTGTTATGAAAAACTCTACACTTTGGTGGTACCTCTAAAAAATTTAAATCGATTTCCATACATGGACGACTAATATATCAGCATATGTAATATGTACAAGGTAATATTTAAGATGAAACTGTATAAATGTTTTATATGCTGACGAATTGAATTGGAAAATAGGCCAAAAACAAAGGTCTCCACCCAAGTCAAGCAATTACACCAAGGGCTAATCCAGTGCATGAGGCTCCTGCTATTGCACAGGGTTTGGGGAGGGACTGATGTACGCAAACTTACCCCGCAAGCGGAGAGGTTGTTTCCTATGACTCAAACCTGCGACCTTTAGGCTGCAATGGAGCAATCATACCATTGTGCCAAGGCTCGCCCTCGAGTCACGTAATTACAATGAAGAATTAAAAATCAACCATAAATTTGGTATCATAAAGTCTTTAATATACCCAGAAAATACTCAAGGCAATTTCCATGCAATAAATACCAAAAAAATTCACTTATATAATAAGTCAAAAGGAGATATTCAGGAAATAACTTAATGAATGATATGTAGTCTGAAGCATATAATAGAAAAATAGGAATTGATGAGGATAAACATTAAAACAAGTGGAACCTTCGGGCTCCACAAATAAAAAACCAACTGATATTTCAACAATTTGAGTCTCTTCACCAAATATCATCCCGATTGAATGCCCATGCCATCTAATAGAGGCATCAAATTTCTGAACGCTTTGTGTGCTATAATGGCAAAGTACAGTGTTCTTGACATTGTCAGCAATTTAAGGGATCAAGCATCTAGTTGGATTCCTTGTGCCAAAGTCTCATAATACAACAACACTGGTAGACATAACTTTTTCGGGCCCGAACTAGATGTCACATATCATATATTGATATACAAATAGGGAAGACTCCTTATTTACTATAAATAGGGATCTCTCTCTCTCTCTCTCTCTCTCTCTCCCTCCCCCCCCCCCCCCCCCAAAAGTACATATGTAAGCTATATTTAAAAAAAGAAAAAAAGGCAATATACACTAAGGTCATGGGTAGTTATATTACTAATATATGTATTGGCCTTTTAATCTATGTATACTGTACTAGCATTATATTTATTATCACAAGGTGAACTGCATTGACTTACAATGACCTGAATAAACAATCCTAGCTATGTACTACGATGAACAAGTAATTTGACATTCAAAATGCCATACTATTATATTACATATATTTTATCCAATAAATAATTTTATGGTTAGATATTATTTAGATCCAAGAGATGCAATATGGAGCAAGTAACTGAGGAAAGCTGCATATTGTTCTAAATGATATATGTGTGTGTATGCACAAGCCTTTTTGTGAGTGCATGGCAACATAAACAAGACAAATCTAGAGGTAAACCAAAAAATAGATTATAATTGAGGCAAGAAATTGCTGTAAACATGGTAAATCTAGATAATGCACTTCCATGGGAATAATGAAACATTTTGGAGTAACTAAGCCATCATTATATTCAGTTAGCAGCTCATATATATATACATTAAGTAAATTAGTAATGGCAGATGACTATCAGGTTGTTTTTTCTGATGACTGGCAGGTTGTTGGCTGAAAAGTATGTTTCCGTGTTCCCTTGGCAACACATGATCTCAACTAAATTAAGAAAAATAGCCGACAATATAAATACGGTCAGTTAACATAGTTTATTCGTGTAAGACGAAGACCTAAGGAGACAGCTATGAGATGGTCTGAGAGCATACTCATTGAAAAATATGTAAGGACAAGTGAAAGACAAAAAGAACTTAGATGGAGACAGTTAAAAAGGACTTGGATCTCATAATCTGACATGAGATGATTTTTGATAAATTAGGATGGGGGAACAAGATTCTCATTGCCAGCACCAACTAATTCAGATAAGGCCCCTTTTTTATCCTTTTTATTTTAGTCATTGTTATATAAGATGCTGTCAAAAGTTCAAAGTTCCCCAAAAGCCAAAATGAAATCTTGAAGTTTACAAAATTCTGTAGAGATTTAAAGAAATTCGTATCTTATGCAATGCACGGTATGAAGTTCAACATTCACAATTTTAGGAAGATGTTGAATTTGCACAATTCTCTAGATATTATCCAAAAAGAAAAAGGTCTGCATGTCTTACACAAGACAAGGCGCAAAATTCTGCATTCATGATCGAGGAAATTGTTTGGTTCACTAGAAGTGAGCAAACATCACTATCTTAGCAGTCATAGATTTAGATCTGACAGGATCACAAATGGTGGAAAATGCCACCCATTACTTATTAGAAATTTCCAAACAATAGTATAACAGCAAATCATTGCATGAATGACATAAAGTTACCCTTACATTCAAATAAGTTAATACATGCTTTTTGACAGAGCATATGTTTATTAGGCAACTAATTATCCCAAAAAAAGTTTATTAGGCACCTAAAAATCTTTCTCTGCTAGTCAATTCAGGGTAATAAACAACTAGTAACCACATCTTGTATGGAATTTCTATGTCTAGTCAAAAACATAAGTTCAGCAATGCCTAACCAAAAATCAGAACCAATCTGATTCAAGTTCCACCAGAAACGCATAAAAAGAACCATCAGTGTATTATATAAATATGGTAAAAATTATTCCTTGAGCAAAATAAGGGCAATAACCGGAAACAATGAACTACAAAGTTCCTAAGTACATAAAGCTACTGTTAGGGAGATATTCTAAACAAAATAGCAGAAGATTCAGAACAAACTGAACATTGATCTAAGAACACACACACTGAACATTGACAAACGGGCGGACAGCCGGCCACCCACCTGCATGCACATGCACACATTTATATACACAAGCCAATTTGAAATTTAAAAATAACAAAAAATGGCAATCACAATCTATCATCAATAAAACCACAGTTTGCCACTTTCAGATTGATGTATAGCCTAAATTTTGAAATTGGGAGGTATATACTCCAGCAATGCTTTGAATTTGTGTAATAATTCATTAAATGAAAATTCAATAATAAATTGCAACATCAATTTCTCAGAACATAAAGAAAGGCATGCTAATAAAGATGCAAAACATCATTCACAAATGAACATGGACACTCTTACTGCTATCAATCACTACAGATAGCAACAAAATGCAAGTAAGTTTCTGCAACTTAAATTGTCTAAATCATGTCAGCCACAGTGTAGAAGTAACTTTTGTATTACTGAAAAATAAAAGAGAGAAGCATAAATACAATGAGATTAAAAAGATTTAAGAAAATGTTGGGCATACTCTTCATTCCGGCTGTGAACAGCAACAGTTGGAAATATGGGACCCTTCACATCCTTGTATACTGTTCCAACCACCAATCCATTTTTACTGAAATTAACACCAGAAGAATAATAATATGTAAGAGTACTTCCAACCAATGGAACGTTAATCCACTAAGACCACAAATTTTAAAGTTATACATCAACACCAGAAGAATATGAAACTATGGGAATACTCTTGAGTAGCAGAAATATAATCCAATATAACCAAGAACTTAAAGCAGTAATGCAGCTACCACATGGCAAAGTATATTAGTACATCTCTCCTTGGATTCACCAATGCAAATGACATTCACAACCAAAGTAAACAAAAATAATCACAAGGCAATTTTTAAGCAAAGTATAAATTACAGTTCATTAAAGCGTTTGCAAAAGTTTGCAGAAGATGGCAATAACCATACGTGAAAAAGAATTCTTGTGAAGCATAGTTAATACCACCACCAACTGTATCACCAGTTGTGAAGGTCGGACCAAACGTTTCTCCCTTTCCTTGTCCGCGATAGAGAAGTCCATCATCCCCATGGTATCCACAACTGTTTGCCTCCCAGCTGGCAAAAGATATATATATTATGAAACACAAAATAAAAGCAAATCAAGAGGAAAATAACTCAAAAGCTCCCCTTATATGTACTATTAAAGTATGTGCCTGCATACAGAGGTACCTGTTACGTTATGGGAGCATAGAATGAATGTAAAAGAATATTCAAATACAACTGTTAGAAGACCACCTTTCCATTTTGAAGCAGAATATATGGCAATTTGAATCAATTTTGAAAATATGATGATATGGATTATCAGAAAGACTAGAAGAGAGATGATAAGAGACGATCATATTCAACGGAAATTAGGAGAAGCATCTATATGTAATATGATAATGAACAGCCAAATAAAATGATTTGGACAAGTAAACAAAGAAAAATTATGTGGGCAACAAGGAAGTGTGGACTTCCCAGACATCACTGAAAGGTACCAGAGGAAGACAACAAGAGGTAGTAAAACATGCCCAGGGTTATTGATGAAAAACTTAAACACATGTTTTGACAGATTATGCAACTTTTGACTGAATTAGTGAAACAATGCTCATGCTTTTGATTAGAATCCTAGCTGTGAAGATCAATCCAGCATACAACTGAAAAACAATACTAATCAAAAATTACCACTACACTGACAGTATATTCATGTTTGTCTATTCTTCTTCCCTCAATAATTACAGCCAAAGAGAAAATTACCGTCACCTTCAAACAAGGATCAGTTATTTCTTTTGCCACTAAAAAACATCTATTCATTCAAAAGTTGCCCATTCTTGATTCCATTCTTGGTCAAATATGAAAGAAGCATAATAGGTCACCCGGAGGGCAAGAACTTCCATGCCTATTAAAATTAGCTCTCTTCGGTTAAGACAATGAACTGTGCAATAGTTTCAAATACTTCTTATCCCAACAAATTGCAATGTTTTTGCAAGTTTTAATTAATCATGAAAAATTACCTCAACAGATAACAACCTAAAAGCATCTTAAAGGCACGTGGTTTTAAATCTCTGCTGGTAATATTAAAAACTGGTTAGTACCGGCCAGCCAGTACATAATGGTACTGACCATGGCAAGCACCATAACTGGTATCAATACCTTAAACCTTGCAAAGGTAACTTACAGAGGTACAAAAACACAATGTTGAGGGAACTTGGTAAGCAAACCAATATAAAAGAAAAAAATTACTAGAGAACTAAAGACCAAAACTTGGTAAGCAACAACTGCTGAGAAGTCAGAAACAGAGAACTTCTGCATTTCTTTTAATTCTTTGTTCCCCTTTTTCAACTTCAGCTCACATCATCTGCACCTAAGTTCTGGAACTTAATTATGATGAAAACGAGACAGCATCCAAAAAAATAATACAGGAAACTAGAAAACCACATACAATCATTCATTTAAATCTTAGAATAAGCCTGCTTTCAAAAAAAATTCAAATCGAGAATGACATCCTTTTTCTGAACATTAAATCACTCATCCTGTTGGAACAAAAAAAAAAAAACAGAGAAATGTGGGAGAGTAGGTTGGAAGTTCCACACAAGCCCACTTGATCGGATGATAAGGAAAAGTGAGGTAGTGGAGTAACTACACACTCTCTCTAAAAGAGGGCAAGAAACAAGAGAGACAAAAGATGAGAAAGCAAAACAGTGATACGCATATGAAACAAGATTAAAAAGGAAACGTATGAGATAAAATAGAAGAGAGTTTGAAGCAAGCAGGTATAATCGTTTCCTTCATTATCTTGCTCTCATTCTTTTCTTTTTCTTCATTTAAAAAAAAAGGACATTTCCTCTTTCCCCTTTAGTTTTCCTTAAAAATGTATTTTTTTTTTCAAAATATTTTATGGTCCTTTATCTGCAAATTCCTAGAGTCACAAACCCAAAAAGAAATTGGCCAATTTAATTTCTCTTCACCATTTTATTTATTTTCTTAAATAAAAATGTTTTATTTCTACAATATTTTATCCGCAAATCCAAACTCTCCTACCCTCAACATCAAGATCTCAGTGGTAATAAAAAAATATATATACATATATAAAAAACATATATGTGTTCTCTTGCAAAAATACGCAGTTCCAGACTCCAGTAAATATTTTATAGAGTCCCACACTCATCAGATAGATAGAGTCCTAGGCTCATGTAACTCTCTGCAAAAAGCTGGATTCCTTGACTCTATTTAGAGACAGAGACAGAGACAGAGACAGAGACAGAGAATATATTGAAAATTAATTGCCCTTGTGGGAAGTTAAGCCCAAAACTTTTCTCTAATAAAAAATAGAGTCCGTGACTCTATCTGAAAAAATATATATTCAAAATTCACGGTCCTTGTGGGGACAGGAACAGTCCCAATATATTCTCCCAGGCACTATAAACATGAACTTCTTCAACCACATTTTAGAGCCTATAAGCTTCATAATGAACATAATCCCACAGAACAAGAAACTATCACTTCTATGGAGAATATTTAACAAAGACAGGATGGTAACATCAAGATTTATCCTTCAAAGTAGTATTAACTATCACTAATGTTCTGATTAAAACCTTTACTTAAAGGCAACGATACCTCAAGAAACTAAACAGCTGAAATAGGTTTATAAACAACCAGAGAGCCCTAAATAGATATTAAATACCAAGTTACCTTAAAATGAAATAGAGCATGGTTTAAGTATCATCTGATACCAATATGGATTCACCGATCCATATCAGTATTGGACTAAACCAATCTAAGACAACAAACAATACCTGCTAATCTATATTTGAAATATAAACCCATATTACCAGCTCTATATCTTTGTTTTGGATAAAAACCTTTACTTAGAAGCAAAGATAACTTAAGAAACTAAATAGCTGGACTAGGTTTATAACCAAGCAGAGGGCCCTAAATAGATATTAACACCAAGTTACCCTCAAAAGGAAATAAAGCGTGGTTTAAGTATCTTCTGATACCAATACAGATTCACTGATCCCTATCAGTATCAGACTAAACCAATCTAAGACAACAAATATACCTATTAATCTATATTTGAAAGAGCACTTGATTCCAATTTACATCTCAAACTAGTGCAACCCGATACTGATTCGGACCAGTCCTCCTAAAAAGAATAAAGTAGAAAGTATCCTTGCTTAAAACATTCTGATAAAACTGATTTTCTGCAGAACCATGCTGACATGTTGATTCTTCAATCCAGTCAGGTACTGAAATCTTAGCTAAATATTATAATCTATTATAAAAAAGACACTTGGTTTTTTGTTATAGTCCTTTATGAATAGTTACTTGGTACTTCGTTGTGGAAACCAATTCCGGTATCTGTACAGATCTGACAAAAAAATTTGTTCAGCAAAAACCATAATCGTCAATTCAATTGAGCACCTGAAATGCTGTTACAAAATACAAAGACTCCGTATATTCAAACTAAGGATTTACATCCCTGAGGAAGCCCATGCCACAGATAATAATCATCTCCCAACCAACAAATACTTGAATTGTTCAAGTAATAATAAATTCCTATCAGTGAAATATGAGAAAATAAGATTCTCAACATGACCATGCTCTCATAAAGATTCTTCAATCCAAGTAAGCATGTAAAATCCATTTGCTCATGGTACAACTAAAAGACTGAAAGGCAAGATACTAAAGGAAGTCCATGGCTTCGATAAAGATTAGTATTTCTCGGTAAAAGGCAAAATTGCATTTCTAATTTTGAGAGTTTGTTCTGATTGTAGGGGCTTCCATTTTGCTGTACACCATTCGTGTACACTCTCTGTCTCCTTTTTCTAGGCTTCTTGCCTATTTTCAATAAAACTTTCTTATTACCGATCAAACAAAATTTATTTATCGATTCCTAACTCCATGAAAATCTGACAAAAACATAGAAAGAAATTCTCACCCAGGCTGTCTCCGCATCTTGAAATGCTCCTGGGTGAAGCCAATCCCAATATTGCCCTTATCTCCTGCGTTCTTCACGTGAATCTCAAAATAATAAACAAGCCTGTTCACTGGGGCAGGGCAATTGGCCTGCACAACTCCGACATCGTGCCCATGCAAATGATTGGTTGTATACTTAACAGAAAGCTTGTCAGGCGACACCACCAGAAAACCACCAGAGCAATTCAGAGTATTCAGTTCCGTCGGAGCCTCTTCTCTGTCCTCCATTTCAATGTCGCCAGCAAGACGCCCAGATCCTAGCTTCGAAAGCTCAAGAAAGCAGCTAGCAGGATCATCATTGTTCACCATTGCAATCAATACAGTCTTCCTTCCCTCCGCTTTCAACTATATCCGCAACGAAAGTTTCTAAACGACAACAAACTCGATTTAGAGCTCATCAAGTTTTGAAGCCCCGGTTTATCAGATGTTAAAGGGGGAAACCCCCATGAAAACCCTAAATTCGAGATTTCCTCAATGGATTCTCGGACTACTCAGGTAGTCAGAAATCATCAAGAACCCTAATTCGAAGTCGTGAACTTTGAAAGTTCGAAGGAGAAACCCTCTCTAAACTAAACAGAGTCTATCTGGCGATCACGAACACGAAATAACACTGCGGAAGCAACTGCGGTTTCTTGGAGCAAAAAATAGAGAATCTATTTTGTCCGTGTGAGATCTATCCATCAAGGAGTGTCACTGGGCCTGGGCTTGGGTTTATTTGAGTTGGCCTGAAACTAGATTTCATACATTTAGTTAAGATGCAGACACGTGGAGCATCCAACGGTAAGAATGTAGAAATTTTTTTTTATTGAAAAAAGCCCAACCGCAAGATGCTGCACATGGTAGCATCTCATGGTTGTTGCATTGATAGTAATAATAAATGGTGTCAAACGATATTATCCCGCCTTTTTAATGGTGAAATCGTTGCGACTTTTAAGTGTAAGAGGTCTCCTATGCCAGCAGTCATGTGAGGTCATAGCATGGTGCCAAAACCATGTGCTAATCTTAGCAAAGGCTTGGGTTCAACCATGGTTTACCGAACCGGCCGGTACCAGTCCAGGACCATCATCTATATCAGATAGAGGGATCTCAAGCGGTCCCAACTACCGCCAAAGTCGGAACAAAAAACAGGGCGATACTAGGACCGCTCGAGATCTCTACACATTGCAAGCTTTGCAAAGTGTATTACAAAAAGCTTGCAAACGTGCTTGCAACTACAAAGTGCCTATAGTTGCAAGCTTTTGACTAAAAAAAAAGGCCTGCAACAATTGCGAGCTTTGAGTAGAAGAGAGGGAGAAGGAGGGGCTCCAGAGGGGAGAGAGAGAGAGGGGGGGGGGGAGGGAGAGGCTCTGAGAGAAAATTAAGTCAATCTTTTAATAAGCCAATAAATGTAAAAAACACAAGTACTTGACCAAAAAAAAAACATTTATGATTTCAAAGAAATAATGAAAAGATTTAAAAACTCACCAAAAGAGGAAATTACAATTCAAGATTTAAAGCACGAAGCAAATCAAATAAAAACAAAGTTAAAAGAATTGTGATCAATAAAAAGTAATTTGTAAAATCAAATAATTATCAAACAAAATGCAAGAGGATATGGCTTTAACCTCAAAAGGAATAGAAAATAAACAATTCTTAGACATAATTTCAAGAATAAATTATAGAAAATGGTTCATTAGAATAAACTTAGTCATAAACAAAGAATATACTTTTAGTTCAATAGCTCTAGTTGATTTTGGAGGTGACTTAAATTGTATCCAAGAAGGACTAATTCCTTCAAAAAGCTTTGAAAAAGCGAAAGAAAATATTCACACTGTAAGCAGATCAATATTACAAACAAATTACAAATTGTCAAATATACATATTTGCAATAATAACATTTGTATTAAAACACCATTTTAAGATCCCAACTCCCTAATCACTTTTTAAGTTATAATTGTGATATTATAACTGACACATGGTTTGTGTTATGAAGGTGAGCCTTCAGAGGTATAAATTTGGAATTATGAAGCAGAGAGTCTTTAGATTAAGAAGGGATCTTAAGGTGAGTTTTAATTGTAATTTGGAGATTAATTAGAGTATTACTAAACAATTAATGTAAAATTATATAAATGAGGAATAATGGCAGTTTGGTAAATATAAGGAGAAATTATAAGTATAATGGTATAATTGTAAATATATGTTGCTGTAAATGTAATGGCATAAAAGTAACTATAATGAACTAAGGGAGAAGAATAGGGAGGTGATTAGCTTTAAATTATAAGGGTAAATTGGGAATGAGGAAAATTAATAAAAGCCAATTTAAATCCTAATTCATATAAGGCATTTGGGGTTTTTCACTTCTTCATTTCTTTCTCATGAACTGAACCCTAATTATAGGAAATTGATGGGGGAATTGCTCGAATTGAGAGAAGAAAGGGTTACCTTCAGTTGGGAAGTTGTACTAGAAGCTTGAAAAAGAGAAGAAATCAGTGTTTAAATTTCAATTTTGGGTTGCCGAAGCCAAGAAGAGTGGAATTACAGCTTCAAGATAGGCAATTCCCTTTCGATTAAACTTTCGTTTTAGTTTTGTTGATTTTAAAATGAATTTTCGAACTCTTTGAAATGATATAGTGGTTTGGGTGATAATATGATCTATTTTGTGTATATTAGTGTTCATTTGATGGGGATAAGTTAAGAGATCCAAATGGGGTTCTTCCTAGGTGTATTCTACAGATTTTGAACTCTTGTGTATGCATGTTATAGTAGTTTTGGATGTTGGAGTTTTAACCATTGAAATAGGTTTATATTTGGGGGTTTTGTGGTATAAATGTTTTGGTTTTATGTTGGGTTGCAATTGGAGACTTCTTCGTGATAATTAATGATGCTAGATGGTGATGGGAAGATCTAGGAAGTATTAAAAAAAGGGTAGTGTAGGAAACAAGCTTTGGAAGTTTACGAATGGAAACAGTCCTGTTAACTGTTTCAAAAGCGCACAATATTTTTTTGACGTGCGAAGACATGAAAATAATGCGTACAAGTTCAAGCTAATAGCTTAAAATTTAGTTTAAGGTGTTTATAATTGAATAGAAGTGATTTATGACCAATTGGAACTCAGGGTTTTGCAAGAAAAATCAAGGAAAATAGATGGCTCACGTCTTGGTGTTATGTGACTGTTTATAACCACCTGTAGTAAAACGGCTATAACTCTCTCTAGGAAACTTCAAATTACATACGTTTGATGCGTTAGAAATTAGACTCGTAGACCTTTCTATCGATGTATGACTCACTAGTTAGTTCTTCACAAGTTGGATCAGGTTTGACACTTTGTAAATGTCAAAAAATCAGATCTGTAATTTGACTGCATTTTAGGAAAAAGTGCATGTTAGCCTTGAATTTCCGTCCAATTATTTCAAGGTTTATATGTTCATAAATGGAGATTAAAATGAGATTATTATTGCTATAAGTTGCTGTTATATGATATTGTAATTTATTTTATGATGTATATGAGTATATTATGTTGTGGAATAAGATAAATGTAATGTTGTTACATTTCATATGAGAAAGCATTGCTTAAACTTTTTACACGAAATGAATGAATTAAGATTAAATGTATGAAAGCATGAGGGCATAGGCCCAGGATTCGAAAATGAGATGTGAACCTATGGGGCAATAGCGGGGTAATTATGAATTACAAAGGAAACATATGGACTTATGCATGATCATATAAAGGGCAGTGGGCCTATGGGTTGTAATTGAGAAATAGAATTCTATTCACATAGAAACGATTATATAAGATACAAAGGAAAGGAAAAACATAAAATGTTAACTTAAGATGCTGATCCATATAACTTAAGTGGATGTGTTTAAGTGCAAATATCGTGACCTTTGATACTATTGTTTCATTGTACTTTGATTCCGGCTTGAGGCCAATGATTCTATTGATTTCGGCTAGTGGCCGATGATTATATCATTTCCAACACCAAGGGGAATCGGTGGCTGATGCTAAAGCTTCGCGTGGATGCCCTACATCGAGGGGAATCAGTATTAAGCTGCCAATACCAAGGGGAATTGGGTTGGATGCCTAACCTACATGGGAAACCTGTAAAGTTAGATGTGGTTACGACATTTTACAAGTAAACCACCTAGTTAATCAAATAAATGGAATGAGACCAAAGTGACTGTTATTGCATAGAGTTGATATGTTTTAATGCTAGTCCTATCGATTAATGAAAGCATGATAGAAATTCTTTGTTTATAATCATAATTGAAGCAAGTTATGAATGCCTTTGTTAGCATGTGCTAAACATTATTGGTGATCTTTGATGATGTATATTGGTATGTTGAACAGAATTTTGATATAGTGCTATGTATCATGGATTTCAAAAGATATGGCATAAACTGTGATTTTAAAAGCATGCATAGTGTTGTCTATTGGGACTTTCGTCTCATTAAACGTGGTTTATCGGTTTTATTTTAGATCCGTTGACATTTGGAGCAAAAGCCGATAAAGGGAAAGAGAGAGCTTTGGGATACAAAGAAGAAGACTTCTCCAAGCTTATTAGGCCTGCATAGATATATGTATATGTTATTTTTGGATTTATATAGATAGAGAAAGATGTGAGATAGTTAGATGACCCACTTTTGTAGAACCATGTATATAACCTTTATTGGGTTCTTTTGCTACCTTTTCTTCATGCATATACTTTAAATGCATGATCTTATAGTTAACTTTGCTGTACACATATATTATATGTTGCACCCACGTTTATCAAGTATTTTTATACACTTGTCTATCGTCCATTTTCTAGGCATTATATATGCTTTTGTTTGAAAAATTGCTATCAAGTCTATTAGGGCTTTTGCTAACATTTCTCAGCTAATCTTAGTCCAAAGGGATGGGATGCGGTTTATTGGGGTGTTACAACCATTCATTCTAGTTAAGAATATGAGCAAACAAGTAATTCTAAGAACACCTTTTTTTACATTGATTTAACCCTTTAGTATTACAAAAAATGGTCTAGAATCACAAAGGAAAAATAATAAATTTTGATTTTGTTACAAAACAAGCAACAAAATAATTATATATTTTAAGACAATTATCAATAACAAATGAAGCAAATATAATTCAAAGAAAAGAAAAACAAATTATGTTTTTAAATGATGAAATTGAACATAGAAACATAGAAAAATAGTTACAAAGTCCACAATTGATTCGACAAATAGATAATTTTAAACTCAAGTTTATTTAGATATTCCTATTGCCTTTCGACATAGGAAACATCATTTAATTAATCTATCTTATAAACAAGGTTTAATTTACAGAAGATCAAATACCAACTAAAGCTAGACTGATTCAAATGAATAAAGAAATATTACAGTATTGTAAAAAGGAAATAAAATAATTATTAGATAAAAATATAATTAAGCTAAACAAATCCCCTTGAAGTTGTTTAGATTTCTATGTTAATAAAAAATCTGAAATAGAAAGAGGAACTCCAAGATTAGTAATCAATTATAAACTGCCAAATGATGCATCACAACGGATTAGATATCCGATTCCAAATAAACAATATTTATTAGAAAGATTACATGGAGCAAAAATATTTTCAAAATTTGACATGAAATCTGGTTTTTGGAAAATTCAAATTGCAGAACCAAATAGATACAAAACATAATTTACAGTTCCATTTGGACACTGCAAATGAAATGTAATGCTGTTTGGTCTAAAAAATGCACCATCTGAATTTCAACAAATTATGAATGATATTCTTAATCAATACAACAAATTTACAATTGTGCACCTTGATTTTGGTATTTTCTTCATCAATTGCACAACATTGGAAACATTTAAATCAATTCTTGCAAATAATTAAACATAATGGATTTGTTGTTTCAAAACCTAAGATAGTTTTATATCAAACCAAAATACAATTCTTAGGGCATATTATTCATTAAGGCACAATTAAACCAATTGAAAGATCGATTTCAATTGGAGACAATTTCTAAATGAAATAAAAGACAAAAAACAATTAAAAAGATTTCTAGGAAGTTTAAATTATGCATTTGATTATTACCCAAATTTAAGCCAATAACTAGAAATAATAAGAAAAAGACTCAGAAAAAATGTAGGCCCTTGGACAAATGAGCACACAAAAGTTGTCAAACAAATAAAAGAAAATATTAAAAATTGACCATACTTATCAAAAGCAAATCTAAATACATTTAAGATAGTAGAAACTAATTCCTCTGATTTAGGATATGGAGGTACTCTCGAACAAAAGATAGAGAATCAAGAACAACTAATAAGATTTACTTTAGGGACTTTGAATAATGCCCAGAAAAATTATTCCACAATTAAAAAAGGAATTTTATCGACTGTTTTATGCATTTCAAAATTTCAATCAAATTTATTGAATCAAAATTTTTTATGGAGAGTCGATTGTAAAGCATCAAAAAATATTTTGCAAAAAGAAATAAAAAAATTAGCTTCAAAATAGATTTTTGCCAGGTGGTAAGCTATATTAAGCATTTTTTATTTTGATATTAAATATATTAGAGGAGAAACAAATTCTCTTCCATATTTCCTGACCCGAGAATTCCTACAGGGCAATCATGCCGAGACATTTGTTGATGACGTTTGCAAAACTAAACCAAAACAATCAACCAAAGCAACTCCAAGAAATAGCTACAGTACAATTTACAACTCTCCAATCATACTCACAATCGAATCAATCTCAATCTTCAAAACCTTCATTGTATGAACAAGTACAAAAAGAAGAAGAAGAAGCAAAAATCAAGTTAGAATTGATGCAAATAGATCCTCAAGAGCATGTGCCTACAGATCAATTATCAATTGTATCTCAACCATTCAATCAAATTGTGAAGAAGAACGCAAAAGAAAAGAGAAAGGAAGTTGCAGGACCTTCAAAACCTGTACAAGTTGTCGAGGTCTCAGACCCATAATTTTCAAAGCAAAAAACCTTTTTCCCTATTTTCCAAAACAAAAAATCTTATATGTTTTTACAATTGAAAAAGAATTGATGAAAACCTTATATGAGACATCAGATGTTGATAGTCCGGGAAAAAGAACACCGTTTACTAATCAGTATTCAATGAATCAAAATTATAATGGATCACGGGAAGTATGTCTCAAAGAACATTATCTCAAGGATATACTCTAAATATAGAAAAAAATAATATGTGTGTTATTGTACATATAAATATATGTACATGTATAATTTATACATATAACAAAGTCAAATCCCGGCTAGGCTTTTAAGCAACTTCAGGACACAAATTTACAGCCCTAGTCGCCGGCACGTTCATGAATCCGGCGTGAGCACCATTTGCCCAAAATAAAAGGCGCCTCCGAAGTGCTGCCAAAACCAAAAAGGAAAGCGCGTTTACGGAGTTACAGCTGGAAACGGGCCCATCTCATACATATCGCGATATTTACGATACGATAACTTGTTATTTAGGATTTCTCAATGAACAAAATCATACCGCGAGTTTTTGAAGAAAGCTTTGATAATAAACATGAGATGCTATTGGTTCACACTTTCCACCATCTCTCTCCCTCTCTCGCTCCACCAGCTCATCTTCCATCTCTCTCAATCTCTCTCTCCGTCTCTCTCTCCCTCTCTCTCTATCTCTATGGAACCCTAAATTCTAATCTGGGGTGTGGGGTTTGCTTCTTGATCTTCATAACACAGAGATCGAGCTGCAGAGGGCGTTCGGTAAGTGCATTTTCTTTGAGTTTGTTGATGTTTAGATACATATTTGCAGGAAGTAAATTTGGTGTTTGATTGATTTTTCCGGCGCTGGGAGTTGATATTTGTAACGGGGGGTGTTACGGTTTTCTTTGATTGGATTTTGTTGTGATATGCGAAATTTTCTGCAGTGTTCGCTGTAATTTCGTGATTTATTTTGGTGGTGATTGGATTTGTTTGGTTTCTTTGTGCAATGTATGATGGGATTGATTCTGATGAGGTTCCTTTGCACTTTCATGTTGCTGCATTGTCGTGCTGCGAATGTCATAGGTGTTAAGAGTTGATATAAAAATGTGAGAACCGTGTTAATAGGATTGAAAAAAGGGAGGGGATGGTGATTTTTTGTGTAGGAATGGTGTGATTCAAATTTTATCAGTATTATGGAAAGACATGTTGTTTTTCTTAAGAAATATTTATATTTCTTCTTCAATGAGTTATGTGATTTGAGGGCTTTGTGGTGCTAGATGATAACATTGTGTTCTCAAGTTATTTTTAATAATATGAAGAAAATGTGTGTAATATGGAAATATCGTTGACATTTTGTGTTAATGTTTCTATAGATTTTTATTTCCATGGGTATATTTGTAAAAATGCCAAAGTATTTTTCTGTTATTGAGATAGTACCTCAAATTATTGAGATGGTCTTTGAACTTGGTGGACATAACTCGGGTTGGCCAGGTGACCTAATGTGTTTGATAAACGAGGTTCAATGGTCATTTTATTCTAATATCCCGTGAAATATATTTACCTTTACCTTGTCAGAAAATTTGCAAGACTTGCTTAGGTATAAGAAGATTTACTTCTTTAAGATTGTCACTTCTCTCAACCAAACAAGGAAAATGATTTTCGAATGCAAGGTTTAATTCAAAGGTCAAAACTAGTAAAATATCTTTATTACCTGAGGCTCATACTAACTATTTGGTGCTGGTTGGAGTAATCATTTTTGTTAGTTTCACTCTACCTAGAGCAATATGTTCTCAAGATCCTAAAAATCTTTTATTGTTCTCATTACTCCAATTCATGTCTATTCAAGGTATTCCCTTGTCCTATTAGAGAATTTGTCCTAATATTGGTTCCTCGTTGTTTGTCATTGTGACTCATTGTTCTGTAAAAAATTGCTTCATGAATTATATAATATACAGGGAAGGCGAGAAGATATTTGTAATTTGATGATAACTAGTGGCCATCCTAGTTCATCAGGATGTTAATTGGTTTATGTCAAGGGTCAGTTATGAGCCTCCATCTTTTTGCTTTAGTATATAATATACGGGGACAAGTAGAAAGCTGCTTTTGGATTATTACGTGAGAAACATGTTACACTAAAAGTTAGTGATTATTAGGCATTGTGGATGTTTATTAGGGTGATCTGACTCCTGTGAGGAGTGGGCTGATATGATGTTTGCTGTTGTAAATTGGAACTTGGAAAGCTGGTTTGCTCCATGCTATTGAGACTATGTTGATGAATTATTGTTTCTCATATCCTCATTGGGATAAATTGCTGCGTGAGGCCTAGTTCTTCTATGTGAACACTCCATAGTGGTTATAGTTGCTTCTATCCACAAGAAGTTGTTCTTTTTCATACTGCAACTTATCATGAAACCAGTTCTCAAGTTATTTGCTCAGATATGAATATTAATCAGCGTGATTATCTCTGTAGTCAGAACTTGTTTCCCTTTTTAAAAAAAAATTAAATTTCATGATGCCATTTTGTGCTGTTGTGCATAGTTTAACCTTGTTATTCTTGAAGCAAATATATTTGGTGATTTTGCCTAATGATTCCTGATTATTTTGTCATCTCATGGCTTATATTTGATTGTTACAGGTTTTGCTTATGCAATGGCAAATTCCAAGGGGCCATCAAGCTTTAGAAATTTTACATCAACTGGAAAACAATCATTACTTCCTCCTAAAAGTCCATTTCCGAGCATTGCCCCATCCTATGCTGATTATGGATCTCGTCATGCAATAGGATCAAAAATGATTTCTAATCCTAGAGAAGGTTATAGGCACCATCAACGTACTTCCTCTGAAAGCATTCTTATAGAGGAGCAACCTTCTTGGCTCGAGGAGCTACTTAATGAGCCAGAGACACCTGTGCACAGAGGTGGTCATCGGCGTTCATCGAGTGACTCTTTTGCATATGTAGATGCAAATACTGCTTTTAACTTAGATAACATTTCTCAGGAAGAATATAAGTTCAAAAATCTAGCTTCTGTATCTTCATGGGGATCTCAGGATTTTGATCATTATAAGGATCTGCAGCAAGCTTCTTTCTACATGGAGCATAATTCTTTTGGAAAACAGCAGAATAGAGCTTGGGAATCATCCTCAAGTTCTGCGACCTACACAAGTGGTCTTCCAACTGCAAGGGATGGCATTATTCTTCAAAGTTCAGGATTATCATGTACTCCACAGGAAATGGATGGGCTGACATATACAGAAACAGAAAGGCAAGATCAAGAAGAAGCTGATCCGCATGGTACACAAGGTTCTTCAGAAAGAAGGGATGGTTCTTATGCTAAGTCTTCTGCATCTGACATTGATCCTAAACGTGCTAAACAGTATGATATCAATTTGCTTGTTTTCACTATTAATATTTTTAGCCCTACATTACCTTATCTGCTCTCAATATCCAGCACTATAATTACTGATGCGGATCTCATTTAACTAGTCCCTACCTTTTACAATTACCTCTATGGCGCTTGGACCTGAGATATTTACACTGTCCTATACTATCATCACAAAGCTCACTTGACATGCGGAAATTGGAATATCAGACGTGTCATCAGATTTTAATGGGCTTAATGTTGATTTGATGCCCAAGTTTTCACTGCAAATAGAGATAAGAATTGGCTACACATATTGCTGGAGGGGAAGTAGTATACCAGTTCACCTGCTCCTTGATTGCATGAATGAGGTCTACTAGCCATATGTAAGCCAGTGCAGATTGCTGTTGGACATGGAAGTTCATGGATAGGACAAGCTTGCAAGGACTCTTTTTGTAAACTAAAAAGGATTCAGTTTCTTCATCAAGTATATAGTACCAGTAGCAGCAGTATGTGGGAGTGTAAACTTACAAATAAGTGAAATAACCGTGTTGTCCACGGACACACTTCCAAATGAGCAATTTGCATCAGAATTGCATTTATCAGAGTATGGATTTTGAGTTTCCTGTAAAAAGGCTTATAGGTGGATAACAGAATTGAGCTTTCAAGACCCTATTTATTGCAATTCATATGATCTAATATTATTTATTCTAACATATTATATGAATTTAATTACTTTCTATACAGTGTGTGTATCTTTTTTTTTTGATAATTGATGAAAATTCATTGAGATAAAAGAATGTACAAGAGATGTAACTTGAAACAAAACAAGGGATAACCAAGAGCTCTCAGACAACAAGAACTTTTTTTCCCACCATCCAAATACCAAATCATGCCTTATAGCTCTTTGCATAGCTAGCTTATCAGTAATGTCATTGGCTGATCTTGGCACTTGGTTGAAAGAGATGTTCAACCCTTGTGCCAATCAATACAGCGTGGGTATCTTCCTATGCTCTTGAATCCTAGTTTATCTAATACTATTATGTCAGATTCTAGTCTTGTTTCTGAATCAATGTGTTTATAATATCTGATCTAACTACTTATTTCTTATCATGGAATGCTATTTTTGCAGGCAATTTGCCCAAAGATCACGTGTTCGGAAACTTCAATACATTGCTGAGCTAGAAAGGAATGTCCAAGCTTTACAGGCAAGTTCAGTCAGAAGATATATGGGTGCACTACTTTAAAAATCTTTTGCTGTGGAATCTGATTTTATGTCACTCTTTGACTGTACATAACTCTATAGGCAGAAGGGTCTGAAGTTTCTGCTGAGCTTGAATTTATCAACCAGCAGAATCTTATACTGAGCATGGAGAACAAGGCCCTGAAGCAACGTCTAGACAGTTTGTCACAGGAGCAACTCATAAAGAATCGTGAGTGTCGTTACCATCCTGTTAATGTATTGATCATGATTATTTTATCTTGTAAAGTAGCCAGCTAAATCATGTACTTTCTCCTCTCTGGGATCTTTTCGTCAGCAGATACTCTTTCCATCATAAAATAGCTGCTTACATACTAACTGTAACGTGTGCTGTTTTGTAAATAATTGAAAGAATGTGCAACATTTAGCTGCTTAGATACCCTTTGCCTAGGTCAACTATGTGACTTTTAGCATCTTGTCCCTTCCATAGGTCTGATGACCATTTTCAGGCCACATCTTTTCCCTCTCCAGAATTCAAATAGTATTTTGAGATTGGTGCATTTTGCCAAGTTACTGGTATAGGATGCTACAACTTAGAAGCAATCACTTGAATGAGGACATTGTAGGGTGTTTGACAGTTGAACGAGTAAGCTCTGTTTGTGTAGAAACTGGCAAGGGGCAGCTTTCTCCCTGTTTCTGAGTAAATTTTGTGTTCTGACTTTTTATTTTTTATATTATAGAAACTGAAATTTTCCGAGGTGGTGTTGCAGTGGAGCAGCAGGTTTTGGAGAGAGAGATTGGAAGGCTTCGAACCTTGTATCATAATCAACAGCAGCAGCAGCAGCCGCAGCAACAGCAACAGAAACAACCCTCAAGTCATCGTCGTGGCCAAAGCAGAGATCTTGATACTCAATTTGCCAATCTCTCCTTAAAACACAGAGAGGCCAGTTCTGGCCATGATCCAGTCAATGGACCACTCCACATTTGAGTCCTGCTAGACAAATTTGTATCATTTTCCATGCTCATTGGACCTAATACTGGTGTCCATGAAATGGGATCAAGCAGAGCCACATGTTCTTCGAGCTCCCCATCCCCTTCTTTGTTGTGTTCTTGATATTTTGCTTGTGCACCTGGTGGTCATTGTCGGAAATTAAAAAAAAAAACAAAAATTTGTATTTTCCGGCAGCAGACTTTACCTGAGGTGATAGCACAGTAGCTTTGATGTTTCTACCTCCTGTGTAACAACTGATATCTCTAATTCATAAGCTTTTTGCTTTCTTTTGGGCTTATTGACCTTTTTTTGTCCTTAATGGGGTGTTCTGAGGCAGGCATTTAGCGTCATGTGGTAACCTTCACATAGCCTGTTGTGAAGGTGAGTCAATCCCAATTCTTGTGAACAATGCAGGTATTATCATCTCAATGTGATGGCAACCTTAATTGGTATTTTTATGTTTCTGGGTCTAATTCTGTTCTCCACGGTGATTCTGAGTTTGCAGGAATATGAATACAATCCATCTTTGAGTAAATATTTCAATTTTAACCATAAAAAACTGATTTTTAATCTTGGTAGTTCTTGCAATTCAGAAATTTTTTTTTTCTGTTGGAATGACAGTTATATCTTGTGTAGAAGTTGAGATGGCAAAACAATTGGTGCTTTTCTGGGCTGCAACTCCGCATTCCTGCCAAAAATGTGCCAACTATGGATGGCATGACTCAAGGGAAGAAGGAATTATTTGTATAATTGATTTGGAGAAAGCCTACAATCGGGTAGAAATGGACTGCTGTTGTGTTAGTAATATGCACTTCTCTTTCATTCTTAATGCATTGGTAACACATTTTTTCTTATAATCCAGAAGAATTAGGAAAGGAGATCCTTGTCGCTTTTCCTATTCACTTTAGTCTGTGATTTGCTCAGATCTTTTATATCTGAGGCTATTGATAGGGAGCTCGGCTGTGGTTTCAAGGTTGGGAGGAACTTGACCATTGTGTCTCATCTCTTGTTTGTTGATGATACTGTTTCATCTCTTGTTTGTTGATGATACCTTGCTATTCTCAAAGCAAATAGGAGTTAGATTTTCTGGATTACGTGTATTGTAAAGGCTTGCAAGATGGTGTCTGGCTTTGGGGGGTGGGGGGTGTGGGCTGTGGGGTGTGTGTGTGGTGTTTTTTTTTTTGGTTGAAGTCTGGCTGAAGGTTATCTTAGAAAAAAGTAGCCTTATTCCCTTTCCCTTGACTGTAGATGGGGCTTGTGACCTTGGCCAATCACCTACCTTGGTGGTAACCCTAAATTTGGAGCTTTATGGGTCCCTATTATGAAGTGGTTTGATGAAAGGTTAGCATCGTAAAAGAGGAATTATCTGTCCCTAAGAGATAGGATCAAGCTTATTGGCTCCACATTAGTGTAACTTTTGGTGTATTTCTTGTCCCTTTTTAAGATGCCTAGAAGAACAGTGGAGGTGCTTGAGAAATATGAGAAATTTACCTTTAGGTCGGGGAGTGGGTTTTAAAAAAGGATCACTTGGTTAGATGGGGGGATGTAAATGAATCTAAGAAAGAGGTGGTCTCAATCTTGACAACCTAGCTGATAGAAACTCCACTCTATTGGCTAAATGGTTATGGTGATTTAGCTTTGATAGAAATGTGCTGTGGCATAGGGTCATTGCCAGCATTTATGATGTGGGAAAGAACTGTTGGTTCATTAGCATTAGAGCTAGGTGCCCGGGTAGTCACCCTTGGTGTCTGATGCTCGCCCTGACTTCATCTTTCTGCTTACTTGCTCCGTTTTGTATTGGCTTTTGGGTTCTTATATATGTGACTGATCTTTGGTGGGGAGACTCCCCTCTTGCGCCATGCTTCCCCAAGAATTTTTAGACTCACATCCTTTCCCAGGGCTAGGGTCAATGATATCCTCGCTTCACCCCCCTTTAATGTGTCCTAAAATCTTTCTTTCAGAAGGGATCTTAGACCTGCTGACATTTGTGAGCTTTCTTCCTTGTTTGATTCCCTTTGTTAGGTACTCATTGACCCTAATATGCTTGGAAGGGTGATTTGGGTCGTTGATCCTTCTGGCTCCTTTTTTTGTAAATCTTTCTTTTAGCTTACCAGAAGGGATCTTTCTAACAAGTTTTCCTTTATCCTCTTTCACTTTAGAAACCTACTGTTCCTCTAAAGATTAAGGCCCTTCTCTGAATTGTGCTTCTATATAGGGTTAACACTACTGATGTTATTCAATGGAGAAGGAACTATCTTACTCTTTTCTCTGAGTATGTTTCCTTTGCAGATTGCAGGATAAGTCCGTTGATCGTGTATTTTATTTTATTTTTTTGCAGTGTAATGTATCAGGGAGAATTTGGCATTAGTTTTTGGCCCTCATTGAACAGGCTTGGGTATTGCCAGCCACATTACTATCCCTGTTCTCACAGTGGCGGTTCCTAGGGATTGGGCAGAGAGGAAGAGTAGTGTATTTGTTCCTTTTTCAGGCTATAGTGTGGCATCTTTAGGAAAGATGCCCTTGATAGACAGTTGCTGAGGAAATTAAGATATCAGTGGCATCTTGATTCTCCATTCATCGCGACTCATAGGGCTTTAATAGTACAGATATCATTAGAGGATGGCAAGAATTCGCATTCTCGGAATAGGCAAGAGTAGTAAGACATTAGGTATGGCGACTTCCCCCACCAGAAACCATAAAATTAAATTTTGATGGTTGTTCCTTGGGGAATCGAAGGCCCATTTTTAGAGGGGAAGTGTTCAGAGACAGTGATGGAAACATTATTCAGGCTTTCTCTGATCTTAAAGGTGTTGGTATCTTAACATTTGCTGAGTTGTTGGCATGCTTTACAGGCTTGGAGTTGGCAAGGAAGGAAGGGTATGTGAATTTAGCCATTGAAGGTGATTGTGCCTCCATTATACAGTGGATGAACAGGAAAGACCTTGGATCGTGGAGGCCACAACATCTGATTTTGAAGGATACGTCCTTGGTAAGGGAGAAGAATACTTTGTTCATCAAAAGAAATTATATGTTTGTTGGCATCCCTCCACTAGATATGCTAGTTTAGCTTGTAGAGTTGTGAGGGGTATGTCTTGTTGTAATGAGATTGGGCCTATCTTGTAATGTTTTACTTTGTTAAAAAAAAAAAAATTCTCCTGAATGAAAATGTTGATGCAGGTCTGTTAGCACTTAGAAGCTCTTCCTTTTATCCATTCTTGAGTCTTCAAGCTTAGTCACACAACTTGAAATCTCTTCCTTGCATTACTGATATCTTCAGAGGGAAGTCATGTATTATGTTTTGCATTTTGTTATTACTGAAATTTTTTTTTTGATTGGTAAATAGGATATTATATATATGTAGATAAAGAGAAGCATGGTTCATAAGTACACAAACCGTGTGCCTATGATCCATGTTTAGGATCTAAGACACATAACATAGGGGCTGTTTTACATATTCAGTTGCACCCTCTCCCATCCCCATTCCCCCAATCTTTGATGACCCGAAATACCTCCCATACCTATTGCTGGGCTACAATCCCTATTCTGGAAACAAGTTACAGTGGATCAAGTCTTGAATCTGCACCTTATCCATCATTCCATAAGCTGCCAACCAATTATGCATATGAGTGAGATAATTTTCCTTTCTAGATTTGGTAGGCCCGTCTCTACATTCTTAAAGATTCTATTGTTCATTTCTCCCCAAATTACCCGAGATATGGAAGCAGGAGCAACATTCCACAACAGATTTCTTAGAGAAGATCCTTTCTTTACACTCCAAGCCTGTAGCACCTTGTCAAAGTTCTTTTGCTGAGTCTACCTTACTCCAAATCTTCCGATAATTCTGTTCTATAAGATATTAGCTTCCTTGCAGTGGATGAGTAGATGGTCCACAGTTTCCTCGTTCTCCTTGCACATAATACATCTATTAGGCATCTGCCACCCCCTATTTTTTAGGTGATTGACAATTAGGATCTTGTCCAACCTTGCTGCCCAAATAAAGAAAGATACCTTACTTGGTATATACTTTGCCCAAATCAGTTTCTTCTCGTGAATCTTCGACCCTATGGAGTGCAAGCTTGTAAAAGCCTCCTTAACCGAGAAAAGGCCTGATTTACCTTTTGTCCATACTATACCGTCCTCCTCCTGAATCAACTGAATTCTGTACACCTGTTGCAGCAACTCTTCAAACCTTTCCACCTCCCAATCCTGCAGATCTCTTCTAAACCTTATATTCCACACCCTTCCAGCAGATGTGATCTCCATAAATTCATTCACTGCAGCTTCTCTGTCTCTAGAAATGGTATATAAGTCGTTATACTTGTCTTTTTTAAGGAATGCCAAATGTAGGCTAAGATAAGAAGTGGAAGTCTGGTTGAAGTGAGAATCCTAAAAAATTTGGTGTGTTACCAACAATATTCCCTTCTCAATTAAGTATTGCTGATAGAGAATTAACATTAATGGTTTAAAGAAAACTTGGATGCGTTTTTAAGAATCTAAACTACAAGGTGGCAAATGTCCAGTACATTGTCCATAAACCATCACTAAGCTGTCAAAATTGCAGCAATACCAAGTACCCAGGAGTCCTTTATGTCATCTCTAGCAGTTCCATGGTAATCTTGAGATGCCTCACTATATTAAACTTGTAGGTCTTGGTATAAATAAAAGAACTTTTTGCATCCATACCCTTATATTATAATAAATTTGCATTTATATCCTCTTATTTTTAGTATTCGTACTTATATCCATTCATTTAACATAATCGTTGCAGCTGTGCCTTTAACGTTAAATTCCGTTAATTTTTGTGGTTTATCTTTATTAAATAACTAAAGAAACCTTATATAAGATTAAAAAAAATAATACTAAATAGCCAAATGACTATAAGGGCTAAAAAAAGTTTAGTAAATAATTATCGATTGAGCAAATTAATATCAATAACTTAAGGTATAAATGCAATAAATATAATAATAAAATAATATAATAAAAATATAATACAATATAGGAAGATAATGTGAAATAATTTTTAGAAGGTTACTTTTGTCATTTATTAAAAATGACAATAAAAGTTGATGGACTTTAATATCAGGGTCATGACTGTAACGGTTATATTAAATGAAGGGGCATAAATATAAATACTAAAAACAAGAGGATAAAGAGGCAAATATAATATCCTTTAGGGATATGAATGAAAAAAAATAAAAATTAGGAAGCTGAGAGGCAATCATTTGAGAACCTTCCCTAGTTGATAGTTGATACCGGACAGGTAGAAATGAATTGGTAGATTCCATTGAAGATGATCCTCACATTGTTCATACATAGGGAGAGGAACTGGTTTAACAATGGTGATCCCCAGATAGTGATAGAAAAATGGCAAAAATTTTAAAGATTCCATGGTAAGGATTGATAAGGTCTGAAACATGTTTGAAGTTCACAGAAGAAGAGAAATCTTCAGCTCTATGATGGAGGGTAAAGCTAATAAGCTCGCCTGTCGAAAGCCAACAGGTATTTTTTATTTGTATACTTATACTATCCCATTAAGGAGATGACTAAGATTCAGATGGACTTCCCTGGTCACAGAACTAAGCAAGCAAGATGAAGATGTAAATTCAGAGTGAGCAGAGTTTAAACAGTATTCTAATTATTTGGCCTGTTTCAACAAAATATTGTCCAAACATGCCAGGATCGATCCAGGGAAGCTGTAGAAAATGGATGTGTATCATCCACAAACCAAAGATGAAACTAAGAAAACTATTTTCACACATTGTTCATGCATGGAAAATTTTCACAACACTGGCACTATTTATACAAAAGGATTTTTGTGCTGTAGTAAAACCCTAGTTAGTAGACAACTCTTTAATACAACTGCAATCGAAGCTCGTGAAAGGTAGGAAAAAAATGTCTAGGTTCCTGTTCCTCATAGGAACTTCCATGCCCTTTCCTTTCTTTTCCACCTTAAGATTGCTAATTTTTCCTGTTTCCACTTCCGATATTTCCGTCGATTCTTCAACCAGCCAGTATAATCCTTTCCTCTTTTGCATGCAATGAAATCAGCTAATTCATCAAAGTCATCTGGTTTTTTATGGCCCTTTTGCATGCACTTGAGAAAAGTGTCCCCTCTGCAGATATCTTCCTCTATGCCAACTTGATACCCCATTATATCCTTTGGGGGTCTGATCTTTCCTGAGCTCTCTGCTTCACCGTAATCTCTTCCTGTGTTGTTTTCATGAGTGTCTGTCCTGAAAAAAAGGGAAACCTATTGATAGTGAACAATTTTGGCACTTTCCTAATATATCAAATGAAAGTGTATGTTAATACATTTTCTCCACAAAATCCTTTTACTGACTACATCTGAACCTCTTATCCAAGAATGCGTAGTACAAATGTAGTAATATACAAAGAGATACAGACACAATAACTTGACAGACTTAACTGTGCAGAGGACAATAAATATTTACATATGAAACCAATGATTGGTAAGCTCAATTATTCGTCTCTTATACAAAACTCTGAACATCATTCAAGGACGGAGTGGTATGTTGCTTTTATTTGATGGAAGAATTACTTAGTTATTTCGTTCAGCTTATCTGAGACATATAATGCAGAATCTAAATATATTAAAGTTAATTCTTCATAAGTTCGATAAAAATTTTTTGATCAGTAATAAGGATAGATTATATTGATAGGATAAGAAGGAATACAAATGCAGTACACAAAAAGTGTACCACAAAGGGTACATCCCCTCATCTAGAGAGTCATAATTCTGAGAAACAGGTACAAGCGATAAAACTTTCCAGATTGGTAGAAGAAAGAGAATCCCAAGAAGACCACCAATACATTAACTTAGGATCGGCCATTCCAGAGATTCAGTCTTCCTTTCCATGTTTTGTAATATTCTCTGGTTTCTCTCCCCCCAAATTGTCCATAAGATAGCAGTGGGAACCCCCTTCCAAAGCTTAACCAAACCAGTCTTACCCTTCTTGCAGCCCCAAGCTTCTAAAGCACTGCTGTACTTTGCTGGCTGCACCTATGATAAGTTAAATCTCTTGATGATTGCTGACCACAACTTTGAAGCTACAGAACAGTGAATCAGTAGATGAACTTTGAAGCTACAAAACAGTGATAAGTTAAATCTCTCATAAGTTTGATAAACTTAGGAGAGACTTCTTATAGAACCAAATGAACTCCACTGTATGAGGTAAAATGCCAATGAGGTTTAAGTACCAAAGATTTGGAGAAAAAAAAAAGCTGGAATTTCTTATAAATGTTTAGTTACAGAATTTACTACCCTAAAAAATTCTAAGTCTTCTTCCAAGCACTAACTTTTTGCAGGCCTCTAAAAAAGGACTCAGTTCTTGGTTTTGGAAAGGATTCCACAATGAATAGAAAAGAAAAGAAAAATTAAAAATAAAAAAAACTTTCTGAAGGCTTGAGATGGAGAGACTAAATATTTTTGGACTATCAATGGATTGATGATGCACCTCTCCTCAAAACGGCTCTGATACCTAATCATGAGTTTAAATAACAGAATCTAGTGCACCAGGTTAATAGTCATCTGTGATACCCCAAAAATGGCTCTGTTATCAACATCACAGTCCTTGTCATGTATAAGCCAAGATTCAAGCAACAAGATCACAGCTGCATTCAATGTTAGGAGTGCAGAAGTTTTGGACGCCAAAGTCTGGCAATATACACAAAATTCAGCCAAAGTCTGCCAATCTACAGAAAACTCTGAATAAATAGGGATGTTGAGCTTTTTATGCTATAAGAACTCCAACTGCAACTGCTAATTTACTCAGGCATCATCAACCAACAGTTTGCTGAGCTTATAGCCCTTCAACAAATGACTGTAAACCATGTAACTTTGATTCATCCATTGTTATATCAAATTTCAGTAACATATGACAAAATTTTATCAATACTCTTCAGTAATGGAAGAAAATAGATCCTTCTTTCCTGTTTTTGCAACTTATTTCCATATTCACCAATTCATATCCACAGAAGTAGCAAAACAATCAGAATCAGATGACCCTCAGTCATTGTATTGGCTAAATCATGGTGAACAATCGAGAACTGCAGAAGTAGCAAAACAATCAGAATCAGATGACCCTCAGTCATTTTATTGGCTGAATCATGGTGAGTAATCGAGAACTGCAGGCTTGAGACTGTATGGCAGCGGATGGGTTTCTAACTTTCTATAGCTTGGAACATCTCTGATTGCTTTTTGAAAGCCAGGGTGACACCTCAATGGTATCATTGCAATTACTTTACTCACTGCTGAACATGGTCTGAAAAGTTGATTCAAAAAGATGGATTTGGAAAAACAGGAGAGTTTTCTCCACCTTGTCCTTTGCTGGGGCATTAGTATCATGGGGAGCAAAATATGACCCGATCTATCAAATAGCTTAGTATTTGGGTGGCTTTAATCTACAGTTTTAGTTAGGATTTGAATGTAAACCACATTTCTAAAATTTCTAATCCTACTTAGAGTCCAAAGTAAATATATCAAATCTTAAAGAAAGGTGTAAAAAAGAGTTCTATTGTCATAAAACAACTATTGTCTTTTTAATTTGTAATAAGAAGAAAAAAGGATAAATTTTTAAAACTCATTACCAAATCACATCCATAACAGACATTTATATATGCTTATTTCTAAATCCTAGGCACAGAAAGGATCCGTTTGGATTTGCTTCGAAAATGTTGCTGTCAAATGTAAAGAAGCAAAAATACATCTTTTTATAAGCTTGTAAGAAAATCCGTTTTTGTGTTTTTATTGAGAAGCAATAGACTCAAGAGTAAAAAAAAAAATTTTATTTTATTTTTGCTTTAAGAAGCAAAAACTTGCTTCACATATCAATAACCAAACGTTGCTTTTCTTTTTTTTTTCCTATAAAAGTAACTTTTTACTTTTGAAAGCCGCGCCACCACCACCACCACAAAAAAAAAAGACTTTTGAAAAGCAAAACCAAATAGAGCCAAAAATGGTCCTAGCCTTTATCTATGTACAAAAAGACCAAAAATAGGAAAAATTCAAAATAGCTTCTCAAGGAAAAATTAAAAATCTATTAGAAGATATATGGCGAATTAAGTAGATTTAATTTTAAAATCCATTTATAATCCAAAACTCTTTTTTTCTAGAAATTAATCTCAAGAAAATAATTCGTTATGGTAGTTTTAACATAGTAATTAGGAAATAGCCAAAATTCTAAAATAAGAACTACAAGACCATTAGAATTTCTATATAAATTTGTATAAATAATACTGATTCTACATTTCATGATAATAAGAAACTCTTGTGATAATTAAAAAATAATCCAACAAATATAAAATATTTTAAATAAAACAATAACTAATGTTTTAAGTAATTAGACTTTTGATTCAATGATTAAAAACTAGTTGTTAAAAAACTAAGAAAATACTCCAATGCCTGTTCACAATTGCTACTGTGCAGTGTATTAACACAGTTTGCAAAATTCTGTGATTATCTATCATTTATATATATGTATATATATATATATATATATTGTAAAATAAAAAAGGAATTAAATGGGTTGAATGGCAGATTAGAGTTTAGGTTCTTTTAAATGGTCAGGTATTGGTTGACCACCTGCAACTTGTTTAATAACTGTGGGTTTTGAGACCAATTACAGGCACTGAACCAACTTGATCCAATCCATTGCTGGTCATCGGTTTTGAATGGGTTATCATTCCTGTCAAAGGTCATTTGGGTTGTTCTTGCCCAACTAAAGCTGGTTTGTTTGTTTGGATGACAATTCAGATGTAACTCTTCAGGTTGCAACCTCATTTGTAGAAACATGAACATTCCAAATTGATTCATCTTGTGAAAATAATATGACAATCCATTGTCCTTTTGCATATTGTCATATGGTGGATTTTATGAAGAAATTTGGAGTTTCATGGGTGGCTCAAGGTTGTTTGTGGCTTCTTATAAGGACGGTGTTTCAGATCTCATTACAAGAAATGGAAAATCCAATGGAAGCTAAGCTGTTTTATGGTTTGATGGCACATGTGGGAGGAAAGGAAACCCAGGATCATGGTTTTCCATGCCAGTGAATTTAGCCCATCACCAAAATTTCGCCCGTGCCAGTGGATTCCAACACAAAACTTTACACATTTCACTGTGACACCTATTTCGGCTTTAAATTTACTGGCATGAACGAAATTTTTGCTTGTGCCGATACATTTAGGAGAGAGACATGCTGTTTCCACTTGTTTCACCAATTTCACTCTTAGCATGAGCCAAAATTTTGAATTCCCCCCCTCCTCTTCCACCTCCGTCCGTCTTCCCTCTCGCTCTCTCTCTTCCTCTCCCTCCCTCTCTCTCTCTCTCTCAGTAGATTGCATAACCCATTCAATTTGAAACAGGATCATAGCTGATGGTGCTTCTTGGATAGGAATGAATGCCTAATAAGTGATTGCACTCAATTTGTTTCTAATATTTGAGACAAAGAGTCTATCAAAAATCAAATCTCATAGAGATGGAGTTTTAGAGCATAATAACTTTTACTGTGTACAAAAACAGCCAAGAACGAAGTTCTAAACAGAAGGTTCCACAAAACTAATAATATGCACATGCATACATGATGGTCATGCAAATTGAAATAAATGATAAAGTTGTAGCAGGAACAATATGACATGGTCAATGCGAATTAATTATGATTCACAGGGATACATGCTCAAAGGAAAAGCTTTATTATAGCATACCATAAATATAGCATCTGCGTCTTTCGAATATTTGATGCAACCACTAGGCTGGAATTGTGGTTGATTAGAGCCTGCATAATTAGGCAGTATATTTCGAAGCATGGAACAGATTATGAAAATGTATTGGAAAAAGGCAATGAAACAGGAAATATTGGAGGCAATAGAGAAAAATCACCTTTGGGAATTCATCTGAAGAAGGTCCAGAAGGAGAAGATTCCTTCCCAAAATTAAGCAATGGACTCAAAGCATCTAAGTTACCCTCTTCAAAAATAAATAGGTTTGTCAGTGTCATCATCATGAATAGGCAGCTCTTCCACAAGACTTCAAGTCTACTATAGAAACTTAATAAGAGTAAGCCTGAAAAATGTATGAACATTTGCTTGGACTCCTCATGCCTTCCTGGGTAAGCTCCCATCAGTCCAAACAAGTGCCTTTGTATTGGCTGAGTAACACTGCACTTTTGAAAACAGCGAATGACATCCACTAAAAAAACATAGTCTCTACATGTAGGGCAGTCTTTCAAAGTTCTTTGGCAACCTGAATTCCCACTCTGCCTCATACACCAAATAATTTGCTGCATTGAAATGCTCATCAATTTCAATAGAGAGGCAAGAAGAAATATTTCTTGCTGGTTAACATCCCAATTTTTATGCAATACATAACCTTGACTTCCATCAGAAAGAATCGTCAACAGTATGCAACTTAAAACTGACAAAATATCATCTCCATACAGCTTGTCAAGCAAACATTTATTTTGCCTCAAAAATGCAATAGAAGCAGTCATCATGTCAGATTTCTCCCTGGAGGACAAATCAGAAATCTTTGAATGCCGAGAATTTTGATCAAACTTGGAAATTAGATGATTAATTTTATCTTTCGTGCTTGGCTGAATATAATATTCTAAAGATGGCAGGAATCCTTTCTCAGATTTATATGATTTGTCTGCATAAACTAATTCAACATTACATCCTATAGCATGCATGCTCGATATGAGTCTAGTATACAAAATGACTGATCTTTCAAATGCTGATAAATAGCAACTCATGTGACTGGGATCCAGTCTTGCATCCTCGAAGACCATGCCAACGCCAATGACTTCTGAAACTAACAAAATCAGATGTGCCTGAAAGAGATGTGGTGCAGAAAGCATAACAGGAGAGCCAAGCAGTGCCATGGATACAGCAAGGCTTAGTTCAGGAGTCCTGAAATCCTTTCCATGAATCCAGATTAATCTGTTAATGAAATTGTCAACTATTCGTTCAGCAGAAAATGACAGAAGAAAATGAGAAGAAATCACTTCCCACAGATAATCACCATCACCATGACTGTGGTCACACATGAATACCCTCTTTGCTGCACAAGAAGAAGAATCTATCATCATGAGATACTGCCTCGGTGATCTATGCACCAAAAACTCATCTGCAAAGGCCTGAAGCGGAAATTCCATACTAAGTTGATTGAGGAGACCATAACAGTTGCATAAAAGTGTAGTTGCATAAAAATGTCTCTCCAATGAAGAAGAACAGAATAAATAAAATTAGTTAAGACTGAAACTATAATTACTTAGAAAGTTGGCCTGCACCAAGCTCTCGATAAAACATACTTTTCCTTTTTTATCAGAAAATTATTCTTTTTATTTATTTATTTTTAAGTTTGCATGCATTACCAAATATGTGTGAACTAACTACTCTCCCTTTAAAAGGGAGAGTTGCTCAAAATTTAAAGCATATGCTAAAAATAGGGAATAGATGTGAGAATGCTGAAGTGTAGTTACCTTTCTTTAATATATTTATTAAACTAATTAAAGATATAATAACTGTTTAAAGTTTCATTGGTAGTAAGCAATAATGTGCATTATATATTTCAATGATTATGAATGACTGCATATTAATTTTATTTTATGGTTTTCATTCATTTATAATACGATTGTAATTGTTATGCTTTTTTATATTTTTTACTTTGAGAAAAAATTGGCAAAATTTTAGCGACATGCCAAGGCGTGGCATTGAAATTTCACTAGTTTACCAAAAAACAAAATCCCTTGCTTTGGCAAAATTCTGGGGGCATGTTGTCAAAATTTTGATTTGAGTGTAGGGCAAAACGCGCGATGACCCTGAAGCTTCAAGCTTTCCTGCACCCAGATTGGAGATTATAAGCCCCATTAGGCAGTCGGTAAAGAAACGATACTGATTTGGATGTTGCAAAACCCGCAAAAAGGGGCCGCATCCAACCCAATCAAAATATCATAGTGGTCGATTTCCAATCGTTATATTTGGAGTTGGGTGAAATGAAAGGATCAACAAGCTGGTTCAATCTCCAAGCATCCATGCCATGCTTACACCAAAAAGTTGAAAAAGTCTAATGAAAGTATGGTATAGGAGATCTTGAAAGCCACATACTTCAAAATGCCCAACTTGTAAATTATCAAAGTAATTCATACTTTCCAGCTAGGTGTAAATCTTGGATTTCTAAACAAATATAATCTAAAGGAGGAAGGATCTAGATTACCTCAAGTATCGAGCATAGAAGTAGGCAAGGATGGTGCTGTTCAACAAAATGGAAAGAAGCATCAAAGCCCTTAATGACAGAGGTGATACCGTCTCTGCTGGCATATGTGCATTCATGCGAAACTGACAATTCATATTTGATGGAATTTTTCTCATTTTCTCCCAGGTGGCGAGAAACATGAAAAATTAAATCTTGAGAACACAATATACCCAGCATCTCAAGCATAATTTGGCATTTTTCAAAAAGGAGACGTTGGTCAAACTCCAACAAGTGCAACAAGACCATACAACATCGTAACAGCAGAATGAAGTGTTCTGGATGGCCCCATATATCTGAATTCGAGCTAACTTGTTCAACTTCCTTATTTTCAGAAACATTACATAAATCGGAGTATAATAGCTCAAAACGCCTTCGAAGTTCATCAAAAATAAAATTGGCGAGGTGGCAAATTTCAGAAAACGTCACCCTAATGTTCATCTGATGACTCCCCAAATCACAGTAATTTATATCTCCTGATTTTGAGCAATGTAGAGATTTATCCAAGGAAAATTGAGTGAGAAGGTAATACAAACCCTTCAGAAGTGGTGGCTTTAAGACCTGGAAAGTTTAAAATAAGTAAATAAGAGATGTAATAATTCTTAAGGCAAATGAATAAACATAATTAGACTATGACCATGAATAAAGAATACAAATTGACAAATAAGCCTCAAGCATTAGATAAGGATGTGGTTACTTAACTAAGAATACTGTTAAGAACAGCACATGCCAAAATACAATTCAAAATATCCATCAATCTGCATCATTGTGCTTCAGTTTCAATGCATCCCAAAGGTCACCATTTTGTGCATGTGTAAATCCTAGCAAGTAACAAACTTTAGCAAAGAGCACCCACAACTTGAAATGCAGTTGACCCTCTTCTCCAGTTTATGCCAAATTTTCAAGAGCTCCCATGAACATATAAAATCCACAACATATGGTCATGTCCATTGCATCATCTAAAACTGTTTACTTTCCTAATCATATCTGGGATTTATTCATTTTGAAAGCTCCAAAATTAATCTTTTTTTCTTTTTTGGTAATAATTTTCAATGAATTGGCAAAATGACCACAATAAAGCTCAACCATAAAAAGTTAAGTAACAAAATTTAGCAAAGAACAGCCATGCTTAACTTCTCCTGTGTGAAGTTTAGATTATTTCTCTTGAACTGTTAGTCAATTTAAAAAGGAAAATCTTGTAGAGATATCTAATTTTAACCTATTTCTATCAATCATTGTCGTGTGGCTCTACAGATTATCCATGGAACTTCAACTAATTTGCCATGAATAAACATTACAATGAAAGAAAAGAAAGAGGCCAAGAAGGAAAAAAAAGACAGACAGAGACAATATATCTCAAGATTACAGAAAGCCCCCACATGAGACGAAAACCCTAGATTTGCTCAGCAACTAAAAACGTCACTGAGAAACATCAACAGAGAAAATTTCCACAAAGGAATACAAGAGCACAAAATAGAGACAGAGAAAGATGGAGAGAGGCCGGGGGAGGAGATCACCTTACTATCTTCCATGGCGGTTATTATGGTTTTGAAGCTCTGAAGAGGAAACGGAGGATCCGCAATTCCACCAACGGCATTTTGTTCGTTCTTATCAATGGAAGGATCGCAATCCATCTTAAACTCAGTAAAGAAAACAGACGCGACGACGAAACCCTAGAAACCGATCGATTCGAGTATAGTTCGTTCCGGTTTCATGTTTTGGCGGGAAACGAAGAGCAAGACGCAGAACGGCAGACGCCAAGTTCGTCCCTGAGCTTTTGCCTGCGGCTACCTGGCTTTCGCACGTCAGAAGAGGGCCCACGTGCGAGTGGGTTGCTCAAGCGACGAAAAAATCAAGCTATTTTTTGTGCAGCCGATTTCTCACACTTCAACTCATCTATACTAGTAGGGTGCACGTGCATTAGTGCACGGCCAAGCATGCCCATGCTCGGCGTGGCATGGCATGACCTGTCCCCTCCTAGCAGGTAGTGCCGTGCCTAGGGGCGGGCATATGGCACGGTAAGGCATGGCTTGCCAGGCACGGTGGCCCGACCAGCTGTGCTCGCATGCTGGCCCAAAAAGTGGGTATACCTCCAAAAAGTGGTTTTTTATTTCTTTTTTTTTACAGTTTTACCCCCAACAGCCATATTAGGGGTATACACGTAATTGACTATAAATGACTATTTCTACCCTTCCAACAACCAAATAATAGTCATATTTGAGGGTAGATATGGTAAAAAACCATTTTTAGTTTTCTATAAATAGGCCTAACCCTTTCCACTCCAAATCACATCTCTTCTATAATCTCTCATCTCTTCTAAGAGTCTTCTTTAGCGATTTTGCCAATGGCCTACATAGGGCTCACATGCTCACACGGCCGACTTTTGGCAAATCTCTAAATAAGACTCTTACAATGTTATAATTTTTTTCTTCATTTTCTTTTTGTCCCAATAATCAAGGTCTATTTCAAAATGGCTCTTCATGTCTAAATAGAGTTCAAACTCTATTTAGACGTGAAGAGCAAAATGGCTCTTCACATCTAAACAATGTAAGTTTTTACAGAGCATATGGATGTTAAACGGGCTTGGCCGACATGGACATGGACACGGTTTTATTTATGTGTATTAGATATTGACATGTAGCTATTGAGCCACACATCAATAGCTGATACACATAAACAATCCTCCCCTGTCAAAAAATTAATTGAAGGAAGTAATACTATTGCAACTCCTCCTGGTTCACCAAAATATGTAAGTAAATGACTTTTTGTTTTCAAAAACCTTCTTTAAATTTTGTTTTTGTTTTTTCAATTAATATATGTGACCCACGGGCAACTCGTTAGCCCCACAGGCCATGGCACGACCTACCATTAGCCTTGCCACAATGGGTATATTGGTAAATGGGGCAGGCATGGCATGGCCTGTTTCTTAGGCGGGCAGTGCCATACTCGGCCCGTGACCCAGTAGACACGGGCTAACCATGCTTGTGCCGTGCGGGCCGGTTCGATAAGCACCCCTAATGTAAGGGATAAGGAATTGTCAAAGGGTCTCTTTTGCAATACGAAAAAGGAAAAAGACAAAATTATCTATGTAAGTATAAGACAAAACAACATCAGAGGGTTATTTTAAAAAAATTAAAAAAATTAGTTTGGGGTGCTATGAGTGCATATCGTCAGCACCCCATTTATGAAGCACTTTTTTTTTTTTTGGTGAAAAGAAAATTATATATTCATAAGCAATTCCTTAAATATAAGAACCCTCTTGCATCGTCATCAAACAATAAGGTACTTAGAAACCCAGGTGACCTATTAACCCACATACATGAACATTTATCTATAGCATAGTTTGCATGAAGATCTGCCACTATATTCCCCTCCCTATAAGTGTGTCCGAACCATAATTCAGAAAAGGAAGAACAATAAGAATGAATTTCAGCAATAATTGATTCATGGAACCACCGGTGTTGCACATTAGGTTGCTTGAGAAAATTAATCATCAGTTGAGAATCTCCCTCTAAGATAATATGAGTAAACGGCAAGCCTTCCGCCATAAGAGCAGACGGCACTATACATCTTGATGCTGTAGCCGCTTTGAATTGCCATTGGAGTCTCTTATAATCACCCCCACACCAACAAGTCCAGAAGATGATCTATAGGCACCATCAAAATTCACCTTTATGAAGTTTCTTGTTCGCTTTCTCCAATGGATCAATCTTTGACAAGTCTCTTTAAACAACTTCTTTCGAAATGACTTGATAAGCTCTGAAGCACTTATGCACCACTTATTGTCATTGGTGCATTTATATTTGAAAGAATTTTTTTAAGAGAGAGAAATGCTTTTTTAAGTGGTTGGTTTGCATATCTACAGTGATGAAGAGTGATGAAGAGCAGTCTTTTGGAAAACGGGTCAAACACAAATTTTTTTTTTCTAAAACAACCTTGTAATCCCCATTGCATTATATTTCTGTAGGGTAACATTTTTTTTTTCACTTTCCAAAAAACTTAGATATTGTTAAGTGGTAAACTCGGTTCTAATTGAATATATTGCCTTCACATTTCTTTTTTCCTTTCTTCTTCCCTTTTTTTTAATTGAGAATTGGAGGCAAAGGATTTCGATTAAAGTGATGAGTAGTACCTCTGACATAGAAGAATTTTTATCTTTTTATTTTGGTATCTTTATAGAAAAATTGGTTTTCAAATTGAGCTTTTAAGTTATATATATATATATATATATATATTTTAGTACATGACCCAAGGTATCCTTTTAGAAGCATAAACTAAGTGAATCTATCTTAATATATGGATAACCCTTAAATTTATAGTGTCTGTATATATATATATATATGTATGTATGTATGTATGTGTAATACAGTAATCAATTTACAACCATAGGGAGAGGTTCTTTGATATCCAAAAACTGCTGAACAACGATCGGACAAGTGGGTAATGTATATATTTATTACTAAAGCAACATTTGATGTTGATATTCAAAAAATTATCAAAGGATCTTACCTTTTTAAATTAAACAAAGAAATTATCAAAGTTTAATTTTTTTTGAAGTGTGGTACACTAGATTTGAAGCGAAAAAAATTCATATTTAAAAAGAAAATATTGTCAAATCAGGATTGATTAATAATAAATTTGGTTTCTAGAGATCTCACATAATCATATATTACACACACACGTGTGCCAAAAAAAAAAAGTTAGAATTTGCCAGGGGTTGTCAATGGGATTGTTATAGATCAGATCTAATACGGTTCTCACTTGATGCCATATTCAACTAAATTTTAACTTACAAACTCAAAATCAGCTGAGATTTTTTTTGTAAAGATTTGAATGAGTCATGTTCAATCCAAATTTGATTTAAAGGACCAAGTAGTTAGTCATTCCCACATTAGAAGAGATGAAAAGTTCTCCAAATTGACCATCTCCTTGAAGGCACTCCCATATTGTAAATTTTATCTCAGCATCTTAACCATATTTAAGATTAAAAATTACTTTTTCAAAATTCTATTAACATTAGATTAAAGAGTCCCTAGTGTTCATGACTAGAACAATCACTATAAATGTATCTATGGATATGTGTGTCTGTGTGTATGTTCATACTCCTGATTCAGAACAGATCAAGGGACAAACCAAGCCAAACATCCTAAACAATGATATTTATGGAATGGCTGCAATGTCTTTTGGGTTTGTTTTTGTGTCTTTCATCTCTGAGCAAAGGTTTTGATCAATATATTTGTGTATAGGATGATAGGGAATTGAAAGTTCAAGCTGAACACTGTTTAAAAGATCATTGCAAGCAGCAATACTAAGAAGGGCAAGATGCAAGATCCATGGTGGGAGTTGACATTGGGGAGCCCTGGGTAGTCATCTGGTGGGGGAAGGACACATTCTTCACCATTAAATGATATTTTTCTTGGGAAAGCCCATCCTTCATTGAATGTGAAATTCCCCGGATCTTTGTGTAACATCATCTCAGTCTGTACAGTCCCATTTTCGCCAGATTGGAGTAACAAGTCATTGTAGTGTTGAATCCCCCAAAACATTCCAGTATCATCTGTAAAACAAAAATGGTGAGGAAATGATGTCACTATTACTGTAATTGGCTAATTGCAATGTTCTTTTGATGAACAAAAACTAGAAGAAATTGAATGCTAGCTTAGATTTTTATTTCTGTGAGGTTAGCTCAAGAATCACATATCAATGAGAACTCAGCTTAGATCTAGCAGAGTTATAATGATGAGTTTCTTGTTTGAATGATCAGAGCAAAAGAAAGGTTATTGTATGGATTAAACCAGCAATCACTTGACCAAATTGAATTTCCTCTCTGGGATCTTTGAAATGGTAGGCTATGTGTTTTTCTAAATGGAATGCGTGTCATTTCTCCTTGGTTAAATGACAATCTAAAGCAACGTATATTACTTATATTGTATCATTTTAAAAGGAACATAAGAATCAACCAGAGAATTAAATAGAGTAAAGGAAATGGTGTATGGGTAACTTACTAACTGATCCATGCAGATTGAGAGGCTGGTAGTTAAAGCTGAAAACCTGCACAACACTTTGCAGATTGGGGTGTTGTACAACCAAGCTCCATTGGCTGTAGTTCTTAACAAAGTTTAAATTGGTTACTGTCATCTTAACCCTCCAGTAAGCCCTGTAGCTCTCTTTCACATGCCAGTGCACCCGAATTGGACACACATGTCGTGAACATGCCACTAATGGTTGCACCACTTCATCATCACCATGTGGTAACTGCAACAGTGGTGGTGTTTCACCAGGCCTGCAGTTTTTGGACAACAATGCTACACCCATTTGCAATCAATTAAGAAAAGAACGGAAAATTTGGAAAAGTACAATTTCCTCTACTAAGAATGGTTAGAAGAGGCTTTACTTGATACAATTTTCTCCATTTCCTTGGCATCCACAACTGCACTGAGGACACTGAACTATGGTTTCATTGTAGAAGGCAGATAATGAAACACAACAAGTAGGAGATACTGATGCTTGAAATTGGGAGTGAGAACAAGTCACATGGAATGTCACTACAATAAAAAACAAGGGATTTTATCGTTATAATATGATTGACAAAATAACAATTAGATCAGCCAAGAAATGAACCCAAAAGAAAGGATGCCATAGCAAAAAGTTGTATCAATGGTATAGGAAATGGAATTCAAGTTGATAAAACAATATATCAATTAGAATTTCTTTCAGAACTTTATCAAATTGCCTTTTATGGGGAATTCAATCCAAAGGGAAGAGCTATCCTAGTTGCAGATTAAATTAGAACTATTTCATATAGTTTCTTTTTAACTAAACAATGCATATAATGCAAATTTAGTACACAAACTGGTGAAAATATGAGAAGGTGGTTCTAGTTTACATGGATTCGTATACTTACTCAAAGCTTGTGTCCATCGACGGCCACGGTCATCACTAAATCTACTGGGAGGAACCATAAAAGGATCACTGCAGGAATAGCCTGGAAGGCCAAGGTGGAATTTTTCTGGCATTATGAGTTCTGGACAGTTGTAACTGGGGATCATCCCTACAGTCATCTCAAAACCAGCTCCATACCTGCTGGGGTCCTGTATCATAGATGAAAGTACCCCTCCCTTGCAGCAATTGCTTGTCTGCATATTATAAGGTGCTTCTGGCAGTAAATCTATAATGACAGGCTTCTTATCACATGAATGGGGGAGTTTTGAACCCTTGATTCTAGAGCAGTTCCCTTGCTCGGTAGCCTCAGCACCAGCGATACCCCAGATGACCTCCTCACCCTTCCATTCAAAACTCAACCTCCAACCAGGCCTTTCAACATGTCGAAACAACTGGAAGTTAACTATGGATACTCTTACCTGTAAGTTTTGAAAATAAAGGACAGTTGTTTCATCACTTGTTGAATCATACGGTACTAATTTTAATGAATAAGATTACAGTAGAGATACAAAGAATATAAAATTCTTGCATAGGAAGAATGTAGGTTCCCATTGTTAGACTACAATCAAACTACGTCAGTCATAAGAAACTCAAGGATATACATATGTATTACACTTACCTGACAATTGAAAAAAAAATAGTTTACATTAGTATATATAAATAAAAAAGTTTCATATTGTATTCTCTGTGTATGTGTGAATATAGAGGTTCCTTTTCCGAAGTGTAACTTGAGAAGCACATGAAATGTGAAAATGAAAGAATATATGAAACTAACTGTGGGTATTAATAACCATAAAACATTGATATCCATCAAAATGAAACAAAGAAGCCTTATTTCCCAGGAAATTTCAATAAAAAAGGGGTTGGGGTGGGCAGACCTCAGTCTATATATATGTCATTTTACACAAATAAACTAAACGAAGTCCTAATAGAACAAAAAAGTCAAAATTTTAATCCATGGCTCCACTATAAGTCACTGATGTCATTTCCTTTGCTTCCAAGTCCATTTGTTTAGACCCCTGGATTCCAAGACTATCTTGTTATGGAAGAACCCACAAACAAACAAGTCAAACATATTTTACTTCCAAGCCCATATGTTTGGACCCTTGGAGCCCTAGACATATCTTGTTATGAAAGAACCCCACAACCAAGTCAAACATATTTTACTCTATTACTCAATTATAAGTATCTAACTCTCACTGATGCCATTTCTTTTAGTTCCAAGGCACAAACAACAATTCAAATATATTTTTAAACTATTACTCTACAATAATTATTTAACTGTCACTAATGTCATTCCTACACTATCTTGTTAGGATCAATCCTTGGAGAACCCCACATGAAAATCAAATCAGCATTGAATCCAAGCCATCAGAAATATTGATGTGGTTTGATCAAATGGCTGGAAATTGGGTAATTTTAAAGTGAGCTGGGTCAGAGGGATTTGGACAATAACCTGTGGTTGCACTAGTCACTTGTGAACAAGGAAAAACATTAAACAAACAAAGAAATAGATAAACAGAGTGATGGGGAAAGAAGAATCCGTTATGAAGAATACAACGGAATTTAAAAAAAAAAGAAGAAGAAGAAAACAAAGACTTACACTATATGTTTCATTATCCCATCGCATGATGTCCCATTTGATTGTAATGTTTCCATTAGGATCCAGTGTGTCATACGCATCTGTAGAAAAACCAAAGTTCCAAAAAAGAGGGTAAATTCACTTAAACACCATATAAAACAATAAAGCAAGCATGCAAATAGATGGAAGAAGAAGAAAAAAGAGAGGAAGAGATAAGAAGAGAGAACTAACCTGTTGGAGACATAAAACTGAGGAGGTACATGAAAATCAGAACTGAAACCAACTCCATTGGTTCCAGAAAATAAAGATTAGGGCTTTTCCCTTTCAACATGAAATGGAGAGACGCAAACCCATACAATCTGTTTCCGCTAGTCCTATGCTAATACAAGCTAAAACAGAAAATTTACAGCTAATCAGAAAGCTCTGTGTCTCTTTTCTTTCTATTCCTTCTCAGAGGAATCCCAGATGTTAAACAAGAAAGACAAAACAAAAAAACGAAGAGGGTTGAGCGGATTTAGCAATTTGAATCACTCTCTCAGGATTAAACAGACTTTCCATTTGTGAATCACCCCCTGTCTCTACAATGGTGGAGAGAAGGGGCAAATGGGGGCCACACAGCGCCAAAAATTTTAAAAACTTGTGTAGGTTATTACATGATTTGATTTCCTAATTTTTAAAAAAAAATTAAAATATATCGTCGGGGAAGGCCCGGACTCCGGAGGGGTGTGACTGCGCATACTTGGTACGACGAACTTGTTTAACTTATTTCTAATTAAATGTTTTTTCTTATCAAGATTTTTAATCCTAGTTGAACATATCATCTTCGATACTTAGAAAACATAATTGATGTTAAAGTTTACCCCTTGTGGTTTTTGATAATCTACTTTTCCCTAAAATATGAGTTTACCACCTTGAAGTTTTCTATGTTTGACAGATTTGACCCTTAAAATCATACCTAAGAAATTTTAATTAACAATTTTGCCCCTTAGAAGGCTTCATTTATGCCCCTAGTATAAAAAATGCTCTGGATTGAAATGCGACGGGCCAAACCCGCCCCTAGAATGATTTATTCAATACCAAAGCCTAACATGCTCCCATTGGGTTGGTAACGGGGCGGGTTGAACTCGTTGCAATAGAAAATGTGTTTTTAAATATAATATATAAATTAATAATACGTTTATTTATTAAATATTTATTTTTTATATACTCGGGGCTACACGCTCTATGCGTGTAGGAAAGGAATGTGGGGCCATTTAGAAAAATGCTCCACTCTTCAATTTGGTTTAGAGTTGTAAATCTAGCCCGGACAGCCCAAAGCCTGCCTAACCCAACCCGAATAAGAGTCCGAAGTGAGCATTGAGTTTGAGTTTGGGTTTGGGTTGGGTTTCATTTTGAGCCCGAAGTTGAGTTTGGGTTGGGCTTGGGTTCAAGCTATACAACCCGAAAAGCCCGAAAAATCCGAAGTTAATGTTGACTTTATGTACATGCTCTCATATAGATATACGTATAAAACTCCACCAAAGATATATATACAAATATATACAAATAAATATTCACTTATATATATATATATATATATATATATATATATATATATATATATATATATATATATATATATATATATATAAAAGTGAATATTTATTTGTATATATATATGTATCATTGTTTTCTTTTTCTTTTATATTGTTATTGTATTTATGCAATCAACTATTAAACATAAATTATTAACATGTGATAATAAGTTTATGATTTTTTGTCAAATAAATAATTTTATACTCACATACATATACATATATGTTACAATGAATGTGATATTTGGAAGCACATACTCTACAAGAAAGATTGTGCAAAACCATAAATATAGTGAGCTAGTATTATATTTTAAAATTTTTAAAGAAATAAATTAATTAAGCGCGTTTTTCCCAAATTCAAGGGATAAATGAAGAGGAATTTGTAATATTTGCATTTATAACAAACAAACATAAAAGCATGTTGATAGACGAATTACTGAATGATATTCCAACATTTTATAATTATAACAAAAATTGTAAAAAAATTCAAAATCTTACATTTTGTTTGGGCCAACTCGAACCCAGCCCGAACTCAAACAATAATGTTTGGGTTGGGTTTGGGTTTAGTGAGTTTGGGCTAGTAAATCTTAGATTGGATTGAGCCTGAACTCGCATAATTAACCCAACTCAACCCGCCCTACTTACACCTCTAATTTGGTTAGTGATACCCACGTCAGCATAACTAAGTTGTGAAAAAAGAGAAAAACCAAGGGGTGATTCGGGTATAGAATATCAAGCCCGAATCTGCCCTGTTCTCTTTATATGAGTATAGATAGATTATATATATTAAACAATATTTTAAATAGATAAAAAAAGTACACAAAGGTTGAGTTTGGGGCGAATTGTGATAAACTTTAATCCGCTCCTAACCTGAATTTGGCAATACCAAACCCTAATCAATAAGGGTGAGCTGGGCCGAGTTACTTGGTTAGTTTGCCCCTTTGCCATCCGTACTCTTAGGGAGAAAAATGAGATTATAAAAAAACTTCATGGGAGTAAACTGTTAAAATCCCTATAAAATATTAGCAAAACGTTATATAATGAAGTTTAAAAAACCATATTGATCTTATGCACCTAATATAAGCTTTAGAGGGCGTAGCCAAAATTTGATGTTGCAATTCATTTTTTGTTTTATGGTGTGACCCGACCCACGAGGTTAAGCCAAATATTTTGGAATGCATTTCCTCTAGTCTCAGAATCCGATAGTACAATGATACCATCAACTGATTTGTTTGGGGTGTGGAGCCGCCTATTAAAATAGGGCATCTTTTCGTTTGATCATTCTGAATGGTACCAGAGGAGGGATGAAATCATCTGCCATAGGGATTTTGCAGCATCCCATGGCTGCACGTTTTGCATTTTTTTAATGTAAAATGTCAGTTGAAGTGACATTTCACATTTAAAAATGAGAAAAAAGACACAGCCATTGGATGCTACACGTGGCACTATCCCACGAATGCTGCATTCAACCCACCAGAGGAAATAGTTTCAATATTTTGGTTTGATTTACTTTTTTTTGTTTGTTTTGTTTTGCAGATAAAATAATCCCCAATGGTTGACATCAAAGACTAAAAAGAAACATTAAAATATTATAAATGAAATAATAAAATGAAGCTAAAATTAAAAAAAAGGCAAAACTATTCCACGAAATAATTTAAAAAAAAGAATTTAACAAATGTATGAAATGATAAAACAAAATCCTAAGATGCATGACATGATGAATTAACTTCTTAAACATGAATAACATCCTAAACTAAATTTACAAAATCAAATAAACAAAACATATAAAACAAATAAAATAAAACATGAAAATGTGCTCGTTAATTCGTAGGAACTTCATTAAAAATAGGGAAATTTAAGTAACACCCCCTGAGGTTTGGCTAAAGGGCACGGACACCCCCTGTGGTTAGAGCTATAAATCTAGCCTGGATCGTCCAACCCAACCTGAACAAGAGCCCGAAGTGAGCATTGAGTTTGGGTTTGGGTTTCATTTCGAGCCTGAAGTTGAGTTTGGGTTGGGCTTGGATTCAAGCTATACAACCCGAAAAGCGCGAAGTTAATGTTGACTTTATGTACAAATATTTATTTCTATATATATGTATCATTGTTTTATTTTCCTTTTATATTGTAATTGTATTTATGCAATCAACTATTATGCATAAATTATTAACATGTGATAATAAGTTTATGAATTTTTGTCAAATAAATAATTTTATACTCACATACATATACATATATATTACAATGAATGTGATATTTGGGAGCACATACTCTACAAGAAAGATTGTGCAAAACCGCAAATATAGTGAGCTAGTATTGTATTTTAAAATTTTTTAAAAAATAAATTAATTAAGTGTGTTTTTCCCAAATTCAAAGGACAAATCAAGAGGAATTTGTAATATTTGCATTTATAACAAACAAACATAAATGCATGTTGATAGATGAATTAATGAATGATATTCCAACATTTTGTAATTATAACAAAAATTATAAAAAATTCAAAATTTTACATTTGTTTGGGCCAACCCGAACCCAGCTCGAACTCAAATAATAATGTTTGGGTTGGGTTTGGGTTTAGTGAGTTTAGGTTAGGGCGGGTCAACGACGAGTTCGAGCTAGTAAATCTTAGATTGGGTTGAGCCAGAACTTTCATAACCCGACCCAACCTGCGCTACTTACCCCTCTATTTGTGGTTTAAAATTGATCACTTATAGCCCTCAACGTTTTGTAAATCGTCTTTCATTACCCCTACCGTCAACTGAAGTGAAACAGTGTTAACTTTATAAATTTTAAAGGAAAAAATGCCCTTCCCTCTTAAACATTCATGCTCCTCTCTTCTCCAACTAGAAAAACCCTTCGTTCCTAACCTATTTGAAGCAGGCGACGAGCGTTGGCTGGTTTCCAACAACCATTGCAACCAAAATACGCAGGTAATGATTTGGGGGTTTTAAAGATGGTTATTTAGACCTAAGATTTCAATAAAGAAGAGGTTGCAGTTTTACCGTAAAACTCTTGCAATTTATATCGCGATGATGTTGCATTTTCGTTTTGTAGTGCCGATTCTGCGAGTTTTGGTTGTTCTGCGACTAAAATGTTCACTCCACCAATTCTCTTTCTTTCTCGTAAGTGCCTTCAGTCATGGATACTTGGATTTACATACTAGCTACTTTGTCTCTGTTTCACATTAGCATAACCCCTATTGAGGTTTCTTTAGCTATTCTTAGCCGATTGAGTTGGCCTTTATTTGGGGATTTGGTGTTCAACGCATGAAATCTTCTTCACCGCCACATGCTATCAAATTGATTTTTTTTCAATTGGACTTGTCTGAACTTTTTATGTTTGTTGGTGGTTTGTGGATGTACAAATCAATGGGTCTCTGTTATGTGCCTAATCGTTGCTCCAAAAGCCCTAAGGCTTATGAAGACTTCGTTGGTTAAGCACTTAACATTTAGGACCAAAACATTCCACCACGCTTCCGCAGCCAACGTCCACGGTGGCCCACTCTATCTACATTGACCCGGTGGTAGCCTTTTCCCTCTTGGCGGCTTCACTCATCTATCAGTATTCAATGACTTAGTACTATGCCCATACATAATACCAAGGTATTTTAATCCAGCCTATAGGTGACCTCCTCTGAGACTCGAACCTGGGACGTGGTGGTTGGCTTTGATACCATTTGTTATTTGCCTAACCGTTGCTCCAAAAGCCCCAAGGCTTATGAAGACTTCGTTGGTTAAGCACTTAAAATTTAGGACTGAAACATTCTAATTGTTACCGTCATGGTTTGGTTGCAGAGAATAAAGGAGGCGTCTTTGACGGAATAGATTTGGACTGAGTTTTTCTGAGGTGGAAAAGAGGACATTGGGCCTCATGCTGATGGCTCGTGATGGGTTACATGGTATTAAGTCCATGTATTAAGGATAGTTTGGTCTTTTGATATTTTTTAGTTTTCCTTATCAGATCTGGGAGGGAAACATTTGGGGGGAGAAAATTTTGGATCGTGTTCTCTTCTTTTGTAATAGGAGGCAGAGCACCTTGTGCGTACTTGATTTCGCATGGGTGAGGCATGCAAGAATGCATGCCTCGGGACATTTGGAGTCGCCACTGCCTGAAGGGGTGCAGGCCAACACCAAGGTACCTATTTAGGTCTAATTTGATTGGTCTACGGCTTTCTAGAGACTCTGGCTAAGTTCTCGGTTACGTCCAGGGAAGTCTGAAGACACCCTGGTCTGCCCCGTCGGTCTGACAGATCCCTTGGGTCTCCCGAGTTCAAGTCAACTCAATCTCACCCAATTTCCTAATCCAGCATGCACTTTATTAAGTCTGAACGAGGACCACTGAAGGTGTAGGTCCCCTTTATTTTAATTGATTTTATATTTTTATTCATGGAGTTAATTGGGTCGGATGTGGGCCCCCTTGGAAGGCCTACTAGATACCAAGTTTAGGCTTTAGTCAAGCCCAAGGCCCATTAGGGTTATGGGATAACCCCTTTTGGATTTGGATATTTGACTTCGGATTAGTTAAATATTTACCAAAAATTAGTGGGTTAAAGCTTTTAAGGCCCATTGGGCTTGGATTTGGCCCATGGGCGATTAACCAAGTGGCCTTGGACCATTTATGGAAATGGACCCTGGTTTGGCTGGACTGGATGTGGGCCATGTTGGAAAGCCCACAAAGCATGATTGGACCCAGGTGGGTCCAGGTCTCAAAAATGGGTTTGGGATGACCCAAATGGTTTAAATTGATTAAAATCGGGTCAGAACGGGTGAGTTTGGGTCAAAGAAATGGGTTTTGAGGGGTTACCGGGCCTGTTCGCATATTAAATGCGGTTGGGCCTGGTGCGCACTGGGTATGCGGACCGAGCCCGAAAACCCAAAAAAAAATGCCAAATTTGCCATGGGTTTTGCTCGTCCTTCCTCCAAGGGTACCTGTGGATTTCCGTGAGCTCGTGAACCCTCTCAGAACAGTCTATTCAATTGCATTCGGCTTAAACAAGCCCCATTTTATTAAAACCTTCATATTCAAAGAATCAACCTATTCACCCATTCATCGATGCATACTCAATCTAACCTAGACAAGCGCACAAATTAACATTCAAACTAAGCAAGACAAAACAATGATCATATATGATATTGAAGCTTAAGAAATCCATGAAACCATGGATAGGCAAGAGAGATATGAGAAAGACTAAGCATGCTAAGGCTTTGGTGAATGAGAAAACAACATGGTTAGAGTATTACATGCTAAATATGCGACTGATCTACTAATGTTTCTATTTATGCAAGCATGCAATGATAAACTTATTCCTAAGTAAATGATATAAATATTCCATGTGATTGTGTGCATATGTGATACTTATTATTTATTTGCAAATTCTAGCAAAGTTATAAATAGGTACCACCCTGTTAAATGATCAGATAAGACAACTCACACATTATCAAGCAATACATGGCAAAGAAGAGAAGGGACAGGGGAGAGAAATTAGGGGTACATTGGAGAACAAAGGAGGACAGACCCTCCTTCAAATTGAGAAGTAAATTAAAAAAGATATTGATCTATAATGGTTTAAGACCCCCCTTTCTTATTTTGTACAAACTCTCTCCCCTCCCACCTTTCGTGCGGAGTCTCCCTCTTCCTCTTACCAAGGGGAGACTCCAATGGCATGCAAAAGAAGATTAAATGGTGAGTAAGAAATAATGAAAGTGAATCCAAAGACAATCAACAAGGAACTTGCTTAAAAGAACTTTATTTCGATGTATATTGAAGAAATCACAACAAATACTATTACCTTGCCACTACAAAAGAGGAGGGTTTTAGCAGCGGGGAGAGACCGCTGCTAAAGTATAAAAGTTTGCCGCTAAATCATTTACAAAACGATAGTTGTCCGCTGCTGAATGACCCGTCGCTGAAAGTTTCAGCGGCTGAATTTGCAGCGGTTATGCCCGCCGCTAAAAGGTCATTTTGCGAAAAAAAAAATTTTTGTCCTGCCCGTTGCCCGCTGCCCGTCCTGCCCCCTCCATGTTCTTCTCCCACGAGCCCCACCCCACGCTTCAACCAAATTATACCCCGTACCCCCACACAAATTACACCCTTACCCCACCCTAAAAATTTCACGCTTCAACCAAATTATACCCCGTACCCCCACACAAATTACACCCTTACCCCACCCTAAAAATTTCACGTGACCTCGTGCGCACACCCACAACGAGTCCTTTGTTTGACTAGCTCATGAAACTGTCCATTTTTATTAACTGTCGAAATGGAGACCGCCATTACGTCCTGTTGTATCAGCACATGAAAGAGAAGAACAGGCAAAGGCAAATATTAGGGAAAAACAAGGAAGACAATAAAAATTGATTTTACATGTACAAATTAGTAAAACAAACATAACCAAAATCCAAATTCCGATCACCATTTTTAATGTAATTAAGACAAGAACTCCAGAAGTGTCAGACTGTAAAAACTCTTTTATCACACATATCCAACTCTGGTTGCTCTTTTGTTGAAGCATTGGGATGCAACTATTGCTCAAAGCAACTTGGTAAATGTTGAAATTATTTACCAATATAAAAGGATTCTCAATTCCTTCAGTTAAAACTCTGAAGTAACCATGAGTTTTCTGCAAATACAATAGAAAAGCCAAGCATATTTAGGCATACAAAAAATATTTCTCATGCTAGCAAGTTGTAAATCCATGTTCCACTCAAGACATGTTTTTGTAACCCATCCAAACCTACTCATTGCTTCCTATTTGCTCAAAGGATTTTCTACCTAATTTCCATTGCTAAGGGTTCAATACTAGCCGGAGTTACCTGCAGATCTCATAAACCACATAAGAGAAACCATGCTGCAGAAATTACTCTCATTTAACTATGTGCACGTGCGCACACAAGTACACAACAGAATATTTGATGTGGCAAGTGATAGTTCTATTTAACCAATTCGATTACTGAACCTACATCAATGCAAAATATTGCAATAAAGTTTTAAGATGTTAAAAAAGAAAGGAAAATTTGCAAAATTTATATTTACTTAACTTTTCAGGCAACCATCTATTAAAAATAGCCCACATCAAACTAAAGCTAGCTACTGGGAACCAAAGTAAATATTAAGAAATAAATATGCCATATAATTGAATATATCCCTCACTATGGAGGAACATTTCCTTCATTTAAGTGGAAATTAATGCAGTTTTAATTCATGACATACCGGTTCATTTTGGTTAGAGGAATGATTCCTTCCCTCCCTTAGAGATCACAAAAAGTATCCTACATGTCCAGCAAATTGATGAGAAAAATTGATATATAATAAAATTAAACGACAAAAGACAAAGATAAAATGTGGAAGATTTAGCATCAAAGAGCATTTTAAAATCAAGATTATGCAATAAGAGATCTTTTGAAGATCAACATTAGAGAGGAGGGGGTGTAAAAAGCTTACCTGCTTGACAATTCCATGTATCGGGACGAAGAGATCGCTCCAGAATCAATGAAAGAACCTTGTAGCCCATCACAACAAACCAAACTCCCATCAATTAAAACCCACAGAATCCATAAAACAAACCAAAAATGAATTAATCACAAACCTCTGGTTCATTGGCAGCTTTCTTATCATAATAGAATGCATAGAAGAATTGCCTAAAATCACCATCACAACCTACACAACACCACCATTGCCACCCATCATCCATGAATGCATTGCATATTATGGAATAAATAATATGTTTATAATATTTTAGGTCAACAAAAACTTGAAACGATAATGGCTCACTCAAAAAAAAAAAAAAAAAGAAAAAAACAATTTTTAGATAGTAAGCATAGTCTCACAAGTAATGAGGTTTCGTAGAAAGGAAATCTAGAAACACTGTCATCTTGAACAATGAATTCTTTCTAATTACAACAACGACTGTGACGTAAATGGATATGCTGGTCTAGAGAAAATAAATGGACAGGAAAGCATCTTCTTGTAGTCTATCTTACCTCTTATATGTGATTCTCCTTGCAATATTCTTCAGATAATGGGATGGAGAAAATAAACAAGAAGGGCAAAATACTGAATTCCTAATAGAAATAATAGGAAAAGTAAATCCAGGAGGCACCTAATTCTGGATTGTGAAAAATCTCTACATGTGGATAGTGCTTCCTCTATCGTGCCATACAGGGTCCAAAATACTTAGGGCATTCAACCTGAAAAACATATAGGTAGAACTCAAAATTAATACGAGGATTAAGAGTGTGTTAGAGAGAAAAGATCAAATTGCAAAGGATTTGGTGTGTTTGTTCTCAAGCTTTGATGATGAAATTTGTATGTTCGATGATTTTGCCTGAAATTTCACGACCTCCAGGTCGATTTATCCTTATTCTTTGTTCGAGGACTAATTGATTAAGATGTTCAAGGAGGTGAAGGATTGAACAAAGATGCAGCGAAAGAATCACATAATGATCAGCTCAAGATTCAGAAGGATTCTAGAAATCAAATCCACAAATCTTTGAAATCAATTGAGGATTCATCCAGAAATCGAAACATACCTCTGAATGCAAATGTCATATAACACTTTAAATTTGAAGATTCATCCAAACATCGAAACCTAGGTTGCTCTTGTGGTAGAAAACACGAAGAGAAAAAGAGATAGATCAGAAACGGAAGAGTGAGAGAGATAGAGAGACTAAAGAGATCGATGTTGAGTGTGTTCCGAAAAATATGATTTATGGCTCTTGGCGGCGGTCACCTAAGGACCGCTGCTAAAAGCCACTTGTCTCCCGCCGCTAAATTACCAATTTTTTGTAGTGTGGTATTACCTTCTCTCATGGATGTATGATGGTACTCCAAGTGATGAACAACAGCTTGAGAACCTCCTTTTAGTTTCAAAAATCACCTCTGTTGTCTCTTTTTTTGAGTGGAAACAAGAAAAAGGAAAGAAGGAAAAAGGTCCAAGGGTATTTTGGGTATAGAAAAAGAGTTTGGGTGAGTGGGTAGAACTTCAAAAGGGTAATAGGTTGCTAGAGAGGCAGGGGGACGACAGGGCTCCAGAAGCCTTGCAAACAATGGGGGGTGGACGCCTATTTATAGGCAAAATTTCCGTCACCGCATTTCAAATGTGGTCGAGTCGCCCATGTGCGCAAAATCTCCACGTATCTACCAGTTGTCGCCAACTGTTGATATATATAAGATTCGACCGCATTTCAAGTGCGGTTTAGGCCAAACCGCATTTGAAATGCGGTCAAGCACGTCTTTTAAATGCTGGATTTGAAATCCTTTATCTAATTTGGTTTTGGGGAAAGATTTGTTTCGATTTTTTGATTATTTTAATAAAAAATCAAGATATTCTTTTATAAAAAAGATTATTTAAATTCCGATATTTATCTGCTGCAATTTTTTCTGCTCTTTTGCCACGCGGGTAGCTTTTCCAAAACTTTAACTGGCCATTACTCTTTCATCCGATGTCCGATTTCAGCAAACTTAGTGTCATTGGAATTAGCTCAGAATTCTATATCCACTAAGCTAGAGTATGGCGGCAAATTCTATTTTTAGCATAAAGTCAATTTCTGCTCCTCATAAGGTTTGACCAGTTCATAATTTCTTCATTCAGACTTCGATTTGAGCAAATTTAGTTGCTTTGGAGCCGTGTCGGAATTTCCTATCCAATGAGAAGAATTTTGGTGGTCAATTTGCACCTGATCAAAAAGTCAATTTTTGGCCCCCTCAGGGTTTGAATTTTCAGATCAGAATTTCATTTTCTAAACTCTTTGGGGTGCAAAAATCAGGTGTCTACACACCTCGAATGCTCTAATATTCCAGATATAATTCAATTCCATTTTCTTCTCAAATTGAGTGTGTAACAATTTGGTATCAAAGCAGTGATCCTTGAAGATGGCTGAAGGAACTAGAATGAAGGACATGGCGGAGATGCTTCAAACATTGAAGAAAGTCCAGGATTCTCATAAATCTGCAATTTGAGATTTGGGCCATCAGATGGGAGATCTTCAACAACAATGTTCAGGTATAAATTCTAGCCTTGATCTACTCCTTCAGAAGGTGGAATTACTAGGATCGGGTGGATCTAGTGGTTCTAGCCATCCTAGGCAATCAGGGCATCATGGAGACACCTTAGCTGGGGAAGACTTTCAATATCGTCCATTACGTTTGGATTTTCCTAAGTTTGGGGGTGAGGATCCACATGGATGGATTTACAAGGCCGACCAATTGTTCAATTTCTATAGATCTAGCCCTCAGCAATGTATTATGTTAGCATCATTTCACATGGAGGGACAGTCACTAATTTGGTTTCAAGAAATGGAAGCTTCAGGTGGCCTCACTAGTTGGGATGCCTTGACCAAGGCTCTTTTGGTTCGTTTTAGACCATCTTCTTTTGACGATCCAGTGGAGAATTTAACCAAATTACAACAGGAGACTACTGTTGACGACTACAAAGGCAAATTTGAATTGTGTGCAAATAGAATACGGGATCTAACGGAGTCACATAAGTTGAGTTGCTTCCTTAGTGGACTTAAGGATGAAATTCGCTTGTCTGTGCGAATGTTCAATCCTAAGACTATCATTAAAGCTTATGGGTTAGCCAAGACCCAAGAAGCCTTATCTAGTAGTATAAAGAAGACTACTAAATTCAGTTCCATACCTATAACTACTGCTGTTGGTTATGGGAGATCTTATACAATAGGGGGCCTTGTTAAGCCTTCTACAATTTCAGTTAGTCCAACTACATCAGTAAAGGAAGGGTCACGAGCTATCGTGCCAGTGCAGAAGATCACCCACCAGCAAATGGAGGAGCGCTGAAGAAGGGGGTTATGTTATTACTGTGACTCCAAGTGGAACCCAAACCACCGTTGTATCTCACCAAAGTTGTTTCTTATTGAAGACATTGTTACCTGCAATGGTGAAATAGTACAAGAGCAGTTAGAAGAATGTTCAGCAGCATGTGATGATGAAGAAATTCAACCTGAAATATCCTTACACGCTATACAAGGAGTTGTACATACTAATACTATGAGGCTAGTGGGACACATCAATAACCACAAGGTAGTAATCCTTGTGGATAGTGGGAGTACACACAACTTTGTGGATCCTTCTATTGTGCAAAGGGCGCAGTTGGTTAGTGATAATAGCACTAAACTACAGGTTAAAATTGCTAATGGTGATGTCCTTAACAGCTCGGGAGGTTGCATAAATATACCTATTCATATACAAGGTAATATGTTTTCTATAAATGCTTTTATTTTGATGCTTGCTGGATGTGGATCGTGGGAGTACACACAACTTTGTGGATCCTTCTATTGTGGCAACATCATGTGGAATTTTAGAGACCTCCCAATGAAGTTTGAAAGTGAGGGAAAATCTATAGAATTACATGGCCTACAGTTTACTAAGCTGTGGAATGAAGATACGAAGCTTAAACTGCCAAAGCATGAGAGGAAAGGGGTAGTATTTCAACTGGTGGAGGCAGTTGGAGCAGTACCAAGTTCAACCACACCTGAACCAACTCCTATTGCAATACTACTTGCTTAGTTTCCTAAAGTTTTTTTTAAGCCCAAGGGCTTACCACCACCAAGGTCACATGACCACAGTATCCCTCTTGTACCAGAAGCTAAACCAATGTCAATTAGACCCTACCGTTATCCTTATTTTCAAAAGGAGGAGATTGAAAAGATTGTGAGGGATTTGCTGCAAACTGGTGTTATCCAAGAGTCACAAAGTCCTTATTCTAGTTCGGTATTGTTGGTGAGGAAGGTTGATGGAAGTTGGTGTGTGTGTGTGGACTATCGGGCTTTAAACAAAGTAACAGTGAAGGACCGTTTCCCTATACCAGTGGTTGAAGAGTTGCTTGATGAACTTCATGGTTCCACCTATTTCTCTAAGTTGGATTTAAGATCTGGTTATCACCAAATTAGGGTCCGTCCTGAAGATGTGCATAAGATAGCTTTCCGGACTCATGATGGACACTATGAAATTTTGGTAATGCCCTTTGGCCTCACCAATGCCCCATCTACTTTCCAATCCTTAATGAATGATATTTTCAGGCATTTTCTCCGAAAATTCATCCTAGTATTTTTCGATGACATCTTAGTATATAGCAAGTCTATGGAGGAACATGTGGCACATTTAAGGGTGAATTTAGGCATCCTAAAACAACAATCCTTGTTTGCCAAGAAATCTAAATGTAAATTTGGTTGTCGGGAAATAGATTATCTTGGGCATCTCATTTCAGCTGAAGGGGTCAAGGCCGACCCCTCCAAACTACAAGCCATGGTGGATTGGGTTCTACCTAGCACCCTCAAGGGTCTACGAGGGTTCCTTGGTCTCACGGGTTACTATCGGAGGTTCATCAAAGGCTATGGGGGTATTGCTACTCCTTTTACGGAGATGCTGAAAAAGAACTCTTTTATTTGGACTGACAATGCAAAAACAGCTTTTCAACATCTTAAGGAGGCTGTTATACAACCTCCAGTGTTGGCTTTACCAAATTTTGCTAAACCCTTCCTTATAGAATGTGATGCTTCAGGTGTGGGGGTGGGTGCAGTGCTTATGCAAGGGGGTAGGCCATTGTCTTTTTTCAGCAAGGCTCTTAAGGAGAGGTTCTTATTGCTGTCTACCTATGAAAAGGAATTGTTCGCATTGGTCACAGCTGTTCAAAAGTGGCGTCCCTACTTGTTAGATCATTCCTTTGTCATTAAAACTGACCACCAGAGTTTGAAATATCTGTTAGAGCAATGGATTGGCACTCCACTTCAACATAAATGGTTGGAAAAGCTTCTAGGGTATGATTTCCAGGTTGAGTATAAGAAGGGAGTTGAAAATAAAGTTGCAGATGCCTTATCCAGAAAGTTTGAAGGCCTAGACAGTTTTGAAGGTACACTAGCAATCATCTCTTTTCCAAATATGGATTGGATCCAAGACATAAAACAGAGTTATCAACAAGATTCCCACAGTCAACAACTTCTCCAACAGTTTCAATAGGGTTCATATTTGACTTCCAAAGTTCCAAGTATAAATCCAGAGATGGTTTGATACTATATAAAAACAGAATATTTGTGGGTGTAGATCCAAACCTGAGAAACAAAATTTTGCATTATTTGCAGAGTTCTCCCATCGCTGGACATCCCGAATTTGATAAAACTCTTCATTGGGCACGAGCTGAGTTTTTCTGGCCTAATATTAAACATGACATCAAAGCTTTCATCAGAAATTGTGATATATGTCAGCGGAATAAATATGACAATGCCAAAGCAAGGGGTTTATTACAGAACTTACCCGTTCCCCAGCAACCATGGAGTGACATCTCCATGGATTTCATTGAAGGGATGCCTAAATCTTCCGGACAGGATGTTGTGTGGGTTTTCGTCAACCAATTCACCAAATATGCCCACTTTATACCTCTGCAACATCCCTATACTGCTAAGTCAGTGGCCAATGCATTTATGACTCACATTTACCAATTACATGGGTTACCAAGGTCTATTGTTTCAGACCGCGACCCCATTTTCACTAGCTGTTTTTGGCAGGAATTGTTCCAACTTCAAGGGGTTCAATTGTCAATGAGCTTGGCCTACCATCCTCAGTCAGATGGCCAAACCGAAGCCATTAACAAAGTTCTGGAGACCTATCTACGTTGTTTTGCCGGGGACAGACCCAAGGATTGGGTCCTTTGGTTGCCTACCACTGAATATTCCTACAACACTCATGTCCACAGTTCTACCAAGATGTCACCTTTCATGGCAGTTTATGGATATGCACCTTCGACAGCCCTCTTGTATGAACCAGGGACTTCAAATGTGCCATCTGTGGAAGAATTTTTGTGGACTCACACTCAGGTATGGTCCATACTCCATGATAATCTGCACAAGGCACAAATTTGAATGAAAAAGTACTATGATTTAAAAAGAGTAGAGCGGCATTTTGACGTTGGTGACTGGGTTTACCTTCTTCTCCAACCATATCGTCAACTCTCTGTTGCTCATTGCAAGAGCCTCAAGCTCTCACCTAGGTTCTATGGACCCTTTCAAGTGCTCAAAAGGATTGGCTCGGTGGCTTATCTCCTGGATCTACTTTCAGATTCCCTCATTCACCCGACTTTCCATGTCTCCTAGTTGAAGAAAAAGTTTGGACAACACATCTCTTCTCTTCCTACACTTCTGCCTGTGGACATCCATGGCATTTTAGCTCCTGAACCTGCTTGTGTGCTTGACCAGCGGGTTGTGAAACGCAGCAACCAAGCGGTGACTCAGCTTCTGATGGTGCGTCAAGGGTAATCCAGCTCGGACGTTGTGTGGGAAGACTACCATTCTTTCAAGGTTGATTATCCACACCTTGTGGACAAGGTGTTTTAGATGGGGAGGTAATTGTTACCGTCATGGTTTGGTTGCAGAGAATAAAGGAGGCGTCTTTGACGGAACAGATTTGGGCTGAGTTTTTCTGAGGTGGAAAAGAGGACATTGGGCCTCATGCTGATGGCTCGTGATGGGTTTCATGGTATTAAGACCATGTATTAAGGATAGTTTGATCTTTTGATATTTTTTAGTTTTCCTTATTAGATCTGGGAGGGAAACATTTGGGGGGAGAAAATTTTGGATTGTGTTCTCTTCTTTTGTAACAGGAGGCAGAGCACCTCAAATGCTCTAATATTCTAGACAAGGTTTAAGTTTCGGCGGCACGCTGCCGCCGGAAAATTTTTAATGGACAAAAAAAATAAAAAATTATGTTTTTTTGGATTTCGGCGAAATTTCGACGACACGCCACCCGTTTTGTTCAAAATTTCGGTCCATTTCGCCAACGATGCAAATTGACGATTTCCCCCAGCGAAACGCATCGCTGGGGGCATAAAAACAGAAATTTCGGCGGCCCGAAACTGTAAACCTTGATTCCAGACATAATTCAATTTTATTTTCTTCTCAAATTGAGTGTGTAACAGTCTTCAAGACTTTGGAGAAGTATCTCCAAAAATTCTACCATACGGAAATGGTCCAAAAATTTCAGACCATCAATGGAGAAAATCTAAAATTTTTCTGGTGAGAAGGTTATGACCTGGTTCAAGGTACACGAGTTTTGCTTAACATTGTCGTCAGAATCTCAGCGGTAAACCTATCGTGAGAGAGTTTGAGAATCGAGAGATCGAAGAAAATCCCAGGATTCTTCGGCCTCGGAATCTCATCCAGAGGTTGAGGACGAAGGGCTTACTTCGTTGAAGACGAGTTAGAATAGGTCTTAAGTAATGGTATTCTTGTCTTCAAAATTAGTAAAGTTAACATTGTTGTGTGTCAACTGACGGTAAGGGTGCTAAATGTTGGTTTTGGAACGTTAAGGGTTATAAGTGGTCATTTTTAAATCATAATGGGTGTCTCTGCCTCTTAACCAAACCTCGAGGGGTGTAATTGTAAATTTCCCTTAAAAAAATTCACATTCGACGAGGGAAGGTAATGATAACGAGATACTTAAATTTTAAGCAAAGCATACCTGTTCAGAAGCAAACTCAGTTGCAGACTACCAAAAAAAAAAGCAAACTCAGTTGCAGAGAACGTCTGAGAGAATCCACCGAATTAATTCTAGGTTAGACAAAATCTGAAGGTGAACAACAGCGCCTGAGTTCTATTACCGTTGTCGATCAGTCCGGCTAGTTGATTATAGATGGAGGATAAAAAGGATGCTCATCCCCAACTGTTGAAGTGCATGCTTGAGTTCGCCGGAGATCAAGGATTTTGGCGGTAGTGACCGGAAGTAGGATGAGGATGGCAGTTGCTACAGCTGCAGGGAGATAACGCCACCGGCAAAAAGAGAGAGCCAGATAGATTCGAGAGCTCCCTTCTTATGGCCGACTTCCTATTATTCTCCCTCCAATCCCCTTTTATTTTTGAATTTAAAGAGCCTTAAATCAAGCCCAAGATCGTTGAAGCTCATTGAGAGACTACTCCCCAAATCCATTGGTGTAAGTGTAACCAGTGGAAAGGAAGGTTATACAGTAATTTACTTTATTTTTTTAGAGGAAAACGTTTTGAGAGCCTTTTTATTAGTAGAAAAATAGGACTCTTTTGAAAATTTCCTTTTTGGGGTACTTCTTTTCTATAAACCAAAACATGAAAAGTTTATTTTTTCTTTACTTTGTTATAGATTTCATCTAACCAACACAACTTTGAGGATCAGTATACACTTCTCTTTTGGAAATTTCAATTGCCAAAAATAACAAACTGCCCACCCAAATGACTTGCATGTTCGGTCCAATAGAGACTTTGGGCAATTTCTTTTCTTTTTTTGTAAATTTAATGAGCAGTGGAATATTTCACATTTTCAAATTATTCTTTATTTTCAAGTTTTTAGCTGCACGTAGCGTGGCTCTAGTATAGTTTCTAGCATTGTTTTACGGTTAGCGCCCTTTACAATTGGTGACTTTTGAGAATCTTAATGAGGAAATTGGCTTTTAATGCAACTTTTTCAACATAATTCATATTCAGTCGGCCAATTCTTGAGATTTGAGAATTAGTATTTTTTTTAATTGGGAATCAGTGTCATTTTACTGTTCATAAAGACTTTCTTCTGACAATGCCCTTAAAAGATTTTGAAAACCTTTTCGCTCATTTAATACAAGTGAAGTTTACAGGTCTTTTGAGGGTATTTTTGGAAGCAATTCTTTACTAATAGTAAAATGACATTGATTCATAATTATTTTAAAAAAATAACACTAATTCTAAATTTTCTAAAATTAGTCGATTAAATCTAAATTATTGTGAAAAAAGATCACTAAAAACCAATTTTCCCAATCTTAATTGACAAAATGATTGATTTACCTTTGGATTTGATCATCACATAATTTGGCCATTTGGATTACAACACAGCATAGTTTTTTTTTCCGTTGCCCTCATCTCAAGACATTCTATCACATGGGCCATAACTTGTGATGAAATTTGGCTTGGAGTGTGATCTTGCTTTTTATACCCAATCCAGGGTGCTTAGAATATAATTATTCTTATAAGAAAGGGAAAATTATGAAAAAGGATGATTTTTTTTAAAAAAGATTTATAAGGGCAGTCTAGTAAGGTGTCAAATTGCAGAAAAAAGCCACTTTTAAAAATAATTAACTTGAAGGGACACCTCTCAAACATAATTAAAAGATAGTTTCATTCTATTATAGACAAATCACTTCTATGTCCATGTATGATGTGCTTGTATTTCACGTAGAATGCGTTCGTGTCCCATATAGAATGGGCTTGTGTCCCATGTAAAAAGCTTGCGTCCTATGTATAATGTGCTTGTGTTTCAAAGAAAATAATCCTCAAATTTAATTATTTTTGAAAAGTGATCTTATAATTTAATTTCAACGGATTTTTTTATAATTATCAATAAAAAGTGGCCCTTTTATATAATTCGGCATACTAGTGGACTGTTTTTATAAATTATTTTCAAAATTGACCCTTTTTCATAATTTTCCCATAAAAAAACTGGGAAAATATTATCTGAAGTTATATCTAACACTTGACCAACTAGTGAAAAACAATAATAGTACAATATGAATAACCCCAATTAGATGGCTTTGGAACATGAATCCAGCTTTTCCTTCATAAGCTTTTGAAAACTAAAACAGAAAATATCCGAAAGCAAAATTTTGCTAATATCAATGACATAACTTGATTGAAATAAGAAAATCATCCTTGAAGTTCTATCCAATACCAGCTAAAGTTCTTCCACATGGTTCGAAATTGAGGGGTGCTGACTGTCCCATATGATATGCATGCAATTAGAAAAATTTTTGCTTTGATAAAAATCTTGATTGAATGCAATTGCATAAATAAGAAGAGCAAAGAAAAGTGCTTGCAAGGTACCCATGCCAACTTAAAGATGGCAGCATATCAATGTTGGTTCTTAAGGTTTTCCCTTTTTCCATTTTCATAGATCAATGCCTCATGGATTGGAGATTGAAGAATCACTAGAATTCATGACAGTAAATAAATGTATATACACACTTAAGGATCAATATAAATGTTTTTTTTTAAATTATATATTTAGGCTTCATCTAGTTAAACCACTAGAATTCATCAGTGGACCAGTTTAACCAGTAGTCCATTCTTTTTCACCTCTCTCCTGACTTGGAACAGTCCAAGGGACAAAAATGGCTGCAACTTTTTTGGGTTTGTTTTTATCTTTGTGTATCTCATCTCTAGGAAAAGGTTCTGATCACTATGTGTACAGGATGATAAGGGCTTGAAGATCAAGCTTAAAAAGCTGTTTACAAGATCATTGTAAGCAACAATATTAAGAAAGACAAGACACAATGTCTTGAAGATGCATGGTGTGAGCTGACATTGGGGAGCCTTGGGTAGTCATCTGGTGGGGGCATGACACATTCTTCGCCGTTAAACTCTATTTTTCTTGGGAAAGCCCATCCTTCTTTGAATGTGAAAATCCCCGGATCTTTGCGTAACAACATCTCTGTCTGCACATTTCCATTTTCACCAGATTGGAGTAACAAGTCATTGTAGTGATTAATCCCCCAAAACATTCCAGTATCATCTGTAAAACAAAAATGACAAGGAAAAGAAGTCACTATAACTGTTGCTGACCCAACTTCAATGTTCTTTGAGATGAACAAAAGGAGTAGTGATAGATTGGAGTAGCAGTAATCAACCAAATTGAAATTGAATGATAGCTCAGATTATTATTACGGTGAAGTTGGTTCAACAAACACATATCAATGAAAATTCAGTGCAAATCCTGCATAGTTATACTTGTTTGAATGATTGGAACAGAGTACTAATATATGGATTACACCAGTGTCACTTAACCAAATTGGTTTTCTCCTCTGGGATCATTCAAATGGCAGGCTATGGGTTTTGTTGAATGGAATGCATGCCATTTGTCCTCAGTTAAATGACGATGTAAAGCAGCATATGTTACTCATATTGTATCATTTTAATAGCGATATAAGATTCAACCAAAGAAGTAAATAGAATAAAGCAAAAGGGTGTATGGTTAACTTACTAACTGATCCATACTGATTGAGAGGCTGGTAGTTAAAGCTGAAAGCCTGCACAACACTTTGCAAATTGGGGTGCTGTACCACCAAGCTCCATTCACTGTAGTTCTTAACAAAGTTTAAATTGGTCACTGTTATCTTCACCCTCCAGTACCCTCTGTAGCTTACTTTCACATGCCAGTGCACCTGAATTGGACACATATGTCGTGAACATGCCACTAATGGTTGCGACACTTCATCGTCACTATGTGGTAACTGCAAGATCTGTGGTGTTTCACCGGGCCTGTAATTTTTAGATAACAGTACGACACCAATTCATAATCAATTAAGAAGCAAAATAGAAAATTGGGAAAAATACAATTTCCATTTCTAAGAATGGATAAAAGAGGATTTACTTGACACAATTCTCTCCATTTTGTTGGCAACCACAACTACATTGAGGACACCGAACTATGGTTTCATTGTAGAAAGCAGACAATGAAACACAACAAGTAGGAGATACCGATGCTCGAAACTGGGAGTAAGAACAAGTCACATTCCATGTCACTACAATAAAAAGAAAGAAAAGAGAACTTTATCCTTCAATAAAATTGACAGTGCCAATTTAGATTATCCACAAAATGAATCAAAAATAAAAAAAAAGGATGTCATAGCAAAAATAAGTTATATCAAGAGTATTTTTCCTATACATATAGTTGAAATTGAGCAAATTGGGTTCAAGTTTGATAAAACAAACTCCCCTTTTTCAATGCAAAAGAAAGAGCTATCCAAGCTAGATGCAGATTAATCATTTTTTTTCTCTACATTTTCTTTTTTAACTAAACAACACATAGTACGCAAATTGATACAAAATTAGTGAAATTAAGAGAAGGTGGTTCTAGTTTACATGGACTCATATACTTACTCAAAGCTTGTGTCCATCGACGGCCACGGGCATCACTAAATCTACTGGGAGGAACCATAAAAGGGTCACTGCAGGAATAGCCTGGAAGGCCAAGGTGGAATTTTTCTGGCATTATGAGTTCTGTACTGTTATATCGGGGGGTCATCCCTACAGTCATCTCAAAGCCAGCTCCATACCTGCTGGGGTCCTGTATCATAGATGAAAGTACCCCTCCCTTGCAGCAATTGCTTGTCTGCATATTATATGGTGTTCCTGGTAGAAAGTCTATAATGACAGGCTTCTTATCACATGAATGCGGGAGATTTGAACCCTTGATTCTGGAGCAGTTCCCTTGCTCCGTCGCCTCAGCACCGGTAATACCCCAGATAACCTCCTCACCCTTCCATTCAAAACTCAATCTCCAACCCGGTTTTTCAACATGCCGAAACAGTTGGAAATTAAATATGGATACTCTTACCTGTAAGTTTTGATAATGAAGGACAATAGTTTCATCATTTGTTGAATCATATAGTACTCATTTTAATAAGTAGAGGTACTAAGAAAATTTCTTGCATAGAAAGCATGTACGTTCCCATTGTGAGATAGAAAAATGAACTAGAAACTAAAGGATATATATTAGTTTTATTTATGTATATATAGTTGAATATAAATATTACACCTACCTGACAATTGAAAAAATATACAATAGTTTAACATTAGTATATTTGCCGAAATAAAAAAGGTTACACTATAGCATTCGGTGTATGTGTGAATATATGGGTGTCTTTGCTTAACTTTAGAAACATATGAAAATAAGAAAAAGAAAGAAAATATGTAGCCAATTGTGACTATTAACAACCATGAAGCATTGATATCTATTTGTTTCAACCATGAACATTAAATACTAAATCCAAATGACAAAACAAATGAGAACTTGTTTCCATGGAAATTTCAATTAAAAATTGGTGGGGGTGGGACAGTTCTCCGTCATTATATATATATACACATAAAGTCATTCTATTGAATGGCTAATCACTTCATGCCCAGTCAAACCAATCTACCATTTTAACAGATCAAATAAACTAAACAATTCCTACTAGAACAAACAAAACTAAATGTTTATCTTGCTCCATTATAATTATCTAACACTCACTAATGTCATTTTCTCTTCCAAGCCCATTAGTTTAGACCCCTGGATCCCAAGGCTATATTGTAATGGAATAATCCCACAAACAAACAAGTTGAACGTTTAAACTATGACTCCATTATAGTTATCTAACCCTTACTTATGTCATTTCTTCTGCTTCCAAGCACTATTTGTCTGGACCCTAGACCTATCTTGCTGCCAAGGAACCCACAAATAAACAAGTCAAATATGTCTACTATATTTCCCCATTATAATTATCTAGCTCTCACTGATATAATTTCTTTTACTCCAAGCCACAAAAAACAATCAAATGTTTAACTGTCACTGATGTCACTTCTTGTAATTCCAAGCCCATTTGTTTTTGGCCCCCTTGAATACTACACCTATCTTGCCATGGATCAATACTTGCAGAAGCCCACATCAAAAATCAACCTCAGCGTTGAATCAAAGCCGTTAGAAATATCAATATGCCTTGATCAAACAACTAGAAATTGGGCAATTTTTGAGTGAGATTGGTCGGTGGGGTGTTGCATCAACTTGATCAGGTTCACTAACCGAGTGAATGCAGTGGTATAAAGAACTGGCCTGGTCTGGTCTGGCATGTTCGAGTGGTAAACCCAGAAACCATCACTCAGCTGGATTGGATAGTCTTCTTTGATGTTCCACGAGTAGTAAATGGTGACTTTCATTTTTCCCAATATTTCACCATTTTCTTGGGGTGAAACCCAATATTTGACCCTAAAATTTTTAAATTTATATATATATATATATATATTTTCAAATTAATTAGAATCTCAAAGAAGAGGTGATGGAGAGGATTCTCTTATGAAGAATAAAATAAAAGTTAAAAGAAAAGACTTACACTATATGTTTCATCATCCCATCGCATGATGTCCCATTTGATTGTAATGTTTCCATTAGGATCCAATGGATCATACCCATCTGTAAAAAAATTCCAAAAAAGAAGACTATATTCAGTTAAACACCATATAAATTAAACAATAAAATAAAAACACCAACAGCTGGAACAAAAGAAAAAAGGAGGAAGATAGAAGAAGAGAGAACTAACTTATTGGAGATATACAACTAAAGAGATACATGAAAATCAGAGCTGAAACTAAATCCATTGATCCCAAAAAACAAAAATTAGGGCTTGTTCTTTCCATCATGAAATGGAGAGACACAAACCCATAGAACCTCTGTGCGCTATTCATATGCTACTACAACCTAAAACAGAAAAGTTGCAGCTAATAAAAAGGCTGTTTCTCTCTCTTTCTCTCTCTCTCTTTCTTTTCTGTTCCTTCTCAAGGAATCCCAGATGTTAAACAAGAAAGATAAAACAAAAAAAAAGGAAGGATTGAAGGGATTTACTATTTTTGAATCACACACGCTCTCTACACAATGAATGTACACGGTTTTATTTCTCCAAAGTCCAAACCAAAGCATTCACCTTTCAATTAAATGAGCGTGCAATTCGAGTTCCTTTACTTGGAAATCTTCTTATTTTACCATTAACTTCCTCACGCGTTTTGCCCCTCTCCAATGGGTGCCGTTGCCATTTTGAAAACCATTGATCTCTTACCTTGTGGTACACGCACCAGCGAACCATCCTACACCCGACCACCACTTGGCACTTATATATGCAAAGTTGCAAACCCCTAGGACCCGAACCAGACTTCGAACCCCTCGAAAGAAAGCTGGTTCACTTCAATGGATTGAGGATGCCCCATTATTCTTCCGCTGCTTCTTCTTCTTCGTTGTGTATCTGCAATCAAAAAGCCTTGAAGAGCGAAGAAATCGATGGAGGAGAAGGAAGGTCTTGCTCACTTTTACTGTCGCCGTTGAACGAAAGAGAAACTCGGCTTGGAAGGCTGTATCTTGTGTACTCCTTCCTCCTCTTCTTCTCTCTGCAATGAAGCTGGACCCTAGTCTCGATCGGAGCTGTTACGTTCGGGATCAGTTATGGGACTTGTTTAACAATGCATTTCTCTGGTCCCGGGATTCGTTGGTACCGTGATACCACCGGGTGTTCGAGGAGACCGTTACTCTGCTGTGAAAATCCCCTGCAGCGTGAGAGTGGTGGGCCCCACACCCGTCTCATGGAGAGAGTTTCATCTAATGTCCACTCAGTAGTGTGCCAGCGTGAAACTTATGGATGGATGCCCATGTCAGGAGGGGACCCCACATCTCCAAATTCCATTCCAGGCTTTCCAGCTAGGGCCCGATTGGTTCGCGGAATCAGGGGTTGGAATTGGGGTAAGAATTGGAATTGGGTTCCCAATTCCAATTCTTTTGATTGGTTAAATATTTGGAATTTGGAATTGGAATTAAGGACCAATTCCATAGAATTAGCTTATAGGCTATTTTTGAAGTTACCTAATTCCCTACTAAATCGAGAAGAATTGCGGATACGAGGTAGAGAATTAGAAGCAAGATATATGCCAAACAAATAGAGCTAGCAAAATGTGACCCAACCGACACGAGTTAAACGGGTTTGGGTTGACCTGTTTATTAATTGGGTTGGGGTTTCCCCAACCCGCCAGTAATCGAGTCAACCCGATTATGACCCGACAACCCGACGAGTAACCCAATTTTTAAAAAAAAATTGACAAAAGTGTCCTGTCCCAACCCGATTAACCCCCAACCCGATCCAATTAACCCCAACCGTATTTTAATTATATTTTTTGAAAAATAAAAATAATAATAATAAACGGGTTGGGGGGTTTTCCAACCCGCCTTAATTTAGTTTAACCCAAACCCGACCCAATTAACCCCCAACCCGATTATAGCCCGACCCAAACCGACCTTTTGCCAGCTCTACCGATAAAGAAACTACCAAATATCATTCTCCTCTTCCTCGCTGGTGTTGCGAAGCTACCAAATCTTGTTTTCCTTTTCCTCGCTGGTGTTGTAGGGACTAGTACGTATCTTCTCTCTTCTTTTCTCCTCTCTCTCTCTCTCTCGTCTCTCGTCTCTTTATCTCTTTTGTTTCCTTTCTCTCCTTCTTCTATATTTCTCTCTCTTCTATTTCCACTTGCTTTGACCTATCGAGTTGATCATAATCGTCTGGTCTTACATGGAGGACCTGATTAAGACAAAAATATTATTAAAACCCAGTAGTGTTGTTTTGGTTTTGGTTGCAGAGAATGGATTATTGGAATTCATATGTCATGATAATCAGTCATTTGTATTATTATTAACATGGGAATGATATAAATCAATTCTTCATAAGTTCATCCAATTAGTGGAATTGGATTTTAAATCAATTCTTCATGGAATTGTAATTCCAAATTTCAATTCTCTTGCCATCCAATCACAATAATTTCAATTCTACCCAATTCCAATTCTTGATGAATTAGAATTGGAATTATAATTCTTAATTCCAATTCCAATTCATTGAACCAATCGGGGCCCTAGTGATTTCACAGAACCGGATTTTGGCTTTAGAGGAAATGCTTTCCCTCAAAACCAACGAATTTTGACTCTAGAGGAAATGCTTTCCCTCTTATGCTACATATGGTAGTACGGATAGAGCTCACAATTTTGAGAGCATTTCATCTAATGCCACTTAGTGGAACCAACGTGAACCGCAAGGATGGATACCCATGCCATTAGGGGACCCCACACATCTAGGGCTGTAAACGGGTCGAATATGGTACGGATCTGCTAAGATCCGAATTCAATCCGATATCCGAATTCAATCTGATATCCGAATTCGAACCAATTATCCGACGGATCTTTCACATCTAAATTGAATTCAATCCTAATTCGAATCCGACCGATTATCCGATATCCGAATCCGATTACATTATATAAGAAAAAAATTAAGATATTATAAACCTTAAGTTAGTGGATCAAATAAGGATGTATTAATTCAAATTTGTCTTATATTATGACCTTAAATCAATAAATATTATATGAAACCTTCATTCCTTCTATAATAATATATAAAAGGACTAAAAAAGACCTAAAAAACATAACATATATATAAAATAAACGGTCGGACCTTTATTGGATCAAATATGTGCAATACCATATTCGAATCCGAATATAATCGGATAACCGAATCTTATTCAGATAATCGGATCTAAAGCTAAGATCCATATGCAGATAATCGGGTTAAATTTGGATCTTTATCCGACCCATTGACAGCCCTACACACATCCATACTCCATCCCAACCGATGGCTTCACTAAACCACCAGATACGGACTCTAGAGGACATGCATTCAATTTTGAAACCTAGAAAACACTGCACATCGTCAAAACTCTGCAGCATATGAACATCAAGAGAGAGGCGCACATGGAGCCCACCAAGTGAAATTTTGGTGGGCCCTACATGGTCTCTCTTGTTGTATCTACATTGCACACATGATGTGCACTGTAGATGATCATCATTCAGAGGGTTACCCACCTGAGGGGTCTTTTGCCATTTTCCCAAACCTCAGGTGCCTAGTTGTAAATTTCTCAAAATTATTCAACGTAACATGGGTACTTGTATGGCGTGTTAAAAATAAAGCAATTTATTTCTGAAAATTTTAGTTCGCGAAACAAAAATATTCTTTCGAAATTTCTAAAAATTTCTATTCTCTCGTTAAAAAAAAAAAAAAAACTAATTACTCAAAGACTTCTACATAAATAACCATTTATGTGTACAACTCATATATCCCGTAAAAAACTATTTATCCAAAGACTCATGTTATGTAGTGATTATCTATGTATAATTTGGATAAAACCTTCTTCTATGTTTTGGCAGTTACATGCTGCCATGTGGAGCATCACATAATCAATGTTTTTTAATTGTTGTAAATATTTTAGTAGGGCTTACATGAAAAAATTCTGACTGTGAGATGGTCCCATTTGACCAAAGCAGGGGATAATTCAAGGTAACAAAAGATTTCATGCTAGGATGAGATCATCTGCCATTGGAATGCTACGCTAGACCCTACAGCCACCATAGGATGCTGCCACGTCTAGCATCTCAGGGTGCCTGCTCTTTCATATTTTCAATGTGAAATGTCACTTTAGTGACATTTTATATTAAAAAATGCAGTTATTATTGGATCCTGCACGTGACAACATCTCACGAAGGTTACAGAGTCTGCAGTAGCATCTTGGCGGCAGATGATTTCATTCCTTTCATGCTTGCATAGTTGCAGAAATACACGTGCCATCCATATAGTTTTAGATATGCCAACATGTAATAACATGAGGATGTATGCATGTATAGAATATGGACCGACAGAAAGCTAAAAGCACTGCTGAAAAGGTTTTTGGTTTTTCATATTTGGGAAGGCGTGAGCTGTAACGCTCCTTCCTCGTTGAGCTTTGCTCTCTTGGGAAGGTACGTGATTATCACTCTCGCATGTTGATTGGTCGAATCGAAGCAGTTCGGAGTGGGGTGGCGACTAATGATCGAACGGAACCAACTCTATGACAATATCATAGGACGCTGATGTGGCAACCAATAGAAAAGCCACATGTGGCTTCTCCCTGACCCAGGTCCCAGCCGACCTGGAATTGAAATTTACGGGGAAATGCCGACGCAGTTCAACCAGTGGGTACGGTTCAATTTTTGAATCGCAGAAACACGCATAAAGACTACCAATAGTGACACGACACCTGCCATTTTAAGGAATCTAGTGTTGCCACATCAGCACCATATTGACATGTAATACATGGAATTGATGAGTTTGATTATTTTAATATTGGATTTAATAAGTAAATTCTTCAAGTTTTCGAACGAGTCATCGAATCAAAACAGGTGTATCTGACTTTGTCACATCTCATGACAGTCCTCAACTGTTATACATTTCGATCCTCTCGAAACCTCTCTCCTTTTTTTGTTGGGTTTTTGTCAAGATTTGTTACCAGATTTAAGTGTACTTCCATTATTCTAGGTTTGTCTATGCACATTGTTCCGTTAGGTTTGTCTCTGCACATCGTTTGGATGAATATCAATGTTCTGATCTCTCCCTATTTCGTCGCCTTTCTAGTGGCGATATTTTCCCCTTTAGGAGACCTTTCAATTTGCAAAAAAGCGAACCCCTTCTCAGATGTGCCTTATGGGTTTTCATTAGATTTTCTGCCTTTGACCGTTTGCCTAATTGTTTTCTTTATCTGTGCAGACATGAGCATGAAAGTAGTTGGTAGTGTTATTGTAAATTTAGTGATGGGTTCCTTCTTTGTTCTTAGATGTTTTTTGTGTTCATGGGGGGATTCGGCATTACCCGATATACTGATCTTTTCGAATGAAATGAACTAGTTATAGCTTTTACCAAAAAAAAGTCCTCACAAAAGTTTTCTATAAGAGAAAGAAAGTGACAACTTTTCTCATGAAGCATGTCTTTTGGGGCTAGAACTTTGCAGATGACTTTCTTATAACTCAATCAAAATTCCTTTCTTTTTTTTTTCTTCTTTACATGGACTTCATGCTTCTACCTTTCCAGCGTACTTTTGGCATCAAACTGATATAATAACACAACCTAATAATTTAAAAATTAAAATCAAAATGAACCAATATTAAAATGCACCTAAACCCCTAAAAAAGGTGAGGGTGTGGTTTACCACCCATACCTAATTCCCAGCAACAAGCATGAAGAAGCTTTGCATCATGCAGCAATTCAAACTGTGACAGTAAGGTCATTCAGCTGGACCCACCCATAAGCACACCGATCTCGGATCTTCTGCATGGTCGATGCTGCCAACTCAACGGCTGGTCGGATTCTGGCCAACTCTTTTTCAAATTTTATTCTAACTTTGGCTTCCATCTGCAACTTTCAACCAGCCAAAAGTATTAGAGATTCCTTCCATCATTACAAGGTAAAACAGAAATTAACAATAATGAATATATGCAATACAGAAAGTGAATTATGACCGTATATTTAACCTTGTCCATGCACCGTACAGCATCAAAAACATTGCAAAAATATGAAAGCTGCTTATACAGGTCCACCTCCATGTACTGTTCAGAGAAAAAAAATTTAGATAATTCTCTTGTTTGGAAAGAGATACAAGAAAATAATATTCAGAATTCTGAGGTGTTGAGAATTCAATTTCAGACCTTTCTTACGAGGCGCCCATTACAACGAGGGTAGTTCGGACAAACTGTTCCTCTCTCAGAATCACCAACCACACGCAGGTTCACACCTCTAGTTGTGTACTTGCAGGTTTCATCATCACACTGAAAAACATACTCAAGTATTCATGAAATCAAAGAAATTTAAGGTAGTTTAATTTCTAACATACTAGCCAATGAGTAGATACCATCATTAAGCCCCTGTAATACATTAATAGGAACCTCTCTGCTTGCATTTTGACCTGCGAGGGATGAATATGTAATCAATCAAACTGATATCTGGATTTGAGTATAAATTAACCTCCTTTTACAAAGGGGAATGATCCCATGAAGGAATTGACTTGAAAAATAGTCAAATTCCTATCGGTCAATTTTGTGGACCCACATGATGCTAGCCCACACAAAGCTGACTGTGGCTTCTTAGGTTATCTAAGTTGGCTCCCACGATCATCTTACAAGTACCTGGTTGGCTATCATTGCAGGAGACATTTGACCTGCATCATCTTCATCTGGGCATTTGGGACAATGCAATCTCTGCCAGAAATTACATGTAGATTCCTGATCTTCTTGTGATCCTTCTGGTTTTTCCCTGCTTGAAGTACGTATGAAGCTCGATACAGTTGGACATTCAAAAGTAGCAGAGCAGGTGGGGCATGACAGCATCAATGGTTCACAGCCATGGTATCTGGAGTTGCCATGAGACATATCCACCTTGAACTAAGCAATTGTAATTCTAACTATAAAATTAGCAACATCAATATTCTGAACTGGAAATTCTTACCTCTCATCATCATCTACCATACACACGAGTGAGGTGGAGGGATCATTGCTTGCAGTTTCACTAGCTTTACTTTGGAACTAAGCAAAACCAACAATGTCAATGAGATATACAATTGAAATTTGGGTCTGATCCAGAATGAACCGGTAGAAAATGAATTTTACTTTAGATGAGTCAAGCCCCAGGCAATCAGCCAAACGCGCTGGACTTGTACCCTGAATGGAAGCACATAGACGCGATACCACAGGATGAATCTACAGAAAGAAATCAAGTTCTTAACTAAGTCAGATCATGGCATTAGCAAACAACAAAAAACATCTCATAGAAAGAGTACAAGCCAATTTATATGGTAAGCCAACCTGCTGTGACAGGTAATAGTCAATGTCAATCATCCAGTTGCCATTGTCCCTTTTCAGTTCATCTGGATGCCTAGCCCTCTGAGCAATTCCCACAGAAGAAACTGAAACAGTTCCCTGTTCATGAAAACCCAGAAAAAAAATATACAGAAAGTTACTTTTGGACATTAACACTTTCAAAGGTGAAGCTAAAATATGCTTAATCTCAAAATTGTCAAAATTTGCAGAGGCAAAAGGAAAAACAACATTACAGACCTGCTCACTACAAATGATATAAGGAACAGTATCACCAGCAGAGCATCCAGTGGTATAACCACTTTGCTTCAGTCTAAGCGCCACCTATATAAGGTTTATAGCCAAGTGAATGGTATGAGCTAACAAAGATTCAATGGACAACTGGTAGAACCAAATCATGTATGGAACCAGGGAATTATGCTAAGACTTACTTGCACATGTGGTTGGTTCTTGGCATCTGGGTAGGCTTCAGGTGGTTTTGTCAATGTCTTTGTGATGACATATTTCTCAATTGCTACTTCTCCGTTTCTCATCTCTTCCTGGACCTGTTCAATATAAGCAAGCATTGATAATCCATTTTATTGAAGACAAAAACAATTTTTCAGGAGCATGAAACTTCAGACTTTCTATAATACACAATCACTTTATGACAGGGTATTATCATCTTCCATGAGTATGCCCTTGGAGAAATATCTCCATGTAGAAGGGTCCATGAAGATTCAGAAAGGCCAACAATTCCATTATGTAGCATCTGGAACCAAGATTTTTGATATTAGCCATCAGTAATTCACACAAAAATTACTGCTTCACCTTAATGAGAGTGTTGTGTATTGACTCAACAACATCCTCGCATGACCTGTAAAATAAGACATTTATGTTTGATGAGCAGAGAGAAGTCACACAGTGATGGTTCTTATATCACCAGTCTGCCAGTACATTCAAGAAACATAAATATAGAACAATTGTTTACCCTCCAGATAAGATTTGACTCAGACAAAAATCGCCTATTTCCTTTGAAAGCAGACTCCAGTCACGGCGAACCATGTCAAGACCCTTCCGTTCAATAACCTGCTCCAACAAGGTACACTCACCATCAATATATCAAGGGGGGCATGTTTTGAGCAAAGAAGATAACTGAGCGTTCTTTTCAGCTTACCTCATTTGGTATCCCATCCTTAAATTGCACTTTGACAGCTGCATATTTCTTTTTCTTGAGAAGTAACATCCTCTTATACAAACCATCAAGATCAATTTCTAAACATCGGTACTTTTTGTTGACCTGAGAGGCAAATAAAAAGGGAAAACAAATCAGCAGTTACATTCACAATAAAAAAAATGCAATTAATATTGAAAGCACATACATGTTGCTTATATATCAAGCATATATGTGGTTAAAGCAAAATTGTTTCTGGTTTCAATTTCAAAGTACCTTGTAGTAAAAACTGACTTACTTGCGTCTTTTTAATTACTAATCATCATATTGTAGAATAGATCATTCAGAACCTTTTCTCTAAAGATGATCGGTAGTCAGCTTAAAATTTTGCTAAATTTACAATGACATATGTCATGGTCAATTATCCCAAGGACCCAATCTTATGCCTAGGTCGCTAGGGCATCCTCCAGAAATATGAACTACAATGGAGCCCGATTGCAGTGACAATTGAGCATGAGTTGCTAAGGTGTCAAATAGAAACAACCCATTGCAACAATGCCCACTTGGTAGTGGTAAGAAAGCAAGGGTTATTGAATCAAAGTCAACAAAGCTAGTCCAAGAAAGTATGATTCATTTAGCTAACCCAGAATGTAGGGACTTCAATTGGGAGGAGGTATGAATTAGTTCAGGTTATGAGGAGAGTTAATATAGTGGGCATACCAGAAACTAAATGGGAAAAACAAAAGGTTGAAGAGGTTAATGCATACATTATATAAGGAAAGTAAACAATAGAAATAGTATATGAGGTATGCAAAATACGCAAAAGGACAATGTTGTAGGTGTTAGAAAAATTAGCCATAGCTCAATGGTAACTAAATTAGTTCCACAATAATAGATTCTTAACATCATTGGAGCCTATGCAGCACAAATAGGATTAGAAGACAATTTTTGGAGAATGGGATAGTTTAATTCAAGGAATTCCTACAAGGGAAAATATAATTATGGGTCAAAATCTGAATGATCCTTTTGGTGAGGAAATTGGAGGATAGAAAAAATACATGGGTAAAAGCCTATGGACCTATGAATAAGATGGGGAAAGTAACTCTTAAGTTTGATGTATCTTATGACCTACTTTAGCAAATACTTTCTTTCAAAAGAGAGTTGAACATCTAATTATCTTTCAGAAAAGAAAAATGGAGTCAAATTGACTTTTTCTTTCTCAGAAGAAATGAGCTCAGAACTTTCAAAGACTGCGAAGTCATTCAAGAGAATATTACATCACAACATAGATTTGATTATCATGGATATAATTATGAATAGTTGGAAAAGAAGAAAACAAATTGAAAATAATTGAAAAAAAAAGCAGTGGAACTCATAAGAAGAAAAATTGGTAATCTTTAAAGAGAAACTAATGAAATATGGAACATGGGATCTAGAAACAAACCTACATAACTGTGGGGATGAAATGACAAATTGTGTTAGAAGAATAAGAAAAGAAATCTTAGGAGAATCTAGGGGTAAAGCTAAATCCCAAAAAGAGTCTTGGTGGAAAAATGATATTATTTAAAACTTGACGAAGAAATAAACACAAGAAATAGTTAGGAAAATATAAAACTGTCAAAAAAGAAACTAGAAAGATAATAAATGAAAAAAAAAATCAGCATATGATAACCTGTGTAATAAGTTGTGTGGGAAATGGTGAGGATTGTAAGAATAAGAGAAAGGAAGACGAGATTTAAATCAAGTTAGATGCATTAAAAGTGTTAATAAGTGGTCAAGAAACCAAAGAAAAATAGAGAATAACTTCAAAAATTATATATAGAATATAAGATGCAGAGACCTTGTTTCAGGTACAAATAAGGTTATAAAAGAGCCAAGAAAACATTGTTATAATTTTAGGATTGGAGGCCCTGAAGTGAAAAGAACTTTAGCTAAAATGAAAATAGGAACGGCCATATGACTAGATGGTATTCTAATTCAAGTATGCATGTGTGTGGGAGAGATTAGTTTAATGTGCTTGATTAGACTACTTTATGAAATTTTGAAGACTCTAAAAATGCAAAATGCTTGAAGAAAGAGATCAAGGTATTAAGATTGTGAACCATATCATATGGTTCACAAAGGCTAAGAAAAATAGTCCAAATTTCAAAATATCCGTTTGGCTTTATGCCAAAAAGGTCTCCTATTTCTACTTCAGAAAATTAGTGAAGAAGTTAAGAGAGAAGATAAGAGGCCTTCATATGGTTTTTATTGACCTAAAAAAAGTAAATGCTAAAGTCCAAAGGAAATTAGTTTCATGAATTTTGGACAAGAAGGAACAGCAATAAGGTTTGTTGAAGTTATGAAAGACATGTATAAGAGAAGAGAGTGCCAGTGAAAGCAGTGGGTAGTAAGAACAAATACTTTTAATGGTAGGTTTACACCAAGGTTAGCTATGAACCTTATCTTTTTGCTTTAATTATTGATGAATTAACTAGCCATATCCAAGAGGAGTTGCATTGGTGTATCCTATCTGCAGATGATATAGTTTTTGAGGACCAAACTAGTAAGGTAGTGGTTACACAGATAAAGTTATGGAGAGATACTTTGCAAATAAAAGGTTAGAAAATAAGTCAAACTACGACATAGTATATGAAATATATTTTAATGAAAATAATGGAAATGAAACAGTGAAAAGAAATGAGAACCAAGAGATACTTAAAATAATTTTTAGATTTTGATCAATTATTCACAAGGAGAGATATTTATGAAGATTTTGCACAAAATTAAAGCTACATGGCTTAGATGGAGAGATGTGTCTAGGCTCTTATGTGACCTAGTATCCCACTTAAAATAAAAGTAGAATTTTATAATCAATCATTAGGCTTATTTTAATATATGGATCAAAATATTTAAGCAAGAAATGTATAGGATGAGTGTTGCTAAAATTTGGATATTAAGATGGATGTGTAGTAAGAATAGGATATAAGTTTAGGAATGAGCATCTTTGAGATTGATTACGTGATAACCAAATACGTCATAAGATAAAACAAAGTATGTTGATATGGTCTGGACATGTAAAGCAAAAACCCAGGAAAGCAACTGTGAGAAGGTAATCATTGATAGATCTAGATGATGAAGAGAAAAAAAAAGAACATGTATGGAATCAGCTAGAAATGATATGAACAGTAAAAACCCATAAGACGACCAAAAGACATTATCATTGATATATTGGGATGGAGGAACATGATTCATGTTGCCGACACCAACCTGCTGGGATAAGACATTTGGATATTGATTTATTAGTAAGTTTTGGGTTTTAGTCCTAAAAGATGTTAAAGTATCTTGCAAGTTCACTATATACTACTTTCATCAAAATAATTTCACCAGAAAATGATAATCTCACCTCTTGAATGACTTTTCCTGCAATAGCTTTAGATTTTGCAATATCATCGAGTCCAGTATAAATCATAATTGAATCTGTATCACCATAGATCACCTATCAAAGGCAATCGACTAGAAGATTGTTATCACAATCATGAATAAATATTTTTCATGTATCGAGAATATTGAGGATACAAAATTAAGGACCTCTAAGTTCAAATTATTCTGAACAAGATCAACAGTACTTTGTAGGATCTCTCTTCCCTGCATTGGAAAAAGGAAAGAACGAAAAAAAAAAATAAAGGATAAAATGGCTCAATAATAGCAACGAAAAATATACACTATTCAGTAAAACAAAAATTTTTTTTTTTTGGATCTCAGGGTATCCGGGCCCGCTTACGCTCAACCGACTAATCTCTGAGGGCCCATGCATGACCCTGCAACCCACATGGCTTGGGTAAGTCTAAGGCCCATAGGCCTTATGCAAGTAGCACCTAAGAGGTTTTGAACCTAAGACCTTGGAGGGAGCACACCCCCAGGTCCCAAGCCTTGACCACATGCCTATTAGAAAACAAGGTAATACTTGACTACTTAAAAGTCAAATATCTATGGCTTAGAATTTCTTACTTGAAGTGTTATAAGCTCAGCAAGTGGCTTTGCATAAAATCTTGAATTGGAAAAACCCAAGCATCCATACATACTGAAGAACAGGGCAGATTAAGCAAAAACTTAGTGCTAAAGAAATTATCAAGAGTTAAAATAAGTAAAATTATCAAAAACAATTAATAAGCATAAACCTGTTTGCAGTGAGCTTCAATGCTTGCTGCTGAATGTCAAGCTGCTGGACCTTGAGGCCAGATGCAGTCTTGAGCCATGACTTAACCATTCTCCTCCTCTGGACCAAATCTCTGAGCAACTACATGAAAGCACAAGGAATACATGTTTGCATCCTTCTTTATAGCAAAGTCTAATGCGAGAAAGCCACAAAAAAAAAAAAAACAAATTGCAATTGAACTAAAAGTACAACTAAAAGGCCATGAAGTTGAAAAATTTTTCATTTATAAATCTGAACTCAAAAATATAAATGTAACTTCCAATGCTAACCTTAAAACTTTCAAAAACAGGTTGGCAAATGATTCAGCCAGCTTTGTCAAAAACTGACTAATGAATCCAATTGAAGAATAAAAAGAACAAAAAATACTCAATTTACACAAAGAGATGGCATTAGTATGATTTAGTATCAGAATGAGTCAGAATCAGTTGCTCAATTAGTGACCATGGATAATAGGGTTTGGTTATTGATCCTATCTGAGGGCTGCATTTTTTTAACAGATTTACCTAATGATTATTTATTTGAATTTTTCAAGCCTAGAAATTGAACGAAAAGTGATGATACCCATGTAATTACTCTTTTGAGAAAAGTATTTGCACTGCATGCTAATCCAACAAACTTTCTTATCTAGAAAAGCTTTCACAAGAAAAATGAAAACACAGATTAAAAAGAAAAGATAAGAAGCAAAACAACTAAACAAGTAAAAAGATGGTTCTGGAAACAGATACAAAGAATGCTAAGTGGTTCCATGCTACTATAATTGCTAGATAGTTTGGTTCAAAACAGTTGTCCATAATTTGTTACAGGAAAATCATTGCTTACATTGTATAGACTTCAACAGACTTTCTTGACCATTTAGCCGCCAGGCTGGATATTGGGTTAGTGAGTCAATGGAAAGTTGATGAGTATTTAATATCTATTTATATTTATAAAACGTAAATGTAAATTTATCAACTTTATCAATTTCTATATTATATATAAAATTATATTAATGAGGTCATGCCTACCTCATCAAAGAAAGAGTTAAGCACATGATGTAAGACCACTTCGCCCCTCACTTTTCCCTCCCCCTCTTCTCTCTCTCTCTCTTCCATCGCCCCCCCCCCCCCCCGGCCCAAAAAAAAAAAAATCTACAGCTGTTTTTTTTTTCTCTTTTTAACATCAACTGATGCCTAATAGAAGAGGAAATGGATAAGTGCTCAGGTACGCCTGCTATACCGTCCCTCTGTCTCTCAGCTTTTTTTTTTTTCTCTTTTTTAATTTTTTGGAAGATTCATGGACAGTGTGTGCCATTCATAATCCCAGGATCTCGATGGCACTGAAGCTATGCCATCGAAATCGGTTGTATTTCAACCAGCACAAGGCGAAATCCCACCTGTGCCAATTGAAATAAGAGAAATTTTAGGCTCCCAACAGAATTCAGTTGACTTGTGAGTCAGTTCAGCACGGCATTCCTTGTTACTAATTAAACAATTCAAAAAGGATATCCAGAAATATTCAATTGGGACATTTAACTCTTTAATTGCACAACCAGCTTTCTCATTCCTTAGGAGACAACCAATATGGTTGTGGTTGACTAAGTCCATCCAGGTTCTTCTTGGTCTTCCACTTGCCTTCTTACAATAGTTAACGAGTATCCCTCAAACCTTCTCATGGATGCCTCTTTAGGGCTTTGCTTTACATGCCCAAACTTTCATAATCTACTTCCTTATAGTTTATTTCTTATTTTTGCAACACCTAGGCATTCTCGGATACATTCATCCTTATCTTTCTTATTCTTCCAACAGATTCATCTCAACATCCTCATAATAACAACATTGATCTTATGCATAAGTTGCTTATTTTTTTTGGACATTTAACGTTATGATCTATATATACAATATGCTTAATAGCACTCTTGTAGACTTTTCCTTGAATAGAACACATTGATTCAGAATTCAGTTTAGAAGCATATCCACTTAGCCATCAAGCTTTCATTCTATGTACAACATCCTCATTGGTATCGCCCTAGGCCCTGTACTAATAAGTAATTGGTCCAAGATAACAAAATTGCTTGATTTTAGAAAGATCTTGATCCCCACATCTTATTGTCGCTTCTCCCCTACTATTATCTGTGTTAAAATTCTGAAGTTACAATCCATATATGGTCATAATTCCACCAATTATATATATTTTTTATTACATAGTATCCCTCCAGCCTCTGTAACTCTAGCTTTGTGTTCATTTTCACTCTAGTATGGCCCACAAAATTTAATATTATATTATTTTATTTTCTCTTTATTTGGATCAAATACTAAAGATTTCATCTCTCAAAAGAAAAGATTGAATTGAAAATATCTCTAAAAACATTTATGTTGTTTAGACTACAACCAACAAAAATTGTGATCAGTCAAATGAATACCTCTGGTAAAATTCCACTTTTTTTGGAAGATGGTAGGTGAGGAACTAATCCATCTAGAGATCTTTCAACTGTTGTGAAGCAAATATTGTATTCCTGAGAAAAATAACACAATGGATCAATACATCAAGAAGGAAAATTGAAAAAAGGGCAATATAATCCTCAGTCGCATCGCCAAAAATGAAATAGTGAAGCTTGTAGTACAAAAAGTCGAGGACCAATAAATGTGATGAGAGATGAATAACCTGTATGATTGAAGGGTAGAGACTATTGAAGTCCAAAAGCAATATATACTTGTCGTATAAACCTCTTTTTGGTTCTAAAACCAATCCACCAGCATAGGCAGGCCCTTTTTTCCCTTTTCCATGGTTGTTGTGTGAAGAGACATTCTGAAAATCACCATAACTTGTATCCAGGTCATCTGCATCTCCACCGTCACCATTATTAGCCAAGCTCCGTTTGTTAGAGATAGCTTCCTTCTGACGGGCAGAAATCTTATCTGGTACAATATACTTCTTTAAATGAAATGTGTGTAGCAAAAGATATTCTACTCTCTGTGCCCTAGCCCCCTGATGAGAAATTGTAAAATGGAAAAACATGCAACTTCAGTGAGAGCCTTTCACATTCTTCAATAGTAATAGCAGTAGCAGCAGTAGCAGTGGTGGGAGTAGTAGCAGCAGCAAAAGAAGATTACAAATCACCTGTAGAGTCTTTCCCCAAAGGTTACCACTAATATTAGTCAGCTGACGTGTAAGAGGGAGAACACTCAAATGAAACATCAGTTCCATTGATAACCATGCATCAGTCTCACCATATTCAACCTGGTTGAATCACAAATACTATTAGGAGCATAATGTGGCAACAGATCTCTAGTCTGTAGGTGCTTCAAGATTATAGTTGGTTAACTTGATTACTGAAATGGCTTCTTCAGTCTAATGATAAACTTCAACCAGGGTTTTAACTCAGACACAGTATTCAAAGTTTTGGAATGTCACAGGACATTTTGGATATATATATATATATATATATTTTTTTCTAATGATTTTTCAAACAAGGTTACGTTATATTCAGATGCATTATTCATGTGCATGGTTATAGGAAACAGAAAACAAACGGAAAAAGCACCAATATGAATAATGACAAAAAAGTTTCATTTTTCAGTATTTTGAATGCTAACGTCCCCAGAACTGTCTGTTATGTGATGGCATAACAAATAAGTAATTTAGATCAGTATAAGATCATACAAGTTCCAGGAGTGACACTGATGTTTGAAACATAGCAGGGATGTCATGTGGAACAATCTCTTTCCTGTCTTTATTCAGCTGAGACTTTGCAAGTTGTGTCAACGAGTAGCTCACCTGTGCAAAAATATAGGTAAATATATATACATATATATATATATATGTATGTATGTATGTATGTATGTATGCATGTATATAATGTGTCCCTTTTGCAGACATTACTAACTACATTATGATATAAATTCAAAAAAATTAACTTAAGCAAAGTATACCTCCTTTAACAGGTCACGGGAACACAGATATGTATCACAGAGGAGCCGACCTGCAATACAAGACATTAACCCTGGGCTTGCTCCCGACCCAAAAATCGTACTTCCCTTTGCAAGCTTGGGCATAACAGAACGCTTGAGACGACCAATTTTAGACCACATGTTGCTTGGCACTTTGCAGGCCTGTACAATTAACAAAAAATTAGACCCTTTCATTATAAAAGAGCCAATTCAGAAAGAAATGGAGAATTGAAAACAACACAGCATGTGTATATACATCTGATATATACCTGCAAGTCCTAGCATCTTCAGAATGGAAGATGAAAGCAGATCAAGATTTTGAAACTAGATTTTAATCTGTCTGATGTATAATAATTCAGAACATGTCAAAGGATATTATTTGGAAAATAAGATTTTTTTTTGCGGTGTATATGACAATCATCTACTACCGTTATCAGCATGATTTTCTGATAACAGTTTTATGAATGAAATGCTAAAACAATGGAGGGTTAAATTCCAAAGCATTAATAAACCAAACAAAATTTTGAAAGAAGAAAAATAAGAAGTAAAGAAGCAAAGAAACTCACAGCAAAACCATTGGGTAAAAATGCTATAGCATTATATACTAAGAATCAACTTAAGACCATAAAATGAAGGTCCAATTCCCCCGTCCCCGACTAAGGTGGGGTTGATTTGGTAGCTATGGCTCAATCCGAACATTCTGTGACGGGGCAGAAGCCCCTATGAGAGAGAGAGAGAGAGAGAGAGAGGGGGGGGGGGGGGGGATTGACCACACCAGTAGCCCCCTTCCCCCCTTTAACTTACCACCAAAAAAAAAAGAAAATATTTAAGACCATAAATGGAAGTTTAATTATATTGCCATAAGCTCAATGCATGAAAGCGTAGTAGTTGACACTCATGTGATACATACATAAATATCCATACCTGAGCTCTGTGGAGAAGAACATCTAGATCAAATCCAGAGATATTGTGTCCAACAAGAACATCGCTATCCAATTTGTATAATGCAAGCATCAGCCGGTTTAGCAAGGCTCTTTCACTGCAAGATAATAAAGCCAAAAAAGTGGGTTGAGGAGACCGGGAAGAACTTTAATGGAACTGGTGGAAATACCAGCAGCTCAAAATGCTTTAGAGAAAGAAACAATAACAGAAGTACTGGCACAAGACACAACTGGAAAAAAAACCTTGCCTGCTTTCAAATGCAAGAACACTAGATCCAGCCTTTGTATTTCTATCATCAACCTCTTTCATGAATCCCATAGGAAATATGCCTCCTTCAAGCTTCCGCACAACAGTAAAGTGGCTAAGCACCCCATGTCTCTTCCATTCTGACGCCAGCATTGGAGTGTCAATCTGAAATGTAAAAGAAAGAGACGAAGGCAATCATAATTGGAATGTAGGATAAAATGTTGTATGCGTAAGGAATAACAAGAGAATGATAACCAATAATGAATATGAAAATAGAATTTCTAGTTGAAATTCAACCGGGTTGAAAGCTGGGGCGACCTATATAAACTTATATTTTATACAAAAGCCTAAGACTGTTCCAATTCTTACATATCTGAGGCATGGTTATTTCTTCACGCCATGGAATTTCCTTAAATTTTAACTTTAGAAAGCAATAATTATTCATTAACAGTTTCTTTATACCGAGTCCCATCATCTAAAAAGGACAAGATTAATAGATCACTAATTAGGAAGCAGCGAGATCCAGAAACTTTGATCCAATGAATAAGCACCGGAAGCCTCAAACGGAAAGAGAATATTGATAAGGCTGTCCATGACAACTAACGGAAGTATTTACAACATACCTTGGCCCTGTGACAGCAGACAACAGATGCTGAAACAACTTCATTTACATTCAGCTTATCATTGATGATTGTCTTCAGATTTATTGCTGAAACAACTACTGGAGGAATCTCCATTTTGAGATCTGAGGAAGAAATCTTTATGTTTTTGGGACAATCAACAGTCACTTCAAATTTGCACCAGCTCACCTATCCAGATTTGAAAAGACCACAGCATATAAAGCTGAGCATCTTGTGGCCATAGACTCCACAACAAATTAAGTAATGATAAAAGAAGCAAAATATTGGTAACTCACCCTTTGAGAGGCTGGACAGCTGGCAAAGTTCGAAACTAATAACCAGGAAGGTCCCTTTATTTTCCTTTTAATGAGAAAAAGCTCTAATGCACTGTATGGAATAACATTTGTCAGTTTCCCTTTCCATTTTTTTCCCCAGAAAATACATGCATTGGGCACTCCAACAATCAAGAGACACATCTGAGCAGAAAAAAGTATCTGAAGTAATAGTTACAGATACAAAATTAATGTTTAGTGTCATGGGCTTTCGTCATTCCTAGTAGATATTAAGATCCTTTGAAATAAAGGTTAGTTTAAGATATGTAGGAATCTAGGTATCAAAACTCTAATAATCTAGCACAATTAAGAGCAGAACTGTCATTTAAGTCCGAACCAAAATTGACAGCTAAAATAGTCCTTTAAGTTAGAATTAAGAAGAGTAAAGTAGTCTTTTTTACGCTACAAATAAGTTGAGGGATAAACTGGTTTTTTTTATCTAGAATTATAACAGTTAAAGTAGTCTTTTACGTTAAATGTAAGTATAGGGTTAAAACAATCTTTTCCTTAGAGACAGTGAAGGGTAAACGTGACTTTCAAATTAGGATTAAAGAGACAAGAATAGGCGTCTGGTTCCTGTTTTAAGGGTAGTTTTGTTAAACTGCTTTAAACCTAATAAAAACCTACAAATAATACTATTTAAACACTTATTACTGCTGGTAGGGTAGGGCTGAGAGAGAAAAGAGAAAGGAAGAGAATAAAAGCTTCACACACACAAACCATAGGAGATCTTGAAGAGAAATATCCCTTTATTTTTACAGAATGAGAACAATCTACTGTAGAGAACCAGTCTAATAATAAGGTAGGTAGATTTTACAAACTTAGATTCTTTGAAAACCCTAGAGAATCTAAAAACCTGTAACCTACTGTGCTTAAAAATCTATTAGGGTTCTGCTGTTTGGGCTTTTCTCTGATTGAAAATTAAGTATTCTAGAGAATCTAAGAACTTGTAATCCATTGTGAAAGAAAAAAAAATTCTGATTATGGTTCAGCTGTAATAAAAATCTGTTATGTTTTCTACTATGGAAAAACCTTGTTATGATTCTGCTGTGATTAGCAAACTGTTGCAATTCTGCCAAGATAAAAAAAATCTGTTATGGTTTCACTCCATTTAAAAATCTGATAGGTTTCTGTTATGTCAAAATCTGTTAGGGTTTCTCATATGATTAAAAGTCCCCACTAATAAAAACTGTTATATTCAGTTGTCACTAAAATTCTGCTGACCCATGAATCTCTTTCTGTCTTTTAGACATTATGAAGAATCCAATACTCTTCACATTGCATTGGCATACAACATACTTGTTCAGCATGTTTTATTTGTTTTGCATGGCATTGGAATTACAGAAAATTCTGCTTAAGACATGCATGCATCCTAGGATTTTGTGAAATTACATAACTACATAAAAAGACATTTGAATTATTGCATGTTTTAAATTTTGATTGCATGTGTTTATTTCATTGGGTTATTCTACATGTCTAGAATTTCCAACGAAAACTAAGCATATAGAAAACTACCTACTAAGCGTAGCTCACTTTATTTTTACCACATGCAAGTACTTTGGAGGAGAGCTAGGATTGGATTTTGTAGATTGACTAGTATATACATATTGAGACATCGAGCTAAGTCTACGTAGACTAGTGGGATTTATTTTAGCTGATAGAAATTGTTCATTGGATTTTTATTGTTCATTTTAGTTATATTGATTCATAGGTTACTTAGTTATTTAAAGGTTGAAATTTTTAGATTATGCATTTTATTATTACTAATCTGTTTCTGAACCTCCATTTAATACCAGATTATGGTTGTTTTTAAATGTTTCTAGCCTCAATTTTATTTAAATTTGAATTATTGTTTTATGTTAAATTGATTTCAATAGAGGAGGACACATGCATGGCTTAATTCTTTTATGAGGAGAGTATTGCAATCACACTCCAATCCATGGATTTACAAAATCATTTAATACAGGATTTGGGGCGTGACAAAAACAGTCCTCAGATAGGGTTATTTGATTAAGAATTGCACAAAAAGAGTGTATTACCGGAATTCAGAACTCCAAACCACCAATCTAGTGTATCATACAGCTCAATATGCTATTAGGAATCTTTAAAGGATAGTAATGCCCAGCAAGACTTATGAAATTGACATCTGCAAAGTTATCTGTTACAATTTCTTATTTCCTAATAATGGAAACATAATCAATTTTTATAACACTCTAAACAAATAAGTGCGAAAAAAAAATGGGTCATTGTAAGCAGGAAAAGTTACTGAGCTGAAGAGATCATCAAATAATGATAATATCTAAGAATCATCAGATAATAATAGTTTATATTTGGATACAAATTTATCTTAAAGAAGCATAGTTTCCAGATCAAGCACTTGAATTTGATACAAGGACATATTTGCTAGAAATATTTCATTAATTTGCATTCCTTTTCCTCAGAGCAAATAATATGCCTTTTTATTTCATCATACTTCAGATATCAATGTGAGAATTCTCTTCGTTCCCAAAAATCAAGTCCTACCATAAGTTGCACAGTACTAAACCAGACAAAACTATATCACCATTACAATTCCAAGGTCTGAACAGGCATTAATATTTGCCAGCTTTGGAAACACAATGGACATAGGCACTTGAGGAGGTCCATACATACACCACCACATTTATGTCATCTACCTCAAATTTCCACACATAAAGTTATGCACACAGAATCAAAAGAAGACGCCATAACTTATTAAATTTAGTAAAGTTAAAACAGTTCCAAATGATAGATATCCATAAAACAGTGACCCGTGTAAACAACGGTTAGTTAATTCTTATACCTGCAATGGGTTCCAAGCAGAGCAGAAAATGTCTCTCCTTTGAGATCAGCAGGAAGTGGTGGATCCTGCATTATTGGAACCCCTTAGTCATGAATAGTAGGAAGAATCACATCATATAAAATTTCTGAGTTTTCCATTAATAAGTTTATCTGATAATCATTAGCAAAAAGGGCATGCATCAAAATTTTGAAGAGGCAAAAACTTGACCTTGTAATGACTTCTGCTAGAAAAGAAAGAGCAAAAATGTCTAATAAACAAAATGTTAAAGTTACCAAAGGTAATATATACTTCCATTAAACAGTTCTAATTGTTTCATAGCAGTTGATAAAATTTGCGCTAACCTAAAATTTCCTAAGTTAATCATACTACTGAGGTATGATACAGATATATGCAAACTTAAAGTTATAATCTTGTTAAAATCACAAAAATAAAAGAAAACAAAATAATAGAAACAAAGTTAGGTCTTTAGAAATTGAGAGACACATTTAGGGTAGTTAGCAAGTGGTGTAAGACTGTGGATGGTTATGTGCTGTTTTCTTCTGACTGCTTGCTGTTTTTGGTTTTTTGGACACATCCCATGAGGGATTCCATCTCTGTATCTTTCTCTTTATTATCTCATCTAATGTATTCTTCTCATTACTGATAAAAAAAAAACTTTAGTACCATGCCACACCTACATGCTAGATTGCTGTGAATCACTGTTGGAATGGAGAAGAGAGTGCGCAATGAATGCACGCAAGTTTCTTCAAGAAATTGAATTATTATTGAATATAAATGTGACACGTTACTTTGTTGCATACATTATATATGCAAATTAAGTATTTGCAAATAAACATCATAACTAAAGAAATTGGAGAAAAGGGGGAAAAAAAAGGAGGGGAGGGAGGTGAAGGGGGAGGGGAAACTAAAAGTATATGAAGTTCCACAAACTCAAAGATGGCAAACTCTTAGTTCTATGAATTATATTTTATCAACAAAAATTAGATGCACTGCACACATGGTATAGGAAACAACATACCTTAAACGGGTAATTGATCTTAAGTACATAATGTTCCCCAACAGGTATATCAGATCGCTCAAATGCATATCCCCTCTAGAAAATGCAAATCAAGACAAGGATAACAAAACACGAATCAAATTAGTATGTTGTTAAAAGAATAGTAGTGATTAAAGGGATAATAGCCAAGCAACGATTTAACAATGTCACTTGCTGATGCAAAAATGATTAGAACTGCAAACCTTAACAGGTGCCATGCTAAAATTTGATACATTAAGATCTAACAACCGTTGGGCAATTTCATTCTTTAGACCTGACGCCATTTCCTAACAAAGAGAAAGATATGGTCCATGAAGATGAGAAATATAAGCGTAGCACTTTATTTACACAAAAACTATGAGGAAAAACTACTTGCAGCTTTTTGCGGGAAGTTGTAGATGATATCTGGGATTCCGCAGCATCTCTCTCCAGCTCCATGATCACATTATTTTGAAACACAGAATCAGTTGGGAATGCATAAACACACCTCAACATGTTCCTCACAACCACACAGCAGCTGTGATATGTAGTTCCTGCTTTAACCTTAAAAAGTTGAGAGACAGAAGCAGTCAAAGTAATTTCACAGATGTTGCAGCAAAAGAAAAATAAATGCATTAAATCAAAAGATCAACCATGTACGATGACATTTATGAATATTTACTTTGGACGAAAATTAAATCAGCCATATAATCTCCTAGATTATCATTGACAATTGATACAGGATTTTTCAAATATATTGATGTACATCACCCCTCTCTTCTTGCATGCTTACTATAGGCATTGGAAGTCATTATATGTTATTTTCCAACTCGATATGTGCTGGAAACAACATTTTCTCTTGCTACATGAAGTCACATCCTGTATGTCTAATCTTCTTGGTGGAAGCTCAAGATATGTACTGATTTGTGCATCATAATATATCAAAGTAGTACTTTAATTAAAATCTTAGTTATAAGGTGTCATATATCAAATTACACCCATGCACTTGTTGCTCATCATTCTAGCACGCACATACGTGCAGACAAAATTATAATATTTAAATAGCATCAACTAGTAAAAAGCAGGGGTGGAGCTACATACAGATTATTACAAAAAATTACAGTATCTACTTATATATATATATCCAGTTTTGTCCCCCCTATAATGTTTTATTTGTCCATGATCCTTTTGTTCTCAACCATTCATCTTCCATTTTGTGTCTACTCTGCCCACCCTAAACAAAAAATCCTGGCAATGCCACTGGTAAAAATAATCATGTTATTTCAAACTACCATGACTATAACAAAAAAAGAATATGAAATTCCACAATTCACATGATATATAAACCTTTATTGCAAATGTAGATCTAAAATTGAGCATTTAAAACGACCGGACAGCCAAATCAAAGTAATAACTGTGAACCATCTTTTGATATTCTGGATCTTATACAATGAATAAAAGGGACAAAAATTTCGTCATACAATATATCATTGAAACTAGTAAAAGAATTTTTTCTTTTCCATCCATGGGAAGAAAGAAGGCTAAATATTTCCAAAACAAAATAAAATATTTTTACTTCAATACTATAAACATATTTATCTTAAATACTTGTAGCAAAAATCATATTCATGCATAAACACATCTCTTCTTGCATGCTTACTATAGGGCATTGGAAGTCATTATATGTTATTTTCCGACTCAATATATGCTGGAAACAACATTTTCTCTTGCTACATGAAGTCACATCCTGTATGTCTAATCTTCTTGGTGGAAACTCAAGATATGTACTGATTTGTGCATCATAATATATCAAAGTAGTACTTTAATTAAAATCTTAGTTATAAGGTGTCATAAATCAAATTACACCCATGCACTTGTTGCTCATCATTCTAGCACGCACATACATGCAGACAAAATTATAATATTTAAATAGCATCAACAAGTAAAAAGCAGGGGTGGAGCTACATACAGGTCATTACAAAAATATTACAAAAAATTATTGTATCTACTTATATATATCCAGTTTCGTCCCCCCTATAAATTTGTCCACGATCCTTTTATTCTCAACCATTCATCTTCCATTTTGTGTCTACTCTGCCCACCCTAAACAAAAAATCCTGGCAATGCCACTGGTAAAAATAATCATGTTATTTCAAAATATCATGACTATAACAAAAAAAGAATATGAAATTCCACAATTCACATAATATATAAACCTTTATTGCAAAGGTAGATCTAAAATTGAGCATTTAAAACGACCCGACAGCCAAATCAAAGTAATAACTGTGAACCATCTTTTGATATTCTGGATCTTATACAATGAATAAAAGGAACAAAAATTTCCTCATACAATATATCATTGGAACTAGTAAAAGAATTTTTTCTTTTCCATCCATGGGAACAAAGAAGGATGAATATTCCCAAACATATTTATCTTAAATACTTGTAGCAAAAATCATATTCACGCATCAGTATAGCTCCATTAATTTCGCAGATGTGTTGATATTGATACTTGCTTAATTATGAAAAATTACGACAAAATAAATATGACAAATACCTTTCCAAAGAGATAGAGACTTCCCGGATTGGCACCATAGAACTCCTCATGAGCGTCGATTATATAGAAAGGAAGTGACCCATTTGAATCTAATGTCAATTCTGACTTTTCATCACAATTAGAACCAGAATGAACCTCCCGTCTATCACAACTGGCATTCTCATCTTCTACATTCCGGACTGCTTGCCATCCAGCAGTTGCACTTAACACAGAGTCATTTTCCTCCTTAATCTTCGCATTGAGAGACTTGTGCACTTCCTCCCTCTTCACTGGTTCTGCCTTCACTTCAACAACATCTGTTGATGCCTCCACCACCATTCTTCCTTCAGTTAAAGAACCATCTAATTGGGAAAATGGATTCAAATTCCCCATATCAGCATTACAACTTCTCTCATGTTTCAATTTCCCTAAATCATCCTCTCCCTGACCCAGATCAACTCTTGGCCCAAAACCCACTTCAGATCCCCCATTTGTGACTCTAGTGATTTCGGGCTTAACCACCGAATGTATCCCAACAACAGGTGGATTTTCACTCTTAACCGGCATAACTGGGACAAAACCCTTGCCTGTTGACGAAACCGATTGTCCCCTCCGACGTCTCTCCCTATCGGCTTCATCGGGTGCAAACTCAGCAATGACATCATCAACAATACTATCAGTTGAAAACCCTTTTGGCTTATCTTCCCTACTTCTCTTATAAATTGAAGAGGTGAACATCGAGGAAATTCTCTGCTTACCCATAAGCGCTGCTGCTGCAGTCAAGGGAGATGGCTTTTTTTGGGTCTGTTCCTTCTTTTCGGCTTTCTTCTTCTTGGGTCTTTCAGATTCTCCTTCTGATTCATCAGACGATGGAGGAAGACCAGCTTGGGACCAATCCTCTTCCTCACCTTCGTCTCCGTAACCAAGACCATCGTCATCAACGATGAAGCCCCGCACTTCTTCTCGGCGTTTGGCGACCAGGGCAGCATAATCATCCTCAGCTACAGTATCGTAGATTGGATCTTCCATCTTAACCTGGAAGCCACCATCGGAACGCCGGCCACCACGACGGAGGGCTTTCAGTCGTTCAAGGGCTTCGGCTCGGGCCGTCGCTTCAATGCCTCTGCTTCTCCTCCTGCCTGCAGCTGCTGTTTGCTCCTCCTCCATCTCGCTCTCTCTCTCTCTCTCGCTCTCTCTCTCTCCCCCTCCGCTTCTCTCTCTCTCTCTGCCTCTCTCTCTCTCGAGGAAATGGCGGGAAATGCCTGTAGTTCTGGCGCCAGTGAGAATTTTTTATGAATGGCTTGGGCCTTGGATCATGTTAATTCGATATGTTTGGTCTTTTAAGGTTAACTCGGTCCGGTTTGATCCAGGTTGACATCAACCCAGAACAAAACCGGTCCAGAAAACCTAAATTACGAATTTGGTTCAATTTAGGTCAATTTTGAACGACTTATCCATTGACTATGATGATAAGGCATAGGGTTGCAACTCGATGCGGTTTGGTTTGGGTTGGCCTCAACCCAAGACCAAACCAAGGTTACTGATAGTCGACTCAGAACCGAACCGAACCGACTTCAGAACCGAAATACCCAATTCGAAACCGAACTGATTATTTAAAGAAAACCCGTAACCCAACCCAAACCGAACCGAATTGCAAAATTCGGTTCGGTTTGGGTCATTTTCCCATATTTAAAACCTGTTATCAAGATTTAAAACTTGATTATTATTACAACTTTATCTATTGTGTATTTTATATATATTATTATATTTCGATTCGATTTTACACTTAGGAAATTTGGTTTGGTTTTCGGTTCGATTAGGTTAACCCAAGCCTTCAACCCAAAACCGACCCAAACAAATTCGGTTCTCTATTTTTAAAACCAAAACCTACCCAAAAACTATATAACCCAAATCAAACTGACTCAAAGTCAGGTTGGACCAGTTCGGTTTCGGTTTTAACCGACCAAAGTTGCAGCCCTAATAAGGCATAGAGATGCCTCATTGTACCATGATTATGATATACTAGATATAAAATATTTATATCAATATCTTGGTTTGGCTCGGTTCAATTTAACCAGATTTCAGTTAGGTTCAGTTCAGTTTGACCCAAACAATAACTCAAAACTTATGGGCAATTTTGACCCATGATTCTTCTTTCTTGTTTCATCCATTGCCTTTGTGACAACCTTTTCAGATTTTATCACCATGGAAATAAAATTATAATGGAATGGTTGTACTTTTGAGAAGTGAAAAGAGTTTTTATGCTTAGCCTGCTACAAAGCTTGCTTAGACTGAGTACCTATAAATTTAATATTGCTGGCCCTAAAAGCTTCTGAAAAGAAGAAACATAGGGTTTGGTTGGTGCCACCATTTTGAATAAATTAAATCCCCAAGAAGCAAATAGAGACCAGCAAATGCTAAGAGAATCATAAAACAAATACACAGAAAGAATATAAATCAACTAAAATAACATCTAAAGTATCAAAATTAACAACTTTCATCCAAATGTATCTCTACTAAAGCTACAAAAAAACTATAAATCAACTATACAATTGTTTCAATTTCAATACAAACCAAAAATGAAAAGAAAAAAAATTGGTTCAATTTTAGAACAAACGAAGTTCAACCAAACAAAGACCATATTATACAAAATTTAAATCTATATCTCTTAATGTGAATGGATTAATCTTATATTTACAACTATGTGATGGAGAGGAATAGAAAACAAATCTACTACCAAAATCCCAATCTTCAAATTCAATAGACAAATAAGATAAGAAAGTAATAGCAAACTCACCAAACCTAATGCATTAAAATATTTAAAGGAAAAAAACAAAAAACAAATATAAATAACACATCTATTTTTAAATGTAGCAATGATAATATATGAAAAGGCAAACTCTATTATAACAAAATCTCTTCCTAGGGTATCCTTGAAAGACAAGGCTTGGGAACCTAAACTCGCTGATATTCTGAAGCCATCAACCCAAACTTTAATTCTAGAAAGAAAGGAATTTAATAGATTATAAAGAGAGTTAAATAGAATATGCAATTAATTAGAATTTGTAGAATATCAATATTTATGAATTTTTTAAGTAGTATTGACAAAAATAAAAGGTGTATTGAATTGGATCCACTCACCTATATTCATTAGACTTTGTTAATGGTACAAAGAACTGATAAATAAAATGTAAAAAAGATGATAACGTTTTGAATAGGATTCATCATCCTATTTATTGAAGAATATTATGGGTAGTAATATGTAAATAAAATGTAAAAAAGATGATAACGTTTTGAATAGGATTCATCATCCTATTTATTGAAGAATATTATGGGTAGTAATATGTAGAGTTTAACAGTTATGGTAATTAATTACTTAACCCTTATACGAGTATCAAGGCGGAGCTACATAGTGCTTAGGGTGGGTAGTGGCCCACTATAAATTGCATAAAGCTCTTAATGTTACTTATGTAAATAATTTTGCCCCCTCTTAAAATTTATAAATTGCCAACCAACCTTCTTGATTCTCACAATTAGCATGTCTAATTTGTTTCTTAACGGTGGTCTACTCATCTTGTTCTTCTTTTTCTACAATATTTTATCTTTTTTTTCTTTTCTCACCATTATTTTCTCTTATTTTCTTCCTTTTTATATAAAAATTTTTACAAAGTCTTAGCATTTTCTTCCCCTGCCTTTTTTTATTCTGTGAAATTGAGAAAATCCCTCTATTAAATCTATGTGTTGATTTGTCTAAATTACTCTTCAAAATCTCTATTTTTTTTTGTTTATATCAGGCTGCAATCGAATTGACACCTTAAGATGTCTCATTTAATCAATTATTTCTTGCAAATTTTAAAGAATCATAGACTCTTGGTTAATCCAATATTAAGAGTGATTCATATACATGGTTGTTGCCATTGACATTGGATTTAGCTTGCATAAGCTTTTCATTACATACAGAAAATATAGAACCAATGATGGCGAATGTGTTAGGGTTTTAAACATTTTCTTGTCTGGGTCGACTCCCTTCTTCATGCAAGCTGATGCAGCTTCAACAAATTGGCTATGTACGAGCACACTTTTACCATCTCGTGGGTAGAAGATATGAATCCTATTCCCCTTGCCCTGAATGAAAATCCTGGTTATGCCACTAATGAGTATAATTTTACATAATTTTATTTACATATGAGTATGATTTGATATAATTTGACTACAATTGATATTTACTTGTAAATTATATCATTTATCATTATCCTTTATATGATATTGACTACTTAATCCTTGCAAAATATTTTATTTAACATAAAACCCATTAGGAAGTGATAGATTATTTAATAAATTCTAGGTAGCATTATAATTTTCATAGGAATATGTAGTGTTTATTAATTGTGAAATGCTTTGAAAGGATCAATCATCCTATTTATTAACGAATATTATGGGTACGTAGTAATACATAAAGTTTAGCAATTATGTGTTAAATATATTATAAGTAAGAATATTTAGAGTTTAGCAGTTATGGGTTAAGAATATTATGAGTAGGAATTCATAGAGTTTAGCAATTTTGAATTAAGGATACTATAAGTAGGAATATGTAGATTAACAGTTATAAACTATAAATTACTGTAAATAATGTTAATAAATATAGAACATGGAAAAAATTTATAAGTTACATCATTATCTTTTAAATGATAATTGACTATTTAACACTGTCAAAAAATTTTTTTATTCAATATAAAATCCATTGGTAAGTGGTAGATTATTTAATAAAATTATAGATAACTCTGTAGTTTTAATAAAGATAGTATAGAGAAAGGAGTGGACGACCAAAAAAGAGGATTTTTGCTTTTAGGAGTAGTAGAATATCTTCGTCTTAACAATATTCATGCTATGCATATATTACCTTTATGTTGCTTGAAAAATCTATTTTTTAGTGCTTTTAACTGTAGAAGTGATTCCATGCTTAACACACAAACCTCGTCCCATATAACATACTTAATTTGAAACACAAGCCTACATATGCTATTTTTTTGGGTACAACATATTCAGGCACTGCTTGCCTGGCGCATAGCCGGGATTTACACAATCACATACATGTTCGACTTACCTGCAAGAAGGGAGCACTATGTCAACTGACCCGCGTGAATCACATAGGGTGACAACTTGAACGACTGCCTTGTCTGAGTTGGAGGTATGCTCTCGAGCGAACTCCCTTTATTGATGATGAGGGTAGGAGTGGATCCTTGGTCTAGGCTAAGACTAGCTCAAGATTTTTGGTTCATTACAATGATCAATACCAAGGTTTGCAATTTCGGTGTCGGTGGACGTGCCGCCCATTGGCAAAAACGAAATGGCGGAAAAATAAAAAAAACAAAAAATAAGCAAAAAATGGGCAAAAATTGGTTTTTTTTTTTAATTTTAGGGAAATTTCGGCGGCACGCTGGTCCGATTTGCCAATAAAAAATACATTTTTCCCCGTTTCGCTCGGCACGCTACCCCGTTTCGGTGACAAATCGTTGAAATTTCGATCAAGTCACCAACGATGCGCCTAGAGCGATTTCCCCTGGTGAAACGCATCACCGGGGGTCCAAAAACCGAAATGAAATTGTAAACCTTGATCAATACTAATTAATACCATCAAAGGAAATTATATGCTCATAAAAGACCCCGTATATAATGCATATGCCTTAAGTATATTAATTGGAGGCAAAGTCCTCTGCTCCATTCCTGTTCCCATCTGTTTTGTCCTTTTGGTAGGGATGGAAACAGAGGATTTGAACTGATTATTTCTTGCTGCTCCCACCATCCGACCCATATCCATAGCCCGAGCCCGAACCATATCCACTGCCATAGCCAGAGCCAGTACTAGTGCCACTATCACTGCTGCTGGAACCACCATTAGAAGCACCATCTCCATCTCCAAAGCCATAGCCTGAACCACTTCCATAATCGCCTCCATGACCGCTGATAGCCTTATCACTTCCACTACTGTCACCCACAGCTACAACTCCACCACTTATCGCAGTTGACATAAGAATATTATCTCATAAATAGGTTATTAATATAGATGGGATCATTGAAAAAGAACCCCCCCCCCCCCCCCCCCCCCCCCCCCCCAAAAAAGTTTCTGTGAAACAACGAATCTAAAGTGGATGACTATTCATAGAGTAAATTTTTACCATAATTTCCAATAGCATTGCAATTTTTTCTTTGGAAAATTATTAAAACGACCGCCTTTTACAAAGATATTGCATAAAAATCCGTTGAAAAGTCTTTCCTCCAAAAACATGCAACTTTATCAAACTAATTGCTCTTCAGTCCAAAAGCATTAATTGCTATTATCCATTTCCTAAATTACCCTTCCTTATAACTTAAAGAATAAAAACAAAATTTACCCAAATCGTTAACTTTCTTCTTCCTTCTCAAAGAAGCCATTCTTCCTTCTCAACAAAGCCAACGTTTGGGAGCACCATTGTTCAACCTTTCCAAGCAGCATCGAGCGCAATTTAGTTGGGGAAAATCATTTACTTTGATCTCCCTTCTCAACTTATAACATTGAGTGCCATTGTTTGTGGTTCTCAACTCATCATAGCATCAAGCACTAAAGACCTAATTCTCTGAGAAGAAGTATCAATCGATGTTGTTGATGAATAATTGGTGAAGAAAATGAATGTCGCCACTTACAGGTCAATCAATAGGTTGTGCATGTCACATAAAACCATTAGGATTGGGCATATTAAACAAGGAGTTTAAACAAAACGAAGATAAAGTTCCATAAAAGGAAAATCGCACTTAATAAATCGATATGGAGTGACGATCAATTGAAGACTAATAGTTTGGAACACACTCTTTGGAGTCATGGGTTCATGATTAATCGAACTTTATCTTCGATTAATCGATCATTGAGCTACAACTATAACCATCGCGAGGGATACAAGCATTTTCTTCATGGGATACAATCAATGATGAAGACTGCATAGGATACAAGAATAAACATCATGGGATACTCATATTATCATCGGCGGATACTAGCGACATCTTCGTGGGATACAACAATTTTCTTCGCAACATATATGAGATTAATCGAATTTGTAAAGGTTAACCATCTGGAAAGTCTCCCAGTCATAGGTTGATGATTAATCGAAATTTAACTACGATTAATCGAGATGGGTTAACGATTAATCAAAGAATCTCGATTTGAAAACTAGAGAGCATTGAATCTTGCGTTTATGCAGGATTAATAAGTCGATTAATCGTCCATAACATACTATTTGGAGTCATGGGTTCACGATTAATAGAACTTTATCTTAGATTAATCGATCATTAGGCTACAAGTATAGCCATCACGAGGCACTTATGTAAGACCCTGATTTTTGGTGAGTTTATCCATTTATTTGTTATTCAGTTTGATATACATAAACTGTGTTTATCAGGTGTTTAGTGTGGTTTGAGGGCTTAGCCCATGCTCGTATGTACAGGCGTTATATAGCCGTTTTTCGGAAAAAAATTTAGTTATTATTGTATTATTATTAAAGTATAGTGTCTACGTATTAATGTATGTCGATGCGGAATATGTAGGATTTATAGTGGGCGAGCGCGCATCGGATCAAGGAAAAAGGAAAGTCATCAAGCGGCGTATGTCTCGCGAGGTAAAAATACCAAAGGGGGAAAGTAGGGTTTGGGTTGTAGGAATACGCGTAACTTGCGGAGGTAATTTTCGTTAGACTCGTTAGAGCTGGGCGATTTGGCGATTGCGGCTGTAATGGCGATTGGGGTTATTCTCAGGAAGAGCAAGACTCGGAGGGACTACTAGAAGTTTATTCGAGTTGGATTTATGCGGGTTTTCTCTCTCGTGAGCAGAGAAACAGTTCGGCTACCATTTCATCTCTACCATTTCATCTTCGCGCATCCGGGATCGTGCTCGGCCGATTTTGGGAAAAGCTATCGTTCTGGGATTAAGCGCACACTTGTGAGTGGCATTGTTTTACAACCGAGCTTTCGGATTAATTCGCGTATTTGGTTGAATGAATGCATTGTTTATGATTGAAGTATTCTCGGTGTGTTTTCTCGGCAAAACCAGTTTCGGAGGGTTTTTGTACAGTGAAATTGGGGATAACTGGAAATCCTATGTAGATTAAATCCAAATTAGGTTTGGAGGTGTCCTGGGAGTATTAGGAGGCTAGATAAGTGGTTACAGACTGAAAAATTCCAGCCAGAGTTGGCTTTCTGGGATTAACAGAGAACTGGAAATCGTATCGGGTTATCGCCCACTTGGCGCCTACCTGGCGCCCACTTAGGAAGTAAGCGCCAAGAAAAAGGGACCCGGTGCCGAGCTAGCGCCCACTCCGCGCTCAGCTCGCGCCTACCTCAATTTCCCGCGCCCTTCTCCCGCCCTTCTCGCGCCCGTCTGGCGCCTAGCTCGTGCCCACTCGTCCACGAGTGAGCGCCAGCTTCAGTTATATGAGCGGACTTACCGCCCACTTGGCGCCTACTTGGCGCCCACTTAGGGAAGTGAGCGCCCAGTTGTTTTTCGTGCAGAATCCTATAATTTCGTAAAACCAAGGGGGTTCTGGATACTAGAAGGTCTTCAACCACTTACCCAACTAATTGATTACGACATTAGAGGTAACAAGTTTGCTGGTGAGAACATTTGAGATAGATCCTAGTTTTAGTAAAGGCTTATGAAGTAGGTGTAGAGAAATAATTCGAGTATGCTCGGGATGTTTACATACTAGGGCTTTATTTTAGTCCTCTTGAAACATGCATTGTTTGGTACCTGATTTGATTTATTGAACCCCGTTTTGATGGCAAGCTTGAATTAAGTTGTAAATATTATTTACTTGATTTCTGGTGTGAGTTGATGTTCTGGTTGGAACACTGGTGTGAGTTGATGTTCTGGTTGGAACAACGGGTGATGTGTACTAAATGCAAAATTTGAAACGGTTATTTATCGGTTTGGGTTTAGCTTCCCATGGATCCTTGTTAAGCTTAGTAATGGGATGGTATGTGTTTGTTGGTGTAATTGCATGGCCTGGTGTGTTGCCACGACCAGTGTAGAGCAGCCAGATACCCTGAGTAGGCCTGGTTGTTAGTGCCGATACCCGGAGTAGGCCGGCATTGGATGACGATACCCTGAGTAGGCCGTCATTTCAGAGTTTCCGATACCCTGAGTAGGCCGGAACTGTGTACATGGAGGTGTGGAGTGTCTACTTGGCATGTAAATTAATCAATGTAACCATATGCATAACATTGACCTGGTTTGAGTTGTTATCGGAATTACGTTATTATTATCGTTGGTTATTGTCGAAGCATGTCTTATAACTGTGTTAACTATTTCTGCATGCATGTGTCACTCGCTGAGATATTCGTATCTCATTCCCTCGTTGTTGCTTTTTTTTTCAGATATTCGTGGTGAGGTGCCTACGGGGGTAGATCCGGCTGATACATATAGGGAGGAGGATTATTACTACCGACCTTAGTCCAGCAGGTTGTTTGGTCTTAAACTGTTAAGTTGAATTTTGAGGATTGTAATAAGATAGTAAACTTGGGACCATTTGATGTATTTGATGATTTCATAACTTGCCTGGATAGAAATGTTGAATTGTGCACTCTGATGTGATATAAAATGTGGGTGATTATCCAGCGATCACCATTATTGAGATCCTTAACTAACCCCCTAGGAGACGTGTTATATCTTTAATGAAGAACACGGATCCGGGGCGTTACAACTTATTATTTGTTTGTGACTACCAGTACGATATTCGTAGGCTACTTACATGTTCTTCGAGGGATACAAGCACTTCCTTCAGGGTATACAATCAGTAACATTGATTAATCGTATTATGGCAATTAAGCAGGATTACTTTTCTTACTGTTTTATTGGTATATACATAGTTGCATTGCTTTTCATATTAATTAATATAATACACATGGATTACCTGGAACATTTTATAATCAACCATATAATACTTTTTTGGTTAAATTTACAATCAAACATGGAAAGTATAGGCAAATTACATCAACAGTTGGTCCTCCAAGTATTACATCAATAACTTCACCAAAGTGTCCTACAATCAAACATTGAACTCATGTTTCCTATCCTAATGGTCCTCTAAGTATTGCACTCTCGATGTATTCTCTATAGTGCATAACTGAATCTCCACTCTAAATCAAGTCCTATTGTTATGGGTCCCATAAGCCTCTTTTACAGCTCAAATAGATATTCGATATGCATTATTCATGAACTATAACTGTATCCGCATATGCTCCAATTGATCAGCCACCTCCTGACAAACAACAAATGAAAAAATTGGAAGACCTGTGAGTTAAACAATCAATCCAATGGAATTTTAAAAATTTCCAAATTAAATCCTTAACAAAGTAAGGAAACTTGCTTACAGGGTCAATGTTAGAAAATTTAAAGTGGAGATCTTCAATGCTAACTACAACATCCTTTCCATGTTGTTGGGATTTGGCCTATATAAAACTCCGTTGGGATAGTTCAAATATTACAACAATAACAAGGTAAAAGCAAAGGATGAATCTACAAACACAAAATATATGAAAATGTAGATGAAAATTTTATGTATTATAATTTGAAATAGATAGAGTAGACACACTTTCTTACTCTTTCATTCATTGGAAGTTCACTTACGATTTCTTCATTTTCAATGCCATCTCAAGATTTCCAAATTGACCTACAGAACCCAACAAATATAAGGAAAACCCTCATTGTAGACATGAATATGTGTTAAAGTAATAAGCATAGTAATATACCTGTCAAGGGCCATATCCACCGACAAATTTCTCTGTTGTCTCTCGTGCTTTTAAACATTCTTTAGTCCATACCAAAATAGCACATGCTTGTTAACATGGGATGTGCACATTTGCCACCAAGCATACATATTCATATTTCAAGAGATTCATTGTAAAATTTCTATCACTATTTTTAACTTCAAAATCATCTTGTGGCACATTGTATTGTGACAAAGATCTGTTTCTGAGCAGCAATATTTGATTTCACCGACAAGAATCACTTCATTGGCCACGGAGGTTACTTGTGGTAAAAATAAAAGAATCTATTTTTGTGTGAAATATTAAACAAACTAATAGCATTCACAGGTCTTCAATCAGATTTCACTATAAACCAAGCTCAACATTCATCAAAAGACTCAGATGAATCGAACGACGGTTTTAATAACAAAGCCATTAAAAAACATAGCAATTCTCTTGCCTTCAAATGAACCTCAGTGAAATTCCAGGCAATGAAAATTTGTATTTTCTAGAGAATATTTAATTAAAAATGTAAATTATAAAGAGCATAAGACTTATTCATACATGTATTGTTGCTTTATCCTGTTCCATCAAATAAAAAACAAATGATCACCTCTTTGACCTATACACTTAAAATTCTGAGAAATCATTGTTTATATCAAGGGTGAGCCCTTCCACTATCCAATTTTTTGTCATACATGGACTGTTTATGATTAACTTCTCATATGTGGCTATGTTTGTCTCAATTCTTCCATCATCCGACCACCCCCAAGGAACCACTCCTATTTCAATCAAAACTCATACAAACCACAAACGGCACCATTGGCCCATCCAATCCATCTCCGGACCACCTCAAAACCCACAAAGAATCCACAGTTATGACTAAGAATTTAGCCACCCCTAATCCAAGTTGATTTTAAGCAAAACTAAACCAAATTCATGGATAAGTTTGCACATCCATTAGATAGAAATTCTTAAGCATCAATTGCATGATTCTAAGTCCAAGAAAAAAGTAAAATTTTAAGATGTAGCTTAACTCGCATGAGAATTACCAAAAAAGAAGAGTAATTTTTTTTCTAACAAATATGAACTCACGGTGCATCACTCAAAGCAAGTTGCCAGCGACAAGGGACCTTCATCATAGGTCGGTTGATGTTCTAATGGAGATGACGAACTAGCCAGACACTCAAGCAGTCACTGAAGCTTCGCCAGTAGCCGACAAACTTAATGAAAGAGAGATTTCGATTGAAACCCCTCTTTCTTAACATCCTCGCCAATTGATGTTGAAACCCATCTTTCTTGACACTATCATTGAGTGAATGGACGAAATCACCACTTGAAGCAGGACACAAACCGCCAGATGTGCAAACGAGAAAGCTCATGAAAGAAAATGAGACAGAGAAGATGGGATTTACCTACTCTTATGATTCAATTGAGACACAATCAGATTTTAAGGATTTAGGGCTTCATTGAGAATATGAGAAAAGAACAAAATATATTATATGGGAGCTCATCAAATTAAGGCGTTATTGAAAAGACAAAGAGGCATCGTTGTGCTCCAACCAAGGTCGCCGGCGCTGTGAAAAGTGAAGACGAATGAATGGAGTGTTCTCAGATGGTTGGCTTCGTTGAGAAGGGAGGGAACGAAATATGGCAAAATTTTTTTGCCTTTTGAGAATGCAGTTTGGAAGAGCAAGCTGTTTCCTTCTCCGGGAAGCCAATGGCAGTCGATCTCCAATGGCGTCCTCGACAGGGAGTTTGGGAGAGTTCATGCTCGATTTGGGGTTTTTGGGGGTTTATTATAAGGTTATAAGGAAGGGTAATTTTGGGAATGTATATTAGCAATTAATGCTTTTGAACTGAAGAGCAATTAGTTTGATAAAGTTGCATGTTTTTGGAGGAAAGACTTTTCAACGGGTTTTTATGCAATATCTTTGTAAAAGGCGGTTGTTTTAATAATTTTCCCTTTTTTCTCCTTTTCCATTTGGGTTCTTTCTTTTCCTTCTCCTTATTTTCTATTTTTATGTTTTTTTCCTTGTTTGACTCATTGACATAGGGTGCTAATTACTAGCCTGCAGCCATCCGTACAACTTGAATCAATTGCTGTTATGTGGAGCATCTGACAATTAGTTCTTTCAACAAGCAAAACCTTCTTATATTTATAACAAAAAAAAAAAATCCTAACCGTTGGATATTACACATGGATGCATCTGACTCAAGCTGCATAGATCACTATACAAGCTAACACTGCAAAAAATTTCATCACACTGAAATCACCGACAAGTTTTTCATGGTATTGGCTTTTGTTGTTGGCATTAGATGCTGTCATTTGAAGCATCTCACAGTTAGCGTTTTTTTCAAGCGGGTTCTATGTGAAACAAGGGAAAAAAAAATAAAAAATAAAAAACACTAATCTTGAGATGCTCTACAAGGTAACATCTAAGTCCGGGCAGTAGAAACCAATGCAAGAAACAATTGCACTTGATTTCATCCCCCATTCATAATACGTGAAGGGATGGACGGCCCTTTTTTTTATTCCACGTGGCAGTATTTGAAAGGACGGTCATGGGTATTTCATGATTCTATGGGCTTCAATTTCTTTCTAAATACCATTCTTTGTTTCTTGCAGAAATCGTAGTAAAAGGTAAGATAAAAAAACAGAGAATTTTAATCTGAAAGAGTTCAGAAACCAACCTTGTCCATCTAGTTCAGACATTAAGCCAGGAATCTTTCCAGCCGAAAGCCCCTGCGTGGATGCCACCAACCCATCAACTTGAAAACCAAGAGCTGCAGCAGATAAAGCAACCCCAGAAACCACAGCTGATCTCCTCTTCAAAAACCCAGAAGGTTTCTTGTTATCATCATCACCCAAGTGATTGATCTCCAGCAAATCTGCATTAGCTTTGGCTTTGATACTCACCTTCTGTGGTACTGAAGAAGGAAGGCACAAGTCCTGATGCTTCCTCTGCTTAGGTGGTAGAAACTGAGTAGACTGGTGACTCTTTCTCAATGAAAAGCACCAGCTTATTAAGAAGCTTGCACTCATTTTCTTTGTATGCTTATAGTGGATATGAACTGAGCAGTGCAAGTTCTTGTGAATTGTGATGCTTTGAGTGAGAAACTTGGCTTATTATATAGGATTATTCTTCAGTACTGATTGGAGATTAGTGTACGTACCATCTAACGGTGATTATGTAGATTTGATGTCTCCTAACTTTAGATATGTTTGAGGAAATGGTGACACTTATCCTACTTTTTATTTTGCCTTTTTGTTGACACATCTCTTTCTGGAAAATTTGAGCCCTGATGTCCCCATGTTTAGTTGACAGACGATGGTGCAAAAATTTTATATCAAAAGGCAAAACATGTTAAAATGATAAACACTCCCCACCAAAGAAAATGTAAATTAACTTCCTTGCTTTGCCAGCAGACAAACAAGGTGGTCACAAACTTTTGCAGATCTCATTTTCCAATGTTTTATAAATAAGGCTTCCACTATTTTAGAGATGAAGCCTCCACTTTATACTATTTTGGAAATAAGTTCTCAGTTTCTGTATCCCATCGATGGTTACATCCCATCGTTGCATTCGCTTGTAATCTATTGATGGATATGTTAGTAAGAATCATTAATTTCGCTTGTAATTTGATTATTGCATTCGCTTGCAACCAACGCATGAAGCCTTGTCTATCTATACTATATGTAATAAGAGTAGGTCACTTGGGAATCGCGTCAAACAAAATGTTCCACTTTCCAAAACAGCCCTTACACACCATTGCGAAGATACATAAATAAAAATGGTACGATGGTCAAAACTGCCTTAATTTTTTAAAACTTAATTAATAATCAGTTGCAAAACTATTCCCTCTGTGCCTACCTATTTCTTTATACCTGCAGTATTGCACGTGCACCCGACTAGTAAAATATATTGAAAAGGTGGCTTGCAGTCTTCATACTTCGTAATAAAGGATTGAAAGGACAATGCTATCAAAAATGAGTATTTTTATGTAATTTTCCCTATTATATATCAAAGGACCAACGTATACCCTTTATCAAGGACCTATCAAATATATGAATAGCCAATCCAAATTCGTATTAGCCAAGACAGTTTCAAATAGGCTGATAGGTAATTGTTATAATCCACAAGCATAGGCCTGGCATTTGGTTGGGTTCAGGTCGATGCAATTTGATCACTTGCATGTTGGTTAAAGCACATCCAAAGGACCATGTAAGTCATTCAAACCAGAGGCAAAGATTCAGCAGGATTGGTGTGCCCACTTGATATCTCTTGAATATTCATTTGGGTATAAACCATCAATTAATTGAAATGTAATAAACTGTACCAAACCCTTTGTCCTGTGGATTTGGAACGATATAAGCTTGGCACAAAAAATTCTAGGGTTTCGTCCTTCAGAACTGTTGTGAGGTCATTAATCCATATTTTAGCATGTGAATAACTCTTTCAGAAGGATACCAAAAGCCAAAAGGCCTTACTAAAGTTATCAATTTTATATAAAATCATATTTTGGTGCCATCATTTAAATGAATTGTGCTTTCCAATCAAGTTTAGCTTAGTCTTGTGCTCGATCGACCGGCTCCCATGAACTGCGTTTGGAGTCTCACCAACCTTTACCAGGGGTTAAGAATATAGCCTTACCATCACCAAAAAATATCTCGTTCAAAAAATTGAAGTCTCACCGTAACAATGCAGTGGCACCACTATCGGGTAATGGATTCTCACCACTACCGATGAAGAAGGTTTGATAATGGAGTCTCGCTAGAGTAGTTACAACTCAAGAAAAACAGGATTAAAGCTAATTTTCATTCTTTTTCAAAATAGAAGATTAAAAAGCCTATTTATAGTTACAATTCCTTGCAAGTAAATTTTAGTCCCACTCAAACTAAGATGAAAAAAAATCTAGTATTTTATCTTAAAAGAAAGAAAATATATTCTTTTTAAACTATAACTCTACTTGATTATAAGCTGATGTACTAGGTGAACCACATTTGCCAAGAACCGATTTCCTCTACGGCAACGTTCTCTACGGCATTTTTACGGCTTCAATAGCAAATGGACGCGTGGATAAGAAGGTCTCGTGCATCTCACGAGACCTTCTTACTCGTTTAATTGTCTAACGAACGGTTCAGTTGGTCGAGCCGTTTGTTCTTTGACCCCGTTGCTCGTTTGAACCAGCAAGAATATAATTTGAATCTGGACTCCAATCCAATGCAGTGATTGTAGCATTACAGTCAGCAAAAGTTCGAATTAATTGAAAGGGGAAAAACTCCTTCCGAAACCCAGGAGAACGCCATATCTGAAGCAACTTGCCAACTCAAATTGCAATTAGTGCTCCATCAAGACTGAATTTAATTGCAGAGGCGGGCTTCTAACTGAAAGGTTCCATTACCATGTAATGAACAAGGCATAGATTACAGATAGCTTCTCAAATCAGGGAGATAAATCTCCATACCCAATCCTCCAGTCCGGCATTGTGACTTGGAATCCATAGAGAGTCATGAGAGGAAGAGAAGTATCAGGTCTGCTCTTGATGGGTTTACTGTTAGGGTGGTCTATGACGGTCTTTCCAAGGATTGAATGGGATGAAGAATTTGTTGAAGACTACTTATGCAAGAGTACAACTTGTGCTTAGGTGTCTCCACCTCCCAAGATTGACCGTTGTAGAGATGCTGGTGGCTGTGAACCAAAGCCAACGCCCAACAGGAGATTTAAGGGTGGATGTCCTCCGTTAGTGGCACCAGAAACAGCTCCACCTCTCCCGCTGCAGCCACAACCACCAGCAGTGCTGCCAACAAAGTTCGAATCACCTTTTTTTGCCAATGTCACCAGTTGCTTCAGAGGGTTTTTATGCGCCTCCACCACCATCCAACATCTAGATGAGAACATATTCAATTTAAACTAAAATACGCAAGCCTCCTTTATTTCATTTATATTTTGGCGTTGATGAGAATAAAAGTTTATGATACTAGAAGAGGCTCCATTTTGCGGTAATCCCATCGCTATATTTGTATTTAATTTTAGGTTATAAAGTTAGTTGCAAGCATTTTCACACCAAGACGAATGTAAATTTGCAATGCTAGTAATCTCTGTTTTTTTAGTTATTTCCTTGTATTGCCATGGCAATACTTTTGTACGTATTTTTTTAGGCTATAAAGTTAGTTTTAGATATCTTTCACACGAAGATTGTTTACGCCTAATGAGCACGTGGAGGAGTCAATTTTCATCCTATTCCCATTTTTTAGGCTATAAAATTTTCTCATATCAAAATTATCATTAAGGAGCAAAACCACTATTGTAGGGAATTAAATCACAAGAAAATTTATATAGGTTCAAATTAATCATTTAGGCTTTTTAACTATGGCAAATGATACAGTTACTGACAGTAATAATGCTTGGTTACAAGTCCCACTATGCCTAGTTACAAGTCCCACCATGCCTCGTTACAAGTCTAACAATGCCTCGTTACAAGTCCAACTATGTCTCGTTACAAGTCCCACCATGCCCCGTTACAAGTCAAACCATGTCTAGTTACAAGTCAAACCATGCCTAGTTACAAGTCAAACCATGCCTAGTTACAAGTCAAACCATGCCTAGTTACAAGTTAAACCATGCCTAGTTACAAGTCCAACCATGCCTCGTTACAAGTCAAACCATGCCTAGTTACAAGTCAAACCATGCCTAGGTACAAGTCCAACCATGCCTAGTTACAAGTCAAACATGCCTAGTTACAAGTCCAACCATGCCTCGTTACAAGTCAAACCATGCCTAGTTACAAGTCCAACCATGCTTAGTTACAAGTCAAACCATGCCTAGTTACAAGTCAAACCATGCCTAGGTACAAGTCAAACCATGCCTAGTTACAAGTCAAACTATGCCTAGCTACAAGTCCAACCATGCCTAGTTACAAGTCCAACCATGCCTCGTTACAAGTCAAACCATGCCTAGTTACAAGTCAAACCTTGCCTAGTTACAAGTCAAACCATGCCTAGGTACAAGTCCAACCATGCCTAGTTACAAGTCAAACCATGCCTAGTTACAAGTCCAACCATGCATGCCTAATTACAAGTCAAACCATGCCTAGTTACAAATCAAACCATGCCTGATTACAAGTCAAACCATGCCTAGTTACAAGTCTATCCATGGCAGGGACAATGTATGAGGTTAAAAAATTTTACAAGTACGACGCTTTAGGCGCAATTTCACGCCGCTCGAGCGGGAGGGTCCCAATTGGCCAAGGTTTTTAAAAATTTTTTCGGGTTTTGCGCCGCTCGAGCGTCAAACGTGCCATGTGCAAACCCAGAACACTCTAAGTATGGCGCTTTCGAGGCGATTTCGGGCCGCTCGAGCGTCAAGACTAAATTAAAAAAACCCAAAGAACCCGAGAGTGACGCTCTCGGAGAGACTTCGGACCGCTCGAGCGTCAAGGCAAAATTGCAAAAAACCACAGAGAACCCGAGACTGACGCTCTGTGCGCGACTTGGAGCCGCTCGAGCGTCAAGCCGTAATTTTTAAAAAAATATACGTCGAAAGCTTAAAAACCCTGCGATCCCTTCTTTTTGGTATTTTCTCCTTGTTGCGACCATCACCACCCCTTCAACCAAATGAGCGTTGATGTCTGCAATGCCATTTATTGGCTCAGACATCATTTGACTTCCATTTTCCATATCTGAACAAAATTGGTTTCGATGTGAAACGTGGGTTCAAGAATAAAATAAAACAAAATGAACAAGTGAAAACGAGTAGCAGAGGATGAACTTACCACGATTTGCAAAAGACGCAGAGGTAGAAGAAGGCTTAGAAATCGTCATCCCAATTGAAATTAGATGTGCATCAACAGACACCACTTCAAATCTCCTACCAATCCACAATGAAGTGGCAACGAAAGAGTAGAGGAAATGGGTTGCTCCACTGTTTCGTTGCATCCAACAAAAGGTGTAAACGAAATGATTGGCGGCAAATATTTTTTGGCAAAAGTTGAAAATCCCCGCGAGCTCTCAGTCACCATCGTCCTCTCCTCATTTTCCTTTGGACCAACCAGATGGTCGGTTGGAGATTTGGGTCATGAAAACCGGTTCGTCTAGGTTGACCCATTGAACCAGGTAAAAAACGATAAGAAGGTCTCGTGAGGCACACGAGACCTTCTTATCCACGCGTCCTAAATAGATTGACGCCGTAAAACGGCCGTAGAGAAAATGGCCGTAGAGGAAATCTGTCGATTTGCCAAACACTTTCTTTTGGGAGGACAATGATCACAGACATAAAATAGTTAATATCCTTGTGTCTTCCTCTTTGGAAGTTTCTACATCATTTCCTTTTCTACACTCTTCTATAGGCATCTTCTAGAAACCCTCTTCTAATGTCCTAGCAATCTAGTATATACAAGTATTCTATTATACCATTAGTTAGGTATACTAATTGCAAGTCTTGTGAGAGAATGTAATCAAGTTACTTAGATGGCACTATCAATTTTAATGATATCTTTATCTCTTTAAAGCTATGCTTGTTGTTTACTCTTCATTTATCTATAGCCATTTGTCCTTCTATCTAGAAACGTACAACTTCTCTTTATCCCTTAGACAAAATTGTGACTTGTATTTTTTAGCTAGTACTGGTTAAGAAGTTTAATCATTATGTGATTGTTTGCATCATTACAAAATAAGAAAATACAAAAAATAGTCCAAAACCAAACAGGTCAAGAGATATAAGAAAAAGGATATAGCATTAAAAGTTATATAGTTCACAATGTCATCTCCTTCTATGATTTCCCTTTAGAGGAGTGGATACTTGTTTTGTGCCAACAACTTTGATTGTTGCTAAGAAACCATTGAACCTAGGCCTTGGATATAAACCGGTTCACATCTTGTAGGACCTTTATCTACAACCTTATATGCAGCTTTTCACAGGATTGCTTAAAATTTTACAGATATGCCATTCACAATACACATGGCATGATCCCAATGCAGGCTTCACATAAGGTTGTAGATAAAGGTTCCACAGGATCTCAATTGGGAGAATAGATATTGGATCCAATTCAGGCAGTCTAATCTTCGATCTCTATAAAATATAACACTGTTAGGTGATTCAAATAATGTTCTTCATTGAATTAAGAAAAAGAAAGAAAGAAAGCAATTTCTTTCGTGTATCAAAGGGCATCTTGAACGTGCAACTTTTTAAGTCATCTTCATTAATTTTGTAATACTTCTATTTGATTGACTAATGAAAGTAGTTTTGATCTATGATTATAAAATCCATTTGGATCGGTTTCCCAATCAATCCCACCCAATTTAGTAATATTAGGTCTTTCAAGGACATTTCCAACTCAACCGCCCCTCTGTGTAACCCTAGAGTAGAGATCTTATCAAAGTAGGGTTTTCTGTGGGGTGGAAAACATGATAAATGGTGTATTGGTTTGTTTCATATTGTGAGATCCTAGAATCCCATATTTCTCTTTATGAGAAAGTAAAGGTCCATAAATGTAGGCTCGTCACTCCCTCAACTTGCAAGTATAATTTAATTAGTACTCGGTAATCACAGATTATCTTAATTAATTACTCTGCAAAGTACAGTGAAAAGCAAAAAATCATTAGAAAAGTATCTAGCAGTAGACTTGGAAATTTAAAATTTTAAGTCTTCTTGTTTCCCACAAGAGACCATAAAATATAGGTATCCATCATCCATATATGTGTGTTTAGGAGGGTTGAGAACAACAAAATGGAAGCTAGAAGGGGAAGTGCAAGAGCTTTCATGATCTTCTCTGTGATTTTAATGGTGTTGGTTATGTGAGGTGCAAGAAAAGTTGAGGCACTGAATGCTGCACAGTGTAGAGTGGAGAGGAGGATCTTAGTGAATGCTTGGAAGTCTTTAATTAATAGGAAACCTCCCAGTGCTTTCTGCTGCCAGCGTCTGAGCAGAACCCCTATTGTTGAATGCGTCTGTCCTATAATCACACCCAAACTAGCACCACTCATTGATATTAATTTTACTGTAAGAGTCATTCGGGGGTGCGGAAGACAGGTTCCTCGCCACTACAAGTGTGGAAGTAAGCTCTCCCTCTCTCTCTCTCTGTTTTCTGTCTCTTTCTGTTCGTTTTTTATTTTTTTTGTTTCTTGTGTTGTTGCTATAAAAGAAGTGATCTATGTATCGATAGTTAGAATTATCCAAACAAGTTGATCTTGATCTTTTTCACTTTTATATATGGGTATGTGTATTTAGATGCAATCACAAATGTAAGATGTGAGGGCAGGTTTGACATGTGGTAGGTGAGGTGAGTTGATCTCCCAAGGGGATCTCTCACTGCGTGGGTACACATATACCTACCCCATCAATTGTGTCTGGATTAGTAATCATAAACACAAAGAAATGGAGATGTTCATCTTATATGTATTACTAACCCCATGTCTGTTACATCTTTCTTTCTGTAGGTATCACTACTCCATGATATTAAAGCTGCAAATGGATGCTCATAAGAATTAAGCAATAAAGCTGCTGTTAAGCTTATGTTAATTGGATTTCTGAGAGAATGGGAGAGAGAGTCCTGCTATTTAGCATTTTATCTTCCTATTGCAGAATTGAAATGTGTAATAAGAGAGATTCAATGTGATTGTGATGTGTCTTTTACCTCAAGGAACTGTTTTGTTTTAATAAAGATAAAAATTAATTGTTCGATATTATGGATGACTGGTTATGGAGGTACTGTTTTGTTTTTGTAGGTTTCTCTGGTCTTAGCTATTTCTTTGTGCCTATTGCACTATATGATATGAAGCACTTAATAACAGAATGTCTGACAAAAAGGAAATTGCACTCTAAGCTAGGAAATTGTATTTGGTAAATTTGATTTCGACAAAAATACTTAATACATAAATAGTTAATGGGATCTGTACTCATTCCTTTTAATCTGAATAAAGGAGGATTCTCAAGCTTCAACCTTCATAATCAGGAGGTTTGATACTGGTTTATGAGGCAGATGTGATAGCTTCGGAATGTAGAAAATGTTAATTCAGGTAATAATGAAGTCATTTTCGGTTTTTAACAGCAATTAAAATCACAATATTGGACTTGCAGTTTGAAAATAACTGTTTTATAACAGAAAACAAGTCATATTCAACACATGATACATCAAATCTGATATCCTCATTTTTCCTTTTTCATTCTGATGCATTTGTAGTTGCTTATTAGTAGCTTTAATGGTATCAATGGAATTGTCAAGTGGTTAAAGCATCAGGAAGAGAGTTAGGAGCTCCAAGTACCTTACCACCCACATCAGGGAAGCACTCATAACCAGGCAAGGGACTGACTTTCCCATCTCTGCTCACCTGAATTGGATATTGCATCAAGTGTCCTTTCATCTCCTTATACTCCTCGGCTACAAATGACTTCCAATTACGCCTCGCAATCTTATTCACACGCTTAATGCATTCGAGGTCCTGAGGCTCACGGAAAGACTCGTCCAGGATGCCTAGGTGCTCTGCCCAGAGAGACATCCGATAACCATATACCTGTAGCCACCAAATTTCCTTGCAATATATCAGCAAACTGACATAGGCACATAGTCATAGATTCACCTTAGATAGCCAATTAAGCATTGAAAACTTAGTGTGTGTTAATTGGTTCTTATGTGAACCTTGAAAAAGGCTATTATACAAGATCTGGAAAATTGGAATAAAATTTGTGTCAGTCATTGACAAACCAAAACTGTAAGCTGTAGAGCATAAAAGCTGGAGGCTATGGCAGTGTATCTAGAACTCTCTTATAATGCATACAGAAATCATTTCATCTATTCAATACTAAGTTTTGTAGTTTTTTTACCTACACTAAGATCATACCATGAACGTGCAATGGAAACAAACCTGCAAATCTAAGATGTTATTAAACATTTCAATCCTTGCTCAGAGCTGAAAGGGATGAGAATCTTGAGTTGAGGTTAACATTGTGGATACTAAGATCCTGACAAGGCTGTGGTTGGAAAGACCTTTGAAGGCATTTCCTTGAGCTTATAGAGATATTGCCAAGAACATATGGTTTCTCCTTTGCTTCCTACAAGACAAATTGGAACATTTTGAAGGAGGATTTGTTTTGTTTGTCCTTGGAGTTTTCTAGTAGAGAGGCCATTGGGATAGAGAATCTAGTGAGGCTTCCATCACTCTCATCCTTAGAAGGGGTATTGGAGTGAGAGGTCTTTGAGTATATTACATTTTTAGAGGCTGTTTGGTATAACTTTTCAAAGTAAAAACAAATTTAAAAAATTCTACTTTGAAAAGTTAAAATGTAACTTTGAAAATTTATACAAAACAGCCTCTTAATATTGTAAGTGGAAAAGAGTGACAAAATCTTTGCTTCTAGAATGGAGCCAATAATAGTAGAGTGTATCAGTACTCATCGTTCTGCCTTCGTACAAAGCTGTCTCACATCTTAGATGGGATTCTTATGGCAAATGATTCTATTGATTCGAGATAAAGATTCAGAGTTTTAATGATATTCTATGGAATGGATGTGGGGCAAGCTCATGAACATTTTGATTGTGGCTTCCTGGATGATGCTCTCTTTGTTTGTTTTCTAAAAGAGATGGAGGAACTGGGCGTGTGGTTGTGTTTCCTCTATTTCATCTACTGTTTTAATTACAGGGATCAGGTAAAGGTTAATTTATAAGTTACAGAGCTATTACAGAGGGAATCACTATTTCTGTATCTCTTTCTACTGGTGGTGGAGACTTTGAAGTTGATGTTGTGTACAGCTATGAGTGGGGGCTTGATTGCAGGATTTTTAGAATTAGTTTGGAGGTAGTAAGAGTTTCTAAGTTACTTTGAGAGCAATCCTTAGCTGTATTTATGCAGTCCTGAGTTAGGATCTTCTTGGGAGTTTACACCCTATAACAACATTGGGTTTTTCTTCAGGAGAGCTCCCTATGTTGTATTTGTGCTTGCTGATGAAAGCTAAACCAACATAGTTTTTGGTGATTAAGATTATGAAGAAGAGATTAGTTACATGGAAGAATTTTTTTTTTGGGCTTCTGTAAGAGCTTTTATTAATCAAAGTAATCCACAAAGAGACTTGCTATAAAATGATACGGACCTTAAGAAGAAATTCCATCTAGTAGTGACAAATGGGATTGAGAAACTCAAAAGAGCCTAATCATGAATTGATAAGGTCTGTAAAAGGAAATCAATTTAGCAAAGTATGATTGGGTTTGCAAGCCTAAGAAAGTATAGAACTTGATTTGAGGAAGATGAAGGAGATGAACAAGGCTCCTTTCAAGAATTGTTTATAAAGGTTTAGTAAAGACAACTCAATGATGTGGAAATCAGCAGTGAAATACAAATATCGATCGTGGGCTAGAGACTAGGATTCTAGAAGGTTCTATCCCCTTTTTTTTTTCTTTTCTTAAGGGAAACCTATCCAAAAAGGGATTTACACCTGAAATGGATATTTTATATTGTGAGGCAATATAGAAGGTTACCATGAGACTGTTTGACTTTTTGCGGCATACTAGATTCATGATAGAGATCAGAGATAGGTTAAGATTTTGGGAATGAATCGATACGATTGGTCCCTTGTGCTTTCTATCTCCCTATCTATACAATGATTCTTCTGCTAAATATATTCTCTTTAAGTCATTTGTTTTATATCAATTGTGCCCTTCTTTTAGAAGAATGCTTAACCCTTGGAAGAAAGAATAATGTCAAAAATTGTATAGCAGTCCCAATAAGTAGAAAAAGGAGTTCGGATCCTCACCTGTATAATGATTTCTTGGGGTATTAAGAAAACAAAAGAGAGACAAATGATTTCTTGAATTCTTTCTTAGGGCAATTAGTGACTTCTAGAGTGGAGATAGATTTTCAGAGTAGACAATCTCTTTTGTAAGGAGTTTCAGTTTCGTAGTCAGTGCATCCAGTGAAAACATGCATCTGAGAGGTTGTTATTTATTCCTCCATTCACACATGATTTGACAGTTCGGAGTCTCTTCATACAGGTGTTTTGGATGAATTGGGCCAGTCCCAAGACTGTTCCAGATTTCATGTGGCTGTTTCATCTGGCGAATATTTTGCACTTCATGATCTGTTGGAGCATCTAGAAAGATCATAATAAATGTATTTCTTTTTCTTTTTATGAAAAGGAAAAATCCTCATCTCATTGCTATAGTAGTATAGGATTGCAGGTTGATGTGAATCAGTCTACATCAGTGTCAGAAGGATAGATGTTATGTTTAATTAGGATTTCCTCATTGATGTATTTTTTTTGGTGCAGTTGATGATCACAATGTATATGTAGTATTTTTTCACCCATTTCAGTATATGTTGCTGCTTATCAGGGGAAAAAAATGAAGAAGAATTTCCTGACATAGCTGATTCCTTCATCCATGGTTCAGTGTTAGTCGTATCCTTTATTTTTCACTCTTACAATTGAAAAACAAGAGGCCATTAAGAAAGCCTACTTATAGTTATCAAAGCTCTCAATTGGTAACAGTCATAATGTTTGTGGAAGGTTGGGCCATGATAAATAACACCTTGAACTGTGGCTCTACATGAACGAATGAGATGTTAAATACAAGGAAAACCACTGGTCCATGGTGCAGCCAATTCGCAGCGGGCCCTACTACCTGGAAGGCTATATTTGCAGGCCAGATTCGTGATAGCTTTATGCTCTAATGAGTGAAAGAATGATGGTCACCTCAACATGCATGATGTTTAATGACAGAAGGTAAGTACAGTATAATGCACCATGGAGGGAGAAGAAAATTAAGGATATGAATCAAAGTTGCTACTTCCTACTAAGTATGAGAATGGCATTGCTGTGATTGCTTGGAAGTTATTTACGAGCAAACTTTTTGCTGAATAAGGGGTTGACTCTTATAATGCATAACAGAAATATATGCAATGATATCGTGTTATGAGAGTAATTTAAGTTGAAACTTTTGAGGAAGTAATAACTTAAATAAGATAGGAAGTTGATTTTCAATTCAGAAAAAAATACGATTTAATATCAGTGCTTTCCCAATGCTGGAGATTGTTTAAATGTTCAATAAATAAATTAAACCTACAAACCTGGCCTCGTGGATGACCATTTTTTTTCATCCATGTGTAATTCGGTTGATAAGCACCCATTGCAATTTCTGTGTCCCTCGAACCATCCAGTGATCTTTGGTTGATGTTTGCAGATCCCAAGGTTACATATTCATCATCAATTATCATCCCTTTGGCATGCACATAGATCATAAACCTGCGGAACTTCTGGGATAATGCCTGTTTAAAAGGATTCTACATTTAATTGAATTTGTAAAATAAAATTCACATTAACTAGAATAATACATTTTTTATAAAGGAAAACATATGATAGGTCAATGTCAATATAGAAAAATTTTAGTACTGCAATTTAACATTTCAATTCTAATAATTATCATATCCAAGTGCAAATTCATATGAATTGAAGCTTCATAAACAGAGTACCAATTTACCATGGCCTTAAGTTAAACACGATTTTGTTGCCTGATACCATATCAAAATGTTTCATGTATTTGAAACTATCATCCCGAGATCTTTGCCACATATGGCTGGCATCAGTCAAAGTATTTTGTCTTTGTCCAAGAAATCTTGGTGAAATATTGTGACCATGTCTTACCATTTTAGAATGGAACTTAGCTCTCAGCTGACATAGCGTGTGTAAGCTTCACCAGAAAGTGAAAGAGAATTCCTTGAGTTGTCTTCCTAACAACCAGCATGCTCTGTGAGTGCCTAGGACCTCAATATAAGTTACCGATATTTTCTTTCGCATTCTTACATCTTCTGTTGCACATTGGAGATTTAGGCATGAAATAGGCCTTGGGATAGGGTTCATGTATTAACTCCAATGGGCATGAAGACAATTGATAGTTTCTTCGTGTCTTTTCAGTATGGATATAACCTCTTTTCTCATCACAAATTGGCACATTTTCTCCAATAAAACAGGCCACACTATGGTTATAGCATATGTTTGTGGACTGCTTGACATGAGAAATGTTATCTTCCACATTCATCATGGAACTAGGAACTAACGGGAGTCTTATAAAAGCATCACTGCTTGCAACATAGAAAGTCTATTGGAATGTGCATTTTAGTGATGTGATGTTTCTAGGGGATTCTAAAAGATCCCTTGTCTGGCCAGTCATGGTTTGTAATAACCTAAAACAATTAGGTGTAATATATTTTTCAATTTAGAATTAACTAGAGGATTAAAATAGTCTTTTAAGTTCGATAGTTCGAAACAGTTAAAATAGTCTTCTAAGAATTAGATTAACAAGGAATAGGGGTGTACGTCCAAGTTATTAAGGTTATATTTGTAAACTTGTTTAAATAAAAGAAAGCCCTAAAATTTAGAGTTTTTTTAAGTAATAAGATTATTTTAAAACTTTCTCTAAAAGAAGGCTGTACAACTAGGCTTTTGGGGGTATTTTTTTTAGCTTATTTAAATTTAATAAAACCCTAATACCAATAGTATTTGAAGATTTTTATAATTCTTTCATCATTGTTACAAGTGGATGGCTAAGAAAATAAAGGAGAAAGAGCTCAAGCCATTAAAAAAAAAGAACTGATATTTTATTTATTTATTTATTTTTTTGAGATTGAACTACAGAAATTCAGTTACAGCAATTAAAGGTAGGTGGTTTTCCATTCTTAGTCACTTTTGGAAGTCTTAGATTAGGACATTAAGTCCTAGAAGTTTATTCTTGATAGAGTTCAACAAACTTTGATCATGTTATTAAGTTCCTGAAACCTTTCTTGATCCCTGATCATTTTTCTTGAATTTTCTGCTGTATTTAAATTTCAGATAAATTGAAATCAATTAGAGTTCCACAGAGTTTAAATTCTAGATCATTAGAATCTGTTAGGGTTTTCTGTGGTGATTGAAAATTCAGATTTCTTGAATCTGTTAGGTTTTCTGCGAGGCAAAAGAAAATTTTAGATTACAAGAATCTGTTAGGTCTTTCTGATCTGATCAAAATTCAGATTAATTGAATCAGTTAAAGTTTTCATCTGTGATTAAAATTCAAACAAATTGAATCAGTTAGAGGATTTGTAGCCCTGGTTACAGCCTTGTTTAGTTGAGATTTTACAGATTAAAAACCTTCAAATCTCAAATAAATCAGCCCCCTACCTGTAGATTTATGAGAGGGTTGTGATAGAACTCCTCTATCAGTACCTCAAGCTCGTTCACTCCTCTGGGATTCACGGCAGCAATTCGGCAAGATTGAGCATTACAATGGAAGAATAGAAGAAATAAGAAGATGAAGAGGACTGTAATTGGTATTAACTGTAACTGAATGATTACATTAATGGAGGTGTTCGAGAGACCTCCCCTCTCCCATTTTGCTCATACAATTTCCATGCCCTCCTCTCTTCCTCTCTCTGCTTTTGATTGTTCGTAACAAACTCCCCAACAGACAAAGTCCACGTCATCTCGGTTATCATTCTCCACTACTAACACTAACTAATTCCTAACCAACTCAGCATCAGTTTGGCTTCACGTGAGTCCCTCTCTTGGGCTAAAGAGTTGCATGACGTGGCTGGTCTTCCTCTCCTGGTGTATGTGAATCAAATTGTAGGTGTGTTGCCCCTTGGGATCTCATCATTACTCCCGGCCCATTTAAGCATCTTGTCCTCAAGGTGAAAGTGGGGAAATTGCTGGTTAATGGAGTCAACAGGTTCCCATGAAGACTCGAAGGCTGGTAACCCTTTCCACTGTATTAACACCTCTGGAGATGGCGGTTGACATAGCTGATTAATGTGTATGCCCAGCACTTGTGCTGGTTCCACCTGCCATTCCAACTCGGAAGACAGTGTTGGAGGTAGTGGTTGGATAAGTTGAGCAGTCCCCACAGCTTTCCGGAGTTGGGACACATGAAAAATCGGATGGATGTTTGCTGTTGGAGGAAGAGCTACTTTATAAGCAACTTTACCAATTCGTTGGCTGATGGTGTAGGGCCTGAAATAACGTGGTGACAGCTTCTCATTCACCCTCTTAGCCATAGATTTCTGCCTTTATGGTCTGAGCTTAATGTATACCTGCTCCCCAACTTCGAAAGTGACCTCCCTTCTATGACGATCAGCCATCGTCTTCATCCGATTTTGAGCGAGTGTCAACTGTTCCTTGAGTTCTTCCAACATCAAATCCCTCTGTTGCAGCTGCTGTTCCACCGAAAAATTTACTGTAGTGGACTGTCCATACCGAATGATAGGTGGTGGTTCTCTTCCATACATAATCTGGAAAGGAGTTAGCTTGGTGGAGGTATGGAATGAGGTGTTATACCAGAATTCCGCCCATGGTAGCCACTTGATCGAAGTGCGAGGCTGGGTGCTCGCAAAACATCGAAGGTATGTTTCCAAACACTGATTGACGACTTCGCTTTGCCCATCCGTTTGGGGATGGTACGCAGTGCTTCTACGGAGTTCTGTCCCTTGCAACTTGGACAATTCAGACCAGAAGTTACTCAAGAAGATCTTATCTCTGTCTGTTACTATTGACCGAGGGAAACCATGGAGTTTAACCACATGTTGAATGAAGCATTCAGCTACTGTTGGTGCTGAAAATGGATGCTTCAATGGAAGGAAGTGGCCGTATTTGTTGAGTCTGTCCACAACCACCAAGATAGTGTTGAAACCCATTGACTTTGGTAAACCTTCAATAAAATCCATCGTGACATCCTCCCACACTGCATTGGGCACTGGTAAAGGCTGTAACAGACCTGCCGGTGCTAGTGCTAGATGCTTGTTCCGCTGGCAAACCTCACACTTGGCTACATACTCCATAATGTCTTTCTTCATTCCCTCCCAAAAGAGTTCCTTGGATAGTCTCTTGTATGTTTTCAGGAACCTGGCATGACCTCCTAATGGACTCCCATGGAATTCTACAAGGAGTATAGGTATGTAAGAAGAACCTTTTACTATGACCAGGCGGCCCTTGTAGTGTAGTTGCCCTTGAGTTATTGTCCTTCCTGGTTTGGCGTGTGGATTTGAGAGTAGAGAAGTTTTGATAGCTGCTAGAGTGCTGTCCCTTTCCACCTCTGCTGCAATTTCTACTAAATTCAGAATTTGGGGAATTGTTAACAAGCCTAACTCCACTGGGGCCACAACCCGAGACAAGGCATCGGCCGCTTTGTTTCTCCACCCGGCTTATAATGAATCTCAAAACTAAAGCCCAAGAGCTTGATTAACCATTTCTGGTAATCCGAGTTGACCAACCGCTGCTCCAAGAGATGCTTCAAGCTCTTTTGATCAGTGTGAATGACGAAGTGGTGACCAAGTAGATAATTTCGCCACTTCTGTACCGCAAAAACAATCACCATCAATTCCCTCTCATAGATTGACTTTTGGCGGGCACAAGATGAGAATGCCTGAATGAGAAACGCAATGGGCTCTGCCGTTGGCTCAATAAAGCCCCTATCCCCACCCCGGAAGCATTGGTCTTGATAGTGAGACTTCGTTGAAGTCAGGAAGTGCCAACACAGGGACTGATGCCATTGCATTCTTGAGGTTTTGAACTGCTGCCGTAGCTTCAGGAGTCCACTTGAAAGAATTCTTGCGCAACAATCGAGTAAGTGGAGCAGCAATTTGTCCATACCTCTGCACAAAACGTCGGTAATAGCCCGTCAACCCCAGAAAACCGCGAAGCTCTTTGGGGGTCCTAGGGATCGGCCAGCGCACCATGGCATCGATTTTTGCCGGATCGGCCTTCACACCCTCTGCTGAAATCAAGTGCCCAAGATACTCCAACTGAGTTTGGAAAAACAGGCACTTCTTGGGGTTGGCGAACAGTTCTTGGCTTCGTAAAATGGAGAGCACCTCCAATAGATGTTGCTGATGTGCTGCCAAGGAAGGGCTGTATATTAGTATGTCATCAAAGAAAACAAGTACTGACCTCCGGAGGATCCCTTTAAGCAATGAGTTCATCAAGGCCTGAAAAGTAGCTGGGGCGTTTGTCAATTCGAACGGCATGACTAAGAACTCGTAGTGCCCCTCATGTGTGCGAAACGCTGTCTTGGGTATATCTTCTGCCCTCACTCGGATTTGATGGTACCTTGACTTCAAATCCAGCTTCGAAAAATACTTGGCTCCATTTAATTCATCTAGTAGCTCATCTATCGTTGGAATTGGGAAGCGATTTGGTACTGTGGCCTGGTTTACTGCTTTGTAATCCACACAAAAGCGCCAACTTCCATCCTTCTTCTTAACCAATAAGACCGGATTGGAGAAAGGGCTGGAACTGGGTTGTATCACCCCTGCAACAAGCATCTCAGCCACCAATCGCTCAATTTCATTCTTCTGGGCATGGGGGTAGCAATATGGTCTCACATTGATCGGTCCACTTCCCTCCAAATTTATAGCATGATCTTGTTCACGAATTGGGGGCAACCCTTTTGGTTCCTGAAAAACATCGTGGAAATCCGCCAGCAATTCTTGTATCGTAGTAGGCAAACTTTCCTCACCGTTGCCCAATTGCTGTGTGGTCACCATCGATCCCAATTCTACAGCCCAACTGGGATCCCCCTGCTGCAGCGTCTTCATCAGGGACTGTAGAGACACCAGTGTCTTGCTCAAGCTGGGATCCCCTTGTAACGTTACATAAGAGTTGCCCAACTTGAATTTCATGGTTAATTTCTACCAATTGAATTGGATATTGCCGATTGACGCGAACCATTGAATGCCCAAGATCAGATCAGAACTTCCCAATTCGAGGGGAAGGTAATCCTCCACCACTGTAATTGTCTGCAGCGTTAACACTACGGCTTTACAAATTCCGCACCCCTTCACCGCGCTTCCTGTTCCCATCATCACTCCGTAATTGGCCGTTCTTGACACTGGTATTTGCAATTTCTTCACCAACTCCTTGGAGATGAAGTTATGTGTCGCCCCACTGTCGATTAAGACCACCACCTTTGTCTCCCCTATCAGGCCTTTGAGTTTCATGGTCCTCAGCTCAGTCAACCCCACCACTGAGTTGAGAGACAGCTCGACATGACAAACTTGAGCTAATTCGTCCTGCTCCTCTTCCTTCCTTTCGTCTTCCTCCTCAAACCCTTTTCCTTCCATGTTTTCCCCATCCTCTTCATTAACGGCCAGCACCTGCAACTCCTTGTTACGGCAGCGGTGACCAATGTGGTATTTCTCGTCACATTTGAAGCACAACCCCCTGTCGCGCTTTGCGTGGATCTCAGCTCCGGTGAGGCGCTTGAAGGGAGGTCGCTCCGCCTGGGGATTGGGTTTGACGTGGGTGGATGGAGATTTAGAGGATGCCCAACTAACAGTGCGCATCTCTTGTCGAGGCGGAGGTGTCGCAAACACTTGTCCCTGTCTCAGCTTTTCCTTCTCTCGTATCTGGCGTAGGAATTGATTCCGATCTTCAATCCTTTGCGCAAAATCCATAATCGCTTGCAGTCCCATAGGGTTAGACATCATGAGCTCTGCTTGAACCGTCTCCTCCAACCCATTGACGAAAACGGTAGATAAGGTTTCTATGTCTAGATGCTTCAAAGAGAAAGACAAGATTTCAAACTGCTCTCTGTACTCTTCGACTGTTCCGGACTGCCTAATGGAGAAGAACCGCTGATGCAGTGATCCTAATTGAGTGTCCTTGAATCATTGCAAGAGTCGCTGCTTCAGGTGATTCCCGGTTGTCATTGGACGCCTGGATTCCTCCCATTGATACCACGAAAGCGCGACTCCCACGAAGCAAACGCTGGCCGCTGCTATCTTCTCCTTCTCTGACAAGCCATTGATGTTGAAGTATCACTCCGCTCTAAACAGCCAAGAATCTGGGTCATTGCTAGAGAAAACCGGCAGTTCCAATTTTCGGTGTGGGCTCGCCCAATTGATCGGGTTCACTTGACCCGATTCTCCTTCTCCACCGCCTACTTCCTCCCCTTGCTCGAGAGTGGCCATTGTTGATCGGACTCCACTCAACTCAGCGTGCTGTCGTTCACAAGAGTTTTGACTGCTCAAGATTGTCCGGAATCTGTCATCAATTTTTTGGGCTAATGTCTCAACGGTCGTCGATAGATCGATAAGTCTTTCCTCCAACACCGGTAGCATCTCCTCCACCTTGTCCAATCTCGTTTCCATTCGCGTCACTGGCATTTCCCACCGCCGATCTAGGCTTTGATACCAAAATGATAGAACTCCTTTATCAGTACCTCAAGCTCATTCACTCCTCTGGGATTCACGGCAGCAATTCGGCAAGATTGAGCATTACAATGGAAGAATAGAAGAAATAAGAAGATGAAGAGGACTGTAATTGGTATTAACTGTAACTGAATGATTACATTAATGGAGGTGTTCGAGAGACCTCCCCTCTCCCATTTTGCTCATACAATTTCCATGCCCTCTTCTTTTCCTCTCTCTGCTTTTTGATTGTTCGTAACAAACTCCCCAACAGACAAAGTCCACATCATCTCAGTTATCATTCTCCACTACTAACACTAACTAATTCCTAACCAACTCAGCATCAGTTTGGCTTCACGCAAGTCCCTCTCTTGGGCTAAAGAGTTGCATGACGTGGCTGCTCTTCCTCTCCTGACGTGGCTGCTCTTCCTCTCCTGGTGTATGTGAAACGAATTAGAGGTATGTTGCCTAGGGGTGGCAATTTGCAGCCCGGCCCGCCCAACCCGACCCTCCCGGCATAGTTTTAATAGGGCTTGGGCGTGATTTTTAGGCCCATCGGGCTGGCCCGGCCTGTAATTTTGAGGGCCGGGCTTGGGTGAGCTCATTTTAGTCCGGATCAGCCCGGCCCGGCCCTATTAATGTTATGCATACTAAAAAGTAGAAACCTAATTTCATTCTTTCCTAATCCTCATCATCCTCCCTAACCCTAAATGTTATTTCTCTTTAGACTCCTTCCCACCGTGTTCCCACTGTACACCATTGACGACAATGATTTAACCTTGGAGCTTATCGTGTGTTTCCAACAAAGAGCCCCTTTTCATAGGACGTGCTACTATGCATGAGCAGGAGCCCCTTCTCCATTGTTGGAGGCAATTGCAACCATGTTTATAAAGTTGCTTCTTCTCATAGGGTATGTTGCTGTGCATGAGCCCCTTCTCCATTGTTGTCTATTGCAAAGGACGAATCAATCAAGGTAAAACCTGTACCCACCATCTACTTGCTGAAAATAATAAACAAACCTCTTTTCCACCCAACAACAAGAATAGGTGTAGCTTATAACGTCAAGAATAGGTGTAGCCATGTAGACTTTCTTTTTCACTTCGTTTTGGGATTTAATCAAGGTCTTAAAATGCCTTATTTTTTGTTTCAAGATTTAAAAAAAAAAATTAATCATTTGTCAAAAAAATCGGGCCAAATAGGGCTGGGCTTGGGTGACCATACTTTTATTAGGACTGGGCTTGGGCATGATTTCCAAGCTCGAAATCAGGGTCGGGCGAGGCTTGGGCAAGCACTAATGTGCTTATATGTGATGTTAAGCCCAGCCCGACAAATTGCCACCCCTAAGGTTGCCCCTTGGGATCTCATCAGGTTGATAACCCTATTCGCAGTCCCTATCTAGGATTCTAGATGGTAATTTACAGATTAAAAACCTGTAAGATTACCAAGGGACCAAGGTTTACAATGTCGTTTTGAACGACATTTCGTCAGGTGTCATTGGAGAAATATTGGCGACATTTCGCCGCCAAAATGAGGGAAAAATTGCTAGACATTAAAACATCGAAAAAAAAGCTAAAAAATAGTAAAATAATGACATTTCATGAAATTTCACCAACATTTCGCTAAATGTTGTTGGCATTTCAGGCGACATCAAGTAAAAGTAGTTAGATTTTCCCTTATGTCAGCTATAGCAAAATTTCGGCCGCATTTCGTGAAATATCAGTGTTTTACTATTTTTTTTTTTTAGCTTTTTTTTTATTTTTTAGAGTCTAGAGATTTTTTCCTCGTTTCAGTGCGAAATGTTGTTGACATTTCGCCAATGACACCTGGTGAAATATCGTTCGAAACGACATTGTAAACCTTGGTTGAGACTACAACATGATTTTTGGGATTATCAATAGCAAGCTTCCACGGTTTATGACAATCAAGCTTCAATTTAAATTCATAATTCTGTTTTCATGAGAAAGCCAAGTATATCAAGGTAGACTGGAATTTAGTTATGAAGATCAATTGGGAAATACATTCACAAAAGGCTCTTGGTAAAACTCAGTTTTCAAATATGTTTTCCAAGCTTGCATCAGTGATATCCGTGCTCTAGCATAAGGGGGAGCATCACAATTATTATTCTATGCACAAGGTATTAATGTGATTATAAGATGTTAAGAGATTAATATAAAGGGAGGAGACAAAAATGAAAATATGACTAAGTTCTCAATTCCTATCGTCTGGAGTTTGCTGAATCTGATACCTCATAGCCTTGTCAAACTTTGAGGCATGCACTCATGCCATGCGACATAGTTAAAGGTACTTGAATAAAAAATCTATAAGGGGAAGGTGTAAAACACACTACAGGCTGAAGAAAATGTACATCGGTGAGAAAACATACAGGTGGAATAAGTTTCCTCAACCTGAGCCATGAAGCATCTAGTCTCAATTTCCTCTTGAGGAACAAAGCTATGATACTCCTAGGGGTATTGGGACCAAACAAGGTTCGCTGTGTTGATTTTGCTTGGCATGCCACTCGGGACTTGATGTGCCATTTTGCTGAAATTTCACTAGCAAGGCAATGTTTGGCTGCATTTTTCATGCCACCATGCTGAGAAATTCCCAAAAAAATCCAAAAATTAAAAAAATGGAAATTTTCAAAAAATTTAAAAAAAAAAAAAAAAAATAGAAGAACATGAAATCAGGGTGCAAAGCATCCAAAGAACTCAATATATGTATAAGAAGACTAGCAACCAAAAATAAGACCATACAAATCTCACAAAACTCAATATAAGTTATTCACGATGATTCACATTTCAAAATGAAAAGATATATAACATAAGTTCAAATGTAATACATCATGAACATATTAAGAAAAAAAGTAGGGGACTCTCCAACCTAACAAATAAAGGTTCATCCTAGCCGAAATTCATGTGTGTATATGCACACCTGCACATGCACATGCGCCCACACACACACACACGTATGTATGTGTGTGTGTGTGTAGACCATCACTTAGTGTGATAAAAATATATATTAAGTAACTTCTCATAGAAAAGTTCTATTTATAATTGGATTCATTTACTAAATGAGATTATATTCTAAGTGCAAAACAGTCAAGAGTTTGGGAGGGGATCAGTGGATAGGAATAAGATTCATACCAATGTACTATTCTCAGTAAACTGATTCGTTTGAGTTGAGCTTTCTGGAGAAGCAGTCTCACGTTTACCAAGGCAATAGAAGTTCAAATAATCCTGTGGATGACTTTCATTTGAAATGCTCGCCTTCTCAAGTGCCTGTGCAACAATCTTGTACATCATAGCCATAGTCTGCCCCTGTTACCAACACGACAAAATTTTAGATTTGGAACAAAGATCTCCACCATACTGAAATAAACGCCCCATAGAAATATAATGTTACAAAAAACTTATTGCAATCTTTTTTTCATTCTCAATTATCAATTTTGAATTGTTATTAAAAAAGATTCTAGAATGATATCAAAGATAAGAGTACAAAGGTGCTAACTGCAGTCACTTATCATGTGTCAGCATATCATTGTCCAGACATGAAACTTATACTATTCCTTTCAGAAAAAAGACTATTATGTTATTCTTATGATTAAAGGATCATCATTTTTATTTGTATCTGAAAGAAGAAACATTCAATACTTTAAATTTATTAACTTCATCAATCAAAACTATGAGCTGGTACTATATATGTTAAATAGATTTAAGTACCATATCACCAAACCATGTTTCAAGTATCAATTTACCAAACAACAATAATGTAGTTCAGAAACAAATCATGCAGAGAAGGAATTGCAAGAAGCAGAAATGTGATCACATAAAGTTTATTAAATGCTGGGAATAAAACTACTTCCTTTTGATACTTGGAGAATAGCATTCATGTAACAACCTTTGGCTTCAGCTGACCAAATATCCCAAGCTTTCATGGTATTTTTTTCATTCCTATATCTTAATCATTCTGCATCAGCAGTAAATGTTTCGAAGTGATAAGCTTTGGTTTAATGGGTTCTTTATTGGAGGCAGTGGTAGAAGAAAAGGCCTGGTGAAAGATTGAGTGGAATAATCTTTCAATTCACCTTCACTCAAAGAATTTAGAAGACCAGAGTGATTACCTCAAGAGATGTCTAGTGAGCCACTTTCAGGTGAAACCTCATGAGGAGACGGCTGCAGAGTGGACTTCACTTGCTTCTGAAAGTTCGGCATATTACCAATGAAAATCAAGGAGACGAATTTCCTGAAAGGGGTACTATATATAAATGATGAGACAATACATGAAAGCATTACATGATGCCAGCAGATGCTTTGAAACATTTGATGGAATTATCATTTGCACGAGTTTTTGTTTCAGCGGAAAAGGGTTGGTGTAGGGCCATGAGACAACAAATGATGCTTCAAGAAAGATGGTTTTCCAAAAAGAAGAAACATCCCTAGGAAAACCGCAACTTTGTACCAAGGTAAGCCAGAAGTTATATTTTCAGATGTAGATATCAATAAATTGTTCAACTTTCAGATTCAGTAGTTGCTAAATTCTCTCTGGAACAGCATAAGAAGTTTTAGATCTTATAATTTGGGGTTTTGGATCCTAGACACTAGCTTTTCGTTTCAAAGGGGAACCAGATTTCATCAAGGTCTGTAAACATGAATCTTTTGTAATTAAAGCCTCCCATTCAAGCTGTTTTATAGGAGTTACAAGTTTGATATATAGAAAGAATTCTCATTGATGCTAGTTTGGATTCAAATCCAAGAGGTTTTGATGAAAACTTTCTCTGGAATCATATTTTCCTTTCTTCCTATCATAGGTGCTGTTGGGAAGCCAATAATGATGGATGTAACAGGAAAAATTACCAGCCAGGATTAGCTCAGGTTTGTATCATATCGGATGTTTCATGGAGAGACCTGATAAAATATGGATTGGTCTGGGCTCCAACTTTGGTTGATGGTAAAGACCTAGGTATGAGAATCAGAGAATGTTCCAACTTATGTAATCAGCTTTTCGAGGAGTAGCGATCCTATATTAACTCAAAAATACAAAGATTCTGGAAAACATGCACTCAAAAAGGGTCCTTGGTTGGGGAACATATGAACCAACTGTTAGTTTTGATTCTTCTCCTTCTTTACAAGGAACCATAATATAATATTGAATGACTGAAAAGTTCCATTTCTCTGGTGGATATTGCAAGAATTGAAGATTTAATTCAATATCAGTCTTTAGCACATCCTTTGAATTATCAGGATGGCCAATATGAGTTAATTTATCCTTCAAGGAATGTTCGTGATGAGGCCAATCCTAGAGGGAAATCTTTCTTGATTAATTCTGATGCAATAGCAGATTAGTTTACAGAGCATAACAGCCAAACAACTGAAGTTCCGGATTGTTATCTTTTAGGGAATTAAGTTCTAATCATAGTACAAAATGCTGTATCGTATAAAAAATATCAGTTGATTTGTGTAGAGTATCAACAAAGTTGCTATGATACTAAATTATAAAAATTGGGGGAGCTAAAAATAAAACTTATCAATCAATATGTACAGCATATAGAGAATTTCAACCAAAACTCTCGATACTCTACAAAAATTGACATATACTTGCCAATACACGCTGTTCATCAGTATGAAAAAAATAAAAACCAAAAACATGAAGAACCTCCTTTCGAATCTGTAGATCTCCCAAACCAAAAGAAAACAACTAAAATCCCTCACACCAATTGATTAAAAAAAACAAAAAACAAATAAAAGGACCCAATCTGAGCTGATTAATCTTTATTTGGCTTTGAGTGGAAGAACAAACCCTAGTTTTATAGATTTAAGCAACTTTACAAAACCAAGAGAAATGCGGTATAAAATTTGATTTTACACTTCACTTTGAGCTGCAATCAATTGTTTTGCTTACTTGAATATAGATCTATAGATTCCAAATGCCATCTATAGTGAATAATGTAATAGAAAAAATTTAGAGGGATTTCCATGTGGGGGGTGTGGGTGGTTTTAGTTTAAGAAGGAACATCTAGTTAGATGGAACATGGCGTGTAGGAGTAAGGAGAAGAGTGGCCTAGACTTTGGACATCTTGTGGACCGGAACTCGGCTTTATTGGCAAAATGGTTATGGCATTTCGGCAATGCAAGGACTGATCTCTGGCATTAGATTATTAGATGCAAGTATAGTGCAGCTAGTAATGAGTGGCAAGTGGATGTAAGGACTAGGTCATCGGTCTCCAGCCCATGGAAGGTAGTGGTATTGCTTGCCTCATTTTTCTATTCTCAAGTACGTTTTTGTGTTGGCTCTAGAAATTTTATTCGGTTTTCGCTTAACTTGTGGTGGGGTCAAGATACTATGTCTTCCCTTTATCCTCGTTTAGTCCATTTGGTAGTGTTCCAAAAGGCTTTGATGAGTGATGTCCTTAGCCCTAGGCTTGATGGTTTGTCTTGGAATCTCCCTTTTAGGAGAGGTCCTTGAGAAGCCGACTAAAAGGAATTGTGTTCCTTGCTGCTCCAGTTGTAGAGTGTATTCACTGATCCTAACACCCCAAATTTACACCTGTGATGTCTAGAGTCATCTGGAAAGTTTTCTTGTAAGATTTTCTCAGGACATCTGGATCTGATGCTTTTCTCCTCCAGCACCCTTCACCCAAACTCCTTTTGTTACCAGCCTATCCTCCCAAAAATTCAAGCTTTTGTTTAAATTGTACTTTGGTCGAATGTTAACATAGCTGAAGTGCTCAAAAGGAAAAGGAGGTGGATAGCATTGTCCATAGTGTTTGTTTTCTGTACAAAAGGAGCAAGGAATCTCTACAGCACTTATTATTGCATTGTGAATTTTCTAGGTAGATTTGGGGAACTCTTTTGGGGCATATTTGTCATCCCTGGGTTTTGCCGTTCTCAATTATAGACCTCTTCACCTATTGGCATTTTCTGGGGTTTGGTTAAAGAGATAGAACGTTATTACGTATATTATTCCAGGCTATTCTATGGTTTATATGGCATGAGGGTAACAAAAGAATTTTTCATGATATTTCTTCAGTTGTTAAGTTAGTTTTGGAGACCATCAAGGTGGCCATGGTTGCTTGTACTATTGGATTAGAGAGCTTCCGAGGTTTCATAGGGTTGGATATTTTACAAGAGTGATCTCTTATATGTTGTTCCTCACCACCGGCCTCTAGGAGAGTAGTGTCCTGACAGCCTTAGAGACAGGTGTTTTGAAGATGAATGTGGATGGCATTTCTGCAGGCAACCAGGGGTGTCGACCATTGGTGGGATGTTTAGGGATCATGAGTGACCAACCATCTTTCTTTTTAGTGGTTCATTAGGAGAAGAAGATTCGCTTAGTTTGAGACTCTAGCTGTTATCACAAGTCTATCTTGTGTGAGAAGGATGGGGTTTAATGACTCTATAGTCGATGGGGATTTAGCTAGTCTTCTGATGGATGGCACATGAGCTTCAGGGACTTTGGTGGCTCTGATTTTTTACACAGCAGGCTCGATCTCTAGCTCTTTCGTTGAACATATAGTTCAAGCATGTGCTAAGATCGGGTAATGAAGTTTCAGATTCATTGGCCAAGGCTTGATCATGGCAATCTGTTCTCTATATGAGCAGTCATGTTGATGAGGCTGTGGGTATAGGGTATTACTTCTCACTTGGCGGTCCCGAGATGTGCTGTTGAGAGTTCTTTTTCTTTAGCTTAGAACTTTGGGGGATGGTTGTATTCCATATGGGGGTTTGCAAGCTGTGATGTTGTGATGCTTGGAGTTTTATTTTCTTTTCTCTTGTAGGTACAACTTTATTGAGTTGAACTTGTACATTATTTACACCTTATTTATATCATCTCTTCATTACCCTTCAAAAAAAGAAAAAAGAAAAAAACAACTAATTGATATCTACAGCTGACCTATCTGCTCCATAGATTCATCACTCTATTAAGGCAAAAAGTTTTTAAAAATCTTTTATATATATTAGGCATTAAAAATTATAAATTTCATGCTATAATATATATGTGATAAATCCATGGGTACTCTAACAGCTCTAGGGATTCATAATATTTTTTGCATAAAAGTGACCTTTTTCCTACATTTATATGAAAAATATTTTTCTAAAAAAGGTTTCTTGGGATCAAATAATTCTAGATTTGTTTTCTTAAACTAGTATATAATAGTTTGTATCTATTTTATTATATCTGTGATGAGTCAAAAGCTATGGGTTTAAATACTTTTTATTTTTAAAATATTAATAAATAAATAAAAATTGTTTTCAGACACCAAAAAATTTTGAGCTTTATATCGGTGTAATTGTTTAATGAGTGCATTATTTATGTACTAGATTTATGGTTCTTTATACAATTTTCTAATATTTTATATTTTGAATAAATAATTAAAATATTATCTTCTGAATAAGAATTTTCAAATTAAACTTTATTTTTAAATATCAAGATAGTTTTAATTTTAATGGGTTATTTGCCAATCAATTCAAGGCTAGCCAATTAGCTACATGATTTTCATGTTCTATTTTTGTATCTTTATGTTTTTTTTGTGTGCAAATGTTTCATTTGCATATGGCAAATGTTTCTTTTTGGCTTTGTTATTTATGCGCTTTAGATATGGCACCTAAGATAAAGCCAAGAAAAAAGACTAACATAGGCTAGGATCATGAAGAACCAGTTGATTGCAATAGGTATTGAGCTAGATACAATTATTGTGGAAAAGAATTATGAGCGGTGGAGTTTTCAGATTGAAACAATACTTTGCTAGTGGATATAGTAGTCTGGGAAAGTGTCTTCAGGGCCCATACTAAGTTTCAAGAGCTACGTGCAAACACATTTATTGAAATGAGGAAGACATTGCTGTAGGAAGATCAATACTTAGGAAAGAGTATACGGGTGGAGAGTGATAATGATGATGAGGAGGAGCAAGAGATGACACCATTAAAGAGGAAACAGATGAATATATTCATGGATTGTTCAATTCAAAATATACATGAGAGGGAGTCAAGGGGATTTTATATTGGTTGTACACCAAGCGAAGAATTTGGTGCTAGACAAGGGCTGATGCATCATGCAAGTGTTCGAAAATGGGTTCTCGCATTGGTGAGGTTCGTGAAGCCTGGATACAAGCTAAGCAATTTGTTTTTGAGCACTCTTTGCGTTCTGTTTGTGTTACTGAAAGAAGGGAAGGTTTCTGCTCTTTCATTGCTTTTGATGAAGCTGAACGGGGCTGGTTCGTTGATAGTACAAAATTGTTCTGCTTTGGGCTAGGTGTGGGAGGAATACAAAGGCATCATCGTGGCTAGGACGTTTTGACCCTGGTATGTGCTGAAAACCAAAGGGGCTTGTACTTACGCCTTGAGAGCGTTGGCCCTCGTAGGAGTTGCAGGTGCTGTATGATTTTTCCGGAGGATGGAAAATATGGGAGATGGGAATACCTCCTGTGGGGGTGCTCACCTTGTTTATCGCAGGACATTACGCAAGGAGCTGGGGTTTTTGTGGGGTGGTAAAAAAACAATGTTACAGAGCATATCAGAGTTCAGCAAGGCACCCTCCCCAAGATTCGTTTGTCTCAAAATAATCCTCCAACAGATAGCTGCTGGCAATTTCCTATGCTAGGAAAAAGTTCTTCAACTGTTGCGGATTGGGGTGCACTTGGTAGGGAAATATCATCAAGGTGTGGTTTTCCCTCTCCTATTCCATTTCTTCCTCTCTCTCTCTAGTGGAAGTTCTATGTTTTCCTTCTTCAGTGGATGATGCTTCACGGCTCGTGCAGCAATTAGGAATGATTTTCCAAGGAGGTTCTACGTGCTTCTCACCTTGGGTTAACGATTTTGCCACAGGAGTAGAGTACAGTAGCTCTAACGGGATGGAGATAATTGTGTGTGGATTACCTGTTCATTTATTATCCCTGGAGTCTCTGAAGCAAATAGGTGATCTGTGTGGAGGTTTCATTCGTGGAGGCTTGCTTATTTCTTCAATCACGTTAAGTGGAGGGATAAGAATGTTGATTAAGGAAACCTCCTGTAGGTTTATTCCTCGCTGCATCTTGGTGAAGGATCACCATGCCAATTACGAGCTTTACGTTTGTATTCCCATGGAGAAGCAGTGGCTGGAGGTTAGGGATGCTGAGGTGGCCATCCCGTGTCAGAGGAACTCGTATCGAGATGCTCTCCTCCAAGCTCATGGCGACGCGAGAGAAGGAGTGTCTCACAGAGTTTCCACGAGTTGTCAATATGACGGCTCAGTAGGAGGCGCATTAAATGGAGACCATCTTATACGTCTTGACCCAGCTATTCCCAATTCGCAACAAGTGGGGTACAATGAGGAAGTGGTGGGACCTACCCCCATTGAGTTAGGCGGTTGCTTACCAGTCAACTAGCCTACGTGTGGAGTAGAGGCCAATTCTAGAGTAAGGCCCATGTCTGGACCAGGGTTGCAACAGGGAGTGGGGCCTATTTCTGGACCAGTATTGTAGCAGGGAGTGGGGCCCATTTCAGGACCTGAGTTACAGCAGCGAGTGGGGCCCATTTCTGGACTTGTGTTGCAGCAGGGAGTTCAGGTCGACCCTCTGATTCAATTGTCAACTAACTTGTTCCTTCTGTTGAAGGTATTAGAGAGTTAAGAGAGATTTGCTCACCTTCTTCCCCCCTCACTTGTCTTCACACGAATGCGTTAGGCTTCGGTGGGCGATAGTAACGGTGTCGTGAACCACGAGCAAAGGGTTCGTGGCAGTGTGTTTTGACTTCGTGAATGGGGAAGGGATTCTTCGCAGTGACCCTCATAATTTTCAGGCCTCTCCCCCAATTCAGCAGTCATCTTCCTCAGTCCCTAATCTTCCCCGTTCCATTTCAAATCCATGGCGTACTACAGTTGAGAAGTGGGTTTTGGAAGTTCTTGAAGTAGTGGGTATACGGGTTGTTACTGAAGTATTAAATTATCAGAATCAAAACTCAGTCGTGCTTGGGTAGACAAGGATCGGCTCAATCACTCAATGGCTGATCCGACTTCCTCATCTCCTGATAGAAATGGGGGTGGCGCTACCTCACCTGCGAGAGCGTTAGGGGTGACAATGGGTGTCTCTTCTCAGACTACGATGGCGATTGTGGAGAGGACATGCCATGTTCCAAGTCGTTCGAAGTGTATCCTTTTAGACCCAAGTACCTCAAGGCAGTCGAAGAAGGTGGAGATTTTTAGGAGACCATCTGCAGGGTGCAAGCTTCATCCTTTTCATCCTTCCCAATCTTTCACATGGTCTATTGGTAATCATGAGCATTTTTAGGGATGAGGTTGTGGGATTGTTTGGGGCTGAATTTGAGGATGAGGGGGTCTCCTGGTCGTCTGAATTGGAGGAGGAGGGTCTGGCTATGTCTGAAGGTATAGAAGTCTTCCTAGATTCTGTTGTTGCTAATGTAATGTCTAGGGAGGGTCGTGAGGTTTCCATCTCTTCTGTAGTCAATCAGGTTTTAGGGAGTAGTTCAAAGGGTCCAAAGGGTTCGCCATGAAGGTTGTAAGCAGGAATGTGAGAGGGTTGGGGGCAGTGGAAAAGAAGGGGGCTGTTAGATCAGTTTGTTCCTCCCAAAAACCAGATATCTTGTTAATCCTTGAGACTAAATTGGAGTTAGTTGACAGTAGAATGATTACGCGTTTGTGGGGTAGGCGTCCGTGCCAATGGGAGTTTAAACCTTCTTTGGGTCGCTCTGGGAGTATTATTTTGATTTGGGATTCATCCGTCCTTTCTAGGTCCTCTATAATGGTGGAGACTTTCTCTATTTCAATCTCTTTCCTCCATCTTCAGATCAATTTCAGTGGTTATTCTCGGTAGTCTATGGTCCTTGTTGGCCTGGAGATAGGCAAAACTTCTGGAATGAACTTCGCTTATAGCATCCGGGCGATGATCACGCGTGGGTTGTTATGGGGGATTTTAATGTTGTGAGATTACCTCTAAAAGAAGTAGTGGACAGTTGCGTGTTACGCGTAGCATGAGAGCTTTCTCTGAGTGGATTCAGGATGTCATTGATTGATTAGCCAATCAATGGTGGAGATTTTACATGGTCAAATTTTAGTTATCCCCCCATTTGTTCTCGGATCGATAGATGTGTTGCTTCAGTCCCATGGGATGATCACTTCCCATTTATATCTCAACACATCCTCCCGCGGACTGTCTCTGATCATTGTCCCATTCTACTTTCCACCGAATTGGAGCCCTAAGGACCTTGGCCCTTTCGGTTAGAGAATATGTGGCTTTCTCATCCGAGTTTCCATGATTTGATTAGGAATTGGTGGTATGAACTCCTTCCCACCCTTCACGGCTAGGCTGGTTTTAAGGTTATGAAGGTCTTACAAGGGATTAAGAAAAAATTGTGAGTATGGAGTAAGTCGACCTTTGGTGCTTTAGGGGAGAGGAAGAAGCAGTTTCTAGGGGATTTAGGGGAGATTGATAGGAAAGAGGAAGAGGGGATCTTATTGGAGGAAGATAGAGCCAAGAGGCTATGCATCAAGTCGGAATTGCAATATTTATTGTGTCAGGAAGAAATCTCTTGGCATAAAAAAATCTCGGATTTCGTGGCTTAAAGAGGGAGATGGAAACACCAAATTCTTTCATGCTATAGCTAGGGGAAGGAAACGGCAAAATAACATTAGTCAGCTTAAGGTGGATGAGAGAGTGATTGATGATCCTAATGAGATGGTACATGCCTTAACATCATTCTACACTAATTTGTATTCCTCGAATCAACATTATCACTTCAAGTTGCATCAAACCAATGTTAAGGTTCTAGACCAAGGGGTAAGTAAATGGTTAGAAAGACCTTTTGAAGAGGATGAGATTTTATGTGCTCTTAAGAGTTTGTCTGGTGACAAAGCTCCTGGTCCTGATGGTTTCACTATGGCCTTCTTGCATAATAACTGGGATACAGTAAAGGATGAGGTTTGTAAGACTCCACAGGAATTTCACACCCATGGTGTAATCAATAAGGTCACCAATGCTACATTCCTTGTCTTGATCCCGAAGAAGGCAGGAGTTGAATTAATTAAGGACTTTCAGCCAATCAGTCTAGTCACCAGTCTTTACAAAATCATTTCAAAGGTCTTAGCTATTCTGTTCCATTCTGTCCTCCCTTCTCTCGTTGACCCTTGCCAAGCGGCTTTTGTTCAGGGTCGTCAAATCCTAGATTGTGTTGTAATTACAAATGAGGTTGTTATGGACAAATCTCAATCCGAGGACCCAAGTCTACTGTTAAAACTTGATCTTGAAAAGGCATATAATAGGGTTGAATGGGGATTTCTTGATTCCGTCCTTGAGTGGAAAGGCTAGATGGCGTAAATGGATCTCAGAATGTCTCCATAATGTTACCTTCTCATTTGTATTCAATAATTCAGTCACAGCTATTTTCCATCATCTTGTGGGCTCCGTCAGGGGGATCCTCTTTCCCCTTTCCTCTTCACCCTTATTACTGATGTTTTTAGTTGGTTCTTGAAGAGAGGGTTTAACTTGGGTTTGTTCCGGGGCATGTCAGTGGGTAGGGATCATCTTCCTTTATCCCACATTCTATTTGCTGACGATATCCTATTGTTCTGCGAGGCTGATAGTTGTTAACTCTTCTGGGTTAAATGCATTATTAAGAGTTTTGAAGTGGTGTCTGGTTTGAAAGTAAATTTAGAGAAGAGTTGTATGATTGGTCTTAATGTGGCTGATGAGGTTTTAAACTCTGATGCTAGGTTCTTACGGTGTGGAGTGGGGAATCTCCCAACTAATTATCTAGGTCTCCCTCTTGGAAGTAATCCTACATCTACGGAGTTTTGGGATCCGGTGTTGGAAAGGATTCACCTCAGGCTCGCTTCTTGGAAAAGGAAGTACCTTTCTTTTAGTGGGCTTATAACTCTCATCAAGTCCTCATTAGCGTCTTCCAATCTTCTTTATGTCCCTGTTTCGGATGCCTAGGGTGGTGGTGCAGTCTATTGATAAATTGCAATGTGATTTTTTGTGGGAAGGAAGCGGTAAACGTAAGGACCATCTTTTAAAATGGGAGGTGGTTTGTCGTTCGAAGGACTTAGGGGGGATTGATATTGGAAATGTGTATGCACTTAATTCTGCTTTACTTGCTAAATGGCTATGGCGACTCAGCATGGATCAGCATAGCTCGTGGCGTAAGGTCATTATCAGCAGGTATGGAATCGATACTAATGGTTGTGATATTAATGTTGGAGCTAGATGCCCAGTTTCTAGTCCTTTGAAATCAATTATGGCTACTTCTTCGGTGTTTTATTCCTTACTTCGTTGGGGACTAGGGTCGGGCTCAAAGATTAGATTCTGGTCTGATCTTTGGTGGAACGACTCACCCCTTCTCTCACTTTATCCTTGGCTGTACTGTATTGCCTCCACTCCTCATGCCTAAGTGAATGAGATTTTGTCTTGGTCCCCTTTGGGTCTAGTATGAAATCTTACCTTTCGTAGAGATCTCCATCCAGCAGATATCAATGAACTTTCTTCTTTGCTTGGCCTTCTTCAAGACGTCTTCCTAGATCCAGCAGTGAAGGATAGACGAATTTGGTCCCCTTCTTCCTCAGCTTTATTTTCTTGTAAACCATTCTTCTTTGTTTCCCGTAAGGATCATAACTCCCCTTTGCCTCCTTTCTCTCCCTTTTCACTCTGGCACCCTGCAGTTCCGCTTAGAATTAAAGCTTTTACTTGGACTGCCTTGTGGTATAAGGTGCATACAACAGATGTTCTTCAAAAACTACGAACGTTTATGGCGCTATCTCCTCACATCTGTCTTCTATGTCATTTAGATGGGGAATCCATTGATCATGTGTTCTTGTAGTGCCAGTTTACACTCCATATTTGGCAGCATTTCTTGGGGTTGATTGATGTTTGTTGGTGTTTCCCTGACTCTCTGGATGCAGCTTTTGAGCAGTGGAGATTTTTCGGTCTTCGAGCGAGGGGCCATCTTTTATACCGACTGGTTTTCTTTGCCATTATTTGGCATGTGTGGAGGGAGAGAAAGCAACGTATCTTTGAGGGTAGATTTTCACATCAGGTGGAGGTGATTGAGGCTATCATGTACAGTGTCTCTAGTTGGGCTTTGATTCAGACATTATTTCGAGGGATTGCTGTAGCCAATATTTTGAGGGATTGGTTCTCCATATGCTTCTCTTATGTTGTGACTCATCGGAGATAGACATCTTGGGTCCCTCCGCATAGAGGGGTTCTCAAACTAAACTTTGATGGATGTTCTTTTGGGAACCCAGGGAGATCTGGGATTGGAGGTGTATTGCGGGATTCGGAGGGGCATATCATTTATGCTTATAGTGGCCCTATTGGGATTGGGGATTCTACTAGAGCAGAGCTCCTTTCTATCTTGTCTGGTTTGCAGTTGGCTCGTCGCGATGGTTATCGTGATTTTGCAATGGAGGGTGACTCCACCACCATTGTGTCCTGGCTTATGTCTATCCACCCCCCTCCTTGGCGGCTGTCTCATTCGGTGGGTTTGGCTCGTTTCTTAGCGCATGAGTTGAACGTCTCATTCAACCATGTACCTAGATCAGCCAATCCACTTGCAGATAGTTTAGCTAAGGCGGGTGCTGGAATGTCATCATTATGGGAGGGGTCTGATGTATCTTCTTTCCTTGGGCAATCTTAGGGCCTTTTTTCTTATTGTGTGATTCCTCTGGTGCTATCCTATCTTTGGGATCTGCTATCTTGTATCTTTAATCCTCTCTTTGCCTTAATATATTTTCATTATCTTTGCAAAAAAAAAAAAAATCCCAACTACCAAGCAAAGATAGATGAGATTGCCAAAGTGGGACCTTCAGCTTCAAAGTACATTTCTTTTGGATACCAAGATAATAACAAATACTTTAATACCAAAAAAACAAAAAACAAAAACAGGCTAACTTATTGGAGAACCAACTTGTTTCTCATTGAAACAAGAATATGCACAAAATATATACAACCAAACACCAAAGGAGGAATAGACAACAAGGTATGGTTAGGTGTCAACGTCTGAAGTGGATGTTTCTCACCCACAACCACATTAGACCAGAAATCATCATCTATGCATCAAATGACAACCTCAACCCAATATATTCTACAAACATTCATCCCAAAAAATAAAGCCATGGTGGTTCTTCCTTCCAGTCATTGTTGTGGGATTCCAAAGTAGGAAAATTGAGCATCCATACCATGTTAACATAAAATTCTTTAAACCATGGTATTGAAAATCACCTACTTAATCTAAGAGGAGTATCTATAATGTAGCTTTAAATTGATTTCTAACCATTTTGTGAAATGTTTTCACAATCCTTATAATTTTATCTTCATGTTTGATTAAATATATCTAGGTGGTATGAATATAGTTATCAATAAAAGAAAATAAAAAAAAGTACAAAGGTTAAAACATAGATAGAAGGGAATGATCTCCTTACATCATGATGACTTAATAGAAGAATGGGTATAACTATTATTTATAATAAATTAGAATAAGTTGTTCTATAATGTTTTCAAATTGACATATCTCACAATCAACCGAGACTTATTATTAAAACAAGGTTTGTAGTGCCGATTTCGGGGTCATTTCAGCCAGGGTACATGCCGTCATGGTACTAAGTATCATGCCGTATCGCGCGATACGCACGATACGTATCGAGTATCGTGCCTAACGGCATATGTTTCACGATACAGCTCGTATCGAGCTGTATCGAGACTGTATCGATCGATACAGTCCCTTAAAATGACCTGTCACGTTAAAAAACGTGGAAACAGCCCTCTTACAAGAACCCAAATAGCTCCTTCGTGCGAAATCCTTTCAAAAATTTGTCAAACCCCCTTGATTATAACCCATTTTCGACCTAATTGGTGGTGTAAATTGTTCAAAACAAGTTTGAACAACGAATCAAACAACTAAAGTAAGATTCGTCAACAGTTTTGAGAGGTATGTTAGGTTTTCGATTTTTTTCATTCTAAATCTTTATATTTTCATATTTAAGCATTATTTAACAATCTTTTGTATGAATCTATGGATTTCTTGTGAAATCCATAGATTAAAATTGCGTTTTTAGGTAAAAAACTCGAATTTTTTTGCAATATGGAAAAAAGTGACGAAAATTCCAATTTTTTTGAAAAAAATTATACAAACCTTAACGGTTTGTGTTCAATTTTTTATATGAGATGCACATGGGGTTGATTTATCCTCCCTATGATTCTTACATTTTTTTCATGAATAAAATTATTTTTAATAATTGTTTTTGTTGAATATTAATTAAAAATATAGGAAAATAATATTATATTTTTACCAAGTAGCTATGTGGCAAACTTGGTCAACAGATTTAGTAATGATGAAGGAGGAGGAAATACTAGAGCTGCAGGGAGTAGTCGAGCTGGGGTGAGCAGCAGTAGTACTGGAGTGGGTCGTGATCCTCCTGATGATGGTGACGATGATGGAGATGAAAATGACAACGATGATGATGTTGGATGTCGTGAGAGTCCATCACCACCAAGTCCACCACAGGGTGGTACTGGTAGTGGCTATGGTGGTGGTATTCACATTACAGAGGAGGCAGCAGCAGCAGTATGATCATGGTAGTGGCCATAGGGGACATCCTCCTTCCATTCATAATCTTTACCATCGGAAACGACGTGGAGGCCATCCAGCACCAGGATCAGAACACGATGATGTGATGATGCCACGTGGACATAATTTAGATGCCATTACACAAGGAATAGACTTGATTAATGTGGGTCCTTCAGGCATATTTGGAGGTGGACCAAATTCAGGGTCGAGGTCGTCGTCTTTTGGGCGTACCCAGGAGAGGTCATCTTCTTCGTATGATTATGGTCATGGCCAGGGAGGATCATCTTATCAGTCTAGTTATGGATATGGTTATGAGCATACAGGCTATGGGTATGGCCAGGAGGGATCATCATCTTATGGGCAGCAGATGGATCAGTTTGGTCACTATGGTGGTAATGTTGGGGGTTACTATAGGCCTACTTCAGCACAGTATCAGCAATTTAGAAGGCAGTATGAAGCATGGTATCGAAATTATATGGATTGGGCTTCTTATTGTCAGCATGTTCAGCGCACGCATAACGTGCCATTGGCCAATTATGAAGAAGCTGAAGATGAACCTGCACGTCACTCCTTCTGGCATTGAAGAAGATATTAGGGACCATGAGGTAGCTTTGTATGTTTGGATTTTGAAACCACCTATTTTTATGTAATGGATTATGGAGAATGTTGTGTTATGAATCATGATAGTAATTTATTGTTGATTTTGATGTTTTAAGTGTTAATAACTTAGTGTGTTACTTAAATTACTTGAATGAATTTTCTAACCTTATTTATTGGTTTATTTAACCTTTTATAGCTTTTATTATAATTTTCATTCATTTTCGCGTGTGCCTATTTGCTTCTAAAATGCATAGATATTATTTGTATAGCCCTATAATGCTAGAAACATGTTTATTTAACATATTTTTAACTTATATTTCTATTTAGATAGGTTTTAATCTATGTATCCACCCGTATCCACCATTTTAGACCGTATCCGTGCGTATCCTCGATACGTTTCCATTTTTGGATCGTTCGATACGGCACGTCGATACGATACTTTGAACCATGCTGGGAAGTGGCCATAGTGACCACCAAGGCCTGATGATTACCATGGTTGAGCTAATGAGACAGACGACCTAGAAGGCTCAATTGACCAAAATGTTTTTAAGAACCTCAACCAGTCAAGATGTCCATTGGAATCTGAAAGAAATTTTACAAAATAACTGGGACAAAGAAGGAAAAGAAAGGGTAGTCTATTTGATGATGATTGGGAATGAAAATTTCACCATACCGGATTGGCTTTTTCATTTGATTGAGCCTAATATTAATAGAAGCTTTCTTTTTCTTTTGACAGGAATGAGATGCAGCTGCTACTAACGAAATGATCTACAGTGGACACATTAGCTGCATAGGAAAATTTTGACTATGAAGCAAGGAAATCTCCCCAGCTTGGATAACTCTGATCCTGTCTAGAATTGTTGTGCAGGGTAGGGAAGTTACCAACTACATATCTTGGGATTCCATTGGGGGATAATTATAGAAGGCCTTCTACTTGGAATCCAGTGGTAGAAAATATGGAGAGAAAACTCGCAGCATGGAAGAGCCGTAGTCTTTCGAAAGGAGGAAAGATGGTATTAATCAAGAGTGTGCTAGCAAGTCTCACAGCTTTCTTCATGTCTATCTTAAGAATCCCAAAATATGTGACAAAGAAATTGAATCAAATTCAAAGGAACTTTCTATGGGAAGGTAAGGATGGTGAAAACAAAGTACCATTTAGTGGCTTGGAACTAGATATGCAGGTCTAAGAAGGAAGGGGGCCTTGGGATTAGGCCAACGTCAATATTTAATAAAACTCTCCTCCAAAAGTGGATTTGGAGGTTTGGAAATGAGAATGGGAACACGTGGAGAGAAATAGTTGCTGGAAAATATGATTCCTCATCCAATGGTTGGTTTCCCTGACCCGCTAATCAGCCTTGTGGGATGAGTCTTTGGAGACCTATTGCCAAGTTGTCAAGCTCAATGGAGAAGGATTGTAAATATCTTGTGGGGAACAGCCTGAGAATAAGATTTTGGGAGGATATATGGTGTGGAGAGGCTAATCTGAAGGACTCCTTTCCCTTGATTTACAACTTGTGCACTAACAAACAAGCTGTAGTAAGCGATTATATGTCTAAATCGGAAGCTGGTACTGTATGGAGCATTGATCTGAGACGAAACTTGATGGACTGGGAGATGGATAGCTATGAGTCTTTATTAGCTGTATTGTACAGCAAGGAAGTAGGGGAAGGAGAAGATTCTAGAAGATGGTTACATGGCAAATCTGGTTCTTTTACAGTCAAAAAGGCATTTGATCACCTCCAAAATCCAGACTCGGAACAAGTAGTGTTTAAACATATCTGGTCTACCATATTCCCAAGCATAGTGGCTTTTTTTATGCGGACTGCAGCCCTTGACAAGATTTTAACGGTGGCCACTTGAAGAGTAGGGGTTGGCAAATGCTCAACAGATGCAACATATGCAAAGAAAAGGAAGAAAATGTTGCCCATCTCCTATTGCATTGTAGAGGCACTACGAGGCTTTAGGGATCTATTTTCCAAAGGTTGAAGGTAGCCTGGGTCCATCCAAAGGAATTTAAACCAGCATTAGAAGCATGGGGTTGGAAGAAAGGAAAATCATGTGTAGAGATCAGTTGGAACCTAGCTCCAGCAGCTATAGCATGGGTAATATGGGGCGAAAGGAATAGAAGGATATTTAAGAACTTGGAGAGAGATGATCATGCGCTAGAGAGAGCTGTTTTGTCATTGATGCACAGTTGGTTGATTGGGCAAGGTGCAGATGCTAACATATCTATCGAGGAATTTTTGTTTTGTAATGATTTCTATGAGCTGGGAGGGGGTTGTCTTGGGTGACGCAAGAGTTCTCATCGGCTCTATGACTTACTCATATATGTAGTAGTCAGTAGACTTAAGGGACGGGTACACTCTTTGTGTACCCGTGGATGAGGCTTGTATGCTTTCTATCTCTATATTATATAATATATCCATCATTTACTGAAAAAAAAAATGAAGCAATCACATATAAATGGATTCCTATAAAGTGCTTTGTGAAAATTGCTTCAGATGAAGAGTTTGTGTGTGGGTCAGTTAAGAGGTGCTTTTAGGTCAAGAAGATATGAAACAGCAAAATGAGATAATAAAATAGTATGAGGATAACATAGTCTCAACTCTCAACAAAACTATTACTTAAAAATGACCAAACTGATTCATGCAAAGTAATTTGGGAAGCTGGTAATCCACAGTTTCAATGGAATAAGTGTTCTGGTGAAGCACTTCGTTTGTAATTGCTTTTGTTAAGTGTTTACTACATGCTTAATATATGTGATCAAAGAATTTTCTAGGCCTAGGAATCATTCCAGTTGGAGGATCTTCATTGCCATCAAGCCATCATTCTTGTCAATTAGATAAACTGGTCCTGCAGTTACAACCAACTGGTGGTCAGATGATGCAGATCTTGTAGCAGATTATGAAGGCAACAAAGGTTCTGGGAATATCAGGAATTGGCCTCATTGAATAATGTCATCAGCGGGTAAAGACAACCTCAAGTGCAGTCATTGTTGAAAAAGGATTCACACCAGAAAAACTTGTTGGTATCTCGGTCCTCATCTTTTCCTTGATATGTGAATAACTAGTGCTAACACATGTTTAGTTGAGGAAGTGTACCTCAAGTGCAGTCATTGTTGAAAAAGGATACACACCAGAAAAACATGTCGGTATCTCGGTCCTCATCTTTTCCTTAATATGTGAACAACTAGTGCTAAGTGCTAACACATGTTCAGTTGAGGAAGTGCAAATTTCCTCCAGGTCCTCCACTCCCAAGAGATCAGGCATTTAAGGAATCCAGCCAGCAACTTGACTCAAAGCTTCTCCAAGTTTTCAATCCCAGAATGAATTTTCTGTTATATCTGCCCCCCTTTCATTATCATATTTCCACTCAATTCCGTCATACGACTCTTTAGATAATTTATTAGGAGCTTCTGATCATATGATGGTTAAGCAAGGTGTCTTTCTCTTTTGACTCCTATTTCTCTTAGAAGGCCTTTGGAAAGGGATCTGTTGCTATTTGCCTTCATCGACCTTGCCATCTATAATTCATGTTCCTTTGTATCCTTCTATTATGTTTTTCAGGACCCACAAACAAGGATGATAATTATTGGCATCTGGTGGCTGTGAAATGTTTGTTTCCTGTGGATGCAGAGAATTTCTGCTTTTGATTGTCATTCAAAAGCTGTCAGTCTCCCAAATAATGAGGTCCTATTGCTTTTTGACCTGAGCCATGTTTCTCTCATATACTTTAAATAATTTACTGCTAACAAGGTTGTCTTAAATCATGGTGTACCGCTAAAAGACCCCCTATTTCAACCGGCGCAAGGCAATTAACGATCTCAAGTTCACATTACATTGCAGTCGAAATCTTTAGATTTTGCATACCAAACACGGTGTGCCATGCAGAATTTTGTAAAAATGGTAAGAAAAATAGAAGAGGGGAGAAAGTGAAAGAAGAAGAGAGAAGAGAGTGGAGGAAGGAGCACCATTGCCCTCCTTTGCTCCTTGGAGAAAAAAAGAAACAAATAGAAGGAAAGAAGAGAGAGATATAGATAGGGAGGGGTAGGGAGAGAGTGAGAGAAGGGAGATGGAAGGGATGTGGCATACCTGGTCACTCATTTCCTATTTCTTCTTCTCGTGCCTTTTGTCAAGACACAATGGCTTTTGCCCTTCTTTATAATATGTAGTATATAATATATACATATATAATAATTATATATCTAAATATATAATAATTTCTATACAATATATATACACACACATACACACATGCTTGCACGCACACAAACATAGATATATATATATATATAAATTATAAATTTTTGAAGTGAAAAAAACTTATAAAAAATTATTATTATGATATATAGATATACTTATAGATGTAAAACATAATAAAAAAAAATATTAATATTTGGATAATATTATCAATAATAATATATTGTTTTCTTTACTTTAATATTAATTTTTCTAATTTTTATTATATTTTTGTATGTTTTTATATTTTGTTTGGATTTTTTTCAATTTTTAAATATTGATAGTAATTTTTCGGCACATTGGTGCAAATAATGTGACACCATGAGTAGTGTGCTAGTGAAATTTCGACGAAACGGCATGCATGGTTCAAAGTATCGTATCGACGTGCCGTATCGAACGATCCAAAAATGGAAACGTATCGAGGATACGCACGGATACGGTCTAAAATGGTGGATACGGGTGGATACATAGATTAAAACCTATCTAAATAGAAATATAAGTTAAAAATATGTTAAATAAACATGTTTCTAGCATTATAGGGCTATACAAATAATATCTATGCATTTTAGAAGCAAATAGGCACACGCGAAAATGAATGAAAATTATAATAAAAGCTATAAAAGGTTAAATAAACCAATAAATAAGGTTAGAAAATTCATTCAAGTAATTTAAGTAACACACTAAGTTATTAACACTTAAAACATCAAAATCAACAATAAATTACTATCATGATTCATAACACAACATTCTCCATAATCCATTACATAAAAATAGGTGGTTTCAAAATCCAAACATACAAAGCTACCTCATGGTCCCTAATATCTTCTTCAATGCCAGAAGGAGTGACGTGCAGGTTCATCTTCAGCTTCTTCATAATCGGCCAATGGCACGTTATGCGTGCGCTGAACATGCTGACAATAAGAAGCCCAATCCATATAATTTCGATACCATGCTTCATACTGCCTTCTAAATTGCTGATACTGTGCTGAAGTAGGCCTATAGTAACCCCCAACATTACCACCATAGTGACCAAACTGATCCATCTGCTGCCCATAAGATGATGATCCCTCCTGGCCATACCCATAGCCTGTATGCTCATAACCATATCCATAACTAGACTGATAAGATGATCCTCCCTGGCCATGACCATAATCATACGAAGAAGATGACCTCTCCTGGGTACGCCCAAAAGACGACGACCTCGACCCTGAATTTGGTCCACCTCCAAATATGCCTGAAGGACCCACATTAATCAAGTCTATTCCTTGTGTAATGGCATCTAAATTATGTCCACGTGGCATCATCACATCATCGTGTTCTGATCCTGGTGCTGGATGGCCTCCACGTCGTTTCCGATGGTAAAGATTATGAATGGAAGGAGGATGTCCCCTATGGCCACTACCATGATCATACTGCTGCTGCTGCCTCCTCTGTAATGTGAATACCACCACCATAGCCACTACCAGTACCACCCTGTGGTGGACTTGGTGGTGATGGACTCTCACGACGTCCAACATCATCATCGTTGTCATTTTCATCTCCATCATCGTCACCATCATCAGGAGGATCACGACCCACTCCAGTACTACTGCTGCTCACCCCAGCTCGACTACTCCCTGCAGCTCTAGTATTTCCTCCTCCTTCATCATTACTAAATCTGTTGACCAAGTTTGCCACATAGCTACTTGGTAAAAATATAATATTATTTTCCTATATTTTTAATTAATATTCAACAAAAACAATTATTAAAAATAATTTTATTCATGAAAAAAATGTAAGAATCATAGGGAGGATAAATCAACCCCATGTGCATCTCATATAAAAAATTGAACACAAACCGTTAAGGTTTGTATAATTTTTTTCAAAAAAATTGGAATTTTCGTCACTTTTTTCCATATTGCAAAAAAATTCGAGTTTTTTACCTAAAAACGCAATTTTAATCTATGGATTTCACAAGAAATCCATAGATTCATACAAAAGATTGTTAAATAATGCTTAAATATGAAAATATAAAGATTTAGAATGAAAAAAATCGAAAACCTAACATACCTCTCAAAACTGTTGACGAATCTTACTTTAGTTGTTTGATTCGTTGTTCAAACTTGTTTTGAACAATTTACACCACCAATTAGGTCGAAAATGGGTTATAATCAAGGGGGTTTGACAAATTTTTGAAAGGATTTCGCACGAAGGAGCTATTTGGGTTCTTGTAAGAGGGTTGTTTCCACGTTTTTTAACGTGACAGGCCATTTTAAGGGACTGTATAGATCAATACAGTCTCTGTATCGATTGGATACAGTCGATACAATCACGATACAGCTCGATACGAGCTGTATCGCGAAACATACGTAGGCACGATATTCGATACGTATCGTGCGTATCGCGCGATACAGCACGATACTTAGTACCATGCTTCCAATAGACAATAATAGTTAATACTTTTCTTTAACTTTAGGGGCACCCAAGGCATCAGCTATATTTTACATCATTTCAGAGGATCTTGAACTTATGAAACTCCAGGTATTGGCTGCATTATCAATAATGACCTGGGTCCATAACAGTTGACAATCATTGTCCCAAGGAGCATAAAATTCTCCTCTAACTCCCATGGAACTAAGTATCGTTCCGTATAGCGCGATACGCGCGATACGTATCGAGTATCGTGCCTAACATATCGAGTATCGTGCCGTTAGGCACGATACTCTAGTATGTTTCGCAATACAGCTCATATCGAGCTGTATCGCGCCTGTATCGACTGTATACGGCACGATACTCTAGTATGTTTCGCGATACAGCTCGTATCGAGCTGTATCGCGCCTGTATCGACTGTATCCAGTCGATACAGGAACTATATCGATCAATACAGTCCCTTAAAACAGCCTTTCACGTTAAAAAACGTGAAAACAGCCATTTACAAGAACCCAAATAGCTCTTTCGTGCGAAATCCTTTCAAAAATTTGTCAAACCCCATTGATTATAACCCATTTTCGACCTAATTAGTGGTGTAAACTCTTCAAAACAAGTTTGAACAACGAATCAAACAATTAAAGTAAGATTCGTCAACATTTTTGAGAGGTATGTTAGGTTTTTGATTTTTTTCATTCTAAATCTTTATATTTTTATGTTTAAGCATGATTTAACAATCTTTTGTATGAATCTATCAATTTCAAGTGAAATCCATAGATTGAAATTGTGTTTTTAGGTAAAAAAAAAATCGAATTTTTTTGCAATATGGAAAAAAGTGACCAAAATTCCAATTTTTTTTGAAAAAAATTATACAAACCGTGTCACATGGGTTTGATCTATCCTCCCTATGATTCTTGCATTTTTTCATGAATAAAATTATTTTTAATAATTGTTTTTGTTGAATATTAATTAAAAATATAGGAAAATAATATTATATTTTAATCAAATTTGATATTTTTATGAATCATGATAGTAATTTATTGTTGATTTTGATGTTTTAAGTGTTAATAACTTAGTGTGTTACTTATATTACTTGAATGAATTTTCTAACCTTATTTATTGGTTTATTTAACCTTTTCTAGTTTTTATTATAATTTTTATTCATTTTCGCGTGTGCCTATTTGCTTCTAAAATGCATAGATATTATTTGTATAGCCCTATAATGCTAGAAACATGTTTATTTAACATATTTTTAACTTATCTTTCTATCTAGATAGGTTTTAATTTATGTATCCACCGTATCCACCATTTTAGTGCATATCCGTGCGTATCCTCGATACGTTTCCATTTTTGGATCGTCCAATACGGCACGTCGATACGATACTTTGAACCATGCTAACTCCATAATATCCCACCCCACGGACTACCTTTACTTCAACTATAGAAGTTGAAAGAACATTAAATCATAAATTTTTGCTTCTAAAAAAATGTCAAATGCTCCAAAGTCCATTGACAACATAGATTTATTGTGATCATTACATAATCTAGTTTCTACATATCAAGAAAATAAAGGATAAAGAAAAAAAAAAGAAACACCTTAGGTACAAATATAAGGCAAGTACGCTCCAAAACGGAAAAAACAGTAACTCATAATTTCCTAAGATGAAGTTAAATTAGCATAATGGATATTTCTTTAATGAGGGAATGACATCACATTGAGATCCTACCCTCAAAACAAGAAAAGGGGTTATGGAGAAATTGGTAGATGCTACAGACTTGACTAGATTGAGCCTTAGTGTGTAAACCTACTAAGTGAGAACTTTCAAATTAAGACGAACATAATGAGTGTTTGGCTCTTTACTATGCATCTACAAGGATTATGAACAAAACAACATGGTTATTTTGCCATACATATGTGACACCAAGACCTTTTAACATATCCAATCATCCACCATATCTCTATTAGATATTTTTTTTGATAAGTGATGAAATTTTATAGAAAGAAAAGGAGGAATACCTCTATCCGATATGGCATGAATTGGTAATTCGATATGAGTTCAACAACATCAAAATCCTTCCAAGTGTGCATATACTAATTTAGATAGAAATTTTGTTAGGTAGTGTATGTAACCAAATCTCCAAAAGCAAATCCAACATGAAGCATGGTTTACCGGACTGGTCGGTACCAATCTGTATTGGCTAGTCCGTACCGGGATCGGATGGTCTTGGTCTGGTATTATTGTTTGAGATCATCCAATCTCCTGAATGTTTTAAACTCGGGCAAGTCCAGACCATATTTCAATTAAAAAGCATTTGTGTCCTTGCAGGCTAAGCCTGCAAAGTGACGTCACCTTGCAAGCAGCTTGCAAAGCAACATGACTTTGCATGCTTAGCCTGCAAAGTAACGTGAATTTAAAAAAAAGAAAAAAAAGGAAAGAGAGGGGAGAAAGAGATATAGGGGAGGGAGGAGGGAGGAGTGAGGCAGGCACAGGCTGCGAGAGGGAGAGATAGAGGTGGAGGTAGAGATAGAGAAAGAGAGAATGAGGGAGGCTGCAGGGAGAGAGAGAGAGAGAGAGAGAGAGGAGGGGCTTCGTTCTCACCTCCGGCAGCCCGCCTTCATTTGTTTTCTTTCTTCTTCTCTTGAGATGACGACAAGTTAGAGACAGAGCACATATCTTGGAGGTTTGCCCGCGATCTCCACACCTCCGACTATCTTTCGTTGCTCGGCACCCTAATCCCAACGAATCAACCACCAACAAACTATGACATATTGCAGATTTTTTTTAAGTTATATATTGCCTTGGACCGTCCCATCTGGTCAGTCCGGTATAGTTTATACTGGGAACGGACAGTGCCGGTCCAATCTCCGGTTCAGCTACTGTAAAGCATGACATCAAGCGGTCATATTAAATGGTTCAAATAAAATAGGTATATATTTAGTACATTTTTCAAACTAGACTCTATATTATCATGTCTTATATTTGTAATTGTATGATGTTTTAATAAATTAAATGCATTCAATGTCAACTTTTATATGTCAACTTATGTATTTTAACCTTTCAGTGAAGGTGCATCCATGCCCACCTAATGGGCACACCCCGTAGCTGACATCTCATATTTGTAAGATATGAATTACCTCTGCCTAATAGGTAGGTCCTTTCCGTACTGGTGAAAATAAGTTTAAAAAAAGGTTGACCGATCAAGTACCATATCTTAAGATATGAAGGTCAGAATGATGTTTTAATAAATAAAATGCATTCAATGTCAACTTATGTATTTTAACCTTTCAGTGAAGGTGCATCCAGGCCCCTGCACCTAATGGGCACACCCTGTAGCTGACATCTCATATTTGTAAGATATGAATTACCTTTGCCTAATAGGTAGGTCCTTTCTGTACCGGTGAAAATAAGTTTAAAAAAAGGTTGACCGACCAAGTACCATATCTTAAGATATGAAGGTCAGAATGATAAAAACACAAAGACACATACCTGAACACAACAGCTATATCCAACTCCATGAGTCCATGTAACAAAGCCATCTATCAGATGCAACTAGAGATCTCCAGTGAATGGCAGAAGACGCTTGACGTATTTCAAATATAAGAATGGGTTGTTGGCTACACTACTTTAATAACGTTATGTAACAGTAAGCTCACTACATCTGTCACATTCAAAATTAGTTACCCACAAAAGAATGATCAACAGAGAAATTTGCAAATAGAATTTTTTTTGCATACAAGAAGACAGATTAAGTGCAGCAATAGTCCAATAATCGGAATGGATTTGAAGAGAAAAAAGGGAAATACTCAACCTGCCAATAGAGAATTTCTTGTACAGCAGCACTAGTAGGAACACCCTCAGGCCACAATGGTATGACAATGTAAACTGAAAAACGTTCATTTGAGTTGATTTTGCTTGCAATTTTCAAAGCCAATTCCATAGGAACTAAGTTATCTGCACCTGCTCAAAACAATATAACTGAAATCTAAAAATTCCATTCCTCTAAATGTGAACATTTAGAAAATAAAAAGTTGTCATTTTAGTATCCTCAGCCTTTCCCTGCAAAAGGAAAAATATAGGACCAAGTGGAATTATGCCAAAAGGGAGCTAAGATCAAAAAGAAGATGAATTGTGTCAAAATGTTGATGGTTTAATCTACTTGAGCAGTAACTAATCCCAGCTAAAACCATCATATACAGGACCATCAACCAATCCAAGTTAGCATGTTCACAGCCAACATAATACATATATATTTTATCCAGTTTCTTGCTAAATATTAAGAAGCTATTGCCAGCATAGTCCTAGTTTGATCAAATGTGATAACATTCTCAGTAGATCGAGAAAAAGATATCAAAGACAAAATAAAATTAAGTAGCTTTTGATGCATAGAGAATAACTGGACACTACAATACCCAAGGAAAATAATGAGTGTGCATTCATTATATTTCCTAATATCCACACAAAAAACTGTTAATGAGATGATGGGTGGCCGTTGGAAATCTAAGAATCTGTTGCTTGAAGCTCAGACTCAGTTTAATGGATAAAAGACATTTCACGCTCTAGGGATCATGGAATAATGAGATAGGAAAGTGGCCCTAGGATAATTAATCACTAATTTTTAATTAACTATCACGTAACTCCTTAATTAAATAACTAAATAATCATTAAAAGACTCCCTCGAAAGTTGAAACTAACTAACCAATTAGTCTGTAGAATGATTCTTCCGTAACTAATTGACTAATTAATTATTGGAAAGATTCTCTTATAACTAATTAATCATTAAAAGGAATCTTGTAGTAAAGACTAACTAACTTGCAAAAACTTCTAACTAACCATTTAATTAGTTATTTACTAACTAACTAGCTATTGGTTAACCAACTAACAAATTATTAACTAATTAACTGACATGTAAGGTTAGAACATGTTGTTTAGCACAGAAGTCCTATAATTATAATTTAAATATATAATTAAAATCACTTTCATTTTATTTAGGGCTTATAACCCTTGGATAATTAAATATTTTAATAAATAAATTAGCACAAAATTTTGGGACCTAAATCTTCGAAGAAAATAAATAAATTCAAAGGTCAAAATCACTTTCATAGAGATTTGTAAGCTTGTAGTAATTAAGTATGGTTTCTTAATAACTTTCACATATAAATAGGGCCTATGAGTTGGTTCAGTTATTTCCTCGTGTGTATGGTTTCTTAGATTATTCCAGTTTTGGTGTCTTACTGTTCAGTTATTTCCTGGTGTGTAGTTCTATTAGTTGGTTTTGGTAGCTTTTAGTTTCTCTTTTCATTCTGTTTTCCCATATCACCACCTGGGTCTTGTACTTTTTCTCTCTTTCTCAGTTTTAGTATATCTTTCATCATTCATAAAAAAAAAAGGCCTATGAGTTTTAAAGAAAATAAATAAATTCAATGGTAAACTACCACTTAATTTAGGGCTATAACCCTAAAAAGAAAAAAATAAGGGCTAGCCCAGTGCACGAGGCTCCCGCCACTGCATGGGGTCTGGAGAGGGACTGATGAACGCAGCCTTACCCCCGTAAGCAGAGAGGCTGTTTCCTGTAACCCTAAAAAGAACATAAATAATTTATTTAAAAAAAACTATCACCAAAAATTAGGGTCCTAAATCTTCAATCTTTAATTATTAGTTCACTTAATAATAATAAAAGTAAGTAGACCACCTACATACTAAGGTTACAAAATGGAATCCAAATTGTAGAAACCGCATATCTCTTGATTATAGAAATTATTCCTACAATTGATCTTCACCTAAAATCGAAATTTCCTCCAATCTCCAGCATCTGGATGAGCAAATCTTCTCATAATCCTCCTTAGCCATTCAATCTTAGTTCACTTAATAATAATAAAATAAAGCACACCAGCCTATATAAAATTAAACACACTTACAATATTGCAACACTGTATAGGGCCACGTGATATAGGAGGATGGACTCTATGGTAGTATGCACATATTGCATACATGAATTGGATATTTGTTGCACATAATTTTGCCAATTGTGTGGCCTTAGCATATTAGAAGGTAATTGTTTAGGACATATATGCATCATAAGTTTGTATTAATTCTATGAAAATGTACTTACATTTATTTGCATGATTTAATTTCAGTTATTGAATTTAATTGATTTTACTTGGTTAAATTTTACAAGTCTAAAGTTTCCAGTAGAAACTAAGTCTGAAGAATACTTCATACTGAGCTTTGCTCACACCTACTTTTAATAAATGGAGGAACGGATGAAGATTAAGAATTGACATGGTAGATTATCGTCTTCTAATCGGCTTTTTGATGCACATGATCTCAATTATATTTAAATAGAACGTTTCCTTATTTTTTAAATTGAATACAGTAGTGTAGATTCACTTGCTTTCTTCATTCTCACATAAGGTGGGAATTGCAGACTGTAGTTACACTTCAAATCTGAAGGAATTACAGTATTTATTATATTATTACTATTCTAGGTTTGGACCGTAACATTCAGTGTTCAAACAACACACACCAAATTAATTATCATATAAAGTTGGTTAAGATTTCTCTAAAGAAATGATGTTTTACTTATCTCCCAAGACAAGAGGAGAAGAAAGAGCTAGAACCTAGGAGAACCAATTAAACAAGAACAACATTAAGGAGGAGGAGGAGGAGGACAAAAAGAAAACTGCAGAAGACTCTTAATAGATAAGAAGTTCTTATCACAGTTAGCAGCTTGTAATGAGATTAATTCTAAAAGTGATGTTCAGATATTGATGAAATTGCATTTCCTTTTAGTTGTTTTATTTAAATTAGATTGGAACTTTTATGGAAACATAGTGAAGGACAGGATTTAGGCTGATGTGGCACAGTTTGAATTGGCCTTGAAAATTCTTCTATTGCAGGATTCTTTGATAAATCTCTACTAGATATATCAGCTGTAAACCTCCATCATTTGGCCGCTTGACTTGGCGAATTGGATGAGTTGTGTGAATGGAAGTGACCAAAATCACCTAAACTCTAAGATGAGTGTGAACGAAGTGAAGTAGTGTTTAATTGTAATTACATATGGCCATTGGGTAGAGAAATAGGTGTTAGGAAATCCGACCTTTTAAGATAAATTATAAAACATAAATTTCTGAAATCAGAGAGTAGAAAGACACTCTAAATGCTCTCTTGAAGTTTAATTAAAGATAGTATATTATCTCGTATACTTTTAATTCTTTGGCTTAGCATAGCTCTTTTTCTTGGATCATTAAAATCAGAATTAAGAAGTGAAGACTTAGCCAATTAATATAAATTATCACACGTTCAGACCTAATTACATGAAATGAAAAATACATGTTAAGGCTTGGCCAACTAATTTACCAAACATAGTTTCCATAACCAAATCATGATAATTTTATAATTATAAGTTTGGTTAATTCTACTTGAACTTGTATTTGCATTATTGGCCAATTTTATGAGTACACTTATGTTTTAGAATTTGGTAGAATACTTTGATGATAATATATCATATAAATAATGATGCAAGACAGACTAATATTCTTGTGAATTTGTGATAGTAGCATTATTATACATTTGCATTACTTTACTATTATTTATGAATTTGAGTAATGATATAATATATGACTGGAAGACTGAGTGTGGCTGATCATGTGTATACATATAGGCCTGGTTGCGCCCAGCTTCATGAACATGGTAAGGCCAGGTGCCAAGTTTTGGGAACGTATGCAGGCCGATTGTGCCTATGTAATTGTTAAGTATCAGGCTCGCTTGTGTGCTATTATTAATTATTATTGTGCTTAGGAGTGACCCTGAAGGTGCATGGCTAAGCTTCAATGGTCTAAAACTAACCTCTTAAGCAAGAAGTAACCCTGCTGTCACCAATTTGATTCTGGGAACCTTGAAAATAAAGGAAGGGAATTGCCCTTGGGTTGAAAATCCCTAAACCTAGTGGCCACAAGTATGATATAAGCTCTCAGAATGGTTAAGCAATTTAGTCTAGTCTATTTAGCCCAATGAAGGAAAAATATGACCCATAGGGTGTTAGATCCTAGCCTCCAAAGATCGCTCCAGCCGATGCAATTGAGGGTAGGTAATCCCGTCTATATTTGAGAGGAAGATGTCCGTTGAACCATTATTTCAGCTTAACTGTTGGAATTACATGTTGCATTGTATGCCATCATGCATGCTTGGATAATTGCATTTATACAACAAATGGTAAGAATAGAGAATGATGAATGTGCTATATTGAGATAGCCTACTTTATTAGTAGTTATTTTAGTGAGATAGCATGTTTTAAAATTTATTAATTACGGATTGGAATTATAATCATCTGGAATTATATCTGTATGTTTCCTGTTATGTGGTGGTATTTTGCTAATTGCTACATTATGACAGGGGCTATATTATTATACACACACACACACAGATCAGGATTCGGGGAGAGATTCCACTTGTATGGTGAGAGGTTGAGCACTTAGAGAAAGAGAGTGCAGCAGTGAAAAACCCATTTCTCATAGCAAATCAACATTCATTTATTTGATTCCATTTATATAGAATTATCCTGTAAATTTATAAGCCTAAGCTTCTATATTTAACTAAATTTTTCAGCAAATGACTCAAGAAACCATTTACACTATAAACAACAAATTCATACCACCATGCAAAAATTAAAAAATCTACCAAATGTTGACTCACAAAACTTTAGTATTTCTAAGAAAATAAGAACATAGAAATCTAGATCAAATAAACTTTATCGACCAACAAAGTGTGGAAAAACTTCGGGATGACATCTAAAATAGAAAATTTAGCCCATTGAAGAATCTTAAAGCCAGGCAGCATTCAGTTTGGATAGTTTAAAAAGGCGAAATGATGATTCCAAAGGTCATTAAGAAATATAGGTAAAGATGAAGGAAACAAGGAAGAGTAAAAGATTCATATTTTTTATTTGTAAGCGTAAAAAGTGACGCATAAAAATGCAAATAACAATGCTTAAATTTATGAACCTGCATTTTTGTACGATGGCCAGAAGTAAGAAGATCCAAGAAAATACTGGTTCTCTATGTATATAAAGTGCTGAGCTGATCTTATAGCTTTCACATATGCGACATGTATGCTCTTGTCTATTTTCAAATTCTTTCCACAGACAAGATTCTGCAAATAAGAGGGAGAAGAAGGCAACAAAAAAGGGAGGAAGCACATATTAGTTATGTCACTTTCACTCAGCTCGGTTCACACTGAACTAAAATTACATGCATAAATTGATGTGACAAAAGCCTCATTCAAAAAAAAAAAAAAAATCAGAACTTGATATTAAACTCTGTGAAGCAGTACTGATCATGGCAATAAAAATGTTCAAGGGTGTCCACCCTAACCTGTGCCTCAGCATCCTTAACAGACTTGGGGAATCCCTTTACTGATCCTGAGTCAATTGACCGAAATACCTAGCATATGAGAATGCATAAAAATTACAGTTTGCTGTTGTCACTACACAGAAGATGATAGGTATAACGCAGTTTAAGTAATAACCTGCGCATGCCAATTCTCAGGATCTTCTTCACTGGAAACACGTACATTAGAATCACCGTCAGGGCCAGGCAAAGGAGTGAGTATCCATGAAATTCGGTCTGTTTTTATCAATGCATCATCATGCCAATGCCCAACCCTTTTAAGCCTGAAATCTCTCCATTTGGTAGCTTTTCTCCATCTTTGTTCAAAATTTTTTAGTATATCATATGCGGCAGGACCCTCAATTTTACAATGTAAATCATGCCATGGTTGTCTTGGACCTTGAACATTATTCTGTACATGGTAAAGAAACATTAAGTCCAATTTTAAGATTTTTGAGCACATGGAAGCTGTGTACAGCAAGTACTACTTTGAACAAAGAAAAACAGGTGAGTAAAAATATACATTCAAATTAAATGAATACAGCAGACACAGAATAAACAGTCATTACATTGACTGATTCCAACTCAAAAGAAATCACAAAATGAGACTCAAAACAATTTATTATTCAGATTTATAGTTTCAAGGAGTACTGCAAAACATGCACATCACCATTCCATATCCAAAACAACTCCACAAAAATTTTGTTTGCAAAAGTGTGAAGCACGAATTCTACAGGCATCATAAGGACCATTATTGCAAATTAACAAACATATGCTAGCCTGTTGAATTTGTATTCAAATGGCATTGGAAGAGGCTAGCAAGCCTCATTTTCTAACAAGCTATGCATAAATACATCTCTTCCAACAGTTTCTTTAGGAAAATTATACTTACACCTCATGAGTTTGTCACTTATGCACATATAGCCCCTAACATTTGGAGAAGGCCGAAAAACATCCCCTCACATATGCACAGATGGTCACAAAGCCACTTATCTTAGCACTACAGCATCCCTAACAAGCTCATTTAAAAGACCAAACTGCCCCTTGAGATTAAATTCATTTAAAAGTTACCACCACCCAGAAAATATCTAACGCAGACCATAGAGTTAGCACAAACAGACAGATGTTGCTACTGTTCTAAGATGGAATATAGTTAAGAAATGGATTCACCATGCTATGATCAGTTTCAGGTCCCATCAATGCCTGTGACATGTATTCTCTTGGCTGCAAAACTAGGTTCAACTGATCACTTGTCTTGCAGGTTTCTGCAATGATTACTTGGCTTTGCCAACTTCTATAAACAACAAAAAGCAGAACCAATTCTTCACTTCTGTAGTTGCAGGTTTTGGTTGTTGTGAGTGCTGGTTATTTTGAAATTGTGTTAATTCCTCCACTGCTCAATGCAAATCTTTTCCATCCCGGGTTTTTTCATATTCTTTTTCTTGGCCTCACATCATTAGCTTACTTGCCCTTTTTTTTGGATTCAAACAGAACAGAACATGGAGGTTCTGTTTCAATTCCTTTTTGTCTCTCTCTGATAGGTTGGTAGCAAATAGCTTCCAAGAACAAACTATCTGATCTAAATATGTATGCAGTGCATTAACAAGGATTTAAATGATCTAGAATTTGGATATAAAAATGGCAGGTCTGAGACGCCAGGCATGGCAACTACTTGATTTATACCAGTACATGGCCTCACACCTGCTGTCTTGAGTATGTGCCCCATCATTTGATGATTCCCGGCTTACCTTCTTTGTTGACAACAGCCACTCATCTGTCAACAACTTTCTAATTTAACCAATCAACCCATCTGTTGACCAACCACATATCAGAAAATTTTCCTGAAAATAAAATTTTTTTTTCTAAAATCACTTTCAGCAAAATTTTCGAAGATTTGGGTTCCTAAACCTAAGCCAAATGTAATTACTGCTTTGCAAATATTTTATAAAATGAAGATTCAGAATTTGAGGATTTCATCATCAAAGGATTATGTCATGGTCGAACAAATGATGCCATTATTGGAAGTTTAATATTTCCATTCTTATTGCTACTTTTTCGCAGAAAATTTTTTTTCATTTTAAACTGCACATACGTGAATTTACGTTAGACATCTACATGAATTGTGAAATGCAGTAATGCACATACGTTTGGTTTTATTGCTACTTTTTCAAAAATTAAGATTTTATTCAAAGTTCAATACTTCCATTCTTATTGTTAGTTTTCACATGCATTTGGTTTGATTGCAAAATGCACATGCATGCATTTACTTAAGGCATCTACATGAATAGCACACAGAAATCTACATGAATTGTGAAATGCAGTAATGCACAATTGCACATACGTTTGGTTTTATTGCTACTTTTTCAAAAATGAAGATTTTATTCAAAGTTCAATACTTCCATTCTTATTGTTACTTTTCACTTGCATTTGGTTTGATTGCAAAATGCACATACATGCATTTACTTAAAGCATCTACATGAATAGCACACAGAAATCTTGAAACTATGGGACCACAATAAAGGCATTCTCGACAATGCATGCAGATGATTTGTTTATATTAATAGTAGTTCTGCTGTTTTTTATCACATTAGGATGCGTTGAGCATTTTTTGGATGTGTTCCAACACATTCTATGTCATATTTTACAGATAATACAATCTCAGCATCAAACTTAAGTAATGATGTTAAATCATATCATTAAACTTAAGAAACATAATGCACTAATGTAATGAAGTATTTTTAAAAGAAGTTGCAAAATATGTAAGAACTGCTTACCAGAAATGTAGGATTATGAACATCATTTGCAAAGACACTATCAAGATCATAAAAAAGCCTGTGCCCGGGAGTGTCATATCTACCATCACAGAGATCTAGACCACCAATGAAAGCAGTTATCTTTCGATTATTCCCACTAGCTTGAGTATCAAGAATCACACACTTCTGATGGTGTGTAAAGAGGGTTCCCACAACCTGGACTAGAAAGTTCATTACAAACCATGAATAAGTATGCAAATTCACTACATAAATTTACGTAATATGGTTTGTTATTAAATATCCATTCAAGCATAAATTGTTTAAGCAATTCCACAGAATTCTTCTATTTTTTTTTTCTCCTTAGTGTGCAGTTGAGATTTCATTATCAGTGGGGACTCAAAGCAAGTTCCCAAGTACAATCACTCAAGACTATACCAGTCATGGTTACTTACATGTTCAAGAATGTAAGAAATTCTATCTAGGCATATTATCTCAAACAATAATGAATAAATACATAAATAAAGAACATTACTTTTCAGATATGGAACGAATGTCACTACACCTGTTGCTTAAAAATGCTTAGTTTGGTGCTAGCATAACGAGGAGAAAGCACACAATGGATGCTTGAGTGCTTGAAAAACTTTTTCGTTTCTTCATCATGAGTTTGCATAACACCTTCCTGCATTCAAGTGTATTTCAGATTTCATTAAATATTTCCATCGTTTTTAACTGGTTACCAATTTACCATCAACTGATTAAACTTTTTTAGTAGTGCTATCACCAAATAATACATGTGAGATGCATCTCTGCATAAGGATAAACATATACAGATGGCTACAAGGAGTCTGTATGCACATGCATTTCCACTCCTATACACATGCACTTACAACAAGCAAAAGCGACAAACTTTAAAGTCAGCACACTTTGCATAATAACTACCAGTCTTTGAATATAAAACCAGTAAGTCTACTCTGAATAAAGACACAATGTATAAGTTCCAGTATTCAAATAAAAAGTAGAAAGTAGTGTCTTCATACACTAAAAGCAACTTCAATCAAAGGGTTGTAGATGACCATTACCGTTTTTAAGAGAAAATTGTCATGTGATGTTTTATCATCCCAAATCAGCATAGCAACACGGACTCCTTCTTGTGACTTGTACTTCAATAAATCACCAAGGGATAATTCTCCCCCCGCAGGTAACGGTTTTGTTGGCTCCCTTACAAGCTTTACAGGATGATATATAGACCAACCAATAATATAAATCAGGTGGTGAGCTTCCAATATAGCATGGCATATGTCTTCCCAACATTTACCTTGCTGAAAAAATTTTCCCCCATCTAACTGGATCTCAGGGAGCATTGCATCAGGCACATGAGCATCTTGATAAAGGGTAACATTCCCTCCTTTTCGGAGTGGAAAATATGTTTTAGGAACTCCCATGTAGTCTGGTCCAGCACCAATACCATCTTTGTATAAAGGATTATCACCAATTGGCCTAAACTGCAATGAAAGATGCAATTCAGGATATGGTTTTAATGAATCACCATAAGAACTAACAATAGGGAACCAACCATCAACCATATTCCCTGGAAGAATTTTATCTACTGATATCCCAACCACTCCAATAAGTTGAGCCCCAAGAACATCATTATCCTTCACCTGAAACTCCACATTTGCAACAGGATGAGCCACTGGTATGAAAAAATGCTCATCCCATAATGGGTTCTCACAGTTGGCAATAACTCTAGTTTGAGCTACTGTCGCCCCTGCAAGGCAAACAGAAACATACGGGTCGCTTGTAATCATTGTATGCCCACCCTTGTGCTTATTATTTTTCCTAAAAGGGGTACAAGACCCAAGATAAGTAAAACATTTTCGCATCCTTTCCGAAGCTAAATCCATATTTGGAAGAGATCTTGCTTCCAGAATCCATATTTCCAAATCTCCATGCAAGAATATGATTTCCTCAGAAACTCCAATCCTTTTATCCATAGTCCCCGGAGCATGGTTTGAGTCTCTAGACATTAGGACCAATAAAAATAATACACTACATAAAAGCCAGTTCTGCAAGTATATTATTCTTTCTTGGAGTCCAATATTCACATATTAAAACAAACCATCAGGTAGTACCAAGGGGATACAGCAAGGGGATACAGCAATAATTTTCCAAATCAGGTACTTTCTTGAGGTGATTTCAACAAAAAGAGGCACCTGCTAAAAAAATCATGCAACTGGAACATGAAAGTTTCAGAATCAGTATTCTAAATCCACATAAAAAACAAATCAATGCCATAATATACGATACTAACCTAAGCATCAACAATTCAAGAGAGTAGAATCGCTAATTCCATTCCATATGGGAGATTCAGTCATAGTTCCTCAAAATTATCCAATTTATCATCAAGATCCAGAACTTTATAGATGACAAAGGGACAAAAGTTAGTGGTATAGAGAAGATGCATTACAGAGATAAATCCACTTTCTTCTTCATTGTAGCCAAACATGTAATCCTGATGTCACCATGTGAAAAACCATCCCTTTTTTCCTAGTCTCTGAACTGGCCAACCCAAGAATCGGCTCCTCCACTGAAACACTAAAAAAAGAGAAAATCAGAATATAACAAAACCCTCTACCAACATAAATTGACACAAGTAGTAACCTGTATTAATGTATATTGAAACATAATAACATCTGTGACCATAAATCCGTATAGATCATTGACACAGATTTAACAGAAAAAACAAGAATAAAAATATTTTTGATAGTTATGAAGTCAGGCCCAAAACAACCATTTCAAAGAATTCTAATTCCTACATCTGATTCTCAAATTCCAAGTTCAAATATTGAACAATCTACAATACGCTGTTAACCTTTTAAAATTTGCTGGAGTGGCTGTGGCAAAAGGACCATTATCAAAAATCTATTTTCAATGGAGATTCTTCCACTGTGAAAAGGAAATTTCATTAATGATTAATGTGGTGTTTGGTTAGCTAGAATTTATAGGAAAAAAGAAAAGAAAATAACTTCCAATTAAATTATGTGCTTTGTTTATGGGAAAAGGCAGGTCCAATTGGAAAGTATACTTCAAAGGTGAAAGGAGTTCCATTTTTTCGTTAGACGCACCTCAAATTTTCTTCTTAAAATGAAGGGTAAACAGTGGAAAGGAAAGGTAAGTATTCTTTTTCTTCCCATCGTTTTCCGCCCAACCACACATAGCAAAAGGAAAATTTATGATTATGGTTAAAAGCTCACTAGATAAAGAAAATATAAATAGAAAAATATATATATATATATATATATATATATAAAAGAAGCAAGATCTATCATAAAAAAAATTAAAAACAATAATCAAAAGATGTCTAGAAAAATAGAATTATATCTATTATCGTGTATGATACACGGTAACATGGATATTAAAACCAAAATGCATAAGACAAACAGAAACAGCTATCAACAATGTAAAGGAAGGATCAAATACAACCACAAAAGGTTGTGAGCTTCAAGAAATAATTTGATAAACTCCATGCAAATGTATCAAAATAGATATTCACAAGAGCCGTATGAGAAGTAGTTGTATAATGCAAACAAAAAATTAGTACAGAGACCTTCATTGATGGAAAAACCATCTTAGAAATGAGTATCTCAAATGAAGGGAGTGGAGTTTCCTTGTTATTCGACAATTTCAATGGAATTTAGTAATTTTGTCATCACACTATAATCTTTTTATTGCAACAAGTCAATTTATCAGATCAAATTAAAATTGGTAAAATATAGACACGGAAGAAAGAGAGATAATACAACCATGCAAATTCTCTCAAAGTGGGAAAAAACAAATATTCCAAGAAAATTTCACTACTTCTGCCAAATTTAAAACCTAGATTGTGGTGATCCAGATATCCTAGGGAGATTACGGTGATTTTATTCATAAGTCAAAATTTTAATATAATTATAAGTTTATTATTGATATTTCTTTGTCTAAATAATTTTTTAAAGATGCCTAGACATGTAGGAAACTGTATGGAGTTGTGGACATTTGAATTTGAGGGTTATTTTAGAAAAAAGACTTCAAATAATAGATTAATAAATTAGGAAGCCTTGGACGTTAGAGACTTGAAAAGTGATAAATAGATGAATAAATTACTTAATTACAAGTGAATTCTTTCTTTTGCTAATTTTTAATTGATTAATCAATTAACCTTATTGGGCTTAAGAACCCAATCGGACTTAATTTGGGCCTAAGTTGGATCTAAATATTTAGGCATGCAGCCCATTAAGGGAATAAGGCATTTTGACAATAATTCTTGATTAATGAGTCCTAATTCAAGTAATATTTAAATAACTAATGCAATAAGGTGTGGTTTCATTACCAACTTTTAATATGGACAAAAATTGAAGGAAAAAAAAAAAGATAAGAACCACACACCAATCCTTGGAGAAATTTCAAGGAGAAAAATTCAGATTCTTGGTGGAGATCAAAGTACAGAAAAGTTTTTAGCAAACAAGAGGTAGGTAGATTAAACCTACTTTCATCCTTTAGGTATTTTAGACTAGTGGATGAATCTAATACTGATTCTTGATAAGGTTTTATGGTTTTTTTATGATCTTTATAATGGAAATATATGCTAAAAAATTCTATAAATTTTTATTGAAATGATTTAGTGGAAAAAAAAACCCTCAAATTTTTAAGCATTTTATCATTCTATAAAATATAAAGTTAAGTTAGGGTATTTAGAATCATGATTTGGCTTAAATTTTTTATTTTTTTATATAAGAACATAATTCTTGAAAGAAAATAGATAATTCTTGAAATTATAAAAATTGTTTTTAAACAATCTTGGTCAATTCATGATGGATCTTGAATGATCTTGAATCTTTAATAATTAAAGATTGATTTTTAACATTCTTGGTGATTCTTGGATAATCGTGGATAATCCATTAAAGATTAATTTTTACATTCTTGAATAATTTTTTGGATGACCTTGGATTGTCTATTAATCAATTTTCAAGGTTCTTAGGAAAAGATTAAAGAACTGGACCTAAATTTACAATGTATCTAGCTAAAAGGAATATAAATGAGCATTAACAAGATTTTTTGGGAAACACAAACAAATATAGAAATAGAATAGAGATCAAATGAAATATGTGGACTTCGATTCCCATTCTATTGTTTCCCTAAAATTTTAGGCTACTAATTTAAATAGTGATAGGTAATAAATTAATACCAACACTAATATATTATTGGTCCTAAAATAAATATGAAAGTATTGCCAAAACCTTAAGTGTAATAACAGGGTATTGACTATACAATTATTAGGGTTTTAGTCCTTAAATAATGTGATAGTTATGATGTAAAAGATTCATTATAGACCCTCGATATTGAAAGATCTATAGATAAGCAAATGACATTAGTCCTACGGGAGGGCCAGTTCAAGTAAAGTGTGAGCTATCCCAAGAATAAGGAAAAGATTACTTAACATCAGAGTGAAAGCTGCCTAGAGTAAGAGACTAACAAGAATAAGACAACTTAGGAGGTGGATACTTGGAATAAAGTGTAAGCCATTCAAAAGAAAAAAGGAGCTACTTGCTGCCAGAGTGAAAGCTAACTAGAGTGAGAGCCACCAAGAACATTGCGGTCTGCTATGATCTTAAGAGTTATAAAGCTTGATTTGACACATTCCATCAATTCAAGGGCTTTTGGCATATATTGATTAAGTCCATAACATTTGGTATCAAAGCCAACCTCCATGTCACGAGTTCAAATTACAAAAAATGGGTACCATGAGAGGGCTACTTAGATTAAACTATAAGCCATCCCAAGAGAGGAGACAAGGGATACCAATTAATAATGTGAAAGCAACCTGGAGTAAGAACCACTACAGAAAAAGCGGACCAGAAATAAAATGTGAGCAATCCGAAAAGGGCAAAAAAGAAGAAGGGGTGGGGGGACTTAGAGTAAAAACTGTTGAGTTGTCATATGTTAGGCCCTTTGATATACATGGTCACACCATAACCAATGGCTTAAGCTTTTAAATGCATTAGTTGTTTAACATGGTATCAAAGCGGAAAGTCTTGTGTTCAACTCCCGGGAATAAGTTTGCATTATCATTTATTTGTATTAGGGTGTATGCACCTTGTGTTTGTCCTTCCTATGTATGTTCCCATGCGAAGTCACGTGTGCAGGGGAGTTTAAATTTGGCATATGTTGGGCCTTTTGATATACACTAGTAAATATGCACGTGCGTTTGCACGTGGGAATGTTATTTAGATTAAAAGTCAAAAATAATAAACAGACGAGATGAAAGATAATGATGATCCCTTGTGTATTCGTTATATGGGTAATTATATAAAATATTATTTTTAATAAAGTCGTAATTACTTCTTTGAAAAATAATATTTCATTTTTGTATTTATTTATTATATACCTAGGTTAGAGATTAAACTATAATTATCTATAACATTGTCTTAATAAAATATTGATATCCATAGTACAATATTAAATATTAATTTCAAAAATATGATTCCATCCAATTCTCTAAGTATCCTATTATATACTATAATATAGTTGTTGACTTGTTGATATATTAATAAAATATAGATATAGATATTTCATTTTTTAAAAATATATTTATCTATTACCAAAAAAAGTTTAAATTAAAAGTATTTTAATTCGAAAGAATTTTCAATTATTTTTATATATTTAATAATTTGGAAATTACCTTTTCTATATTTTCTAGCCGTGAATGTATGAAAATCCTATGGAAATAGATAAGCCTTAATTATATTTACCCACTCTTCTATGATATAGAATTTCAAAATTATCTACACCTAGCCAAATGAATTTTATTGAAAAATTTTGAAAAAATAAAACGAAAGATAATGACTAAGAAAATTAATCAATTAATTATATTAAATTTTTTATTTCATTATTATAATGACATCTTTTAATTAACTGAAACATGTTTTTGGTAATAGGGATATTCGTTCCTATTGATTCTAGTGTCAATTGATTTTGGGTTAGTATATATATCTATATTTTATTAAAATAAAGATAACTATATTTCAATTTGGTAATCAGTGTATTAAATATTAAAATATTGAAATCTGTTTTTGTAGGATTTATCAGTAAAAACATAAAGTATTTTTGAAATCAGAGATTCTTCAAAAGACTATAATATACGTGTATTTATATGTTTTAGCACCACAGATTTTTTTAATAATTTTAAAGGATTTTATTATTTATAACTTTAACAATCATAAGCTTCATTCATATTTATCAATAGAGATGCAACAATTGGCTTTATTATAGTCTTATCCAAGTATATAATTTTTGAACCAATACGCTTTATTGAAAATAACTTTATATTTATTAATGATTATTGCGATTAAAAAAATTGCCTTTTGATTTTTTTTTATCTTTATTTTGGTGGATAAAATTAATATCCTTTTGATAATTTACGTATTTTAGCATTATGGTTAAAAGATTTTCTTATAATACCTTTAAAAGATATTATCAGTTTTTAGTATTCATAAACTTTAAATATCATATTTTTCAAGATAAAATCTTCGTCTTTTATACAATTCTACTGAATTCCATGAGATTTTAATCTAACAAAGAGATTAAGATGAGATTTTAATCCTATTGGAATAAAGAGGAGTGAAAGAGTGATGGGATAAGAAAAATGGCTGACGTAATATAGAGAGATTTTAGGGACTTGAATCTCTATTTTTTTATTTTTTTAAAATATGAGATGGCATCTTTCTACTTTAAAAAATAAATAAATCCAAATAAAGGTAATGTATATACCAAATTTCATGCACAATTAAAGTCCGGAAAAAATCTAAGTTTCATGAACATTGTTTGGAACATGGCTTTTGATTGACGAGGCTTTGGACGTTTTGGATGAAAAGAGACATTGTTGGGACATGACTTCGAACGTGGCTTTGGACATTTTGGATGAAAAGAGACATTGTTGGGGCATGACGTTTTGGATGAAAATAGACATTGTTTGAAAAGAGACATTTTATTTGTACATATTGTTGGGAATGTGGCTTTTGATTGACGAAAGAGAGAATAAATATAGTCTTTGTGCGAGGACATTTTTGGAATGTAAAAGTGGAGAAACAAGAAAGGGCTTCGTGACTGTTCCCAACAGTGGTGAATAAAAGGTAACAAAGATTTCACTTTCTTTTGATCGAGTGGTTTCAATTTTTTATCATGACTATTCCCAAGCAGTGAATAAAAGGGACATGTTCGTTGCGATTTGTTTTTAGTACGAGGGTGTTTTAGGAAGTTAAAAGTGGACAAACATTAAGGGCTTTCGTACTTTTTATAGTAGTAGTAGTAGTAATAGTAATAATAATAATAATAATAATAATAATAAATAAATAAATAAATAAAGATAAAGATAAAGATAAAGATAGACATAGAGTGCAGAAGTGTGGTGGTCTGTTATGAACCTGAGAGCTCTAAAGCTTGACTTTACATGTTCCGGGCTTTTGGCGTATCGGTCAGGTTCATAACAAGTTAACAACTCATACCAATAATTGCAATGCATCCGTTGCAGTGCGACCATGAGTTATAAGACAGCCAAAAACAACACATTGAATTAATAGTATGAACCATTTCACTAATTCTTAAATTCTCAAACCATTATAATTCCAACTAAAATCTTTTGCAATTACTGAAATCCTCCTTCGGTCATACCCCCATATCCCATATTTGCCATTAAATTATTCAGAGATGAAGGAAAACACGATCTAAGTCTCTAAGAAAAAAGCCCCAAGTTTTAAACATACCTGGGAAAGAGAAGGGACGAGTCGGGGGACCAGAAGCAGAGCTGTTGGTACTTGGAGGGTATGAAATGGCCTCGAAATGTTCTTCGTGAAGAAACAAAACCAAAAGAGAGGAAGCGAATGGATAGAGCGTTCCGAAGGATAAAGAGCATTCTCGTTCTCTCGCCTCTCCACCACATGGCGGTTGCCTAGGAAAATGGAGCGGTTACTACGCCGAGGCCTGTGCGGGAACGTCAATTTTGCAGAATCGATCTTGCTTCTGTTTTGAAAAGTTCGTTATTCTCAAGGAACCCTCTGTTTTGCTGCTTTTGAGGATTTTGAGAGCATTCCTCATTCAACTCATCTCTAAAAGAGTGCATTTCGTCTACAACCACTCGGTGCTACGATCCGTGGTACACGCACTGATAGTAGCCACCTGTCAATAAGGTACCGTTAAGAGATAACGTCATAATATTTAAAATATTATACCGTTACTCTCGTCCCTGCCAAAACCAACTTTACGAAAAGCAAATTCACACTCAAATGACAACCGACCAGCAGTTCGACGGTGCTATCGTCTTCAACATCTACGGTTCTACGCTTCGTCTGGTTCACCATTCGATTGTTCCTGTCCTACACTCGCCAAGGTCTTGGAGTTAGAAATGATTTGTTCATTGAATTGGGTGCAATGTTGAAAATCAGAAGGCACAATATTTACCGTTATAGGTACAACCATATATACACGGCGTAGGGCACAAATCTAATTATTAGGGGCACAATCGTAGACATCATTGGATACAATCCTAGTCATATGAGTGCAATCCCAATGTTATGGTCCTAGATGTTGAGTGCTTAACAGACAAAGTATCCATATGCCCTGGCGATTTTGGAGCAATGGTTAGGCATGTAACAAATAGTATCGAAGCCAACCACCATGTTCTGAATTCAAGTCACGGAGGAAGCGACCTATAGGTTGGATTAAAATGCCTTTGTATTATGTGTAGGCATAGTGTTAAGTTATTAAATACTGATAGGTGAGTGGAGTCGCAATAAGAGAAAGGACTACCATCAGATCACTGTCGATAGAGCAGGCCGCTGTGGACTTCAAACACAGAAGCGTGTTGGAATGTTATGGTGGTCGCTGTAGACGTTGGCTACAAAAGTGTTTAACTGATAAAATCTCCATAAGCCTTGGGGTTTTTGAGACAATGGTTAGGCACGTAACACCTAATATTAAAAAACATACCTTTTATCATCATAAGATACACGCATATTAGAGCGTGGTTCCAAAGATAGGCTATCGAATGACTCGAGCGACTTGAGTGACTTGAATGACTCTAGATACCCTAAATTGCACCCTCATGAATCATGATGACCATATCTAAGAATTATTTGCAACATTTTGTTGCAGCATTTTGTACTATAAAAGTTGTTATTTGGCCCTCATTTACTCTCTCAATACTCCTTTAAAAAAGTAAAAGAAACATGTTATTGGATTTCTAAAACAAAATCCAAAGAACTCCACTAAACATCCCCTGATAGAAAAATAGATAAGTAGTCAGTCGTCCAATGCATATTATTATGCAAACAAAATATGAAAACAAATCTCCTTATGCGACTAAGCTTTGGAGATGTTTGGAGATGATGTCTCAGCAATTGAAGTAGCAAACACATTGATATTTCTCTTGAGCATGAACCAAACAGACCCCATTTCCATTCTTTGACTGCAAACAATGTAGCTTGCATGATGGCAGATTACAGCTGCTAGGATCCATGACTGCAAAGCACCTTCCTCCATCCTTCATCTTTGCTGCAAATATGCCCCAAATAAATTAACATTAGTTCTTCATTAACTGATGTGCCCTTCAAACTCCAATTAATCTACGCAATACAGAATTTACTTTTCAAATAAATGAGAAGAGATTAAGAAAAGGAAAATTTTCATGTATTTTTAGAAAATATGAGAAAAATTAAAGGAGGTTTTCCTACATTTCAAAATAGCAAAAAAGAGAAGAAGAAGAAGAAGAACCCTTCTGTAATTTCAGTGCAAAACAAGATGGCTTGTCCATAAAATATAATAATAGAAAGGGTTTAGAGCAAGAGAACTTATATTTCAAGAAAATCTATACTACTATATTATATAAATTAAAACCTCCAGCTTGACAATCAATTTCTACAAGTAACCATGAAATTTTATAAATGACTTCCTTATCCCAAATACTATTATCCATGTCCTTCTCTATTCCTGCTTATTTCAAATCCATTTAGTTTCCTACACTAAATATAATTCCCATATATTGGAATTATGTAAATAGATAGCTATTATGTAGAGATTGTGGTCACATTATTAAACAAATAATTATTTTTATTTTTTAATAAATAGACAATCACTTTCTTAGCCATCTTAATCTCTACATAAACTATGTTTTAAATTTAACAAGCTTAATTTCAACAACTATTTTCTGAAATATACTAAAATTATTTTGATAGGCAACTTATTTGCTTTGTTTTAGCTTGTTAAACTATCTCAAATTATATTTTCTAAAATAATTTCATATTAATTTTTCCAAAACATAATAACTAACTTTCTAGATGCTAATTAACATTCTTCATTTTACCAACAAAAAAAAAAGGAAGAAAATTATTTTTTCATTGATTTTCAAATTCGGCATGCGCATAATGCATGCCTTTCTGCCAAAAATGTGAGGTAAAAGAAGTGTTTCCTATATTTCAAAAAGATGAATTTGGAACAAGTATATATAACAATGTATTGTATCAATCAAGTGAATTAGAAGAAGATTTCACCCAAAGAAAAGGTGAACTAGAAGAAAAAAAGTAATGCATATAGCTGAGCTAAACATTCATGGAGTCTGTGCTTCAATGGTTTAGCATCATAAATAGGTCTTACTTGTGAATTTGCAAAGAAGAACAAAACAGAACACTCTCACTATGTCAGCATTTATAAAAATGAAGAGAAAGGCAAAAATGAAAGATATCACAAAGCAATAGGGAGGTATGTTAAGGGGCAATCTAACTGCATCTTGATTTTAGGGGGTGTCAGCATCATTTGCATGCATAAAATTGCACATATTATACCACAAAGCCCTAAAGTTTAGCTAAACAATGGAAAACCTCAATGATTTAAAAGCCGGACCAGAACCAGCTTGCTGAAGAGCCCTGCCCGGTTCAACCGATTTTGATAAATAGAACTCAACCCCGGATGACCAAAGTAAATACACATTGGCATAGCAGTAGCTTAACGGTCTAAAAGAGCCAATGTTCACCATTTCGGTTCAAATATCATGGTTCGGTCTATTTCTTTTAAACAGCAGATTACAAGAAGAAAGTTATAAAAACCTGGCTGAACCTTGAATAAGTTGGGAGGGTTGGCCAGTTCAACCTAGTTCAAATGGGGCATCACAAACTGAGATGATCCAACGGCATGCAAAGGTCAGACTAATTTTACAGCCTAAGCCTGCGAAGGTTCAAACTAAACCTTGGTTCAACCAGTGTGATCTGGTTTGCTTTAAACTAAACCACCCCTTTTGTGAAATGGACACATCTGTAACAGAAATAATCAGTTACCTGATGATACCAATAACAACATAAACAACATGGTATATTGCAGATACTGAAGCTTCATCTTCAGAATTCAGCACTTGTTAGCCTCATCTCTCTTTCCCTCATAAATATAGCAACTGAGGTACTTAATTGGAACCAATGCTTATGGGTTTCCCTTCTAAGGTGGTGGGACATGGTACCAAAAGAAGAGGCAAGTTGCATGGATTTATCAAACACCAACAATGGGTTTTAGTGGAAGCATGCATGCATGTTCAACAAAAGACCCCCACTAATGGTGCTTTATAGGCCCCCTATACAGAACACTTATCACTAACAATCCCAAGTCATGAAATTAAGAATACAAGGTTTTGTTCAATTCTCTTCACCCACTTGAAAGCATGCTATTAAAATAATACTTCTCAAGATACGCACAAGTAAAAGAACATCAGCACTTGCACTAGCAGACAATTGGGTCTCCAAATACAGCTCATCTCTAGGGAGATAATGGAACTTAAATATAGTGCCAACAAGCAAAAAGACCAAACTTTTGTTTTACATGAACCCACAGTAAAGAGATCCTCATAATGATGAGGAAATCCTCCATCACTTCCTGTGGATCCCTAATCTGGACCCCTTACGTGAACCCCTCTCCCTAATCTGAACCCCTTACGTGAACCCCTCTTCAGATCCCTCCACATGTCCTGTACAACAAAAGTGAGTGAGGAAGCTACAGACAAAATTGGTTGTTCGTACAGGACACGTGGAAGGATCCGAAGAGGGGTTCATGTAAGGGGTCCAGATTAGAGATCCACAGGAAGCTAACTGGATTTACGGACATGTTGGGTCTTCATATTTTCAGAGGCATGAGCTGGAGCTGCATATGTGTGTGTGGGTCTGAGTCAACACAAGTTTGCACAAGCCGTTTGTATGTCAATTGATCGACTTCACATCACCTAATATTTTAGCCTTTAATGTTTCCTTTCATAACTGTTAAGATACGTTGTGCCCTTTGATATACATAGTTGCTTTTACCTATCAACTAATTAAGCTTTTATGTGTGTTAGGTTTAGCATGTTTTCACATGTGTGTTGGCTTAATACCGTCCCAAAAATAGGTTAGAAATGTTCAAATAAAGCTAGGATGGTCGTGTATCAAAGGGAATGCAAAACAATACGAACGTTGAATAATGAATGTACGAACTTTAAAGCTTAAACAGTCGGTTTTTATGCAGATCGACTTCACGTTCGGACATGAAACACCTTGAACATCGTGCGATAGAAGTTTTCTTCAAGTGATGATCGGTGCACAATGAACGCAACATCAAAGTTCGAGCATTCAGATAAGTCGACAGAAGTTTGTTTCAACGCATGATAAACGCAACATCAAAGTTCGAACGTTCTGACGAGTTGATAGGAATTTGTGATCAATGTATGATGAACGGACTTCAAATTTCAAGCATTCAGATGAGTTTACTGGAGTTTGCTTCAACATACGATGAATGCGAGATCAAGGTACGAGCGTTCAAACAAGTTTCTAAACTTAAAGATTCTATTTTTCATGGATTTGTTTCCTACCACAACAAAAACTCTCTGAGGAATATTTAAGCCTTCCTATTTATGACCTAACCTAAGATTGAGAGAATGAAATACCTAGCTTTGCTAAGAAGAAAATCCTCTTTATGATTTTCTTCTCTTGAGCCATCATCCTTTTCTCATCTTCTACCTTCTACCTTATTAGAGTTCTTGGTTCTAAGAAGATGATATGTAGGGGTTCCTATGGTTGCTAAGCAAGTTCGTTCAAAGGTGTTCACTGAAAAGATCTTTAGAGTTATGAAGAGTTGCATTGCAAGCTTGAAGAGTTCCTTGAGTACTGTGTCTATAAGTGTCAAAGTCTTGTAAGGTCGTCTGAACTACAGTCTGTAAGTCCTCCTTTTTAATGGATTAATTATTCAAGGAGTTGACTGTCGCTAAGTATTATTGTGTGAACTACTAGTGAGGTCTTTGATCATTGAATTCTAGGAACCTAACACTTGAAGCCCAGCCCATTAAGGAAATCATCCAAATAAGGGTGTTTAAGGTTTTAAGCATAAAGATTTATATCTCACTTCAATCACAATAAGTCTAATTCATCTCTTTCTTTATTTCTACCCAAATCTTTTCGTTTGAGCACTGTGCATATTTCTATTGCTTACTACTCTGAATCTTCTGTTGTTTCATTGAGTTTTTGGACTTGGTTTCGTTATTCCTAATAATGTTTTCTTCTTTGTCTCAATACCAGAAAGTAAGAAATTTGCACTTTTAATACAAAATCTACTTTTTTGTTGATCATTAAATGATTCAACGTCAATTGTGAAAGAAAAAGGAAAGACAAATAAAATTTGTGGAATTGTTTACATAGTATTGTATTGTACCAACTTCAACAAAAGAGAATAAGATTTTGGGAAAATTATGCATAAGACCGTCTTTTTCAAAGTGTTTACAAAAAAAAACCGTTGAAAAGTCTTTGGTCGAAAAACCACCTACTTTTTAAAACATATTGCAAAGTGGATCAAAATTACTGTAGCTCATTGTGAACACCCCATTTTGCCCTTCCCTCTTCGTTCAAAAATCTAAAGCCATCGTTATCAAAATAGCCGATTAAGCGCCAAAGCAACGAACGAACCAACGAAGGCAATCCCTGAGCAACGACGACCCATCATCCCGGTGGTGGTATCGACGATTGGCGATTGCGATTGAGAGGGTTTGAACGGCATTGTAACCCCTCTCATCTCTACCATCTCACGAATGCTCGAGTGATCGTTTGCCCCTTGCTTCCGTCGAGCGAAGAAGAAAACGGCCGTAGAGGTTTTGGACAGAGGTTAGTCGCAAAACATTCCCATGGTAGAGATTGTGGACGAATCACCTGAAGGTATGAACCGATTTTCCCTAATCGTAATCCTTTTTGAAACGTTTTTCCCTAATCCCTGAGCGATGGATTTATTTGGTTTTCCTACACCATGTGCAAGTGACGAAGAACAAATGTGCTGCATTCGATTTAGTCTCTGAATCGATGCCTTCCAAATGGGGGGTTGCTCAATAGTTCGATTAATCAAATTATAAGCAATCATCTCAATTTTCGATATGCTGTTTGTATTGCTCTTGTTATTTCAAAAATTTCAGTCCCTTGAATGGTTGAGTCAATACGCCTATTTTATCTGTATTGTTATAAGAAAGGTACTGTTTTATTTTGCTGCATTTGCCATTATATTCCGGAATTCGGTTAAAAAAATATTATGAATGGTGATTGAAGTGCATGTATGCGTCGAAGAAGACAAAGAACCCTACATAGATCTCACCAACAATCAATGATTTGCACGTGTGCGCGCCATATTTCGGTCGCACGACGAGGCGCACGCAAAACGATGCGTGCCTCGGGATTTGTTTGGAGTCGCCACTGCCTGATGGGGTGCAGGCAGACACCTGGGTGCCTAGGTTCTTCTACTAAGGCTTTTGGTCTGCGGCTTTTGAGATTCTAAGTAGGGGCTCGGTTGCGGTCTGGGGAAGTCCGTAGACACCCCAGTCCACCCCGTCAAGTGACGGGTCCCATAGGTTTCCCTAGTTTTGAGTCAACTCAGTTGGTCTCTCACTCACCCGATTCCTATTCCAGCATGTGATTTGATTAAGTCTGGCGGGACCGCCAAAGTGGTGTGGGTCCCTTTACTTGATTTTATCTTTTTAATTAAAGTGATGTGAGTCTGATTGGGCGGGCCCCATTTGAAGGCCCGCAGATTCCTTGGTGGGCTTGGTTGAGCCCACATGTCCCCTGGTGGGCCTCAGTCTAAACCTGAGAGGCCCTTTGGGCTTTGGTTTAAGTAAATTGATTTTATTTAAATTCCAAGTTTGATTAAATTTGATTTCTATGCACAAGTGGGCCGGGATTGTTCGTGGGCCCTTGAGTGGGCCACATGATTGGTTGCCAAGTGGTTTCAGATTATCTTGATTAGCCTTTGCAAATATGGGCCAAGCATTGGGCTTGGGGCCCTTTACCTGGGCTTGGGCTTGAAAGCCCAAGACTTCCCGAGTTAGGGTTTTGGAACCCTAACCTTGGTTGGTTAATGGGCTTGGTGGGCCCGATAGGCCCTGCCCTTGGTCTCGGCCAAACCACATCCTACTTTAATCATGCATGGCCCAATTAGGGCTTGGGTGGGCCTCAATTGGTCTGGCCCACTCAAATTTCTTTATTTATCTTATTTAAGCAAAATAAATTGGTTGGGCTTGGTGGGCCCCGTTGGAAGGCCCACCGGAAATCAATTTGGACCGGGTCGGTCCATGGCCCATCTTGGGTCTTCGGGTGACCCGGAAACCCTACTGGTTCACCCGGAGTTGATCAAACAAACCAAAAAATCACACAAGATCAGCAAAATGGCAAAAAATGAATTCTGGCAGTGTAGCCGGCCTGAGATGCCGGCTACACACAGGTCTCTGTGTATCCGGCATCTTTTGCCGGCTACAAATGGCATTCTGTGTATCCAGCATATGTTGCCGGTTACACACAGATCTGTGTTGATCCGGCCTGAGTTGCCGGATCAACCTACAGAATCTGTTTTTTAGGATTTTGGCAGTGGGATTGGTTTCTTAGGTCCTCTAGGGTGTTCCACAATGGGACAGGGACTCAAGTGTCCCTGTCTTGGCTCTTCACATTCCACATAATAACACACAATCATGGCATAGGGGAACCTGGAACCAAATCAAAATGTATACTTTTAGAACCATGAAGCACATACATGCATTTCTACATATTATGCTCATGAACAGTAGAGTACATACGAGTGCTCCTACGCATGATGATCAAGTGACACATGAACATAGGGATAGCTTAGCATGATTCTAATGATGATATGCCAGCATGAGGATGTATTTGAGGCTTATGTACCCATACATGTAAAAAAGAAGAGCATGCTTATTACACATGGAAGCAATTATAAGGCATTAAGATGGGGGGGCATGGAGGGATCAAACACTAGAGAGACTATGCATGCAATCTAACCTATACGAACCACCCAACTCCATCATCAATCTTCATGCTCAAAACAACCATAAATTCACCTAAAAGATATGCATTCAATGAAGGGAAAGAGGGGGTTAAAAATGGGATACAAAAGATGGCATGCACAAGAGGAACATACTCCTCTTTTTTGATGAAAATAGGACAAAAATAACGAAAACAAGCAACTAGTGGCCGAATGGGGGGTACACAACCACCTTCAAGCCATCAAAATGTCTCCCATTCTTTCTTTATACTACCAACGCCTCTCCTTTCTTGCCATGTGGGAGTGACCATTCTCCAAGTGGCTTACAAGAGGCTAGTGGGGGAAGAAGACATGCAATATCCCATAACAAAACCTCATGTATGCAAATATGCTTCAAATCACTCCATATTCATATATGTTAAACAAAAGTCATGGGGAAGCCATACCTTAGGGTTGGAATCTTCCTTAGAGATGTGCTTGAGTCCTCTTGTGGCACACCAATCCTTGGGCAGCACCTCCTCCTCTCCAAACGACCTCTAGGACCTCCTTCTTCTCACTTGAATGTGGTGAAGGAAAGTGATGGTGGGGGGTTTAGGAAGCCATGAAAGAGAGCTTGAGGGAGGTGAAGAGAGCTTGGGAGAGATGGAGAAGGGTGGAGAAGGAGAATGGTGGGACAAAATGTGCTCAACCCCCCATACGTATGGGGGGTTGGTCTTTTTATAGTGGGGGGTATGGGTATGCATGCATGTGATGTGCATGCATGCATAGGGGACATAATTATGGGGGAGAGAGAGAGATAGAAGGTTATGGATGGATGGCATGCATGTATGATGCACATGCATGCTCATCAATCATGAGAGAGAGGGGATGCATGCATGGGTGATGATGTATGATCATGGGGGGAGAGAGAGAGAGAGAGAGGGGTGCATGCATGGATGATGCCCATGCATGCCCATAGGGGACATCAATCATGAGCAAATCTTGGTATTTGTGGATTGGTCCCTGGAACTTTGGATTTTTACAGATTTAGTCCATGATACTTTTGGATATTTACAGATTTAGTCCTTGATACTTTTGATATTTACAGATTTAGTCCCTGATACTTTTGGATATTTACAGATTTAGTCCCTGATACTTTTGGATATTTACAGATTGGTCCCTGGGATATTTTCTCAAGTTTTGATGCTTATGGATCTAGTCCCTGATACCCTTGGATATCTGCAGCTTTACCATTGAGATATTTTTCACTGATTTGGGTAATTACAGAATTAATCCCTGATACCTTTTTGCTCTGCTGCTTGCCACGTGTGCAGACTTTTGCCACGTGTGCAGTTTTCCAGCACGCTGCCCTAGAACTTCAACTGCTTACATCTTCTTCATTCGGACTCCGATTTGGGCAAACTCAATTGCGTTAGAACCGTGTCGGAGTCCTCTATCCATTGGCATAGGGCTAAGCACTCGGCACAGGGTTCGAGAAAAAGTCAACTTTCGGCTCCTCTTTAAGTTTGACCGGCCCATAGATCCTTCATCCGGACTCCAATTCCAGCAAACTCAGTTGCGTTGGAACCACGTCGAGATTCTCTATCCATTGAGATAGGGCAAGGTGACCAATTTTCTCTTGATCAAAAAGTCAATTTTTGATCCCTCGGGGTTTGACTTTTCTGCTGTCTTTTAGCACATTTTTTCTCTTTTATTTGGTTTGATCAAAATTTAGGTGCTTACAGCACGCATGCTCCTCATATGCTATTTCTTAGGAAGAAATTTGTAGGGAAATATAATTTAAGTAAAACCTAGTATTGAGGAGCTTTTGATAGGAAAAAAGTAGTTGATGTTGGTGAGGTGTCATGATTTGCAAACGTGACAATACAGGATGAAGATCATTTCCATGTTGGGTTATTTGATTGAAAAAAATGTCAAATGGGTACACATTACTATTTTTTCTGTGGATTTCCCAATTTAGTTATCTTAAGTTATATTCTTCTGTACATTACTATTTTTTTCCTCTATCTTCTTTTGTACCATAAGTGCACACAATAGTGCTTCTCGACCATACATGAGATGGGGCTCATGGATTTGATGTCTGTGATGACACGAAGACATTCCTCAACGGGTAGGTCCCAAGGTATGCGTTCACGTGTCCCCCCAAAAATCTATGTATTAGAATTGTGGAATATTTCCATTCCATCTGTAAGTTTCATGTTTGTTTGTTAGGAGATTTAGACTTATATGGTTGCCAACAGATCCCACCCAATTTATATTTACATGTGCACTCCCTTAGTTTATATTTAGTCACCTTATTGCATTGTTTTGTGAAGATGCAATGAGGTTCATACTAGTCAATGGTGTTTGGAAGCTTAAAGTTGGTCCGAAATATGTATATACATTTTATTGGCTATTGTGGTCCTTAATAAGAGCTTCATAGGTTATTCGATTTAACTGTAGAGTTTTTTATTAATGTATTTTCCTCTCTTTACTATTGGGTTTACATGTTCACCGCCTTATCCAAGTTGATTAAGGTGCTCATGATATAGGTTTATGTGGGTAGATAATTGATAGCCTAAGTTGTTATTTCGAGTAGTTTATATTAATCATGCATTTGCTCACCTTGTTAACATGTTTTGTGGAGAGCAATATGGCTCAACCACCCGCGGAGAAGTCGTTGTTTTACTACTTTCATATAGGTGGAGAGATAGTTATAGAGCAAGATAAGTCTATATCATATCAAGGGGTCGTTTAGATGGATTCAATATAAGTGGTAATACATAGTACGATCAATTTGTACGTGATGTCTGTAGTTTATTTGGGATATTTTCAATGGGTTTGTCTATGAAAAACTCCCTTCTGTACGATAGGAGTGTTTTACTTCCACTTATTGGTCAAGCAGGGTTATTTAACATTATCGCCCATAATGAACGTTCTACGAATGTGTACTTATTCCACGGTGAAGGGCAATCGTAAAGCGTTCAGTCTTCCAGAAGGTGATTATCACATATTTGAGTTACGAAGTCATAGTTTTTGTTATCATACTAGTGTTTTAATACTGAAACTATTTTATTTTTTAAGATGACTAATTTAATAAGTATTGAATCGTTGCTTGAACCAATTGCGGCCACATTTGTTGATCGAGAGCCTATAGTTGTTGGGAGTTGTGTTGAACACAATAGGGCCCCACTTGTGTCTAGCATGTGGCAATCACAAATTATTGGTGATGGCCAGGTTTTTAGAAGTGCTGATGAATTCAGGCAAGCTGTCTACAAGCATGCCATTGGAAACAGATTCCGTTATGTGTTCAAGAAAAATAGTCGAGAATATATTTCTGTCAAATTTTCTATTGAAGATTGTCTTTGGAAAGTGAACGTAGGTCGTATGAAACATACGGACAACATGATAGTGCACAAGTTTGTGAATACACATAAACACTCGGCACAAGATGAAGTCTCAATAAAGCCTACTGTGCAATCGAAGTGGCTAGCTGGTGTTATTGAGAAAACAGTAAGAGACACACCTAATTACTTGCCACGAAAAATTTCCAAGGACTTTCATAATGATCATATGATGAATTTAACATACCACCAATGTTGGAGGAGTAAGGAGAAAACGAAAAGAAAGATAGATGGAAATGTGAAGGACTCATACAAACTTATTCCATGAATGTCTCAACGTTTGATGAGTCCAATCTAGGGACGTTGGCTTGCTGTACATCGACTGATGACGAGAAGTTTAAAAAGTTATTCATTGCATACTCTTGTTCGTTGAGAGGGTTTGCAGTGAGATGTAGACCTTTACTTTTCATTGACAGGACTCACCTTAGCGGACAATATCAAAGAACGTTATTGTCTGCTACAACTCTCGACGCTGATGATGGTATGTACCCGATAGCTTATACAATTGTGATTGCTGAGAATAACGAGGATTAGTTGTGGTTCCTCGAACGGGTCAAGTTTGCAATTGGAGGTCAAGCCGATGTTGTGATTGTGAGTGATAGGCATCAGAGTATTATCAATGCTGTGGGTATCACATTTGGGTTTCAAAATCATGCTCATTGCTATCGGCATGTGAAAGAAAATTTCAACAAATTCATTAATCAATTTCATCTAGGCAAAGAGAAGAAGGTGGCTTTGGGATTATTGGATGATATAACTTATGCTCGGCTTCCAGAGGATTTTGATATGGCCATGAATGTATTGCAATCATATCCACATGAAATGTTTGATTGGGTGGTGCAAAATGGTCCTCAACATTGGGCGAATTCATTGTTTCCTAAAAAGCGTTGGGATTAGCTATATTCAAATTAATGTAGCTGAGTCCTTTAATGTTTGAATGTTGGAGGAGAGGAAATATCCTATATTAAGATTCATTGATGCACATAGGGTTAAGTTAACTAAGATGTTGGTTAGGAAGAAGAACGAGATCAGCACGTGAGAGAGACCTATCTATGGTCGCATTGAGAAGAAAATTGAAGAGAATATAGCACGAGGAGTGGGATTGTCTATAATGCAATGTGGTGAACATGAATATAAAGTCAGGACGTGTGATAGAAACATTATTGTGAATCTCTTGAAACGTGGGTGTACATACAAGCGATGGCAAATGTCCGACATACCTTGCGAACATGCATGTGCTGTTTTGCAGAAGAAATCACTAAATTTATATGAGGATGTGGAGCAATGTTATCACAAGAGTACTCAAGCGCTGATGCATGGTGTACCAACACATGACATACCTAATGTTGCGGATATTGATGTGATATCTCTTGCTGACTCATCTAAAACACTAACAAGTATGCTGCCCCCTAAAACAAAGCGACAACTTGGGCGTCCTCGGCAGAAGCGCATAGCTAGCTTGGTGACAGTTCATGGAAAGATTTCGGCTGTTCTTGGAACTGCTCTCATATGTATGTTTAAACCCCACCAAATGATCAATCTTGAATCGTTTTCTCAGATTTTTTTTTATTTTTTATTTTTTATATTGACTTCATCGAATGCCCAGGTGAATATCTTTTCATAACCTTTTTCCCAGATCAAGCTGAGAAACTACTTCAAATGGCCCTTGCAAGATAGAAGAACACAAGATTTTATAGCTAGTCCCTTTTCCTCCTTTATCCTGCAGAAGGGAACAATGGTGATTCGCTGTTAACTTGAAAAGGAGAAGAAAGTGGTGCATTTGTTAACAATATTTTTTGCCAACTAGCACATTCGAAACAATAAAAATAGTGAAAAGAACATGAGCACAATCTGAATATGGTTCACATCTTCGATGTAAAGAATTTGATATTATTGTTTAATATGCATTAAATGGAACTGGGTAATATTTTTTCTCATTCTAAAACTCAAACACTTGAATCAATAACCAAATGCCTTAGCCAAGCAGTTAGGGTCAACAACATGAATGGGGGAGCACATTCGATTGATACTGGGTGAATAATGTATAGACCTCCGACAATATGAACTCAAAATTTGCGATCGTGAATTAGTCGAATGTTAATCCTGCAATGCACCACAGCAATGCGCCCCACCGTAAATATAATCGACAAAATATAGATGCATCGTTAAAACAATGATTTATTGGGAAATGTAAACGATTAATTGATTATCATCAAATGCTACGCGCCCAGTAGTTCATCGGCAATGCTTGATTAATCGAACCTTAATCCTACAATTTTCCTCAGAAATATGACACTATGTAATTTGAATCGGCACATTCTCGATTAATCTAAAAATTTTGGTTAGTCGGTTATTCCTTACGATTAGTCGGTAATCATCGATTGCTATATGCCCAGTAGTTCATCGGCATTTCTCGATTAATCAACCATTAATCCTACACGTAGCTTCAGAAAAGTAACACCTTGTAATTTGAATTGATCCTTTCTCGATTAATCTAAAAGTACTGGTTAATTGGATTTTGGTTGCGATTCGTCGGTACTCATCGAATGCAATGCGCCCTATAGTTCATCAGCAAAATTTGATTAATCAACACTTAATCCTACACTTAGCCTCAGAAAAACAACACTTCGTAATTTAAATCGAGATTTTCTTGATTAATTAACAAGTATTGGTTAATCGGATATTTGTCGGATATTGCTTGTCATTTCCTTGATTCATTTTGAAATTTGAGATTAATCGCTGTAATGTTACGATTGATTGTACTATGTTAATGCAATACCACGAGTTGTTAATCGAGACAATTCGATTAATCGACGGTTAATCCTGCATAAACCTCAGAGAAGAATGCACTATATTTCCAATCGCTAATTACTTGATTCATCTAAATGACTTTGGTTAATCATTATTCATTTCAATTAATCGCGAATCTGTGCCTGCAGTGGCCAAAGTGGATAATCGTTGTCAATCAATTAGTCGAGAGTTAATCCTGCATGGAGAAGAGACTAAATCACATGCTCTGTTTCTTAAATCGATAATTTATCGATTAATCTGAATAACAACGATCAATCGATATCAATTCTAGATTAATCGATTTTAGATTTTTGACTCCCTCTCCTTCATCGTTCAAATTCTGATTCATGTAGCAATGAATCGAAATATATTCCGATTCATCGACGTCTTAATCCTGCACATTTCAACTGGACAAATCTCCTCCTATTAACAAAGGCACCAACATAAACAAATGATCAATTGTATAGCAAAAAAATTTCCCATTAATACGTACGACAATATATTGGTTAGGTTCGGGAACATACAAACAAGTAATAATAATAAGTATCAAAGGTTTCATAAAATTAAACAACTCAAGTTCTGAATTAAGAGTTAACAACAACAAAAAATCTGGCACATCTAAACTAAAATGATCTACGAGGCCTCCTCATCTGCATCTGACTCTGGCACAAGTGGTAGCGATGGCTACTGTTCACTCTGGCAAGTAAACATGTGGTTCACCATCCGCAACACACACTTCACTAGGCACTTCAACCCTCCAAGCTCTTGTCTGACCTCTTCCTTAAAAATTTCAAATTCTTTAGCTTGTGGTTGTGAAGTTGACGCTTGTCCGTGTAGATGACCAGGGCCTCAACGCCGGCCGCGGAGCAGACATTGAGGATCTGGACAGGTTGATGCAGACGGCATGGATGATGTAGATTGTATCTAAGCCCCCTCTGGTGCTGCACTTGCATCATGCTCTTGTTGAGAGCTTGATGATATCCCGTGGTCCTGACGATGATGAGGCAATGGATCCAGATACATGAGGCCTATGTTGATCCGAGAGAGTGGAAGTGAGCGAACAATAGCGTCCATCGGACCATAGAGTCTATGTGCTATGCCAAGTTGGGTCATCAAATAAGCAAAAGGAAGAGCTCGTGGATTGGATGTGGCTTTACTTTTACCAGTAAACTGGATGAACTGACAAATGTGTCTGCAAATCAATGTAGGAAGACACATCCTAATGCCCTGAACAATGCGATACAAAAGCATAACCATGGCAAGAGTCATTTCATATTTATTCCCATGCCTCGGGTACACATCAAAAGTGAAGATGTGGTGGAGAATCCTATACTTTGGGAAGAGACTACCAGCAGTAAGTGTAAAGACCTGGTCAAAACTTCAAATAATAAATGGGGTTCAACTCTGACCAAGTCAAGAGTCCTTGTTTTGCATAAGTCCTATAGGTTATTGTACAGGAGATAGGTGCCTGCACACCCACCAGATCAATCTTTTTAAGTGTTAATATCAAACTTAAAACAACGGCTGAGATTAAATCTTTCTAATGAAGGGCATAAAGGTCATTAGACTTTAAATATATATTAATCAAGGGTTTAAAACCCTAATCCCGTTTTTGATATTGGAGGTGAGTTTTGGAGGATGGAGAAGAGGATTTTGGTGAAGAAATAGTGATTTTGGAGCTACCCAACCCTAAACCTATGAAGGTAAGTGGTTTTATTCCTTTCTTTATGCTTATAATGCTTAATATCTCTTATTATCATCATTGATTTGTTTTCGTATGAATCTGGATTTTTTTGGAAAAGCTCTTGATGTGTTAATATGAATCTAAGAGAGGAATATTATATTTTATGAATTATAAACAGGGTAGTAATTAACATCATGTATAAAGAGGAATCTGAAGTTTTTCTTTTATTATATGATTGAATGTATGTTATTGCTAATTGACGTTTTGTGAATTGAAGAACCGTGGAAACATAATAGAAGTGGGATTTTCATTGACCGTACCATACTTCATATTATAATACCTGAAATTTCTAATTCAAATAGTCCATTCGGTTGATGAAAGAACGATGATTGGTCAAGAATGGGGCACTGTAGTTGTTTCGGATGATTGGTAAAACATGAACGATTTAGAGAGGGACTAAAATTCAATTAGTTTTGTTTTAAAGAATCGAAAGAATGAACTAGATTTCAGATTTCAATTAGTCCTGTTAACATTGGGTTGAACTAGATTTCAATTAGTTTTATGGTAAACAGTCGAACAATCGATTTTTGAGTTGAAATCATTGTCTTTATTCTGGTTATTCTTTTGAAGTTAAACCTTATTGTAATTACTTTACACTTCCACTTTTTGATTGAACCTAAAATTTGGTTACTTTACTTTTCATTCGTCTGTAACTTTTGGACGAACCTGATTTTTAATTTAATTTACTTTTCATTCATGGGCAGCTTTTTGGTTGAACCTCATTTTTAATTATCTTACTTTCATCCGTGTGTTATGAGTTATTGTGAGATTTCCGTGAGATTACGGAATGACATGGAAATACTCTGTTGTGAACTTTGTGATATTTTATTTTGAAATCTGTTTCTTGAGATGGGTGTACTGCTAGAGGGAAAAACTGCTAGTTCAATACCCAGTAAGAGTATTGCTGGGATGATTTTGTACTGCTAGTTAACACACTAGTTCAGTACCCACTGTGAATAAACGTTGGGGGATTTATGAATTTGTACTACTAGTTAAAACACTAGTACAGTACCCACCGTGAATAAACGTTGGGAGATTTATGATGATTGTACTGCTAGTTGAGATACTAGTTCAGTACCCAATTGGGAACACTTGTGGGATGGTATTTGATGTACTTCTAGTATTTGCCAAATACTAGTTAAGTACCCACAAGGATTACCGATGGGAGGATCGTACTACTAGTGCATTACCTAGTTGAGTACCCAGTGAGGGACGCCTACTGGGATATAGATATTGATGAGTACTCCTAGCTTATAAGCTGATATGAGTACCCGATGTGACTTCGGGTCTACTGGGAAATGTGGCTATGTGATACTCCTAGTGTAAATTACTAGTCAGAGTACCCAGTGACCGAATGGTCTATTGGGAAGTTGAGATCTGGCATTCTGATCTTATTGTGGGCTTGGTTAAATAAATCATTTAAATCTTTATTTTTGTTTATTGTGATTGTTATTATTGGTTATTAGGTAAATGGTTCAATTTCATGGTGAATTTCATTCTTAATATATTCTGTTAAATTCTTTTGATGTTAATTGTTAAATTAATCGTTGATTTGATAAAGAGCATGATCCCTTATATTCAAGATTTATGTATATGCTATATATATATTGACTATAAATGAATATAGGAAACACATGTGTGCGCGGTGAAATTGCACGGCGGGGCGCACGTGTCGGGTGCGTGCCTCCTAAAAGATGGAATACCGGAGTCACCACTGCCTAAGAGGTGCAGGCAGACACAAGGTAACCTAACCGGGTCTATTTTGGTCTGCAGCTTGAGATTCTGGCTAAGTGCTCGGTTACGGTCCGGGGAAGTCCGAAGACACCCCAGTCCGCCCCGCCGGTTCAGCGGGTCCCTTGGGTCACCCTAATTTTGAGTCAACTATATTCACCCTTGTCCTATTCCAGCATGTATTAGATTAAGTCTTGTTGGGACTTTCTTCAGGTGTAAGTCCTTTTATTATTATTATTATTATTATTTATTTTATCTTTTTTAGTTATTTATGTGAAGTGGGTCGGGTATGGGCCCCGTTGGAAGGCCCATTAGTTGCCAAGTTGGGTTTTAAGTCAAACCCAAGGCCCATTAGGGTTATTAGGTAACCCTTGTTGGATTTGGTTATTTAATTTTGAAGTTAATTGATCATGCAATTTAATTGAGTGGGTTTAAGTTTTTTAAGGCCCATTGGGCTTTGACTTGGCCCATGGGCTTTTTAATCAAGTGACCCGAGACCCATTTATGAAACGGATCTTGGTATGGGTCAATATGGATTTCCATTGGAGGACCCACAATGCCTTGGTGGGTCCAAGTAGACCCAGGTAATTAAAAAATGGGCTTGGGTTGGCCCAAAAGCCTACCTGGTTCATTTTAAAGTCATTCGAGTCGGATCAGGTTGACCCAGGTCTAAAAAATCGGCTTTTTAGGGATGTTGGAATTGACCGCACTTTCTTTGCGGTTTGGGTCTAACCGCAAACCCAGGGCGGTTTGACCTGGAATTCAAGAATGACCGAATCTTCGGTGTAGCTCCGATCGCCGGCTTCTTCCCTGGGACATCCGCCGACTTTTGCTGGGTTTCCCAGGTGCTCACAGTGACACCAGCATCTCAATTTTTGACTAAAAGCTTCACTTTCAAGGAACTTTTCTAACAAAGAAGAAGTGGAGAGTGATGGGGACTTCTCACATCTTCCAAAATTGGTCTTTAAGGGTCTAAAATAGGGAATATAGAAGTCCTTATTCTTTGTCTTTTAAAGGTTCACATTTTTTTTATTAAAGAAATTGAGTATGGCTTAAAAAGACCACACACATCCGAGCTCATTGCATGACCATTGACCTCATCCTCACAAGGAATCAAGAATACATACATTGTTTAAGATAAAGCATCCTATAATGATAAGTGAAGAGGATTTTTAAGAAATCAAATATGTTTTTGAAAATAAATTAAAATATAGCAAAGATGGTGATATGAAAGGAATGTGCAAGTGAGTTAGAAAATAAAGAGTTTCCTACTAATATCTAAGAAGACTAGACAGGTAGAAATAGATTTTAAACTTCTTTAATCACACGATGTAAAAAAAAATTGAGATGAGACGAAAAAAGTGAGTGTGTGATGCTTTCTTCCTACTTAGATCCTATCAAAACTACAAACAAACATACATATAATATAACTCATTTATCAACATGCTACTATACTTTGAGATAAACGAAAGCAGAAATAAAGAAGGGAAAGGGGGAAAAAAAGCATTTTAAGGTTACATCAAGAACAAAGAGGACACAACCCCTCTTGGATGATAAAAAAGAAATCAGTAGAGACAAGGGATAGATCTATCTAAAAAAAATAACAACTCTCTTCTACTTTTGTTTTGCTTCACCCACTAGAGATTATCTCTCTCTCTTATTTTTAGTATGGAGAGTCCCCTTTACCGTGGGAACTCCAAGAACCATGCAAAAGAAAGGTAAACAGTGAGAAACCAACTTCAACAAATAAACAATACCATATATAGAAAGAAACTTACTTAATCTCATTTGATCTTGATATATTTTGAATAAAAAATCAAAGAAACCTCACCTTGACGATTACCTTCTCCACCAGTTATGTGATAGTTCCAAGTGACGTTGACAACCACTTTAGAGCTTCCCTTAGTTCCAAGAATGATCTATTGTTGGTTCTTAGGAGAATAGAAGAGCCAAAAGGAATAAAGGAGATGCCTTGAAGGGTAAAATAGGGATCAAGAGGATGGTTTGGAGGTTGAAGAAAGGCATGAATGTTGCAGCCAAAAATGGGTAAAGCCAAAGGGAGGGTGTGAGAGAAGTGAAAGAGATCAAGTGTGTTTTGAAGAACAAATCGACCCCCTTTTTATAGGCAATTAACAAAACTGACTAAACTTTAAATACTTGTTATCTTATAACTAATACTCAAAAATACTATGATTTCATGTTTTTTTTTAAAGAATGTCATGATGATTATTCTCTTGCATTATTCATATCTTACGGATATCACAACTCATGGGACACGTATATCCCCATGAGGTAAAAAGAATTTATTATTATTATTTTTATTTTATTTTATTTTATAATTATTTAATTCATGAGATATTGTTTGATTTTAAGATTATTTTATTAAGATTTTTTCTTTTGTTTTAAGCACATGCGTCCTTTGCATGTTTTGCTAGATTTTAATAAAAATATTATTTTTTTAATTCAGAACTTTTACTTTATTGCTCTTGTTTCAGCATTTGCCACGTGTGCAGATTTTTCAAAACTTTGACTGCTTATAACTTTTTCATCTGGTATCCGATTCTAGCAAATTTAGTGGCGTTGGAATCAGTACGAGATGCTCTACCCACCGAGTCAGAGTTTAGCAGCAAGTTCGGATTTTTAGCAGAAGTGCAAAATCGCGTCCCGGAGCCGATTTTGCTCATATCTCTCTATCCGAGACTCCGATTCCAGCAAACTCAGTTGTGTTGGAATCGTGTCGATGTGCTCTTTCTGCTGATATTAAATTAAACAGCTAATTATGAGTTTAGCAGAAAGCCAACTTCTGCTATTTCCAAGTTTGACCGGCCGCATAACTTCCTTATCCGGACTCCGATTCTAGCAAATTCAGTTGCGTTAGGATCGTGTCGGAAATCTCTATCCGCCGATATAAAATTGAACTGTTGATTCAGCTTTTAGTAAAAAGTCAAAACTGCCCTCCAGGAACCGATTTTGCTCATAATTTCTTATCCGAGACCCCGATTCCAGCAAACTTGGTTGCGTTGGAATCGTGTCGAAGTGCTTTCTCTGTTGGGGCCAGATCAGTTGAAAGTTGATTTCTGCCATTCCCAGTTTTGACCAGCTCATAACTTCTTCATTTGGACTCCGATTTGGACAATCTAGGTGCCGTTGGAATCGTATCGGAATCCTCTATCCAATGGTATAAAGTTTGGTGATCAATTCATGCCAGATCAAAAAGTCAAATTTTGACCCTTCTGGGTTTGACTTTTTCAATTAGAGTTCTCATTTCGGCATTTTCAGTACGCAAAAATGAGGTGCTGACAACATGCATGAGTACAGTTTATTAGATATATATATATAATATTGATTGTATTTATATTAAGTAAAGTGGAAATTCAGCATGTAATCATATGGAGTGCATTAACTCCACTTACTGAGTTCATGTAAACTCACCCCTTACTATTTTACAGGAAACTATCGTAATCGTGGAGACGAGAAGAAATGAGAAGTTATTGAATTTATGATGTTTAGTGAATCATATGAACATGTACTATTTAGGATTTGAACTTTTTGGTGTTATGTTTGGTTTAATGTAATAGCTAAGTGGTTTGGCCTTTTATCAAAATTGTTTTTAGATTCCGCTATGACTCTGATAATTAAGTTTATTAATGAGAATTTCATGTTTCAAGACGAAATTAATTTATAGGTTGCATTCGCTTACGAGCAAGGTTACATCCGGACCCACGTGTGTATAGTTATACACGATGTGTGGTTTCAGAGCGTAACAGTAAGGGCGGCCTTTTTCCACTCAACGTCATGCCACAAAGGCAACGCGTTGGCTCCACGAGGTCCACCTGGGTGGGGGGGATCAAATATGCACACTTCAAAACGTGGGATGTGCATCAACTCACTAATGTGGCCAGGGGTGACTAAAACAACATTACCATTGATATCAATAGAAAATGCAGGATCTGATTCATGGGGAGGAGTTGTAACACTTGCATGCGAATAAAGACAAGACATGATGGACTTATTTGCATCACCACCCCAGTCTAGAATACCCTCCCATCCAATGTTCTTCAGGAGGCTTTCCAAACCGTACCTCTCAATTTGGTCTTTGAGCACAGGTTTCTCTACAACCAATGATTGTTGGGGGTGTGTAGACACCCCAAATTGCACTACAAAATGAGAAAATAATTGAAAATATATAATTGGGATTTGAAACAAGTCAAAAGTGCATAAAATTTAATCAAACATGCAATGCCCGCAATTCTTCTACGGGCTGGTCGCGCCCGCAATTCAATTACGGGCATGCGATGCCCATATTAACTCTGCGAGCAGCACTTGCCCGCAATGTATATACAAGCAAGGGTTTTTCAGTGAATTTATCTTTTCTCGATTTCTGAGCCTTATCTGCACTCAAATCTATCTCTGGGATATTCGAATTCTCTCATTTATCCTTTCGAATCCTCTTGTTTATCCTGTGGTTTAATGGATCGACATTAAATCCTTTTTAACTCAATCTGGAAGATTTTGGCATATCCCTTTGGACCAACCATGCCCCTGGGTTTGCCTATAAATATAGGGTCTCTCCTCAAGCAAATGACCATTAATTTGAAGTCTGAAGAGCTCCAAGTGAAGAAAGGAATTCCTACTGCTCTGTTTGCTCAAACCAGGTAAGTCCCTTTTCCTTGTATTTTCTATCTTCAATTCTAGAAATAATCTGATCTTTTCCATTGCTATAGAATAAGGCCTAGTTTATAATTGTATTCCCAAACCTGCCTCCAAATACCTCAAGAATACTCTCTAGCCGTAAAACGTGAAGAGAGAGTTAGGGGAAAGGGGAACATGTGGATTCTTGGAATAGAACCCCATAATCTGTTGTTCTTATTTTTTGTAGAATAAGGCCTTTGATTGTGTTTGTATCCCCAAATCTATCTCCAAGTACCTCAAGAATCCTCTCTAACTGTAAAACGTGAAGAAAGAGTTAGGGGAAAAGAGAATAGGTGGATCCGTAGGGTAAACCCCCATGTGCTATAATCTATGAGATGTAGTTGCTTTTAATATCCTGCTAATGTTTTAATGGTTTTATTTTGAATTTGGATTAATCCTATGAATTCATGATGCTTATAGCATGAGATCCCCACTTCTTTCCATATTTCGGATTTTTCACACCTTTGCACCTACAGCCCTATTTTCTTAATTTTTGTGATATTTGGCTAGGATTCGGGATCTACCATGATCTATATGGTAAATCTAAAACCAAAAGCTTGAAAGTAACCTATAGGGTTTCATGATATGATTTTAAAATTGTTTTTGATCTTGGAGAAAGGATCCTATGGTCTAAACTCTCCCTTTTGATGTTTTTTCATCAACATGGGTTGAGTGGGGGTTCTATTTCTCCATTATTGAGAGATCCGGATCAGATCTGTACTCCAATAACTTTGTTCTTCAATGATTTAATCAAGAGATTTCCATCTAGTTTTTCAACTTTTTAATGGTTTAGCTTAAAACTAGTTTTTCAGGTTTCTCTTTAGATTGGTTTTATCTGATTTTTATTTCAATTTTATTTTAATCATGAAACCTTTCGAATGGTATGATCATATTTGAAAGTTCTGAATTAATTAGGCTATTCGTATGAAATAACCATACACTTTTGCCACTTTTATGTTACTTTTGCCACTTTTATGTTTTTTCCTTTATTAAGCAAGCCTTCTTTTTTTTTTTTAACATAAACAATACCTGGCAACCACCTTGTGTGGATGAATAGGGGTGCCTAACACCTTCCCCTGTTCATAACCTAATCCCCTTACCTATCTCTCGTTGTTTTTTTAAATAGGGTTATTTTTACCCTAAATTTGCCTTTTTTGTGCTTATTTGATGATTTTAGTGTCCATTCACACCTAAAAAGAATGGTGGCGACTCTTTGTTTTTAATCAATCCCGTGTGATGATTAGGAAGTCATTAAATTGATTTTCCATGTCTCACAGGGTGTTCCCCAAACCCCATAACCACAGCGGATGGTTTATGGTCTGGAGACAATGAAGGAGAAATCAATGGCCTTCCAGGTTGCTCAGTATCAGATGGGTTATAGTCTGACCCAGACAGAGAGGGATCAGGAGGGGGAGATGCGGTAGGCGTCCTTGGTTTCTGAGCCTTATGCCCTATGGTTTTGCATTTGGGCATGGTGACTTTAAGCAATTAACTAAGAGATCGACAAGAAGCGAAGAGGAAGAATGACAACGGAAGACACAACCCCATTAGAGCCCACATCATCCAAGCATTCAAGGAAGGAAACAAAGCGCATGAGAGAGGCACACGCAAGAAGATGAAAACCCCAAAACAAAAACAAACCAACAAACAACGTACACAAGGAGTTAATTAATCGGCAATGAAATGTAGCAAAAAACGTGTGAATGATTAACAACTCTTACCAAAACAAGATCTTGAACAATGGATGCATGATGGATGCCTATCTCCCAAGACGAATCGCATGCAATAAACCCTAGGGTCGTGGTGGAGAGGATGAGAAATGAGGAAGACGGTTACTTTGTTACGCACATCGAAATATATCCAAAGGGTTAATCGAAGCGTCACATCAATTGGAAGAGATGCGCGCCAAAAAGCGTCGGTTCATTTTCCCAACTTCGATTAATCGAAGAGTCCTCGATTCATTTGGTGATTACATGAGATATCTCTAATTTCACGGTTAATCGACTAACTTACGATCCACGAAGAAGTAAACAACCCAACATACAGAATCGTGAAATATACGATTAATCGATACGTTGCCGATCATTGATTTTCAAACTACCCTACGTAGATAATCGGCAAATACGCAGTTAATCAATTTATGACCTATAAAGTTCATACGTACACAATCTCTTTTCCTCCGATTGATAAAAAAATATTTCCGATCAATCGTGTACGAAATGTATCCTACGATGATCTAATTATATCCATCTTTGGGACTTCGGCACTTTAATCGTAGGATACCATCTCATTATTCAGGTTGTTCCCACGAACATCTATAAGTATCCAGTGATTACCTAAAGAGTATCCTACGAAGAAATATTTGGATACTCGATGCTAATAACATATCCTCAAATTACTTGGCGAATATAATTGTGATAATTGTAGGATACCATCGTATTGTTCATGATTGGTCAACGACGAACAATCAGTATCCCTTGAAATAGGTAATTGAATACCACGAATATAAATTGTATCCACCGAATCATGGAATTGTATCCCATGAAAACGGTTAATCGAAATTTATTCCTTCAATGAAGAATTTGATTTCGATGTAATTCGTCAATTAATCGGAAATATCCATCGATTAATTGAAAAGTGTCCTGCGAAGAAATATATGTATCCTCGATGCTACTAACATATCCCCAATTACGTGGCGAATATAATTGTAGTAATCGTGGAATACCATTTTATGCTTCGTGATTGGTCAACGACGAACAATCAGTATCCCTTGAAATATATAATTGTATCCCATGAATATATATTGTATCCACCGATTCATGGAATTGTATCACATGAAAACGGTTAATCGATTTTTATACCTTCGATGAAGAATTCGATTTCAATAAAATTCGTCAATTAATCGGAAATATCTAGGCTCAATGATTAATGCTTAATCGAAATTTGTGGCACCATGTAACGTCCCAGACCCATACCCAGCAAGATATTGTTCGCTCTGGACCTAATGGGCCCTCATGGATTTGTTCTTAGGGGATAACACGAGAAAACTTCCTAGTGGTCACCCATCCTAGCAGTGCTCTCACCCAAGCACGCTTAACTTCAGGGTTCCAAGGGGATTTAGTCCCGTGTAGAGCTGGAAACGGGTCGGGTTCGGGTCGCGTCGTAATCGGGTCGAGGTTAAACGGGCCGGGTTCGGGTTGATCCGATTACTGGCGGGTTGGGGAAACCCCAAACCGAACTCAACCCGCCATTAAACGGGTTCAACCCGATTATATTTTTTTTATTATTTGTTTTTCAAAAATATTATTAAAATTGGATTGTGGGGTAATCGGGTCGGGTTCGGGTCATAATCGGGTTGGTGGGTCATAATCGGGTTGATGCATGCATTTTTTTACACTTTTTTTTTTAATCGGGTTGGCGGGTCATAATCGGGTTTGACCCGATTTCACGCGGGTTGGGAAAACCCCAACCCGCACCCGACCCAATTAATAAACGGGTCAACCCAACCCGTTTATAATCGGGTTAGTCGGGTCGGGTCAATTTTTGCCGGCTCTAGTCCCGTGTTATTCCTTAAAAGGCCTCTTACTTAGTTGGGGATCTTAAAGACTACTTATAGCATCCCGGAGCGTTGTAAGATCCCAACCATATACACATCCATGCCTGGTAGCTCTCCATGTGAGCTCTACCCCTTCACAGTTACCTGACAAAATGTTACATACTCTCTTCCATGGGACAACGCGTCTCCGCGTTGGGCCGAACCCCCACAATTTCCGGTCAAGGCAAGCTCCGATACCATTTGTAATGTCTCAAACCCATATCCAGCAAGATATTGTCCGCTCTGGGCCCAATGGGCCTTCACGGATTTTTTCTTAAGGGACAACACGAGAAAACTTCCCAGTGGTCACCCATCCTAGCAATGCTCTCACCCAGGCACACTTAACTTCAGGGTTCCAAGGGGATTTAGTCCCGTGTTGTTCCTTAAAAGACCTCTTGCTTAGTTGGGGGTCTTAAGACTACTTATAGCATCTCTGAGTGTTATAGGATCCCAACCATATGCACATCCATGCGTGGTAGCTCTCCATGTGACCTCTACCCCTTCACAGCTACCTGATAGGATGTTACACACCAGGTGAGCAATCGAATACAATTGCGATTAATCGAACATCTTGTGATTAATGTATGCGATTAATCGAAAGCTGTTCATATCGGTTTACAGGTGGTAGCAAGATGAATTCTGATTAATCGAGTTACAAATGATTGATCGCGATAATATGCGATTAGTGGAAAGTTGATGTGCTGGGATACTGATGATGGCGACGATGAGTGACGGATTAATCGAGTTAATTACGATTGATCGAGTAAATATTCGATTAATCGGAAATTTGTGCCCCTGGTCTAATGGTCATATGGTGCATTTCAATCGATGAATCGAGGATTCTACGCTTAATCGAAATGTTTATCGATTGATCGACATTTGGCCTGCGGTTAATCTAAAAAATAAGTGTTTAATCGTTTTTTTAGCGATTAATACAAAATCTACATTAATTGGTACAACATGCTTTGAACTATAAGGATCTTCCAAGAAGACATATATAAACAGCAAAACTTTCTAAGTACATGAAGTTCGCATCAATCCCAAAAATGAAAACACCAAAACATTATACATAGTTGATGTTCCTATGAATACAAAAAACTATACAACCCCAAACATGGAAGTGTCTTCTCCAAGCATCAACCAATCCGACGATGCAACACCTTATCCTTTAACCTGTTAGTTGGATCCAACACCAAATCAGTCATCACCTTCTTCCTGAAGTATGGGATATTATCCTGTTTCATAACAAGTAATGACATTAAGTTAGCATCAAACAATCATCTATAAGATAATAAATGCATACGGTGTTATTAAGTTCTGAAAAAAGAAAGCATGCATGTCCAAATTGAGGGTTTAGCACATGGCCATCCCAAAACTCTATAAACTTTAACACAAAAACACCACAATCAAACCTACATCACAAGTTTGGGGTAAACAAAACAAAAACTTATTAGAAGAGTGTAAAACACCAATCAATCACAAAGACAGTATCATACCCGTTCAATTGATGAGGCACATCAGCATACTCCCTCTCCCATGATGGAATCCCAACCGGTCTTCCATGGACAAATGTATGAAATAAGTCCTCAAAAAAGATTGCCTGCCAAATTAAATTCTCTGGCACTATCATCTAAGGTTAACACTTCCACATCAACACAGAACCATGATTAGCAAATTTAAATTACAAATTGACAATGGAAAGGCAAACCTACAAGTTCATTGACCGCCTCCCCTTGCAAACCTTGTCTTGAACTATTATCTGAGTCCAACACTTCAAATCTTCTTTCTTTCAGATTCAGAACTACAAGGAAGCAATGGTTCCTTTGGCATATTGGAAGAAAAATCTACATATAACATTAACTATTAATTAGGAGAAGCCCAATCTAAATATGTGATGGGAAGAACTTGCAAAAATTACTGAGAGAAGAACATTATAAGACAACATGCAATTTTATTTCCATAAAAAACATAGTTAATTTACCATTTCACATTCGCGGAGAAGAAACCCAATTGCTTTCAGAGAGAAGAATTTCTTATACATCGTTTCAATCTGCTCTTTACCATTTATGATTATATCCTATGATTTACAATAGAATTACAAACATGCATAACTTATTACACAAATTTAATGCAAGCTAGAATAGTTAAATATGCTTACAGTGACAACAGGAGAACAATAATGCTTTGTGACTCCTAATGAGTATAAACCTTGTCGGTTGATAAGGCAAATAGCATATGCTGCTATTACCTATATTACATGACACATAATAGATATAACCGTTAATATTATTGTGGAATTCACTAGTTATACAACGAGATAAAACAAACATACCATACTACCGACCCAACGTCCATCTGCCAAGCAACGTATCTCTTCCACTATAACATGCATTCCAATATAATCCACAACAACCAAGCTACACAAGGAGGAATTCATGTCACAATTGAAACACTACATCAAGGGAAAACTAAATGTGTTTTCCGTCGATGTGGCACACACATATAAACATCTCCACACATTAACTTCGTGTTACAAAAGAAACAATATATATATATATATACAGAATTACTTACTTCGTTGCACGCAATATATATATATATATTCGACAACCCGCTTTTCATCAGGCTTCAACGGATGGAATTTATGTTCGACAACGAACGGAGAACACAACTTTTTTGCTTTCTTAATGAGTCGCCTATATTTACTTGGAGAAACAACCTTCGATTCTGGTGACCCGACATCATGAGCAACTTGCACTAGGGACACAACCTCGTCAGCTTGCACTGGTGACCCTTCATCTTCAGTAGCGGCTTGCACTGGTGATGGTAATCGTCTCAACTCATGGGATGAACACCAATCATGGGCTGAATCCGGCTGTTCACCATGGGTTGATGCGTCTCCACGTCTCTGGAGGTATAAGTTCAATTCCGTGCAACGACGTTGCATCTCCTGAGTAGCAGCCGCCATCCGGTTCATTTGCCCTTGTAATATCTGTATCAATAATCAAGTGTTAACATTAGATTCAAGTGTGAATATAGAATATTAGTTAACCACCTCACAACTTTGTGCTTTCTCCCACATGAGATAGATTTCCAGACAATTCATTTGTGCTTCTGTCATTTCCTTCACTTTCCATTTGTATTGGACAGGTTCGTCTTCCTTGAGGCTTACCTACACTTCATTCACCAATTTCAAATATTTTTTTCTCAATTTTCGGAATAGAGCACCATTGCATTAATAACAGATAAAATAGCCGTGTCGAATAAACCATTCAAAGCACTGAAACTTTATATAAAAATTTCAGCATTATGAAAAACACACCCAATAACATTGAACAATAGGTTCATTAACTGATTAATAGACTTCTACTCGATTTATTAGATAAACAATGTCTTCATTGTCCGATTAATCGGCTTCTAGTCGAACAAATCAATCAGTAAAGTGATGAGCTTGAGGTGATTTGAATGAATCGTTTTGAGGAAAACCGATTAGGGAAAATCGGTGATTAATAGTAAAAATATTAGCGACAATAAGTTCATACCTTGATGAGATTCGTCCACAACCTCTACTAATGCAAACGTTCGGCTGATGAGCTTCGTCAACACCCTCTACGACCCTTTCATTCCCAAAAAAAAACAGAAGCAAACAACTCTCGAGCAATGTTTGCCTGATGCCTCGCGCGTCCTTAAACTCCAAGAGATGGGATTGACGACACAGCCGCTCAACACCTCTCAAGCACAACCAACGCTAGATGACATTGGTGGTCGACCACAGCCGGATGATGCTTCGCTGTCGAGATGGAGTTTTCGAAGTTTCACTGGTTAATCGAGGTTGTGCAAAATCGATTGGTGTTTGAATCGAACGAGGAGGGAAGCGCAAAATGGGGTTTTCACAATGAGCTACAGTAATTTTGAACCACTTTGCAATATGTTTTAAAAAGCAGGTCGGTTTTCAACCAAAGACTTTTCAACGGTTTTTTTGTAAAAACTTTGCAAAAGACAGTCGTATGCATAATTTCCCTAAGATTTTCCACGATGTCAAAAATAAATAATAGTTATAACCTACGTCTTTTTTTCTCTTACAATTCTAGCTTGGTACATTACAAAAAATTCCTAATATGCCTTTATCATACCACAAGGCGCTTTATACCTTGCACCCCCGACCCCTCAAATCTACCCATCACAAAACAAATTTGGACACGGATAAAAATAAGAGCCACACTCCAATAATTTCAATAAACTCTATACTGACGGAGAAATCCACTTAATACCCAACTGTGACCATGCCTCTCTCTCTCTCTCTATCTATGTCTTTGTTATTTTAATTATTTCTAATATAAAACCAATTTTATTAGTCATAAACTACAATCTCTTTCATTATTAACCAAATCGAAAAGCCATAAAAAGATCAGTAGAATGGAAAACAATAGAATATTAGATCTAATAGATAACCAAAAAAATACAATGAATCTTTTAATAACTTTTTTTTTAGTAGTAAAGCCATCACTATGGCATTTCATTCAAACAAAAAGGTATTACACCAATCATAGCCAAGGCCAACGCCATTAAAAAAGACATCACACCGAAAATATGAACAAGGATGGATGCCAAAAGCAGATAACCAGAACGCCTAAACACAACCCGAAAATGAACAGGTGTGCAAAGATAATGTATCAATAGGCCAACTACAAAGGGCCAAGGAACTCAATGAAAGACCATTGAAGTTCCGTGATACAAGGTCTGCAATGTGGATTACAAATCCCCAAAAGGGGTAGGTCATCATCAAAATGATGACAGAAGAGAGTGTCAGCATGACACCTGTAAGCACCTCATTTTTGCACCTCCCAGAAGTGCCGGAAGTGAAAACCCTAAAAGGCAGCTCAAAACCCTAAAGAGCGGAAATTGACTTTCTGATCAAATTTAAATTGGCTGCCATACCCTATCTCAATGGATAGGAATTTCTAACATGGTTCCGACGCGACTGAGTTGACCAGAACCGGAGTCCAGATGGAAAAGTTATGAGTAGGTCAACCCCCAGGGGAGCAGAAATTGACTTTCTGCTTAAACCAAATTAACTGTCATACCCTATCCCGATGGATAAAGATTTCCGGCACGATTCCGATGCAATCAAGTTTGCCAGAATCGGGGTCCAGATAGAGAAGTTATGGGCCGATCAGAACCTAGGGAGCAGTTTTGACTTTCTACTAAAAACTTAAATTTATTGCCATACTCCATCTCAGTGGACAGAAAATCCCGACACGATTCTGACGCAACTGAGTTTGCCATAATCGGGGTTCGGATGAGAAAGTTATGAGCAGATCAAGCCCTAAGGCAAAATACAGAAAATTGCCCACGTGGCGAATGTGCAAGTCACATTTGCCACGTGGCAAAGAAAAGGACAAGAGAAACAAAATATCTCTAATATAATACTAATTTTTCTAAAAATATCTTGAATTAACTAATTAAATTAATTATAAAATCCAAAAATTCGGATTCTCTCATTAAGTAAGAGAATCACATCAAATTACCTCAAATCAATCAAATTGGAGAGAAAAAAGGGCATATCCGGAAAAAATCTGATTTTTACTAAAAATATCCGAAAATATATGTCGGATACACATATTTTTGTGTGTATCCAAAATTATATTTCAGATACAAGATAAGATTTCTAAATTTTCGTGTCAGATTTTGACCTTATCCTTGCGAGCAGAGGCGGAGCCATAAAATTTGCTCAGGAGGGGCAAACAATAAGTCAAAGTATAAATTCAACTATATTAACATTCAAATGTTCTAAAAAAAAGTGTAAAAATTTGACAAATAAATTTTTTTTTTTACAATTGCCTCTACGAGTCTTCATATGTTGAAACCTTTGCATGATTGTCTCATTGTCAATGGTATCAAAGATATCTTTTTCAATATATGTGATCAAACAATCATTCATCCATTGATCAGCCATCCGATTGCGCAATCGATTCTTCACAATCTTCATAGCTAAAAATGCTCTCTCAATAGTGGTTGTTGCAACTGGTAATATTAGTGCCAAAATTATGAGCTGATAAACTAATGGATACAGTGCATTCTTTTTTGTTTTGACCATCTGCTCTGAAAGGCTGCCAATTCCTTTTAATTCTAAAAAGTCTTCATTTGATTGCACATCCATTATGTAAGTTTCCAACTGATTATCAAATAATATAAGCTCTGTTGTTGAAAACTCAATTGGATAAAATTGAGCAAGACGGATCAACCTTTGCTTGTTAAAAGCAGAAAATGCATCACTTGGATTTAAACAACAAAGTAGCAACTCAGTATTCACCTCAGTAAAACGGTTGTTGAGCTCTTGAACTTACATATCTATGATAGTATAAAACAACTCAACACGATAGTGATGTGCATTTGTCATTTCCTGTGCTTTACGCCATGACCTTCCTCGTGCTACAAACATCTCATTCATATCAAGAACAACAATATTATATTTGTCACAAAAAATAGAAATTTCATCAAGTATTAAATCCCATCACTATCTCTCATCTTTTGTAATCGCTGCTTAGATATTTTGACAAGGGTCATGGCATTCAAAATATCTTGATCTTTCCGTTGCAATACTTGTGACAACTCATTTGTGACTCCTAATATATTTCTCATCACGTGTAAATTGAATACAAAATAAAAAGAATGCATCGAATCCAATAAGACACATGCTTCAGCTTTTTGTTCTGAATTCAAACCTTCTTCCATAACAAATTCAAGAACTTCGATCACAGATGGAAACATAACAATCAAGCTTACTAACGTATTATAATGTGAGCCCCAATGTGTCTCACCAGCCCGTTTGATATTAATCTCTTGGTTAAGACCTTGACCACTAGAAATTTCTCCACTTTTCAATGCATCATTAATTTTCTCAGCATGTTTCCCATGAAGAATATCACGATGCTTGCAAGAAGATCCAACAATATTCAGTATTCCACCAATCAAGTTAAATAAAGATGCAACTTCTATATGATTTTTTGCAACTGCTACAAGTGCCAATTGAAGTTGATGTGCAAAACAATGAACATAAAAAGCACATTCATTCTCATTCAAAATAAGAGTTTTGAGACCACTTAACTCACCTCGCATATTACTAGCCCCATCATAACCTTGTCCACGCAATCTTGATATACTCAATCCATGTTTTGAAAACAATACATCAACAGCTGCTTTAAGTGATGTAGCTTTAGTATCAGTAACATGTACAATCCCCAAAAGTCTTTCAATCACACATCCTTGCTTATTTACATAGCGAAGAGCAACAACCATTTGTTCTTTCACTGATATATCACGAGATTCATCAAGTAGAATAGAAAATAAATTATCTCCAAGATCTCTAACAATAATGTTTGTGACTTCAATTGCAACAGCAATGACAATATCTTTTTGAATGTCAGGTGCAGTCAATTTCAAATTTTCTGGAGCTTTCTGTAAGACCACATTTCTTATAGCTTCATTGTGATCAGCAAGGAAGCGTAAGAGTTCAAGAAAATTTCCTTGATTGTCAGAGTCCTCAGATTCATCATGACCACGAAAAGCCAATCCTTGTCGTAAAAGAAGTCTAATACAATCAATGGATGCATTTAAACGGACTCGGTATTCACTTCGAACTTGATCTGACTGTTTACAAAAAAGTATCTCAATATGTTGTTTTTTATTCATCAACTCTTGACATTTTCTCCAAGCTTCATTGTGAGCACTACTTGGACCTCCAATATGAATTTGAAAATTTTCTTTCTTTTTTCAATTTGAAAAACCTTCAACAACAAAAGAATCACCACCTGCTTGCTCTCCACATATTGGCTTAAAAAGGTAGCAACATAAGCAAAAAGCAGCATCTTTTGCTACACTATACTCTAACCAATTAGCATATTCATTGAACCAAGAAGGATTAAACTGTCGTAAATTATTTCCCATTTTCTTTTGTGGGAAACTATGATTACGAGGTTGACAAGGGCCCTTTTGGAGATATGCCCTTCAAATTTGATCTCGATCATTAGGATGATAGTCAAAAATTTGAGATCGAAGTCCAGGATCACTTGGAAGATCTTCTAAATTAATCTTGACCCGATTTTGTTTTGCAGAAGGTTGAGGTATTTCACATGTTTTACTCATATCTTCTTCAGAAAAGGAGTGAATTGATTTTCGTTTGAAATACTTCTCCATAACTGGTTGATAAATATAAATATTAATAAAAATACCATTATTAGTAAAACATATAGACAACTAGATAGAACATAATGCTTAATTAACTACAGATCTACTAAAACACAAAAGCAAAAAATTAAATCCAAACATACCTGAAGAACAAGTGATCTTTGAAGAATCCGGAAATGTGAAGAAGAGATGTACGACGGAAGCTCTTGACTGCTCTTGTCTCGTAAATAGGGTTGAGATAGTATGATGCAATAGCAGCAATATGAATAGATTTCTCCAGTGTAGGGTTAGGGTGGAAGAGAAGAGATGAACTTTGAAAGAAAGAAAAATAGATTTATTTGGTCTTGTGTTTTGTAGGTGAACACGGTTACACGGACCTAAAAGTAGCACAATAACTCTAGATAAGAGCATAGGTGAACACGGCACCTAGGCTCTTATCTAAAGTTACCTTAAAGATAGGATAGGATCCTAGCCGTCCTAGGCTTTTATGTTATGTTTGTTTTTTTTGGTAATACTTTTATGGTAGTTACTTTTTTGGTAGTTGCTTTTATGTTATGTTGAGATAGTAGACTAGTTGAATACAATATAAATTTAAACACGTATAAGAGTTTGACTTTTTGAGGATTAAAAAAAGTAATAGTTTAATAGTACAACTACACTATCAGAAAAAGTTGAGGGGAACTGCCCCCCTGGCTCCGCCCTTGCCTGCGAGAAATGATTATTGATTTGATTTATTTGTATCCAAAATCATATTTTGGATACAAAGGAAAATTTATATAACCGAAAATGATTTTCGGATATACACAAAAAATAGTGTAGCCGACCTGAGTTGTCGGATACACTATTTTTGTTTATAAATGGCCAGTAGCTCATTTGAAGGGGTTGGACTTTTTTCTTGATCTCCCCTTCTCCTCCCTGTACGAGACACCCACCTCTACCACCCCATTGCTCTCCCAACCCTTCTAAACCCCTCTAAACACACTAAAATCCCTTCCCTCCCTCTTCTATTTCACTTTAAACCCAAGAAGAGCTTGGAGAGCCACTTTGTGCTTGGAAAGGAGGTGCTCTAGCAACATTTGAAACTTCAAGGGAGCTCCACACTACTCAAGGAGACTTCAAACCCCCAAGGTAAGTGTTTTTGTTGTATTTTATTATACATATATGAAAACAAGTGTATTGTGAGCATATGTTCTTCATTTGTTGTTTTCACTCCTTGGAGCATGCTTTTTCTTTCTTTTGTTCTCCTTTTCCTCTTCATGTCTTCATAAAAGTGAAGCCCCACGGTGAAGGGGAGGTAGGCTAGGTCCGAAAGTGGAGGGTGAGAGGTCTAGCTTACTTGGTGAATGTCCTTGGTATATTTTAAAAGCATGTTCTTTATGTATTTCTCTTTGTTATTGTATTTTTTGTTGGTTGAAAGGGAGAACATGTTCTCCTTCCTCCTCCATCATCCAGTGTATCGCTTGAACCCCTTTAACCCTTCTCTTTTTCACTCTTTTATTGATCTTCACGGTGTTCTTATACTTTGTTCCGTTTAGTACGTAAGTTTGCATGAGAATGAGGCTTTTGCATGCACATCCAATAGCATACCACACACCACCTCTCTCCTGGTTGCTGTTTTATTTGCCATGTGATGGGAGCATAAAATGTCATGTACATATAGTATGAGTCTAGAATGCATGCTTAGGTTACTATCTCTAGTTTCCTTTCATCAACATGTGCGCTTGCATGAATGGCACACACTCACTTGGTCTACTGTTTATAGCATGCTTCATGCCTCAGTTAACTTACCTCTAAATATTGATTGCTTAAAAGTTTAATTGGATGCCATGGTGTGGCTGAATAGACCAAGACAAAGGCCATCCGGCCCATCCCTCTTCTCTTCTCGTGGAGGAGAGGGGATTGTCTTCCCCCATACATGAACAGGGACACCTAAGGTCCCTGTTCCAACCCTTGAGCCAAAATAGGCCAAATGAGGCATTCCCCTTACTTTTGAACCAATGTGGGCCCACCAAAGGGGCCCACACAATGCTTAGATATCCCCAGAAACCCAAGAAACCAACCCCCCTTCCAAAAAGCCGAAAACCACACTTTCTGGGCTTTTCCGAAAACTCAGGTCGAATAAGCCCTAAACTGTTTGTATCCGAAATTATCCGAAATATAATTTCGGATACACATGTTTATGGTGTATCCGAAATGTGATTTCGGATACACCCAGAAAACCCGAAAATCCCAGTTTTTACCTTTTGCCATTTTTAACCCTTTCTTCAAGCAAACCAATCAATCCAGTAGGGTTTCTGGGTCAACCCAAAACCCCAATGTGGGCATTGGACCCAAGGGGTCCAACTTGAGTACCCATGGGCCTTCCAATGAGGCTCACCCTATCCAGCTAGCATACTTTGTTCTAGAATCAAGCAAAACACTTAATTGAAAGGGCCACACCCCATGGAGGCCCAATAAAAGCCCAAAAAAATGCATGCTAGTTTAGGATAAGGTGGTTTGGCTGATACTTGGGCTTGGGCCTATTGGGCCCTACTTCCTTCTTTAAGGAAAGCCCACTTACCAGAAAAGGGAAGGGATCCAAAACCCTAACCTACAAAGTTTTGGGCTTTCAAGCCCAAACCTAGGACATGGGCCCCAAGCCCATTCCTAGCCCAGTTGAAGAAGAACTTAACCAAGATAACAAGTCTTAAAGCAACCCTTGTGAGGCCCACTCATTGGGCCCATCAACATAAGCCTTAACCTTAACTCTTCATCAAAACCATAAATAAAATCAATCAAATTAGCCAAACCTAAAGGGCCTCCTAAGGTCAGATCAAGGCCCACCAAAGGGACATGTGGGCTACGTTTAGCCCACCAAGGAATTTGCGAGCCTTCTGATGGGGCCCGCCCAATCAGAAAGAGATCACTTAAATAAAGAAGATAAAAGCAAGTAAAAGGGACCCATACCACTCAAGTGGTCCCTACACAGACTTAACTTAAAGGAGAGCATGTCGGATTAGGAATTGGGTGAGATAGAACAAGAGGTGATTCTAACCAAGATGACCCGTGGGACCCGTCACCTGACAGGGTGGACTGGGGTGTCTACGGACTTCCCCGAATCATAATTGAAAACTTAGCTAGAATCTCAATCTGCAGACCGCCTAATAGACAAACCCTAGGCATCCAGGTGTCTGCCTGCACCCCATCAGGTAGTGGCGACTCCAAATCCCAATTTCCCAAATTGAGGCACACATTCATGTGCACCTCACAGTGTGGCCCGCTGATCGACTTGTGCACAATACTAAAACTCTCCCGAACGACGCACAACTAATCAAACCGGGGAGAGAGGGAGTTCCGAAAATCCACACCATCACAAACAAAACGATGATAAATAGGACAAAACACAAACACAACTAGAGCAAAATATAAACACAACCAACAAAAACAAAAACACAAAAGACTAACTTCAAAACAACCTATTGAGATGAAAGGACATCGCCATGTTCCACCACCAAAGCTCGCTAATCAAACTGCCCAACCACCGCCGTTTGTAATGCCCCTGATCCAGGTTTATTTAAGAACATAAACCCGACCCTAGAACGTTAGAGTAATGGCCCAAAATGACTATTCCAGACTTACACAATTTCATTTAATATAATTAGAGTGCAGAAGTAATAATAAAATTTTCTTTTCTTTCAAGAGGCGCGGGATACTAAAGGAAAATCCAATTACCAATTCCTCAACTAAGTCTGAAAAGGATTAACTAGAATCAAATGTACCTCGTCCATGCCATCTAAATAAAAGTAATCTGAAGCAATTCTTCCAATGTTAAGTCAAATTTAATAATGTAAATCCTTAAACTTATACAGGAATAAAGTAATCTTCTTCCTAGTACTCGCTGTAATCCCCAGAAGCGTTTATCCCCGCAACGTCCTCACCAGGAATATCTGAAAACAAAATCAATAAAGCGATAATGTGAGAAACAACATCTCAGTAAGTAATCATGCAAATAGTTAACTACAATAAAATATGCAACGCTTAATCCGACTAATCACATGATTCCAGTTACAATGAAACATAAATCCAAGCATGGTGGCATAGAAATACAACCCCAATGAAACATCTTGCCGAGTACACGGACTGATGATAAAAAGCAACAGCCACCACATAACATTCATCCCACCGAGTATACGGATTAGGATAAACCAATAACCATCTTCCCACTGAGTACACGGATTAGGAAATATCCCACCGAGTACACGGATTAGGAAGTATCCCACCGAGTACACAGATTAGGATAACCAAATAACCATCTTCCCACCGAGTACACGGATTATGAAGTATCCTGCCTGTAGACACCCCAAATTGCACAAGCGATCATAAAAAATCACTATCTCCTTGAAAGCCAGCACAGAAATGGAAGAAAATGAATTTTTACCTGTATCCGGTAACTCAGGCCGGATACAAGCAGGCCTTTTTGTATCCGGTAACAAGTACCGGATACAAGCAATGCTTAATGTATCCGGTACCATGTACCGAATACCTTAAGGTCCTTATGTATCCGGTCTAACATACCGGATACCTTAAGTTTGCTCAAAATTAGGGTTTTCCGAGAGCTTTTCACTTTTACCATCATGTCCCTCATTAAATGAGGGGAAATCGCGGAAATAACCTTAGGGTTAAGGTTGGGGGGGTCCTAGACATTAAGTTGTGTCTACCAATGACCTTAGCCTTTGCCTATAAATAGGAGCCTCCTCCTTGAGCAAATGGCACACAACTCTTGTTTTGAATTCTCGCAAAGAAGAACTCCAAGAGAAGAAGAAAACCGCTGTGGAATCGCCTCCAGAACTCAGGTAAGCCTCAACTTTTCTTTTTATTTTCTGTCTTTACATTCCTAGATCTAGATCTCTTCTTCTACCTTTCTGTAGTGTAAAGCCTTGTTTGTATTTGTGGAAATCCTTCCCCGGCTCAAAGTATCTCAAGACTCCCCTAGCCGTAAAACGTGAAGGCGGATCTAGGAGAAACGAGACTGGGGATTGACCCTAGTGCTAGAACCCATGTAGCATAAGGCTTTTGAATGTTTGAAAACCGTTCCATAATCAAAGGACCCTTGATTATTTCGAAGATCCGTGTTTAACGGGGAGAGAGAACAGAGGGAAACGATAATGGAACGGAACCCTAGGCTATGCTATAACCTAGTTTGTTGAATCTATATGCATGTTGTATTGATCTTGCTTGGTTTTTCACTTTTGCACACATATTACACTTTTTTGGTGAATAGGCTCACATTTGGGGATTTATTACATTCATTGTGATAAATCTCCAATAAATGGCCTCAATCAAATTCTGGAGTGTTTTAAAATGTTTTTCAAAGGTTTTGGATTCATCTCACACAGATCACACACATTTTATCAATTTTCGGATTTGGTTTTCTTCAAAAGTGGCTTAGCTTGACAGTACCTGTACCCTTACTTCGGATGCCCATAACTTCATCATCCGGATGAATTTTGGGGCGATTTCAGAACCATGGGAAAGGTGAGGCTGTCTAGTTTATGTCCACCAAATTTCATGAATTTCTATCAAGCGGATTTTTGACACCTCTCTGTCGAAGTTAAGTGGACAGTTCAGGTTCAAATACAGAACTTGTCACTTCGACGGACCGCCATGTGTTCGTTTTAAGTCCGATTCGAGTGATTTTTGTTTCTGAGTATTCCTTTATGAGTCTATTTTCAAATCCAGTTGGTTTCATAATTTTTGGATTCCATTTGAATTATTGGTAGCCGATTTACTCAGAACTGTTCATTTGTACTTTTCTGGGTAAATCTGTGATCTTAGGGGCCTGTTCGGGAGACCACCCAAGGCACATCCGAAGGGATTTTTGTATGAGGCTAGTTTCTGTTGAAATATGGCCATACAAACTTCAATCACACCAAATTTCGTGGACTTTTATGTAGTGGATTTTTCTAGACAATTTTCCAAAGTTGCCCACTTACCACTTTTAAAACTCCCCAGCAACAACTTCAAAGGAGCATAACTCCTAGATTTTTCATCGGAATGAAGTGAAATTTTGCATGAGACTCCTATTTACCCTAATCTTTCAAATGGATTTGGTTTGGTTCAATTTAGAATTGGATTTGAATGATTTCAAGGCAAATAGCATACTTTTTACCGAATTTTCCGGATTTGATTCAACTTGGTTTTTTAGCAACTTGTGCTTTGATTTCCATCTTTTGAGATATTCCAGAAATGATATTGACATAAGAGAGGATCTAAAATCCATTTAGATCTTCATGTGAAAGTATCATACATTAATCCTTTTTCAAGGTTTTCTATGATTTTAGCAAGCTTTCTATCTTTTGCATGAACATACACTTGGCAACCACTTCGTGTGGATGAATGGGGATGCCTAACACCTTCCCCCGTTCATAATCTAATCCCCTTACCCATCTCTGGATTTGATTTTCAAGTAGGATTATTTTTATCCTAGAATGTTTCTTTTTTCACTTTTTGCTTATTTTGAACTCTTTGGTGTCCATTCTCACCCCAAAATCATGAATGGTGGCGACTCTCCCAATTTTTGCGTTGAGCCCGTGTGTTGACGGAGGGATGATCACTCCGGTGATTTTTTCCCATGTCTCACACTGCCGAGTACACGGACTAAGATAACCAAATAATCATCTTCCCACCGAATACACGGATTAGGAAGTATCCTGCTGAGTACACAGACTAGGATAACCAAATACCAATAACCAATCCGCCCTACGGCAATAAGAAACCAGACACCTGCCTTATCACAATTGTGACCCAAAAACCCACACAAATGGAGTCAAATACATGCCTCAAGATCTTGGTTTCAATGGGTAAAATAATCCAGGTATATGTAAAATCATTCGGAACTCAAAACATGTCCAGATAGTCCAACTATAGGTGTAAGAACTCTTGAATTCAAGTTTGGTTAAGAGTAAAAGTGTTTGGAACAAAGGTATTAAGTTGAAAAGCCTCTTTGGTAAAATCTACCCAAATTTCTTATCAATTTGAATTCTAAACATCCGCTAGTGCAAACAATCTTCAAATACCCTAACCTTGATGGTACATAGGTTAAAAATGGATAAAAACAATTCCGTAGTGAAAAACTAGGCCGGGTGGAAAATTTTCTAAAACCTGACAGAAAGGCGCTCGAGCAGCCATTAGGGCGCCCACATGACTAAATAAAACAGGGTATTTCAAGGGGAGTCCCTCGATAGATCACTCGAGCGACTGTTCGGGCTACAGTTCATTCTGGAAAACTTGCTCTCGGGTTTTGACAACACACAAAGGGCGCTCGAGCAACCGCTCAGGCGGCCCGATACGGAAATATCCGAAGGTTTACGAAATTCAATAAAAATTCCATAACTCAATATCCAATGCATCAAATCCTTTCTAAATCATTCTAAAACACTTTATAAATATGTTAGAACAATTTTCAACAATTAAAACATCATCAAACATGAAAACAACTCATCAAACCATCGAATAACCATGGATATCGAATAAACACGAATAAATTTTTGTGCAAGTTTAAAGGGACTACTTACCTCTCTTCTTGGATTAAACCTTTACCAACAACTCTAGAAATCCCTCTCTAACCGATCCAAACGAACACAACAAGTTCCTTTATTGATTAAATCACACAAACATGAACTCAGAATACTTTTAAACAACTAAATCATACGTGGAGACCACAACCAATGTTTTGATTCACTTCTCACCTTAGATCCCAGGAAAATCTTCTCTTTTTCTCCTCCTCCTAATTTGATCCAAGAGACTAGGAGGTTAGGGTTGAATATTAGGGGAAGTATAGAGGAGAATAGGAGAAGAAAGGAGGAGTTAGACGTGCGGCTGTTCAACTTCTCCCAACGTGAACAGATGCATTCTCTTAGGTTAAAATATTATTTCAATTCTCTTACCTATTTACCCCTTAACCCTATTATAAACTCTTATTACTGTTTTACCCTTTTCCGTCTCCAAACCAAACACAACTTCAAACCCAGATATGGTCTGATCGACCTCACCTTTTTCTAGTGGGATTCGACCACGTTTATGAACAATTATAATTCTACTATATTTCTTTTTAAAATAATAGTATATGTTTATTTTAATAAAACTATCTATAAAATTTATTATTCTAATTATCTCGAAACTAATATACTAACTCACCTTACATTGAATTCTCCAGGTTCTCCAGGTCACCTTGAAATTCTCCGGGTTGAACCAATGCCTCAACCATTGCATATTGATAACTTAATCAGTTTATTCTTTACTAAAATCTGGGATTTTACACCATTGCTCGACAAGAAGTCCTACCAATCACCTGAAAGAGATGTAGAAAAGGATTCATATATGGTTGGTTAGAAATGGTGAAGCAACAAAATCGTTGAGAATAGTGGAGGAGAGAAACAAAGCTCGAGAAGGACACCGAAGGGCTCAATAGATGCTAGGCAAACAGTGACCCAGCAGGCACCGAGACCCGCCATCATCATCTTCGCCTTCCTCTGCTCTTGCATAGTCAGCCATTCCGAACCTCAGTGCCCACAACCTAAGACCACATGATACCTTCGATATACACCTAAACCCTCATGACAAATAGCGACCGCCAAGAACTAAGGGGTAGCCAAAGGTGATTCTTAAACCCTATCGTAGCTTGGAGATGGAAACCGTACCGTTGCAGATGGAAACCCCCTTGGAGTTGAGAGACACAACGGTGAGCAAAATAAAAGTAATCTATACTTTATATAAAGAGAAGAGGGGGGAATATTCCCTCAAGATTCTGGCCCCCCTTTTCTTTTTCCAAGCATTATCCTCCCCAAACAAAACAATCCCCCACTATTGTAACTACCTTGGCTGTTTATCATTCTACGCACATAACACGTGCAGCTCCCTAGTAAGGTAAAAGGGAACCCTAAGAAGGAAAAATGACGAAAGGGAGACCCTCGAAGAATCTTTGAATAACGTAAGAAGGAAAAATGTATTTGACAATAAGAACATAACAGTTACGTCAAAGAACGAACACTAGAAAGAAAAAGGGAAAATTATAAAAAAAATATCACTTTTCGTGGATAATTATAAAACAGTCCATCATAATTTGGAATTAGAGAAAAGGGTCACTTTATAGACATAATTAAATTACAGGATCACATTTCAAACATAATTACATTAGAGGATCACTTTACTTGGGACACAAGCACATTTATACGTTGAATACAAACTTATTTACATGCGATATAAGCACTTTATGTAGGATACGAGTACATCTTATATAGAACACAAATTAACATGAGATTAAAGTGATGATATGAGTGTTTTACTTACAATAAAGTGATAATATTTTTTAATTCTTTTTGAAAAGTGACGGGGTTACATTTGAAATGCGACCCTTTTTTGTAAAATGAAATCTTTATGGACTGTTTTTATAAATATAGGCGAAAAAGTAACCCTTTTTCATAATTTTCCCAAAGAAAAAAATTCTATTCACACAAATACCTTTTCGAGAAATAGTGATACTTTTTCAACATAATTCAGATTCAATTGTTCAATTCTTGGTAATAGAGAATTAGTGATATTTTTAAAATAATTGAGAATCAATATCATATTAATGTTTGTGGAGAATGTCTTTCGAAAATACCCTCAAAATCACACCTTTCCAAACATAGTCCTTACATTGCTATTGAGAATATGTATTAATAAAAGGGTTAAATGGTAAAATTACCTTAATTTTGGGAAAATTATGAAAAATGATCATTTTTTAAAAATATTTAAAAAGAGTGTCATTCTTCAAGAAAATGATCTTCAAATTCAATTATTTTTTAAAAGTCATCTTATAATTTAATTTCAACGGACCTTTTTATAATTATCAATAAAAGTAGCCACTTTTTTATAAGTTGTCCTGTTTTTATAAATATTTTTAACATAATTGACCCTTTTCATACTTTTCCTATTTTTTTTCGAAATTTACCGTCAGTTTCGAAACCTTCCCTCCCACGTTCTCTCTCTTCCCTTTCCTTCTTACACACGTTCGCAGCACGTGCACCTTGCAAAAGCAACTAAACTGCATTTTTAAATGCAATTCAATTCAAAAAAACTGTAGGCTCTCCCTCTCTCTCAGACGCATGCAAAACCCTTTAACTTTCGCTTCTGCAAGTGGGAGATTTGCCCGTGAAATAGCAGAAGATTCTCATCTGAACCTGCAATGGAGGACTTGGAAGATCTAGGGTTTGGAAATGGAGGAGAAATTTGTGGTGGAGCATCAACTGGATTTCGGTTTCCTTCGATTGGAGTAAACCTCAAGTACAGCAATCCCTTCCGGAAGACTTTCTGCTTATTGACTAAATAAGTATGTGTTATTCTTCATAAGTCCGTCCCTTTTTTTAAGCTTCATTTAGTACTCTACTGCTCCTTGAACACTTTTCATCCGTGTGACGTTCTTAACTGCTTTTGTAAGATTAGAAACATCTAACCTTGTTGGCGATTGCTAATTCGGGTTCTTATGTGGGAAGACCAGACGTCAAAAAAGCAAAAAATTATGCGTATTTTATAGATTTTTGTTTCAATTATTTTGATTGTATTTAATCATGAATCGAATTAGTTGGAGTTCACTGAACATCGCCTTCTGCAATAAAATTTGAGATCTTATGGCCTTAATGTTGCAAAAAGTGGAGCTGTTCTCTCATCTTTGGCAATTTGTTGTGAGCCAGTTATTTATTTATTCGGTGCATGATAAGGCCCAGTTGCAAGGAGATGGTTTCAGAGCTGTGTCAAGAAATGTGATATTTGGTTATCAAGCACCTTATTTTACATGCAAGAGGTACACTAAGAGGTAGCCTTTTAGGTTTTGATTGGCAGTTGAAGTTTGTACAGCTAAGAAGGGGAAAACATTTCATTCTCACACAGTGAACGACCATGACTGAAAAATCAACTGATCATTGCATGTCTTTGGCAATGTGCATTTGTTATCTTCAAATTTCCTTTGATGATGCTTTTTACAAATACCTGTAGAGCATCTGAGATGCATGTGTGCTCTGCATTGAGTGCATCTCGAATTTAGGGTTTTCTTAGAATGATTTTGAACAATACCTATATTTTAAGCTAAGGATCTATAATTATATAGTTTATTATACAATTGATATTTCACAGATACAAAGAGAAGATGTGGATATGCACATCAATAGGGGAAAAAAAAGGCACTGTGAATAGTACCAACGCTATTAATGTCCTACAATAACGATATAGTTATCGACTAAAGTGAAAGTGAAGATCCTGCATCATCAAGCCCTGCTTTTGAACTAAGTGAATTTAGTAACAAAAGCAATACTCACTATTCAATAACGATTCAGTAATAGGTTAAAATGGGTGGGATACTCCTGCATCATTGGCACACACTTTTTGAACCAAGCATTTGCTTATTCTCTTATCATCATTATTATTATTGTTATTGTTATTATGCAAGGAAGGACAATCACTTGGTGCAGCGGTAGAAGCCTTAGAATGTTAATGTAAGAATGCAGGTTTGAGTTTGAGAATGCTGGTTCAAATTAAAATGCTAAAGGTTAGTTCTGCAACTAGTCTGCCCCTCTCAATATCTTGCTTGAGACCTAGACAGAGTTAATGGTCTTTCTTCTTCTTCTCCCTTTTTTTTTGTATGAGGAGCTAAATCCCTCATATTTAGTTGATTCTATGTTTTTTGTTAAAAAGCCCTGTATCTTGGTTTTTCCTGTTTAATGTGAACTCTACCTAACATCTTCAGATCTTTTTGAATAGCTCTAATCTTTTTACAAGAAGATAATACTTGCCATCTCCTTCAATAGAAATATGTCCTACTACTTTTCACCAATTCTGGGAAGCCATTCTCTTCTAAATTCTAATTATAAGTTCTGAATCCAAAAGGAGGTGGCCAACTGGAATCGCCAGCACACTCAGGTGTAATAGGAACCATATCAAAACTATCCAGCCAACGTAAGTCATTTTTCAGGATTGGAGAAATATGGGTTGCCTTCATTGTATGTAGGATGCATAAATAAAAAGCTGGTAATTTTAAGGAATATTTTTGGATGCTAATTTAAAAGTCTTGACACTGAAGTAACTTAATGTTACAAAAAGAAAACAAAAATGTTATTGGACAAGGCATGCGTAGGTAGGCACCATAGTTGTGAAAAAACCTAGGCGATGCCAGGCAATAGACTTGCCTATAGCCTAGGTGACCGCCTAGGCGATTAGGCGCTCGCCTAGGCATCAACATAAAGAACATATTTCAGTTTTAAATAATCAGGCCAAAAGGAATACTTCCACGCTGATCCTATGATTTGGTTTTGGCTTGGAACTACTAGAAGATGACATTTCTTCAAATAGACAAACACCAAACACTTTTATTAACACTCAGTAATAAAAAAAATAGTGCAGATTTTAGAGAAGAAAAACAATAAGAGTGCAGAAAAGAATAAAAAATAATGATATTCGATTGCAGACAAACAAATGTTTTACTATTTTACTCAATTTTTTAATAAAAACAATAAGGGTTAAGAAAAGACAAGTTCACTGTATTCTGCAATGTAGGTTTGTCTTTTTGTACTCTAATGGCTGTTCTTCTGACAATGATATTAGTATTCTTTGTGTTGCAGTAGAAAGTTTAGTTTATTTCGTATAACACAATCAACTAATGAATATTTTATTTGTGTGAAGCTTTAGAAAAAGCTTTTTCTGCAATATGACACAGTCGCACATATCGAGATCGACAAGGAGAACAGTCCAAAAACAAAAGAGATCAACAGGGAGAAATAACTTTATTCCGCTTATTTTATTCTTAGAAAGCTTTACAAAAAGCTTTTCATGAGGAGGCGAGAGGGAGAAATAGAGGGTATCCGACAAAGAGAGCGAGAGCGAGAAACAGAGGGAGGCGAGAGGGACTACAACAGAGGGAGGGCGAGAGGAAATCAACAGAGGAGAGCGAGAGGGGGGAGAGAAGAGATTTGTAAGGAAAACAAAAAACAAAAGGAAGCCATGTCCGCCTGTCGCTCAGCTTGTTGGAGAAGAAGAAGAGGAAAAAAAAAAAAAAAACCAGCCACTGACGAAGACAATGGAGGAGAAGATAGAGGAAGAGAGACAGAGAAGAAGAAATAGACATACCTTGCGTTGGAGGAGTCTGAACTATGAAGCTCAACGAAAAGTCTGTGAGTTGTCAATCTCTATTTTTAGTTTCTCCTTCTTTTTCTTCAGGTCGCAGCGCATATTCGAAAAAAGTTTCTTTTTTTTAAGAAAAAAAAATAAGCAGATTTAGTTGATCGCCTCGTCTACCTAGGCAAACAGTCGGTCGCCTCTCGCCCAGGCTATCGCTTATGTCGCCTAGGCACAGCCCGCCTATGCGACACCACACTTGACCCTTGAGGGAGCGCCTTATCGCCTAGGTGGCTAGGCGAGCGCCTTTAATAACTATGGTAGGCACGTTCTACCATGCATATATTTTTCTTCAAACCTCATATTCTAGATAGAAGCTTTTTTTACCAAAAACTTGTATTTAGGCATTAGAAGTCACAATTATATGAAAAAAGACATTAACCATGTGACATAGTTGTAATTTAGATTGAAAATATTTCTACATTGAAAACTTATGATTTTAACTTCCCCCAAGCATAACTTATGATTGTATAGATCGGGTTAACTACAGCCAAATATTGCTTCAATGTTGTTATCCCATATACCTATCCTGTAGTTTGAACAAAAATGGTATATTTTCCTTACCTTACTCTTAGGATTCAACAGATCATCTTACCATTAAAATTGGCCTGCCTCCGTCTTTCAATGTCATGATGCTTTCCATATTTCATCTTAGACTCATGGCAATAAAATTATGGTAGAAAAATGCATTAATCCAATAAGCATAGAATAGAAACAATATTTTTGAGATTTGATTTATATTTTCGTTGTTTTTCTAATAGTATTTTCATGAATAAAATATTTTTCAACTACAAACATGCAATATAACATAATTTTTTCACTAATTTTTAATGATAACAAGTATGAAATTGTTTAATGAGTTAAGCTTGGTAGTTTTCTGGATCCACTGATTGAACCTCTTGACATGTGGCCCAGTCCTTTTTCTTGTTTTAGGATCAAATATGGTAAGTGTATATCTTATATTTGTCCAGTGTAGACCCAAGGATTGGTTGGTACATTTGGAACCATAGAACCTTCATATTCAGATTGAACAAATTTGGATCTTGATCTGATTGATTGACAGTACTATTTGGATATAAAGTTGCAGCTTGCCTTTTGAAACTACATGGAAATTAAGCTAGAATATTCCATTTGGAGGTTTACAGATAAAATGTGCTATCTTTTTTGCCTTTTTTTTTTTATTTTTTTATATGCTAGCTTTATTTGTTGCAAGTGAATGAGTCTTGAGACATGCTTTCTTGAACAAAGGATCAATATTATGTCCAAAATTCTATATCCATGAACACTGGATTAGCAGTAGTGATCATCCTGTGCATAGTTCTACAGTGATTTCAGACATTTTTCGGTTTTTTGATCTTCTGTTGTGAATCCAGGGATGCCTGCTACTGGGATGAAGAAAATCTGTGAATAAGTTGATTTCTGTTTGTAAGTCATTAAAACCATAATAACAGAGGGAAGGTAAAATGGAAATATTATGGATAGCTGAAGTCATGATTTGTATAGTTCGATGGGATTGCAGTTTAGGACATCTGCCTTGAAATTTGGTGGGTGTTTCATGCCAAGGGATTTCTACAGGTTCTAGTAGTTCCTCCAAAAGCATGCTAGGAATTTCTAAGCCGTCAAGATAACATCTGTGGGAAGATGGGCAGATTTCAGTGAATTAATCAACCAAATTAGCGATAGCTGAGCTGCTGAAGGCCTTGTTTTTTTTCCCTGTGTGGAAATTCTGTGTTGAAAGACCTAGTTTCTGCTCCAACGTGTGTGACTCTTGAGCATGGCTCAAGAGAGCTGAACTTCATGCACCATAGGGTTGTTGTGGACAAAATACTACTTATGGAAGAACTACCAGGCAAATTTTACATCCCTAGAATATCAAAACGGCAGAAACCTCATTCTGTGGTTCTGAAGGAAGTAAAAGAATTATGGACAACAGAGGATGAAAAGGGACTGGCCTTGGATTTGAAGAAGCATCAGGCTAGAATAAGCAAAGGGAAGTCGGTGTTATCAACAATCAACTGGACTCTACTGGAGATGATGCTTTTGATCTTCTAAGATATTTTAGCTTTACTGTTACCTCTAGTTTTTATCACCAGACTCTTTCCAGAATCTGAATGAGCATGGGAGTGTGTTATGCGGTTCCATCCATGACTACTGTTTTTTATGAATGTTTTGAGATGTTAAAGCTAAAAGAATGCTTATATATACTCTCTTTTATTTTTCCTTTTTGTTTTTATTTAGATGCCTTTATAAGTTTTGTATAATGATTTCAAAAGTTGCATTTATTAATTTAAATAAAGTGAAAGGATAACTCATCTGCATATGTGGAATCTTAGTAGCAAGATTTTGATTTAAAGATCTTGAATGTTTAGTTACTAGTTCATATGTCTTTATGCTTTTGCTTCCATCCAGAGATCCGTTGAGTGCTGGTTTAAAACTGGCTATTGTTGGTCAGAAAAATAAAAGTTAAAAAAAGTGAAAGGATTAAGATAGTCATTTTGTTTTACCAGGATGGTTCTTGACATCATTCAGCACATCTAGTTGTAATATAAATCTGATATCAGGCTGTTTTTTTGTTATCGTAGATTATCATGTTTTGTTCTTTCTTTGCAGAACTAGAATTTCTTCTGAGTTTGTCAGTGGGAGCATACAGGGATTATTTAAATTTTTTTCCCCTTCAGTTTCAGTAGACTTTCCTGGATTTTAACTTCTATCTAAAGTATAATTGTAATAAAAACCATTGCTGATGGATTGTCTGAATCATGACAATCAACTCCTGCTAGGTATATGCTGCGGTCATTCGACATGGCTAGTAATCATGAACTGTTCAACTTTATGCATTAGCTGACAGACTCGAAGAATCTGATCTAAGAGCCAAAAAGAAGAGCCGGTACTCTTTGTGGGTGGAGATAACAGGGACAGAGGCACTTTTTTGGGATTCTTTTCTCTGTCTGCTGTTATGATTTTATGTAGTGGGCTTTTCATTTTGCATGATACATAGTACTCTTCAATTAACTAACATAAATTGATCATGAGTAAATCTCAGAGAAGCATGTCTGATTTGGCAGGTAATCTTTTGTAGAAATTGACAGGCACAGGGGGCAACTTGCTCCGAAACCGGGGATGCCGCAGCAGATAGAGCCCTACCAAAACTGCCACCACTTGGAACGGTGTCACATACAGGACAACAGCCAAGATCAACGAGAAGATGATGAAGATAGCCGTGGCCCTTGGATCTCGCCAGCTCAGTAAGGAGTGAGCCCTTTCCCCCTGTGTTGCCAGGTCCCCGAGAACTGTCTGCACCCTCCCTGCCAGACTTCTCAATCTGTCGTACCTGCGCCTCACAACATCTGGCGGTCGAGAAGATGGAAACTGATCAAATTCCTCATCTAGCTCGTCAGGAGGAACAAACTTTGCAAATGACAACTTTGCATCCATATGAGGCGGTTGCCTTGGCCTGAATCGGAAGTTCCAAATTCCAATCACAAATAAATAGAGGAACACCGTGGGCAGAATCAGTTCTGGGTAGCACACCAGTATCAGGAACAGCACATGCACAAGGATAGTTGTTATTGGGTTCTTCCAATAACAAATATCATTGAACCATTTGCAGACTGCCATTAACCCAGAGAAGACCAACATCATGCGGTTGAAGTTGGCCTTGCTTTTCCTGGCGCTCCATATGTGGGTGTGTACATCCAGCATGTACTCAACAGTTTCCTTCCGGAGTGGTGGCTCAGCACGGGCGAGCCTTGCTGCAACTATCTGTGTTGCATGGTGTCGAAGCAATTCGATATAACGAACTGGGATGGGTTGAACATAGTGCATTTTCGGAAGCATGGGCTTGCCATAAAGGCTGACCATGTTTACCCATGCTGTGCAGGTGAATCTCACTGCCAGATGAAGTTCACCGGTTTTCTTGAGACCAGAGGGGTGGAGGACCAAGAGGGGATAGTAGTGTGTGTACACGCGATTAGCCTCCAACGTTGATAACCGGATTCTCACCTTCCCAATCCTCTGGTCTTTTGAGCCTTCCTTGTTTCCATTAATGTGACAATTGTCGAAAACTCCAATAGTGATGACGGTACAGGGGTCATGAACTTGCCAGGTATACTGCTCATTCCAGCGAGGCGCCATTGTGTTCAGGAGGGTTCTACTACGAATCCATTTGTTCCCGTACTTTGCAACACAATATGCATCAGTCCTACCAGCATCAGTCTTCATGGGCAGCAGGTTTCTGGCATTTAAGATTCCTAGCTCCAGAATTCCAATGCTTGGCTTTCTTAGATGTTTGGCTGTAGGTTGAAGATCACTGCTGTAATGTGTCGATTCATCAAGGACATGGTAACCGGCATCCAAACAGAGGCGTAGATGAATCTTGCTGGAGAACTTTGCTTCCTTCTTCTCTCCACCAGAGGCTTCTGTTGATGATGAAGGTTTCTCCAGGTTGAACCAACGACAATCAACAAGCTTACTAGATTCCATTCTTGGGGTTGCAGCAGAAACTGGTAAAGTCAGAGTTCCCAAGGTCTGATCCTTGCTCCTGTCCTCAACCTTAATGATTATACATTCGTCCAGCTCTGATGCCACAAACATGAGTTCATCGTTCCACACAGGTCTCACAGATGCACAAGGCTGAGTGAACTGCATCTGGTTCCCAAGCTGTATCTTCACACGTGCCTGTGGAACATGGCTTTTTTCATAGGGGACAAGGTCTTGAGCTTCTATCACATGGATGCGGAGGTAACAGAGCTTGGGAGAGAAGTAAACCTTGGATCGAGTATTTGAAAGGTTTTCTTGATTGACATCATGAGCGTCAGAATGCCATGCCTCAGGGAAGCATTCATCAGCTTGGGTGCCAATCCAGACTGCCAGCATTAGCTCCCCCTTTGTCTTGTCCCCCTTCTTATCCACCAACTTATACCACTGTGGCGCCAATGGACTATCAGGAGGGACTCGGAGTGGCACCTCTGAGAGGTCAAACAGCACTCGACCCACAAAATCATCTTTACCGATGTCCTTGTCCTTGACAGTTACTTCAAGCAAGTGTGATTGCAATCTTTCCTTTGAGAAAGCAAAGATTTGCTTCCACACTGGATTCTGGTTCTTCTCAAAGTGCCTGGTAATGCCTCTGTAGTTCCCAAGCTTTACTTCCACATATGGATCAAGGCTCCCCGTTACGTCCATGGTGGGTAGATCTCTGGCCTTCACAACATTAACGTACAAGTAGTACATCAACTCGACAAGATCATAAGTGCTTGAGGTCTTGTCTCCGCCCTTGTAGCGCATGCGGGCTGCTATCATTGGGCTTGTTTCCACCAGCTCACATTCAGAATTCTGTGTTGCGACCTGCATATGCATTACAGTTGGCTGGCCAGCTTGGGCAAAGTCACTTCTGGTTTCCACATTCACTGGATTTTCTTTCTTTTCTTCAAAACCAGAGCCAGAGGATAATGTAGGCTTTGGAGCAGGAGCACTTGTAGCAGTTCCAATGGAGTGAAATGACCTGACTTCCTTCTCCTTTTTCTTCTTTTTCTTGTCACTAATCTTGCCCTCATCAAGTTTGTTGTGCTGTTCTTGCAGGGGGTTCTCGAAACTGTCGGCGCCACCAGACTGAGGAGCACTTGAGTATGATGAATCATGGACAGCATAGATTTTGAGTGCAATATCACCCCGGACGTTTGAGAACATACCCCTCTTGTCCAGGGGATACCGCTGAACTGCAGCCTCATTTTCTGACAAAGGAATGTAGAAACCAGATAGCCTTACTCGGCCAAGAAAGTTCTTGTGATGATCATCTTTCTGGTCATTGTAGACAACTATATCAGTTGTCTTGTTGTGAAGATCCTCTGGGTCGGACACATTGAAGACGAGCTTTTCGTTCCATACAGGATTGAGGTCCTTTGCCTTTGTTTGAGTTCGTTGTCGCTGCCCATCAAACACGACTTCAACAAAGGGACTTGCAGATCCATGCCGGTCTTTATGCATGAGATCACAGGCATCAAGAACCTCAACCACCAGCTTTGTCATGGTGATAATTCAGATGGCTAGACCACCAGAGCTCCAGCACTGATGAACAAGCAGAGAAGTGACTGAAAAGGGAATTGCAAATGAAAGTAATGTGACCAAGAAGAAAGTATTACCAGTGGTAGGAGAGAAGAAAGGAGGTGGGGATAGGCGGTGGAGATGAGACGTCTATTTGGAGTAAGAAGACAGGAATGGCAGAGTGAAAAGAGTGAAAAAGGAGGAAGCTACTGTCGTTTGGTGGTGTGATATGGGGCCCAAAGTCTTGTATCATTGATTGAGAGAATTTCATGTAGTACCAGCAAGACAGAGAGAGAGAGAGATCCCAATACTCTGGTTTTGTTTCTTTGCAACAGTTGTGGTGGAAAGGAGGGGTATTGATAATCTTGTGATAGAGTAAAGAAATGCTGCTTTATTTCCTGGTGAAACCAAGAAATCTTTTTACACAATTTCTTCATTTTGACAGAAAATTTTCTTCTAAAGGGTTAAAGACAGCTGGATTGCTAATACAACACATGGAGGGGCGAGTCATCCTGTAGGCCTAAATTGTCAAAAGGTCGGTGACTCGTATCCTTCCTTTTTAACTGAGCCAACTCGGCTGAAGTTTACTGAACTCTGCCCATCATTCACTCATGTCTCATGTTTGTGACTCAATTACCAGTTAACTCAGTCGGTCGACAGGCAGATCAGTTACGCTATTATTTGTTTTTTCTGATGAATGATTTTAAATTGGCATGTTTCAGTTCAGTTCTGAGTCAATGAAGCAAATATTTTTAACTGACCTTTGTCTTTTGTCTTGTTGGTTAAGTTAGAGAACCCATGTGGAGATTCAAAATATTTTTAACTGACCTTTGTCTGATTTGATGGATGCGTAAGTTGCAATTGTTGAATCATTAGAGATTTCAAGAGAAAAAGAGGTAGGTATGATCCAAAATTCCTCAATTTTAGAAAATACCCTTCTTAGTGGAATTATTTTTTTTTTTTAAATCTCAGCTGTGACAATTTATTCTTTTTTTTCCTTTTTGTGACCCATTTAAAAACTAAAAGATCTGTCGGTGAAAAATAATCACAAAAATTGATTAACTAGACCTTAAGGGTCAAGATTCCCCTAGGTAGCCATGAAGGATTTTGGGTCCTAATCAGGCAATCATATACATGAACAAGTCAGGGTCATTGAGTGGCTTGGGGAGTAAGTAGGGATAAGTTAGTAATTTCAGTTGCATGGTCCAGAACGTATGTGGTGAACATGGCTGTGGTAGGAGGAGATGCGTCAGATAGCACTGAGAAAGATGGGAAGTTGTGTGGGTTTTTGACTGTTTGTCGTTGACGCTTAGGAGGGGCAATTGAGAAGATTTTAGGAAACCCACTGTTCAGATGGAATATAAGAGAGAAAGAAATAAAGAAAATTTTAATTTAATAAATAATAAAATTAAGAACTACAAATTATGAATAAAAAGGAAAAAAAAAAAGGAAGAAGGAAATGTGATGTTGGTTGGGGTACAAGGACAAACACTAAAGATTAAAGTAATGGTTTGCTATATTCATATGAGGTCATTTATAACTTCCAATTTACCAGTACATGGTAGTAAGGCTGTAAGAGCAGAGCTGAGTTTTTCTATCTCCACTCGGCATGTTAAGATTGGGATGGACTTAGTCTTTGATTGGTTAGTTAAAATTCAAAAGTGTGGTAACAACTTTATTCGGTTGTTGTTGCAACATCCAGGATGGAGACTGACTTGGCCAATTCAAAAAGCACATTTGATACGCTCTCGTAAAATGATTTTTTTAAGTTGAATGCACTAATCACAATGGATCGGTGCATGGGTGCAAGAAAAGTTAGGTAGAATTAAGGAGTGTTATGCTTGCCAAAACTTGGCTTAGTCTCATTAATAACATGAAGCTGTTTCTCCTTTTTCTCAGCTTTAATGGGAAGGTGGAAGGACTACAAATGTTAGGTAGAATTACATACAGACTGTTGTGGGGACCCATAGATTACTATGGAAATGGTACACTACAGGCAGTACAGCCCATGTGGTCATCTACCAATATGAAAACGGGCCCTCCAGTCAGCAAAAGCTGAGTAATGGCTTGGGAAGAAGAAAACTGCATAAACAGCTAGCTTGTGCATTGTGCTATTAACTAGCAACTGTTCATGAGATTATATAGATATGATAATAACCTCCATGACCAATGGCAGTGAGGAATCTTTTGAGGTCAATGAATCAAATGGTGGGGTAGCTTCAGGCTTAAGCAACTTGTCTGACAGGGGAGTAAAAGGCTGAATCTTTTGTCTTAGTGCTTAGGCTTGGTGAGTGACTTGGGAAACTCAGTTGAGTCACTGAGTCAGTGAGTGAGTGAGTGAGAAATTTCTTGAGAACACTTGGGCAGATATAAGTTGATATTCACTCAGTAAATCACATGAGCTATTGGGACCCAGTTACTATGCCATCCATGGACTTCCAAGTTCACCCTTCAATCCATATCTTAACTAGTAAGTAAAAGAATCCTTCCCTAATCACCTTCTTTTGATAAATTTATTAGGTAATATTTTGGTTGGATACTTTCTGTAATTCTTTATGGGTCCATCAATTCTATTTTCTTAAGAGATTTTTTCCCTAATTTGCTTAAAATGGTTTTGGGTGTTTTTTTTTTCCTATTAAGAATAAGGTTTTTAGAGTTTTATAAACAGCTTCAAAAGCCTAGAGTTTTAAAGAGATAGAGATGCAGCAGAAGAGAAGAGAACAGATTATTCACTTGATGTGGATAATGTATGATTGAGATTTAAGGCCTTTTTATTAAAGAAATAGCCATGATGTGGGAAAGTTTTTTTTTTTTTTTTGAGGATATTGTGTGATTCTCAAGGAGAATGATTGGATATCTTTTAGAAGGTTCTCTTTTGCTTGATTCTCACATTTTCAGAGAGTACTCTAAAATCCAAATAAAAAACAAGGAAAATGTAGAAAACTGAAAAAAATAATATGATTTTTCTTAAAATAGAAATGAATTGATGCATACAGTATAATCTGGTCTTGAACCACAATTTTAAAGGTCTGCATAAAAAATAATAATAATAAAAGGGATTTATATCTACATTTTTTTTGTTTTTTGTTTTTCTGTTTTTTGTATTTGTTCATTTTCTTCCATCAATGATTGTGGCAGATGATACTGGGCTTAAATAGTACCCCTCCATGAACATCAATAATACAAAAGCAACATTGATAAAGAAAACTAGTGAGAGAGAAAAAAATTTTAAAAACAAAAAGGGGAGGAAGGGAAGTGGAGAATAATAGATGAAAGCTGCGATGGTTTGTTGCTTCTTTCCCTTTTGGAGTTTGAGGTTGGTGGGTAGCCCCTAGGCCCCCTAGTGTTTGTTTGTAGCATCAGACCCACATGCAACAGCACATGGCAGCTTTTGGATTCTTTGTGACAGCCTTTTCCAAAGATTTTCCTTTTCATCTTTTTTGTTTTAATTTTTGGTTTTTGTTACTTTATGGAAGTAGCCTTTTTTAAAGATGGGGGGAAGGTAATGCTACTAACAAACCCATTTCATTCTTTCCACACCAAATGGTTATTAAAACAGTCTTGGATAAAAAATATATAGGGTAAATTACAAAGAGGGTAAATTGTAGAAACCTTTCTTAAGATTTGCATTAATTACACATACCTCCCTTCACATTTATGAAATTACACTTTCCCTTTATGGAGTTTAAAAAAAAGGAGTTTAAAAAGAGGAGAGAGTTTTTTTAAAAAGAAAAGGAGAAGTTAATGAAGGAAAGGGAGGTAATTTTCTGATAAAAAGGGAGTATTTAAATAAAAACAAATAAAACTTCAAAATTTTTTGATAAGGGTGAGAGTTATTTTGGAAAAATGAGGGGAGGTATGTGTGATTAGTGCATATCTTAGGTGAGGTTTTTGTATTTTACTCAAAATGATATTGCACCAATAAGGATGTGGAAGCACTGAAAGTGTGCCTGGCAATAATGTTATCCCTAGTGAAAGAATAATAGAGATCTCTTTGTTCATCCTAGTGTTTAAAAGGGAACTGCTTTCTAGTACTACAGATACAGATCATATGTAAGGCTTCCATGCATACACATATTTAGCATCCTATTTAAAAGGGATTAACTGACTTCTAGTACTACAAATACAAATCATATGTAAGGCTTCCATGCATACACATACTTAGCATCCTAAAACAACTATTATTACTTGAAGTGGAAGAAGCTTCTCTTTTCAGAGTTTCTATTGAGGTGCTCCTTGGTTTCTACAAGATTTATAAGGCTGTTTTTGGAACCCTGGATTTGGAGAGAAAAGAAAAGAAACCTAAAAGAGAAGAAAATAATGATCTTCTTTTCTTTTATGGTGTTTGGATGAAATGAGAAATACGAAAAAAAGGAAAATATATTTTAATAAGGTGGTAGGTGGGGTGGAGGTATGGTGGTGGTGAACGGATGGGTGGTGGTGGTGGGGTGGTTGAGGTGGTGGTAGGATAGTGTTGGGGTATGAGTGGTGGTGGTGGTGGTGGTTGGGTTGGTGGTTTTAATAGCGGTGGATGATGGTGGACTTTCTTTTATCTCTTCTTTTTGTTAAAAATATCTACCTTTTTGGAGAGAATTTTTTAGCTTTAAAGAGAAACAAAGAAAAAATTTTTGACAAATTTTTGCTTCAAGTCATTTTCTTTCATTCAAACCAAATGGTAAAAAAAGAAAAAGTTAACATTTTGTTTTCTTTTTTTTTGGGAATTTAGAGTTCCAAAAACAGCAAGATCACTGTTTTTTAAATGCTTACCAATGAGCCCATGACACATGGGATGAGGTGAGTCACCTGCTTGCTTTTATTCCAGGTGATCTTCATCATGTGCCCAGTGCTAATGATCCAAGGAGGATTACAATTCTCCGAGGTTATTATGATTTCAATGGCTCCAACATAGTATTTAAGGTAAAAGTCTCCTCAAAAGGAGGTCTATCCCATAATTTTCCCTTTAAATTATAGCAAAGTAAATGGAACGACCATTTGAATGGCTTTTGCTCACTGGTTAAACGATTAATATGAAATATGTGTTTAGAGAAATGAGTGTGCTATGGTGGGTACATGGCCTAGCCCAGCGGGACATACTTTGACCTAGTATGACCAACTCATGGAGATATTTTACGAACCAATCTAAGGGTGTTTGAGCATGGCACAGAGGTGCCTAAATATGGGGTAGAGTGCCCAAGTGGAGGAAATGGCCAGAAGGTGGTTTTCTAGCAAATGGGCCCCACGACTTTGAGAAGGTGTGGAGATCAATCTGATAGTGGTTTTGGGTCCAATCAGGTTGAGAATAAACTAGAGACTAAGACGAAGTTATTGGTTTAGACGGCTCGAGAAAGCTCCACCCAAAACTTCGAAAAAGGTCAATATGCCCAAACTTTTTTTTTTTTTGGGCTTTTAAAAGCAATCCCAGACCGGCCGTTTGGTCAACACATTCATGACCAAGCTTGTTCAAGAGTGGGCTGGTTCTCTCGGGTAGGATGGTCTATCTGGCCCATGAACTACCCTACTTGGAACTCACTCCAAGCTTTGGAATGAGTTCCAAAATAAATGCCAAACGATGTCTAAGTTGTTGGGGTTGTATTGGTTGGAGTTGCTACCTTCCTTCTTGAAATTCTAGTGCCATTTTTCGCAATTTGCATCTCCTATAGCGGGGGTTGTATGCACCCCCACACATCATGGTGGGATCTATCATTTATTTTTTGGGGGCCCTACACATTCATTTGGGGCCCCATACATTAATGTGTGGGAGTGTATACAACCCCCATTGTAGACGATGTCCATTGTATTTTACATAGTTCCACGACTTTCATTTTGAATTTTATCACTTTTTTTATTGTCATACTGTTATGCCTTAATTACTTCAACACCTTTCCCTGATGTTCTTCTCTCCTACGTTCACATGTCACGTTCTTATTCAACTGTCCATGGCTGATGTAAAGAGAGAGATTATGAGAAAGATAAATCTAACAAAGGCCTAAAAAGCTAGGACTAAGGTTTCCTAGAGAGATTAGAGAAGAGAGGAAGTTTGAAAGAGTGGTGGTTTGACAAGATTCAGAATTCATCTAAGGAAGATCAAATGGCAGTAACATTGGCAAATGTGTGCTGGACAATCTGGAAGAAGAGAAACCAGGTAATTTTTGAAGGTACTAATACAACAATTCTCTCAGAGTTGTCCACTTTTCATAACCTGCAGGTGGAATCAAGAGAGTTTCAGGAGCAAGAGAACAAGATCTCAAGAAAAGTGGAACAATGGATTCGGTGGACTTTCCCAAGAGGATATAAAGCAAATATACACGTTGATGGAGCTATGCGAGGAGGCCATGGATGGGCATCATGTGGGGTCGTTTGCAGAGACAACCAAGGGGAGTTTAAGGCAGCTTCTGCCACTTTGATTGGGATTATGAATTCATTGGTAGCTGAAGCATACGGGTTACTTGAAGGATTAAAGATGGCATAAGCGCTGGGACTACAAAGAATTGAAATTGAAATATATTATTCAACAATGGCGGGCTATATGAATCATTTGCCTCTTCTTTCCCTCTGGGTGTTTCAAATATTATTGAGGAATCCAAAAGCATCATCATTGGGTTTGAATTCTGCTCTATTAGACATGCATATAGGGAGGCAAATAGTGTGGCTGATTGCTTAGCCAACTTCGCACTCGATCAATTTCTTTGTCTTTGGGTGGGGAAGCCACTCCCTTTTTTGATTAGTCTTCTCCAATATGATTTCATTGGAGGGACCCATGTAAGAATGGTTTCTGTAGGTTAATTCCATCTTGTTGAGGTTTTCTTACCCAAAAAAAAAAAAAAGTCTTCTCAAGTTAGGATCATCTGTGAATTAAATTGAAATTTAATTAAAACTTGTCAGCTTTGCTGAAATTTCGCATTATTACTGAACTGGCTATTTGAGTTCTGAAACTAAACTAATAAAATGAAAAATTCTCATTTTCAACTCTATTTTCCAATGTCCGTCTAAACAGTTGAAAAACTTTGATTTTCCTGAAAATATTTTCCAACGTAAATGTTTTCCAAAAGAAAACGTTTTACACCAAAACAAACGGAGCCTAATAATGATGTAGAATTCAACAAATATGGCAGGTTTTGATTTAGTTTTATGTTAATCAAGCTTTCGATCAAAAGCTTGGTACGACCATTTCCTTTTTACTTGAACCAAATAGGAGAATAAGATTAATGCATTATAGATCTATATACTCTATATAAATTCTCCTTGGGAAGCGTGCCCAACAACTATTCACGACTTTCTCAAAAAGCCTTTACCATTCGTTGTAAAGGCATCATTAAAATAGGGTTAAAATGGTCAGAACTCTACCTATTCATTAAAATCTAGACAGTTTCAAAAATAGTTCCCTCCTACTACATGCAGTATTGCGCGTGCACCCGACTAGTAATCAATGATCAGGGGCCAAAAAATAAGAGATTGATAGAAATGATTCCTAGATCTATCACGCAAGAGTTCTATTTTCCTCATTAAAATCTTCCAATATTTTTTCTCTCCCTTTTTTTTTTCAGCCTTTCGCACAACTTCTATCTTCTTAGCGTTACATATTCATAAGAAAAAAGAAGGAAACTACGATTATTTTGATAGAAATAATGTACAAAGATGGGTTATTTATTAAATAAAACATTTTAACATCCTAAGGACAAGGAAAAATCCATTATTCTTGGGATGGTGATTCTTGCACCTCCATAAACAAGGACTTTGTGATTGGTGTATTCAATTTTTTTTTTTTTTAATTTCCCTTTGGTTATATGATGTTTTAAGGTCAATGCATCAATCTTTCCGGTGTAGAAAATTTGATCCCCTCTTCTCTAGACATTATTAGGCCAAATCCAACCATCTCTCGCCTGCATGTCTAGAGATGGTTTCCTCTAGTGTGTTTCATGGTACCATCTGTAAACGCAAGGACAGTGTGAGCATTTCTTCTAGTGCCAAAATATGGTGGTTCAGTGAAACCACTGGCTTGGATGTGTTTTGGGGTGTGGGGCCTCTATTGAAATGAGGCATCCATCCATTTGTCTCATGTGGGTACTATTGAGTGGCACTAGAGGAAACCATCTCACGGATAGCATGTTCGTATCAATAGGGGGCCCACACCCCAAAACATAATCTTAGCCGGTAGTATCATGATACCACCGGCATCTAGCACTAGAAGAAATGCTTTCGCATAGGTAGTGTCAACACTAGTTTTTTATCCTACTCCTCTATTAGGGGTAATACATGTGGTATTACACTTGCACGCCTAATCCTCGTGGTGTTACACTTGCACACCTAAACCTTTGCATGAATTGTTACTTGGGTTAGTACTTGTTTAGTAATGCATTTCCTTTAGTCCTAGAATTTGGTGTTATCGTAATACCACCAATTGGGATGTGTTTTGGGGTGTGGGGCCCCCTATTGGACTGGGGCATCCATGAGAAGGACTCATCTAGCACGTTCCATGGGACAAACGGTTTACTATGGAATGCAGGTTTGCATGCCACGTTTCAATATGGGGGCCCACACCCCAAACAAAATCCTAGCTGGTGGTTCCATCGTATCACCGGCTTTTAGCAATAGAGGAACACACATTCAGCATCCATTCATCCATTTCAAGTTGGTATCACCGAGTGGTACTAGAGGAAACAGTCTCCTTGTTTATAGGATACTAGCAAGGTGTAATCAAGAGAGTTTCAGGAGCGAGAGAACAAGATCTCAAGAAAAGTTGAACAATGGATTCGGTGGACTTTCCCAAGAGGATATAACTCAAAGATACACGTTGATGGAGCTAAGCGAGGGGGCCATGGATGGGCATCATGTGGGGTCGTTTACAGAGACAACCAAGGGGAGTTTAAGACAGCTTCTACCACTTCGATTGGGATTACGAATTCATTGGTAGCTGAAACATACGGGTTACTTGAAGGATTAAAGATGGCACAAGCGCTGGGACTACAAAGAATTGAAATTGAAACAAATTCTTCAACAATGGTGGGCTATATGAATCATTTGCCTCTTCTTTCTCTTTGGGTGTTTCAAATATTATTGAGGAATCCAAAAGCATCATCACTGGGTTTGAATTCTGCTCTATTAGACATGTGTATAGGGAGGTGAATAGTGTGGCTGATTGCTTAGCCAACTTCGCACTCGATCAATTTCCTTGTCTTTGGGTGGGGAAGCCACTCCCTTTTTTGATTAGTCTTCTCCAATATGATTTCATTGGAGGGACCCATGTAAGAATTGTTTCTGTAAGTTAATTCCATCTTGTTAATTTGTGAATTAAATTGAAATTTAATTAAAACTTGTCAGCTTTGCTGAAATTTCGCATTATTACCGAACTGGCTATTTGAGTTCTGAAACTAAACTAATAAAATGAAAAATTCTCATTTTCAACTCTATTTTCCAATGTCGATCCAAACAGTTAAAAAACTTTGATTTTCCTGAAAATATTTTCCGATGTAAATGTTTTCGAAAAGAAAACGTTTTACACCAAAACAAACGGAGCCTAATAATGATGTAGAATTCAACAAATGTGGCAGGTTTTGATTTAGTTTTATGTTAATCAAGCTTTCGATCAAAAAGCTTGGTACGACCATTTCCTTTATACTTGAACCAAATAGGAGAATAAGATTAATGCATTATAGATCTATATACTCTATATAACAAAAATAGTCTCCTTGGGAAGCATGCCCAACAACTATTCATGACTTTCTCAAAAAGCCTTTACCATTTGTTGTAAAGGCATCATTAAAATAGGGTTAAAATGGTCAGAACTCTACCTATTCATTTAAAATTTGGACAGTTTCAAAAATAGTTCCCTCCTACTACATGCAGTATTGTGCGTGCACCCGACTAGTAATCAATGATCAGGGGCCAGAAAATAAGAGATTGATAGAAATGATTCCTAGATCTATCACGCAAGAGCTCTATTTTCCTCATTAAAATCTTCCAATCTTTTTTCTCTCCCTTTTTTTTTCAGCCTTTCGCACAACTTCTATCTTCTTAGCGTTACATATTCATAAGAAAAAAGAAGGAAACTACGATTATTTTGATAGAAATAATGTATAAAGATGGGTTATTTATTAAATAAAACATTTTAACATCCTAAGGACAAGGAAAAATCCATTATTCTTGGGATGGTGATTCTTGCACCTCCATAAACAAGGACTTTGTGATTGGTGTATTCAAATTTTTTTTTTAAAAATTTCCCTTTGGTTATATGATGTTTTAAGGTCAATGCATCAATCTTTCCGGTGTAGAAAATTTGATCCCCTCTTCTCTAGACATTATTAGGCCAAATCCAACCATCTCTCGCCTGCATGTCTAGAGATGGTTTCCTCTAGTGTGTTTCATGGTACCATCTGTAAATGCAAGGACAGTGTGAGCATTTCTTCTAGTGCCAAAATATGGTGGTTCAGTGAAACCACTGGCTTGGATGTGTTTTGGGGTGTGGGGCCTCTATTGAAATGAGGCATCCATCCATTTGTCTCATGTGGGTACTATTGAGTGGTACTAGAGGAAACCGTCTCACGAATAGCCTGCTCCTGTCAATAGGGGGCCCACACCCCAAAACATAATCTCAGCCGGTAGTATCATGATACCATCGGCTTCTAGCACTAGAAGAAATGCTTTCGCATAGGTAGTGTCAACACTAGTTTGTTATCATATTCCTCTATTAGGGGTAACACATGTGGTATTACACTTGCACTCCTAAACCTCGTGGTGTTACACTTGCACACCTAAACCTTTGCGTGAATTATTACTTGGGTTAGTACTTGTTTAGTAATGCATTTCCTCTAGTCCCAGAACTTGGTGTTATCGTAATACCACCAATTGGGATGTGTTTTGGGGTGTGGGGCCCCCTATTTGACAGGGGCATCCATGAGAAGGACTCATCTAGTGCGTTCCATGGTACCATTCATGGAACAAACGGTTTACCATGGAATGCACGTTTGCATGCCCCGTTTCAATATGGGGGCCCACACCCCAAACAAAATCCTAGCTGGTGGTTCCATCGTATCACCGGCTTTTAGCAATAGAGGAATGCACATTCGGCATCCATTCATCCATTACAAGTTGGTATCACCGAGTGGTACTAGAGGAAACAGTCTCCTTGTTTATAGGATACTAGCAAGGTGAACGTGCAATATTGCACATGAGAAGGGATATAGAGGGAACAATTACAAAACTTAACTCTTAAATAAAGGGAATTGAGCTGTTATGACAATTACACCCCTATTATTAATGAAACTTAACCCTGTGAGGAAGGGTGTTTTTAGAAGGTTGTACATTGCGCTTGGCATGCTTCCCAAAGGGCCGCCTTGCGTTATATATAATATAGATGGGATTCTTTTAAAACTTATCAATAGGAATCGTGAGTTGATAATTTTTTTTAGTGGAGATGGCAGTTTTAAAAATTCTTAAATGGCATTTTTCTAACAAATAAAAATGTCACTCTAGAATATTTTTATTTCTCACAAAAAACCAAAAAATTTCTCAGCCGAAGAAAATGTTTAGGTCCTTTTTTGTTTGTTGAGAGAAGACGAAGAAAAATTTTTTTTCTTTAAACCAACTTAAGGGAGGGGCAAACTTGGAATTTTGGGATTATCTAAAGTACCCATTTTTTCTACCTCAATTATTTTTGAAAAAGTAAAATTTGGTTAATTCTTTTTTTTTTCTACCTAAAAAATCCTCTCTCTTTCTTTCCTTTTTTTTTTTTGGTGGCTAGGGATGGCAAATGCAATATTGGATGTACTTAGGTAGATACTTAGGGATGAAATCTTCTGCAATTTCTTACTGCAATGTTCACTGTTGTGGCTGTGAGATGCTGCCATGTAAAGTATCTTACGGTTTGTGTTTTTTCAAGTAAGTTCCATAAAAAACATTTACAACAATGAAAAAACATAAGTTGTGAAATGCTGCCATGGCCATAGCAATGACCATTGCAATATAATACTCTAGCATATGTCATCCCTTCATTTAGTGGTGGTAGGAGCCTAACAATTAGAAATTTTTTTGACTCTAAGTATAGATAACATTTGACATCACTTTCAAACAAATTTTTTTTTGGTAGAAATCACTTTCAAACAAATGGTACAAATTCATATGAACCAAATGTTTATTGTGAAAATGACCATATGATTTGGCCGTTGACCCTTACCCAAAAAAAAGAAGAAGGAGAAATTGGTTTTTAGTGTTACTTTTTAAAAATAACCTTAATTCAATTATCAAATTCTTGATAATCGAAAATAATTAATATTTTTTAAAATTAATTGAGAATGAGTATCATTTTAGTGTTTACATAACAGTTCTTTAAAAAAAAAAAGCCTTCAAAACACTTCCTAATCTCATTAAAACATGATAACAAACAAATTTTTTTTACAGGTATTAAGGTGTTTTTGGAAAAATTCCTTTACGAAACACTGATTCAAAATTGTTTCCAAGAAGTGTCATTAATTTACAATTACTAAGAATTCAGTGACTAAATCAGGTTTATATTTAAAAAACATCATTAAAAATTAACTTTTTTTTTTTTTTGGGTAACGATTAAAAATTAACTTTACCAAAAAATTTGGCGCAGAAAATCATTTATGATATGATCATGACATGACTGTTTACTGAAGGACCTTAAATGGCTCCCCAAATTCGTATAACCTTCCCTTCCCTTTAAGGAGTCAGATCATGGAGACAGACAGGTGGGAGCAGTTACTAGAGAATCCTGTTGGACGACTTTCTGTCCAGCGAAGCACTAGAATAATCAAATCAGCTCAGACATCCACACACCCTGTCGGGGGCGCTCTCTCTCTCTAAACATTAACCTTTAACAAAGGCCATCCGTACTCGCCTACTCTGATACTCGTCTACTCGCTCGGTTTCTCCGCGGTGTAGCCAATAACATAAGAACACGTGGGGACGCAAGCAGAGCAAAGCAGCGAGTATGGCTTCTTCGACTGCTAGCTTTATATTCAGGCCCATCGCGGTGGCGCTGGTTCTCGCTCTCTAGACATAAAGGCTGTAGCAAAAGGAAGAAGAAGATAACAATACATGTGACGGAAGCGAATGCTGATGAAAGATAGAGAAAATAAAGAAGAAAGCGGGAAACCCTAGTTTAGCTTCTCCTCTTTTGGCAGATTCGATGGCCGAAAGTTCCCTGACTTGATGATAATGGCTTGCTCTTACATGGAAATACTGAAACTTTCCGTGTTTCATCTCATTTTCATCTCCTCTTCAGTTTTGTCTCTGCGACTTCGCTTCTTCAGTTGATCCAGTTCGTTTCGATTACGCTGCATTGAACTCCGTTTGATCGAATTCAGAAACCCGAAGATCAATTAATCTGTTGATCAATCTGTATGGTCAAATTTCCTTTCCTTATCGATATCATTGATCTTTGCTTTCCGTGAATTTGGACAGTTCATTTTAGGTTTTTTTTTTTTTCTGAATCTGATTTCGTTGTATTGTTATAGTTTTCCCCCTTTTCTGACTGTTTGAATTCGTTGTCTTCCCCTTCTTTTTTTTTGGGTAGCGATTATGTGTAAATTAACATTGAAAATCGGTTTATTGCTTATTTTCGCTTTGTAATTGGTGTAGTTATTATTTTTCATCATAATATGCTTTATTTAATGCCTTGATGCTTACAATACTTGGCGTTTATATGGAAATTTGGCACAGAAACTAGTCTTGATGTCAAATTGATCATCTTTTGGGGCATTTTTCCAAATAATCAGGAAGGCGAATTGTGTTAAAACAACCGAAGAGCGGGTGGCTCGGTGCCAGTGGGATTCAGTTGACAGTATTGCAAAATATAGTAGGATTACTTTACATAATAAGCTAGTTATTTATTTTTTAGTTTTTTGTCACCAGTCCAAATGGCTGCAATGAGACTGGTTGTTACTGTCCTTGTCTATTTGTTCTTATATGTTTAACATGATTTAGACAACATGAACGGAAAACTGAAATTTTTCTTATCACCACACTGGCTTTTTCTTAAAATAATCCATACAATAATGAAGAGGCTGTTTGGTAATGTTTTGGAAAATATTTTTTCTTTATTCAACAACAATAAACCCAAAAATTGTGTTGTAAGGACAGTTTTCAAATTGTTAAAAAAAAAGGAAAATCTAAAAACAGCCATGTCTTTAGAAGCCCAAAATTTCAGCATTTAAAAAAAGATAATTGTTTTCTAATTTTTGATGTTATTTTTGTCATTTCTTGTTTGACTAATCAAATCACTCATGGCTTCATGTACCACCGCCACCACTACCACCACCACCATCATCAGCGTTGCCACCACTGCCACCATCACAACCACCACTATCATCACCAACACTACCACGACACTCACTACCAACGTCATCACCGCCACTGCCACTATCTTTAGTACCACTACCACTGGTACTACAACCATAGCTCACTCCTACATCACAAACTCTTTTTCAAATCATGGTCATTAGAATTACCAAATGCATTCTGAATATTTTTAAAATCATAATTGATTTTAATTAAATGTTACCATATGGGTTCTTTCTTCACTTGTTTCTATGAACATAAAGACAACTTGAAAAGTTTTTGGTTTCAAATTGTTTTTTAGAAAAATATTATCAAACACCTCGAGATTCCTAAAATTCTAGTATATGTCAGCAATTATAGGCCCCAAAATTTAATGTGGTACTGAAATTTTTAGTTTTTGTACATTAAAAATCAAATTATCTGGTTTTGGAATATAATGCAAAGGAAGGAATATTCTAACCATAAATATATCATCATGCCAAACAATAAAAAAAAAAGTGGAATATGTTAGCCATACTAACTCATATGCTGTACTTCCTAAATTAAAATACTAGTATACGTCAGCATATGGGTCCTGCTCTCTACCCATTCACTTGGTTGATTTTATGATATTAGGCCGAGTATGAGTTGTGGGGCATGATTGGCACTCCTGTGCGAAGGAATTTACATGTCATTTGTATGTATGCCATTTCCTAGGGCGCAGGGGAAATTGCATTGTCATAATTTACTACTTGGACCCAAAATAAGGGAATGATGTATGATAATCCCCTGTTAATGTTCTTTAGAACTCTCCAAGGTATATTGGTTCTTGTCAGGTCAGTTTGCACGTGCCTAGATGGTTGTCTTCCAGGAACTACCTAGTATCGTTTCATATTGCTTGCGATGTATTGTCTATGTTGTTTTCATAATGAAACTAACTAACTCCAGAATAACATTCATTAAAAAAAATTCCTTAATAACATTACTTTTGTCTTTGTGTCTCTGCTTTTGCTTTCATGGGTTAGTCAAAAGGTCATTCGCATTTTTGGTTCTGAATTGATTATTTATTTTTTTGGTTTGGGCTTGTAGGCGCCATTTATCTATTAAATGTTTCTTTTCTTTGCTGTGCCTTCACCTATGTATTTATACCATGGTGTTACAGATGTTTTTTAGATGCAGTTCATATGTAGCATATTTAAAAAAAAAAAAATTTCTTAATGAGGCAAACCTTTTATTTTTTTGAACAATAATGAGGATAATATAAATAGAGAAAGAGAGAAAAAATAGTACAAGGTATTACCCCTATAAGGGGACACCAATGACACCCAACTAATTCGTAATTCCTTAAAATTTAGCTCAGAAAGTTCCTTGTTTGAAAATGTGCTTAATCTGCTTATTTTGAATTCTCTTTCTGATGTTGCATGTGATTCTGCTTGACTTTGTTTTCAGGCTTTTATTCCATTCATAATGTCAATTTTTGAATGACATATTTTTACCACTTGTTTTCATTGTTGTTTGCCTTAGTTTTATGTTAAAATATGATTTTATGTTCATGACGCTGATCCATGAAAGGCTGGTGTACCTGTACAGCATCAATAACATAATTTAGTTCCAATAAATGCTATGCAGCATAAAAAACATAAGTAGTTATGCTCCTTTTGTCAGTTATTGTATGTTGTATTTCTATCCAGTATTCAAGAGATGTGTCCCACGCTTTTACTTTTTTTCTTTTCTTCTGAATGGGGAAGCAAATAAGATTTTCAATCCTAAGTAGTAGGATAAGGTTTGGATAAGATGAAAACAACAAACCTTCTGTCATCTCCCGCATTTTCCTTTTGTTTCCCAATTTTTGCCTTATTATGTAGTTTTGGTTCTTTTAGTATTGAATCTTTTGTTGTGTCCTCATTAACCCGGTATTTAGCCTAAAAACGATTTTCTTATACCTTTTCAACTGTTTCAGAGATACAACATATATCACTTTCCAGTTATAATCTGAGGTTGAGTTTCGGCCTAAGGAGACATGGCAGCTGAGCTTGTTACTTCAGCAACAAGTGAGAAACTCAAAGAGATGGATTGGATGAAAAACATTGAAATCTGTGAACTAGTTGCACGAGATCAAGGGTATGATATTCACTTCCACACTTTTTTTTTCACCTTTCAAAATTAAACAATGTGACTGTTTTTTGTAGTTCTGATTCATGCCATAATTTATCATTAATGCTCCAACGTTTACTTAGGCATACTTTTGTATCTCTAGATACTTCTTTAGGTTGTAGAATTACCATAATTTTTTATTAAGTCTTTTCATCATCTGTTTATGCATCATTTTCTGTGATCTTTTTAATCTGTATTTATGAGACCTTTTGGCAAACAAAGTTTTAAGGCTTTCTAAAAATCCAAGAGAAATTTCATGAAAGCATGGAAGGGTTAAGTGACATGGCTGTAAGGAAGTGGGAGAATGTATCGGGTTTATTTACTCTGTTTTCTAGTGTATATCTGCTTTTTGCTGCAGTTCTATTACAGAGTTTGGACTGTTGTAAAATCATCACTTGACATGCCTCTAGCTTTATAGCTGCCATGATAAATTTCCAATCCTTGAGCTTGATTTATTTGTATGTCTGGGTGCTTTTACATGTGTGCAGTGGTTGTTTGCTTGCTCGTCTTTATGTGCATGTATATTCTTGTGTAGTTTTTGATATGTAGTTGTGTCTCTGTAGCTTCTGGAAAAGGGGCTTCTGATGTTCTCACGAATTGTTAATTTTCTCTGTCTTCTTCTTCTTTTCCCTCTTTTGCCCCACTAGATGGCAGATCTGCAATTGGGTACACATACATCATCACTTGGAAATATCTTTTGACAAATTCTGTTTTTGTATAGTATTTCACGTGAGAGAGGTCACTTAGGGTTCCCTTATGGTGATCTGACTTCTACAAAGGGTAACATGGTTTATGGTCATAGAAAGAGACATTTTAAGTTTGTACGGACACTGAGTGTTCTATGAACCAGCACAAAGCTAAGTTAAGCAATTTTTTTTCTTCCATCACAAATATCAACTGAAGGCACTCTAGGTCCAACTCATTTCGAAATGCCATTTTGAAAGCAAGAATTCTTTGGTAACACGAGAGATGCAAGAGGACGTCGAAGATGTTTTTTCTTTATTATGCTTATTTAGCAAAACTATACGTTGTTGTTGTCTAAGATGTTATTGGAGAATAAGGATCAATGTTCTCATAGTTATTCAAGGCGCAATCCTAAAGGGCTATTCCTCTTATAGCTCACAGTAAGGATTATGTATACAGTGCCAAATTATGCGGCAGCAGAGTAAATCTCGGATAACTTTCAGTTCTTATAGTTCAGTAGCTAGACTGATTAAGCTTTTTGCCATGAAGTTGTGGTGGTGTACCTCTATTTGGCCAGTGGTGTTTCCTGATGCTGATACTATGTAATAACTATTTTTTTGACCCATAATAAGCATGAGAAACACCCTTATTCCTTTGAGTACTGTATTTTGGCATCTCTTAGTCCTTTTATTTTCTCTAGCTTACTTCTAGCTGTACACGCTTTGTGTACGCAATTGTAGCTATTCATATTATCCTATAATATACACCCTTATTACTGATCTCAAAAAGAAAAAAAAAAAGCATGAGAAACATTTACATGGTAATAAAAGTGAAAATTATTTGTAAAAATTAAGTTTCTATCATATATGCATAGTCAGGAAATAAGGGCAAAGAAAACATAACCAAGCTTATGAATGTCTTATTTCGATACATCAGAGACATTTTTGAACTCCTTTTATCATATGTGCGAATGAAAAAAATGAATAGAGATTAGTGCTTCTGAGAGTAGAAGCTATGATGGATAGAGAGTAGGGTCTAGCAACAGATGTTACGTTGGGGGTGGGTGGGAGGGCAATGGGAGAGGTGCATCATTGCTCCTTATAAGTGTTGGGACGTACATTTTGAGCACTTAAAGGCATCTCTGAAGGCTCTAGAGGAGCATACAATGGCATCTTCTCAGCATGAAATTTGAAGGTTATTTGATTCATTTGTATTAATGTATGAAAATTAGTAAATTTGTGTGATTCTTTCTTGGTCCATATTTTTATTTAATTCTATATCCTTCTTTCTTTTTTCTTGATTGTAGGATATCTCCCAATCTTTTTTTGTGCTGTATTTGTCTTTTTCATTGTGAATATTTTATTCTTGTGTTTTTCTTTTTGTTCTTTCTTGCTTCTTTTAGTGTTATGATCTTCTGATTCCTGGCTATAATTTTGTGTGTTTTCCTTGTAAGGTAGCAATAGCATATTGGTCATTCAAAACATGGATATGTATTAAATATGCTTAGAACTGCCGTTGAAATCATAGAAGATGAGCTTAAAAAATTATGAATTGATCCCAGTAAAATGGTTTATATTAATGTGAAAGCAAATTTACCTCTGTGCAGGTGCATGGATACTCTAAAAAGAACTCGATTAAGCATAAAGGAAAGCTGTAATATAATACTTTCACAGGGAAATTATTAATATCCCATGAAGTATATCAATATTACTTCTAAGGACAAAGTTTAGGATTGATTTAGTATCTAAACAAGGATATTTGATCATAACTGTCTATCTAAGCCTAAGGTGGCTTTTGGTATTCATTTTTGCTTTTGCTTTTTTGTTTCTTTGAAGCAAAATTAAGAGGCTGTTTGGTTTAACTTTTGAAAGTTATTTTTTAACTTTTCAAAAATAGAAAAGTTAAAAAATTCTGCTTTGAAAAGTTAAAAAGTAACCGAACAGTCTCCAAGCTTTTTGCAGCAATAAGCATGTTTGTTAAGGGTTACTTCTGCTTCTAGTAATGAAGCAAAAAGCAATATCATTACCTTTCTTGAGAAGCAAAAAAATTTTTTTTTTTGCTTTTCATTATTTGCTTCATTGCTTCCCAACACTTTCTCGACTCTCCCTCTTCCTTCTTTGTCCTTTCACACATCACTGACCTACAACGGCAATTGCACCGATGGCCGATTTTCGACTATCAGTGAAACCTTTTCTGGCATATACTGACAGTCATCTCCGCACAGCAATATAACAACCTAAGGCACTATTCCTTTGGTGAAGTGGTGATGAAGGAAGAACGGAAGGCATTGTTCTCTAATTGTGATGAAAGGACTATAGAAGACACTGTGGCTGGAATTCACTGGTAGAGGCATTGAACAATGGTGTGGTGATTATCGGATGGCTGATGGGTGGTGAGCAGTTTTATATTTCAAAGTTCTTGGCAGAAGAGGTAGGTGTGTGTGTCAAGGTTGCTAGGGGAAAGGACAGTGAGCTAAGACATGAAAACATAGTGAGAGTGACTGAGTTGGTGATGAATGAGACTGGAAAAGGAACGGAAATGAAGAGAAAGGCCTGCGAAGTTAAGGACGTGATCAGGAACGCCATTAGAGATGGGAACGGTTACAAGGGATCTTCTTTTAAGGCATTTGATGAATTTTTTTATGCAGCCAAGTCAATGAGTGGCAAGGGCGGAACTAAACAACTAAGGTTTGATTCAAAGAAATTGAAACTAGCTGTTCCTTCTGGGTATCAATATTAATTCTTGTATTGGTTAATTAAAAATAAATGAACAAGTCATGGCTTCCTACTGCTACGATGATTGAAGTCCATTTCACATAGTATGAGTGTTTGCTACGATTCATCGTACGAGAATGGATCACGTCTATTGTGTTTTCTTTCCTGCTCCTATCTTTGCTCTCTCCTCTGGTAACATTTCAGGAGTTGGAAGAAGAAGGAGAAAGACCATGATCGTAGGATTCCAGCAGTATGGAGAACCAGTAAAAGCCCTTCCATTTTTCCACCAAATGCAGTCCCATACATTGCTTTACATTCCCTTTGTTCATCAGGGCATGTGCTGATTCCCAAGATGTTCCTAGCAGGTGTTGTATACATGTGCAACTTTTCAATACTTCATGTTTTTGCTGTTACAAGTATGATGGAGTTCAACGAGTTTTGATGTTGAGGTACACACCAAGTATTTGATGAAATGCCAATTAGAGATGCAATAGCTTTGAATATCATTATATTTAATTAGGGGCAAAAGCTACCAGCAACTTGATCTGGCTTGTACAATGTTGGGTCTAGTCTAACTTATATTGTACACTAATGCAACCAGTATTTGTAATTTGTAACAATAAATTATTGTTGTCTATAGTAATGCTCACATAACTCACATGAAAACAGCTCACTTGCTATTTGATAAAAGATGCGATAGATTTGGTGCAATGCCTACCCCATCCAAAGCATAATGCTGCATCATAACTCAGTGTGTTGGTGATGATCCTAGCAACACTTTTGCCTTTTCTTGACCCTTTCCACATCCATATTTTATCATCCAGCATAGTGCAAAACCCAATTCCAAATAACCTAAATCAAAAGAGCATGCTACCAAAACAAGGTTTAAAAACTTTGTATCAGGTTTGGTATCGGCCTAGCCTGATATCAAGTTGTATCGGTCGATACTTAAAACCTTGACCAAACATGCTTTTTTGCTTTTCTGTAGCAAATCAAATGTGAACCAGATGGTTTTGCTTAATGAAAAGATCTTCACAGAAGAAAAAGCAATCTAATTGCTTCTCTTGCTTTTTGCAGCAATTTTTTAGAAGCAATACCAAACACATCCTAAATGGGGTAAATTATTCATAAGTCATAACCCATAGAATGCATTTATTTGATATGTCATAGATATAGGCAATGGCGGTGTTGAGCAAGTTTACCTTTTGAAATATTTCCGAGTGTGGGTGACACGGAAACCTTATAAAACTAGGGAAATTATGTAACTTCCCCTACATCATACTGCCAGGAGAGATTGGTGAAATTTCAGTGGCATGCTTCTGAAATTATACATGGTTTTTTCAAGAGATTTTCCATCTTGCTATGGTTTTAGATTTTCTCAATAGGGAAATCAGGACAAGGTCGTGCTTGATGCAGTTAAACCTGCTCTGTTGTCAAGGATTATATGAATTCTTTGGGCATCCTCTAAGCAATTCTACGTAATGTGAAATTGCCTAGGGATTGGTGAGGAGAACCTATGAAATGAGGAATCATAATCCATCAATCTGAAACAAATACTAAGCCAAGTTGGTATTCAGGCTCTGTAAGGCTTTGCAGTATTCTTTTGTGTGTTTAAGCTTTTTTAGATCGTCAATAATGAGGGATGGTCAACTTCTCTTTTCAAAGTAAAGCAATCATGCTATTATTCCTCTTATTTATCATCTTCATCTTTTGAGTATGTTCAGGGCTTCTTTAGGGTTTTGAGGGCACCAATCTGCAAAATGTTATTTATGTCATTTGTGTTTTGAAACACACTCTGATGCTCTTCGTGATACAGCAAGTCTCCATTCTGATCATTGGTCAAGCATCCTTTCTGAGGGCTCTTATGCTTTTCTTCATACTTGTTGGTTATCCCGTGCTTATAGTTGTCGTTGAACAAGCACTCATGGATAAAGTTCCTTGTCTGATTGAGTCAGTTCGTCTGTTATATATGTGCTGCCTATCTCTGGAAGAAGTTGTTATTACACGATGTTGCTATTGCTTGGCTTTGGTGGCTTCTGATAGACATCGACATAATCCGGTAGAGATCTTTTCTTTAAGCTCTCAATTTTGTCAGTTGCCATTCTTTTGTCTGGATATGGCCATCTTCAGAGTATTAAGAGATGTAAAACTGTATCCTTAGAGCTTCTATATGTTTCTTGTGCTCTGCTGAGATCTCAAAGAACTTCAAGGGTTTCTTTGTTTGTGGTGTTAGCTGGCTCTGGAAGCTCTACTACTCTAGTACTGCAACATCTGCTGCATGTTTTTTTCTTTCCAATCCTCCATCCTCGCTAAGGGATTAGGGATGGCTTTTCTCTGTGACTGCTGCTTCTTTGTTGCACTAGATGGATGTGTTCCTTTTTATGGACATTGTTGATTATTGTTCTCAGTCTGAAACACCTTTTGGGCTGAGTATATCTCAGTTTTTTCCTTTTCCTGAGTCTTGTCGTCCTAGTGATCAAGATTTGTGGCTGTTCTTTACCCCCATGATCTGTTTCAGCAGTTCTACTTCTGTGTATTCTGCGAGCAGGTTGCTGTCACCTTGGATCCTCTTTTAATGTTTGGCCATGTTTTGATGGCAATGGATGATTCAAATGTGGCATGACTTCTAATGGTGCAGAGAACTGTTCGGTCAATGTCAGGCACTTTCTAGTGTCTTGAAGCATGTCATCCATATGAGACCTCCATCTTTCTCGTAAAGTTTAAGTTAAGCTTTATATTGATAATAATCTCTTTATTTTATTGGCATATGTGTTGGCTTTGACATTATGGATAAGTTGAATTTCTAATTCTGTGAATCCTCTCTCTGATTATTTTGCAATATCATAGATGGACCAGAACATGTAAAACTTGTTGCTCAAATTCCATTCAACCGACGTCCCCGAGTCTTAACCTCTAAATTTTTAACTAGAAAAGTATCATTTTGTGTTTGACATTAACCATTGGCTGTGAAGTTTCAATATGCAGGCACATGCACATGCAAAAACATATAAGCCCACTGTTAACCATGTTTTAGATGAAGATAAAAGCTTCTGTTATGAAGTTTTCCAAAACAGTTAACTCTTCTTTGGAAGCTATCCTACATAAATATGAACCCATTCTCCAACTTCTGAATTGGCAAGTTGTAAAATTGTTCACTTGTTTACCCTGTGCTGTTGCCTGGGCCATTTTTTCCAATGGGGCAGTGGGTTTCCATTTTGTTTTTGTCTTTAATCCTCATTTAATTTTCTAGGCTTGTAGAATGTCATAAAATGCTTTTGAGCTCTCTAAATAGATGTGCCGTGTAATCAAGAATTTGTTAAGAATAAGAAGTCTAAATGTTTCTTTCGGTGTTTGAGGTTTTTTTTCATGCTTGTGTGTGTGTGTGTGTCTGCTTATTCTGTTTTATGGTATCAATCTGTAGTTTATTTTACCCTGTCATATTTATTAATCTCTTTCATTTGTAGTATTATATTTCATCAGATTGGATTATGTACTTCTTTTTGCATGTTGCCTTGTTGCATATAAGTTAATCTTTTATTAATGTTGTTAGCAGTTTGAGTATCCCCGTATCTGTGAAAGATACCCAAAAACTAGAAAACAATTGAAATGTGCTGGTCCATCATGTAGGCTAAACTAAGCTAGGCCTAAGAATGAATCATTAAATTAGCAATTATGAATTGTATTGCTAAATCTCAAGGAGAGTTGTTAACTCAGATATTCACTCTCTGGTGATTGTAAATCTGCCAAAGATGTCTTTGAAAAGAATGTTAAGAACCTAGAATCAGAATAAATTTTTACTATATGGCAAGCAATACTTGCTATACCATTTCAGCTCAGGCTTACTAACATTAATAACAGATTAACAGATATGAACTAGACGATAAACATAACAAGAAGAATCTAAAACAATCTGATAAACTATATTATAAAAAATGAAAGAGATTGACATAAAATGACTTTTAAGCAGACTAAAAGAAAAGCACACAAACAGTTACAATGGTCAAAGAAATAATTACACTTCTCATGCTTGCTCACTTCTTTACTACACCTATTTATAGAAGAAAAGTGATAGCCGTGGACTTCAAACATTTTTTAATTTATATACCAATTAAATGATGATGCCATCACCTGCTGTACCAAGTGACTTCATGTTGATAACATGTGTACATGATAATTTAAAGTTACCCAGCTGCCAAGGATGTTGTGGAATGCACTAAAAATTCTATAACAACTGTCTTTGTTAGATTGGCTAATGATGCTGTTTGACTTTCTTCATTTTCATGTTCTTCTTCTTAGATATTGATTCCATAGACACCTCTTCATTGATTTCGAACCTCGTTCTTTAATTTTTCTTTGGAGGATCCTGGATATTGATCTGTGATTTGATTTAATAGAAATTCTTTCAACTTCTGCACAGTTAATTGCATGGTTGTTGCAGTTCTTTGTTGCATTGATTGAGTCAGTCAGTTAACATTATTAAATTCAAATTATCCCACAATTTGAAATGTAATTTTCTTGTTAAAGCTAGAGGTTAATCCTGTTTTAGTATCCATGGTAATCATGATTTGCACAAATGAAGTTCTTCAAAATTTCCAGGATAATTCTTGATCTCAATATATTGCTCATAAGGATGTTGCAATGCTTTTGATAAAATGTCAAATGCACACCCAAAAATTTTCCACCTCTTGGATAAACCAGTGAGGGTGAAAAGCTTGGGGATTATTGAATTTGATGAATCATGAGGGGTTGAAATGATGATTTTGAACACAAGATGCGAGTCTGAGTTCAGAAATTGCCAATTAGTTGGAAATTTTTGGTCCTCAAAAGTTTGTAATTAGGGGTCTGATTGTTATAAATCAACACCACATAGATTTTGAGAATTAATTGTTAGACAAATAGTGAGAAAATTATGAGAAAGTGTTGATTTTGACGTTTAATTATTAAAATGGCAATTGAATATTCCTTTTTACGATTAAGGAAATCTTTTCAAAAGTAATTTAGATAAAGGCAAAGCAAACATCTACCTTCCATAATTGCACTTAATTTGTTCATATGATATTATATCTTGTACACTATGATTGATTTGACTTGTATATTACGATGATGGAACTTGTACTCTATAATGATTAAAGTTATACTCCATCTTCCAAAATTGCTTTTCAAGTTGTAACTCATGATATTAAAACTTGTACGTTGATATAATTAGACTTCTATACTAATAACAATTAAACTTTTACCCAATGATAACTTCAATCTTCATGGAGTATAACTTTAATTAGTGTACAAGTGTAATTATTATCATAAGGTGCTAGTTTTAATAATGCATTTTATTACTTTAATCATTATTGGTACAATTAAGGGCAATTCTAGAAGGAGTATAACTTTAATCATCATATGGTACAAGTGTTATTATCATAGCGTACCGGTCAAATCATCGAAGGATACAAATTTTAATGTCATGGTGTAAAACTTTAATTATTTTAAGTACAAGGAAGCACATTTTTTTAAGGTGAACATTAACTTTGCTTTTATCTCAATTTTTTTTAAAAGTTTTTCCTGACCGTGAAAAAGACTATTCAGTGGTACTTGTATAAGCAAACTCAAAAAGCAACCCTTCAAATTTACCAAAAGAAAAAGCAAATTCAAAATTATTGATCCCAAGGTTTTCCATGTCGTTGCCTAGGGGGCATTTTGCCCCTTGTGCCAGTTGATATATTTCTGGCATACCATTGATATATAGTCGGCACAAAGGGAAAATTGTGAACAAGAACTTTCCTCAAAATTTGAATGTTGTTGATATATCGCTAACATGGTATGATATGTTGTCGGCATGCTGCTCATATCACTAACAAATACAGCATTTTCTCCTCCATGTCGGGAAATGTTACTATAGTACTCCATGTTGCTATATATTGTTCCATGCAAACGATATTTTGCAGCATGGAGGGTAAAATCGGGGAAATGAATATTTGCCCCATTGTGGTTGATTGTAGTTCATTTCCATTGTGTGTTGTTTGAGGGCGTTTAGGTGGTGATGTTTGTGGGGACACGGCCCGTGGGGTCGGTTCGGGTCAATGGAGTTGCCACCATCCATGGTTCAATTTTGGGTGTGGATGGACACCATAATTAATTAAGTGAGAATTTGAAATTTGGCCCAACCAGATTTTGTGTTAGGGGGTTCAGTTAAGTGGTTGAGAAGGTGTTAGGCACCCAACCACCCCTGGTTCAATGGACTAGTTACCTTATTTAGATTTCACCCTAAAAATTTATTTATTACAATTTCTAAAATTTTAATGAAAACTCTTAGGGCCCGATTGGTTCGCGGAATTAGGGGTTGGAATTGGGGTAAGAATTGGAATTGGGTTCCCAATTCCAATTCTTTTGATTGGTTAAATATTTGGAATTTGGAATTGGAATTAAGGCCTAATTCCATAGAATTAGCTTATATGCTATTTTTGAAGTTACCTAATTCCCTACTAAATCGAGAAGAATTGGGGATACGCGGTAGAGAATTAGAAGCACGATATATGCCCGACAAATAGAGCTAGAAAAATGCGACCCAACCCGACACGAGTTAAACAGGTTTGGGTTGACCCGTTTATTAATTGGGTTGGGGTTTCCCCAACCCGCTAGTAATCTGGTCAACCCGATTATGACCCAGCAACCCGACGAGCAACCCAATTTTTAAAAAAAATTGACAAAAGTGCCCTATCCCAACCCGATTAACCCCCAACTCGACCCAAACACGGTACACCCGATCCAATTAACCCCAACCCTATTTTAATCATATTTTTTGAAAAATAAAAATAAAAAATAATAAGAAACGGGTTGGCAGGTTGGGGGGTTTTCCAACCCGCCTGAATTTAGTTTAACTAGAACCCAACCCAATTAACCCACAACCCGATTATGACCCGACCCTGAACACGACCATTTGCCAGCTCTACCGATAAAGAAACTACCAAATCTCATTCTCCTCTTCCTCGCTGGTGTTGCAAGGACTAGTACGTATCTTCTCTCTCTCTCTCTCTCTTGTTTCCTCTCTCTCCTTCTTCTATATTTCTCTCTCTTCTGTTTCCACTTGCTTTGACCTATCAAATTGATCATAATCGGTTGGTCTTACATGGAGGACCTGATTAAAACAAAAATATTATTAAAACCCAGTAGTGTTGTTTTGGTTTTGGTTGCAGAGAATGGATTATTGGAATTCATATGTCATGATAATCAGTCATTTGTGTTATTATTAACATGGGAATGATACAAATCAATTCTTCATAAGTTCATCCAATCAGTGGAATTGGATTTTAAATCAATTCTTCATGGAATTGTAATTCCAAATTTCAATTCTCTTGCCATCCAATCACAATAATTTCAATTCTACCCAATTCCAATTCTTGATGAATTAGAATTGGAATTATAATTCTTAATTCCAATTCCAATTCATTGAACCAATCGGGGACTTAGTATTTACAAATCATAAAGAAAAGGAAGTTTTTAAATTTGCTAAATTTTATACAAATGGAATATTTCTAAAAATCATAATCTTTACAAATTTCTAAAGGAAGAAAGTTTCTAAATTTATTAAGAAAGAATATTTCTAAATTTCTAAGTGTTAGCTAATATACAAATCTAAAAAAAAGAAAATTTTCTAAGTGTGCTAAATTTTATACAAAATGATTATTTCTAAAATCCTAATATTTATAAATTCCTAAATATTAAAAGGAAATTTTATAAATTTACTAAAAAGGGAAAGTTTCTAAATTTCTAAATGTTTCTAAATTTACTAATATATACAAATCCTAGAAAAGGAAAACATTTCTAAATTTGTTGGATTTTATACAAGAGAATTATTTCTAAAATCCTAATATTTACAAATTACTGAATGTTAAAAGGAAAATTTCTAAATTTACAAAAAAAGTTCTTAAATTTCTAGTGTTTCTAAATTTGCAAATCTATATAAATCTAAAAAAGAAAATTTTCTAAGTTTACTAAATTTTGTACAAGGGGAACATTTTTTAAAATCTTTATCATTACAAATTTCTAAAATTTAAACAGGAAAAATTTACAATTCTTAGAGCATTTAAAATTTTCTTCTTCTTCTTTTCTTTTTTTTTTTTTAAATTTATTTATTAACAATTTCCTAAAATAAAAATCATAATATTTACAAGTCCTAAAAAGAGAAATTTTCTAAATTTCTAAAATATGTACAACCTATTATTCCATAATTTCATAATGACAAGTTTTTTTCCCCTAAAGTTCTAAAAAAACCTAATTATATATTTTCTGAAAATAAAATTCTAAAATTTTGAAATTTCTAAAACTAAACATTAATATAATTGAAATGACTATTAAAAGATCAAATAATACTAGAAACAGATTATTCAACTAACTACAAATGATAATAGACAAACCCCACTATTTGTTTTGATTTTGAAATCACATTAGCAATTGAACCCCTTAAAGACTATTCTTCACTAACAGGTTTATACAAGTTAAATGACTAATATTCCTTCTTTGAGCAAGTTGCATAACCATTATAATCTATGTTTCTTTTTTCTTTTTCTTTTTTTTTTTAGATGAAATAATCCATATACCCCAAAAATGAAATAACAGAAGTCATAATATTAATTACATGCATAAAAAATAACAGAGATCATGTTACATAAGAAGAAAAAATGCAAAATAAAGAACATGATTGATTAATTGAACACATTTTACATAAAAAAGAAGAAGCTGTAGCATAGCTCGTTTCTGGGCATTTTTCACTGTCAGGCTAACTCTCTCCAACCAAACACCATTTCAATAGGTGAATGAGTTGATTATAATTGGATAGATGCGAACAGCAAGAAGGGTACGAGGCTTACCTGTTGATTATGAACTTCACTAGACTGTTATGCAAAAAAGGGCTACTGCTACTTTGATTCTTCTCAGAAGAGAGAGAATACGAACAGTTCCAGAAGGGAGAGAGCTAACTGCGACAGGGAAGGAGCAGCAACAGGTTCCAAAAATTGCCTCTGATGGGAGAGTGCGACTAAGAGAAATCAGCAACAGAGAGGTGCGACAGAGATGGTATGCAAGACAGAGAGAGAAGATAGGGTGAGAGGGCTTCAACTGCGACAGTGAGGGAGAGTGCGAGAGAGATTGAGGGAGAAGGCAGAGGTGCGACTGCTGAAAAAGTTGATCGGTGGCGGTTAGAGAAATAAAGAGTTGAGATGGAGCAACTGAGAACCAGAGAGAGATCTGTTGCTGCGATGGAGAGAATGGCTTGATCGAGTTCCAAGATTCCCGCAGAAAAATCCCCTTCAGATTGAAAGAAACTCCTGTTTTAAAGGGATGATTGTTCACGGAAGAGGGAGAGAGAGCTACACAATGGAAAGAGATTTCTAACCTCTAGGAAGTTTCTAATCTGAGAGAGAAAGAGAGGGAGAGTAGAGAGCAACAGATTTGGATTTCGGAAGATTTCAGCAATGGGAAACTTCCGAAATTTGGAAAAATGCTAGAAACCCAAATAAATCTTCTAATTCTTCTCTCAATCTCTTGATTTGATAATAGGATTTATTTTGGCACTTTTTCCTTTGATTTTGGTTGCTAAATAGCAATCCACGATCAAGAACAGAAAGTTTCTGTTCGTTGAAATCCCAGGGCAGATTTTTGTAAATTTTAAAAATTATATTCCTTTCTTGTTATTTTAAAAAGTACAGGGTTAAAAAATTAATTTTCAAAATTTCATTTTCCCCCTGTTTTTTAAATTTTATTTCAAAAAGCCCTTTCCCTGTTTTTGCAATTTAAACCCCCTAAATTGGGGTTCTGACAATGTTATTTGTGGTTGATTGATTGTATCTCTTCCTCATGGGATGCAATCTTTCTTTCTATGTTCTATGATTACAATATTTTAATATAGGTTTCTTTATTGATCCAAAAATATATATATTTGCCATTTTACCATGTCACTAGAGGCTCTGGTGTAGCATGCCAACAATATTGTGAACCATGATTGATCCCATGAGGTGTTTAATTTAGATTGATCAAGGTTTTTTAAGTTAGTCTGATGTTACAAGTGGGATTTGCCTGCTTGTACTTAGAGGAATAAAATAATAGGTTGGAGGAGAGCATTTTCAAAGGATATCTGCTAAGGTTGAATGAGGAGTGGTATCAAATGGTTGAAAATTTATTATGTGAAGTGAGATCAAGTGCCTTAGTAATAAAAAATTGTTTTGAGGAAAGGTAGAAGGAGATTATGCTAGGTTTTCACCCTTGTTATGCTGTTGATTTTGATCATTCTGCTTTAAAACTTCTGGATTTTAACCATTCAGCATGATGATGATTGACCAATTAGCAAGGTTTCATCCTTAGATTTTGATGTTTGACCCCTAGTATTAGAGTCACCTACTAATTGATAAGGTAATAGTTCTTAATTTTCATATCCCTTGAAAAAGTGCAGTATGTGATCCAGTAATTGATTTATGCACATGTTTGCTTGCAATTTTTTGAAATGTGCTGGTGAAATTTTGATTTTGCCAGTATGGTGGAACGAAATACCCTAGGATCCCTTTGTTTCTGCAGCATGCCACGGCATGAGAGAATTTCGAGGCATTTCGACTTCATTTCGCTGATTTCACTGATTTTTAAGAAATCATCTTGTTTTCTCCCATTCTCTTCTATTTTCCCCGAAATTTTGTTGATTTTGATGCAATTTCTTGAGGGATCTTGCTCCTAAACAAGATTCACACTAGATTAGCCTAGCTCTTGCTTCCATTGTTGGCATTTGTTGTGAGATTTGAAGAACAACCAAGTTGTAACATTGAGGTAAAGAGTTTTTTTTTTTGAAGTTTCTAAGGCAAAACTAATTAGATTTGAATGAAGTTTTAGTATGTTGTATGTTGACACCCGATCTATAGATGGGTGTGTTATTTTTCTTTTTTGAAAAAAAATATTTTCTTAATTATTTTACTTGAAAATACATGACTCTGTATTGGCTTTGTGGATGTGACATTGACTTTGACTCATTTTCTTATCTTTATTTATTTGTATTTTATTGACTTGAATTGGCTTTTTGTTTCAATGAATGTGTGTTTTATTTACAAATTAGTGATTAATGAGTATTATTTTAAGCTTATTTATGTATTACATGATCCTAAGGGTGGAAAATTGCTAAAAAGCATCATTTCCCCAATTTTTTTCCTTGTTTGCCCCCATTTTGCCAGCATGCGAAATTCAAATCCTTGATTTTTAGAACTCTGCAAAATTTCCGCGGGCCTTAATGCTATTAGAGCCACGAAATATTATTAGTTTGTGTTACCATTTTCTGAGGATTTGATGGAATTCGGCTCTGGTGCTTATGCTTAATTTGTTATAGCTGATGAAATAAATTTTTCAAGGATTGCTATTGGAAATTTGGCAAGCAATGAAACAGTTGTTTAAACAATAATATATTAACAAAATGGACAAGGTACTGGAGACATTCTCTGGTTCAAGCTACTCTTGTTCATCTTCTCTCATCTGCACCATGTCCATAAAAATAATCTATATAATAGTTTTATAAATCTAGAAAAAACTACTCAAAATTGTAATATCCCTAAAATACCTATTACAGAAATTTACAAAAAAGGATAAGCTATCCTTAAATCTAATTATTTGCTAAAAATATAGAAAGGATTATACATTCTATTATTCTTTAATTTATATTATCTCTTCATTACCCTTCAAAAAAAATGAAAGAAAGGATTGTTCTTTTTTTATGGGATCACATGAAAAGTTTCAGTTATTAAATTCAAATTAGATTAGAGAATATGTAAACAGTATAGCTATTCATATATTGGATTTGTACAAATGGCATTAAAAGCACTAACATGAAAAGGATTAAATGTTTGAATAATCTTATATTTAAGAGTATAGTTGTATTTAAGTATATGTACGTAAATTGAAACCCTTCTTATTGGATGATCATGATACTTCCTTCACAATTCTTGATCAGTGGAGGAACAATATCACCTTTTTTGTTCAATTAGATACAAAAGTGGATGATTGACTCATTCCATACTAGAAAATAATCGCAGAAAATCCTTTGATAGCATTGGTTCCTATTTCTCAATGATATCCCACGATTGATACAATTGGCTGAATCCCGTGAAACCATTTCATAGGTTCAGTATGTGCATATATACATGTATTTGTGCTAGTGTATGCGCATATATTATGTGACTAAACAATTGAGGCAAATGTCATTGAATTTGTGCATGATAGCATTGACCTTTGATTTTTTTTCTTACCTCACCCAATCCTTTCGTACACATCTGGGTGAAAAAAGAAAATTGAAGTACGTTAGGTTTTGTGTATGATGCCGTTGATTTTTTTTTTTATGGTTTTTAGCATTCGGTTTCCTTGTTTACCACCATATGGTGATAAATATAGTATTTGTAATAAACTGATTGATGAGCACGTCTTTTAAGCAGTTGTAATTAAGTGAGCACATATGTTGTTGAATTGCTTGTTTTCCTTAAGATATGTTATGCATTGACAATCAGGAATGGAGATTATTTATCTACGGTCTTTGTCATTCTCTTAAAATTTCATATGAGAATGTCTATAAAAAGTGTTACTCGTAGCTGAATTCTATCTCTTTTAATCTTTTTTATACACTTCACTTGATGGTTTGAGAGAGAGAAAAAAATTCGTTGGAGCATAATTGTCCTTTTGTAACCTTGACGTTCTTTTTTCTTGGTTGAGCAGGAAAGGTAAGGAAGTCATTAAAGCTATAAAAAAACGACTTGGGAATAAAAACCCAAATACTCAACTTTTTGCAGTGCTGGTGAGTGTGACATCTTACTATTTTTTTCTTTATGTATATATATGCGCTGAGTTTGTGTATACAATTATACAGATACATATATCTTGCATGTAATTTGTATACATAGTTCCCAAGCTTGTTAGTCATTGATGATGATATTGACAATGAATTTTAGAAATTGAATTGATTATGTAAAATCTTTATTTGGGTAGAAAGTGAGAGATAATAGCATGTATGTTTGATTTTTAAGCAAATACCATCATGTGCTATTTATATTTGCAGTTATGAGCATCTCAACATTAGAAAATGATCATTAATTTGATTGTGTATTGTTCTTTAGACTTTTTTTTTAATAGTTTGCTTATTTCTTAACATATAATGTGATATTCATGCGGAATTTTGAAAACTTAGATGATGATGATCTTTATTTGAGTAAAAAGCAAGAGACTATGCTGTAATGATGTTCAATTTTTTTTTTATTATAAGTAAAGCCCATCATATGCTGCTTGTATCTGCAGTAAGACCTTGCATACAAAATAAAACTAATATCAGATTAATTTGTAAATTTTTTTTATGATTAATGGGTCATTTCGTTAAATATAAAAAGGCAGGAGTACATGGTACCCGCGAGAAGTGGGCAACGTTAGTGAAATATCGATGGTCAACACCACAAAAAATAATGCCTTATCCCAACTACTTGCTGCTGGCAGCATGTGTCACATCTCTCTACGCTATTATATTTTAGGAGAAGGACAAAATAGTCATCAGTCTCTCCTGTCGAGGAAACCCATATCCTGACTGGAAAAACTATCATACACGTGTTATTTCTCATACAAGAATTCAACTGAATTCAAACACATTCCCTGGAAGCTAGCAATATATTATAAGTTTCTTTGTACAAACTTCAAAGTTTTCATGTGGAGTTCTTTATAAGAAGCCCAACAAGACAAGTCCAAGATTACAAGACTCCGAAAGGAATAAAAAAAAAGAAAAGAGAAGAATTTACCAATTGTTACATAAGAAGACAAAAGTAATTCAACTGAATTCAAACACATTCCCTGGAAGCTAGCAATATATTATAAGTTTCTTTGTACAAACTTCAAAGTTTTCATGTGGAGTTCTTTATAAGAAGCCCAACAAGACAAGTCCAAGATTACAAGACTCCGAAAGGAATAAAAAAAAAAGAAAAGAGAAGAATTTACCAATTGTTACATAAGAAGACAAAAGTGGCAAAAGATTAAAATCCACTTATGAAAGCATGCAAAAGAATATTGTTCTAGTATTTCAAAAATGGAGAAATAGTCAAAAGATTCATGCTCCATAATTCTCCACTATAAAAAAGGAAAATAAGTGCCAAGTTCACTTTCTTATTTGTTAAGAAGAGAAATAAAGAAGTGACAAAAGAAAAAAGTATGAAGCTTCCAATGAAGAAATGTAGAAGACATCAAGCAACCAAAAGACATTAATGATAGACATCAAGCATCCAAAGAAAACAAGTGGAAGACATGAGGTATCCAAATAATATAAGTTCCAAGACATTTTCAAAAAGAAATTTTTTTTAGTTTCTGTGGATTTTAAACCATTTCAAATCTATGGATTTTAAAGCAGCTCAAGAGACATCCAAGACCTCTATAAATGCATGAAATCCCAAGCATTTAAAGATTCATCCATGCCTATCACAATTTTCCAAGTTTCTTTTCTAGCTCTCAATTGTAATCTTTTCTTTCAACTAAGAGGCTCAGTGCAGCAGGAGATGAGTCCTCTTCTCCAATTATAAACAAAGTTCTAATTTCTCTTCAAAATTGTTTGTAAGTATTTCAATTTCGATTCAAGTTTAAATTTTAATTCAATTATCTTGTTTTTATGTTGTTGTTCTTCCATTGATGCAAATAGACCAAGGATTTAAATCTCGGACTCGGACTCAGTATCGCCCTTGGGCGATACCAAGTTAGGGCGAGTTGCCCAATTAATTCGAGAAAATTAATTAAAAAATCTGAAAAAATGCAGAAAAATATTAAAAATTAATCTAAAACTATACATGGGTAATAGGAGTTAAAATTATCAACATAGGCTTAAGAAATGACATATAAAATACAAAACGAATCACTGATGAGCTATTTAATCATTAAATGTCATAAAAATCTAAGACTTATATTTTTTAGTTGTCAACATTTAACATAATGTTGGAAACTTGGAATAAACATGTAAACATACTAAACAACATATCCAAAAAAGTTATGACTAACCTCATCACCATCCCCACCAACTACTGGTTGAGTCACCACCCCCTTCTCCACTTTCATCAGCATCCTTTTGTTGATATGTATAATGAACTAGATTTGACCCACTCTCTGGGGAAAAAAATGACACAAACTCCTCTCCCTGTGGATGTTCGGACTCGACCGACTCTGTATAATCATAATATCCTAAAGTTCGGACCCCGGAACTACTGCTAGAATGAGGATGATGTGACCCTGATCCATATGGATAATCTCCTCCCTGATGATCATGATATCCAACTGCACTACCATTGGAGTCTAACGATGGTTGCGGCTGCAATGGAGGATACGGTCCTGGTCCATACGGATAAAACAGTGGATAGTCATGTGCATATGGAGGATGACGTGCCGACCCTGGATAATCTCCAAAGCCCAAGGTGCCAAACCTATGTTGCAACTCATCATGAGGATAACTGTCAGGTGGCAATGTTTCATCACTATCACGCCATACAGACTTCCCCTTATCCCTTTGACTCTGACTATGTGAACTAGAATCACATCCGCGTCGTTGATATGGCACGTGGTGTTGTGCCGCTCGATATGCATCTGCCTCCTCCACAGTCAAAGGTACACGCTCACTAGCACCACCATCACCACCACCACCTCCATTACCATCATCAGATGGAGATGTGGATCCTCCTCCTGCACTAGCAGCACTGCCACTACTGGTACCAGAGCCTGAGTCATGCTCGTCATCTATCTGTCTAGTACGTGCTGCATCCTCATGCTCCTCAGCATCGCTATCAACTGAAATGGCATCAGATTGACGCCGATCTCTGTTTCCCTCATCATCTGACTGTATCCAATCATTTTGTACACTATCCAACAGTGCAACTTCTTGTTCCTTTGTCCACTCATCAAGCACATCATCTTCCTCAAAAATCACATTCAGGTCTACTGGATTGTAGTATGCGTCATCATGATCTCTCATCTGTAGATTTCACACCTTCAATCTCAAATTATAGTGCACAAACACTAGTTCATGTAATTTCTTCGCCTTCAACCGGTTTCGAGCTTTAGTGTGGATTGCTTGAAACGTCTTCCAATTACGCTCACATCCAGATGAAAAGTACACTGCACTTAATACTTTTAATGCAATTGATCTCAAGTGGGGTGCTTGTGAGCCATAGTTATTCCACCAAGAACCTACAAATATCAAAATACACATATAAATTATAAATATAAGTGATAGTAAATACAATAAGATTCATTGGATTCATTAGAGTCTCCCACTCCCCGCACTTACATGGAAGGTCTCTTTCTCGTTGGTTGATAACTATGGCATCGCCAAAGCGTCCGACTGCATCTTCATAATCTCTAATCTATTAAATCAAGAAAGAAACATTTATTTAATTGAATGTTGTGACCATCATGCAAATTAGTAATCTTTTGATAAGATTTTAACAACAAATAATACCTCATTCTCGGCTTTTGCTGCTCAATTCATGTCTGGCTCCAATCTCTCAATCACGCGCATTAAGCCTTCCCTAATCTCTTGGTGTGCAGTCATGTCGTATTTATACTGAAAAGCCGGATTAAGGAAGTACGTTGCGTATACAAAAAATTCATATTTCATATGAATACAGTATTAGTCTATTATTATTAGACATTATAGCAATATAATGTCTTATTAAATATTGGATAGTGAGTATAGGTATTAAAAGTTATTTGACAGAATACCTGCAGTGTGGATATCAGAGCCATTTTTCCCCAAGGATAGTGAGAATAGGTATTAAAAGTTATTTGATTAAATTTTAGTGAAAGGTATTTTAACTCCTTGCATGACCTCAAGTCGCGTAGCCATTAAAGGCCGTTCTGTGTGATTAAGGCCGTCTCAGGCGTAAAACGTTGACAGTCCGGGGGAAGGAATACCGATTACTAAGGTTGAAGTCGAATGACCAAAATACCCTTATGAATTATTTAAGGAGAACTATGTCTCAGAGAAGCTTAAATACGGGTCAAACAATAAACGTAGAGGAAAACAATCTAATGAATATAGAAAAAGATTTAAACAATTGGACAATTCCCAAGGTACCAATAGATCAAGTTTACAAAAAAGGAAGTTTTAAATTTATTTCAGATTATACAATCAAGACTGTTGAACAAACAATCTCTCTTACAAATGAACATGAAAAAATCAATCTTTTAAACAATAGAACCTTAGAAAAACATAGACAAAAATACAATTATTTACACATAGGAATGGTCCAAATCGCAATCAAACCATTAACAAGACAAGGTTTAAATACTGCAATACTACTATGTTTACGTGACTGTAGACACAATCAATTCAATGATTCTCTATTAGGAATAATAGAGTCAAGCTTATACAATGGTCCGATTTATTTCAATTGTTTCCCAGATTTCTCAATCAGTCTTACAGATCCAGGTATTCTTCAGTCTTTAGTTTTAAATATCAAGTCCACAGGATATGATATGCTTCCGGGATCACTCCCTTTTGCAATCATATATAGAATCCATTACAAGGCCATGACAACAATGGCCAATCCTTTGGTTAAGATTGCAAGCCCAAAAGGAGAAACTCTTCTCCTTCAAAGTAACCCTTGTGATTCAAATGTTATTGTTCCAAGAACAATTAGATGGAATGAAGTTAGCTTTCCCAGAGAATGGAATTTTCAATCAGCTGTTACTCCTCCCAAAAGAGAAAATAGCCAATTAGATAATATAGTTCAACATGATGATGGTAGTGTAGAAATAAGATTTTCCAAATTAAGTTTTAGGAATCCAGATCTAGGTCAGTCTAGTCGAAGCAATCTAGATAGCAGAATTCCAATCTTTACAAATCCTAACTTTGAATTAGGACAATCAAGTCGTAGGGTCCCATCCTTTTCAAGTCCAAGAAAGTCATGTTCCTCAATTCCTTCAACAGTCAATTTATCAGGAATCAAGACACAAGCAAACATAGTTAAACCAACCTACAAGACCAATGAACCAGATGAAACAGACAAAGAATCTGAAGACCAAAACCTGTCCCCAACTTATTCTCAAATGCAAGATCCACAAACACATCCTAGTTGCGATATGATAGAAAAACAATTTACAATAGACAAAGATTATCTTAGAAAAGATTTTTATTCTCCAAACAACAAATCAAAAAGAGATCAATTCTTTAAAAATTATGATAAAAAATTAAGAGACCATATTCAATCAAAATATTATAAATTTTTAGAATTAATTCAAGAAAACATGTATTTCTTTGACTGGTTATATTCAGATCTAACAGTCTTAGAAAAACCAATAACAATTTGGAAAAATACAGAAGAAAAATCAATAGCATCTGTACATCCTCCCCAGGATCAAATCAAATTCAATAATAAACAAACAGAAATCGTAGCTGCTCCTTACAAGATTAGAGATAACAATAAAGATGCCCAAGCTACAAACAAAGGTATAAACAAAATTATTGAACAAAATAATTTTACAAACAAATGTTTATATACAATAGGAAATCAAGTTGATAGGATAGAAACAATTATTCAAAAACAAGATATTACCATTCCTTCGTCATAAAAAAATACTCCAATTTTCAAACCAATAGAAATTCCAAAAGAATTAAATAAACAATTAGAAATTAGGGAATTTGATCAAGAAATAGATAAGAGACTTAGAGATCTCTTAAACGATAATACAATAGTTCCTGAAACACAAGAAATTCCTGTGCCACAAACTCCTCTTAGGATTAGGCCAGGATCAAGTAGTCAACAAAAACATGTTGATACAATAGAAAAACCAAATGATTTTGAAATCAACAAAATGAACTGGAAAAACACTAGGAATTACTACCCTGGGCCTAGTTTTCCAGACATGCAATTAGAAGAAAAGAACCAATTTACTCAAGCCTCATTTCATCCCAATACAATCTATGAATGGAACATAGATGGCAAGTCTGAGCACTTGATTATGGAAACATTACAACACATGACAATGGTAAGCACTGCTTACAAAATCAAACAAGAAAATGTGTCTGAAAAAGCAATTGCCCAAGCTTTGATAGCTGGGTTTACAGGTCAATTAAAACATTGGTGGGATAATTATCTCGCTGATATTGAAAGAGCAAATATTTTAAATTCTGTCAAGATTGATGAAAATTTTGAACCAATTAAAACTGAAGATGACCAGGAAATTCCCAATCCAGTAGAAACTTTAATTTATACAATCATGAAAATGTACATCGGAGATCCTTCCAAATTAAAAGACAATTCTTCTAAGATTTTATTAAATCTTAGATGTAGGAAATTACAAGATTTCAAATGGTACAAAGATATGTTTCTGTCCAAAGTCCTTCTTAGGGAAGACTGCAGTCAAGCTTTCTGGAAAGAAAAGTTCTTATCCGGACTGCCACAGGCTCTGTCTGCAAAAATCAAATCCAAATTAGCTGAACAATTTAGAGGGTCAATTCCATATGATAGATTAACTTACGGAGATTTAATTTCCACAATCAATTCTGAAGCTTTAGCAATCTGTACTGAGATCCAATTAAAAAATAAACTCAAGAAAGATAGTCTAACAACAAGAAAGGAATTAGGTAGTTTTTGTGAACAATTTGGTTTCGAAAAAATTCAAACACCCTCAAAACCAAGAAAAAGCTACAAGTCACACAAAACCTACAAGACAAAACCACACAAATCTAAGTTTAGGAAATACAATAAATATCACAAAAAGGAAATCAAGAACGATGAAAAAGATAAACCAAGTTCGTCAAGAAAACCTTCAAAAACATTTAGGAAAAATTTTAGTAAAGATAAAACTTGCTACAAATGTGGAAAAGTAGGACATTTTGCAAATAAGTGTAGAGTAAAACAAAAGATTAATGAATTAGAAATATCCAATGAATTAAAAGATCAATTACAAAAAATTCTTTTAATCAATTCAAAATCAGAACAATCAGATACTGATTACGAAACATCAAGTGAAGAACAAATCAATCAAATTCAAGATGATGATTACAATTCAGAATCTGATGAAGAATCAAGTTCTGAGTCAGAATCAGAATGTGAAAAACCAAAACCATGTGTAGGCAAATGTTGCAATAAACCAAGTCTTTTTGTATTAACCAAAGAACAAAATATATTGTTAGATTTAGTAGATGAAATACAGAATCCTGAAGAGAAAAAATTAGTTTTACAAAAACTAAAACAATCACTCAATAAACCAGATAAAAACAATTTAGAAAAACAAATTGCTGATAAAACTAAGAATCCTTACAATTTCAAAGAAATCGTTGATAGGTTTAAAAAAAAATCAAAAGAAGATTTAACCATCCAAGATTTAAAACATGAAGTTAATCAAATCAAATTAGAATTAAAAGAACTAAAATCAATTACGAACAATCTACAAGCACAAGTTAATATCCAAAGTCACCTTACTTACAATCAAATGAGAAAAATTCCTGAAGAAAAGGATGACTAAGCATCCACTTCCCAAGAAATTGAAGAAGTAGGAGAACAAGAAAATTTTTTAGATTTAATCTCACAAGTAAACTTTAGAAAATGGATGATCAAGATCAATTTAGTAGTCAATAAAGAATTCAAATTAGAAACAATAGCCTTAGTCGACAGTGGAGCTGATCTCAATTGTATTCAAGAGGGTATAATACCTTCCAAATACTTTGAGAAGACCAAGGAAAAACTCCATACGGCAAGTGGAGTTAGGATGAAAATCAATTATAAGTTGTCAAATGTACACATCTGTAATGAAAATATTTGTTTCAAAACTCCATTCATTTTTGTTAGTGATCTTAACAAACAAGTTATTTTAGGAACCCCATTTCTAGCACTAATCCAACCATTTACGGTTACAAATGATGGATTAGAAACAAGATATGAAAACAAGGCAATAAGCTTCAAGTTCATTACTAGACAAATAACAAGAGAAATAGATATTTTAAAACAATTGTCAATATCCCCTGAAGCCAATTTAATTCAAAGAAAAGAGAAACAAATTATGTTTCTTAAAGAAGAAATAGAAAACAAAAATATAGAACAGCAACTTAGCAATCCAAATTTAATTCTACAAATAGATAGTTTTAAACAAAAACTTGAAAGAGAAGTATGTTCTGATATTCCAAATGCCTTCTGGCATAGGAAGAGACATACAGTCTCTTTACCATATATTCCAGATTTTCAAGAAAACAAAATTCCTACTAAAGCTAGACCAATTCAAATGTCTCAAGAACTATTACAATATTGTAAACAAGAAATCAATGATTTACTTAAGAAAAATATTATTAGACCAAGCAGATCACCTTGGAGTTGTTCTGCATTCTATGTCAATAAGAATTCAGAAATCGAAAGAGGAACTCTAAGATTAGTTATCAATTACAAACCATTAAATGATGCATTACAATGGATAAGATATCCAATTCCCAATAAACAAGATTTACTCCAGAGATTACATAATGCAAGAATTTTTTCGAAATTCGATATGAAGTCTGGATTCTGGCAGATTCAGATAACTGAGCAAGATCGATACAAAACAGCATTCACAGTTCCATTTGGACATTACGAATGGAATGTAATGCCATTCGGTCTTAAGAATGCTCCTTCAGAATTTCAAAAAATTATGAATGACATATTTAATCCATATGACAAATTTACAATTATTTATATTGATGATGTTCTGGTCTTTTCTTCATCAATATCTCAACACTGGAAACACCTTAATCAATTTTACAATATAATAAAACAAAATGGATTGGTAATCTCCAAACCTAAGATTGTTTTATTTCAAACTAAAATAAAATTTTTAGGTCACATTATCCATCAGGGAACAATTCGCCCCATTGAGAGATCTCTCTCATTTGGAGATAAATTTCCTGATGAAATCAAAGATAAAAAACAATTACAAAGATTTTTAGGAAGCCTAAATTATGTAACGGACTTCTTTCCCAATTTAAGCCAATCAGTTCAATCGCTCAGAAAAAGACTTATGAAGACTCCTGGTCCTTGGACACCGGAGCACACTGCAATTGTTCAAAAAATTAAAAAACAAGTTAAACATTTGCCATGTTTAACCTTATCAAATCCTGATGCATTCAAAATAGTTGAAACAGATGCATCAGACATAGGATACGGAGGTATCCTCAAACAAAGAATAGATAATAAAGAAAAATTAGTCAAATTTACAAGTGGAACTTGGAATCCAACTCAATCTAATTATTCTACAATCAAAAAAGAGATTTTATCGATGGTTTTATGTATTTCAAAATTTCAATCAGATTTACTCAATCAAAAATTTCTTTTAAGAGTTGATTGTAAAGCAGCAAAAAGTGTTTTACAAAAAGATGTCAAGAATTTAGCTTCAAAACAAATATTTGCCAGATGGCAAGCAATTTTAAGTATTTTTTATTTTGATATTGAGTTTATTAAAGGAGAACATAATTCTCTTCCTGACTTCTTAACCCGTGAATTCCTTCAGGGCCAAGATGCCAAGAAAACTACAAACTATCCCTGCTAGGCTTAATCCAGTTACCAGAGCCCAGCAAGCAAGACAAGCCCAAGAATCCAACACATCAGAACCTCAATATACTACACCTCAATCATATGCCCAATTTGCCCAAGATCCAAATGCATCCCAATCAACCAGTCCGGCCCAAAGGTTAGTTGGTTTTATCCAAACCCATCCTTCTTCCAATCCAAGTACAAGATCCAATCCATCTACCCAACAAGTTTCACCAAAAAACCAAGCAAAATCATGGGCTGCCGAAACGGAAAAGCAAGAAGAAGATTTGAGAATTCAATTGCTTCAAATAGAACAATCCAAGGAATTAGCTCTGGATTCTCAGCCATTCAAAGAAGTAGTTAAGAAAAACAAAGGCAAACAATTGGCAAGACCATCAGCTTCAAGTCAAATTGTGGAGACCAAACCTGGTCCCGCACCTTTAAAATCAGCAAAATCATTTTCAGCAAACCAATCAAATTATTTGTTAAAACCAGGAAGTATTTTACAAGTTTTCACTATTGAAGAAGAGCTTTATCACCCTGACCCCGATCAGTGTGCCCAAAATTATTTTCACAATCACAATACTTTAAATGAACAAGAATTTCCATGTGGATTTACCAACAAGACTCAAAAATTTTATGAATTTATTCTAGTTGATACAAAATCTGTTTTGATCAAACATTATCCGGGCACTGGACCTGAACCATATGTCACTCATTCCACATGTCAAATTCTTCAAGTCCACAATTTATCTTCATGGGGTGTTCATCCTCTCACTCCAAGAAGATTCTCTCAATCATTTGAACCACAATATTACAATTACTGGGATTACACCTCAGCCTGGTACAATACATTTTACCTTAGACCCACGAGTCATTCATGGCTCATATTTTTCAAACACCAATTTGTTGAAACAATTCCAGCCTGGTTTCTGCAATGGTGGTCATACTTTGGCCCTATTCCAGATAACCTTCCAGATGAAAGCCAACAGGGATTCTCTCTGTTTGCAAAACAATACAAGAATACCAAACCTCACCTTGACCATTTCCCATGCCTTTTTCATTTCTTTATCCATTTCAAGCTTGCATGGATCGTCAGTTGGGATTATACCATTGAAGATTCAGGCCCATTTCCAATTTTGGCAAGACAATTCAGGACCAAATGGTGGGATAAATTTGATATCACCCACACATTGGTTCCCCACATCAAGCAATGGTTACTAGGACAAGCAAGAACCATACAACAGCAGCAGAAGCAAATCAAGAAACCAGAACAAGATCAATTCCTCATGACCAAGTCTCAAGTTCAAGCAGGCCTTGCAGGAGCAATGACTGAAGAACAATACAAAAAATTTCTTCAAGAAGCCCTTCTGGCAGTTGATTCTCAAGTTCAAGAAGTTGAAACAAAGTCAGAAGAATCGGTTGGTGACTATGATCCAAACGATCCAGAAGATTTCATAGTTCAACTTTAACAAGTGGCAAAATTAGACAAGATCATCAACAATTACTGTAGCAGAGCAGTGTTCACTGTAACGGAGCACTGTAGCAGTTACTATAAAATTTTCACTGTTCACTGTAGCGGGACACTATTCAATCTTACTATTCGGATGTCAAATTTTATTTTGGAGTCCAGGGTCCTCCTTCGTCTATAAAAGGAGAACCCTTCCCTCATTCCAGACATCTTCTACTTCAATCATCTTTCAATTCAAGCAACAATCTTCTTCCATCCTCCACAATTTTCTCCCATCTTTATTTTCTTTCAAGATCAATCTTCAATTGCTTTCAAGACCAAGGTTCCAGAAGATCACCCGAGTCTTGTAAGTCTTATCTTTCAATCTTTTATCATTTATTCAAGTCAATCTCATCTCCTACCTTTCGTCAAGTCATAGTTGTTCTCCATAGTAGATGACTTGACGAAAGGTAGGAGATGAGATTGACTTGAATAAATGATAAAAGATTGAAAGATAAGACTTACAAGACTCGGGTGATCTTCTGGAACCTTGGTCTTGAAAGCAATTGAAGATTGATCTTGAAAGAAAATAAAGATGGGAGAAAATTGTGGAGGATGGAAGAAGATTGTTGCTTGAATTGAAAGATGATTGAAGTAGAAGATGTCTGGAATGAGGGAAGGGTTCTCCTTTTATAGACGAAGGAGGACCCTGGACTCCAAAATAAAATTTGACATCCGAATAGTAAGATTGAATAGTGTCCCGCTACAGTGAACAGTGAAAATTTTATAGTAACTGCTACAGTGCTCCGTTACAGTGAACACTGCTCTGCTACAGTAATTGTTGATGATCTTGTCTAATTTTGCCACTTGTTAAAGTTGAACTATGAAATCTTCTGGATCGTTTGGATCATAGTCACCAACCGATTCTTCTGACTTTGTTTCAACTTCTTGAACTTGAGAATCAACTGCCAGAAGGGCTTCTTGAAGAAATTTTTTGTATTGTTCTTCAGTCATTGCTCCTGCAAGGCCTGCTTGAACTTGAGACTTGGTCATGAGGAATTGATCTTGTTCTGGTTTCTTGATTTGCTTCTGCTGCTGTTGTATGGTTCTTGCTTGTCCTAGTAACCATTGCTTGATGTGGGGAACCAATGTGTGGGTGATATCAAATTTATCCCACCATTTGGTCCTGAATTGTCTTGCCAAAATTGGAAATGGGCCTGAATCTTCAATGGTATAATCCCAACTGACGATCCATGCAAGCTTGAAATGGATAAAGAAATGAAAAAGGCATGGGAAATGGTCAAGGTGAGGTTTGGTATTCTTGTATTGTTTTGCAAACAGAGAGAATCCCTGTTGGCTTTCATCTGGAAGGTTATCTGGAATAGGGCCAAAGTATGACCACCATTGCAGAAACCAGGCTGGAATTGTTTCAACAAATTGGTGTTTGAAAAATATGAGCCATGAATGACTCGTGGGTCTAAGGTAAAATGTATTGTACCAGGCTGAGGTGTAATCCCAGTAATTGTAATATTGTGGTTCAAATGATTGAGAGAATCTTCTTGGAGTGAGAGGATGAACACCCCATGAAGATAAATTGTGGACTTGAAGAATTTGACATGTGGAATGAGTGACATATGGTTCAGGTCCAGTGCCCGGATAATGTTTGATCAAAACAGATTTTGTATCAACTAGAATAAATTCATAAAATTTTTGAGTCTTGTTGGTAAATCCACATGGAAATTCTTGTTCATTTAAAGTATTGTGATTGTGAAAATAATTTTGGGCACACTGATCGGGGTCAGGGTGATAAAGCTCTTCTTCAATAGTGAAAACTTGTAAAATACTTCCTGGTTTTAACAAATAATTTGATTGGTTTGCTGAAAATGATTTTGCTGATTTTAAAGGTGCGGGACCAGGTTTGGTCTCCACAATTTGACTTGAAGCTGATGGTCTTGCCAATTGTTTGCCTTTGTTTTTCTTAACTACTTCTTTGAATGGCTGAGAATCCAGAGCTAATTCCTTGGATTGTTCTATTTGAAGCAATTGAATTCTCAAATCTTCTTCTTGCTTTTCCGTTTCGGCAGCCCATGATTTTGCTTGGTTTTTTGGTGAAACTTGTTGGGTAGATGGATTGGATCTTGTACTTGGATTGGAAGAAGGATGGGTTTGGATAAAACCAACTAACCTTTGGGCCGGACTGGTTGATTGGGATGCATTTGGATCTTGGGCAAATTGGGCATATGATTGAGGTGTAGTATATTGAGGTTCTGATGTGTTGGATTCTTGGGCTTGTCTTGCTTGCTGGGCTCTGGTAACTGGATTAAGCCTAGCAGGGATAGTTTGTAGTTTTCTTGGCATCTTGGCCCTGAAGGAATTCACGGGTTAAGAAGTCAGGAAGAGAATTATGTTCTCCTTTAATAAACTCAATATCAAAATAAAAAATACTTAAAATTGCTTGCCATCTGGCAAATATTTGTTTTGAAGCTAAATTCTTGACATCTTTTTGTAAAACACTTTTTGCTGCTTTACAATCAACTCTTAAAAGAAATTTTTGATTGAGTAAATCTGATTGAAATTTTGAAATACATAAAACCATCGATAAAATCTCTTTTTTGATTGTAGAATAATTAGATTGAGTTGGATTCCAAGTTCCACTTGTAAATTTGACTAATTTTTCTTTATTATCTATTCTTTGTTTGAGGATACCTCCGTATCCTATGTCTGATGCATCTGTTTCAACTATTTTGAATGCATCAGGATTTGATAAGGTTAAACATGGCAAATGTTTAACTTGTTTTTTAATTTTTTGAACAATTGCAGTGTGCTCCGGTGTCCAAGGACCAGGAGTCTTCATAAGTCTTTTTCTGAGCGATTGAACTGATTGGCTTAAATTGGGAAAGAAGTCCGTTACATAATTTAGGCTTCCTAAAAATCTTTGTAATTGTTTTTTATCTTTGATTTCATCAGGAAATTTATCTCCAAATGAGAGAGATCTCTCAATGGGGCGAATTGTTCCCTGATGGATAATGTGACCTAAAAATTTTATTTTAGTTTGAAATAAAACAATCTTAGGTTTGGAGATTACCAATCCATTTTGTTTTATTATATTGTAAAATTGATTAAGGTGTTTCCAGTGTTGAGATATTGATGAAGAAAAGACCAGAACATCATCAATATAAATAATTGTAAATTTGTCATATGGATTAAATATGTCATTCATAATTTTTTGAAATTCTGAAGGAGCATTCTTAAGACCGAATGGCATTACATTCCATTCGTAATGTCCAAATGGAACTGTGAATGCTGTTTTGTATCGATCTTGCTCAGTTATCTGAATCTGCCAGAATCCAGACTTCATATCGAATTTCGAAAAAATTCTTGCATTATGTAATCTCTGGAGTATATCTTGTTTATTGGGAATTGGATATCTTATCCATTGTAATGCATCATTTAATGGTTTGTAATTGATAACTAATCTTAGAGTTCCTCTTTCGATTTCTGAATTCTTATTGACATAGAATGCAGAACAACTCCAAGGTGATCTGCTTGGTCTAATAATATTTTTCTTAAGTAAATCATTGATTTCTTGTTTACAATATTGTAATAGTTCTTGAGACATTTGAATTGGTCTAGCTTTAGTAGGAATTTTGTTTTCTTGAAAATCTGGAATATATGGTAAAGAGACTGTATGTCTCTTCCTATGCCAGAAGGCATTTGGAATATCAGAACATACTTCTCTTTCAAGTTTTTGTTTAAAACTATCTATTTGTAGAATTAAATTTGGATTGCTAAGTTGCTGTTCTATATTTTTGTTTTCTATTTCTTCTTTAAGAAACATAATTTGTTTCTCTTTTCTTTGAATTAAATTGGCTTCAGGGGATATTGACAATTGTTTTAAAATATCTATTTCTCTTGTTATTTGTCTAGTAATGAACTTGAAGCTTATTGCCTTGTTTTCATATCTTGTTTCTAATCCATCATTTGTAACCGTAAATGGTTGGATTAGTGCTAGAAATGGGGTTCCTAAAATAACTTGTTTGTTAAGATCACTAACAAAAATGAATGGAGTTTTGAAACAAATATTTTCATTACAGATGTGTACATTTGACAACTTATAATTGATTTTCATCCTAACTCCACTTGCCGTATGGAGTTTTTCCTTGGTCTTCTCAAAGTATTTGGAAGGTATTATACCCTCTTGAATACAATTGAGATCAGCTCCACTGTCGACTAAGGCTATTGTTTCTAATTTGAATTCTTTATTGACTACTAAATTGATCTTGATCATCCATTTTCTAAAGTTTACTTGTGAGATTAAATCTAAAAAATTTTCTTGTTCTCCTACTTCTTCAATTTCTTGGGAAGTGGATGCTTAGTCATCCTTTTCTTCAGGAATTTTTCTCATTTGATTGTAAGTAAGGTGACTTTGGATATTAACTTGTGCTTGTAGATTGTTCGTAATTGATTTTAGTTCTTTTAATTCTAATTTGATTTGATTAACTTCATGTTTTAAATCTTGGATGGTTAAATCTTCTTTTGATTTTTTTTTAAACCTATCAACGATTTCTTTGAAATTGTAAGGATTCTTAGTTTTATCAGCAATTTGTTTTTCTAAATTGTTTTTATCTGGTTTATTGAGTGATTGTTTTAGTTTTTGTAAAACTAATTTTTTCTCTTCAGGATTCTGTATTTCATCTACTAAATCTAACAATATATTTTGTTCTTTGGTTAATACAAAAAGACTTGGTTTATTGCAACATTTGCCTACACATGGTTTTGGTTTTTCACATTCTGATTCTGACTCAGAACTTGATTCTTCATCAGATTCTGAATTGTAATCATCATCTTGAATTTGATTGATTTGTTCTTCACTTGATGTTTCGTAATCAGTATCTGATTGTTCTGATTTTGAATTGATTAAAAGAATTTTTTGTAATTGATCTTTTAATTCATTGGATATTTCTAATTCATTAATCTTTTGTTTTACTCTACACTTATTTGCAAAATGTCCTACTTTTCCACATTTGTAGCAAGTTTTATCTTTACTAAAATTTTTCCTAAATGTTTTTGAAGGTTTTCTTGACGAACTTGGTTTATCTTTTTCATCGTTCTTGATTTCCTTTTTGTGATATTTATTGTATTTCCTAAACTTAGATTTGTGTGGTTTTGTCTTGTAGGTTTTGTGTGACTTGTAGCTTTTTCTTGGTTTTGAGGGTGTTTGAATTTTTTCGAAACCAAATTGTTCACAAAAACTACCTAATTCCTTTCTTGTTGTTAGACTATCTTTCTTGAGTTTATTTTTTAATTGGATCTCAGTACAGATTGCTAAAGCTTCAGAATTGATTGTGGAAATTAAATCTCCGTAAGTTAATCTATCATATGGAATTGACCCTCTAAATTGTTCAGCTAATTTGGATTTGATTTTTGCAGACAGAGCCTGTGGCAGTCCGGATAAGAACTTTTCTTTCCAGAAAGCTTGACTGCAGTCTTCCCTAAGAAGGACTTTGGACAGAAACATATCTTTGTACCATTTGAAATCTTGTAATTTCCTACATCTAAGATTTAATAAAATCTTAGAAGAATTGTCTTTTAATTTGGAAGGATCTCCGATGTACATTTTCATGATTGTATAAATTAAAGTTTCTACTGGATTGGGAATTTCCTGGTCATCTTCAGTTTTAATTGGTTCAAAATTTTCATCAATCTTGACAGAATTTAAAATATTTGCTCTTTCAATATCAGCGAGATAATTATCCCACCAATGTTTTAATTGACCTGTAAACCCAGCTATCAAAGCTTGGGCAATTGCTTTTTCAGACACATTTTCTTGTTTGATTTTGTAAGCAGTGCTTACCATTGTCATGTGTTGTAATGTTTCCATAATCAAGTGCTCAGACTTGCCATCTATGTTCCATTCATAGATTGTATTGGGATGAAATGAGGCTTGAGTAAATTGGTTCTTTTCTTCTAATTGCATGTCTGGAAAACTAGGCCCAGGGTAGTAATTCCTAGTGTTTTTCCAGTTCATTTTGTTGATTTCAAAATCATTTGGTTTTTCTATTGTATCAACATGTTTTTGTTGACTACTTGATCCTGGCCTAATCCTAAGAGGAGTTTGTGGCACAGGAATTTCTTGTGTTTCAGGAACTATTGTATTATCGTTTAAGAGATCTCTAAGTCTCTTATCTATTTCTTGATCAAATTCCCTAATTTCTAATTGTTTATTTAATTCTTTTGGAATTTCTATTGGTTTGAAAATTGGAGTATTTTTTTATGACGAAGGAATGGTAATATCTTGTTTTTGAATAATTGTTTCTATCCTATCAACTTGATTTCCTATTGTATATAAACATTTGTTTGTAAAATTATTTTGTTCAATAATTTTGTTTATACCTTTGTTTGTAGCTTGGGCATCTTTATTGTTATCTCTAATCTTGTAAGGAGCAGCTACGATTTCTGTTTGTTTATTATTGAATTTGATTTGATCCTGGGGAGGATGTACAGATGCTATTGATTTTTCTTCTGTATTTTTCCAAATTGTTATTGGTTTTTCTAAGACTGTTAGATCTGAATATAACCAGTCAAAGAAATACATGTTTTCTTGAATTAATTCTAAAAATTTATAATATTTTGATTGAATATGGTCTCTTAATTTTTTATCATAATTTTTAAAGAATTGATCTCTTTTTGATTTGTTGTTTGGAGAATAAAAATCTTTTCTAAGATAATCTTTGTCTATTGTAAATTGTTTTTCTATCATATCGCAACTAGGATGTGTTTGTGGATCTTGCATTTGAGAATAAGTTGGGGACAGGTTTTGGTCTTCAGATTCTTTGTCTGTTTCATCTGGTTCATTGGTCTTGTAGGTTGGTTTAACTATGTTTGCTTGTGTCTTGATTCCTGATAAATTGACTGTTGAAGGAATTGAGGAACATGACTTTCTTGGACTTGAAAAGGATGGGACCCTACGACTTGATTGTCCTAATTCAAAGTTAGGATTTGTAAAGATTGGAATTCTGCTATCTAGATTGCTTCGACTAGACTGACCTAGATCTGGATTCCTAAAACTTAATTTGGAAAATCTTATTTCTACACTACCATCATCATGTTGAACTATATTATCTAATTGGCTATTTTCTCTTTTGGGAGGAGTAACAGCTGATTGAAAATTCCATTCTCTGGGAAAGCTAACTTCATTCCATCTAATTGTTCTTGGAACAATAACATTTGAATCACAAGGGTTACTTTGAAGGAGAAGAGTTTCTCCTTTTGGGCTTGCAATCTTAACCAAAGGATTGGCCATTGTTGTCATGGCCTTGTAATGGATTCTATATATGATTGCAAAAGGGAGTGATCCCGGAAGCATATCATATCCTGTGGACTTGATATTTAAAACTAAAGACTGAAGAATACCTGGATCTGTAAGACTGATTGAGAAATCTGGGAAACAATTGAAATAAATCGGACCATTGTATAAGCTTGACTCTATTATTCCTAATAGAGAATCATTGAATTGATTGTGTCTACAGTCACGTAAACATAGTAGTATTGCAGTATTTAAACCTTGTCTTGTTAATGGTTTGATTGCGATTTGGACCATTCCTATGTGTAAATAATTGTATTTTTGTCTATGTTTTTCTAAGGTTCTATTGTTTAAAAGATTGATTTTTTCATGTTCATTTGTAAGAGAGATTGTTTGTTCAACAGTCTTGATTGTATAATCTGAAATAAATTTAAAACTTCCTTTTTTGTAAACTTGATCTATTGGTACCTTGGGAATTGTCCAATTGTTTAAATCTTTTTCTATATTCATTAGATTGTTTTCCTCTACGTTTATTGTTTGACCCGTATTTAAGCTTCTCTGAGACATAGTTCTCCTTAAATAATTCATAAGGGTATTTTGGTCATTCGACTTCAACCTTAGTAATCGGTATTCCTTCCCCCGGACTGTCAACGTTTTACGCCTGAGACGGCCTTAATCACACAGAACGGCCTTTAATGGCTACGCGACTTGAGGTCATGCAAGGAGTTAAAATACCTTTCACTAAAATTTAATCAAATAACTTTTAATACCTATACTCACTATCCTTGGGGAAAAATGGCTCTGATACCACTCGTAATAAGGATAGTGAGTATAGGTATTATTTGACAGAATACATTATAGTAGTAATATAATGTCTTATTAAATATTGGAACAAAGTTAACAACAAATAATACCTGCAGTGTGGATATCCTGATGCAATTGATTGTTCCATCTGTTATCAATGATCTTCCAAAAAGTTTTATAATGTTTCACTGAATTTTGCAATGCCAATTTGGCTCTATCGATCGCTTCATATAAGATGAGCATGGTTGGCTTCTTGTCCTGATCCACTAATTTCAAAACTTTTGCTAATGGCTCCATGACTTGAACTGCAAATTCAATCTTCTTCCAACTGTCCTTCTGTAAGACAATGTCAACAACTTCCTTTGCCTCAGCCCTTTTCGCCTTTGTTGGGCACACAGATTTCTCAACATCATGCCATTCATCAGATACAAATAACTGCTTCAAATTCTTTCGATACCGATAAAGAGACTCCATAGCTATGTACTCTGTACAAAATCTTGTAATCCCAGGTCTCAACAACTCTCGGCCCTCAGTGAACTTTGCTTTCATTAAATTAACCAACCTTGCACTATTGTAGATGAAGGAGGTTATCTTCTTCCCTAGCACAAGTCCATCTGCAACCTTGTCCACTTTTGCAATGTCCTCCAACATCAAGTCAATGGCATAGGTAGCACATGGAGTCTAATACAAATGCTTCCTCTTCTCCATCAATAATTTTCCAGCTGATTTATAGGAAGATTCATTATCACTGACAACCTATTAGAAATCAAGAGCGAAATACACATTTATTATGTTATCAAAATATCAATTTAGCAATTTGTAATGAATTGTAAAGACAATTAAATGAAATATATCTGAACAACATTCTCCTCCCCTACTTCTTCAACCATGTTATTCATTAACTGAAATATAAATTCTTGTCTTTTTCTGGTTTGACACGTCTATACTCTTCATAAACATCATGTGTCGATCACAATACACGAGAAAATTTATTATGTTCGCTCGAGTACGTGATGACCAACCATCACACATAATCGTAACTCCCCAAGTCGTCCATTTTCTTTTCTGTTCATTTATATATTCGTTGATTTCAACAACCTCCTCCCTCAGATACTTTCCACTCATTTGTGCTGGTGTAGGCCCCCTAACACCAGGCCCTGCTTGTGCAACAATATCAAGCATACTCTGGAAATATGGAGTGCTAGCGGCATTGAAAGGGATGGCATTATATGTAAAGAACTTCGTATACGCTCTCCCAACCCTTTGTATCCATTTTGTGCTAAATACGTCTTTTAGTCTTTTTTGCTTTCCATCACGTGATGGATACAAATAAGGATCCATGCTCCTCAACTGATCTCCTCTATGTGCAAGCATAGATGGCATGGTACTCTCTCTGTGCCTTTGGGAGCCTCCCCCTCCCTCCCTCGTGCTACTACTACGTGCACGACCGAACTCAACTCCTCCTCGTTTACGTCCAGTCCCAGATCCCACCTACATCAAACTGAGAAGGCCGTACTGATACAGAATGGCGCCTCAAGTCATCCGTCTGTATAGTCTCCATACTCTGACGTCGAGCAAACTCTATCTGCTCTCTCTCCCACTGCTCCATGTCATCATCACTATCAATGTCATCACTCATACCAATACTGGACCCACGGCCGAATATAGCTTCTTCATTTAAAGTATCTAACAAATTCTCCCTCAATGTCTTCTCCTTTGTACTTTTCCCAGTCCTCAAATGTTGTTGCATTTCCCGCATTATCTCATCTGAGACTGTTGTACACCCAGCTACGTCACCCTTCTTATGTGCTAAGTGCTCCTTCAATCTAGTCACACCTCCCCACATATCTCGTCCACAATAGTTGCACATAACATGTCTCGAATTACCTCCAATAATCGTGCCATGTTGCCACCCAACATCACGATCACGTGGCATGATTATACCTAATAAAAATGATACAGATTAGAATATAAAATCAATCATACAAAGTTACAAACAATATATAGTTTATAGATAATTAGACATTAATTATTAAATAAGATAATACAATAGCTAACAATTAACTTAAAAATAAAGTATAAAATATACTTTATCAAACAAAGTATGGTTTTTTAAAACCAGAAATAACTTTAAAAATATAAATACATACTTAAGAAACAAACTATAGTTATTTGTGAAAATTCAATAATATAATTACACAAATATGTTAAATATAAGTATAATTGATTCTTATTAAATCAATTAATATAATAAATAATATAATTTTATTTTTGCAAAATTAACGGAATGACATACAAGTTCATATGAAGTTATTTACGTGTCTATGAAGTGAATACATGTAGAGGAAAACAAAAAAAAAAGAAATTTTAAAAAAATTTCGGAATAGTAAAAACCCCCCAATTTTCACCCTCTGATTTGTCACAAATCCAAGTGTTTTTCGCAAAAAATTTGAATCTAATAGTCTCTACTAGGTTCTAAGATGATTTTAAGACAAAAAGAATGAATTAAAACGAATCATAGAAGAAGAAATCACCTTTCTCGCAAATCTCCAAAAATCTGTCAATTTTCCTTCAAATCTTCAGATCTGCAACAACGAAGGCATGATTTGCGTTTTGGTTGTTATAGGATTGTAGATGAGGTCAAAAAATGGAGGGGGTGCAAGGATTTGAGGAATGGAGGTTTCTAGAGGGAGAAACGAGCTCGGGACTGCCAAAAATGGCGTCCCGAGTTCGTCAGGGGCTTTTTAAGCCCCTGTCAAAATTCTCGCCCGCGACGTCTCGGTCTCGCCGAGACGTCGCGCCGAGACGACTCGGTATCGCCCAAGTCGTCTCGGTCTCGACGAGTTCTCGCCGAGATTTAATGTTTTTTATTATCGGGACTCGGTATCGACTCGCCCAGAGCCGATACCGAGTCAACTCGGCCGATACTACTCGGTATCAGCCGAGTTTTAAAACGTTGAAATAGACTAGCGTCTAGGTTAGTCATGAATCAATCAAATTGCTTAGCTAAACAACTCTAGAAAAACAAAGACAAAAATTCAATTATATTCGCTTAGGTATGGTTCAAATGCTATCGAATCACCTACAAGACAAGGTCTCAATACTGCTGCTCTCTTATACTTAAAATACTGTAGACATAATCAGTTCAATGATTCCATATTAAAATAATTGAATCGAGTTTATGTAATGGCCTGATTTATTTTAACTGATATCCAAACTTATTTGTATCTTGATTAGATCCAAGAATCTTACAAACTTCAACTTTAAATTTCAAGTATTAAGGATATGATATGTGACCGGGATCTTTATCATTTGCGTTCATTTTTAGAATACACTAGAAGGCAATGATTACTCTAGCCGATTCAATGGCAAAGCAACAATCCTAAAAGGAGAAACTCTTCTTTTACAAAGAAACTATGTAAACATAAATATCATTGTTCCAAAAACAGTACAGTGGTGTGACGTACAGTTGCCCTGCTGAATGAGATTTGCAGAATTGGTCCAACTACTTGACTCTAATTTTCTTCCAGGACCAGGAAAGATCCTTGAGATAAAATTTTATAATCCCAGTATATGATCTAGGATAATGTAACATTTGAATAGAAATGATATAAGTTAGGGAAATTTGAAGGATTGGAAGGTTGGAATTTTTTTTGAAATAAATTGAAGCTGTCTACATTTTATCATTGTGGACTATTTAACTGTAAGAAATGTGCATGAAGAAGTGCATGACACCACATCTAAACTTCCTCCAATATTGATGATCTTGACAATGTCCTAATTTTATACTAGACAAGTATTTCATAACTGATCAAATTATATAATCTTTTATTTTTTTATTGGAGCATTTCTTGGATATCTTATATGGTATAGTGGCCGATGCTCCATTAACGCTAAAATTTTTTTATGGATGTTTGGACTTGCTCTCTGCTGCCAGTTCATCAAATAATCAAGGGTGGAAAAGAATGCTCAAGTATACATTGTTGTAATTGATGTGTGCAAAACATACGAAAGGAAAGGGGTGGAAAGATAGAAATGTATAAAATGCATACACCTCCATTTTGTTTTTGTTTTTGTTTTTTTAAGAAAAAACTTAGGGAAAACTATAAAAACTATAAAAAGTAGCATTCCCTTTATAACTGAGGCAAATTCTTTGTGCATATATCAGGTTAAATGCTACCAAACACTGCAAGAGCATCCTCAAATATATCAAAGAGGGGTTGGATGATTCTTCCCTCCCCCCCCCCCCCCCCCCCCCCCCCCCCCCCCAACATTCCCTTAATTTTTGCTTTTCTTGTTGGAAGCTTTCATTAAGCCACATGACTTCAGTAATAAGGGGACAAGACAATTATTACACATGCTGGCCTCAACATTCCAGAGGATGTCATTTTATTTAATTTTTAATCCCCCCTTCCCTCCCTCTCTCCCTCCCTCTCTCTCTCCCTCTCTCGCACACGCACAAATGCTTGCCCTTTATTTTTTTGATGAATAATGAACACTTGCCCTTTATAGAAGCTATCAAAATATCATTCTGTTTTATTGATTAGTAGATCAGAACTAGTTGTTTCACACATATAACACATCTCTCTTATATTTAGATGCTTAAATTGTATTCTTTGTGAGAGGTGTTAATTTGTTGATACCAAAGTAAATAATTCTATCTGTGCACTATTGAATATCCATTCGTATGGATCTATACTGGATAAATAATGCAGATGCAAATTGTCCCTCCTGGTATGGTCCAGGAGGGACAATTTGCATCTGCATTATTTATCCGGTATGAAAGCTTGTAATATGTACTTTCTGGCATGAATTGACTTGTTGTTAACAATTAATATCTGGCTACGGTCTGATTTGCAGTTGCTGGAGATGTTGATGAATAATATTGGTGAAAATATCCATAGACAGGTGGTTGATACAGGACTTCTTCATATACTTGTGAAGATAGTGAAGAAAAAGGTTGGTCCTATATGCTACAGATGTTCGGCTGTCAGCTCTTTACGGACTCGCATCCCCTGCAGCATACGCTGCATACACCCCCTCACATTCAGTGGGGGGGCCCACCATTCATGTGTGGATCCCACCATTCATTTGGGGGGCCCCACACCCATTCATGTGAGGGGCTGTCTACAGCGTATGCTGTAGACAATGCCCATCCGCTGTTTACTGCTTCTATTTCATCAAGTATTGGCACCATTTTGAATGTCCTTGAGATTTATTAATTTATTTTTTAAATCTCTTCTCTCAGTCAGATCTGCCTGTGCGAGAGAAAATATTTCTCCTTCTAGATGCAACACAGACATCCCTTGGTGGAATTTCGGGAAAGTTCCCTCAATATTATGCTGCATATTTTGACCTGGTGGTAGGTACAGACAAGGACATGTAACCTTATAGGTTTTTTCTATGAGATGATTTGAATTTCTTTGTTTACAAACTAATAGTTCAATCTCAGTTAGAAAAATGTTGAAAATTTTGAATTATCTGGTAGAGGGAATTGTAAATTTAGCTTATGTTAAGCATTATGTTGGTTCAAACGACCGGGATTCAAAGGTGGTTAAACATACTGATCAAAATATGCTTAGAATTTCATAATTAGCGTCCTGTATTTCATACTAATACTTATTTTGATGTGGTGTTGAGATCTAAAATTTGCTCTTGAATAGATCAATCATGGGGTTATAGATCGCTTTCTCTTCCTTACTCATTTCTTTACCATTTTTATTGTGCTAAGCTTGCCTTTCTCCAGTCCTTTACAAATGTATCTTAGCTTGTTTATCGATGAACTCTACTTCACAAGGATTCAGGCATACTACTGTTGTGTAGAATTAAATGTTGTTGTTGCCTTTAATGAAGTTTACCTTTTCTTACCTATGAAGACTCCAAAGTGTAGCTACTAAATCTTAGTGCTCCTTTTTTTCCCTTCTCCCAAAGCAAATCATTCTTCTGAGCTCTCATAGGATATCTCGTACCATCCATGTTGAAGGAATTCAAAGGACCTATGTTGTAAAGCAATACTTTCTCCTAGAAATGACTTTTAGATCTTTGCAATTCCCGAAATAATTTCTCCAGAAAGTAAAAAGGGCAATTTGAATCTATTTTGTTCCACTTTTTAAGGAGCAAGTTAGTTTGACTACGATTTTGTCTACCAAAAGCACATTATCAACAAATCACTTGCACCAAGGAACTTCTTATTGAATATGAATTGTTGGGTCATCCATTATTAAGGAAAGCAGATATAGCTGATCTTTGATGTAAGCTTATTTTTCTCACTGCCGGGCCTGGACCCTTGTTAGCACTCCCTCATATATGTTTGTTTGTATTTATTTATTTTTTTGATGAATAATGAAGATGTGTATATATATATATATATGTGTGTGTGTGTGTGTGCGTGCGTGTGTGTATGAAAGAGTAACGAGTATGAAGTATACAATCGGAAGCACAAAAAAACACTCTACAAAATCGTCATAAGCCCCATCAAACCCCAAAAGCACAAAAAGCAATGTCAATCCACTGTACATATCATATTCGCATCTAGCCCCCCTCAAGACACCTTAATCCAAAGCTGAACAAGCCATTCAACTTCAGACCAAAGACATATCTCACTCCCAATCTCCTAAATCATGTCTGCGACCACCCTTCTTGTCGTGACATCCTCCACAATAAGAGATGAAAAGCACCACCTTTTCCAATCCTTGACAATCTCTGTAGGCCATAACCCCTGGAATTTTGGAAGAACCAAAGCCCACGATGCTACAACAATCAATATGGAATCGAACACCTGGTCCACCGATAACCTTGTGTCCCTGAAAATCCTATTATTACGCTCCAATCATATGAACCAAACAACTGCATGGAATAACGTATCATACAACAATTTGCCCCTCCTACCCAAGCCCCTAACTTGCCACTAATTAAACCATGCCTTAAAAGTATCTGGTAACACCCAGGATACTCCTATCATCTCAAACAACCGCATCCAAATAATTCTAGCAAACTGACAATGAACAAAGAGATGATCTATGCTCTCTCCAGACTCCATACACATGACGAAAACATGTGGGGATAAAGCAATACCTTTCCATCTTCTTTGGATTAGATCAGCCGTGTTTATCCTGTATAAGATGGCAGTCCATAAAAAGGCCTTAATCTTAAGAGGGACCTTAGGCTTCCATAGGTGATAAATCGGAAAGGATACCATAGGAATTGATGAACCTTGCATGACAGAGTTGAAGAAAGATTGGTAGTCCATAAAAAGGCCTTAATGTTTGTTTGTATTATAATTACAAAATATGTATTATTTTATTTTTATTTAATTAGTTATATTCATGCTTATTTCTAGATGATACATTGCAGTTAATCCATATTTTCTTATGTCTTATAAGCACTAGAAATGCATGTCTTCCAATATAGGAATGCAAGAAATCTCACTGGTTATTGAATAATTTGTTCATCAAACCAGATTTTTATATATCTGTAGTCTGATTTTTATTTGTAATTCATATCCTTTAAGTTCCTCACAATGAGAATTCTATGTTTGAAGAACTCAGTGTCTTAAGTTAATTTTGACTATATCAATTTGTTCATTTAAGACATTTAGTTTGTTATTTGCATCGTACATTCTATGCTAAATAAAAATTGTTTGGTTTCTCAGAGTGCAGGGGTACAGTTTCCTCAAAGACCACAAGATTCCCCCTCTGATCATCCTACTCAAGATACACATAATAATACTTTAGCAGGTGGAAAACCTGTCTCTCCGAAACATGAAAGGGTTGCTCAGCAAGTAGAACCTCAGATTGTGCCTGAAGCTAGGTATTGCATGCCCTGTGTTGCTATTGTTGTATTGATGTCCTTTATCTATTTGACTATGATTTTATTCCTGATGCATTGCCCTTAAATTTTTGAAATTATGAAAAACCTTCTGTTTGTAATCCATTTTCTATTTTCGTATAATATTTCCTAATAGAAGTCCTATAACTGAAACATTTTTTAATTAGACTTTATTGTGAAGGCTGTACCAACAATGAGTCAACTGTCAAGTTGAATGTGAGCAAACTAGATTTCACAACGTACAGTTTCTAATGGTAGTGAATTTGAATGACATTTCCAGAAAAAAATTGCTGCTATCCACAAATTTTTGTTTATCTGTCATTAAATGACTGGTGGAAAATCTCAATGAGTCATGTTAGTAGCTACATACCCTGACGCATCCAACACCACCACACACACCACAAAAAAAAGGTAAAAAAAAAAAAAGGAAAAAGAAAACGCGCCCCCAACTGACCTAGAAATAAAAACTCTCTTTTGATTTTTCTCATGCGTGATTTGGATGACTAGACTAATCCTTCCCAATAAATGCCCTCATATGTAATCTCTCAAAACTTCTTTTAAGGTAGAAGATGATTTATGAACAAACATACTCCTTTGGGTTGGCATATTTAAGGCAAGTTATACCCATTGCTTATGTTTAGCATTTTGGAAAAAAGAATAAAAATTCTTTTAGAATAAAAATTCTTTTTAGTTGGAAAATGTTATGTAAGCATCTTCAAGAACAATAACCACTTTTTTTGCACTTAAATTTATTGAAAATTATACTTTGTCGCCTAAGATATATGGCAATGGCAATAAAACCAAATGTCTTTCTGATATTTACACTGTCATTTCATGTCAGAATGCTTGGGAATGGCATTAATGTAAAGGGCAATTTTGTGGCTGATATTCTTTCCCAGTCAATGTCGGGTCTTTCTTGGAACTTGGTATTTAGAAGAGATCTTCGGCCAGTAGAAATGCAGGATTTGGCTTCTGTTCTAGATAAGTTAAAGGATGTTTCCATTGATCCATACAGTGATGATATGCCAATTTGGACTCCTCCTTCTAGCTCCTTTTCCTGCAAATCCTTCTTCAAAGTGCTCAATCAGAGTACGTCTCCTCATCCAGTATCCTTTCCTATATCTCAATTGTGGAAGCCTAAGGTTCCCTCCAAAATCAAGGCCTTTTTGTGGACTGCTATCCAATATAAGATAAATACGGCTGATCATCTCCAAAGAAGATGGAAGATGTGTGCTTTATCTCCTCATGTGTGCATTATGTGTATGGAAGGAGGAGAGAGTGTTGACCATCTTTTCCTTTAGTGTCATGTGGTATATAGTATATGGATGGGGCTTTTCTGGTTGGTAGGAGTCTCTTGGGTGCTGCCTAACACACTTGCAGCGTTGTTTCACTAGTGGAGGGTCAAAGGATTGGGGAGGAGGGGTGACATTATCTATATTCTTATTTTTCATGCGGTGGTATGGCATATTTGGATGGATCGTAATAGGAAGATTTTTCAGAAGTCTTGGAGGTTGGTGGAGCAGTTGAGTGAGTCCATTTGTATGGCTGTAGCATCATGGGTGATGGTGTTACCGGAGTTTTGCGACATTCAGATTGTAGACATTGTTAGGCAATGGCATTAGTGGTGTTTCTCGTCTCTTATGGAGTCGGGTGGAGGGGTTAGTTCAGGTCATTTAGGAGTCATTACTGATTCACGAGAGGAGTGAGTTGGTTATTTGATGTTGAACTTCTTATTCAACATCGTTTGTAGTGTCTGTATTTTGTGAGGGTCGGATCATTCTCAGGGAGGTCAAGATTGTCTTTTTGTGATTATGATACTTAGGGAGTGGTTTAGGGCAGTTGATATGTTCATACGATCAGGATGCGGGTTGTGCATACTCTGATCCACTGTACATTTTCCTCACTATATATATATACAATCATACTATCATTATTCATCAAAAAAAAAATACTAAGTTCATACATAAAAGTGAGATGGGATGTCGTGTATAAAGACAACCCCATTTTTACTTCTCTCAGTCAACTTGTATTTCCTAGTCTCTGTTCTTGTCTCTCTTCTAATTCCCTTTCCATTTTCTCATGGGCCCAAAACCTGGGACTTGATATTGAAGAAGCAGCAGCAGCTGACATGCAATGCTCTGTGTAGCAAAAGATGCACTGGTGGTTGCCTTATAGCTGAAATCACCAGGTTTACTGCCAGGTTAGGCTTTACAAAGAATTGACGGGATATCAGTATTAGAGCCATAGTTGGTTGGAGCACAGCTTTAGACAGAGTTCCTTTTGCAGTTGGAAAATTTCACTTAGAAGCTTTTTTGGAGATTCTCACTTCTCCAAGTGTACTATAAACCAACCATGGGTTGCATACTTGTCATGGACCAGTCTTTTTCACACCTTAACCACGTGCAGCACGTGCCTGTTCACTTGTGACATGTGAGCCAGCATTATGAGGATCGATTTTGTATAATCATGTGTTGTGAGAGCAGGCAATATAAAACAATTAGGCAACCAAATGGAACTAATTAGGCAACTAAAGTGAAGTTTTATTAATGCAAACAATAGTGATCCTCTATGTTTGTGGCCATATGTGGGGCTGCATTGGATGATCTACTTGGTTAAGGACATTAGTAGCACTATGGGGGTGCTGGATGAGCCATGACAAAAGGGAACACTACAAGCAAGGTGACTGCTTGTTAGGTGCTGTGAGGCAACTTGTCTTGGCCAAGGCAGGCTTGGTGTCCAAAGCTTAGAAGTGAGTTGTATCCTTTGGATGTATCATGTGGGAGTTGTTATGGGTTGGAAAAGTACTCAGATTGCATAGGCTAGCTGTGGCTAGGTGAGGGCCATAGCAGCGCACGGTCGTTCTACTGCAAGCAAAAAGTTTATGGCTGTGACTATACTATGTCTCAGACTCGCATATATTTTCTATTTCAGATAGAAGGCTTACCTAGGACTAGAGTGTTTTCTTGTATTAAATGTAACAAACATTAAAAAGTTGGATAGCCATTGTTACATGTGGCATAAACCTTGTACACAAGTATTAATGGCGCTTATATGGCTAATAGACCATCCAATGCCTAATCCAGAGAGTCTAAATGGATGGTCTAGGTTTTCCAGATCGTTTTTCCATATGGCATATTCTGGTCTATTTCACCAAACAACTACAGCTATTGTGACAGAACATAATACCTTTTACCCTAGTATTATTACATTTTTAACCTTAGCTTCTCAATTTATAGGAAGCTTATTCACCTAATAGGTGGCTGATTGATTGTTATCATTGTGTCTTGCTATACTCACCTTTTATACTTGTTTGAAGGTTATATTTGGGAGGACAATTGAATTGATGATCTCGAATATAATCTACTACAGACCAACTTGTCAGGGCAGCTGAGTTGCTGGAGTATTAGAGATTAGTACTTCTGGTTATCTTTCAGCAGAGATGCCTGTACATGTTATAAATATATAATTTACCTTAAATATATAATTTACCTTGATTTAGGCTTTTATTATTGAAGTAATTTAAAAAGATGAAAAAATATGAGGTTTTTTTAGAAAAAAGGTGCAACAAGAAATACTTGCCGATTTATACAACTGCTATTATGTTTATGGAAAAAGGAGAACATCACTTTGCCCTCTTGACTTGTGATTTGTTATTAAAGTCAAATAAGCAAATGACATAAATGGTATTATCTTTGATAACATTCCCCTCAAGCTAGCACAAAAATGTCTATCATGTTGACTTGTGTTAGCTCTCTGGTAAACAAGTCTTTCTAACTGCTTTGTTGATGTGTGTGCGACCTGCGCATGTTTGACATGCCCCCCTACATTTCCTTTCCAAGATGTCTATCTGCCTCAAAATGCCTTGTCCTACTGGACTGTATTATGTTTATGTGCATTGCTGTTTTCTGCATTGTTATCGCAGAATAATCCAGTTGGTTCTGGAACTCTAAAGTGCAACTCATGGTACTTAACCCCGGTACTCACAAACTCTGTGGGCCATAAATATATTTCTTCTGATGCGCAATAAATATTAATTAATGGGTGGCACAAGCATTATTGAATGTATACAAATGATATTTAATCATTTCAGATCTCTATATTCTATTCAAACAAAAAAGGGGGAGCCTTCCAGTGGAAAAATGAAATTGACATACCTTTAGTTTTTGCAGATGAATCTTTTGAATCATAAGAGTCATATAATTAAATCATAATTTGTAAGATTTGATGTAAAAATTGTAAGATAAAACATAAACCAATTTTTAATTGATTTGAATTTAGTAGGGCCAATTCAAATTGAATTTTCCGATTGATACATTGAATCACAATATTTCTATAAGAACAAACGATGATTTTTAAGATCTATTCCTCTTTCCTTGATTTGTTTCAAAAATATTTTTTATTAATGAAAGTGTTTTCTTTTACAAATAGATAATATGACCTAATATTTTCCCTAATTTTTGTTGCAAATCTCACTTTATAATTGCATTTATGCATTTAATATATTTGCAAATATTTTGAAAAATTATTTAAATAAATAATAAATCATCATCATAAGCCAGTTCCTAGCAAAGAGGGGTCAGCCACACGAATCTTCTCTCTCCATCCCACTCTATCAAAAATCATTTTTTCAGTTAATTTATGTTTTTTGTATATCTTGTTTTATGGAGTACATCCATGTCTTTTTAGGTCTCCCTTTTGCTCATTTTGGCTCTTATATCTGCATATTCTCACACCTTCTAACAGGTGCATCTCTAGGTTTTCACTTTATATGATCAAATCACCTTAACCTACTTTCTTCCATTTTATCTTTAATGCATGCTATGCCTAACCACTTTTGAATCTTTTCATTTTTTTTTCTTTCTTAGTTTTGCCCAAAGTCCATCTTAGCATCCTCATCTCAATAACATTCATCTCTTGGACATGTTAATTCTAATGTTTACCATTTCGGTGCCGATGGGCGTGCCAGCCATCACTCGAAACGGTGGAAAAATAAAAAAGGGCAAAAAATGGATTTTTTAGATTTTGGGGTAATTTTTCCGGCACGCCACTCCATTTCGCCAGCATGCCGCCCTGTTTCGCCAATAAAAAATTAACAAATTGTCATTTCCCTCGCCCGTTTCGCTCTATTTCGTTTAGCACGCTGCCTCGTTTCGCCGGCACGCTGCCAAAAATCAATGGTAATGCAATCAAGCGATTTTCTCCCTTAAAAACGCATCGTTACTTCCAAAAAAACGAAATTTCGGCGGCATGCCGCAGCATGTCACCGAAACAGTAAGCACTAGTTAATTATTTACCACTCAATATTCTGCACCATACAACACAGCTAATCTAATTGTTAGTCTTATAAAATTGACCCTTTAATATAAGTGGAACACGCTTATCACACAAAAAACCTAGAAGCACCCCTCCACTGAAGTCAACCAACTCTAATACTATGTGCAACATCTTCATTAATTTCTCCATCTTTTTATATTATTGCTCCAAGATATTTGAACTTATTACTTAAAGGGATATCCTGACTGTCAATTCTAATAGTTTCATTAGTTATATCGTTATTTGTATTAAAAAGGTATTTCATATATTCAAGCTTCACATGGCTTATTTTAAAACCCTTTGATTCCAGTGTATCTTTCCACAATTCTAGTTTAATATTTACTTCTTCTCTAGTGTGACCCACCTATACTACATCATCTGCCAGTAACATACTCCAAGACACCTCATCTTGAATATGACTCATCAACTCATCCATAACTGAAGTGAAAACATAAGGGTTTCTAGGATTTAAATAAATAATAAATAAATGGTATATGATAGATGATGACGATGATGATTTAAATAAATCTCATTTTGGTATATGGTAGATGAAATAGTTCATCATTTTATGGTATTAGGATTATTACATTTAACCAAATTATGATTCCAAAATACTGTTTTCCTTTAATATATGTATTTATAGAAAATCTTTCAAAAAATATTTTTTATTAGAATAAACTTTCAATCAATGCCTAAGTTAACATTTCATCTAGCATGTTTAATTAGCCTAGGACTTTTAGATACATATTTAGGTAGAAAACCAAAACATTTAGTTCTATTTTTTTTTTCAAAAATTTTGAATACAATCATGTTTCCAATATGATGCAAACCATTCCATAAATAGTTCAGCTGTACTTCATCTTTTCTTTTCTTTTTTGGGTGCAAAATAGATAACAAAGAATTAATCCTATAATTACCTTGACGTGTTCTTAAAGCTTTTAGACCAAGACCATCAAAATGATACATAAATGTGCCCCAAAAAAGATGGAAAGATTGTCATTTGAGTTCTTAGAATTTAGTTGGGAAGTGAATCAAACTGAAAATTTTAAATTTTTTAAAGAGTTTGGAATTAGGATTAATAAATCTCTTATGTCAAATGAGAAACAAGAGCAGGAGAATACAGTGCAATGCTACATACCGAATATAATAAGGCAATTTTGTAATATAATAAGGCAAATTATTTTTTTGGGGGGGGGGGGGGGGGGGTGGTGGGGTTGGGCGTGTGTCAAGAAACATTGAGCTTTTTGACCCATGAATAGAATTTATAATTTGCAATATTGTGTAGGACATCTATTCTTTGTAATGAGTGGGGACCAGTAAGTGTGAAAATACCTTTTTTTCTTTATCAGTAATAAAAGAATAGAATTGGGGTTGTGTATGAGTTCAGTAGATCCTATTTAGCAGAAAGGCAGATCTTTGTCGGAAGAAGAGGAAATGAAGAAATGGACTGCGAGAAACTAAGGCAAATTCTTCGTGATTTAGAAAAAAAAAAAAAAATCATTGTTATGGCATTTTGAACAAGTTGGGCATGATTGATACGTATTCACCATTTTGAGGCATGTTGCTAAGTGCTGTCAAGGACTGTAGTTACTTTTGTTTTTTTCTTTTTGTATATATATATATATTTACATTAACAACTGCCTTAACCCAGCTAGTATGGCATATGGTTATGTATAATTTTATTTTTATAATACTTTTTTTTAATAAAGAGGATTAAAATGGTTCAGTGTTTCAAAATGCTAAAGATTGACTTGTGATTATCAATATTATATAATTAAAAATTGTTGCAAGCTTGATGCCAAACCTTGTTGCCATTAAGTTCTCACCTTTTAGCTCTTGTAGATCTTCACAAACATAAGTCAGATGTCAATTGACATTTGCAAATTCGGAGGGGAGAGTTGAAACATGAAAAGCATACTGCAAGCAAGAGATCTTGGATCCCTTCCTCAATCCACGAGAGATTTTTAATGTCAAATAAAGACTCCAGAAATTTTTGAACACTAAAAATCCTAACTTAATAAGTGAAATACAAGCTGCAAATACATGGTAGATTGCTTCTACAGCAAGTTTCAGTTATCAAATTTGTGGTACATGGTTTTGCTAGTCGTTTGTAGTATGATGCTTAATTTCACTTCATGTATGAGGTGCAAGCCTTAAACATGAAAAAGGCTTCACAATGTGAGGCATGAGCTTCATGTTAGCCTCACGCTTGATGCAATGAGTGCATGGGATTTTTGCCTCAAGGTATTTTTCTTGAGCCCCCACTTGAAACCTTACAAACTTCCAAAATCACTGGAATGGGACTATGATATAGGAGATTTTTAGAAGCTACCAAATAAAGCTACAAGCTGTCTAGAAATTTTGTTTCTAAAAGGTTTCTTACTTCAGTTTTATAAAAGTTTCTATATTATGTTTTAGCAATAAGGGAGTTTATAAAGTTTTTATTATTCCTTTAAAGGAAGTTTTGTAACCTCTATAAAAAGGGGAACAATTTCATAATGGATCATCAGAGAATTATACAGCAAATCAGTTGTTCAAGGAGAGATTCCTTAGTCTTAGCTCAAGGTGAGAAGCCAAGAGCTTGAGGGGTGAGACGCCTTCCCTTGGGTTTTTTCCTCTAAAGTTTTATGTTATAAAATTCCTGGGTATCCTAGCTTGAGAATTTCATCCTAAAATTCTTAGGCTACATTAGTTGGTATCAGAGTTGTAGTATCAGAAAATTTAATCATATTTTTATTGAGGTGAGACTCCTCTTGTTCTTTGGTAATGGTGAGACTTCACTATCAAACATTGTTAAAGGTTGGTGAGACTCCAATCTTTTTAAGGATACATTTCTTGGTGGTGGCTGGACTCCATTACCAAGCCCTAGTAAAGTTTGATGAGACTCCAATCTTTTAAAGGGTGAGCTATCCTAAATCAATTTTGAAGCTACCTGATGGTATACATATCGATACACATTATTATGGAGATGATGACACTTCAACAAGATCAGTACAACCACGATTTCCAGTTGTTCATCATCTTAAGGAAGGAATTGAAGATATTTTGAATGATCAAATTGTTGCTACTCGTAAAGGTGGTTATCAGAAGTTTCTAGTAAAGTGGAAGAGGCGTCCCTTGTCTGATTGTTCCTGGATTACTACAATAGAATTTCAGAATCAAGCTCCTAATCTTTATAAGTGATACATTCCTTATACTCATTGGGGCTGAGTCTCGTGAAGGGGAGAGGAAATTGATGCGGGAGATCTTTAGAAGCTACCAAATAAAGTTACAAGCTGTCTAGAAATTTTGTTTCTAAAAAGTCTCTTATTTCAATAGTTTCCTATTCCAGAATTTTCCTATTTCAATATTAGGAAAGTCTTTCTATTTTCTGTTTAGTTTAGGAAGGTAGTTGTAGTTTCTTATTTTGATGGTTTCCTATTCTAGTTTTAGAAAAGTTTCTACATTCTTTTTTTTTCAATAAGAGAGTTGAAATATTTCTATTTCAACTTTAGAAAATTTCTTTTATTCCTTTAAAAGAAGTTTTGCGACCTCTATGAAAAGTGGAACAGTTTCATAATGGATCATCAGAGAATTATACAGTAAATCAGTTGTTTGAGGAGAGGTTCCTTAGTCTTAGCTCAAGGTGAAAAGCCAAGAGCTTAGGGGGTGAGACACCTTCCCTTGGGTTTTTTCCTCTTAAGTTTTCTATTATAAAATTCTTGGGTATCTCTGGCTTGAGAATTTCATCCTAAAATTCTTAGGCTACATCATTGTGTACAAGCCATGCTTTACAGCTTTCTCATCTCTTGTTAATTTCAACTTCCTCTTATTCTTATTTTTCTTCTCCTCTTCTTCCTTCCATTTTTGTGGAACCCGACAGCCTAAAATTTTCATAAATCTAGATTTCTAACATGTGGATGGTGCCTGTAAGTTTCATTCTAGGTACCACTGCACAAAAGCCTTTGATCCCTTTCTAGAATATTGAGTTCTAGCTTTGTCATATGCTCAAATTGAGCTCAAAGGATACTGATAAAAATATTTGAGTTTTAAGGATTTATTTCTTTGCCTTTTCTTTCCCATGACTTTGTTCAAGAAAACTTGGTTTTTGTGACTATGTTGCATATTTCTAGGGGCTTGGAAATTTGAATTGTGTCCTTTAACTAGTATTCAGTAAATTGTTTCAGGAGTGACAAAATGGACAGTTGATGTAATGTTTTGCCATGTCTTGTCGTGTTTATGCTTTTGCAGTATTATTCAGAAGGCTGCAAATGCGTTAGAGGTTTTGAGAGAAGTACTTGATGCCATTGATTCTCAAGATCCTGAGGTATGGAGTTAATTAATGATTTTTATCTCCTAGAAACATGTTAGTTTCTTGTTCTTCTGTTTCACCTTAAATTTGTTCATGTTTTATTGGTTTATTTGATTCACAAAATTCCTGTTTAAACTTAAAGAGATATTCACATTGTAATTGGCGTTATATCCTTCTACCAACTATTTGATGTTGCCTACACAAATCCTGTTTTGCTATTCCACCTTACATTCGTAACTTCAGAAGTTTCTCTGCATCATGTAAATATCTCCTACATATATTTCTTAAGGATGATTTTGTTATTCATGTTCTGCCAATTATTTCTTAGCTAGCAGCATTGTATGCTTAAAACCAATTTGTGCTTGATATCACTGCCAGTTTGTACTGCTGTAATATAATACTACAGGGAGCAAAGGATGAATTCACGCTGGATCTTGTAGAGCAATGTTCATTTCAAAAGCAACGAGTAATGCATCTCGTGATGACCTCCCGGTAAGACAGCCTTTTCGCTGATGTAAGTATTGTTGATTATCTGCTATTTTAATTACAGTTTTTACTTGCAAACTCACTGTTGCATGCTGGTCTTCTTCCTGCACGAACAGCATGGTTTCAGCACTATCTTTGATCGGATAGATTGTCATGTTTTAGATATTGTTATTATTTATGAGAAAATAATCAGATGGTTGTAATTTAAGTGTTGGAATAATTTAAATAGAAACATGTTTATGATGGAAATATATTTGAAGGGGGCACTAAAAGCAGAATTTCTTATGGTAACTTCAGGAGGCGTTGTCTCTGAAATGTTGTTTTGGATTAGTAATTGTAGCAAAACCATGATCAGTATGGATAGAAAAGAGTACAGCTTCTCCTGATCTTCAGATATTGATAAAACTTTGAGACTTTTTTTTACTGTGTGCTGCTTCCATAAATTATTCCTTTGTTGTTCTGTTTCCTCACCTTCTCTAGTAGCAAATAAAAATTTATCAAATAGAAGAATAAAATTATAATAGACTGCTGAGGCATACTATCTCTGCTAATGAAAGTCTCCTAATTGACCTTGCCCTTATAATGGTCTTTTGGCTCTTCTTGTTGGGCTCTTGGAGTCTAAGCGAATGGGGATCAGAGATGATGTTGTGGAGGTTGATGCCAAGGTTTATCGTTTCAATGCCAATGGGCGTGCCGCCCATCACACGAAACAGTGGAAAAATCAAAGAGGGCAAAAAAATGGACAAAAACTGGATTTTTTAGATTTTGGGGAAATTTCATTGGCACGCCGCCCTATTTCACCTACACGCCGCTACAAATCGCCAATGGTAATTAAAAGGATTTCCGTTTCCCTCCTTGTTTCATCCCGTTTTGCTCAGCACGCCGTCCTGTTTCGCCAGTACGCCACTAGGAATGCAAATCGTCGATTTTCAACCTCCGAAATGCATCGCTAACCTCAAAAAAACAAAATTTTGACAGCACGCCACAACGTGCCGCCGAAACTCTAAACACTAGTTGATGCAAATATGATTATTAGATGGATGCTTAGAGGCGACACTGGTTTTTGGAGGTTTTCGCACGTTATCAGCAGCAAGGTTTACCGTTTCGGTGCCGATGGGTGGCCCATCGCCCGAAACGAAATTTCAACGGCATGCCGCCAGCGTGTCCTCGAAACGGCGGAAAAAATAAAAAGGGGCAAAAAATGGACAAAATTTGGATTTTGGGAAAATTTCGTCTGCACGCCGCCTCGTTTCGCCAATAAAAAATGAACAAATTTTCATTTCCCTCCCCATTTCGCTGGTACGCCGCCAAAAATTGTCAGCGATGCAATTAAGCGATTTTCCCCCTCAGAAATGCATCGTTATCTCCAAAAAAACACGGCGTGTCACCGAAACTGTAAACACTGATCAGCAAAGCTAGAGCCCTAGCACAGGAGCTGAATCTCTCGTTCAATCATGTACCTAAAGAGGCTATTGTAGTTGCAGATTGGCTAGCAAATTATGGTGCTTTGAGATCAGATTTATATATTGGGGCCCCATCTGAGGAGTTCGTGGGGCTGTGTGGAGAGTAAGGCTCCAGAGCTTGTAGGGGGTGGGGGTGGGGGTGGCCATTTTGTTCATGACATCATTGTGTGCATGGATCATGTGAGATCCCGAGTCCTACATTGCTCGGGTAGGAGAAGGTGAAGGTCTATATATGTAGGCTTGTAACTCTCTTAAGCAACGAGGCCTTTTGGGGTAAAACCCAAGAGCAAAACCGTGAGGCCTGGTGGGCCAAAGCAGATAATATCGTTGCTGTAAGGAGTCGGAGCGTGAGAATGGTATTAGAGCCAGACCCGACCGGAAATGTAGGACCCAGATGTTGGTTGGTTCATGTGGGCAATCCTGGGATGATGGGTTGGCGGGCTACTGCACATGGATGTGCAGCCCTTAAGGGGGGGTGGATTGTGAGATCTCGAGCCCCACATTGCTCGGAGAGGAGAAAGTGAAGGTGAAGGTCTATATATGTAGGCTTGTAACTCCGTCAAGCAATGAGGCCTTTTGGGGTAAAACCCAAGAGCAAAACCGTGAGGCCCGGTGGGCTGAAGTGGACAATATCGTTACTATAGGGAATCGGGGTGTGACAATGAGGCTGGTGATGCGTTGTAACTTGTTTTATTTTGTTTTCTTGGTAGGGTTATGGGGCTCTTCTTGTATACATATACGGCTTATGTACCTTTATTCTTCTTCACTTAATATACTTTGTTATTCATGTTGTGTTCTAGGGAGGGCCTTGGGGTTGGGATGTTTTTTGTATAGTAGATGGGTGTTTGCGAGTCTTGGGGATGTGTTGTTGAGAGTTTCTCGTTTTTTTTCTGGTTCACCTTAGCTGAGGTGAATTTTTACATTCTCCATCTCTCATTTATATTATGTCTTCATTACTATTCAAAATTATACATATATACTTTGTTATTCATCAAAAAAAATTTTGAGTGAGCCCAATATAAGATATTTTGCAACATAAATAAGATATTTATATTATATCTTCATTACTATTCAAAAATATATGTATACTTTGTTATTCATCTAGAAAAAAAATTTCCTGCACAAACTCTTGTTATGCCCAAGGTCACTTTTCTTGCCTCAGGGACTGATCCTCAATTTGGAAGTTTATAATGTTATTATGCATATTTTTAACTGTATGCTCTGATAATGGTTACAATTTCCTTTGAAAGTTGTGCATTGTGTTGTCTGAGTCGAAACATATATTGTTGATATCATATCGCCAATACCTATATGCATGGTGCAAGTAAATGTTAAGCTGACATTGGCAAGGAGAGTCTTGAGTGGGGGCACGTTGTATAAAAATTCCATGTTTAGGTTTTTTGCCTGTCGACCCATCTGAAACCCCATCCTCTTTTGATTGGACCTACACCAAGTTTTGGTCCTTGAGGGTTTAAAAGGATTATTAATGTTGTGGCATCTACTCAAATGTGGTCTATAGGGTAATACAGAGCCAATTCTCTGTGTTTGATGTTAGTCTGTGATGTTGAAATAAATAGAAGGAAATCTATTTTTTCCATACCAGTCTGACATGTTTGATACAAGTATGTTATTTTAAAATGTGAATGCAAAACAGATCAACATCAAAGATCTATTGGAAGAATATGAGATATGTTTAAATGTTGATTTTCACCCACCCCTGATCTATTGCTAAAGATCAACTTCCTGTAACGTTGAATCTGAGACATTGATTGATTCTCTCTTATGAACTTGAAGACTTCAGCTTATCAAAAGAATATGGCTATTCATCATAACCTGTGAAACCTTTGAGAAAGTTCTGGTGGCATATATACTCCATGAGAAGAAGCTGGTCTTCCATAGTTCGACCATTAATCTCCATGTTTGATTAATATTTTTCTCATTGGAGTAGAAGTAATTCTCTCGTGGTTTTTATGTAATAGATAATGTCCTGCTTTGTTTGGAATAAATTGTTGATTAATATCATTTTTTTTCACTGAAATAAACATTTTTTCTTTGTGTTCCTTGTATGTTTATTGGCACCCATACTTTGTTGGCACCCATAAACATTTGTTTCATCACTGTATCATATTTTGTGTTCATTTTATGTTTGTTGGCACCCATATTTTTTACTTGTTTCAACATCATATCATATACCCGTGCTAAGGATTCTTTGAAACTTTTATGAGGGATATAAGCTAATGAAATCTGTTATAACTGAAAAAAATTTTGATGGTATGCAAGGACCAATGATTCCTTTTTGATATCGGACGTCTGTTATAATCTTCCACTTTAACCTGTTTACGCTTTGTCCTTGAACAATAACATGCTTCATCCGCAGCTAAATGAAATGGATCTTCTGTAATCATCTCTAAAATTCAAGCTAGTAGCCAATATCTGGGTAGTTCTGGTATTAAAGTTGAAATGTCTTAATTTCTCCAGGGATGAGGTAGTGGTTTCTAAAGCAATCGAACTGAATGAGCAGCTGCAGAAAGTTCTTTCCAGACATGAAGCTCTTCTTTCTAGCCAGGTTACCTCTACTGCTCCTCATTTTGGCCATGAAGAAGTGGAGGAGGAAGAGGAAGCTGAAAGACTCTTCCGAAGGTAAATCTGCCCTTGGTTGAGAGTTTCTTTGACTTAGACATCACATGCATTGTCTGTTTTGCTTTTTCATATCAATGGACCTATAAAATGTGACGCGCCAAATCCCAATATCCCGAATTAACTTAAGAGATCATCGAGATTTAGAAAACATCAATAAATCAAATGGAACAGAATATCCAAAACAGATAATTCATTCATATGATTACAGAATATCAAAGTGCACGGAACAACAATAACATAAATAGCGGAAGACTCATATTTACATATCAAAATTTACAAGTTCTACAACGTCAACTTTTACATAATTAAACCTTATTTTACAGAATATACATAACAAAACTCCTACCTACGCAAAGTGGTCACAAAAACGAAGACATTCTCTCTCTCTCTCTCAGCAAAATCACAGATCTCCTGGCTGACACTCCTCCAAATCTGGCTCAGCAGGATCTAATAATAGATATAAACAAACTAATGAGATTCAAAGGATCCCAGTAAGCCATAACAGATACCATAATTGAAACATAATACAACTGTATAAAACAATTGACGAACATCAGATATTCAACAAATGGCAAAACTTCTAAATTATCAGAGTGCAGAAACCAAATCAAATCAAAGATAACTGACCAGAATCATTAATAATCAAAGACACGGTAAATCTAAGTGAACAAATCTCTCAAATCAAATAATATATTTGGTACAGAATACAGATTAATTTACCAGATCAGACATATAACTAATCGGGTTGCATATGTGTACTAACAGAATCAGGTTGGATACAAGCCTCATATCAGAGCAAATGCTCTAACCTGTTGGCTAGAAGATTTTCAGAATCATCTTATGTGGCACTTTGAAACTTATAGCCCTCAAGAGGTGGCCCCCACAAGAAACAGAAGCATTCTCGAGTCATGTGAAGTCTTATATCTTACTTATATATCCCATTTCAAATCAGCATAACGGAATTATCAGATATCAGATCAAAATATCTAGATAGAATGAATCATATCCAGAATTCAGAACAAAAAATCATATAATTACTCAAATTTACATATATATATATATATATATATATATATATATATATATATATATATATATATATATATATATATATATATATATATATATATATATATATATATATATATATATATATATATATATATATATAATTACTTTTATATATATATCGCAATTCAAGTAAAAGAATCTAACTCATAAAGTTGGGTCTTACTAAAGTTCATTCAGTAATTTAAAAACATCATCTAAACCGAAATTCATTTTCAGAATAAATTAAAGCCTCGACATGTCCTTCAGCATGTTGTTCTATATATTGAGGGTCCTCGGCAAGTCATCCAACATACGTAAACCACTTCGACACAAAATCCAAAGAACAGGATATGTTTTGATATGTCCCTTCGACATATCAAACTATTCCTCTGATACAGAAACCAGAAAACTATGCCCTAGCCTTAGATATGCCTTCGTAAACATATCCAGGGCTTTTACAAGTTCTTCAGCATATTGAAGTCTTCTCTTTGGCATATTGAAACCTCGGCAAAGGCTGCAATGTGTGTGTCGAAACTTCGACATGCCCTTTGGTATATCTCAACATGCCGAACACCACGATTCTGCAAAACCCAGAACAAAATTATGCAACCAAAACAGGTTTATAAGCTCTAAATAGCTACCTACATGACTATAAACTATCCTAGACCAATTTAAGAACTTATATGAGGCCTAGTTCAGGCCAAAACTCATGCTGTAACAAAATCCAAAAACTCGATGAAAACCTAAATAACAGATTCTTTCGAGACATCATATATAACCATCATAACAGATTCAAATGAATTCCAAAGCAACCAAAACACCCTTTTAAAGGTTCAGACTAACAGAACAACCATGAAAGCGGATTATAACCATAATACAGAACTCATAAAAACAACGAACCAGTGTTTATGCTTACAAAATCATTGCTATTGCTTACAAATGAGTGTTACAACTTACCTGACTAAACCCGAATGAAATCTCTGAACTCCTACAGAATTTTCCCTGCTTTGAACAGGTCCCTTCTCCCTTCACTCTCGCTTTCCTTCTCAGACAAGGTCTCGGAATATTCTTGAACTCGTGCTGTTCTCCGAGACGAACTGAGTGACCGACCTCGGGGTTTTAGGTTTTAAAACCTTCCCCACTATGGTCTAACACATCCAAACAGACCCCCATCAATCTCCAATGCCTACGAACCAATTAAAATTTACCAAATAATCCAAATAAGGGCTAAACTTACCAAAACACCCCATATGATCAAACTATCAAAGCAACTCAGATTCAGCATAGAAAACATGCATCTCTCAATTAAATGATCTATTAAAATCATAAATGAGATTCTCAGAATATAAACTACAATTATTAACTAAATTCCTACTTCATTCATAAAATATTAATTAACATTGCAAAACATACATAAGCATACACAATTAATTAAAATACAACAGAATATTACATAAAAGGTTATGGCAGGTCTAGTTTTCTTATCCAATCTCTATACTTGTATGAACTTCTATAACACGAATCCTGTTATTCTATCCCTATCTCAGTTTCTTGCTCATATATCCTACTTGGGTAATGTTTAGACATTATTGGATATGTTTACTGATCTATGTTATCTTTCATTTTTCATGCATCCTTCTTAAAACCCACATCTTAACAATACTGGGCCTATGCACATGTTACTTCTTTGTTGTCCAACAATTTGATCCATACATCAAAGCAAGCCTAACGACCACAATGTAAAATTGTCCTATTAGTTTAACGGGGAAAAATCACATAAAAATTAAAAATAGAAATTTTATTATTACATTAACATTTAAAAAAACAAGAGATTAATGTTAAAGAAGTGAAGGTATGAGGTTTATGTATTTGTAATATAAAAGAAATAATTATAAAAAGAAGAGAAGCAACTATAGATTCTGGAAAGTGGATAAGAGAAATAAATAGATGAGGTTATAGAGTTTTTAATAATGCAAACAAAAAAAAAATTCAATTGATATGATTGATTATGGAGATAGGAGGAAATGGTAAGAGGAGGCTTCTCATAAAAAAAAGGTATATTAAAAATGATTAAAAATATGAGACTACCATTTATTGTGATGGTAAAAACCTTGGGCTATAAGGGAAGATTGGTTCAATTATGGGCACAACCACTGATGCGAAAATTCCAAAATTTATGTTTGTAACTAGTCCACCCTCCAGGGACCTTGCTTAAATAGAACCTGCACCGGGTTACAGTTCTTTAGTAGTGTTGATATTTGGATTGTAAAGGGAGAGGGAGAGGGAGATAAAGGGAGATCGAGGGAGGGGGGAAGAGGGGGAGGCGGAGGGAGAGAATGGAAGAAAGGAGGGAGGGAAGTGGGGGAGAGAGAAAGAGGATGGGGGAGGGAAGGGGAGGAAGGGGTTGCTGAGGGAGGGAGGGATGCCTTAACATGTTGTTTGGGTACCTGCCCTTTCTTTTTTAATCAAACTAGTGAAGAACATGTGTATTGCACATGAAGAATTTTTTTTAGATGTAAATAAGGCATAAAAATTGAGACTAATAATATGAAGATTTTGAAAGAAAACCCTCTAAATATAGTATGTTATCCACTTTATAATAAAGTGGATATATTCTAAATGAGAAATTGTATCTATATCAATATTTTTGCAATTAGAAAAGCCACCACTAAACATATTGAAGTTCTACAATTCACAGAAGGTTGCATGTGTCTATGTAAGAAAAAATAATAACATATTAATTATATATTTTTCCAAAGATACAAATAGGCTGATTAATGGGAGATATTACAACTGGATTAAAGTCTTGCTTTTAGGTTTTAAGTTGAGTATTTTCTCTTTTAATATTTTTTATATTATCTAAGGTATCATATTTTCATATTAAATCATATATATATATATATATATATATATATATATATATATATAATTATCATGCAGAATATGAAAAGTTCTTAGTGAGATTTAATTTTAGACCTATCATTCATCATTTTCTAAGTTTTCTGATATCTTATTGAAATTATATATATTGATTTTAAAACTAAAAATAAATCTTCAATACACTAAATGTAGTTATTTCATTAGGATTGTATCTTTTGTTTACAAAAGATAAAAGGAAATATAAAGATTTTTTTTTTGATGAATGATGAAGGATATATTATAAATAAAGAGTATAAAGAAAACAATCCATACAAGTGGGCCCATGAGGACACTAAAAGCCCTACAACTACCTACTCAGTAGATGAGATGCAACATCTATGCTAATCTCTAACAATCTCAGGTATGCACAATCCACTGAACTTTGGTCGGACTGATACCCAGGAGGCAATCGCCACCATGATACACTCCACAACATACTCTACACTCCCCCTCCAGTTGTGGAAGATTCTTCGATTCCTTTCAAGCTAGAATGCCGGATATGCCACACCACTGAATGAAAAGCTATGCTGTACATGATGTGCCCTCTCCTCTCTAAACCACTAAAACGCCAATGATCAAGCAAATGTATGATGGATTTCGGCATAACCCAAGATACACCAATGAGGCTAAGAAGCCTTGCCCTTATGGTCCAAGCAAAACGGCACTCCAAATAAAGATTTGATGACTATAATTTTTATTATACTAAAGACTTAAAGATTTGGTAATTGACATTTTAATTACACTAAATTAAATGGTACTTATTTTCTATTTGAGTTGGAAATGGAAGGAGAGATGTAGTGGTAGCCCATTAAAAGATTACACATCAATTTTATTGTCTATGGATTCTGTTCCTTCAAGATAGAAACATATTTAGATATTGAATGATTTTTATAGTCCTAAGAAACAAATAATATATCAACGTATTTAGTAACAAGTATTACTAATTAACACATCTCATGATAATTATGAAGCCTTTTGTCTTTCTTGAATTCTCTAAAATGGAAAGTCTACATCAAGTGCAAAGAAAAAATTTCAAAGATTATTAAATCTTAAGGGGGGCATTTTATTTGAAGGTTTTATGTTTTGATTTACATTTTTGATATATGTGATGGGTAGTAATGATAGGAAGCATATTTGATAGCTTGCTACTGTTGCAAAATTAATTGTCTAGAATGTCCTCTTTTCTTTGCTATAAGAGGAAGACCTTTCATGTTTTCTCTTAATAATAGGTAAACTTCCAAAATGGGTGGAGTGATAGTGCCTTATTGATCACTATTATGTTGTAGCGTGAAATATATCAATCCATTTATTAAAGCTAATTTGCATCCAAAACTACTTGCTTTTTTAAGTGAAACAATAGTGTATAACATACCACTTGTTAGAACATTTAACCCACCTCGCTTACTCTCTAGAATAATATGGTAATTAATGTATATGAAGATGGTGACTATTGATTTTTAAGTAAAAAAGTAATGTACAACATACTACTAAGCACATTTAACCGACCTCATTGCAATCCAAGACTAAGATTATAAATAATGTATATGAAGACGGGGAGAAACTTCACATATTGACCATATTAACCTTCATAACTCTAATTTTGCTTATATAACCTTAAAAATATTTACAATTCTTTAAAATATTCTATTTTAACAATTAATATTAAAAGATTACTTGGATAAATAATTAATTTAAACTCATGCAAAGAAAACAGATAGGACGACTAAAAATTCCCCTTTTTGCTTTTAGGAGTAGTAGAATAAAGCCTTAATAGATTTTTGTACGTATGAAATTTTGTTAATTTATCAATTAGAATTATTTTATAATTACGTAATTATAATAATTTCTTATCAACTGTTTAAAATGTGATCATTGTGTCTCATAAAAGTTCAATAAATAAAACAAATTATATAACTAATTAGTTTAGATTATCATCTGGCACAAAATCACACTTGGGCAATCCCCACCTAGATCTTCAATAAAACGCCTAGTTTCCTAGCTGAGTGCTTTGGTCATGTAGGTAATCCTTTGGCTTACATTACATGATTTAAGAGTTCTATTTCCATTTGTAATGGGCCCATGTTTTCTTTTTACTTATTTTTAGAGTGGTTTTAAAAAAATTTGAATCTATACCCTACATGGCTCTTGATTCAATGTGGAAAATGGTGTATGATGGAGGTTGATTCAAAGGGCGGGTTTCACTAACCCAGTTGCCATGTGTAGGTCTTTATTTTATAAGCCATCATGTTGTGTTTTATTTTTGTAGATAAAGGTTCAGCTATTGCAATAGTTTGGTATGTTAAAAGTGGTTACAATAATTCAGTGGAGCAGTCATACTTTTCTCATGCAGATAGAGCATATATGACTGAACCAACACTCTTGGGCGAAGGTGCTGGCTAATTGTATATATTTGCTGATTCAGATTTTCTTTCTTACTGTCAAATTCTGCAGAACGCGGAAGGGAAAAGCTTGTGTAAGGCCTGAGGAAGACAACCACTTGGAGCAGCCCCCTGCTCTGGTTGGATCGATTCAGACTGAAAGGTTGCATCGCCCACTTATACGGCCATTGTGTTTGGAGCCACAGGAATCAAGATCTTCTCCAGCTCTGGTCATTCCTCCGCCGCCTGTCAAACACATTGAGAGGGAGAGATTCTTTCGAGAAAAACGGGTAGATGGCTCGACATTGGCAGACCACATGAGGGGTGTTACGATGCACAGCCGCAACGCCAGCAGCTCAAACAGTGGAAGCATGGATTCTATTGACTAAGAGGTTACATTAAAATTCCTTCGTTCTTGTGAATTTCCAGGATTGATACTGGGCTAGAAAATATTGTGTTTCTTGTAAGGAAGTTTTGCTATGGCGCGTATGTATAAGGGGTCGTTTTAGATCGGCAAGAGCTGCTCATTTGGTGCTGTATCATCGTATCTTCATGGGCTTCACAGCTCTTCTGCATTTCAACTCCGGGTTTGTCAGCAGTACTTGGTAGTATATTAAATGTGTCTTATTTGAGCAGTTTGTGGCCTTTCTTCTTTTTTCTTTTTTCTTTCAACTTTATTTTAGTCATTTGTGCTTTCAGCCCCTCTCAGTTAAAACAATTTAAGATTTGGCTGTAGTTGATACGCTAAAATTGCAGGTGGATAATTACTTTATAGCAGTCATAAAATCTGTGAAGTTATTAGACAGACTTCAATGTGCATATCAAAGAGATTAGTTGCTAGCAGATCAATCCAAATCTTTGGTTGCCTGTCATGATCTTTTTATGATCCAATATCAAAGTAGACTGGTTGTCAGCTAAGTTAAAACAGCAAAAGGGATTTGGGAAAGAAAAGGAACATTAAAATTGCATAATAGGTTTGAGCCAGTAAAACAAATTGGTTAAGCCGATGGATTACAGTATACCTACCATATAAAAATTACTAATTCATTGTAATAGCCCCACATATCCATCAGCTTTTTGCTGATGGATATGTGGGGCTATTACAATGAATTAGTACTTTTCAAGTTCAAAATTTTTTTTTTTTTATAAGAAACTTTTCAAAAAAGTTTTCAAGTTCAATGAAATGGTGCTTTTTTCCCTCCTTTTAAACACGGCCTTCTCTCTCCTTCACGTGGACATCCCTTTCTTTCTCCAATGGTCCTTTTGGGCCCCACTAAAATCCTATACTCTCTCCTCCGCATGTACATTATCTTCTCTTCTCACATAGTTCTTTTGGGTCTCACATAAAAAAGATAAATATTATTCTAAAAAAACCCATATTTTCTCTATTTAACGTGTGCATATTCTCTCTTCTCTCATAGCTCTTTTGGGTCCCACACAAACAAGATAAATTTTATTTAAAAAATCTTATTAAAAAATATAGAAGGGACGCCCCAAAGAAATAAATATATAGAAACAAAATATTTTAATAAGAAGGGGCCTTAATGTGGACATGGCCCTTTCTCTAATATTATCTTTAACGAAATTAAAATTATAAGATTAATTCTTTTTTTTTTTCAGAGTCCTTGAAACCCATAATTATGAGAGGAGAGAATATGTACAAGTGAAGGAGAAAGAAGGTGGTATTTTCTATACTCTACTTTACTATTACTATATATATATATGATATAATATAATTAAATTTTAATTAGTTAAACTATTATTATTTATTTAAATAGTTTAAATGTGTTATCCCCATGTTTCTATAATAGTAATCCTTTAATTGAATAATAATTATTTAATCGTTAAATAATAGTTAATTAATAACTATTAATTAACCCCAACCTGTCCTTGCTACCAAATTGATAGGGGAGAGTTATGGTTTTGGTTGTCATCCCTAAAACTAGGTAATGAAAGCTTATCCACATAAAAAGAACAATTACGTCATTAATATATCATGGATGAAAATTTATAATTTTCACTTAAAAAATAGACTTTATTAGCAAAAAATGGACAACAAAATATTGAATCCTGCCAATAAAAGATTTAATAATATAGGGAATTTTGGCCATTAAAATCTTAGACTATAAATAAATTACTTGCATGCTAACACATGGTAATAAAATGTCCAACTATTATATTTACTCATTGTCGCAGTTATTTTAAATTATTTAAAAATAAGATATATAAATATATATGTTGCTCCTCCATCTATAATTGTAAAACAACTAGTGTCATATTACACACAAAATCTCATCCAATGCTGCTCCTCTTTAAGAGGGAATGCCAAAAGGACACAAGATATGAATTAGAATAGTTAATTGACCTTACATAACCCAGTCCAGATACCATATGATCTATATTATTATTATATAAAGCCAACTCTCGAGATTCACAATGACATTTTATACCCAATTAGTCCCTACTTTTGATTCTATTCACTATTATTATATAAGGCCAACTCTCGAGATTCACACTGACATTTTATACCCAATTAATCCCTACTTGTGATTCTATTCACTATTATCTCTAATAAATTACTTATACATATATATTATCTCCTATTGTCCAAAATATCCTTTAAGTTCAGTTTACTTTTATCTCCTTACACATATAACTATCGATTATTACCCAAAATGCCTTTTATATTTGCTTTTATAGCCTAATTAATTGCCTACACTTATCGTATGAAATTCCCCTAGTTATTTTGAACAAGAATGTATCATCTACAACCAAATCTTAAAACCATTCCTATGATGGCTGTCATATCTGAATAGGGTTAATTAACATGCTTTCAAGTGTAATTATTGTGGCTTTTAGTTGTTGAAGCTTGCAACTTCGTGCTGCATACATGGAAACCAGTTAATTAGATGAACAAAAAAATGATAAAAAAAATCAAAGTTTTAAGTTAGGATGAACAGAAAAGCCGGTGTCACTAATTGCATGTATTTGAAGTACTGCTGCATGGAAGGTGCAAGAATCAATAAGAATATGGCACATCATATAATAAAAATCTCATATAAGCCAATATAAGCCTCCTGTTTTGGCATAAAGGATAAAAAATAGAGCCTTATTTTTTTTTCCTTAAAAAATTATTTAGCTTATAGGTTATACTACACTAATATACAAAGGGAATTGCCAAGATTCTGGCCTACCCACCATTTACCTCCAAAATTTTATTCTTTATTTAAAATTAGTTGCTCTCAATATGAGATTTATCTTTAAATTCAAATTCGAAAAGCATCCTAGATAAACTCCTACACCTCCCTGCATTCACATTACCATATGCACAAATTCATCACATATGTTCCTCAAAACATTTGCATGTTTTGTAATTTGCTATGCGCAGTCCCCTAGTTACACTTATATAACTACCTTATATTGAAAATATTTATATTTAATTCTATTTACTTTGATATCCTTACACATATAATTACTTATCTTCCCAAGATATCCTTCAATTTATTTTTTCTCTTATTTTCCAATTAATCTCAATCACTTATTAAATTATTTCGCTGGGAGCATTTCCCCTAGTATATATAAAAGGAGAAATATTTTGAGGGTTTGACCCTAAAAAAATATTTTGAGGGAGAAATAAGAAAACTGGAATTGCAATTCATGTTGGAATGGCTGGCTGGGTCTTAGTTTCCTCCTCATGTGACATGATGTCTCGATTATATCATCAAAGCTTGAAACCAGCACGGCCCCACTTCTTCTGTTACACTGCCCCTGTGCCGAGCGTGTTACGCTTGTCTGAGCGTAACACGCGTCCATAAATATGGGCCCACACCAAAGCCTCTAAAGCAACCCGCTTCCTAACGGAGGAAACCCTTGCTTAACTTCCGTTAATAGAGGCTTTTTAAGGAAAAAAAAACTAAAGCGAAATGAAATGAGTTTTTATACGAGTTTTTGAAATGAAAACTGCAATAGCTCACGTTTGGCGCCCAAAAGAGAACGGGTTCGTCTCCATTGTTTCTCATCTCAAGATTGCTTCTTTTGCTCTCTTCACTCTCAGGTACTTCTTTCTCATCTCAATATTGCTTCTTCGTCTCCATTAATATAATCTTTTGTTTGATACCCAAAAGAGACCCCTGCAATGGCATTGTAGATCCCTCAAGAAGTACAGGCACAAGTAGTTATGTGGCTTAAAGCGATCTTTTAAACCTAACAAATTCAATGTTGTGAGATCCGAGTTAGAATAGAATAATTTGATATTATTGTTAGGGAGATCTTTTATTTCCTTTTTTCTTCATTTCTGGAGCAGAATCAGTTATTTAAATGTGTTCTTTTCCTCGACTTGAAATCTGTTTACTTCTGTTAATGCTAAATCACTCTTGTTTTTCAAGAAATAAACTCCTGCTAAAAAGTAATTGAATCTGATTAGTTCATTTGGAAAACTGATTACTTTTCTTAATGCTAAATCTACCTATTCTTTTCCTTATTTGGAAATCTGATCATTGGAATGGGTAGGCTTCAAATCTTTAAGGCGTTTAGGTCTTCAAAATAGCAAGACTTCAGTTTTTTAGAGTTTTAGGGCGATTTAGAGCTTTAGTTCTTTTTCCTCGAATCTCCATACATTTTAGAGATTGTTATTATTTTTTGAGAATATTCCAATCCGCTATTTCTTAATTGGGTCTCATTTAAGAGCAATATACATTTTACAAATATAGAGCCAAAATTTATATTTTATTTAATTCGAAGAATTTTGACTCTAAGATGGGTCTACCCTTTTGAGATTATGCCATGGAGCATTTTATAATCTCATAAATTACCAACCTAGCAATATATCACTAGCTACTAAGTATTGTCTCATCATAATTATAACTCTTTTACTCTAAAGGGAAAATTGAGCTTTTTAGGCACATCTGCTCCTTTAGTTTGATGACACTATTGTGTGGCACATGAATATATTGCATGTGGTGTACATAAAAATATTTTTATATTTTTGTAAGTTGTTATGAGTTTCCGTAAATAACTAATTGGTAAAATTGATAACTGATATTCCATAAATCTAATTGTGCCTCTACTTCTTGAGATTAGTACAGGCACAATTGTTTAGTAGATCCCTTAATGTGTTTTACTCTTCTTTTGCCCCATTTAATCTATGGTCTTACGATGTTTATGATCATTTAATGCTTGTCTTCTACTCATGTGTATGGAATACAATTAATCTTGGTTTATGTTTAGGCATTTAATGTATTGTGCAATTATATACCAAAACAGATTTAAGGCATGATAGGCGGATGTGAGTTTCCTAATGAGATGGGTGAAGACAATGACAATACAGAAGTTGTAAAACCAAGTGATGATATACCGATAGTTGGCATGGTGTTTGATTTAGAAGAGGATGCTCGGGAGTTTTATAATGAATATGCAAGGAAATTAGGATTTGGAACCCGAAAAAGCTGTTTTCATAGAAACCCACTCATGGGTGTTGTTGTTGATAGGATTTATTGTTGTTCAAGGGAAGGTCATCGTCAAATAGACAAAAGAGATGTTAATGTCAAACAACATCGTGCCGAGACAAGGAGTGGTTGTATGGCACGAATGAGGATTGCAATGAAACCATATGGAAAATACGAGATTACAAATTTTGAGGCCACTCATAATCATGAGTTGGTTTTGCCTAAAATGGTTCATATGCTAAGATCTCATAGGAACTTAACAGATGCACAGGCATTTGAAATTGATTTAGCAGAAATGTCAGGAATACACCCAAAGGCAACTATGCAGCTGATGAGAATAGAAGTAGGTGGTTTTGATAATCTTGGATTTGTGCGTGCAGATTGTAACAATTATTTATGAACAAAGCGCATGATAGCCATGGAAAAGGGAGTTGCAGGTGCCCTATTGCATTATTTTTGTAAGCGACAATCAGAGGATATATCATTCTTTTATGATATGCAACTTGATAGTGAAGATATGATAACTAACATTTTTTGGGCTGATGCTGGCATGATCCAAGACTATGAATGTTTCGGTGATGTGGTTTGTTTCGATACTACGTATAAAACCAATAAGGAAGGAAGACCGTTTGGCTTATTTGTTGGAGTTAATCATCATCATCAGACAGTAATTTTTGGGGCTGCATTGCTGTATGATGAAACCATCAGTACTTTTTGTTGGTTATTTGAAACTTTTGTTAAGGCAATGTCTGGGAAGAAGCCAAGGACAATCCTAACTGATCATGATCACGCTATGAAGCGTGCGATCTCGTGTGTGTTACCAGAGACATATCATCGGTTTTGTGTGTGGCATATGTACCAAAATGCAGCAAGACATCTTAGTGAGATCTTCAATCGTGACAGAAATTTTCTCAGAGATTTCACTAGATGTGTTTATGAATATGAAAATGAGGATGAATTCAAAATTGGTACATTTTAAACTACTATTACTTTGTTTTACCTTCTCATTTAATTGTTTTTGTAGTTGTTTTGTTCTCACTCAAGCATTTGATCATTTCTTCTATCAGTTCTAATACCAATACCATAGTAGAAGGTTATGGTCTGGCATGACATCAATGCAAGCCACTGTAGTTTCTTCATCAGTATGCCCATTTCAGGCAATGTTGACTAAACCTTATCAAGGAGCACCAAAGTCTTGGTAATCTCTTAAGGAGTGGCATTGCTTTAAAAGGCATGTGAGGCTTTCCCCTCAAGGGTGACCTCAAAGCAAGGGTCAAAAGAAATTCATTGAGGCTTAGCCTTAAAGGCTTATCACAAGATGTTCATTAATTATAATTTGTCAAACCATCTTAAATCTAAAAGTTAAGAACACAGGGAAAGAATTTTATAGCAATAAACAAATTGTGACAGAAAAGACAACAAATTATAATTCTGGTGGCAAGCTATTTCCTTTTTCAGGCACTACTTTTGCACTTCAACTCTGGAGATATGGTTAGGCATTGCTTGGATATTATTTTATATATTTTATTTCTTTTTTTTTTTGACAAACAAAAGCTTCACAGAAAGCAGAGATGACTGCCATTTGCATGAAACTTTTCACTTTCCTTTTCAAGTAATTTGTATTGTCAGGAAAGATCTCCTCAACTATGGTATTGGTTGATTATAATTCCTTGTAACATTTTCAGCTAATTTAAATTATTTGTACACATATCCAAGGGAGTCAGACAATGGATCCAAGGGAATCAAACAATGGCACCATTTAGAGATAAAGTATATAAAGATAGTTTGGACATGCACAATATATACCTACTTACCTAGAGAGGCACCCATGAGAAGACACAAAGACCTGAAAGGCACAAAGGAAAACCAAAGAGGAACTAGTTGGAGTGGAACAAAAAGGACCAAAAATAAACAATTTGACTAAAGATATGGTTTCTAATATGTTATAAAGACAAAATCAGATCCATGTTGCTGAACCTAATTAGTTGTTATGTGAAAATGGAGTTCTGGGTGTACTAATCTCAAGAAGTGGTAGGATCCATGTTGCTGAACCTAACTAGTTGCTATATGAAACTGGAGTTCTGTGTTTACTAATCCAAAGAGAGGTGGTTGAAATTAATTCCAATGGTTATAATCTATCACTGCCTAATATCTTGTGGATGGATGACTTAAGGAACCTCCAAAATATAAAATGACATCAGGAGTAAACTGAATAAGTAGCTAATTACTGTTTTTTTTTTCTCTCTAATGACAATTCTACAACTCTTGATTAAGATTATTGAAATTCCTAGTCAAACAGGTAATGTGAACAATCTATGTTATTCCATTGACTGGGGATTGATTTGGAATTCAAAACTGCAAGACAAGGGTGCAAGTAGGTCCATATTTCAGTCCCTCTGATGGTAAACAAAATCTACAAGTCAAACTATTCAACTTGGAGGAAACTGTTTGACCATAGTGGTCCTCATTAAAATTTTGAAAGTCAAACTCTCCCTCCCTCCCTCTATCTTTCTTTTTAATAAATAATGGGCTTCCATTAGATATCACAGAGAGAAACCGAACGCCCCCTCCCTCTTCTCTCTTCTCTCTCTCTTACCCCACACACAAACGCACACTTTAGCTTTTACCAACATAAAGGCATAGACACAGCCAAATACTCCCCATTGGAAAAGCAAAATAATGGGACGAGAACATATACTCTCTAAAAGTGGGGTTATGCTACTGCTCCAAGCATGAGTAATAGAACACTATTAGAAATCCAACCACAAAACCTAGCCACCGGAAACTATAACCAAAACACATCAAAAAACGCCAAAGCATCATGAAGTAGAACACGTTAATTTCAAAGAGAAAATAGAACCTAAAATCGTTACCGAAGGAGAAGGAAGGTGAAGGCTATTGATTCAGAAACATACCTGAAACCTTGCTAAAGGATTTATCAAAGATAGCTGAGAGGTGCTCCAAGCTATTTGGAATCAAGCGGCATGTGCTCCAAAGGTAAACGAAAATGCAGAGGGGTTTTGGCACCTTCGTCAATTTTGTAATTGGGGATGATTTTCGCTTTAGTTTTTTTTTTTTCCTTAAAAAGCCTCTATTAACGGAAGTTAAGCAAGGGTTTCCTCCGTTAGGAAGCGGGTTGCTTTAGAGGCTTTGGTGTGGGCCCATATTTATGGACGCGTGTTACGCTCAGACGAGCGTAACACGCTCGGCACAGGGGCAGTGTAACAGAAGAAGCGGGGCCAAAAAGCACATAACCATCAATGCTCAACAGGAGTCTAACACCGCAGGTGATTTCATCCCCTAAATCTCCGTCTTCTGTCGAGACTTCATTCTACACGGAGCTCGAATGGAAGGAGAAGAAACTATAGTCCTTTATCCACTGCCTACTATTGGCCACATTGTCTCCACAGTGGAGCTAGCGAAGCTCATCCTCCGCCACCACCACCTCTCCGTCAAGATCCTCCTCACCACCAGCCCTTTCGACTCCTCCTCCTCCACCTCCTACCTCCAACGCGTCTCCCGCTCCTACTCCTCCATCTCCTTGCACCGCTTCCCTGCCGTCTTCGTCGACACCTCCCCCACTCACAGCCGGGCAGCCATCTTCTTCGACTTCATCCGCCTCAACGACCCCCACGTCCGCCACTCCCTCTTCACCATCGCTCAAACCTCCACCATCCGCGCCCTCGTCATTGACTTCTTCTGCACCATCGCTCTGCACATCGCCGACGACCTCCACATCCCTGCCTACTATTTCTTCGCCTCCGGCGCCGCTGCTCTTGCCGCCTTCCTCTACCTCCCCACTATACACACACAGATCACCGAATATTGCAAAATAAAGGTTCATCAGAGAAGGATGTTGATCACGGGTGATAAGAGAAGAGCAGTTACAGTTCTGTTATTTAGTTCTGTCTTTTGCTGAGTCAGCAAAGTTAGTTAGATCTATTCTTTAGTTCTATATAAATGGTCTTTTGCCAATTGTAATGTAACGAGAGATCAATAATGAAGTCTGAACATTCTTCACTGTTCTAGATCTTTCTTCTTCCTCTCTACCCATTACTTCATCGTTTCTTTTCTTCTTTCTGCACTTTGTTTTCTTACATGGTATCAGAGCTTTGGTTGATCTTCGATCATGGCAGAAGGAATTTTTAATCCCAATACTCCAGGAGCAGCATTTCAATTTACATCTCCTTACCTAAATTTTAATGATCTTTCTAATCCTTACCAGATTGAGCATGGTGATAATTCTTCAGCCTCATTGGTAACAGATCTCCTCACATCAGACAACTACGCTTCTTGGTCCAGATCCATGCGCAGAGTGCTGCGTGCAAGAAACAAATTAGGGTTTGTTGATGGTACTTTGCTACAACCCACAGATCTGAAAGATCCTCTGTTGGATGCATGGAAGAGATGTAATGATTTAATTGTTACATGGCTTCAAAACTCTGTAAGTAGCTCTGTTAAATCCAGCTTGGTGTTTGTTGATAATGCTAAAGAGATATGGGATGAGCTTAAAGATCGATACATCCAACAAAATGGTCCCAAAATTTTCGAGTTAAAGAAGATGTTGGCTGGAATAGTTCAAGAAAATGATTCTGTTGGCATTTACTATGGTAGACTCAAATCTTTATGGGATGAACTCTCAGTTTATGATCCAATGCCTAGCTGTACCTGTGGAAAATGTGAATGTGGTAGGCTGAAAATTTTGTTAGATCGATATCAAAGAGATTGTGTTATCCAATTTTTGATGGGTTTGAATGATGTATATACCAATGTTAGAGATCAAATCATGCTTTTAGATCCTTTACCTCATGTGAACAAGGTTTTTTCACTCATTCAACAACAAAAAAGGCAGCACCAATTAATTTCCCATATGCCTACTTCAGATTCTATGGCATTGACTGCTAAGAAGGTGTTCAGTAATCCTAAACCTGCTGGTAACCAGAAACAGGGCAAGCTCTATTGTAGCCACTGCAAGATACTTGGTCATACTTTTGAAAAGTGCTTCAAAGCTGGAAATGCAGAGGCTCCCATATGTACTCATTGTCACATGACTGGTCATGTAGCCAACAAGTGCTACAAACTACACGGCTATCCTTCAGGACATAAATCTTTCAATAAGGCTAAGAATCCTAACATCTTGGCTAATTCTGTGATAAGTGAACAGGAGGATCAAGAGGAAGACAAGTTTACTATAACCAAAGGTCAATACCAGCGACTAATGAATTTGTTGCAAGGCAAAGACTCATCAGGATCTCCCACCGTGTGCGATGCTCAAGCTAATGCTTCTACATTCTTGAAACAGCCACCTACTGCTACTTCACATTCACCCAAACTTTCTGGTATTTCCATTTGCATGTCCATTTACACACACAAACCCTCAAACCTTGAAGAAGTCCCCTGGATTATTGATATGGGGGCTACAGATCACATGATCTGCAGCACCTCTTTCTACACTAACATCACAGACACTGTCTCCTACACTGTCAAACTTCCAAATGGCAGTGAAGTGCCAGTTACTCACATTGGCGTAGTCCAAGTTACCAAAACATTAACTCTGAAAAATGTTCTGTGTGTGCCTTCTTTTTCATTCAATTTGTTATCTGTAAAAAGGGTAACTGAATCTCTCACCTCACGTCTTGTTTGTTTTCCTGATTGTTGTTTTCTTCAGGACTTAGTCTCATGGACAACGACTGGGATGGGTGAGGAGAAGCATGGCTTATATCACTTGTTGAATGTGGAGGTTTCTCCTACTGCTTTTGTCAATAAACTTTCAAAATTTTTGGATAGAAATTTCTTTGCTTCTACCACTGTTGTAAATAGCATTTCAAATTCTGATCTTTGGCATTGTCGCCTTGGTCACATTTCACAATCTAGACTCAATTTGATTGAAGATTCTTTGATAAAAGGCAGCTTATCAAATTCAAATGAAAATCCATGTACTGTTTGCCCTTTAGCAAAACAGCATAGACTTCCATTTTCTATAAGTATGCATACAACTTCTTTTCCTTTTGAGCTTGTACATTGTGACATTTGGGGTCCTTGCTCAATTGTTTCCTATGATGGTTCCAGATATTTTTTGACAATTGTTGATGACTATACTAGAACTACTTGGGTGTATTTGTTGAAATCTAAATCCCAAGTCAGACCATGTTTTGAGGCATTTTATAACTTGTTAGAAACTCAATTTGAGACAAAAATCAGAACATTGAGGAGTGATAATGGGATGGAGTTTCATATGACAGATTTTTTCAATTCCAAAGGTATCTTGCACCAACGAACTTGTGTCGAAAGTCCCCAAAAAATGGGGTTGTTGAAAGAAAGCATCAGCACATATTAAATGTGGCTAGAGCTCTCAAAATTCAATCAGACGTTCCTATAAAATTTTGGAGTGACTGTATTTTGACAGCTGTGTACATCATCAATTGTACCCCCACTCCCTTGCTGAAAAATAAGACTCCATTTCATTTGCTTTTTAACACTGAACCTTCTTATCAACACATGAAAATTCTTGGTATTGAAGTTGCAAGATCTAAAAAGGGGATCTATATTTGTCAATGCAAGTATGCTTTAGACATTTTAGCTGATACAGGGGTTCTTGGTGCTAAACCTGTCAAAATTCCAATGGAACAGAACTTACGGCTTAGTAAGGACAGTGGAGATCATTTATCTGATCCTAGCATTTATCGAAGGTTGGTGGGGAGGCTCTTGTATCTGACCATTAGTCGTCCTGACCTCAGCTATGCCATTCAAAATTTAAGCCAATTTATGGACAAACCAACCACTACTCATCTAGATGCTGTTTACAAAGTGCTGAAGTATATTAAAGCAGCTCCAGGTCAAGGACTACTTTTTCCTGTTTCATCTACATTACAACTTAGAGTTTATTGTGATTCCGATTGGGCCTCATGTCCTGATTCTAGAAGATCAGTCACTGGTTATTGTGTGCTACTTGGGAATTCTCTTGTTTCTTGGAAATCCAAGAAACAAACTACTGTGTCCAGGTCTTCTGCAGAGGCTGAATATAGGGCCATGGCTGCTTCCTGTTGTGAGCTTACATGGTTAAGATATATACTTCAAGATTTCATCATTCCTCATCCTCAGGCAGCCTTGATGTTTTGTGACAACCAAGCGGCCTTACATATCGCAGCTAATCCGGTGTTTCATGAACGAACGAAACATATTGAAATCGACTGCCATTTGATTCGTGACAAGGTGCAAGATGGTAGTGTGCAGACTGTCCACATTGCCTGTCATTCACAATTAGCTGATCTTTTCACTAAGGCACTTCCTTCTCCCATTTTTGCCACACACTTATCCAAGCTAGGAGTTACGGATCTGTACTCTCCAGCTTGTGGGGGGATATTGCAGAATAAAGGTTCATCAGAGAAGGATGTTGATCACGGGTGATAAGAGAAGAACAGTTACAGTTCTGTTATTTAGTTCTATCTTTTGCTGAGTCAGCAGAGTTAGTTAGATCTATTCTTTAGTTCTATATAAATGGTCTTTTGCCAATTGTAATGTAACGAGAGATCAATAATGAAGTCTGAACATTCTTCACTGTTCTAGATCTTTCTTCTTCCTCTCTACCCATTACTTCATCGTTTCTTTTCTTCTTTCTGCACTTTGTTTTCTTACATCGAAAGCTTCAAAGACCTCCCCACTACTCTTCTGCACTTCCCTGGCTTACCACCCATCGAGGCCTCTCACATGCCGGGGCCGGTCCTCGACCGGGATGACCCCACTTACCATGACTTCATCTACTGCACTTCCCATCTCCCCAAATCGAAGGCAATTATAGTGAACTCGTTTGAGTTGCTCGAGCCCAAAGCAATCAACGCCATCGCTGATGGTGATTGCGTTTTGGACTCTCCGACCCCACCTGTGTACTATATCGGCCCGTTGATCACCGACGCCAATGAGACTGGGGACAACGACCACATTAATGGATCGGATTGTTTATCTTGGCTCAATTCGCAGCCGAGTCAAAGCGTCGTCTTCTTGTGTTTTGGCAGCCAAGGTACCTTCTCTGCAGAGCAGATAAAGGAGATTGCAATTGGGTTGGAGAAAAGCCGTCAGAGGTTCTTGTGGGTGGTGAGAAATCTGCCATCAATGGAAAGCAACCAGAAGCTGGGTTTAGAAGCGGCCAAAGATTCCAGTTTGGTTGAAGGATTGTTGTTGGAGGGGTTCTTGGATCGAACCAGAGACCGCGGCTTGGTCGTGTATCACTGTGCACCGCAGGTGGTGGTGCTGAGTCGTGAATCGGTGGGCGGGTTCGTGACTCATTGTGGGTGGAACTCGGTTTTGGAAGCTGTGTCAGCCGGGGTTCCCATGCTGGCGTGGCCTCTCTATGCCCAGCAACACCTGAATAAGGCAGTCTTGGTGGAGGACATGAAGCTGGCTCTGCCGGTGGAGGCGTCGGAGAATGGGGTTGTAAATGCGCTGGAGGTGGAGAAGCAGGTGAGAGAGTTGATGGACTCAGAGAAAGGAAGAGCACTCAGAGATCGGAGTTTGCAGATGAGAGTGAGTTCACTCGCTGCATGGTCCGAGTTTGGGTCGTCGATGACTACATTTATTAAACTTGCTGAGTCGTGGAAGCGAGTTAGTGACAAGTGACAACTAATCCGGGTCGTTCACATCTATTATCATCTATTATTATTACTAAAGCAAAGAGGGGGTTTTATGGCTGACATTTTCTACTTAAGATGTCCTCAAAGATTCCTGATATTACAATTGTGTTAATTCACGTCACCATCATAACCAATTGGTTGAAGTGGTATATGATTTGAGTCTAAATTGTCACTTGCTTTTAAAGTGGGATGCTTTCACGTGTAGCATCTCATGGTTAGTATTATTTTAAATAGGTCCTGCATAAAAAACACTAACATTGGGATACTCCACATGGAAGCATCCCACTTAAAAAGAAAAATTCTTCTTTGTTTTTAATTTGTTACACACTATGCGTGTGCATTCTCCTAGTACCTACAAATTAAAACTAAGTATATATATTTTCAGAAGCAAAGTTTATAGGATTAAGATTTTGACATGGAAAACATACCCTAAAAAAGATAGGAATCTCACTAACCTTTAACAAGATTTGATAATCGAGTCTTGTTTGAGTGTCATTTGTACTTTAACCAAAAGGTATATTTGCAAATTTCTCTAATACAATAGGGCTTAGGTTATAATCTGAGCGAAAGTATAAGACTAATTTGAAACCCTATGATCATGTTTCCTTTTTGAATAATGGAGTCTTCTCTCTCGTTGACGTAGGCACAACACTAAAGTCTTACTTTTTCTTTGTCATCATAGCCAGTTAAATAATTAAAAAGTTCTACTACAACCAGAGAACAAGATTAGTTTCATCTCAAGAACGAACATATTTAAAAAATAAATAAATAAATTAAGACAATTCTCATTAATTTCTCAAAATTAAAGATAAAATTCTTATTTATAAACATGGTCCCTCCTTTTAATCAAATATAATCCTACTCAAACTATGAAATATAATAATATATTTTATATCAGATTTGCCTCATCTTGGATTATTTTCCCTTTTTTTTACTTTCCATTGAAATTTTTGACAAATTAAATGTGGTTTTTTTTGGGTCCAGTGTCTCCAGTGTAGGTTTTTTTTTTAAAACAAACTACATGAGGTTATGCTCTCTGCATCATGTGGATTTAATTTAGTAGTAGGTTTTTCTTTTTTTTTGTGGACAAATTAACTGTGATTATGCTCTCTTAATCGCACCGATTTAATTTAGCAATAGGGGTTAACACAACTATAAAGGTTCTTTTAATAGGCATTCATTTAGAACCATCTCATGTCACTTTGGAAGGCCATCACTCCATTATCCTTCTTTTTTCTTAACAAAATTAAACTAAGATTATAGGATGGGATTTACAAAACGAACACCTGATCTGCTAGCCCAAACTTGCCATTGGTCAAGTTATGATGAGTTCGCTCAATCTAAGATTTACTAACCCAACCTTGCCACTGGTCCACCCTAACCCAAACCCAACCCCGAGCATTATTATTTGAGTTTAGGATGGGTTCGGGTTGGCCCAAACCAATGCAAATTTTTGAATATTTCTTTCAATTTTTGATATGAATGCAAATGTTGAGATATCATCCATTGAAATCGTCTATTAACTTACAACAGACTCCTATTGTTCCCTTGAATTTGAAAAAAAAAACTTAATTAATTTATTTATTTAAAAAATTGTTTTTAAAACGTAATAAGCCAATCACAGGTATATTGCATTTTGTGGTTTTACAGTCGTTGTTGTAGACGATGTGTGCTCAAATATAACATTCATTGTAGCGTATTTGTGTATATGTGTGTGTATAATTTTTTATTTAAGAATAAATTCATAAATTTGTTATTATATGTTAATAAATTATATTTCATTACATAACTGTAAAGACATTAATGTAGAAGAAAAAAATAAATAAACTACGTTATAGATACATACAAACAAATATTCATTTACATACATATATGATAGTGTGTATATAAACTTGTTTACACCCGCCGTAGCCCGACGGTAGTGTTTTACGGTCACGTATATCTTTTGACCGATTTGTGTCCTACCACATACGGGTCAAGTGAAACCAATGTTTACACCCGCCGTAACCCGGTGAAATCGGAGTAAACAGGGGTCTAAGTATAATATATATATATGTTTATTGGGTAAACGATGGTGAATGATTTCGCCATTAAAGCCATTAAAGGAGTTATCATGGCATGTGCTACTTTATTGGGTTTGAGGAAAATTGCTGGACGCTTGATTAACCCCATGATACTTTTATTTGATAAAAGGTATGTTCAGTTGCCTTTTATTTATAAAAAGGTGCATTTGACCAATTATGCCTTTTGGCCAATTACGGCTCATTAAAGATACTCTGTAATTCTCTAAAGACGTAGAGAGTGGGGAAAAGGGATGTTGCTCCGAAATTGGGCCGGTGTGGACACGTGTCTGTGTTGATGATGTGTCTCTACGCGGGCGTGCCAGTATCGTTTGATACAAATGATTTCAGGTCGAGCCCTGACCCCGGGCACCTGTTCCGAATCCAAACCGGGATCGGTTCAGTCGTACTGCAAGTCACTTGTAATAAAATCGGTCAGGCGATGTTATGAAGACTAGGGGTTCGGTCTTCGTTTGGGTTCTTGTAAGTGTTTGAAAGTGAAAGCAACTAATGGCACACAAATCCTTTATTATAAAATCGGCCGACGGGCCGAAAGCGACAACAGATAATCCTCACAAGGGAAACAAAAAGTAAAAATAAAACTGACAGGACTCGCAGGACCGGTCTGTCTTGGTCTTATAGCCGTAATCGGGTATAAGCGCAAGAGGAAGGGGGCGACTGCTAGCAAAGTCAATTCAGGGGGTTCACCTTGGATTGCTGCTTACCCGAAAATACACAAGCCACCTGGCGTGATCAGAGCGAGTCTCGGGACCGGCTGCTCGGGATTCTGTTAACACAGAACTACGAGTCAGGGGCGGCCTCAACTTACTCTCCGGTGGCAGGATTCTGGTGTTAATTGGAGTAAAGAGGGGTCTACGATGTCACTGCGACTGGAAGCAGTGAGAGAGGTCCTAGTTTATCCTTCTGGCTACAGTGTAGGAGAGGGGATAAAAGATCACGGATGATCAAAATAATATAATAACCGGTTGCGGTTGGGTGGATTGTGTCCTTGAGCTCTTCGAATTGGTGCCTTTTATAGCCAATCTTTGACGGTTTGCTCAACGTCCCACTCTTGTACGATCTTCGAGGGATCCCTTTCCCATGTCTGCAGGTCTGTTTTACTTTACCACAAAGTCTTCCATCGACCCACTTTTAAGAAGTTGAACCCACCTTATATAACCACTCCACGTTTTTAGAGAGTGGGGGACCCCACTCTCTACGTCTTTAGAGAATTACAGAGTATCTTTAATGAGCCGTAATCGGCCAAAAGGCATAATTGGTCAAATGTACCTTTTCATAAATAAAAGACGACTGAATATACCTTTTATCAAATAAAAGTATCATGGGGTTAATCAAGCGTCCAGCAATTTTCCTCAAACCCAATAAAGTAGCACATGCCATGATAACTCCTTTAATGGCTTTAATGGCGAAATCATTCACCATCGTTTACCCAATAAACATATATATATTATACTTAGACCCCTGTTTACTCCGATTTCAAAGAGTTACGGCGGGTGTAAACAAAACTAAACTTCAACTTCAGACTTTTCAAATTGTATTGCATGAGCCTGAACCCAACCCAAACTCGACTTTTAGGTTACAAATGAAACCCAACCTAAACTCAATGTTGAGTTTGGGGTTCTTAATTAGGCCGGGTTGGGCGGCCTTTGGGTTGCCTGGGTTACATTTAGAGCTCTAGCCAAGGTACTCCTTGTGGATTATAGCAATACCGGGGGAACGCTTTTCCTTAAAAGGCAAGAAAACCTATCCAATGCAAAGTTTTTAGGTATCTACAACACAATTTGCCTCTTTATATGAGAAGGTAAAGATAACACCTCCTCAATGATACCATAGGTTAATTTGCCAAGTGTTTATCCCAATGGCTGCCCTCCCTAGACTCCCACAAACAAGACCATTTGTATTGAGTTTTGCCCAATTATGTTTACATCTATGCCATATGATAAACACCTCTTCTCTGGAACACCGAACTCATGCGATTCTTGCGTTCCATTTGATTAAGAGCCGCCCTGCATAGAAAACGATTTATTCCTATTATTCCAAAGAAATATTAACCAAAGTCGTAGCCAAATTTTCTCCATGTTCTTCTCCTCGATTATCATTTTGAAGAAGTTTGAATAGTCATTCCAAACAAAGCTCTCATACGTGTGCATTGATGGAAGAGATTTATGCTGGTTTATTTCCCATTATTGAGTAGAACACATGCTTCTTCTATCAAATTTGTTGCTTAGCAGTTCATTAGTTGCAATATTGGTGATAGTATTCCAATGGTGATAATGATTGTGATAGTACACCAGTCGTGGTCATGATAGCAATTGGGGTGATACCAACAATGGTAGCATCTTGATGATGATGATAGTGACGATGTTTTTTGGATGCAAGCTGGTATGCCCATGGTGGTGTTTATAGTGGTAAAAATGGTGATACCAATAGCAATGGTTTCTTACTCAATTTTGATTTTTTCAAAAAATGACATTAAAAATTTTGGAAGGTCTGCTATTAAAAAAGAAAAAAGAAAAAATTGACTCATTTTTAAAAAGTTAAATACATTCAGTTATAATTTTACATTAAAATAAACACTCAAAAAATGCATTTTTCACTAAATGTATTTTATGCATCTTATTCTACAAGTACACAAACAAAGCTTTATGGTTCACTGCGTTCCATCTAACTAAACACAGTCTGCCATTGGCTTTCAGTGAAGATACCACTCTGACAACTCTTCTCGGAGCTGGAGAATGGAAAGAGAAGAAGCTATAGTCCTTTATCCAGCGCCAGGGATTGGCCACATCGTCTCCATGGTGGAGCTGGCCAAGCTCATCCTCCGCCACCACCACCCCCACCGCTTCTTCGTCAAGATCCTCCTCACCACTGGCCCTTTCGACACCTCCTCCACCACTTCCTACCTCCAACGCATCTCCCGCTCCAACCCCTCCATCTCCTTCCACCGATTCCCCAACGTCTCCGTCGAAACCTCCCCCACTCGCAGCCGCGCAGCGATCGCCTACGACTTCATGCGCCGCAACGACCCCCACGTTCGCCTCTCCCTCCTCACCATCGCCCAAACCTCCACCATCCGCGCCCTCGTCATCGACCTCTTTTGCACCTCCGCTCTGCACATCGCCGACGATCTCCACATCCCCACCTACTATTTCTTCACCTCCGGCGCCGCCGCTCTTGCCGCTTTCCTCTACCTCCCCACCATACACAAACAGATCACCGAAAGCTTCAAAGACCTCCCCACTACTCTCCTCCAATTTCCCGGCTTACCGCCCATAAAGGCCACTCACATGCCGGAGCCGGTCCTCAACCGGCACGACCCCGCTTACCATGACTTCGTCTACTTCAACTCCCATCTTCCGAAATCGAAGGGAATCATAGTGAACTCGTTTGATTCCCTTGAGCCTAACGCGGTTAAAGCCATTGCTGATGGAGTTTGCGTTTTAGACTCTCCGACCCCACCTGTGTACTATATTGGTCCGTTGATCGCTGACGCCGGTGAGACCGAGGACAGCGACGCCATTAATGGATCGGAATCATCGGATTGTTTATCTTGGCTCGATTCGCAGCCGAGTCGAAGCGTCGTGTTCTTGTGTTTTGGCAGCCGAGGTACCTTCTCTGCAGAGCAGATAAAGGAGATTGCAATTGGGTTGGAGAAAAGCGGTCAGAGGTTCTTGTGGGTGGTGAGAAATCCACCATCAGTGGAAAGCAACCGGAAGCTGGGTTTAGAAGCGGCGAAAGATTCCAGTTTGTTTGAAGGGTTGTTGCCGGAGGGGTTCTTGGATCGAACCAGAGACCGGGGCTTGGTTGTGTATCACTGGGCACCGCAGGTGGCGGTGCTGAGTCGTGAATCGGTGGGCGGGTTCGTGACTCATTGTGGGTGGAACTCGGTGTTGGAAGCTGTGTCCGCCGGGGTTCCCATGCTGGCGTGGCCTCTCTACGCCGAGCAACACCTGAATAAGGCGGTCTTGGTGGAGGACATGAAGCTGGCTCTGCCAGTGGAGGCGTCGGAGAATGGTGTTGTGAGTGCGGAGGAGGTGGAGAAGCGGGTGAGAGAGTTGATGGGCTCGGCGGAAGGGAGAGCACTCAGAGATCGGAGTAGGGAGATGAGAGCGAGTTCACTCGCTGCATGGTCCGAGTTTGGGTCGTCGATGACTGCGTTTACTAAACTGGTCGAGTCATGGAAGCGAGTTAGCAACAACTAATCCCGTTCGTTGAATGGTTGTTGCTTTGTTGTAATGGTTGCTGTAATTTGTCTCCATTGAAGAATAGTAGAGCTTCTAAAAAGAAAGTGAGTCCCACAAGGGTGTAAAGAAGGGCAAAAATTATTGTCCTCTCTTCAGTAGTTCACTCCCTGTGATTCTCGCCTAGTTATAAGTTATAACAGTATGGAGCGTTGATCATCTGGGTTGATAAGCCAGAAAAAAAGACCATTTTAGTAAACCAAGCTAACCCCAATTCTTTAGAGCCTTGGAGAGAGATCTTTTTTTTTTTTAAACATCTAGAAGGCAAAATAGTCGAATATGATCCTATGAAAATTGCAGAGAACAAATCTATCAATATTCTTCTAAAATGATACTTTTATGGTATACTGAATTGTTCTTACAATCAAAAAAGAGTCTTAATAGGTAATCTACAAACTCTAAAAACTAGAAGAGAGACTGGGGAAACTTGTTTCATAGATTTGAAATGTTTTAAATGCCCTTCCCCTCTTTTCATAATTTGTTACCAGCTATCAAGGTGCACATACAGTAGTACACGAGGCAAGCAAGGAGGAACAATGTTGTAATTGATTATTAAGTTTTAAAAGAATTGAGGCAGTTTTGACTATTATACCCTTTTATTAATGAAGCTTGACGATGATGTGTAAGTGCTGTTTTGGAAAGTCATGCATTTGGTTGGCGTGATTCCCAAGGAGGCGCGTGTTATATATAGTATCAACTTGTTCCCCAAGATTGAGTATAACTTATTCCCCAAGATTGGGTATTTGACATATGTATTCAATTATTTGTTCAATAGGTAATTTTTTCTTGTTCCCCAAGGTTGAGTCTAACTTATTCCCCAAGGTTGGGTTTAAGCGATTGGTATTTGACACGTGTTCAATTATTTGTTCAATAGGTAATTTTCTTTGAAAAAAAAAGGTCTTTTTCTAGTAGAGAGACCAAGTGGCAATCTATCTTCTTTCCCTCTTATGCTTACTAGCAAACACCCTGTACGGAATTGAATATGGTCATACATTCTGTTAATAATTTTAGTGGAATGAAAGCATTATTTACTGAACTGATTTTATTAATTAAACATAAACCATTCAAAGAGTAAGATGAAAATTGTGACAAACGTGGAGAGTAAAAGGGGATCAATATTTGGATCATATATTTTAAGTGAAATAAAAATAAAAGCTCTTAAAACCACTCTTACCAATACAACTCAATCTTGTAGAATAAGAAATATTTAAACAAGTTAAGATGAAGACAACTTACATATTTCAAGTGTTCAGACAGTCTTGAGGTGAACAGCTCAATTGTCATTGTATTTAACAGAACATAGGGCCTTTCTATGAGATCGGGTGGATGACTCCTCTCATATATTTATAGGATTAATTGCAGTGCATTCAAAGTCAATAAAACCTTAGCAAGGAGTGGCCAAATAATTCTATCAATTCCTCAATAGTTTGGGATCACAAAACCCTATTAAACAAACTCAAAAAGCAATCCATTTAGCATTAGCTGATTCAAGTTTGACTGCAAAGTGTCATTTACATAGAAATCACCACATGATCTTACCCTAAATTTAATAGTGTATTCGAGGAATCCGGTGACAAGATCAAAGTTGGCATTCATCTTGCCCTAAATTTAGCAGTCCATGAATGCCACGAACGGTGTTGTTCTCGTTGATTCCATTCGTAATCTGTTATCACCCATAAAGAGCTTTGCGTAAGCTAAAGCCTTGGTCCTAGCAAATAAAATTATATGAGGAACATGAAAGTCCAAATTACCAAAAACTTTGTTTATATAAATTCGACAAAGATTTGTATTTAAATCGAAGGCACAGCTGTGTGAGAAGAATATCTGCAAATCTAAGGTTGAAGAACAGACATTTGGAGGAGAAGAATGAGAAAATAATGATTGTACATAGAAGGCCGATTGTCAGGCCTTCAATTTACATATTTTGTCCCTTGTCCAATGATGGCAATGGGGTGGGTCAAACAAGTAATCGGCCCCATCCTGCCCAAATGGCCGGGGACATTTGGGCTGTCAAGGGGTTGGACAGAGATATAAATCCAACCCAATTACCAGAATATGGGATATTGGTTTAGATATGATTGTATGGATACATTGTTGCATAATCTGATTCGATTGTATTTGGATTCGAGTATGAAACCATGCATATTTGACTCGATAAAAGATCCGACTATTAATTCTGTATATATGTTATGTTGTTTTAGGCCTTTTAAGTCTTTTTAAATATTAGTATAGAAGGAATAAAGGTTCCACATATTATTTGTTGATTTAAGGTCATAATATGGGACATATTTGAGTTAATACACCCCTATTTGATCCACCAACTTAGGTTTTATAGTAATTTAACTTTTTTCAAATTTTATCAAATTGATTCGAATATCAAGTAATTAGTTCAATATGAATTTAGATGTAAAAGATGCATCGAATTTCAATTTGAATTTGAATCACCGATATTCATTATGGGATCGAATAAGAATTTTAGCAGCTCCCATACTAGATTTAGCGTGTTTACAACCCTAGTTAAGGGTTGGTACATCTAAAATCGGGTTAGGAGTGGGTTTGCGTTTAGCCCAACTCTCTGCGACCTTGGCCTTCATATATTAAAATATTATTTTTATTTATTTTAAATTTATTTTCACGTATAGCATAGATAAAAAGATACATACATATATATATATATATATATATATATATATATATATATATATATATATATATATATATATATATATATATTCTATTTTAAAAAATATATATTTTTACATTTTATATTCCAACCAGGTCAATCATGACCTACCTTATTACCAACCCAACAGAGGCAGGTTAGGATTTGGTATTAGCTTATCTCCTATGAGGATCAAAACCCGCCTTATTGCCATCCCTAGTTGTCTGTGTTTTGGAAGACTAACGAACATAGTTTATAATGGGTAGCCTCATATTCGCTTCCATCGGTGTCTTCCAAATAGGCCACGTGGTCTATGTAAGAGATGATGAGGAGGTTTGAGGTTTAGAGCTCTCTCATGAGGTGAGAAAACTAGAAAAGACGAGCGTTCATCCTCTACAGCGGGGGCTATAAACAGCCCCTCACATTCCGTGGGGGCCCCACCATTCATTTGGGGGGCCCCACACCATACATGTGAGGGGTTGTTTACAGCCCCCGCTATAGACGATGCCCATTCAGAAAAGACCCATTGTTAAGAGGTTTTGCTCCTATTTTTTTGGTTTTGCCGAGCCTTTTTTAAAATTGAAAATAAAAAAAGAAAGAAAAAGAAAAAGAAAAAAGAGCAAAGAAGAGAAAAGGGCGTTTGGGTAATGCCGTAACGGCTCTTATTTAATTTCGGAACCTCAAATTTCAAGCTTCTACACTGACACAAAGGGGTCGTTTGGTAGGGCTTTTGGTTTCCGAATTATGATAGAATCCAGAATCCAAGGACTGATAAAGGCGTTCGGTACAGATTGTAGAACTGGATTCTACAATCAGATATTAGAATCAGGCAAAAAATCACAAGCGAGAAAAAGGTAGTTTCTAGAGATTTTAGTCATTTTGACCGTATAAACCCAAAACCGAGATTGTGTAGAGTTTGAGAGAGCCCGATGTTTCTATCTTCACGAAGCTCGCCTTTCTTCCTCTTGGAACCATTGTAGTCAGGTATTCTCTCTCTCTCTCTCTCTCTCTCTCTCTCTCTCTCTCTCGTGAGTTTGGTGGAAAAATCCATGAGCAATGGGATCATGATTTTCACTATACAGCTTACTATCGATTTTGGCTTACCTAGCAAAAAGCACATGCTTAAAAGAAGGAAAAAATGGAAAACAGCATGGATCAAAACCCTGATTTCATTGTTCAAATCACATTCCTCTGCTCCCCTTGTTGCGTGCAGAGAAGGAAAAAATGGGGAACAGAAAAGATGGTGAATTAGATCGTTGATTTTTCGTGCAACATCTATTTGTCTTTACCATTTCTGCTATTGTTTTAGACAAAACCCTAGAAATATTCCGTTTCTTGGTGTTTTTGAGGTGTCTCCAACAAATTTGAGCATTTTCTCTTGTCTTGTTTATACTCGTGGAGATATCAGATTTTATCACCATGACTGCAGCTTTCCCTTCAATCAATGACTTACCCTCCTTCCTGAGAAATTTTGAAAGGTGTGAGAGTGAAGACAATGACTGGAGTTTAAGAAACGTATTCATGTTTATTACGTGCTTTTGGTATTTTGATGGTATTGCTCAAAGATTGGTTGGGTGGGGTTGAACTTTTAGAGCTTGGGTTGCAATGAGATTTATTATTCTTTTTTATTGAAAATTATTCTATTACACTGATTAATGTAAAAACTATAAAATATAGTCTAATTAAAGGGCCAACTAAACAAGATTCAGTAAACTCTAGGAATTGGGGTATCCAACAGGATTTTGGATTTTAAGTATTAAAATCAAATTTTAAAATCTGCAGCATCTAAATAGGATTTTGGATTTGAAAAATCAACAACTAAAACTGGGTTGGCAAACAAGCCCCAGGGCTTTGACAAAACACAAAAGCAGAGCAGGAGGAAGCGGGTTTTATACGCGTCCGTATTGGTTTCTCTCTCTCCACCATTCTCGCTCTCGTCTTCCTCTGCTTCTCCGTCTACATTTTCCTCTCTTCTTTTGAGTAAATTTTCAAGAGTTTCGTGAAAACTAGTGAGAGTGGTATCTTCCGCTTTTCATATCGGGTGAACCGTGTAGCCTGTTTCGGATTCTCTTAGATATATAAATTTGGTTGTTTATAAAACCCCTCGAAGGAACCTAGCTCGACGTTAATTATAGCGGAGTTCTGTGAATTTCAGTATGGAGGAGGTCATTGAAGGGAAGGATTTCTCGTTCCCTGGGCAAGAAGAGAAGATTCTGAAGTTTTGGGATGAGATTAAAGCCTTCGAAACCCAACTCAAACGTACAGAACACCTTCCCGAGTACATTTTCTATGATGGGCCTCCGTTCGCTACTGGGTTGCCTCATTATGGTCACCTTCTGGCCGGAACAATCAAAGACATAGTTACAAGGTATCAAACTATGATCGGACATCATGTGACAAGGAGATTTGGCTGGGACTGCCATGGATTGCCTGTTGAGCATGAGATAGATATTAAATTGGGTATCAAGAGCAGAGAAGACGTGTTGAAAATGGGTATTGATAAGTACAATGAGGAGTGTAGGAGTATTGTCACTAGATACGTGGAGGAGTGGCAGAAGATCGTGACGAGAGCGGGGCGGTGGATTGACTTCAAGAATGATTATAAAACGATGGATCTTAGTTTTATGGAGGTGGTTTGGTGGGTTTTCTCACAGCTTTATGAGAAGGATTTGGTTTATAGAGGATTCAAGGTACATATACCATTGCCCTTGTGCTTTATTTTTGCTTGTTTACCGTTAATCATGGATTATTTCTGAAAATTAAGTTGAAATCTATTTACACTCGGAATGGACTTCATTTGTATATCTATTTCTTTTGTGTTGAATACTTCAGCTGACAATACGCCAGGTTTCAAGAGTCGACAATGCAAGTTTTTTTTTTGCAGGTTATGCCGTACAGCACTGGCTGCAAAACCCCACTTTCGAATTTTGAAGCAAATTTGAATTATAAGGTGTTCATTCAGATCTTCTGATGATGCTGTTTTTTTTTCGTTTCTATTAGACTGGCTGTTCTTTTGGAGTAGCTGATTTTTGTAATTTGTTTTATGACCTCCATTCTGTTTCTAATCTTCCTTCTGTTCCATAGGAAGTTCCTGATCCTGAAATCATGGTGTCTTTCCCTATAGTTGATGACCCACATAATGCATCTTTTGTGGCATGGACAACAACACCATGGACCCTTCCTAGTAATCTTGCTCTCTGTGTCAATGCAAATCTTGTCTATGTGAAGGTTAGTTAAATTCAGCTTAGTCTTGGTATGATTTCTCTTGGTACTTATACATATTTAGGCTCACTTAAATTTCTGCATGAATTTATATATATATATATATATATATTTTTTTTTTGATTGGTAATAGAAAGGATTATATTAAGATCGAAAGGAGTTACTTGTACACCAATAGTGTACAGGAAATAAAGGGTCTAAGACCTACAATTCCTGAAAATTTTCACATACAGAGAATTTTTACATGTACACCAATATGTACACCACTAATGAATTTGTGGAATTTGATGCTGAGATTTTCCTTTTCTAAGTGCAATACTGATTGTGAATAAAATATGAAAGGAGAAATCCAAGAGAAAGACTTCAAACGCAGTTTACCCAAGGCATGTAGGAAATTCACAAGCAATGGGCCTTTCTTGGGCAAAATACCTTGATGACTGACAAATAGGTTTTAATTTTTCATTGAACCTGCAGATATTAACATATATATTACTTAAAATAGTGGTGGGATAATAAATACAGGCCAAAACACCACTAGCTCATGAATTTATTATGTGATCTTAATATTTTAAAAGTTAAAAGAAAAAAGCCCTAGGGCTTTATTCATTTAGTTTCTTTTACTTGGTTTTTTGTACCATTTAGATTGGATAATGACTAACATCATAACTCTATCTTAAAGTAAAATGCATCATATTTATTTAGTATAACTCATGGTTTACTAGACCGGCCGGTATTGGTCCGTACCGGGATCGGATGGTCCTGGTTCGGGACCATCCTAACTCATAGATATTTTTAACTCGGGTGGTCCAGAGTTGGACTGCTCGAGTCTAAACGAAACCGGGCGATCTGGGGTTTAAAACAGAAAAAAGAGCCTTGCAGGTAAGCCTGCAGAAGTCCAATTGGACGAATAAAAAAAACAAAAAATAAAGAGAGAGAGAGAGGGGGAGTGACGAAGTCCTCTCACTTATAAAAAAAAAAAAATAAACGAAGTCCTCTCACTTCTCAGGCATCTTCTCCCGCTTTCTGATCAAGATTCCAGCGGCACTCGTTCTGGCAGGGGCTGAGAATGACCAGGCGTAGAAAGCTTTGAGAAAAACCCATCATAAATCCTTTGAAACCATCAATTCCTTAATTAATTTAGCCTCTTTCTTCTACCTTCAGGGCCTTGTCTCAGTGATGAACGAATCTTCTGGCCAGAGCATCCATGTCCGTCTTCAAGAAGAGCACCGGACTGAGGGAGCGAGACGAGATAGGCAGGGGGGAGGTAGGTAGAGAAGAGAGATTGAGAGAGAGAGAGAGAGAGAGAAGGGGCGGGAGGAAGGGACAGTCACCAAGGGCCAGGGGATTCCTTCGTCATTGAGAGAAGGGGGAAAGAAATTTCAGTTCTCTCTCTCTCTCTTTCTTTTTTTTTCTTTTAAGGTTATGGATAGGCTGGGACCGTCCGGTCCAGTCTGTACCTGGATCGGCCTGGACCGGTTCGATCTTCGGTCCGGGCACTGAAAAGCATGGTATAGCTTATACATAATAATAAAAAAAATAGTGAAATTTCTGGTATTAATTTATGTAATAGCTAATTTGTATAATTTAGTTTGGTAACATAAATTATATTGATGTTAAAGAGTGTGGAAAGGAAATGGTAATCCATGGAACAAGCTGTTTTGAAAGTATTTAACAGATGGTTGGCATGTCACCTGGAAGGAGCTAATATCCCTGTTGAAGAATTTCTGAAGTGCAATAGATTTTCTGATCTGGGAGGGTGTAGTAAGTGTTTTGATGTAGAGAATAGTTTCCATATTTTGGTGTTTTCAAGTATGGTAGCTAGTATTAACTCAACTGTCATGGTACACAGTTTCTGTACTTGTAATGTCTCTTTATTATTATTATATATAATACTCTCTGTTCACTGATAAAAAAAAATTATATTGATAAGTGTACAATAACATAAGTTATTTATCAGTATAAAATGACATTTCTCAAACTATTATGATAAATAATATATTAGTGAGTTTAAAATGTCATATTTGAAACTATTATAATAAGATAGCTTACTTTACTTCTCTAATATTTTTTATAACAGTTTTTAAATATAATGAGGGTAGATTACACAAGCCTTCCTTCAGATTTGATAAAATTACAGATATCTTCCTTCATCTTTTCAAAATAACAGTCACCTGCTTAAGATTTTGTTGATTTTAGGATTTACCATTCTGTTAGTGAGTTATGGCTGAAGGTTAATCTAAGTATGTTGAATTTTTAGTAATTGGAACTGATTTACCCTGTAAAATTAATTGCCTAAGTAAATGTCAATTTTACTTTTTAAAATATTTTTAACTATCTAATTTTAAGAAAAAGTTGAAAAGGAGATTACTAATTTCACTTGCATAAGGTTAAAGTAGACAGTTTAAAAAGGTTTTAATGAGGGTAAACTTTCATCATTTGCCTAAACTACAGAGTCTACAATGGCGAAATGGTCTAAAATTAATGTAATTCATCATATTCACTGAGAAACCCTAATTATAACTTGGTAGAGGGGAGTCAAATATTGCAACCAACCAAATTTGAAGGGAGTTCAATATTATTTTGTAAATGTGAAAGGTGGTGTCTATAATTTTGTTAAGTTTATGTGATTCATCTAATAAGAATCTTAAGCAGTTGTCTTGGTTGTCTAAAGAATCATAGACGAAACATTGCTATTTTGCCACAATGCAGTTGCCTAAGCAATATTGCTTGCCATGGTTCTAAAACTCAGCTGATACCGAATCATATCATCCAAGCTGGCTTTATATCAGTCATGACTGATCCAAGATATAATTATTGACTTTGTAGTATTAGCAAACCTTCTTAGATCCTTTTCTGAGTTTGACTGAGTTAACTTGCTGATGCTGTCATCATCAACAAATTCAATTCAGTATCGGCCCCAAATGATACCAAGACCAACACCAATTGCCGCTTGTTTTAAGTTGTAGGGCTTCACAAAGTGGCCAATGAGGTATTGCCTAAGTAATGCATTGACTGCACTACGCAAAAGTGTTATCTACTGTAAAATTACAAAGTTTACACTATATTTCCAATCAGAAGCAGCGATGAAAAAATATATTTGTTTAAAGACCTAATAAATAGAGTTCTAGAGGTACAAAAGAGGGAAAAATGCCGTCCTTTATTTTATGTTTTTATAAGAATTTTTGGTTTGAGTTATCTGAGAAAAAGACAATGTCTTCTGGTTTGTATCCTTTTGTTCCTGTATTTTTTGTTTTTATGAGAATGACTTTTGGTTTGAGTTATCCGAAAAAAAGACAATGTCTTCTGGTTTGTGTCCTTTTGGCCTTCATGGAAGTGTGTTTTCTATCTGTTTTTCTTCATAATTTTTTTTGAATTTGTTTATGATAGGCAAAAGAAAGGAGAATAAGAAAAAATATACTGTCTTTGATCTTTTGTTGACCAGGTTTATAACTCTTCATGCGAAACAGATTTGGGAAACCATTGTAGAAATGTAAATAGTAGTCTAACTTTTAGAGTCATGCCCTGAGAAATTATTTCACCTGTGAAATGGTTGTTCACTTGTGAAGTCTAGTACTCCAAAATAAACTTTGATGGGTGCTCACTGAGGAACCTAGGACTATCCCGAGAAGGTATTACATTTGGGGATGATATGGGGGTAATAATATAAACCTTATCAGGTTTTTTTTGGTGAAACTCCAATAAATGAGAGGTTCTGGCTTTATTGACCTCCCCTAGAGAGGCAGTGTCCGAAGGATACCATAACATCCATGTGGAGTGTGACTCGAGCACCATTATCTCTTGGATCACAGATATGCAGCAGGTCTCTTGGAGATTTAACCATTTGTTTGCCTAGCTAGATATATTGCAGATGGTCTGAATGTTTTTTTTAGAACACATTCTTAAAGAGGCTAACGAAATTGCAAATAGGGTAGCTAGAGAAGGAGCAATCAGGAATTGTTTCTTCCATGATTTACCCTCAAATAACATGATCTGGTTGGACAAGATGTAGCATGTTTTTTACATTTTAGTTATCTCTATTGTTGTCCTTTGGATCACTTCTCGTGAAGTGTTTTTCGTACTTCCCCCCTCTTTGATATTACAGAAATTTCTTTAATTATCAAGGGAGAAAAAAAACTTCAGCAAATGTGAACAATGAGAAAAATTAAGTAGTTTTTTTTCTTTTTCCTTCTAAAATGATTGTTATTTATACAGGTCACATGGCTTCCAATCCTTACATGTTGAAACAGGGAAATTACATTGGATATATCTTCCTTAGATACTACAAAAGTCAAGTGTTAGATACTACGGTTATGATGATTATAATGTCGTTGATACTCAGCGGGGAATGTTGCCATGAATATATTTCCATTTGATCAATTGCTGTTATAACAAGCATTCATGAAATAGCATCTTTTTAAGCTGTAAATGTGAGCTCAAGTCTATGCTTATTTTATTTTAGCGATCTTCCATTCTATTAAATCTTTTTGTTAATTATTTAGTTTGGTTTACATTCTGTTAAATTATACTTGCATATCTCACCAGAAATGGATACTCATACAGGTTCGTGATAAGTTCTCTGGGTCAACCTATGTTGTTGCAGAATCTCGTCTATCTCAGCTTCCAAGCAAAAAGGCAAAACCAGATGCAGCAAATAGACCGGGTCAAGATTCAAATCTGAAAAATAAAAGCTCTTCACATGAAAAAGTTAAAAATGTTACTAATACTGGGTCGTATGAGCTGTTGGAGAAAGTTAAAGGTGCTTCATTGGTGGGAACAAAGTGAGAAAATTTCCCTTCTTGTTTGTTAATTCTAAATATTCTTTATGAACTTAATATTTAGATATATTAATTTTGTACGATTTGCATATTTTTTTAATGAATTTCATGTGTTAGTGAATTTCTATCCCTTCAATGTGGAACTTCTTTTTCATATATTTTGAGTCTATTGAGCATTTATTAATTCTTATTATTGAGTGGGTTCCTGCAAGCTAATGGTCCTGTAAATAGGTTAGTTAACTTCAGTGTGAATGCAAAGTTTGTTTTGCTAATTTTGGTTGAATCAATGAAATTTCTGTTTTTTTTTGGTTTGAAAATCTCATCGTTTGAAGTAATTTTCCTGAATTGTTTGAAACTTCTCTTTACTTTGCACCAGAATTCAATTGTTTTGCTAAATTTATTATATTCATTGTTCTATATACAGTTATCTCATTTGGTAGTAATTACATCTGGCTACCAGTGTGAGAAAGGAGGTTTGAGTCTGAGCACAACTAGTTTGTGCAAAAATATGAAATTTTCGGCTTGTTGCTAGTTGGATTCTTCTAGAACCTAATTTACCAGGCTCTACTTTGAGTTATGGTCCTTTATAGTTATTATTTCTGTTGTCAATTTACTTTATCTATTAGAAAGTAGGCAAGAGAAATCTTTTTGATGGAGGACCACTTTATTTAAAGTAGGGACATGCACCATTTACTCAAAGAGTGTGCAATGAAAATTACTGTCTTATAATTCTAATATTTGATAATATGAACTAAAATTACTGTTTTATAATTCAAGTATTTCAAAATATGAGCTATGCAATTGTATATGTAGTATACACAACATAATACCTTAACCCAAGTAATTGGAGTTTGCAATGAGATTGGCAATGTAAATCATGATCCACCATACAAATCTGTTAAAAGCCATTTGCTGGTTAGATGGTGCGTATTTAATTCAGTTGTATTTGAGTCTGCCCATGTCCTGTGAATCACGATACACCATCCAAATTTGTCAAAGACCATATCCTGGTATTATGTGCAGTTATGTGAGTTTTTCAATGATATTTTTGGTTTTCCTGTCAAAATTGCAAGTCCTTCAATGCATATCTACTCTGCGCATCCACTAACACCTTCTTACAGGTGTCTTTTTTTCCTCTGTTTTTTGCGCTCAAACCATCTCAATCTCTCTACACATACACAAATTCATATATGTAAAGTTCAAAGAGGATATAAAAATTTAATATAATTAATCTGAAAGGTCCTTGTTGAGAACCTTTTTTCCTACTAAGTATTGTGAGATAACAGGAATGATTGGTTTTTAGTCAAATGTCCTTGACGCAGTAGTAATGGTTAGAATACACTTTGAAAATGAATGTTTCCAATACTAGTGCTAGGAAAAAAAAGTCCCAATTAAGCAATAGACATATTTATAGAGTTTATAGAATCTAAAAATAAGAAATGATTAGGAAATACTCTGTAGTGTAATTTCTGAAGAGCAAAAAAAGAAAAAAAAAAATCTTAATTTGAATATATTCTTCAAATGCTATTTTAAAAATGATTGTTTTTGGGGATTGATATATTTCAGCCAAATTTTCTGAAATCAGTCAAAACTTTCCAAAAAGTTCTGCCAAGGCAAGTGTTTGAAATTGCTCAAATTAATATGATCAGGATGACTGTTGTCCATTGGATTCTTTTGGATGGTCAGAAAAGGACATATTTGTCTTTCAAATTATGATTGAATCATTGAAATAGTTTGATTTTGGGTCATATTTTGATTATTGTAGGAGAGGTTTTATCTTGCAGGTATGTTCCATTGTTTGAATACTTTACAGAGTTTTCAGATGTGGCTTTTAAAGTTGTTGTGGACAACTATGTGACTGATGATAGTGGAACTGGTGTTGTTCACTGTGCTCCTGCATTTGGTGAAGATGATTATCGTGTCTGCATTGACTCGCAGATTATAGACAAGGTTTAGCACTCTCATTCTACTAGCTAGTAAATATCTTTTGTGATCATTATGTATAATTTGATAAGTGTGTTTGTTAGTGACCTTGATTTCTCCTACATAAGAGCTCTTTCTATTTTATATTTGGGTCTAAACTGTTTCTGTAGAATCACTGAATTTTGTTTTGTTTTTTTCTTTCTTGTGCCTATTTACTTACATTGGTCTTTGAATTCCTTCCATTTACGCCATACTTGCACCTCATTTTGTGTCTTTTTGTTTCCATCTTGATGTTCGATGTGTTGAGTGTATTCTTTACTTTACATTGGTTAACAAAATTGTATCTTATTTTTTTACTTTATTTTAGTAACTATGGGAAAAGTGTTTGTAAGAAAGGAAAAGCGAGTGGGCAAATGCAGTCCCCATAGACAAATTAAGGAGTTGTGTCCCTGATTCACAGAAAGGCCTAAGCTGTCTGTCTTTGGCTATGAAGTGTCCAATATGCTTCATAGTTGGCTCCTCAACATGTTCCTATAAAGTTATTCTATCTTCTATGAGCTTTTTCAAACTAGTGCCTTAACTTATGTACGTCTTAATCATGGTAATGTACCTTCATGACCTAGTGCTTTTGTTGGATGCCCTAATTAAAACACTGACCGTATTGCCTTTAGTTATCATAAAGCTGATGTGGGAAGCAAGAAAGATATATCAACATTATTTTTTGATGAATAATGAAATTTATGTATATTTTGTTGATCGGTAACAATAGGAATTAGATTAAATCAAGAGAAAGAAACAGTCCAGAAAACAGAGAATGTACACCAAAAGTGTACAGGAGAGAAAGAAGAGGAACAATGCTTCTACAAATCCTTAAAGTTTTCACACATTAAGGCTTCCTCAAGGTACAGTCATTTGCAAGATTCCATGCTTGATGCCCAAAAAAGGATGTAGCTTAGAGTAGACTGAAATAAGGCCTTTGGATTTCTTGATCTATTGTCGAAAAATTCTCCTGTTTCTCTTTGCCATAATGACCAAAGAACTGTCGCCGGTGTCAAACTCCACAATATTTCATAACAAGATAACCCTTTACCGCTGTTCCAAAAATAGAGAACCTGGTTTAAATCGTTCGGTTTCACCTGCATAACACCAAATCTCGGCAAGAAGACATCCCAGATTTCATGACCTACCATACTATGTACTAGTAAGTGATTTACTGATTTCCAACTGTGACTTGCATAATACTCAATTGTTTTGTATGTGCCACCCTCTTTTCATGAGATTGCCTACTGTGTGCTTCTTTCCAATACCGTTGTCCACATGAACAATTGAATGTTTTTTTTTTTTTGATAGGTAATTCAGGTATTCATTAATATATAAATGAAAAGATCCAAAGAAGTACAGATGGGAGATGTACACAAAATGTTGAACATCCCACCAAGAAGATGCGAAAAGGTAGATCAGAAAAAGCCCCCTTCTCAGAGATCTGAGAAGGTAATGCGGTTCAGGAAGTCCTCTAAGGATACATTAATGAACTTTGGAAGCACCGAGGACCACAAGAAAATAACACGAATAATCCTCTGATACAATCTGTCCTCCTTAGCTCCTTTCCTTTGACGATTCTGCGATTCCTCTCCCCCCAGAACACCCACATTATGGCTTCTGGGCCTATGTTCCAAATCATATTCCATTTGCCTTTGTTGGACCTCCATTTCCATGCCGTGAGAGCTTGATAGACTGAAGAATGTTGAGCCCATTGCATGCAAAGTTTCCTTATGATCAAGTTCCAGAGATTTCTAGCCAAATCACAATGGAGGAGAATATGATCAACTGATTCTTCCCTTTCCTTACATAGAGAGTATCTGTTGGGTAGTTTCCATCCTTGATTTACTAAGTGATCGATAGAGAGCATCCGTTGGGTAGTTCCCTTTCCTCACATGAACAATCCAATTTTGAAAAAAAGGCATGGGTCCCACAGAATCTTTGAAAGATTAAAACTGACCCCTTTCTTACTTAGATGGCTATAGAGACTCTCTTTTTTTTGATAGATAAAACTGAAAACTCACCAGCTCTTCCCCAGATCCACTTCATACTATCTTGGTCCAGGCTAAGATACTGTCCATTGATACATCCTAGGAGTTCGGCAACAAAATCTAACTCCCAGTCAAACATATCCTGTCTGAACTGCAAATTCCAGCTGTTACCTCCTATTCCTTGATGACAAAAATCTGCAATATATGCTTGAGAAAGAAGAAGAAATGCTATATTAGTTTGGGAAGGCATCTTTTAGCAGACCTTTTTCCACACCATAGTTCTTTGCAAAATCTTATCCTGTCTCCCTTGCCTGACTCAAACCGTAAATTTTTCCACACCATAGGCCTTTGAAAAATCTTATCCTGTCTCTCTAAACCGTAAACCAGGCAAAAGTATTTGAGAGAGTGTAAAAATAGGTCTCCATAGACTACAACCAGCGAAATTTTTCACTGGATATGGCATCCATGAAGCCTGGTTGTAGACATATTTAATTACTATCAGATTTCTCCAAAGAATTTTTAATTCGTGCCCAAAACGCCAACACCATTTTGCTAAAAGAGCTTGATTAAATAGTCGCCTATGTCTAATGCCCAAACAAAGGGTACACTCTCTAGAAGTTTTGCTCGGGGCTGTTCACTTTAACTTGGTTGTCTGGTATCTTGAAACCTCTTTGTTTGTGGGGGCAGGAATTGAAAGGTCTGAGAGAGCGCTTCGCGAAAGAATTGTGTGGTGTGGTGAAAGGTTTCCCGTCAGCTTGTACCTGTTTGTCTATTCGGGATGAGGCAGGCAGCCCACATACATGAAGAGAAGAAGAATAGGGGGGGGGGGGGGGGGGGGGGGGGGGGGGGGGCTGGCTTCCTTGATATTAAGGTGTCAAGGCGGTTGAAGCAGACCACAAGTGGAAGCAATCGATGCTTTGGTCGTTGACTCCTTGCTGCTAGTCCGTGCTTACTGTCATGCTGGCAAAAGCGGGGGTTTTGGTTGGTTTTACTTTACCTACTATTGGATTTGAACCAATGACTCTCGCCGTATGAAAGCGATACTCTAACCACTAAGTCAAGTAGGTAAAGCTGAGTCAAGTCAGAGAAAATAGGCCCCTATAAGAGAAAGCCGCATAACCAAAGTTCCCCTTACTATACAAGGGGGGCGGAGCGCTAAGAAAGAGAAAGCGTTATCACTATACGAAATGAAGCAGCGGCTAGCACACTAAGCTAAGATCAGCTACTTGGAGAACGCGGAGCCCAGTCGTCTTTCTTAATAAAGATTCCGATTCATGCGGTCATTCTCTGCTGCATTGGTGTTTTCACTCCCCACTCTCCACCATAACAAAATGTTTCCACTATATGGAGTAATAAAAGGAAGTGCGGCTGGCTCAAGTAGGAAAAAATGAACTAAGAAGTTGGGCATACAACAATGGATCAAATTTTAAACATTGAAAAGACGATACCATAAAGTTAGGGGATATAGTAGATACCATAAAGTATCATACAAAGTACGTTTATAAGAACCCATAAATTAAAGCTATACAATTGAAAGCCTGCCAGTAGGAAAGCAAGAGTTCTTTAAAGTAAAGTTACCCTGCAAAATTACAAAACACCTCTCCTTACTAGAAGCCCTGAAGAACAAGGATGAGAAAGATAAGTGCTGGAGTAGCTGCTGACACTATATGAGTTGTCTGGTGCTAGTATACATGTTGGTGAAACCTTCATTTTCTTTGTGACAGATGGTGCTGTTGAACTGTTGCAAGGTCATCGTCATGGCCATAGAAGAGTAAAAATCAAATGGAAGAAAAAGATAAGAGACATTGAAGGGTTTGGAAAGGAGTCGCTGTTCGGACCACTGCAATTATGTCTTGATCAGATATCCGAGAGGTGACATACACCAACTGTACTGCAGCTAGCTCAGAAGCTTTTGGATCAACAATGGTAACTTGAACTGGCGGAGAAGGAGTATAGCTTTGTTGGGGATGAACTTACTACTCTTGGCTTTAACTCATAGGGGTAGGAAGGAGTATCTGTTGGTTCCAACTCGAGGTAAATGACTGATTCTTAGTAAAATCGGTTAGCTTCCTCTACTTCCGGTGGTGGCACAACCGCTGATGCGGACAAAGGCTAGGTAATGTCTCTCCAACTAGCTCTACCTTGGTCATTGGGTCAATAATCGGCCCAGTGGTTCTTTGACTGGAACCGGAATAGATCTTGGGTGAGGTGGTGGTGGGGAGCTGCTGGTACTAGAGCACTCAAGCAAGAAAACTGGCTGGATTTAATGGCTAGCTCATGCAATCAACAAAAGAAAACTTCCCCGAGAGGATCCTCTTCGCCTTAGATTGCTAACTTTTTTTGCCTTGAAAACCTGCTTCGTGGGGGACTTTTCCATCTCCTCTTCTAAAGAAGCTCCTAGGACAAGCAAACCACAAGTCAGCTACCGAGGAGCACAAGTAAAGATATTTTTGCAAAATGTCCCTCCCTAAAAGTTGAACTTTCGGTCTACTCAGATAGGAAAGTAAAGCTCATGTAGAAACTTCAGTCACAGATGGGGAAGCAAGAGAGAGAAGGAAGCTTGGTTTGACTAGAAATTGATCCGCATTCTCTTGGAAAGCTCCCATGTTGATGGAGATCTATCCGTTGGGGCATCATATACCGCCCACAATGCTCGGCTAGCTTGTTTCTGATGACTATTTGGGATGATACTTTCCAAAAAGAAGAGGAAGATGTCGGGGGTGTGAAACTCAACCACCACTTTAATTGGTACACGAAGGCTCCACTATGTGGGTTCACCTCAAAAGATCTTAAAACGAAATGTGGGCTTAGTAGAGAGCAAAGGTTAGGGGATATAGGAGAACCATGTGTTTTTTCTCCTCCTTCGTCAAAAATAGGGATCAAGGACCCAAAAATGGAGTTGACCTACCCCCTCCTCTTTGACCTGTCCTTTCATTCCCCAGGGATGCCGTACAGCTAGACAATCATGATTCATCGCTCAGAGGGAGGGAATAGAAGCAAGCATTTCCCGTTTATCAGTCGGTAGTTAATCAATACACAGGGAAAATTTTTTCCATGGGAATGGCAAGCCTCTCCACGCAGACAGAATGACCTCTGAAAAAAGACGCATTAGTTATGCCAGAATTTGCATTTAGGTTGATGCTTGATTGAACCAAGGAATTTGATTGAACATGTGAAAATGGTGAGTGGAACACGGTCTTGGTTGAGTACGACTGGATGCCTTCTGTCTGCTCCTTGTGTAGGGTCTTCGGACAAACTACTGCCTCCTGTAGAAAGAACCCCCCTAAACACTCCCAACCTAGTGATCCCCCTACTGCGCCTAGCTCCAAACTGGGAGCTGAAGAGGGTTGGATCGAAATAGGGAAAGTCAAGAAGTCAGTGCCAGTGTGTAATGAGGCATGAATTGATACAGGTCATAATCCCAATATACCAGGTGATACTTTATGGTGTTATCCGAATCAGCCCAAAGAAAGTCTCTTTGAATTTTCTCAAGCCTTCCAACAATAGAAACAGGGGTAAGCAAGGACGAGAGAAGATATGCAGGAAGGTTAGAAATAGCAGTTTTAATGGGGGCCAGTTTACCTCATTTAGATGGAAGATTACTTTTCCATGAAGCCAACTTTCTTGTCATATGAGCAATCACAGGTTCCCAAAAACTCCTTGCCTTAAAGGGAGTATCAATTGGGATGCCAAGGTATGAAGTTGGGAGAAAGCCCAAGCGGCACCCTATATATGAGACTTTTATGTTAGAACTTGAAAACAGTACAGAAAAGAGAAGAACCCATGAGGTATGGGTTACAACAATCTGAATCCAAAACCCTGTAAAGAAGAACAAAACAGAAAACATATGTATAGAGAAAAATATAGATTACTTCTCAAGAGCTACAGACTTCCAATACCATAGAATATCCCTTGACAAAATGTGTCTGAATTCCTCCTTAATGCTAACCCAAGATGAGACCAATAGTGGGATGTCCTCAAGTTTCTTGTATTTTTATATGGCATCTCCTTCAAAGATTCCTCTATTCCTAGCCAACCAGATCGGCCTAATGTCCAAAAAATAGCCTGAAGCATCATTTTCCTTTCCTGTTTAGCATAGGAAATCTCCATTGTCTCGCAAGATCAAGAATGGTCCTAGATTGAACCCAACATAATCCCAAAGGGTCCATGAAGGATGACCAAAGTATATCAACTTCTGAACTGTCCTTGACCAAAGTATATTCAATTCCAATTGGGTTCTTAAACCTAATAGGTTAATTAACTAATTAATTAGACTAATGAAAAAAGACTAAACTACTAGGTATATTTCTACCTCATTGAACTTATTTTTATTATATGAGAAAAAAAAGACATTATTCCTAAGCAACTTTATATGGTAGGGATTTCAAAAGTTGCAATAATTAGTGAACATTTTTTTTTTTGGTTATTTTAAATGAAAAGAGGGAAGAAATTTAATTACATTTTTCGTTGGTTCAATTATGTTTATTTTATTTTCCCATATGACTGAAAAATCTGAGGCACTTTGAACTTCATGCATGCTTGAAGTTTGAAGCTCAAAGAATGCTCAAATTAAAATTTTTTTTTTGATGAAATTTGAATTTTCATACATGTAATATTTGTTAACACTTTTTCCCAGTTATATTGTTGTCTTAAAATTTGTTGATGAGACTTTAACTTCTCATGGTGAAAAATTGATAAAGGCTTTATGCCTTGGTATTAATTAGTACATAATATCCCATTATTGTCACTAATGATTTTCACGCTTAACTCTCCCTGATGTTAATATATCTGTGATTCAGATATTGCTTGTGGTACACATGATCCTTTTCCATTTTCTCATTTTCTTCTTCGTTTTGTTTCTTTCACTTATTGGACATCCATATTGTCTATTGGTAAATGTTCCTTCCTTTCCTTGTGTTCCACTTTGTGCTGTACTCATCTTTTTGAGCGGTTGACTTTCCTGTACCAAACACATACTGGACTCTTATGCCAAATTTTGGTGCAGCACTTGTTTTTCCTTGTTTTCATACTGCAGTTGACATATAACACAGTATGGTTTCTTTGTTTTCCTGATTCCTAGAAAGAGTTACCAGGTGGATAATATAATATTACTAAGCTAACTAAGTCCTAAAATGTGATATTGTTTAATCCAAAGTATTGTAGTAATTTAATTGCTTTCTGTTATGTTCTTAAATTCCTTTTCCTGCCTGGAATCCTGATCTCTTGAATTTTTCTGAATCCAAGACAATGCATTTGTTCAGATTTTGACCCCCACACCCTTGTTCATTCAACATATGTGACTGTTATTCCTGAAATTTACTTGTTCTTATTCTGGGATTGGTTTTGCTGCACCTGTAACGATGTAACATATGTTGGTATTCCAAAAATTTACTTAATTCATTTTCTAGTATTGGTCACACAACCCTATTATGTTTGAGTTACTTTCTTTAGAATAAAAAGATAACTATGATAAAATCTATGCCAATTTGTGTTGTGTATCTTGTATTTGAGTTGACCACTTTCTATAATGTAGTGAAGATTTGAAGAAAATGCAAATTTGTACTCGTATTATATGCATTTTGTCATTTGGTGTATTTTTTTTTTTCCTTTTTTTCTCTTTCTCCCTCTCTCGTTTGAATACTGATTTTGTCCTTTACCCCCTGGTTTTTCTAGGGAGAGAATCTAATTGTAGCGGTTAATGATGATGGATGCTTTACTGAGAAAATCTCAGACTTCAGTGGGCGTTATGTTAAGGATGCAGATAAGGATATTATAAATGCAGTAAAGGCAAGACTCGTACCAACCTTTAAAATTCAGAAGTTCAAAATGTGGTATCTAACCATTCATTTTATACTGGTTTTTATTTCATGCAAAGAAAGGTAATCTACTCTTATATGGTTTAATACAAACTGTTTATGTTGTGAACAGTAAGGTCTAATAAATACAGGTTAGAGAAAGATTTGACGATGACACCTGTAGAACTTTTGAAGCTTTTAATAGTACTTGGAATTTGTTAGTGGAAAGTTTTCTTTGTTTTGGTGAACACTGGTTTTAAAATTGTTGTCTCAGTTAGCCAGTTGGCTTATTTTCTGTCAGTTGTGAGATAGTGGGAAGTCTGAGTCCCTTTGAAAGAAACAATGTGCTGGGTGCTTTAAGTTTGCTTTTGATAGGGGTCCTTGTTCTTTTTGTGAGCCTGAAATATGTATTTTCTTAATTGATTGTCATGAAATTCTTGTCTTTTTTATTTTGTCTTGAGAACTTTTTTTGGAGTGAAGGTCAGAGCCCTTAATGATCTAGATTTTGTGACAATAGCTATACGGTCTTTTGAGGTTTGTCGGTGAATTTAGATATGAATTCCGATTGAAAGGTGGTGTGGTGGAGAGCCTTATTTATTTTCTAACATTGTAATTTTCTCCATTTAGCCAAAGAATTTTGGCTTATCTTCTTAGCATATTTGGTTTAAGTGAAAGTTTCTGTTACCACTGTTATTAAAGGCACTCACCTAGGCATGATTGTTAATTTATATGTTGAAGAACTTCTGAACAGGCAAAAGGCAGGCTTATTAAGTCTGGAAGCTTCATGCACTCTTATCCCTTCTGTTGGAGATCTGATACTCCACTTATCTACAGAGCAGTGCCTAGCTGGTAAATTCAGTTCTACCAAGCTTTATTTTCCTTCATTTGAATTTATATGATTCTTGGTGTGATTCTTACATTCAAATTAATCTGATTTCTAAAATTTCTAATACCTTTTTGTCATCCATATGATCTTATTTCCTGATGTTGTAGTTATTACTTTTCTTCTTACCATTATTCTGCAAATTGCAATACAACTCTGAGTCCTGAGTCTTGCATTTGAAGTCTGATTCTCTCTCTCTTGCGCTCTTTATGTTTTGTTTTATAGATTCTACAAGTTCTCCATTGGATTTTTCAATGTATTTACCTCTATATAAAGTAGTTTTTCTCAGAGGATGATTAAACCTTTTTATTCTCTGAGCCACTATGAATTATTGATTTCCTCCTATTCTTGTCCCTGTGTGGCTATTTTGCTCTTGACCTTTTTCTTATTAATTTATTTCATTGCTGTTGATGATTAGAGGTTATAAAGTAACGTAATTTCAAGACATGAAAAGGTTTCTGTATCCCATTTGTTAATGGACAATTTATTATAAGTGACATGCATAATTTTGTTGGAAAATGATAAGTTTTTTAAGAACTTGAAATGGAAAATCTATCCCATTTATAACATAAATCATGGACTAGTCAACATAATTTTGCAGACAAAAATGACGATGTATCTCATTCAGTGTACATTCTACAGTGTTCTATCCTGGGCTGTTTTGCCTTTTATTAAAAAACTCTTCTCATTACCCATAAAAAAAAGATTTTTCTTTTGACTTAATTGTTATTAGTAGTATTTTGCACTTGTGGTCACTCAAGAGCATTGTAAGAAATAGCACTTACTTTTAGTGAATGTAACCAGCGTAAATAATTGGGACATGCCGCATTCCTAATCACTGTAATTGTGTTTAAATAAAGAAAGAATTTGTCTTTTTATTTTTAATTCAATCAAATTTAGAAATGCTGTTTAGTTTTTAAAGGCCCTAGTCAAGGCAGGCTTTATTGGAAGTTGACTAACATTTGTGATTATTGGACACCTGTAATGTGTTGGTGCTGATTTTAATGTGATTTGATTTACGCATGAGAAAAAGGGGGGAGTATTTTGACAAGAAGCATGAAAGTATTGGTGGACATGGTTGGAATTTGTAACCAGATGTTTCTTCACTTGGTCTGACACAGGAGAACTCAGCTTGTTGTAATTTTGATTAGTTTTTGTCCCTTCTGATTGGGAAGAACACTTTAAGGACTTGGTACAAAGGATTTGCCCAAACAAATATCTGATCATTGCCCTGTCCAAGAAAAAGCCTTCACCTAAGGGGGCATTCTAAACTTCCACAAAAAGGTGACAAGAAAGAAAGGAGAAGCTGGGTTGTCTAGAGAAAGAAGATTCCTAAAAAAAGATTTTGAGGAGAAAGGTTTACTGTTCTCCAACGTCTATAGTCTATGATGTAGGCAAGAGTGTTCAAGGTTGATTTCTTTATCTTCACTACATGTCCAAGTTCTTCTAATTCACCTGGTCTCAAAATCCCTTTTAAATTGGAGGTTACTCCCTAATCTAAAATCAGACCATGGCAGAATACCACAGGTTCTTTGAGCAAACAAATTTTGAAAATGTGAGGAAAAAGGGATGATAGAGACAAGGCATTCCACTAGGGATCAGACCAAAAATGAAGGGAATTTCCAGAGTGCAAGCTATATTTAACCCAAAGAAAAAAGGTAGGAGCAAGAGGCAATTGTTTTCCAGGAACTACCGCCTTATGGTCTAGCCAAAGGGTTGCATCTCTCCCACTCTTGTGTGAGCCAGACTTACGCACTAAAACATTTTACCAAAACCTCTCCTTTTCTTCTCCAAACCTCCACAACCACTCACCGAGTAATTAAATGGATGTCATCCAGAGTTAGTCGTCATTTACTCTTTATTTCTAAACCATTCTCCACTTCACCAGATGATCCTTCTTTGAGCTTCCCTCTTTCCTCAGAAAACTCCTTTGCAACCATCGTTCATTGTATTGGAAAAATTTTGTCTGCCACCTTGAAGCAGCATCGAAACTACTTAGTTTTTTTGCGATGCTCAAAAAGCTATATAAGTTGTTAAAACAAGCGAGAACAAAATGGGACAATTTCGTTATTTCTCCCGTTTCATTTGATTTTTGAACTTCATGGGAGGAATTTGCTGCCTGTGCTGTTTGAAAATGTTTGTTTATTTTATATTGAGCGCAAAAGAGTAATTTGACCCTGAAAATTAAGTGGCATGACCGGAATCCTGCTCTTTCCGATCACAATGCTTTAAAAAAAAAAGCATTTCGAGGGTGAAATAGTAATTTGGCCCTCAAAATTGATGTTGTCAAAATTTGGAAAGGCATTAAAAAAAGAGTTGGAGGTTCAAAGTAGGAAGCACGTGCAGAAAGCCGCATGTGCCACCTATGCAGTGTGAAAAAGTTGCAGGCTGGAATTTTTAATAGAGAAATGCCTATGCAGCGTGCAAAAGTTGTAGGCTGTAACTTGTTATAGAAAAAGCAAGGCTGCTCATGAAGCCTATTTTAAGGTTTGTCCAAAAGCTTTTTTCACATGCAAGGCTGCAAGTTGCATGCTACTTCACATCTTGCTTGCAGCCTTGCAAGTGAATGTTGGGAGACCCAGAGTTGTTTCTTTGTCCCTATAAATTCCAGTATTTTGTGTGTTTCTTTGCACCTTCAAACCTCAGACTTGCTTCTTTCTCCCTCAGTTATGTTATTTTACTTGAATTAACTTATTCCTTTAAACATGTTGCATAACTTAATGAAATTTCATTAAGTTATAAAAAAAAAAAAAAAAATCATTTTGCATAACTTATTTGGGCGGTGATGTTTTGCGGGCTGAGGAGTTGTAGATTTTTGTGGGCATTCCTTAAGATAAGATGCTAACGTAGCATGTTGATTTTTTAGGTTTCGTTTTTTACTCATTTGCTCTAGTTTTGCTTTTTACTGTCATGTTTCCTTTTTTATTTTCTTTTTATTTTTGAAGAAGCATGTGAGTCTGTGACACTCTTTGAAAAACTACTGTATCTTAAAGTAGTCTGATGTTTGTTTGTTGTATCTTACTGTCCGGGTTTTCTTGCACTTATATTTTGGTTTTTAATAAAAATGAGCCTTTGTTAATGATGAAATAAGATATTCAACTCTGTTAATTTACTTGAACGAACAACAAAATTACATATGTACGTCGATTGGATTAAAGTGTATCAACGATATTGTAGAATTTATGATACACTTTTTGCTTCCAACATTTTGGATGCTCCTAATTTCTTGATATATATAAATTTTGGGGTTTTGGTAAAAACCTCATCACTACAAAACCAAGTATAATTTAACTAACCAGATGTTATTACTGTTTGTGATCATTGGGAGCACTCCTATTATGCGTTGATGAAGTTGAAAGTTCTCTTGGATAATGACAGTCTTGCACTTGATGAATTGATGCTTCTGTTGTGTGTCTTATGTGCAACCTGTAGCCCAAACCTCCTATCTGTTCGGGACGGGCAGCATGAGTCTGTTTTGACATTCCCATGGTTTTAAATATCAGTATGTCCCTTAATAGATCTAGCAATATATCCACTTTCCTTGGGAGGCGATTTAATCCATTTTTTGAGTCTTTTGTATTTCCTTCATTATATCAAGCAATATATCTCCTCTCCCAGGTGGCGTACCTCCTTCCCCTATTTAAAGCCTTGGATACTAAACAATATAGGATTGTTGCTCAACTCTTGGAAATCAGCTGTGTTTCTCCAAGAAAAAAAAATAATAGAATTAAAAATGTAGATTGGGAGATCCTACTAGCTGTGGGCAGAGCCAGAAGATTTGTTGATTATTAAGACAAGTGGGTGCTCAGAAAAAGAAAAATATCACTAGAAACCAAAATATTAAAAATGTACATGATGAGCACCCATGAAACTTAGAATTTGGAAGTAAAATCCTTGAGGTGGCGTAATATTTTTCTTTTTTGGGGCTTTGAAGCTCTATATTTCAGCTTAGTAACTAAGGTTAGCTTTCTATGCAAGCATTACTGATGATGACCATAGAGCAAGTGAGATTTCTCCTTTTAAATCAGTATATATCATACCAATGAGGAAAATAATAATATTCATCTGTGGGGGTCATCACTTGGAAGCTCATCAATTCTTTTGCATTGGCATTGAAATCTTGCCTTTACAAGAGTTGGGCATTGTCACCATTCGTTTGTGCTCTTGCTATGAGGGATGATGAGTTGGTTCAGCATTTGTTTTTGCATTGTAGTTGTGCTAGTTACATTTGGGGGAGATTTTTACAAGGTGCAGGTGTGTTGTGGGCCATGCCGGGATCCCTATGTGAGTTAGTGGTACATTGGAGGTTTCCACATTTGTCGAGAAAAGGTAGAACATTCTATTATGGAGTGTTCTTTGCTTTGATCTGGACAGTGTGGCTAAGCCGGAACCGATGCATCTTTGATGGGGTTATCATGACTCGAGAGGCTCTCTTTGATGCTGTTTTGGGTGTTGCGGCGTTTTGGTCTTTGGCTACAACAGAGTTTCATGATTACGGGGTTGGGGATATAGTTAGAAATTGGGAGGGTTTGATTGTGTGAGGGTAGGGGTTGGACTTTTGTACTTTTGTGGTTTTCTGTTTTTAGTAGGTGCATCCCACTTCTCGTGGGTATGTACTGTTTGGATTTTGTACTCTTGCAGGTTTCTATATATATGATTACCATTATTATTGATCAAAAAAAAAAATCTTGCCTTTACAAGTGTTGCTTTTTACTCCTTGGATAAATAAGGAAGTTGGCTATGGTTGGTAGTTTTTTGCGTTAAAATATGATTCCTAACCTGATATTTTCTTTCCTCAAAATTTATCAAGTATTTGTAACAAAAGGTAACAGGTCAGAACTTAATTTTTGGACTCGATCTGCTGATTTTTATTGATTTTTTCCCTTTCGCTTTTCCTCATCTTTTATAGCAACATAATTTGCTTTAAATTACTATCTTTTCAGAAAAGAGGCTTTGTGGCTTATGAACTCTGGCAAAGGTAATGAAGTTAAGAGTTCACTAAATTGTAGATGCTATCCTTAATATGACTGTTTTTGTAATCTTTATAAAGCCTTATGATTTAAGAAATACCCATTGCAAGAATTGGACATTATCAGGAAGCAGAAATTTCCTTTGCCCCAGACAAATGGAGTATGTTCCCTGTTTTTTGATTATTTATACGCTCATAAGTTGTTGCAAAAGGATGAGTTGTGCATATTAGGTCATTTTCTCAATAAAGTGGAGATATTTCAAAATTGAGCATGAGTCTCTTAAAGTTACTGTTTTATGTGTTTATTTTGCTTATTTATGAGAAGGGAAAAGGGGTGCTTAATGCAACATTATGCATATTTTACTCTGTGGGAAAAATGATACTTTTGAAGTAAATCTTTCATGCTTTTTTGGGAATGCTAATAGGTACAGATGAGTCCACAAGGATGTAATTTTTGTTTTTGATCTGTAAAAATATGTTCATTCAGATGGTAGGAAATATAAGAAACTAATGTACATCAATAAGGGAGGTTTAAAATAAGTCATTTCCCTCTCTTAGAAACTTCTTACATCAAGTCTGAAAAAGTAGCATATGTATAGAAAGTATCTAACGTCTTCCCTTTGAAAGAAGGTAAATAGGAGGTCCACAGGAATAGGCACCTTTCAACAGCCTTCGCCAAGCTTTAAATATACTGTTGTTTGCCTTAAATATCCTCCTATATCTTTCTTTCCATAAGACTTTTAGAATTGCCGCTGGACACATATTCCAATGACATCCGGATCTAGTAGATCCTCTCTTCCATTTGCAGCATTGAAGCAATAAATCAAGATGACTGGATTGAACCCAAGAAAGCTGAAATTTTGCAATGAAGTAGTACCGTAGAGACCATAGTTATTAAAGGCGGTCACTTAGGCACCTAGGCGACTAGGCATTCCCTCAAGTCCTAGGCATGGTGTCACCAATGCGAGCTGTGCCTAGGCGACCAACTGTTCACCTGGGCGAGCAAACAACAAGGAGAAACCGAAACAGAGCGACTAGACTGTCGCGTGGAGCTCCATCGTCTTCGTCGAATCGCAAGGTATGTCTTCTTACTCTTCTTCTCTCCTTCATCGAGTGTCCTTTTTTTTTTTTCTCTCTTCTTCTCCAACGAACAGAGCGACTGGACTGTCGCGCTCTCGTTGTCTCGCTCTCTCGCCTCTCTTTCTCTGTCTCTCTCTCTCTCGCCTGTCTTTGTCTGTCGCTCTGTCTGTCTGTCTCGCTCTCTCTCTCTCTATCGCTCTTTCTCGGTCTCGCTCTCTCTCTCGCCTCTCTTTCTCTGTCGCTCTCTCTCTCTTTCTCTCTCGCCTCTCTTTCTTTGTTGCTCTCTCTCTCTCTCGCCTCTCTTTCTCTGTCGCTCTCTCTCTCTCTCTCTCTCCCCCATTCTCTGTCGCTCTCTCTCTCTCTCTCTCTCTATCGCCTCTCTTTCAATGCAAAAGACACTACCGTCATGTTTCGGTTGAAGAAACAGAGGAACAAAGGGGAAATAAAGGTTGAAAAATCTTCCCATGACCTCTATCCTTACTTGTAAGTTTTGGTTCTTTCCCACCCACTCCATTTGTTAGATTTGCCCACTTTCCATTAGACATTAAATATCTTGTTAACCCCTTCAACTTATAAATTTGATTCATATTCAAATTCATTGGGTCCTTGTCATCATTAATTTCTTACAATGTTTTAGTTGCTAATTTCTAGCTAGTTATACGACTTCTGTTGCAGTTGCTAAATCTCCTTTAGCAGAGAATACTCAAATATTGATACTTTTGAAACTTTAGATAATTTTGATACTTCCATCTACAATGGATGATGAACATAGTTCGATTATTTTGAAATGAAAAAATTGTCGCCTAGGTGACCGCCTAGGCTACAGGCAAGTCTATTGCCTGGCATCGTCTAGCCGTTTTCACAACTATGGTAGAGACCTAGCTAGCTCACAATGTGAGTAGAAGATCAACAGTCTTCTCTTATGCTTACACATTTCACGTCTATTCGGTATTTGTCATCCTCTTACGAGATTAGCCACAGTTAGGATTTTCCCTCTACTTGCCGTCCACAAAAAGAAGGCAACTCTTGCAGGGATATGACTCTGCCAAATCAATTTGTGATATCCAATGGAATCCACAGTAGAGATAAGTTGCCTAAAATAAGAGATTACCAAGAAAGCTCCATTCTTGCTCCATTTCCAAGTCATGGCATCCACGTCATGGCTTGCGGAAATGCCCTGAAAAATCTGGTGCAGATTCAGCCGTGAGATAAGTTCCCAATCTTGCAAATTTCTTCTTAACTCCAAATTCCAGAAACTGGTGATAAGTCCACAAGGATGAAATTGAATCTCTTATAATTTCTTTCTTTGGTAGAGTCTGGTTTGTGGTTGAATTTTTACTAGCTGATATTGAAATAACTATGTGATTGAATTTGGTTGGATCGAGTAAAATAAGAAAAGAATATTGAGTCACCTTTAGGAAGTATAATTTGGTGGTCTGCACATAGAGACTGCAGTTGAGCTTTCAGTGTGACCTTTCAATTTCAATTTTATTTGTTATTGTTTATTTATATTTCTTGTCTTTCTTTCACTTTGGCTTTTGGTTTTTCTATTATGTTATTCATTATTTATCTATTTCTAGCTTCATTTTTTCTTTTCATTTTTAGAATAATTTCTCTGTAACTGATAGCATTCATATTTCATATTTTTGGTTGATGATGTGAATCAATTTCTTTTGTAACTTTGGTCTCATTGACAAGAGGCTTTTTGTTTCCTTAATTTCTTTTCTAGGTTTGTTGCTGTGGAGAAGTTGAAGGAAAAGTTGCTAGAAAATAACAAACAGACATATTGGGTTCCTGATTATGTTAAGGTTTGGTTTCTTATTCTTCCCTTCCCACTTTAAATGTCTTTGTGTGTGTCTTGTGCATTTGTACGTCCCTACAATATTCTTATTTTTGGACAGATCGGTATAGCAGAAAATGCTTTGTATTGCCATCTCAAACTAGTTGGGATAAGGCATTTTGTTGTTGTTTTAAAGTTTGATTCTGTATGTTATGTTATAATCTCATCAGGAGTATCAATATGTGCATCCATGTAATGCTTAACAACCTAAACTTGATGTATGAAATTGGTGTCTTCTGCTTCTTTCTTTTCGCATTACATTAAAACATTAATCTCATTTTTTCCTTTTTCATAATAAAGGAAAAACGTTTTCACAACTGGCTGGAAAATGCTAGAGACTGGGCTGTTAGTCGGAGTAGATTTTGGGGTACTCCTCTTCCTGTGTGGATTAGTGAGGATGGTGAGGAAAAGATTGTCATGGATTCCATTGGAAAACTTGAAAAGCTTTCTGGGTGTAAGGTTTGTCCATCTTAATTTTTTTTTATGTCTTTTAAGTTATTTTGGCATTTTCATTTTTTACTGGCCATGAATGCTTTTTAATGTAAGACTTGTTTTTATTTTATTTTATTTGGTCAATTCATTCTTGGAATTAGTAATTGTAGCCATTAAATTTTTTCTAGAATGTAGGATAATGTTATGAAGGTGGAACATAATTGCATTTGATATATTGGGCCACAGGGAGTACATGAAGACAAGCAACCAGAGAACAGCTGGCGAAAATTATACCTGTAAAAACTTATGGATGACCAATTCTGGTCAAAATGTTGTTTCTTTTTTGACCAGGGACTAGATATTTTGTGGTGATCATATTTGCAATTATCTGTCTAAAAGGGAAAAAAAAATTCGACTTCTGTTTTCCTTTTATTAGATTCATACTTTTCCCTGTAACTTAACATTTGGGTATTCTATAGGTAGTAAATTAGTAAAACATAATTCATATTTTTAATCCATTTATTTTACGTTCATTTCCAAAAATGTACTGAAGGGAACTGCTGTGTCACGGCACATGCATCAGTCTAGCACATGGTTATACAATAGCTACTGGAGTAGGAGCTCGCGACTGGAGTAGGAGCTCTCGCGACTGGTGTTGGAAGAGTTCTCGACTGGAGTTGGAGCTCGCGACTGTAGTGAGCTCGCGTCTGGAGTTCTCGACTGGAGGAGGAGCTCTCGCGACTGGAGTAGGAGCTCGCGATTGGAGTAGGAGCTCTCGCGACTGGTGTTAGAAGAGTTCTCGACTGGAGTTGGAGCTCGCGACTGGAGTAGTGAGCTCGCGTCTGGAGTTCTCGACTTGAGGAGGAGCTCTCGCGACTGGAGTAGGAGCTCACGTCTGCAGTAGGAGCTCCGACTGGAGTAGGAGCTCTCGCGACTGGAGTTGGAGCGCTGACGGGAGTTGGAGCCTCGTCTGGAGCTCTCGACTGGAGTAGGAGCTCTCGCGACTGGAGTAGGAGCCTCGTCTGGAGCTCGCGACTGGAGTAGGAGCCTCGTCTGGAGCTCGCGACTGGAGTAGGAGCCTCGTCTGGAGCAGTCGACTGGAGCTCCTGCTAAGGAGCTTCGTCTGAGAAGGAGTTTCGTCTGGCGGAGAAGCTTCGTTTGGGGAAGGAGTTTAGTCTGGAGAAGGAGCTTTGCTTGGAGAAGGAGTTTTGTTCGACTGGAGCAGGAGTTTTCGTCTGGGTGTCTTCGTTTTTGGAGAAGGAGTTTCCGTCTGAGAAGGAGCCTCTATCTGGAGAGTCTGGGTAGGGCCGTTGTCGGGAGTTGGAGCTGTTGGCTGGTGTTGTGGGCTTGAGGAGGTGCTTCCGTCGGAGGTTTGCCGATTTTTTGACTGGAGTTTGGACTGGAGATTTCGTCGGAGAGTTTCGTAGGAGTTTTTCGTAAGTGCTTTCGTCGGAGGAGCATTTCGACTGGAGTTCTTGTCTGTTGTTCTTATCGGAGGAGCTCTCTATTGGAGTCATCGTCGGAAGAGTTTTCATCGGAGGAGTGAAGTATGGCGGATGCTTCGGGTTTGCAAGACATGTGCAAGGATTTACTGCAAGCGGGATACTCGTCTTGCGAGATAGAGCAGTTTGTCGCCTCAGCGCTACATCAAGAGTGTGAAACAGAGCAGCCGTTGAAGGTCATGTCCCGAACGGCTCCATCCTACGCGGAAGTCGTTAAGAGAACGCAACCAGCCCAGGGAGGTTGTAGTCGCCAGGCAGAGGGTAATCGGAGGATGGAGGTTGCGAGGAGATCAGTAAGGATTGAGAATAAAGTTTTTCAGTTTGTTCGGTCTTCTGGGAAGCAGGGTGTCACCTTTCGTTTGGTTGAGAGGAATAGGAAGTTCACTACTTGGGTTCAATTCCATGGTACAGACATTGGATGGCTTCTGAACGTAGTTGATAAGGCTCAGAATTTTAGCCGAAGTGTTGGTACCTTGGGTCGAACGGAGATGGGCGGCCGTTTTTTTACAGCAAAAATTTGGACGAATAACAGAGGCAAAATGTTGGTGGTGTCTGTGTTTAAGAAATCTAAAGAAGGTGGGATGGTGATGCTTCCAATGGAGGATAAAAGGACAAAGTTGCAGTTTGTTCTGGATGCTTGGGAGAGCTTATCTTTTGAAATGAAAGGGAAGTCGAAGGTGTCTGGTGAGGAGAAAGGGTTGAGAGAGGGTAGTTTGTGTGTGGACAGGCCTCCTCTGCCCCTTGGAAATAATGGCCGGCAGCGTTTAATGGAACAGTGTATCCCTCCTAGCATTGCTTTCCCTTCCTTATGTAAGGTGAATTTAACTTCATCCAAGCTCTTGAGGGAAGGCAGGGATTTAGCTATGGAAATTAAAAGACCAAAACAGAGCATGGGAAGACGTTGGGAGTTTCCACTTTGTTGCAGGGCATCAGCGCCTGTCAAGTGGGAAGAGTTTCTGGATTGCTGTTTCCAGAAGAGGGGGAGAAAGTGGAAGCCATTTTTCATCCCTCTAGGCTCGGAGGAAGCTGTGGTATTTGTGTCTTCTGGTTTGGATGCTGAGAGGGCCGTAGCTAATAGCCCTTTTAGTTGCAAGGGATCACTGGTTTCAGTTAATTGGTGGTGTAAAGAGTTCAAATCGGAAGCTGGACCTATAAGTGAAGAAGGGTGGTGGATTAGTCTGTATGGAATTCCTCCGCATCTTTTGGCCCAGCAAACTTTTATAGGTATTGGGGATTGCTTGGGAGGTTTTAAGCAGTTGGGCAATGTCCAGACTGATGGTGCTATATCAATTAAAGTGGGTGAATCAATTGCTCGAAGGATACCTAGATGCTTGAATGTCTGGGATGGGGAGTTCTGGTCTGAAATTTTTATTGAGTTAGTGCATCATGAGACGTTGGATATTCCAGAACTTGAAATGCAGTCGAAGAAGGGAAGGGAGGTTGATGATGACCGATGTGGCAGGGAGTTTGTGGGAAATCATTTGGTCGTTGAAGGGCAGCATGGGGAAATTCTTGGTGGAAGTCATCCTTTAAGGTCGGAAGACGTGAGTGTTGTGCTACAAGCTGACGGTAGCAGTCCTACTGTGTCAGATGGGTTAAATTTGAATGGAGATGGACCCCAAGGGAAGGCCCAGAGTATCGGGGTAGAAGGCCACGTGAACCCAAGAAGGCCAGGTGATGAACCAAATGGTGAGGTTTCTCGGCCACGTGATGGGCTGAGCGGCGGGGGTTCCGGGCCAAGTATTGGGCCAAGCAGTGGGGTGGCTGAATCTTGTCAGGTGGAAGGGGATCCTTTCCCAGACCTTAATCTCAAGTCGTTTTGCAGTAGTCTGGAGAGATCGATTTCTTCATTTGATGGACGTATAGCTCATATTGAAGAATGGGTGTCGCGAAATTGCAGTGTGTGTTGTTTGGGTCAACATGGCGAGGTGGAGGCCTTACGAAGGGAGAAGATGTCCCTTGAAATGGTAGATAAAGCAAAGATGGGGGAATCGAAGATTTATTCGGGGGACGAGCAGAAAAATCTGGTCTGTTATTCAAGGCGTCGTCGTAAGAGGGAAAGGAAACTTAGTCAAAGCTTGGATCTGGAGCAAGCGCACTCTGTAGATGGCTTCCTACCACTTACGTTGCCGCATGACTTTGCAAAAGGGGAAGACGGTGGCCCTCATGCTGGTGTAGAGATTCCTCATCTTGCTCCTTCATCTCCTATTGTGGCGCCCGTCCAGGCAATCGAATCTTCTTCTTCCGATCGTTGTCTCTCGGATGAGGAGGATGGCAGGACTCAGTTGGGGGCTTCGGTTGCTATTCCCAACGGTCAGGGATCTTGTCCTGTTTCAGCTTCGGTTCTTGATAGTAAGGGGGGTGATGGTTCTTCGGAGGAGCTTCTTCCGTCGAATCCTCTCCGTATCAAGGATGATGGGTGGATGACGTTGGCTAACAATGGTGGTCTCATAATGGAGAACCAGATCTGCTCTCCTTCGCCTATTTGGAACAGTGAGGCATCCGCATGGGTTGCCAATAATATATTGAATCTTAGCAAGGCACTTGGAGTTTCTTTCCAGGGATCTGAGGAGGAAGTGCAGGCCCTTTTTGCATCTATTGAAGGAAGGAGGGAGATGGGGTTGAATAGGGGAGCGCCGAGAGACCCCTTGAAGGTGTCCTAATTTGTGAGGACCTCCTAAGAGGAATCGATACTGGTGTTGGTTGGGTTGTTTATGTTGTTCCAATGCTCTTGAAAATTATTTCTTGGAATGTGAGAGGGCTCAATGCCCAGGATAAGAAGGGAAGAGTCAAGGCAAGTTTAGGGTTGTGGGATCCTGACATTCTTATGTTACAAGAATCAAAGTTAGCCACAGTTCCCAAGTCTGTGGTGGGGGAGTTCTGGAGGAAGGATAGTGTGGATTGGGTTTCCCTACCGGCTCAGGGAGCATCAGGTGGTATGATTCTAGCATGGAAGAGCAACAAGTTTCTTTTAGCTCAGACTTGGGTGGGTGTTTACTCCTTATCTGTCTTGTTGAAATTTTCGGTTAGCTCGGAGTTATTGCTTTTTTCGGCTGTCTATGGGCCGAATGACTATTCCAGATCAAGGTTAATTTGGGAGGAGTTATCTGAGGCAAGGGGAATAGGGGGAACTCCTTGGTGTATCGGAGGTGATTTTAATGTGGTTCGATTTCCGGAGGAAAGAACAAGTGGGAGGAGTTGTTCTAAAGTCATGGCCGACTTTTCTTCCTTTATTGATAGTTCTCATCTGATTGATGTCCCCCTTAAAGGATCGAGGTTTACTTGGTCTAAAAGTCAGCTTTCCCGTAATCTGTCTACATTGGACCGATTCCTTGTGTCTTTGGAGTGGGAGAGATCTTTTCCCAATTTTAGCGCCTTTGCTTGGCCTAGATCAGTTTCTGACCACTCTCCATTATTGCTCACTAGTCAGAATGAGTTTCGGAAAGCAACACCTTTCAGATTTGAGAATATGTGGTTTGAAGATAAATCCTTCATGGATTTGGTGGGAAAATGGTGGAGTGAGATGAATTTTAAAGGGTCAGCCTCCTTTGTGTTTTCCAGAAAACTTCGCGCGCTAAAGTGCAAGATTAAGGAGTGGAATAGAGATGTGTTTGGCAGAGTGGATAAGAAGCTGGAGGGTATTATGGCGAGATTGAAAGAGTTAGAAAAATCGGAAGAGGAAGGGACCCTGTCGCTTGATGAGTGGAAGGAGATGGGAAGTTTGAAGTTGGACTTCAAGAAGGCTGCATCATTATTGGAGATCAGTTGGAGGCAGAAATCACGGGCTTTATGGCTTAAGTCTGGTGATAAAAACACAGGTTTTTTCCATAGGATGGCCTCAGCTAGAGGGAGAGCTAATTCCATTGACCACCTGGAGGTGGATGGGTCCCTATTGCTTGAACAAGATGAAATTAAGAAGGCGGCAGCAGCTTACTTTGAAGACCTTTTCATAGAGAAAGTCCATGTTAGACCTTTGCTGGATGGTATGGAGTTTGATTTGATTTCTGATTATCACAGGGATAGGTTGGAAAGGCAATTGGGGGAAGAAGAGGTGTTGGAGGCTATCAAGGAGTTGGAAGGTGATAAGGCCCCGGGGCCGGATGGGTTTACTATCAAATTCTACAAGCTTTGTTGGGGCCATATCCGGGCGGATTTCATGAGAGCAGTTCAAGAATTTTATAATTCATCTCATTTTGAAAGGAGTTTGAATGCCACTTTTATTTCCCTCATTCCTAAGAAGGAAGGTGCGGCTTCATTGAGAGATTATCGGCCCATTAGTTTGGTGGGGAGTTTCTATAAAATCATTTCTAAAGTCCTTGCTAAAAGATTGAGGGAGGTGCTTTCGGAAGTTATTTCTCCTTATCAAAATGCATTTTTAGGGGGGAGGCAAATTATGGATGGTGTTCTGATTGTTAGTGAATGTGTGGACTCCATTCAAAGGGAGGGTGTTGATGGGATTCTTTGCAAGTTGGATATTGAGAAGGCATACGATCATGTGAATTGAAAGTTTTTATGGTACATTATGAGGAGGATGGGTTTCGGGGCCAAATGGAGATCTTGGATGGAAACCTGCGTCTCTTCAGCATCTTTCTCTGTTTTGGTTAATGGAGTGGCGGCTGGTTTCTTTCGGTCATCTCGGGGTCTGAGACAAGGGGATCCCCTTTCCCCCTTACTCTTCTTGCTGGTTATGGAAGCTCTCAGTCGATTGGTTGCTAGGGCGGAAAATATGGGGCTTATTGAAGGGGTGAAGGTGGGAGGAGGCTCTTTATCTATCTCTCATTTACTTTTTGCGGACGATACTATGCTTTTTTGCAAGGCGCAAGCCTCTCAACTTCTGGTGGTGAGATCAATCCTGAATTGCTTTGAAGCCCTTTCGGGTTTGAGAGTGAACTTTCAGAAAAGCGAGCTTTTTGATGTTGGTGGAAGTGGCAATTCCTCTATTTTCTGTGGTCTATTGGGGTGTCGTTTGGGGTCTTTTCCTACTTCTTATCTCGGAATTCCTATTGGGGCGGCTTTTAAATCCAAATTGATTTGGGAACCAACGATATCGAGGATGAAAAAGAAGTTGTCGGCTTGGAAGGGGAGTCTTTTATCGAAAGGTGGTAAGATGGTCTTGATCAAGAGTTCTTTATCTAACCACCCAACTTATATGCTCTCTGCTTTATTAGCTCCGATTTCAGTACTTGAGGCCATTGAGAAGTTACAGAAGAACTTCTTATGGGCAGGAGGGGAGGAGTCCAATAAGTATCATCTGGTTTCTTGGAAGGAGGTTTGTAACCCAAAGGAGGATGGTGGCTTGGGTATAAGGAATTTGCGGCTTTTTAATAGAGCCCTTTTGGCGAAGTGGTGTTGGCGGTTTGGCCAGGAGGTAAACAGCCTTTGGAGGAAATTAATTGTTGTTAAGTATGGTTATGATGAGACAAGGTGGCTTCCTGACCAGGTGAATGGGAGAATTGGTTGCAGCTTATGGAGGCCCATATGCAGATTGTCTCCCCTGGTTGAGGCAGGAGTGAAGTTTCAGGTGGGGAGGGGAGATAGGGTTAAGTTTTGGTCGGATCCTTGGTGCTCTGGTGGAGCTCTCAAGGAGCAATTTTCTACACTTTATAATATATCTTCAGCCCCTCATGCCTTTGTTGCAGACCTGTACTCCCTAGGGGTGGGAGGCGTACAATGGAATTTGCAGTTCAGAAGAGGTCTGTTTGATTGGGAATTGGAAGACTTGTCCCAGTTTCTGGAGTGCATCAATGGAAAGGATTTTGGTTCTCATCAAGACGTTATGAGCTGGTCAAGGAGTAGTGATGGGGTTTTCTCTGTGAAGAGCCTGTATGGGTTTATGAGTAAGCGGAATCTTAATTTCAAGGTCCACAATCGGTTATGGCAACCTTTACTCCCATCAAAGGTAGGGTTCTTTATGTGGACAGCGGTGCTGGAGAAAATCTTGACTTTGGATAATCTAATGAAGAGAGGCTGGCAGCTTCCTAATAGATGTAGCCTTTGTAGAGCGGATGCGGAGTCAGTCAATCATCTCCTCATTCATTGCCCAATCACAAGTGGAGTTTGGAATGAGTTCTTAGCCAGGTTTGGTGTAGCTTGGGCCCAGCCTCAAGGTGTTTCTCAGCTTCTTTTATGCTGGAAGATCTCAAAAGGAGACTCTCCTTTCAAGGTCTTTTGGCGGTTAACACCGGGGGCAGTGATGTGGGCAGTTTGGAAGGAACGAAATAACAGGATTTTTGAGAATAAGGAAAGACCTCAGGATGCTCTTTTCAAATACTCTCTTAGTTTTATCCTTTATTGGGCGTCTGCAGTGGAATCTTGTAAAGGATTGAAATGTCATGATGTACTAATGTGTAAGGATTTCAATGATTTGTAAGGATGGGGAGGGGATGAGGTTTATGTACACCTTTGGTGTACAGCATTGTACCCTGTTTTCAGCTTCTTTTTAATATATTTCTTCATTACCGATCAAAAAAAAAAAAAGAATTAATTGATTTAAATTACATCGAGGAGATGAATTTGTATTATGCTATGAAATCTAAATGTGCATTTCTATCATATCCTGAAAGCCTTAATCAGGGTGACTGCTCACTAAAAGCCATCTTCTTTTACTGTTTGCTGAAACTGCTTTACTCACTCACCTTTTCCCTGCTGAAATTTACTTGCTAAGCTTGTTATTTCTCATTGATACATGTGCATGCTTGCTTATTACAAGTTTGGCATCATTCATACACATGATTAGGCTTAACGCTATCAGATACTGTTCTTTTTATTTTATTTTATACAGATAACTGATCTGCATCGTCACAAGATTGATCATATCACCATTCCATCCAGTCGTGGTCCAGAGTTTGGCATGCTTCACCGTGTTGATGATGTAAGTTGACCTAAAAGTCTTTGTGGTTGATTGCCTGCCTAAATGTTCAAACTGTTTGCTTTTGTTTTATGGAGTCCCATTTTGCTGGAAACATGATGTGTCGTAAAGGCATGAACATTTATACTTTTTAATCCCATGTATGGAGATAGTAAAGAATTTTAGGAATCAAAGGATTGATAGCTGCCATACAATGCAATCTGCAAAATAGGCTTTGTTGACCATAGAACATGGCATCATTTACTCCGTGCTGGATGTTTAGTTGTTGTCTCATGAACTTCTCGGATTACATTTTCAATTTGCAAAAATATTTTGTTTATTGATTACTAATTACAACGAGAAAGTCATCCTTATCTGTTTAAAACAACTCAGAGGGATTTCCTTCCACTTCTTTTTATTCCAAGAAGAGATTTATAGATTTAATGGCTATAATTACATGCATAGATAAGGTTAATTTATTTAAGTAAATAACTTATTCTAAGTGTTATAAGATTATAACCCCGCTATATTAGTAAGTATTAGAAATTTTTTATGTATAACGCCATTGGGCGTTATCCTCATCTTGAAGAAAATAGAAGTGACAAGGTGGTAGGGAGGGAGGAACTTTATCAAATAGGGAGAAAATTTGAAAAATTATAGATTTTTTATTGAAGTAGAATGGATTGTGCAGAGAACTGAAGATTATGGGAATGTTCAATTTTCAATGATGAAAGATTTCTATATATCAATCTCTGAAAGTTACATTGATTTATTCTATGGGAGATGTGTAATTAAGGACATCACAGTCGTAAGAATATTCCATGTATGTGGCCTAACTAGAGTTTCATTTTCCAGTTCAAGGAGGAATATTCCCAAGTAATCCCTTGTGGCTCTCCACCCAACTAATGAAGTATTTGTTTTTTTTTTTTTTGATGAATAATGAAAATGTGAAATACATATTATATGGATGTAAAAGTATAGAGTATGGAGTATACAACCGTATAACCAAAAGTTCACTCTACAAAAACATCACAACCCTCCAATATGCCCAAAAAACAGCACCCCTGACAACCCACTATACATATCATAACCATATATAACACCATCCAAAACGCTAACCTCCAAAGCTGAACAAGCCATTCAAATTTAGACCACCACCGTGACACACTCCCGATCTCCTCATCTCCTAGCTCATATCTGGTATCCTCCCTCTCGTCAAGCCATCCTCCGCATAAAGAGACGAGAAACACTACTTTTTCCATTCCTTCACAATCTCTGTAGGCCATAACCCCTGAAATTCAGGGAGGACCGAAGCCCACGATGTTACAGCAATCATCATGGAATCAAAGACTTGGTCTACTGATAACCTGATATCCCTGAAAATCCTACTATTACGCTCCAACCAAATGAACCAGACAACTGCATGGAACAACATATCATACAACAACTTGCCCCTCCTACCCAGGCCCGTGATTCTCCATTGATTAAACCATGCCTCAAAAGTATCTGGTAACACCCAAGAAACATCGATCATGTCAAACAAACGTCTCCAGATAATACCAGCGAAACGATAGTGAAGAAAAAGGTGATCAATACTCTCTCCTTGTTCCATACACATGAAGCAAACATGCGGAGATAAAACACTCCCTTTCCATCTTCTTTGAATTAGATCCGCCGTCTTTATCCTGTATAATATGGCAGTCCATAAAAAAGCCTTAATCTTAAGAGGGACCTTAGGCTTCCATAGCTGACAAATTGGGAAAGAGATCATAGGATGTGATGAACCCATTGTAACAGACTTGAAGAAAGATTTGCAAGAGAACAAACTATTAGATGAAAGGGACTAAGAGATCATAGGATCTGTTGCTCCACAGGATTTGCTGAGCTATAAGTTGTGGAATAAGGGCTACTTTTTTTTATGTACCTTTAATAAACACCAATGGTAATTAAATGAAAGGACCATAGAATTTTATTCCTTGCATTGAAGTATCTGCCACCATTGGAAATTTAATCTGTTTTAGACAATGGGAAGGCCTAATACACACACATAAAGACAAAAAGAGGCTCCAAATAATGTTATCTGGCTTACGATAAATGAACAGATAGGCAATATTTCATCCTCCGACTTACTGAAATTTGGAATGTGAATATCATTGAATAAGATAGTCAAATTTGAAAATTTTGTCTGGGACAATAGCCTTTCCTCTTACCCAATTTTTTTTTTGGGGGGTCTTTTGGGCAGTAGCCTAGACAAAAACTTCATTTGTAGAGCCATGGCTCTCCGTTCCGATTGTTAGATCCACCCTTCAATTAATAGAGTAGTTTTGCCAGGAGGTAGCAATTTTTCTGGAATCCACTATTAATTCCTGAAAATGAGATTTTCATAAAATTCTTCTTGTCGTCCCCTCAAATTAAAAATTCATTTTCAACCTTGCCCTATTAGCTTTCTGGGAAGTGTGTGCAAGATCATATTGATGGTGCTTAACAAGTTTGAGGTATATGCTCTCTGACAGTATTTCTTTTACCCAAAAGCACCCTATTAAAGGTTTTTAAGTTTTTAAAAAAAATCAAAATGGGCTTTGGGATCTGGAGGACAAAAATGGATTGAGTTTTAATCTATCTCCAAAATTTTCAATGTTGGTGAATGATGTTCAATTATTGGTTTGAACACATGCTGATCACTCTGTTAAATATTTTCCTCTTATGATGGAGATGAAGTCTTTTGGAATGATTAGTCAAAATTCCTTTCGTGCAGATCCAGGCGCAGAAACATATCGTTGTAAGCCTACTTCTAGCTAGGATTTTCTATAAAAATTAGAAAGAATAAAAAAATTTTGTGGGTGGACTTTTCTATGGCGTTATTTTGATACGATTGAGCAACCTCATTTTTTGCTTAACCAAACTCCTTACACTTTTCACAAAATAAAAAAAGTAAATTTTTAAGATGCTTTGGAATTAGTGTTTGGAGAGTTTAAAGCTATATACTATTGGAATTTACATTCAACTCTTAAGTGATTTTCTTTTATGTTCAAATGTTAGAATTTTATGTTTCTTTTTTGATATTGTAGTTATATTAAAGAAGCTATTTATTTCCTAAATTGCATCTGGTTTGTATGGTGAACTCAGCATATCCTGTTAAGTTTAACAGCATTTCTGGAGTGATCCCTCCATCGATACTTTTTATAGAATACCAACGCAATAATACCCAATACATCTTTCTTCAACTAATCACGTTGCTCAATTTGTAGAAGAGGAAAAAACACTTTCTGGAGATAGGAGCCAAGGTGTATACTTTATACCAATTGAGGAATCACTTCAGAAATGCTGTTAACTTAACAAGATCTATGTTACATGGACACTTTACACACCCCAAAGTGCCCGTCTTTGACACTACATGACATGGGTATGGGATATATCTTGGATACTTCGCATGTTCTCTTGGACATGGCAACCCAAGATCAATCAAAAAATAATTATCAAATAATTAACTTTTAAGTAATGAATCAAAAAAGATAATAGTTTTTGCAAAGAGAGAATGTATATTCTCAAACTCAAAAATTGCAAGCAATGACTTAAAAAGAAAATATAGGGAAAAAAAGAGGAAAAACAGAAATATGAAAGTTAGGCTTCTAACTGGCATTATTGACATTTACTTGGAGAATTTTCAGCTGAATGCCAGTATCCTTATCCGAATTTTAGACTCATCTCAACCGAGTCCTTGTATCCTAAGTTTTGAGGGTCAAGTGAATCCGACTCCTAGACACATACCCACAACCAACACTTGTATCCGAGTCCATGTAACATAGATTTTCAATGCCTTTTAATGCATTGTTTCTCTCTCTCTCTCTTTATAGTTTTCCCTTATGAGAAAAATCTCATAGTTAATAGAGAAACAAAGCTTCTGTAGAATATAGGATATTGGCTTTCTTGGATTTTGCGTTTCTGCATCCGTCCATATTATAAGGTTACTTCATGGGTTTTGGTTAATTTGTTGAAACCATGCTTGTAGTATTGATTGATTGATTGAAATATAGATAATATTAGATTCTTTGGTTGAGGCACATTGCAGAATTAAGTATGTTACACATTTAGTGGCATATTTTTTCAGTCTGGACTCTTAGCTCAGTGATTTTGACAAATGTTCTTAATCTATCTGGAATGTTCTGTTTTGATTGATTTTGACTCTCCAGTTGCTTTTTCTGTTTTTTTAAATTGCAGATGCTTTGTTTTATCCTTGCAGGTATTTGATTGCTGGTTTGAGAGTGGATCCATGCCTTATGCTTATATCCATTATCCATTTGAGAATGTTGAACTCTTTCAGAACAATTTCCCTGGTCATTTTGTGGCTGAGGGGCTAGATCAAACTCGTGGATGGTTTGTTTCTTACCTTTTTTATGTGTTTGTCATGCTATTTGTCATTTCCACCAAAAAAAAAAAAAAATTCTGCCTGCATTTCATATTGATTTTTCTAGTTGATTTTTTTAGGTATATCTCACATCTTTGTCTAAATTTTGAAGGTCTTATTATTTTTTAGTTGTCTAAATTGTTGCACGTTATTTATGTGGTTCTTGATGATGTCTATATGATGATAGATTTAGATTCTTTATTTTTTAATCAGTAATGATAGATGATATATATAAAAGCAAATAGTGGTACAAGCTACAAAAGAGAAAGAAGGTTACAAGGCCCCAAACCCACGAGGAGTAGGATGGTCCTAAAACCAACACCCCACCGAACTATGTTTCAAAACATAAACTGTAGGAAAACTGAAAAAACCTGAAAAAAACTTGAGGAGACATTAAAGTAACATTTGGTCCCAGCTTGTAACAATTTCCCCAACCCCACAAGCATCAAATTCAGGGGTTACCGAAGCCCAAAAAGCAGCCAAACCCATCACAGAATCTAAAAGTGCGTCTGGACTCTTATAAATGTCATAAAAAATGCATCTGTTTCGGTTTAGCCGCATAAGCCATAAAGAAGCAAAAAACACTCCATCATACAGCCTTCTTCCTCTAGAAGACATACCAGGGAACCTCCACTGTGTTGCCAACTCACCCACTGTATTTGGTAAAACCCACTTGACTCCTGCAAGATGTAATAACCTTTTCCAAATAAAATCAGCAACCTCACAATGCATTAGTAAATGGTCAACAGATTCAGCATTCTTCTTACAGAGTATGCAAGCTTGTGGTGACAAAGCCCAAGTTTTCCTCCTCTTCTGAAGATTGTCAAGAGTGTTAATCTTGTTAAGCAATGCAGTCCAAGCAAAAATTTTCACCTTTAGGGGGATCTTAGAATTCCAAAGGAATGAAGTGGGAAAACTAGGAGTATGAGTGACCCTCAATTTTCTAAAATGAGTCACCCAAGATTTACAAGAAAACTGATTGTTTGACTCAAGAGACCAAATCTATCGTCCACCTCACTATCATGAATGACCACCCCCTTAAGAAAATCAAGCAAAGACCCCAAATCATCGATCTCAGAGACTCTAAGATCCCTTCTAAGCTGTAGGTTCCACTCTAGACCTTTGTCCGACCAAGACAGAATATTACACACCATTGGATCTCTTAAAACCCGAATCTGGAACAGACGAGGAAAAAGAGATGCAACTGTAGACTCCCCCCACCACACATCAGACCAAAACTTGAAAGTATCACCCATACGAAGCTTGTAAGACACCAATGGAAAGAAGCTATGAGATAACAACAAAATAGATTTCCAAGGGCAATCATAAGATATTTTAGCATTAAAATTAGTCTCCCTTCCATTGTAGTGAGTTCCAAACTTACTCTTAATAATCTGATGCCACAAAGCCCCCCTTTCATGACCAAACCTCCGCAACCATTTACTAAGAAGTGCAGAGTTCTTCAACTGCATGTTACCCAAAGAAAGACCCCCTTGACAGAAATCCCTCCCCACTACCTCCCATCTAACCAAATGGTCTTTCTTCTTGTTCCTTCCTCCTTCCCACAAAAAATTCCTCTGAATTTTTTCCATCTCTTTTACCACCTTCACCGGTGCTCTAAACAAAGAAAGAAAGTACACAGGAACATTAGACAAAGAAGCTTTGATTAGTGTTACTCTACCCCCTATTGACAAATAGTTCTTCTTCCACATAGACAGTCTTTTCGTCATCCTTTCTAGAACCGGTTCCCAAAAGGACATTGACTTAGCACTACCACCCAGCGGCAAGCCAAGATAAGTAATAGGCCAATCGGCAATGTTACAACCCAACTGATTTGCAAACATATCCATCCTCTCCTTAGCAACATGAATCCCTGAGATGCTACTTTTTGATAGGTTAACCTTAAGCCCAGACATCATCTCGAAAACCCTAAGAATACATTTAGTCCAAAACACTGTGTCTCTACGTGCCTCCAGAAACAAGATGGTATCGTCTGCAAATTGTAAATGGGACAAAGGAACCTCTTCCTTCCTGACACTGAACCCCCTAATCAACCCTTCACTCTCCCCAAAATCTATTAACCTACTAAGCATATCACTAACCATTGTAAAACGGAACGGAGATAGCGGATCTTCTTGCCTTAGCCCTCTAGAAGACTGGACTTGACCCCCCACCCTTCCATTCAAAATAAAAGAAAAACTAATATTATGTAAGCATCCCCTGATCCACTCACACCATTTGCCACCAAAGCCTTTCCATTTTAGAACCTCTACCAAGAAGTTCCACTCAATTCTATCATAAGCTTTCTCCATGTCCACCTTACATACCAAACCAGGTTGACCCCTCTTTCTTCTCTCCGTCACACATTCATTTGCAATCAACGAGCAGTCCAAAATTTGACGGTCCTTAACAAAAGCACATTGATTTCCCTTAATAATGCTTTCCATCACTTCCTTCAACCTTATTGACAATACTTTGGAGATAATTTTATACAAACTAGAGATAAGACTAATTGGCCTAAAATCCTTTACTTCTGAGGCACCAGGAATTTTGGGGATAAGGCACACAAAAGTGGCATTAGTTACCTTATTCACTATACCGAACTTGTGAAACTCTTTGAAAACCTCCACCACCTCTGTTTTAACCACATCCCAGCAATCTTGAAAAAAAGCTATCGAGAACCCATCCAGTCCAGGTGCCTTGTCCCTACCTAGTTCCATCACAGCCCTCCTAATTTCCTCTTCATCAAAGTCCCTCTCCAACCACTCCCTTTGATGCTGATCAATACTTGGCCCTTCGAAACCTCTTAACCCACAAAAAACCGAGGCATCAGATCTATACAGATTAGAGGAAAAATCTACCACTTCGTCCAACATCATTTTTTCGTCCTCCACAACAATACCATCAACAGTCAGCCTTTTAATGCCATTTCTTCTTCTCCTTGCATTAGCAATCTTATGAAAAAACTTAGTATTTCCGTCGCCTTCCTTAAGCCACTGAATTCTTGACTTTTGTTTCCAAATACTTTCTTCATCTCTTAACACCTTCTCTAAACCTCCTAGACATTCCTTTCTCATCATTTTTTCTTCCAAAGATAACTCCCTATTTTCTTCCATTCGATCAAAAAACTCAATTGAATCTTTCAAATCTCTCTTCCTCTTCTCAACTTTTCCGAACACCTCCTTGTTCCACTGCTTTAGAATCTTTTTCAGATTTTGAAGAGATCTCATAAATCTGAAACCGGCCCATCCATCCACCTTATCCTTTGACTCTTTCCACCACCCAACAATTGATTCTTTAAAAGATAAGTTCCCAAGCCACATATTGGCAAATCTGAAGGTTATAGGACCCCCCATAGACATTGCATCAGTATTAACTTTTTCATTATTTCGTTCCTGCTAGCTTTTATGTGAATTAATAACCGTAACTGCACCCAAATTGCAGATCTTCTCGTCTTTTTCTGCATTATTGATCTTTAAAAATTTGTGATGTTCCCATCTTATGTCTTCATTGCTCCTATCTTTTCTTTTCATGCATATTATCCCTTCTACTCTACGTGTTGATTTTTGACACTCAATAATCTCCATTTCGATCTTCACTGTAAAACCACTTTGAATATTTATTTGGCGAATTTCTTGGTAGGATTACTGCCATCTTAATCTTATGTATTGTTTGTGTCTATCGAAATACCAAACATGAGGACCAAACTGCTGTTATCCTCTGAGATTAAATGTTAAATAACTTAAGTTTATGAATAATTGATCTAGCCTTCTGGTAGTTATTTATGTCTTACTTTTTTTCATTGATGCAGGTTCTATACTCTTATGGTGTTATCTACAGCATTATTTGGAAAACCTGCCTTCAGAAATCTGATTTGTAATGGACTTATCCTGGCTGAGGATGGAAAGAAGATGAGTAAAAGATTGAGGAACTATCCTTCACCTTTGGAAGTTATTGGTGATTATGGGGCTGTAAGTTGTTGGTATTCATGGATTTTTCCTTGGACCATTTTCATGATCCATTGCATTGCTGCATCTTTTCTTTTTTAATAGTCTACCTGTTGACTTGAAGTTTGTTTCTTTAATCAAATCATATTTTGACTGCTTTCCTCTTGGACAGGATGCTTTGCGATTATACATTATAAATTCTCCTGTTGTGCGTGCAGAGCCTTTACGATTCAAAAAGGAGGGGGTCTATTGTGTTGTGAGTAGCATCTGTAGCATGATTTTTGCTCTTTTTTTTCATGATAATAGTTATGTTTGGTAGAATTCCATATTTGACAATTGTTTCTCTTTTTGTGTGTTTGTGTGCATGTGTGCATGCCGAGTATTATCTGTCTTAGTTTATCTTATTTACATTGTACTAATTCATTTCCTGAAATCTGATGCCTACAGGTCAAAGATGTTTTTCTCCCATGGTATAACGCATATAGATTCCTTGTCCAGAATGCAAAGAGACTTGAGGTCGAAGGGCTTGCTCCTTTTGTGCCTATTGATCAAACCACTCTTCAGACTTCGTCTAACGTTCTTGACCAATGGATCAACTCAGCAACTGAGAGTTTGGTTCACTTTGTCCGCCAAGAAATGGATGCATATCGACTTTACACGGTTCTGTGTTTTTTTTTTGATAAGTAATGATATTTGATTAAGATTAAGAAAGAAGTGTTACATGGTTCTGTGTTTTACCTCTATATTAATTGCTTGCTCAACGGTTAAACTTATTTGTTATGAGATTTTGCAATTTCTTTGGACAACTCTATTAATGCTGCTGTTGATGCATTATTTTGCACATAGCCTATTGCATCTGCTTCCTCATGTTAAATGTGGACAATCTTTAATATTCTTAAAAACCTTAGACAAATCCTTTCTTAAGTGGGACAGCCCCTACCTTTTGAAACATGTCACCAAACAAACTTATCTCCCTCGAAAGGCTTCCCTTGACTCTACATACATCAGGTTTCCTGCCCAATACTTTGTATTGACATAGCTTCTGAAAAAATGAAAAAGCAATAAAAAGACCAACATAAGGATATAAAGTGGCAACCTTTTACTTTATTTTACTAATACATTACAGCATTTTATAGTTTTTCCTATTTTTTCTGGTTTTTAATATTGTTTTGCCATTTCATGGACTTAAAAATCATTGTATAGGTACTGTTATATAGCATTTTTGACTTAATATCTCATATCAACCTTTGCTTATGAATTCACTATAGTTGTAGTATTTATGAAATTTTATTTTTATCCATTAATTTGTTATTTTCAGTAACTAAGCAGTAATCATATACTTAACTAGTTGCCAATCACTTAGGTGAAAAATCACTTTTCCAAAAGTTTACAATGTTTCATGCCTTGTAAATTCCTAAAAAACTATTTCAGATGCATGTAGATATATCAATATGCATTTGACATAACTGAACTATATTCCTGTAAAACAATGGATTTCACCAAATCTTTATCGAATTGTAAAAATAGTCATAGAATACAAATTTCACTGCTTGGATCTTCAAAATGTTTGAAATGGCTTGCCAAAAGTAAAAAAGAAGGGGGGGACGAGAAGAAGAGAGAATTTGAGTTTGTAATTGTTTCTGGAGAGTTTAGTTATCAGGATTCATTCTGTTTGAATTTTTAAAATCTCAAGTGATACTTAGCTGTGGTGAAAAGTTTTAGTTGCTTTTATACTTAGAAGTAGTTTATTCTCATGTCAGCAATATATTCAAGAAATTAATGATATTTTGAGCAAAATGTCACCAATTTTGTGTGAAAACTATAAATGCCCCTGGAGATGTTAACTCCAGTGTGTGAAAAAAATGCAGTTTTATTGAAATTTCTAATTATGATTTGAGCCATATGAAGTGGGTCACTTAGTATGTTAAAATCACATCTCCCTTTCAGCTACCAAACTTCAAATGACATAGAGTTCATTTGAAATAGTATTGGAAGAAGCATGTCAAAGGCTGCTTCTCATCGAGAAATTTCTTGTAAAAGACTTTAATGATATTGGACTTTGGAATGCTATGAGGCTTTGGTATAAAGCCAAATCATCAAATTATTTTGCTTGGGTGTGTGAATTTTCAGTTGTGAACTTTAGTTAGGGCCGATGCCTTGGGTATTTGTATGATTGTAACCCCCAGTGCCATAGCATTGTTACATATTGCTATCTTAAGGAAAAGCCTGCTTGATATCTAGATCCGGATGATCAATTGACATGGTTCCTTCATACTTGGCCCAACATGTTGGTGCATGATGGCTGAAATGTGTGTTAATGCATCCAAGAAAAAGTTACTTTATTTCTGCATAAAACATGTGGAGGCATGTATGCTATACATTGTTATGCCCGTTAAAATTCTTGCTAATTTTAGCATTTGCTAAGTTATAAAATAAAAATTCTATATTTCCATCCATTTGTTAAGGGTTAGCTGCTAGAGCAGCCCTGCATCCTTAATTTAAAATTTTTAGTTTTATGTAGTTACATAATTGTTATACACATATACATAGGATAGTTTCTGTGGCTATGTGCTCATACCATATCCGTAACTTTTTCTTGATCCTATTCATTTCCTAGATTGACATATTAATATATTATACCTAGTATGCCATGATCACTGCTACTGGCATTGATACTTCTATCTCAACATTTTATAGGTAGTGCCATATCTCTTGAGATATATTGACAACCTTACAAATATATATGTGAGGTTTAACCGTAGGAGACTAAAGGGCCGTACAGGTGAAGAGGACTGCCGAACATCATTATCGACTCTTTACCAGGTATTATTGCAACAGATTTTAACTCATTGTTTATTTCGCGTTATGGTCCTTCTATGTTTGCTACATACAAACACATTTTATAATCAATATTAACCGGAAAATGAATTACATTTGCTTTCTTGTTTGAGTGCTTGAATATGCCAGTTTAAGGCCTACAAACTCAATATTTTTATTTACATTTTTTTTGTCTGGCATTGCATTATTTAGGAACTGTTAAATAATGATTCTTTTGTTTGGATTGAATCCTCAAATGCTTCCTTTTTTACCCTTCTCATATTATTATTTTTTTTTGTGTGGGGTTGCATTTATTTTATGAATTTTCCCAAAAAATAAAATTATATGAAAAACTGTCAGTTTCATTTCCCATTCTAAATCGAATAGTTCATGCCTTAAAACAATTTTGTGTTAGACGTTGAAGGCCAATCCATGGATTGGTGGATTTTTTTTATTTTTTATTTTTTATTTTTGAATAAGTAAACGGAAGTTTCATTAATATAAAATGCATAGAATACAATGAACACCCTACAAGAAAGCCAAGGGTGTCCCCTGACACTCCTCCTACAATATCTCTTACTCCCTCATCTCTGGGGTAGGGATTCTTCAAAAAAATCTGATCTACCCACTCCCTGTTTTGTCAATTTATCTGCCAAAGAGTTGTCTAATCTTTGCGCTCTTTTGAATGAAGTGTTAATTTCAAGTCCCAAAGATCTGGCCTTTGGCAAAAGATGCCTCAACCTCTAAGGTCCCCTCTACAGTTGCAGGCATCCAATGAATCGCATCACAGTCACCCTCAACTAGCAAGCCAAAGTAGATTCTCTCCTTTGCTATTCGGCAGAGATAGAGAGACCTTCTCCACAAGGACTAGAGAAGGTAAGATGAGAATGATGATTCTGTAAGAATCTCTAAACACTCCTCTATTGCCCGATGGTCCTGTATTCCCAAATAAACACAAATCGAAGTTCAGTTTGAGAAACCCAAGAGGAGGTGGACACCAACTAACTACAGTTGTCAAACTGGGTGGGCTAGAGAAAAGAACATCATTCCATACTCTTAAAATTTCTGAAATTGATGACCCCTTGAAGTCTGAAAGCACTTAACACCCACGTGGCCACAGATACACTGATGACAATCAATAAGAGCTTCCACTGTATGATTACTCCCCTAAAAAATCCTCCTATTCCTCTCCATCCATATGTATCACACAATAGCATAATATATATATATACACACCACAAGCCCTCTCCTCCAAAGGCCATAGAATCTCCACTGTGAAAGTAACAACAGTAGAAACTTTGGTATAAACCATGCGAAACCAATGAGGGATATGAAAAACTGCCATACCTTAGCCACCACTATGCAGTGCAGAAACAGATGATTTATTAATTCCCCATGAGATCTACAAAGGTAACAGATGGTGGGAGATAGCCATAAACCTTCTCGTTCTTTGGAGGATTGCAGGACGAACCTTCCAAGGGAGCACTGCCCATACTAGAGCCTTAATCTTTGGAGGGACAGCTGGTTTCCAAAGAGATATGGAGGAAAAGGGGGACAAAGGAACTGAGAGGTCTTTCCTAGAAATCGATAGAAAGCATTTGCACAAAAAGAGACCATCATGGTTTGGGGTCTGTGGGAACACAACCCATGGGGGTCGGTTTGGGTCAATAGAGTCACCACCATCCATGGTTCAATTTGGGTGTGGATGGACACCATGAGATTTAATTAAGTGAGATTTTAAATTTTGGTCCAACCAAATTTTTGGGTTGGGAGGTTTACTTAAGGGGTTGGGAAGGTGTTAGGGACCCAATCACCCCTGGTTCAATGAATCAGTTACCTTATCTAGATTTCACCCTGAAAATAAAATATTTATTTATTTACAAATTCCTACAATTCCTAGATTAACAAAATTCTAATATATACAAAAGGGAAATTTCTAATTCTAAAATTTATACAAAGGAAATATTTCTAAAAGGGCAAGATTAAAAAAAAAATCTGGAATTTCATATTTACAAAAATTCCTAAATTTCTAAACGTTGAAGATTTCACAAAATTATAAAAAAAAAACAATAATCTAAGGGTCCGTTTGGATCACGTGAATTGGAGGGTGAGAATTGGAATTGAGACAAAAAAATTTCAATTCCGGTGTTTGGGACACCAATTCCTATGAGAATTCAAAATCTCATATGATTTTTTTAGACCCCAATTCCTGCCATTACGAGAATCATAAGTCAAACGGGGGGGTGTTTTTTGTAATTCACATGAGTTGGAAATCCCGCAAGAATTAGATGTCAACTCATTAAATAGACATCCCGAGGACGATAGCTCGATAACTTCGACTGTTCTTCGTCTTCAACGATAACATTCCTGAGAAGGTTTTGACTTCATCTTCATCATTCGTGTGTGACGATCCTTCCTCCGTCGACATTCTCTTTACCCTACGCTACGCAGCCTATCAGTTTTTCCTCTCGCCATTCAAGGGCATCTATCGATCTCAACGGAAAGCGATAGTCAAGAATGGAAGACGACAACGACGAACAGCTTGTCTCCTCCAGCGCTTTCTTGCTCTTCTTCTTCGTCTTCTAAGACGTTCTTGGTTGGTTTTGTGATTGTCAAAATCGTCGGCCTTCAACACTACACTGGCACCTTAAGCGGCCAAGAAATGGTGGGGCTGGTTTGAGAACCGCTTAATCCCTATGATGGTAATGCCATCAAGGTACTGAACATGCAGAACATTCAGGTCGGATACATCAATAGATTCTCAACCGCTGTTCTTGCCCCACTTATCGATTCCAATCTTGTTATGGTTGAGGGTATTGTGCCCAAAACTCCCGAGATCATAAGCAGGTTCGAGGTCCTATATCAAATCCACATATTTGCTCATATTGAAGCCTTCCCCTCTGTTCATTGGGCAATTTCACAAGGTGGGTTGCAGCTTATTTCTAATTCTAACCATTCCTTCACTCTTTCGGTCGCTGTCATTGTTAACGAGAGGAAAGTTGAGAAAGAAATCAAGAACGTTGATGAGATCTTTAAGTTGGTGGGTGCGGATAAAGAAAACAAGGGTGTAGTAGAGCCCTTGAAGCCCCCAAAAGAATTTATCAAGTCGGAGCTGTTTTTGGCATTAGAAAGAAGGATTGGATTGGTTGGTTTACAGGGAGAATTCTGATGAATTGCCACCTTTTTGGGAAAAGAAAGATGATGGGGCTTATCTCAATGTGTTGACGAACCACAAGACACCTAAGCAGCCAGAGCCTTTAAGGGGTGGGATCTTCGCAGATGACATGGGATTGGGTAAGATGCTCACGTTGATCTCTTGGATTGCAATTAATAGACCTGTTAATGGTAATAGTAATAGAAATGTAGTCGATTTAGAAGAAGTAGAAGAAGAGGGGAAGTCATTTGTTTCAGTTGGTAAGAAGTCTAACAAGGGAATATTGGGCAAACAAGTCCGTGGTTCATTCAAGAAACGCGAAGTAAATGATACCCATTTTGATAAAAAAAGGAGAGGGAGGAGTATTAGGTGTAACAGGTGTACGTTCTGGTCTCCTACCTTCAAGAGCAACAGTGTCTGCACTCCATCTGTTTCTTTTTCAGTATGGAAAACACAGCTTGAACAACACACCAAACCAGGTTGCTTGAAGGTCTATAAGTATTATGGGGTACGCCCAAGGAATGCTGAAGAGCTTTTAGAGTATGACATAGTTTTGACAACATACAGTACTTTGGCTGCAGAAGGATTTTCATCACCAATACCGAAGATAGAGTGGTGGCGAGTTATTTTGGATGAGGCACATGTAATTAAGAATCCGAGTGCTGGCCAAAGTAGAGCGGCCAAAGTTGTTGCCTAATCTGGATGACACCTTTTCATGATCATCTTGTATTGTGTAGGTTCGAAAAACCACGTATTGTTGTATGTGCGTATATCATATCATGCATCTTGATAAAATCAACAATAAAGATTCTTATGGATTTGTTTTCATCCAAACAATGGAATTGAAATTCATGTGTGAATTTCAAGACAATTCCATAACTTAGCCAAACACCAACATTTTAATATCTATGAATTCAAAGTCATTGGATTTCAAATTCATGTGTGTTCGAATTCTCACGGATGTTTAAATTCATGTGATCCAAACGGACCCTAAACCTAAATATTTATACACAAGAAAATTGAAAATAAAAATGTGGGATTTTAGGGTTTATTACAAAAAATGAAATTTCAATGCAACATGGACCCAATCCCTAATGAAAATAAGATAAAAAAATCTGAAATATGGCTACTCATGAAATTCACATTCAAAAGCAAAAGGAAGTGATCAAAACCATTAAATAGCCATTTCTATCATATTTAAATTGGTTAAAAACATAATCTTTGCTTTTATTAATACCATTGGTTGCTGTAAAAGTTAAACAGCAACCCAATTGATGGTAGTAAACTTCAAAAGACCAAATAGCAACTAAATACTAATTATCAAAAAAATAGCAAATGAAAAAATAAATAAATTAAAATCTACAAATTCATAGAAATAATATGCTAAAAATTATCTACAGCATGGGCAGATTTAAGGGACAAGATCAGAAATCTCAGGCTAGTACACAACCCCAACATTATAATATGCATACATAAGAATCAAAGAATCATGACTAGTGGCAGCAGCATTACAAAAAATATCTCATGAAAATCATAAACTGATGCTTAACCAAAATTAGAAAATTCTTAACACACAAGTAATAAGTTTTAATTTGAAAGCGAATTAATCGATAGATTTAATTACGGAGACTAATGATCATGAACAAATTCTGAAAATATGTGAGCAGCACATAAGAGACTGATCAGACTTCTGAAACATATTTCTTATATAGATCACTTCAAACAATCTGTGTATACATAAAAAAAAACATGTTAACTGCTGCCTGTAAAAAAGAACTAACAAATTCCTAAAAACAGCAGAATAACAGGACAGGTTTGGGAATGAGTTTTGGCTTACCTGAGCTTGAGATGGAGGATGAAAGAGCAAGCTCAAATGGCCGTTCACTAATCAGGAGAAGACGACAAATGCTTGCTTCAGAGAAGAAGATAACTGCTGATTGCCTGCGACTGTGTACCTTGTAGCTTCTCTGTTTTGGAGATATGATAACAGTGAGAATCCAACAGAGAAGTGCAACAACCAGAAAAACCGTCTGCGACAGAGAGAGTGCGACAATGACTGATGGCGTGGGTGAGAGTGGTGAGAAGTTTCTGCTGGTGTGACAGAGAAAAAGAGATTGCGAGAGAGATGGAGTGACTGAGAGAGAGTTAGAGGGGGTGCGAGAGATGACAAAAAAGGGTGTGCAACAGAAAGAGAAAGAGGTGCCGGCTCGGAGAAGATGGTGTAAAAGAGAGTTGCTGTGAGACAGAAAGTGCGGCGGCGACAGGAGAAATTGCGACAGAAGGAGAGGTGCGACTGAGAGCAGCGAGAGATTGTGAGAGAGAGAGAGAGAGCTATGACGGAGTGATGGGTCCTCAGAGAGATGAGAAAAGCTTTTTTTTTTCTGTTAAAGAGAAGAAGATGCCGTTTTAAAGGGAACGGTTGTTGCTCACGGAAGAGAGAGAGAATTGAGAGAGAGGATCTTCAACCAGGGAAAGAAAGATTTCAATCACTTTCGAAGATTCTAATCTAAGATAGAGCTCAAGATTGAGAGAGATTTTGCCAGTTGCTGCAGCCGATTGAGATTTTCTGGAAATTGAAATCAGCTTCTAACATTTTTGGGAACTCTCCAATTCTTCATCCATTCAGTTTCTTTAATCAAGGGATTCATTTTGAAATGAATTCCTTCGATTTCGGAATTCCCTTGGTTTCGGTTGCCAAAATGGCAACCCACAAACAAACAAGGAAAAAGTCTGTTCATGAGACCCATAGGTGAGGTTTTTGTAAATTCAAGAAAGTTAATTCCATTTCTGATATTTTGAAAAGTTTAGGGTAAAAAATTGATTTTAAAAATTTCAATTTTACCCTTTTTTTCACTTTTATTTCAGATACTTCCTTTTTCTAGTTTTTGCCATTAAACCTTTTTAAACACCCGAAATTGGGGTTTTGACAGGGTCCAAATCACTTTGTCTTCTGGGAGGGGTCAAAAAAAGCATCTTGAAGAAAATTGAGCAAAGAAGAAACTTCACTACAATCATCAAGTCTCAAATCTCTTTTAAACGATAGGTTCCAAGATAAACCATTCGATGCCCAAGAGAGAATATCATTCACCTTAGCCAAGGGAGAGCTCAAAAGCCGAAAGAGTCTAGGAAAGTAGTGGGCTGAAATGTTATCACCCCTCAGAAGATCAGTCTAAAAATGAATATGATTACCACTCTCTAAAGAAAAACTGGTATGATGATAAAATGCAGGAGCCAAGGCAACCCGACTTCCAGAGGTTAGCACTCGAAGAACTATTTTTTTTTTTTGATCGGAAAAATGTCCCAACAATTCTCTATTTTACCATACAAGCTGGCAAGGATCTTTTGCCACAGAGAATTCTTATCAGTGCTGAACCGCAACAACCATTTTTCCTGAATAGCTGAATTCCTATCCACAAGGTTGCCTAAATCCAATCATACTTTCTTTTTAGTATATGCGACCTGCCATCTAATCAAATGATCCTTCTTAACATTGCCTCCTTCCCAAAAGGAAGTCATGCTGAATATTTTCGAAGGCAAAAACTAGTTCTAGCCTTCTAGGCATCCTAAAAAGGAACGTGGATAAACTGGCAAATTAGCTAACGTCGACTTGATAAGAGTGATTCTTCCCCCTTAGGAAAGATAATTCCTCTTCCATGCAGCCAATATTTACTTAAATCTCTCAACCACCAGGTTACAAACGGCAATTGATATAGCATTGTCTCCCAAAGGAAGCCCTTGATAACTGATAGGCCATGAGCTCACTCTATAGTAATATACAATGTATATACAAAGATATACATATATACATATGTACATACATTTTGGCCGCATATGCAGAAATTTTTTTTTTTTCCACTTCCAATAGTTAATTATACAATGTATACACAGAAATATTCTTATATACTTGTGTACATACATATACAAACACAATATTTACTTTTTCGGTTTTGTTGTGCATTTTGTGTAGCCACTGAAATGATTCGAGATGCGGGCGATATTGAATCAAGCCAATTAGTTGAAATTCCGACAAAAACGCTTTATTTTTATTTTATTAGATGTAAATAATGCTTGTAAATTTATTTTTAATGATAGGAAAATGAGTAATATAACAAGAATATAACCTTCCATAACCATAATGACTTATAATATGAGACATACTAGTAAAAAAAAATGTGCAACTGACTTACAAACTCAGACAAAATGTCGACCAATAGTAACTAGTAATAAAAATCATCAATTTGCTTGCTAAGTAATGTTTTAATACTTATAAATGATGATGAATAGTACATAGAGTCCTTAGTTGGCTAAAATCCTACTCCCCTGCCAATGAAGTGTTGGAAGTGCTTCTAGCTCATCCTTTAGTGATAATGTTTCTTGTATCGGCAAACATGATCCTATTCTATCATAATACCAACTATAGAAAACTCAAGATGATAAGAATTAAAAATAATAATGTCAAGTTTCGACTGAGGTGGTTGTAGTGGTAGAGAAAGAGGATAAGTATCCATACGCCTCAAGTGCAAGCTATAAACCATAGATAAGGTTAAAAATAAGATAAGGTTTAACTAGGAAGAACCATAGATATCAAACGACTTCTATCCATATCAAATGCTAATAGTTGTAGTGGTAGAAAGGGCCGGTATAAGGCTGATAATATCTACTTGTGGGATATGGTTCCAAAAGTGCCTACTCTGAATGTTGTCCTCCATAATTGTAATTCCTATACCCTTAAGGTGAACTATTGAATCCAGCATCCATGGATCTGAAGGGCTAAGGTATAGAGGGCTCGTGTGCACAAATGTGGTGCCTTTCCTTTCTTAATTTCTTTTAGACCTCCTTTGGAAAGTCCATGTGCTGCTACTACTGCTACCACCATAATCTTTTCTACCATGGTGGTCATCCTGTGTGGCATATTAATACTTGGCCTACCTAGCGGAATGACTCAACCTAGGGGCAACATTGAGGAAATCGCACAAATCGAGCTGTTTCCACCACCATGATCATTGTTGTCATCATTGTCGTTAATAAACGATCATCCTTGCTGTAATCTCCCCCACTCTCCTCACTCACCTTTGTGTGGTCTCTCTCGTCCTTCTCTAATATGTCAAGATTGTGCCATCCTCCACAAGAGGTTGAGGTTCAGACTGTTGATTTTGCTGCTGCTGAATGGCGTCAGATAGTAAATATTTGATATTTCTTCGGAGTTAAATTTTCAAATGCAGCATATCTACAGAGATGTGAATATGGTAGATGATGCTCTTCAAATTTGGCTTGTGGGACTGGCACTGATATGTTATTTTCATGCAAGGAGTCTCTTCCATCTTCAATTAAAGTACAGCGTCCTTGTGCAGTGGCCCACTATCTTATAAGAGTGACAGCCCATCACTAGGTCCGCCTCCTCCCACAGGAAATGTCAGGACACACACCAGCCACGAACTACTGGACCCAAAACCTGCTCCAATACCATCTGTGACGATCCAAAGCGGTGGTCCCTCTTTTCATCATAAAGCCCAAGGCCAATTGGAAGGGTGCCACTCCTGACTCATATACCATACCAAGTATTCTTCCGTTTCCGATGTGGGATCTGGGATGTTACAATGGATCTTGTTGCCTTGGTCTCTTGAACTCCAAAAGAAATTGACAGACTCCCTGCCAACACAGAGAAGGAAGTATTCAAGACTCAAGCCACAACCAATTTTCCCCTTTGTAACCCAAATCCCATATTCCTCAGCATGTAAAACAAGAAGCTTTATTGGCATGACCATATACTTTCTCCATATCCAACGCAAGCGAAGCCAGGGAAAAGGCCACAATTGAATATGATGTTAAGGCATTCATTTCCTATAAGAACACTGTTCAATATGTATCCCTTTGTCCCTATGGCACTGTGCGTAAAAGAAGTGACCTTTGATACACCTAACTACAATTTATTCCTGTGAACCTTAGGAACTGATTTAACAAGCCTTGCCATCAATCTGATGGACCTGAAATCACTAATGTTTGTCGCTTCAATTTTTTTAGAGATTAAAGTAGTAAAGGTCATAGTTTTGAGTATACTGGCCATCACCTGTACCATGACTGATACCATTTTTTTAAACCCCTGTAAAGGTTGTTCTCAAAAGAGCATGATGAGGTGGCGAACTCCTCCAAGATCATTTTTAAGCACTTCCCAGCACTTCTTGAATAATTCTATGGTGAAGCTGTTTAAGGGGGAGGAGTTTTTCTCCATTAAGATTGGTCTTTCTTAATAATGGGGTGCTCCAAACATATTACTGTACTCTCAAGGAGATTTTATCGAACTCTAGACCATCCAACAAGTGGGGGAGCTGAGGAATTTACTGTTAAGATCTTTCTCAAATATCAGATGCTTTAACATTCAACTATTCTCATAAAGATACTGTCAAATTGAAAGCAATCAAAGAAAGGTTGGTAAATTGAACACTTCTTGAAGTAGATCTGGTAAAAATTTTCAATGGCAGCTTTGACCTCTTTCCCTTCCATTCTGTCCTGTCCACATATGAAAAAAATTTGATATCTTTGTTACTGTCTTTCAACCCAATAACTTTGGACTTTAGTCTCCTGTTGATTTGCTCATGTATAGCAAATTTGCATTAAATTTAAAGATAGTATTAGTTTTTATTTTTTTTCCCCTCTAAAAAAAGTAATCTCAAGATTCTTAACCATCCAATTTGCAGATTAGGCAGATTTTTATTGAATAAAAATTTTGAACATAATCAGCTGTAGTTCTTATTATATGACATTTAGCATGGCTCAAACAACTTTCTGCTAAACAAATAATTCTACATAAAGAAGAGGCCAGATGGCCTTGTGAGGCCCACCATTTTTATAACCTTCAGTTTATGTAGTTCTTAAACATTTGAGTTGAAGTAATGAGCTCATTTGGTCGATATGTTTCCCCATATCAACCATCCCTCCATGCCATTTTGCCCAAGATACATCTGCCATTTGGGAAAAGTAACCTAACCTTTGCTGCTACCTTAACTCAGTGGCTGCCTTTAATATTGTCAATTGCAATAGTAATTATTTTATGGATCTTCTCTTAAAAAAGTAGTGGTCCTCACAACATATCAGATGGTCTGATATCAAACAGATAAGCTGGATTGGCTGCAAGAATTCTCCATGTGGCAGTAATCCCGATGTCTAATTGTAAATCTATTTACCAAAATGATTTGTATAGTGGACAATTCTGATCATTGAAAGATCTGTTTTAGTTTAGATACTGAGTAACAGAAACATTTTGAAGCTTCAAGTTTCCTTATTTTCCAAGGCTGTTAACCAATATGAAGTTCATTAATCGACTCATTTACAAAGGTTCTGCAGATAAACACTGAAATCTATGGAAAGAGAAACGTTAAAAAGTTACCTTGGAAGTTGCCTAACCATTGCAAGGTTCTTGGATTTCTTTATAAAATGTGGAATGGTCAAGAGGAATGATTTTCATGCAAAAAGTTTTCACATATTTTTGTTGATACATGTAAATATCTTAGCTGTTTGTACCAGTTTGCTTGTTCAGTATGTTTCTTGAATCTGTTTGTTATTGTGTTGGTTCCTTTCTATGTTTCCAAGTGAGAACTTCATGTTGAATATCTGTGACATTTAAGTTATGGGCTCCAGGTTCTTTTAACTACATGTAAGGTGATGGCTCCATTCACTCCATTTTTCACTGAAGTTCTATATCAAAACATGAGAAAAGTTTGCAATGGGGCAGAAGAAAGCATTCACTTCTGTAGTTTTCCTCAAAAAGGAGACAAGGTATTGATTTTTCATGGTCAAGTCCTAGGAAACTCATTTGAAAAAAAAAATATTACAAAATTATGTAGTATTTTTGTGAAGAGAGGATCTAAGCACGAGAAAAAGCTTGTGGATATAAATGCTATATATTTTGTAGAGAGAGGAACGAATTGAACGAAGCGTTGCAAGGATGATGACCATCATTGATCTTGCCCGCAACATTCGTGAGCGTCACAACAAACCTCTAAAAACCCCATTGAGGTATGCTTATTGCTTCATTCTTTTTTTATTAGCAGATATACACACAAATAGACTCTCTCTCTCTATCTTTGTTCTTCACTCCCCCACAACCAACCACCCATACCACTCCCCAACAAGCAAAAAATGAAGAAATAGATTTCACACCTGGCAGCTTATTGGGCGAACCCCACTTGCTGAGTGCAAATTGATCTCAATTCTCAACTAATATGCTATGCTTCATGGCCTATTTAGAGGATCTTTGCGAGGTAAGTGGTCTGTGTGGGCCCCACTGTTGCTCTTAAGCTACGTTTCTATAGATGATTAATCCTAGTAATCACTTTTAGCCAATGTGCATACAAACAGACATATAGGCACATTCGCATATACATTTCCCTTTCTTATTCTTCTCATTGTCTTCATTCTTTATTGGACATTTACAGGGAAATGGTTGTTGTTCATCCAGATGCTGGCTTTCTTGAAGACATTGCTGGAAAACTAAGAGAGGTTTGTGACTAATGTTTTGACTTTTTATGTCTATAATTGGATCACTTGTTTTTGGTTTTCCATCCTTATCGAAGAAACAGTAAATTACTTTGAGACCTGCTCTGTTGTTTGCATTGCACTACTTTCGATGAATACATATTCCTTCAATATACCGAAGTCATGCATTCTTGGATTGATTTAAGTTCGTCTCTTTTTGTATATGGCTATACCACAAATTTGTGCATTTTCTTTTGGTAGGAAATAAAAAACTTTAATAAAGCAGAAAGGAAAATACAAACCTTCAAGCAAGGGGTGACAAAACACAATAACATTAGGAAGAAGAAAAGAAAAGAAAATCACATCAGGAAAGAACCAAGAGGTAAATAAAGCCTCATGTGTGGCACGTACAGCTAAACAGGCATTATCATCATTATCATTACCACCAAAGTGAGGTCGGCAACATGAATCTTGTCTCTTCATCCCACTTTATCAAAAATCATACCTTTCGTTAGTGTAAGTTTTTGTAAGTCTTGTTTTATACACTCCATCCATGTCTTTCAAGGTCGTCCTATTACTCACTTAGGCCCTTTAATATGCACTCTCACACTTTCTTACTAGTGCATCTCTAGGTTCCTGCTTTACATTACCAAACCATCTTAACCTACTTTCCTCAATTTATTTTTAATTCATGCTATGCCTAACCACTTTCGAATGTCTTCATTTCTTATTTTGTCTTAGTTTCCCCAAGTCCATCTTAGCATCTTCATCTTAGTAACACTCATCTTCTGAATATGTTGATCTTTGCCATCCAACATTCTGTATTGCTGGTCTAATTGCTGTCTTATTAAGCTTATTCTTTAATTTAAGTGAAATACACTTATTACATAAAACTATAGAAGCACCTCTCCACTTAAGACTACCAACTCTAATTCTATGTGCAACATCTTCATCAATTTCTCCGTGTTTTTGTACTGTTGATCCAAGATATTTGAACTTACTACTTAAAGGGATATCCTGATTGTCAATTCTAATAGGTTCATTAGTTATATCATTATTTGTATTAGAATGACATTTTATATATTCAATCTTTGCATTGCTTATTTTAAAACCCTATTTGATTCTAAGGGGTCTCTCCACAATTCTAGCATAATATTTACCTTACCTCTTCTCTAGTGTGATCCACAAATACTGCATCATCTGCAAATAACATACACTGAATCACCTCGTCTTGAATATGACTTGTCATCTCATCCATAATTAAAATGAAAAGATAAGGGCTAATAGCTGACCTTTGATGCAAACCCATATTAACCTGGAAATTAGTTGTCGCACCACCAATATATTTCATTGGTAAACCTTATTCATACAAAGTCCACCAAATTAATTATCTTGGAACCCTATCATAGGCTTTCTAAATCAATAAAAACCATATGCAAATCTTTTTTCTTTTCTCTGAACTTTTCTATTAGCTGTTCAAGTAAAAATATAGCTTTGGTAGTGGATTTTCCAGGCATAAATCCAAATTGGTTTCTAGTTGCTATAGTCATTTGCCTTAATCTATGTCCAATCACTCTTTCCTACAATTTCATAGTATCAGTTATAAGTTTAATGCCACGGTAATTTGCACACTCCTATACCTTTTTCCCACAATCTCATGTTGAATTGTTCTGACATTCTTTTCTTTCAGTCCATTTTTTAGTGCATGTTGCCTGTGGTTTCCATTCCTATCATATAATCTTAACTCACAGTCACAGCAATGAAAACTTTTACGCATTTCTTTTACTTTATGATTAGATAATTTTCTATTCTTGACTTCTTTTATTTTATTTATGATCTCTGTTTACAATGTAGTATGTTCTAGAAGAGCTCAATGTAAGATCACTGGTGCCTTGCAATGATCCTTTGAAATATGCTTCTTTACGGGCAGAACCTGACTTCAGGTAAACGATGTGGATTTCTTCTGATAAAGATAATTATCATGCATTCTAGCATAAATTAATTGTCTGTGGATCATTTTCTTCTAGTGTCTTAGGTAAACGGCTTGGAAAATCTATGGGAGTTGTTGCAAAGGAGGTCAAGTCAATGTCTCAGGCAGACATTTTAGCATTTGAGAAAGCTGGAGAAGTTACTATTGTTGGTCACCCTTTGGGACTGAGTGATATAAAGGTGTGCTTTATATTGACCTGCTGAATTATTTTTTATTTTTCAGTTTAATGCAATGAGTGATCTTGTACCTGAATACACTTTGGAAATATCGATTTTATGCTATAAAGAGGTGCACTACACAAGCATGTCATGCTATGTATCAGGAAAAAGGTAAATCAGCATAACACCGGTAGCTATCTCTTGGGTGATTTGGGGCGAAAGAAATTTCTGAATTTTCAAGGACATGGAAAGGGAATTCACGTATTTGGCTCGGGCGGTATTGAAACTAATGTATAGATGGTTGGACGAGAGTCCTATGATGGTGAATGTGTCTCTAGAAAGTTTCTTGGAAATTACCATATTTTCTGATTTAGGTGGATGTTAGGTGATGGCAGCATCTTATTCGCTACTCTTACTAAAGTTCAATGCTGCTTTCTATTTTTATGTGTCTTGGGTACACAGTTTGTGTACTATGTACTTAATATTTTATACGAATTAATGAATCATATTTACCTATCAAAAAAAAAAGAGAGAATAAATCATCATTGAGAGATTTTTTTTTTTTTATCTGTAATAATGAGAGAGATATTAAAAGGATGAAAAGATCAAGAAGAAATACATGAAAGTTTGACACATTAATACATCCTGAAGGTCCAGCTCCTTGCATGAGTCCTTGCTTGATGCCCAGAAAAGAATGGAACTGAGTGTATACTGGAATAAGGCCTTTGGGCTTCTTGAGGAGTTGTTGAAAATTCTGTTATTCCTTCCCTGCTATCATCGAGAGATCTTAATGATTTTGATGCATAAATTTTAAATTGTATCAAAAATAAATTCATAAAATTTAATGCTTGCTATAAACTCTAGTCATCCAATTATAATAGATACAGGCACTCTTATCTTTGTATTTTTTTCCCCATTGAAAGTGCTACTTTTTATCCTTGATCTGAACTTATTCTTGTGCAGTGAAATTTCTTTTGAAATGTCATGATTCAAAAACGAGATCTTGAAAATACTAATTGCTCATCTGGTGGAACTTTTGGATAGTATAAGAGAATCATGGCTTTATAATTACCATATTGGCTGGGAAACAGCCCACCATTTGAAGGTTTTTTATATGTCCAATACATGGTCTTTTTTTAATTATCATCTTATCTTTCATTTCTTGGGATTTTGAGAAAGAGTTGTCTATAGAAAACGTAGGAAACAGATGGTTAGGATTATTAACTGGGTCAGTGTACTATTTTATGAGATTATTATATGGTTTTGTCGAGCGGTGGTTCTTACTGCCGTCCATGTGTTCAGTTTTATGGAGTTGGCTGTTATTATGCTCTACTTAACTGATATTTTTAGGGCCATTTTTCCTTTATCTTTTTTTTTTTGCCTTTTTCTTTTCCCTTTTCATTGAAGCCTTTGTCAATGCAATGCTAATTGAGCCTACATTGTGAAATTTTAAGGTTCTCCGGGATTTCAAACATCCTGATGGGATGACAGAGATGGAAATAGATGCGGGTGGAGATGGTATAGGATTAATTTTGATTTTTTTTCTCAGTAAAACTATAATGTTGATAGTTATGACTGACTGTAAGCTTGTCAAATTGTTCTAGGTGATGTGGTGGTGATTCTGGATTTACGCCCCGATGAATCATTGTTCGAAGCAGGAGTTGCTCGGGAGGTAAAGTAGATATTACTTATTTTATTAACGTTTTTCTATAGGTTGATTGTCCCATTTATATCAATTTTGAGTGGTTCATTTTTTACTTGCCATCTTTGATCATAGTATAGCTAGATTTTCATGTTTGAAATATGGTTTCCTTGATGGTGCTGCACCCTAAACCAAACATCCCCCCCGCACGCCGGCAGATGGATCATAATCAGTTTAATTAGTTTAAAACTTAAAATGCTTGGTATAACTTAATGACTAGGCAAATTTCAAAGGCTAGTAATATTGTACCCATGCAAGTCCAAATTAGGTTCTTCTTAATTTTCAAATCCTCACTCCTAAATGTGATTTCATTGTTCTACTGTAGCAGTGTGCAAGTGTTGTTTCCGAAATGGGCTAGATTTGTTCATAAAGCTTTAAAGTTTTTAGTAACTAAGAATGTCAATCATGGTTTCGTCTTCTTTATTTACATATCTACCTAGCTTATTATTACAACTAGTGGATGCCATGTGCCATACTACATCTAACATGTTAGAAAATAAATGAAGTTATCAAAAGGGCTAGCCCAGTGCACGAGGCTCCCGCTATTGCAGCGGTCTGGGGAGGGTCTGATTTATGCAGCCTTACCCCCGCAAGCGGGTGTTTTAATGACTTGAACTTGTGACCTTTAGGCTGAAATGGAGCAACCTTAGGTTGCACCAAGGCTCGCCCTCAAGATAAATAAATGAAGTTATTATTTAAAATTTTTAAAGCAAAAAATGAGCATTTCTCTTTTTAAATTATTGTATTTCAGAATATGATCATGAAAAGAAACCAAAATGATTGAAAAGTTCAAATATTGCTCCTAACAAATGAGAACAACTCATTTTATATTCAATCTGAATAGAATCCACTTTTTCTTTCCTAATTGCTCAAAATCTTTGAATCAAATTTCAGACTATAGAATCTAAGTATAGAGGATAAATCTTTAGAGAGATGGTTCATGTTCGAAATGTGAAGAGAGATATGATAGCATTTCTCTGGTTTTTAACTAAGGTTTTGTGGACGGATAAGATTGGTTGGTTGACAGATAATGAAGGATCCAACAGCTTACATTGATTATTTGTGGCCCATTAGATTTGTTATTGATGCATTGATTAATCCTATATGTTGAAAACTTGAATGTAAAAGTAACTGTTGAAATATGAGACTGGGAAAAGTTTGTCGTCAAAGAATTAGGAATAAATTGGTTGCTTCATTGTTTAAAGATAAATTCTAAAGGGATAAAAGTATACCATTTTTTAGTTTCATTATTTTATTCTCAATAATACTCTCCAAAAGAGCTGAAATACTAACAAAAAATAGTTGTTTAGTGTAGTTTTGTATAAGTTCTCTTGGGCCATGGTTTTCCCATGCCTGGAAGAAGTGGCATCGAAACAAGGTGTTTTAGTGTGCCTCTAAAAACCCTGATATTTTTACTGGCACAGGGGAAACATCGCCTTGTGCCACCGAAATCGTAGATTGTGCATGGCACACATGGTGTGCTGTTCAAAATATGTAAAAAGAAGTAAGAAAAGAGAGTGATTGTAGAAGAGAAAAGAGAGTGGAGGAGGGGTGACAAAGAGGAGGAGTTCACTGCCGCCCTCTATTCACCAAAAGAAGAAGAAAAAAATATTGAAGGAAAGAAAAGAGAGAGGAAGGAGAGGAAGAGAGAGAGACAAGAGAGGGAAAGAGGGCGGCAAGGGGTGGCGCATACCTTGTAGGGTCACCCCCCTTTCCTTCTTTGGTCAGTTGTGTTGCTCGCCGGTTGGCCCTCTTTCTTTTATCTGTCCAGGCAAGGCATAAGACCTTTGCATACATCATCATATATATAATTTTGAATTGAAAAAGATTTTGAAAAATATATGTATATAAATTTTTTTTTAAATTGAAAAATTTTAATATTATGATAAATGGCGAGTAAAATGGAGGAACTAGGTGATTCCTTTTTACTCAGGTTCATGGCTTCAAGTGTTCACGCAATATAAGAATTAAAATGCAGTTGATAGAGGAGATTGTGTCCTTTTTTTTTTTTCTTGTTTGTGTAGTATTTTGTTTTTTTTCATTACTTCCTCAGAAATTTATCCAACTAAGGAAGAAAAGGTATACCTGATGCATGGATCACTTGATCTTTGCCTTTTGCAGGTTGTCAACAGAATCCAGAAGTTACGGAAGAAAGCTGCTCTTGAACCCACTGACATTGTGGAAGTGTATTTTGAATCATTAAGTGATGACAAATCCATCTTGCACCATGTTTTGATTTCACAGGTAAAGCCTATCATGACCAGTTGCTTTCCTAGAAGCATTTAATTGAAATTCTTTTGCATTTGAATTTTCTAACTGGTTGCCCTTGTCCTTTTCTTATCATGATAAATGAGAAATAAATTCACTCTTGTTGATTGACAAATTTTTTATTTGATGGCAAGCTTATAAGATGAAGCGACATTGGGATACAAGAAAATTGCTAGATAAATTCTCAAGATAACTTAGATTTCCTTTTGCCCTCTTTACTATGAATTCATAGGACTGAAACCATAACTTAGAAAAAGCTACAACATTTCATTCTTTAATATCGATTAAAGAAGCCTCAATGGGAGATAGGGATATTTCCCAATGCTAGTATGATTATTGTGAAAATCATTAATAATTTCATGATAGAAATGATCTCCCAATAACAATATTTGTTGCTAAAATAGGAAAAAGGAAGATTGATATAAATCTATCTTTAATTTTTGTTTTCATGTGCAGGAACGGTACATCAGGGATGCAATTGGTTCTCCCTTGCTTCCTTCTATCATGATTCCATCTCATGCTGTAAGTTGCATGGATTTAGTGCCTGTGTACTTTGGTGCAAGGATTCCTTATATATGGCTGCATTGCTTTTTTATTTTATTCATAAGGTTATACTTTTTTATTTTTATTTTTTTCATTTTTTCTGAGGCTAGGATCATATGAGGGAAATTTTTATAACGTGGAACCTACTATAGTCAGGGTCCCATTTATACATGAGTCCACCTGCAATTCCCATATATCAATTAAGTTAGAGAACACTAGGAGGTTCGTCCGAGTCTCCGGTTCATCCAAGGTTTCTCCCCTCCCCAACTTGGCATTCCCCAGTGGATTGAAGTATGAGAAATATTCCTTTGAAGTCCCTGATAATATTAACCATTGAGATAAAAGCCCTTGTATCCATGTTTATAAATGTCCAATGTAATGAAACAGCACTTCCCTTTGCCTTCTACTTTATAGCATGAAAAAATAGGCATGTATAAGTGATTGGGAAGTACACAGGATAGGGACACCCATGATGTGACAATTTGCAATTACTTTATTCACAGTTAACAATAGAAACACATGAAACAACATCTCCCTTTTCCTTTTACCTATGCACAATTCATCACATCTTCATCTAAATTGGGGGACACCCATGATGTGACATAAAATGTCCTACATAATATCCAGTTACCTGTGATTGGGAAGTACACACAATAGTGACATACTGTCTGAAAGATCTGAGGTAGATGATATCAGTGGTGGACCTGTTAGGATTCTTTAGTAATAGGCTGATTTCAGTATTGGACGATTGTATGAATCTGGATTGTAAAGGAAATCAGAGATAAGAATGGAATTTGTATTGATGTAATTGGAAGATTTTACAAGTATTTAAAGAAGGAAGAAGTCTCCAATTAATCTTGAAGAGAAAGAAAAAAACAATACAGACTGTTGGTGATTTTTGACAGATCACCCCTCCCGTTGCTACTACTACTTACTGCCTGTCTATATCCTTCCCTCCCGCCTTATTTAAATGGTCAGCTCCTCAAACAGCTAAAACTCACAAAATGAAAAATTACAATGTATTTTCCCCCAGGTTAAACTAATTAACATCAGGGTCTCCCAATGTCCTGTCCACAGCCATCTAAGTCTTCAATTGCTCCTCTGTCCACTTCCGCAACAGCATCCTTGTGCTGTCCAGGGCCACCTAAGCCTTCAATTACTCCTCTGTCCACTTCAGCAATCTTGTTTCTCTTCCTCCTGAAATATGTGAGTTTCACCGGAGGTTTATCAATACTTCCCACCAAAGAAAGCACCTTGTCCTCAAGGTGAAAGTCGGGAAACATGTAAACCATAGTATCATACAACTCCCAAGAGGCCTCAAACTCTGGTAGATTTTTCCACTGTATTAAAACTTCATAACTTGAAGGCTTAACACCTGTTGTTGGACGAATGTCCAGCAGTTTTTCCGGTTCTACTCTCCATTCTATGTCATCCTATAACCCTTTGGGTAACTGTTGACAAGGTGTAGTTGCTCCTATCGCCTTACGTAACTGAGATACATGGAACACAAGATGAATTGAAGCTGAAACTGGCAGTTGCAGCTTGTAAGCCACTCGCCCAATGCGTTGGATGACCGGAAATGGTCCAAAGAAGCGTGGAGACAGCTTCTCATTACTACGCCTTGCCAATGAACGCTGTCTATACGTTCGTAGTTTAAGGTAGACCATGTCTCCTCTTTGAAATGTCACATCTCGGCGATGTAAATCGGTACCCTGCTTCATACGAACTTGGGCAGCCACCTGATGAACTTTTAATTCCTCCAACATGTTATCACGCTGCTGAAGTTGTTCTTCCACAGAATAATTTGTAGTACGAGAATGTCCATACCTCACAAGTGGTGGCGGATCACGTCCATACGCAATACGGAAAGGAGTAAATTTGGTGGAAGTATGGAAAGATGTATTGTACCAATATTCAGCCCAAGCTAACCAATCTGCCCACGTCCTTGGTTGTGAACTTGCAAAACAGCGAAAGTAAGTCTCCAAACATCTATTAACCACCTCACTTTGTCCGTCGGTTTGAGGATGGTAAGAGGTACTCCTACGAAGTGAAGTCTGCTGCAAACGGAATAGCTCCAACCAGAAATGGCTCATAAAAATTCTGTCCCTATCTGAAACAATCGAACGGGGAAAACCATGGAGCCTCACCACCTGTTGTACAAAGAGAGCAGCTGCCTTAATTGCCGAAAATGGGTGCTTGAGCGCAATGAAATGGCTATGTTTACTAAAGCGGTCCACCACAACCAGAATAGAATCAACCCCTTGAGATTTCGGCAGCCCTTCAATGAAGTCCATTGATATGTCCTCCCAAATAGCTTGAGGAATCGGTAGGGGTTGGAGAAGACCAGCTGGAGAGAGAGCCTCATGCTTATTTTGTTGACAAATAGAACAAGATTCTACAAATGATTTAATGTCGTTTTTCATTCCTTCCCAGAAAAATTCAGAAGCCAGCCTTTTGTAGGTTTTTAGGAAGCCTGAATGTCCCCCAATAGGGCTGTTATGAAATTCTTGCAACAATGATGAGATGAATGATGAATTCCGGGGTAATACGATACGATCCTTGAAACGCAACTGACCTTGTACCAGAGTCCAATGTTTCTTTGATGAAGGATCTCATGTGATTGCTGAAATGATAGCTTGTAACTTCTCATCTTTACTAACCTGTTGAGTAAGCATCTGAAAATCCATGAGAGTAGGAATAGTTATCGCTTGCATTTCAGCATTCCATTGTACTCTGGATAGAGCATCCGCAACTTTATTGCTTCTGCCCGGTCTTTACTGAATCTCAAAATCATATCCCAACAGTTTGACCAACCACTTCTGATGCTCCATGGCGACCAACCTCTGTTCCAGTAGGTATTTGAGACTACTCTGATCCGTTCTTACCACAAATTGCCTCCGTAGTAGATAGTGACGCCATTTTTGAACTGCAAACACAATAGCCATCAACTCTCGTTCGTAGACAGACTTAAAACAAGCTCTATTCATCAACGAGTGGCTGTAGAAGGCAATAGGTCGGCCTTGCTGAGACAAAACAGCTCCTAATCCCACACCTGATGCATCTGTTTCTACTATAAAATTTTCATTGAAATCCGGAAGAGCTAATACCGGTACTTGTAGCATGGCTTGCTTGAGTTGGTTCATGGCGTTAGTAGCTGATTCTGTCCATACAAATGCATCCTTGCACAACGACTGAGTTAGGGGTGCCACTATCTTCCCATAATCTCCAACAAATCGCCGGTTATAACCCGTGAGACCAAGAAATCCCCGAAGCTCCTTAATATTCTTCGGTATTGGCCACTGTTCCATGGCTTTTATTTTGTTGGGATCTGCTGCTACTCCTTCCGCAGAGATGATGTGACCCAAATATTCAATTTGTGGTTGGCCGAAACAGCACTTCTTAGCATTAACATAGAGCTGATGGTTTCTTAGAATGGACAACACTTCATGTAGATGGTTCAGATGCTCTACCAAGGATGAACTATATATCAATATGTCATCGAAAAATACCAAAACAGATTTCCGGAGTAGGCATTTGAATATTGTATTCATTAGAGCTTGAAAGGTGGCTGGTGCATTGGTAAGCCCAATAGGCATAACTAAGAATTCGTAGTGGCCCTCATGCGTCCGGAATGCAGTCTTGTACACATCTGAAGGACACATTCTGATATGATGATATCCTGATTTGAGGTCTAGCTTAGAAAAGAACTTAGCTCCTTGTAGTTCATCAAGCAATTCATCAATGTTCGGAATTGGAAACCAATCTGGAACCGTTGCTTTGTTAAGGGCACGATAATCCACACAAAAGCGCCAACTCCCATCTTTCTTCTTTACCAACAACACCGGGCTAGAGAAAGGACTCCCACTAGGTTGAATGATGCCAGCTATCAACATTTCAGATACCAACCTTTCAATTTCGTTCTTCTGTACATGAGGATACCGGTATGGTCTCACTGAAATGGGCTCCGTTCCCTCTTTCAAGGGAATTGAATGATCATGGGAACGCTGTGGTGGCAATTTGGCTGGACAATCGAATACATTAGCAAACTCGGCTAGTATGTTTGAAATTTCTGGAGAGGAGGAGGACTGAGATTCGGCCTCTGTAGATTGTAACAAATTGAACTCTAACAATAATCCATGACCTTCATTCCACATGGTTTTCATCATGGATTTCAGGGATATGGAAGATTTAGAAAGGCTTGGGTCTCCCTGAAGTGACACCTCTGAGTTCCCCATCTTGATCTTCATGTGCATTCTATGCCAATTCACTTGAATTGTGCCCAAAGTAGCTAGCCACTTGACACCCAGTATGATGTCTGAACTACCCAATTCGAGAGGTATATAATCTTCAACCACTGTTAATCCCTGCAGAGATAACAATACTCCTTTGCAAAAATCCTGACCTCGAACTGGTTCTCCGTTTCCCATTATTACACCATATCCCATTGTTACAGTCACTGGAATCCCCAGCTGTTCCACCACTCCTTTTGAGATGAAATTATGGGAGGCCCCACTGTCGATCAACACAACAACTTCTGTCCCAGATATTGAACCTTTCATTTTAATTGTTCGTGGATCAGATAATCCTACCACGGAATTCAAGGATAATTCTGCTCTCTCGATCATGTTACTCCCCTGTGTAGGTGAGTTATCTATCTCTTCATCATAGAATTCTTCCGTTTTTGGTCCATCATCAACAACCATCACCTGCAACTCATGTTGTTTGCAGCGGTGACCAATGTGAAATTTTTCGTCACATCGGAAGCAAAGACCTCGTTCTCTCTTTAGATTGAATTTCCGCTGCTGTTAATCTCTTAATCGAGCTGCTATTGGAAGAAGAAGAAGAAGAAGAAGAAGTGGAATAAGACGTTGCTGGAGGTTTAACCATTTCGGTCGACGGTTTAGACCTAACCAAACTGACCATTTTCGGTTCACTTTTAAGTTGTGAACCCATGGGTCCACAATAGGGTCGGGTATCTTGACCCTCCACTTTCACCCGATGAAGAAGCAGATTGCGTTCTTCGATTCGCTTGGCTGTCTCCATTATCGCCTGAAGTCCAGAAGGTTTCAGCACCAATAGCTCCGCCTAAATCTCTTCTACCAATCCGTTGATGAAGACGGCGGCTAACGTGTCCTCATCCAAGTGTTTCAACCCAATCGAAAGAATCTCATACCTCTCCCTGTATTCTGCAACAGTGCTTGTCTGCTTAACGGAGAAAAAGCGTTGGTGTAAAGTTCCGATCTGAGCATCTCGGAATCTCCTGACCATTTGATGCCTGAGTTCCTCCCATGTTAGCAACGGCCGTCGCACCTCTTCCCACTGAAACCAAGATAGCGTCACTCCTTTGAAACAAATGCCGGCAGCAGAGATCTTCTCCACATCTGTTAATCCATTCATCACAAAATACCTTTCAGCCCGAAATAACCAAGCGTCTGGATCCACTCCATTGAAAGTCGGTAGTTCAAGTTTGCGCGGCCTGAACTCTCCCATCGCCGTGGTTACTCGATCTCCATTTACACGTGGATCTTGCGCCTGTGACTCGCCGGAAGTTCCAGCAATAGCCGTCGCTCAAGTCGTGCTAACTTCGTCTGAGTTGCCGCCTTCTATCGCCTTAGATTTTTACCAACGATCTAAATCCTTCCTCCATTTTTTGTGCGAGAATAGTGAGAGAACTATGTAGATCAGCAATCTTCTCTTCCATCTCAGACATCCGCCGTAGATCCATCTCGATCTGATCTACGCGTGACTCCATTCGTGTAACCGACGTTCCACAGATAGAATCGTAAGGCTTTGACACCAATTTGTTAGGTTCTTTAGTAATAGGCTGATTTCAGTATTGGACGATTGTATGAATCTGGATTGTAAAGGAAATCAGAGATAAGAATGGAATTTGTATTGATGTAATTGGAAGATTTTACAAGTATTTGAAGAAGGAAGAAGTCTCCAATTAATCTTGAAGAGAAAGAACAAAAAAATACAGACTGTTGGTGATTTTCGAGAGATCACCCCTCTCCCGTTGTTGCTACTTCTTACTGCCTGTCTGTATCCTTCCCTCCCGCCTTATTTAAATGGTCAGCTCCTCAAACAGCTAAAACTCACAAAATGAAAAATTACAATGTATTTTCCCCCAGGTTAAACTAATTAACATCAGGGTCTCCCAATGTCCTGTCCACAGCCATCTAAGTCTTCAATTGCTCCTCTGTCCACTTTTCTTCCATCTCAAGAGTCATTATCTTACACATGAAACAAGATATATATATATATATAATATAAAATAACAATATGTATAATAAAAATATAGGAATTACCAGTTTCATATGAATGATGATATCTAACTGATAATTAAAAGCCGATTACATTACATTTGATGCATATGTGAGTTATTTCTGTATTAAACAACTTGAAAATATTTTTAAATCTACCATGAATATCTCCTTTCAAAGGGGCTCAGAAATTCTTTTATATTGATATTTCCTTTATCATGGAAGTTTCCTTTATAAACTAGCATGATTACCTGTTGAAAATTCCAGCCTTTGAAGGTTGGTGAGACAGATTGTACGCATTGCTACTTATTTGGCGAACTTAACTTGTTCATATTTATTTTGTGGACCCCCTCACATACATGGCTTACTAGACCGGCCGATCCAGAAGATCCCCTGGGACAGGACATTTTAAAGGATGATATTGAACTCGTGCGGTCCCGAGTTGGACCGAGTCGGAACGGTACCGGGCGGTACCGTTCTAACTCAGGTGGTCCAAATCGGAACCGCCCAAGTTCAATATATCAATCTTAACTTATTTTTTCTTTGTTTTTTTTTTAAAGCTTTTTTAAAGGCTTTGGACTGACTTTGCAGGCTAAACCTACAAGGTCAGTCGACTTTGCACATTAAAGCCTGCAAAGTTTAAAAAAAAACTAAAAAAGTTAAAATTTAGAAGAGGGACAAAGAGTGGCTCCCGTTCAGAGACTTGCCGACGTCGAAACGAGGATGCAGCACCGGAGATGACGCCGACGCCGGCACCGGAGATGACGCCGACGCCGAGAGGGAGGAGACGACCGAGAGAGACTCTAGAGAGAGGGAGGGAAGAGGAGACCAAGTGAGAGAGAGAGAGAGAGAGAGAGAGAGAGAGAGAGAGAGAGAGAGAGAGAGAGATGGAGGGAGAGAGAAGGAGAGAGAGAGAGAGAGGGAGAGGGAGACAGGAGGGAGTGACTTAAATTTCTTCACCACCGCAATGCTCTCCCTCAACTTACCGTCCACTGCAATGCTGCATCATCTTTCCGTTCGATTTTTGGTGACTTATTGTCTTCCCTTGACTAGATCGGTGAGGGACCGGCCGGTCCCAGTATATACCGTCCGGTACTATTATGGACCGGACGGTCCAGACAGAGACTGCCCGGTCCACAACCAAGATATTGTTTTTTGACCATTTTTGTTGTCTCTTCTGGGATAGGCTGGTCCGATCCAGTTTGTATCAGGATTGGCCCAAACCGGTCTGGTACCCCGTCCTGGTACAGAAAAGCATGCTCACATACTTAGTTTCATCAACAAACACATATAAAAGGTATCTCGTAAATCTAATTGCATTGTTGTCAGTCTTAAAAGATATCTAAAAAGATCTGTTAGATGCTCTTACACAAGGCAATCTGTTGAAAATGAATATTAGATGGTCTGGGTTTAAATTTGTCTTGTCTCAACTTTCCAGAGGGTTTCCTTAATAGAGTAGTTCAGGAATGAATAGTTCCGGGAAAATATTACCTGGAAGATTTTATTATGCCAGTGCAGTGAATTAGTTGATTCAAGCAATCTGCGTCTCTGCCGTACATTGTAGAATATCATCATCAGATCATTTTGCAGTCTACTTAGCATATCTTAGGACCCATTCATGCCAGACATGACAAGAGGCCAGACACAACTTGGTTAAAAGTCCCCGAGAAATGGTGCTTCCCACTTGGATTACAGGATTTTACCCGTTCACTGCCGAAGATTTGTTGGCTGTGTGGATTTAATGTATGTCACATATTATTAACATGTTTAGTGTTTTACTGGTTTCAGGTCATTCTCTGCGAGGAGAAATTCCATGGTATATCTGGGTTTTCATTTGTTATCAAATTGTTGAAGCCCTCACTGATGTTCAACTCAGATGCTGTTCTGGCATTATATGAAGGTTTAATTTCATGGCCTTCTTCCCTATTAAGTTTTCTTCAGCAAAGGCAGAAAACTTTTGTTATATTCCCCCCTCTGCTTCTAATGGAGTGTTGCTAAAAAATTGCAGGTAACGAAACACATGCAGAAGGTTTGCAGATTTATCTGCAATCAAGGGATCATCATCAGTTGAGGACAGAGTTTCAGCTTGGAAACGGCAAGGTATCAGTCTTTATCTCAACTAAATTCCCTCAGAAAATAAATATTGCTTGCACGTAATAGGCTTCTCCATGGTTTTAATAACTGTGGTTTGCACATTGTTGGCTTTTAACAGATCAAAGTAGACTGTATCCAGGACCAGCCAGCGGTAGATGTGGTGTTGGGGAAACATGTTTTCTTGACCATTGGGGATTACTATTTGAGCACAAGAACAGGCTGAATTCATTAGTATTTTAATTTTTTTTCATTTTCCAGTTATTTTTCAAAGCAATTTGATTTACACCCAAAAAAAAAAAGGCCAAGTAATTGTCTCATTTATGTTCTGTATCTTAGATTTGAAAATTTTGTTTATTCAAGTTCCATTTGGATAGAAATTTTGAATGCAAGTTCTTACCGTGAATAATAAAGCTAGAGTTAATCTGATTTTGTTATGTATCGTTAGTAATAAATCAAACTTTTTTGTTCAAACAAGTATACAACCTTTTAACAAATGTACTGTAACATGTGGCAAGAGAAGGGTCTGTCGTGCAGGGGACAAACTCTATATTAAGATCGATCTTGCATTTAGTTATAGAGAACAGAATTATTTTGATTATTCCCTTGTAAAAATAGGGGGTTAGATCAGTTTGTGCTAATGATATCTTTTGGAAGATATCTTTTGTAAAAACGTGAAGTACTGCACGTTTGAGAAATTGTTGAAAGATATCTTTTGGAAAGTGAATGAAAAAAATAAAATCATCTATACAAATATATAACGTAAAAATTACATTTTAAGGTTGTTTTTGCAAAAAAGTACTTATGTCGACACGCTTTCCTGTGGGGTACGCTTCCGAATGCAAAAATAGATGTTTTTTAGGTATTTATGGAATATTTAATTTTTGTGATATAAATGAAAATTAATATTTTAATGACTTAAGGTCAGGTTGGGGTTGCCTTCTAAAATATTTTCGGAGAAATTATCTTTAATTGTTAATGTATTTATAATCTTGAAATGCCATTTAACTGACATTTTAAGAAGAGGCATCAACAGTGCCCGTTTAAATGGTTGCCCTACTTGAAATTCATAATTAATTAAATTATGCATTTTAAAATTCTAAAAAATTTTGAAAACAATTATAATTAATTGATTAAAATTTTCCCTTACCGTTTCAAAGTCTGTTTATGGTTAACAAATAAAGAATCTCCTCCTGTGCTTCAAGCTGAAAAATAAGTAGGTCAAGAAATAAGCTCATAAAAAAAAGATTAAAAACAACAGGGTTTTACTTTAAAGTGACATAATTTCAGATTTTTTTTTTTAGAACTTAAAAGGGTATAATTAATAGATGCTAGAAAAAGGAGTAACCAGGCCAAGGTCTAATCTTTCAACAGTGCAATTTCAGTTATGAAAAACTGGTAATTACATGATTGGCATTCACATGGTGCTATGTTAACCATCCAACAAAATCCAGTCTTCAACCACTAAACCCTACATTCTTGTGCGCACTTAGGCTAGACTAGATCAATTACCTCCAGCTTCTTCCCAGTTCTCTCCTCACACAAGGATACCAGGAACCTTCTCAAAATCTCCCCTGCATCAACCAAAAGTAGTAATGTCAACTAACCTTGTCCAACCACAGGAAATAGAGTACAGAATAATTTTAGACACAAAAGGTCAATTGATTGGACCTTGCTTACCAATGATCATCCAAACTTCTCACAGTTATTTGCTTGAAGTAGAAAAATCTATACATGCATTAAGTTATGTGGTCTTCAATTCCAATTTAGATTGGATATGTAAAAGATCACATCAAATACCAGACTAGGGGACTCAAAAATATGATCAAGAAGACCTCTTTCACAACTGTTATTAAATAGTCTGAATGAAATTCAAGAGAGCAAGAATCGAAAGACAGACAAAAGCACATGATTAGGGCAAAGGGAGACAGAGAGAAGTGAACCCACCTCTCTCCTCCCAGGCACCAAATATGTGTGAATTAAAATAAGGAAAAACTTGCAAGAATTCCCTCACTTACTCATGTTCCAATATTCCATTCTAAGCTGGAGAAAAATAATCCCATTGTTACACAAGTAAGTCAACACATGCACAATGAATAAACGACTGAACAGATATGCTATCTGAAATAGAAATATCATTCCTGACTTTAAATCTCACAAAGTACCAACCAACTTCAACAACGTTTGGTCCTCTCATGAACAAGTTTAGAAGCAATCTCAAGGCAAAATACAAGTACCCGAAACCATGAGTTTTAGCAACAATTCTTTTTGTGGGATGTCCATCCATATAAGGGTTGAAAACACAAGTGCCAAAATAACCAAATAAGAGGAGTACCAACAGCATAACAGTACTAAAACAAGGACCAAGGGAGGTGCAACACTGATAAATCAAAAAGCACCATATCATATATGATCAATAATCAAAAGCACAATAAGAAGAACAACCCAACACCAACAAATTCCAGGATGAACAACTTTTGTGAAGGATAGCCTGCACAACAGTAACTTGAAGATGATGTAACAAATTAAAGAGATAGATTAAACCACAGGATGGCTAGACATGACTAGAAAATAGTTTCACAGTTTGAATTAATACTTGCCAGCAATTTTCGTTTCAAATAGTTAGTATGGTAAACTGGCCAGACATCTATATCCACCTACGAAGTACCCAATATTGTCCTAACATGAGCATTAAATGATTATATAGAAATTCCTAGTAAGTAGGAAATATGAAAAAAAAAATAGAGCTCTAGAACGTCTCTCAAAGTTCACAAACTATTGAATGCATCACAGTTGGCTTAGTTGACATCTTAGTTAGCAGAGCGAAGGCGAGAGCGAGTGCCAATTTCAGAAGTCACCTATGGTCTAAAACACCTTTAGAGTGCACGCATACCACTATATATATATATATATATATATATATATTATAATGTAAATAAAGCTCATAAAAATGATAATAAAACATCAACTAATTATAATCCGCATTGTTCAAACTCATATAAAGAAGAAAATGAAGGAAAAAAAAAAAACATGATTGCAGAAGGTGAGTAACTGTCAAACTCAAATAAGCACGAAAAATTAAGTAAACAAGAAGAGTGCTACCAGTCTTGAAACTCTTGATTGCTGAAACAAAGATAAGGATTGGCAAGGGACGAATCAATGAAGTTAGAGAAGCATTTATTTTCTCCTAAAAACATTCTTGGGGACGTTTTGAATCCTTTTTTAATTAGATTTTTATTATTTACAGATAAATATTTAATTATTACCTATAATCTCCTTAATTTTAGAGTTAAATAGGGACAATTAATGCAAATCATGATTTTAGATAAGCCAAATCGTGATTTAAATTTGAGAGCGCATTCTTACAATTAGTAATCCACAATTTAGAATGGACTTGTGTAAAGAGCGTCAATTCATGTTTTGCAAGCGGGAGCTTGATAAGCTTTGCACGGATTAGGTAACTAAAGTTGACATCCATCAGTCTAACCTCATATAATCCCCTCAAAGTTGCAAGCCACTGAATTCCCAATTACTAAAGAGTCATTCTCATGAACTCTATGCTGCTATTTCTTCTTCTATTAAGCAGCTAACTTATCACCAGTGTTTTCAGACTGATTCATAAAGATCTCAATAAATTCACTATATAAACACAAAGATTAGAACACATCAAAATCATAGATTACACAATTGAAAACAGGCCTATTGTGAGTTTATAGTTAGTCACAATATTCTCTTTAAGGTGTTGAAGGTATAGCAACTTTCCAGTTCCCAATTGTCAATTCAATGTTCCTAGGACTCCCATTATCTAAAGAAATCAAACTCCTTACATCTCACAGCATGAAGTTGAGAATTAACATCTATACACAATTTTCCTTGGGTAACCCAGTTGAGAAAGCTCAAATCAGATGCCACAAACTCTGCCTGGAACAAAATATATTATCAAGAAGGCATCTCTTACATCTACTTTCCTTGGCACTCCAAAAAACCATCAAGTAAATGAAGGACGTCAAATACAAAACAGGTAACCAAAAACAGACAAATATAAAATATTAAAGCAGGAAAGAACAGGAAGTAAGTTTTAGATGTTCAACATATGTGAAATCCTATATCTAGTGCAATCTTGACCTGAATTACCATTTGACATGAAACATCATGAATTGAAACTGACAAATTATAAGTCGCCATAATATCTTGCCAGACCTAATGTAAAAGAACCCCACAAGACATGCAGCTTAAGTGGCAGCTGATAAATTGTGAAGATGACATACTTCCAAGAACTTTCAAGAATGCAAAAATCACATCTTTAAGAAGCTTGTTGTTATACCCCAGATTTTAGCACTAATATTCCAAGAACTTACTGTGTATAAAACTTATTCAGAAATAAGAGATATGTCATACTTGGTCTGTCCCCATTTGTCCCATGGGTACAGAGTTTCTTTGCTCTCCTTCAGTACCATTCCTCTGCTCCACCTGCGAGAATCTTTGCCCTTCTCCAGGTCCCGGATAACTCTGCCCGTAGGCAGATCCTCCTTGCCGATAACCTTCACCAGATGATGGGGGGTAACTCATGTTATCTCCTCTGAAATCCCTATTCTCGGGAGGTGCATAATCCCTTGGATACCCCTGTTGGAAGTCCCTTTGTTCTTGGGAAATGTTTGCACGCTCTCCTTGGTTGTAGTTCCTATTGTATGATGGCATTGTATCTCTTCTCTCTACCTGATAACCATCTCTCCCGCCAGGTGTATAATCTCTATTGGCCACTGGCATATGATCTCGTCTTTCTCCTTGTCCAGTTGGACCACAATTTTGCTGTGGTGGATAGTTTTGCTGTGGAACATAAGTTCTTCCATCACCCTGATAACCATCTCTCCCTCCAGAGGTATAATCTCTATTGGCCACAGGAATATGATCTCTTCTTTCTCCTTGTCCAGTTGGACCATAATTTTGCTGTGGTGGATAACTTTGCTGTGGAACATAGCTTCTTCCATCACCTTGCATAGGTCCCTGGTGATTGTAATCCCTACCGCCTATCGGCATATGATCTCTTCTTTCCCCTTGTCCAGGTGGACTGTAATTTTGCTGTGGTGGATAGCTTTGCTGTGGACCATAGTTTCTTCCATCTCCTTGCATTGGTCCCTGTTGATCATATGGTGGATTCCCTTGTTGAAGTGGAGGCCGGTTATACCTTGGCCGATCAAAATTTCGATTTCTGTCACCATATCTTCCTGTTGACCTCCCATACTGAACTGGAGGAGGTCTAGGTATGATTGTCCCGTTGATGTATTTATCCCCTGTATACAAATGGAAAGGTAAAATGAATAACCAGATAATAAATGAATAACTGGATATCCTGTGTCCTTGATAAGCAGTATTAACATTCATGTCAACTTCAGCTTATTAACTGTGTTAGGAACTAAATAGTATCAATGTGCATTTCTTGTGGGGAGAACTCTTACCTCCATACTCTTTGTTCACAGGATCAATATAGGAATCTGGCAGAATAAAAACTACTCCAGGCAATCCTAGTTAAAACAAAAGGCCATAACATCAGCAACACAATCTTCTACTCTTACAAGAAAAAATACTGGTCAAATCTTACCTCGAAACTTCTCTGACATTTCTTCCGTCATCACAGCCTGAAAGCCAGTATAGGTTGTCGTGCTACAAGCATACATTCTCTTTTTGGCTTCTTCCACACTGGAACAGAACAAAAACCCACAGCACGATCAGCTTAGTTTTCCATGGAAACTTATCTCCAAGCACCATAAAGTTTGATGTTTAATCATGGTATATGTCCCTGTAAGACAACAGATATTGTCCAGCAACACAAATATTGTCCAGAAACCAGGATGTCATTGACATTTAATACATGAGACATCCACAACAAGGCAGAAACTACCACTAACTACATGTTTTTTGACAGTTATCACTAGATGTCTTCAGAGTTCTCAACAATGGAAAGCAAGAACCTCCCCCAATGAGAGGATACGTCCGACCACCTTAACTTGTGTGGATTTGTTATGACGACTGAATATTGGTACTTAACAACAAAAAGGCAAAGTTAGGTGATGACCAAGCAGATAACTTTGGAGTTTGAACAAGAAACTCCCACTGGATGCTAACGCAAAATAAACCAGTCTCAATTATCTTTCTTCTTCAATATTTGGGCTTTTTTTGCTTCAATACCGTCATATTACTTTGACGAAATAAACAACTCCTTTTACAAAGCTTGAGAGAGATCATTATTTTATCATCCAATCAATGTTACATATATTTTCTTAACTTCAAATACAAAACTCAAAAAAAAAAAAAAAACTTGCTTTCCCTAGTCAAACAATATCAGGATTCCCAACTGTCATTTTCAACTTTTCTGCTTACAAATCATGCATTGATTAGTTAAGCTAAGACAGAAAAACCTAGAGGAGCATCCAAATTTGCACCGTCAATGTTTGGTCTCTCACTCCAAGTGGTCCCAGAAATGCATGAAATATATGCCCCTCAAGAAATCCAAATTCCTCTAAGTTTGGAAGGACCCAATTCCTTAAGGATCAAAGTTCAGCTTCACTACCTCACTCATTGGATGAGTCCACACTATCTATTATCTAAGGTGATGAGATCACCAGCATTGTCCAACTCCTCAAAAATTCTGGCACTGTAAATTATTGGGGGTTGGGGCTCCTAAAGAACCATAACAATGAAGCTATAGATTTACATATATAGACTAAAAAAAGTCCATAATATCATAAATTAATCAAGCCATAGAATCTATGCTCGATAGCATCTCAACCTCTGAGGAATGAGTAAAAACTTGCTTTTGAATTCCACCTATCCATAAATGCTACAACCGAAATATATTCAAAGAAATCTCCTAAGTACAACTTATCTGAGCAGTCCTTCTAAAAAGGCAATAATACCTCGTATAATAACAGAGAATTTGGCAAGAGAACCAAAACTTTAGTTGGTTCCTATCGAACATTTTAAAAAAATTATGATCACTGCATCCATACTTGTGTCAACATCAAAGTGGGAGTTCCTCTAATTAGGGATTTATCTGATAGTGGAGCAAAAGAAATCAGTAATATATCAATTAAAAGCAATATTAAACTGCTAATTCAACTCATCAAAGTTCCTATCAATATTATCCGAACATCTAACCACTAAACTGATGATTGAACTTGTTGGGAGAGAAATAGCACTAAATTATCTTGGGTCGGTGGATGTCTAGTAAATTATAAAGGATTCACGAGGGATCCTTCTCTTCACTACTAACGAAACAAGCTAAATCTTCAAAAATCCATATAAACCGACCCAGTCGAATTTCCAGAAACAAAAGAGCGACAATTAATCTAATTGGCCATTAAAGACATAGTGAGTGAAAGAACTCGCACCTTCCAACGACTTTCGCAAGGGTTTGAACGTAAGTCTCGACCATCTCCTCAGGTGTTGGTTTGGGATCTTTGGGGAATTCCATGGTAATAAGCCAGTGATTGTAGTCACAACCCTCGAAGAGGATTGTATCCGGTGATATCTTGTCGTCATCGTTGAATGACCTCGCCGATGACAAAGACGCCGATGAAGATCGAAACGTGAGAGACTGAATCCACAGGTGGCTAGGTAGTAATTGACAAATATGGTTTTGAAGACTATTTTTCTCAGACAATGATGAAATTTGATGTTGAATTGAAGGAGAAGATGAAGTAGAGATTGCAGAGAAAGATCGATAATGCCGCAGAAGAGGAGCTGAGCGTGCTATTGCTCGTTGTAGACGGAACGAGGACAGCGCCATGGGTGATGATGTTCTTTTCAGAGAAACAGAAAGACGGGAAGAGAGAGAAAGAGAAAGAGAGAGAGAGTAGGGTTTTAGAGGTTTTACAGTTCCACTCGAAGGAAGGCGAAAACACCAAACAAGAGGGGACCAAATGAAGGGGATGAAATCACGTGCAATTTTTTGCTGCTGTTAAGCGTGAGATGCTGCCATTTGAAGCATCTGACGGTCAGCGTTTTTTCTTCTTGTAAATGTTTCGCAGGTGGTAAATTCTAAAACTAACCAAATGTTACGGGAGATAAATGTGATTTCAAAAACGTTAGCGGAGGTGTTTGTACGTAGTTTCATTAGGGTGTGTTTGGTTTGACAGAATCTCCAAGAATCTATACTACAGTATAAAGCTAACCCTTAAGAATCTCGACTGACCTTTGATACCCAAATTGTCCCTTGATTTTAATTCTACTAGTCGAGTGCACGTTCAACACCGTAGGTATGAAAAAGGGAGAAGCAGTTTTGTAACTGATTATTAAGTTTTTAAAAAATTGAGACAGTTTTAACTATTATATTTTTTTTATTAATGAATCTTCACAATAATGTGTAAGGGTTGTGTTGGAAACTTGCACATTTTAGTTGACACGCTTCCAAGGGACCTCTAGTATTATATATAGTATAGATTCTATTTAACACTCCAATTGTGTGCTTATACATACTATCTACTTACTATTATCCAAAATACCCTTCATTTTACTTGTATCCGCCTTCATCTCTCAATTAACTATTGCCCCCAACACCATTATAACCACCCATCAACAACACCATTATAACCACCCATCAACATCGCCACTGCCCCCACCCCCCCCCCCAACACCATCAAGGCCACCACCACCCTTGCTCTACCACCACTACTGTAAGACCCTGGATTTTTATTAAGAAGTTTAATTAAAATTAAATGGAGATTTAAAAGATTTAATGAGGTTAATTAAATGAAATTGTCTTTTATTTAGTTTGGGCTGGTTCAATTGGATTGGTTCATTCTCAGTGAACTGGTTTGTTGGTTTCTTGGTTTAAATGAAATAAGTGGTTTGGTTTATTAGATTAAGTGGACCGGTTTAGTTGATTTAGTTGATTTAGGTATAAAATTGAATTTAATTAGTTTATTTACGTTTAGTTAGGTTTGGTTTAGAGGTTAAATGGGTTAATCAATTAAATTTTCTTGGGTTCGGTTTAGTGGGTTGGTTAGTTGGTTAATGGGGGTTTGGTTTATTTAAAACTATTATATAAATTGAAGTGGTTTATTTAAGTGGGTTTAATTGGGTTTAAGTGGTTTATTTAAGAGGGTTTAGTTGGTTTAGTTGATTGGTTGGGTTGATTCCGGTTCACTTAAACCAGGTTAAGTGGTTTGGTTTTATAAAAAAAATAATAATAATATCTCTCCTTTACATATATCAAATAGGCAAAGGCCGAGGGTTCTCATTTTCTCGTCAACTGTTAGAAGAAAGGGCGCAGGCGCAGAGGAAGGAGAAGAGAGAAGAAGAAGAAGGGAGAAGGGAGAAGGGAGAAGGGAGAAGAAGAAGAAGAAGAGAAGAAGAAGAAGTGCTGGAAGTAAGTGGCCTTTTTTTCTCTCTCTCTCTCTATGGCCGATTCCACGTTTTTTGGGTTAGGGTTGAATTTTAGAAATTATGATTCTAAAATGGTGAAACAATTAGATTTGATTATTGTTAGTATGCTTTAAGATTTGTAGTTGATTTGAAGTGATTTGGTAAGCTATACTAAGAGAAAAAAATCATCAAAATATGTAGTTTACGGAACCGACGGAACTGGTTTGGGTCCGCGGTGAGGAAGAAGACTTTTTGAAAAATAATTACGTTTTGATGAAAAAGGGATAAAGTAATTAAAAATTAATGTTTATTTTAGAAAGAAATTATGTTTTAGTGCAAAACTTATACTGTATTGATAAATTAGTACACAGAACCTAAATAATTACTTTTTAGTTTAGATTTTAGTTAGATTCAACAAGTAAGTGCAACCCCCAAATAAATAATTACACTTTAGTTACATTTTAAGAGAAAAATCAAAATTTAAGGAAAAAGTGTTTAAAAGTGAATTTTTGGATTTGTAATTTAAGTTAAGAATGAGATAAGATCAATTTAATAATAGTAAAGAGAAAAATAATACTTGAGATGCAATCTAGCATAGTGCATGAACATAATTTTGGGAAAGTAATGGGTGAGATGAAAAAGGTTGAGATTTTAGTTTTAATGCGTTTCCTCCATGAGGGAGAGGCCTTCCATGAGGGAAGGGCTGCAATCTCTTTAATGCGTTTCCTCCATGAGGGAGAGGCCTTCCATGAGGGAAGGGCTGCAATCTCTTTAATGCGTTTCCTCTATGAGGGAGAGGCCTTCCATGAGGGAAGTGTTGCAATCTCTTTAATGCGTTTCCTCCATGATGGAGAGGCCTTCCATGAGGGAAGTGCTGCATCAAAATAGTCAAATTTCCGCGAGTCCTGCTACGATTTGTTGATTATGATTGATACTCAGATTTGATTGGCATGTAGACTTATTCTAGTTGTCTTGTACCTATATATATATTACAGTGGGATTTTCCGTGTTATTCGCGTTATGGTTTCCGATACATATTTTAATCTGAAGCATGTTTTAGAACTGTGAAAATTGTTTATGAGCATGCATGTGCTACTTACTGGGATATTCGTATCTCAGACCGTTTTGTTTTGTTTTGTTTTCAGATCTTGGAAAAGACGATATCGGCGGGTAAACGTTTAGATCATGTGAGTATCAGAGTAGAGATATGATATTCATTTGAGATGGGTTTAGTTGACTCTGATTATATATTTAAATTTTTTTTTTGTGTGTGTTTCCTATACTCTGATTTGCGTTCCTGGGTGGATAAGTAACCCTTCGGTGACGAGTTACGGTTTAGTCCACGTAACCCGGATCCGGGGCGTTACAAGATGGTATCAGAGCGATCAGAGTATCTGATAAGGAAACATGAAATAAGAAAACCTATAGGATGGTTTTGGTGAATCGAGAACACGCGAGATAGTATCCTATGAATGCTAGGGAGAGATTTTATCTAACTTAGTTTTGTTGCAATTCCAGCTGATATGGCTGGTAGAGGTCGACCGGTGGAGGATCTGCATGAGGAGGTATACGAGCAACCTCCTTTCCCTGCTGAGGACCAGCAGAGACTCCGTCATCAGGCACCACCCCAGAGGGGTGATGACATATGGGCTGCTGTTGGTAACTTGACTCATCTCCTTACCATGGAGAGAGAAGAGAGGATGAGTCAGGCTGGGAATGGTAATGGCCACCGAAATGGTCAAGAAGCTGCAGTAGAGCAAAGGAGAGATGGGGAAGGATTGTCGTTGAGAGATATTGAACAGTTTAGGAAATTGACTACTCCGTCATTCCATGGAGACCCAGATCCAATGGAGGCTGAGAGTTGGGTGGCGAGAGTGGAGCGTATGTTTGATACCATGGATTGTCCGGAGGACCGGAAGGTGAGATTAGCTACTTTCACATTGGAGGGTGAGGCCCAGTACTGGTGGCAGTCCTTGAGGAGGCGGGCTGTAGAGGGTGTTCCGATGACCTGGGCCCGATTCAGACAAGCGTTCTATGAGCAGTATTTCTCATCTGAGGTAAGATTGCAGAAGGAGAGAGAGTTTATGGACATCTCTCAGGGGACTCAGACAGTCGCCCAGTATGAGGCCCGATATGCAGCCTTATCCCGGTTCGCTCCTCATATAGTCCAGAATGAGCAGAGGAGGACTCAGCATTTTGAAGAAGGGCTAAGACAGGATATTAGGCGCATGGTGTCAGTGCTGATGTGCACCGAACATGCAGATCTAGTGGGGAGAGCCCTTAGAGCAGAAAGGGAGATTCGAGACTCGAGGGCTGAGCAACGTAGTGAGAAGATGCATTATAGACCAGCAGAGCAGAGGAGGGTCCCGAATAGGGATAAGAGGCCGAGAATGGAGAGTCAGGAAGTTAGGCAGCTGGGCGATGGATGTTATAATTGTGGTCGGATGCATGTTCCAGGGCCATGCATTGCCCTGCCTGGTACGTGTTTCCGCTGTGGGCAGAAAGGACACCTAGTAGCAGAATGTCCTTATCCGGCTACCTACCAGCTTTTACAGATAGAGCCTAGACCTGCACAGCAGAGGGAGGTTCAAACACCGTACCGATTCCAAAGGCAACGACCTAACGCTGAGAGGCCAATACCACCCGCACCTATTGGGCAGAGGCCGCAAGACAGAGCTCCGCAAGATCGAGGGGTACCACCTAGAGCTGGACAGAGACCATCTGCACCAGTAGCTCAGGGACAGCAGCCTCGAGTTTTTGCTATTGATGTACAAGAGAAGGAGCATCAAGCCCCACAGTTGGGTAGAGAACACTCTATGGAGCGAGTTCGAATCGGGGTAGAGAGGGGTGTTGATCCTGATGGTTATCGTCCGGAGGATTACTATTATCCGGGCTAGGACTAGGAAGTAATCTTTTTGTTCCCTTGTATATCTTTTTGGATTCTGTATCTACTATGTATAGATAGAGGGTGTGAACTTAGTGAGCTTATTTTGTTGCATATCTAGAAGGTTTAGTTTTTTTTGAATGGATGTATTGTTTATTTTGTGATTATCAGGTGATTATCTGTGTTTGAGGGCTTAGCCCATTCTCGTATGTACAGGCATTATATAGCCGTTTTTCTGAAAAATTTTAGGATGTTATTTTTGTGTGTCTGATTAGTTCTGAAGTTAGTTTTCACTACTTTGAGCCCTAAGCTAGTGCTCAGGAGCCAATATTTTTGTGTATAAAACTTGGAAAAAAAAAACTGTATCTGTAGACCACCTTTTGAAAATGTATATATAAGCCTAGTTTTTGTCCATTTACCACCACTTGTTTCTTATGTCATATACAATGTTGATGGATGATGAGCCAATTGTGTTTAGTTGTATTTTGGAACTGCAGAGCATCGGCCAATGCTGAGCAATTACCTAAATATTTAACTTTATACAATTGGGGTATTAATATTGATATAATGATTTCAAACAATGTATATGCTGTAAAATTTTTGTATAAGTTAAACTAAGATCGAATTTATTGATTTTTCTCTAAACCTTCACTTGGGCGGACGCGTCTATGTGTAAGGAAGGAGAACAGAACAGTTATAATATTTTCCTCAAGTTATATTGCAAATTTTGTGATAAGTTGTGGTGTGAATTTCGAGGGCGAAATTCTTTTGTAGGGGGGTAGAATGTAAGACCCTGGATTTTTATTAAGAAGTTTAATTAAAATTAAATGGAGATTTAAAAGATTTAATGAGGTTAATTAAATGAAATTGTCTTTTATTTAGTTTGGGCTGGTTCAATTGGATTGGTTCATTCTCAGTGAACTGGTTTGTTGGTTTCTTGGTTTAAATGAAATAAGTGGTTTGGTTTATTAGATTAAGTGGACCGGTTTAGTTGATTTAGTTGGTTTAGGTATAAAATTGAATTTAATTAGTTTATTTACGTTTAGTTAGGTTTGGTTTAGAGGTTAAATGGGTTAATCAATTAAATTTTCTTGGGTTCGGTTTAGTGGGTTGGTTAGTTGGTTAATGGGGGTTTGGTTTATTTAAAACTATTATATAAATTGAAGTGGTTTATTTAAGTGGGTTTAATTGGGTTTAAGTGGTTTATTTAAGAGGGTTTAGTTGGTTTAGTTGATTGGTTGGGTTGATTCCGGTTTACTTAAACCAGGTTAAGTGGTTTGGTTTTATAAAAAAAATAATAATAATATCTCTCCTTTACATATATCAAATAGGCAAAGGCTGAGGGTTCTCATTTTCTCGTCAACTGTTAGAAGAAAGGGCGCAGGCGCAGAGGAAGGAGAAGAGAGAAGAAGAAGAAGGGAGAAGGGAGAAGGGAGAAGGGAGAAGAAGAAGAAGAAGAAGAAGAAGGGAGGAGAAAGAGTGCTGGAAGTAAGTGGCCTTTTTTTCTCTCTCTCTCTCTATGGCCGATTCCACGTTTTTTCGGTTAGGGTTGAATTTTAGAAATTATGATTCTAAAATGGTGAAACAATTAGATTTGATTATTGTTAGTATGCTTTAAGATTTGTAGTTGATTTGAAGTAATTTGGTAAGCTATACTAAGAGAAAAAAATCATCAAAATATGTAGTTTACGGAACCGACGGAACTGGTTTGGGTTCGCGGTGAGGAAGAAGACTTTTTGAAAAATAATTACGTTTTGATGAAAAAGAGATAAAGTAATTAAAAATTAATGTTTATTTTAGAAAGAAATTATGTTTTAGTGCAAAACTTATACTGTATTGATAAATTAGTACACAGAACCTAAATAATTACTTTTTAGTTTAGATTTTAGTTAGATTCAACAAGTAAGTGCAACCCCCAAATAAATAATTACACTTTAGTTACATTTTAAGAGAAAAATCAAAATTTAAGGAAAAAGTGTTTAAAAGTGAATTTTTGGATTTGTAATTTAAGTTAAGAATGAGATAAGATCAATTTAATAATAGTAAAGAGAAAAATAATACTTGAGATGCAATCTAGCATAGTGCATGAACATAATTTTGGGAAAGTAATGGGTGAGATGAAAAAGGTTGAGATTTTAGTTTTAATGCGTTTCCTCCATGAGGGAGAGGCCTTCCATGAGGGAAGGGCTGCAATCTCTTTAATGCGTTTCCTCCATGAGGGAGAGGCCTTCCATGAGGGAAGGGCTGCAATCTCTTTAATGCGTTTCCTCTATGAGGGAGAGGCCTTCCATGAGGGAAGTGTTGCAATCTCTTTAATGCGTTTCCTCCATGATGGAGAGGCCTTCCATGAGGGAAGTGCTGCATCAAAATAGTCAAATTTCCGCGAGTCCTGCTACGATTTGTTGATTATGATTGATACTCAGATTTGATTGGCATGTAGACTTATTCTAGTTGTCTTGTACCTATATATATATTACAGTGGGATTTTCCGTGTTATTCGCGTTATGGTTTCCGATACATATTTTAATCTGAAGCATGTTTTAGAACTGTGAAAATTGTTTATGAGCATGCATGTGCTACTTACTGGGATATTCGTATCTCAGACCGTTTTGTTTTGTTTTGTTTTCAGATCTTGGAAAAGACGATATCGGCGGGTAAACGTTTAGATCATGTGAGTATCAGAGTAGAGATATGATATTCATTTGAGATGGGTTTAGTTGACTCTGATTATATATTTAAATTTTTTTTTTTTGTGTGTTTCTTATACTCTGATTTGCGTTCCTGGGTGGATAAGTAACCCTTCGGTGACGAGTTACGGTTTAGTCCACGTAACCCGGATCCGGGGCATTACAACTACTACCTATCCAACTGTTGAGAATCATGAAACGTGAATAGTAAAAAGAATAGAGAAGTAGAAAAAGAATAAGAACACACAAAATTTAAGTAGTTCGATGTAGGGCTGCAACTTGGGTCGATTAAAACCGAACCGGTCCAATCCGACTTTGGATCGGTTTGGTTTGGATTATATAGTCTTTCGGTAGGTTTTGGTTCTAAAAATAGAGAACCAAATTTGTTTATTGAAGGCTCGAATTAATCGAACTGAAATCGAAACCAAACCAAATTTCCTAAGTGTAAAACCGAACCGAACCAAATTATAATAATATATATAAAATATACAATAAATAAAGTTGTAATAATAAAATATAACTTATAAATTATAAGTTATAAAATAATGAATAAGATTATTATTTTATAAATCTTTGTAGTTAATTATTAAATTGATTCATGAGCTCAAAAGTGCGATCCGAAACAATTAACATATGACTTGGGATTTTAAGCTCTTTGCTCCATCTTATGTATGCATGTGAACTACTTAAGGGATTGGACCACATGTAAGTGATTATACTTTAAATTTGTTGTGTATATTCTTTAAAAAAAAATTTTGGGCAAAAGTGGGAATCTCTCTCTTGATAACAGATTTAAATTATGGGAAAATGACCCAAACCGAACCGAACAGAACCGAATTTTGCAATTCGATTCAGCAAAATTCAGTTTTGTTCGGGTTGGGTTACAGGTTTTCTTTAAATAATCGGTTCGGTTTTCAGTTTGAGTATTTCGATTCTAAGGTCGGTTTGGTTCGGTTTTGGGCTGACCATCAATAACCTTGGTTTGGTCTTAGGTTAGGTTAAGGCCAACCCGAATCAAACCGCATAAAAAAACGTCAATTAGGATTACATCAATGTATATATATATCAACATTAAACCCGGTATTTTTGAAATCCTAAAAATACCCTTTACCGTACATAGGGCCCCTCAGGTCCCTCACCCTTAGACCCAAAATATGAACCATTGTTTCTAACACCAACCAAACTCCCATTCACCACCACCCCCACCCCCCAATACCCACTTAGAAACAAGCTATGTGGGCAGATCCCACAAGTATGACCTTTTCAATTTGTTCTGCATGCTGCTACAATTAGTGTCCTTGCGGAATGTTCTTGTGGAAAGTGCATGACACGTTTTAAAGTAGGGGGAAATAAAAAAGAATTTAAAGTAGGGGGAAATAAAAAAGAAAAGAAACAAGCATCTTGATATACTGAATGCATCTATAGGCTGTTTGTTTTTAGTTGTAACATTCCTCAAGCTATAAAGAATTTAGAAGCGCGCGTAACAAAAGAAGATAAAAATTCAAGTGAATGGGAAGATCAAATTCAAACAAAATGGAGGTATCAACTGGCTTCAACATTTACAAAGGCATATGTAGATCCCATTTCACTCAAATACCAAAAATAATATATTTTTTTTCTTTTGTTTTTCTAGGTAAGGCAAAACGGGTGTAACTATACGGGCTAATAAATCAACCCCGCCTTAGTTGGGGGAGCTGGACTGTGACCTCAACATTATGAGAGTACACATTTTTGTAGACGGAGATAATTGCCCCAGTCCTTGGACTAACTAGCCGTGCCCTACAAGCAGGGAATTTGATCCATAGACCTCCGGCCTCTAAACCATTTGAGAGTAACTCGCAAGACCGCTAAAAATTCATAACGCAAAAATGATGCTAAGGCATACATCTTCCTCAAAGCACACTGCCCTAATTCTTTCTCTAATCCTCATTCCTGTTAGAGAGAAAAAACTATAACAAGAAAAAAGGAAAACGCTCAAGCAGTCGAGCAAAAGACTCCAGGATAATTCATAACACAAATCCTGTTAATTAATTTTCATACTCAAGTGTAAATCACCAAATACCCCATACACAATCCTGATTTACTAGAAACCCAGATGAAAGTTCCCAACAATTGGACAACCACAAACAAGAAAATTAAACGCATTTTACTTCACCCATCTATTACTCTGTCTTGGACATGTTTGTCCATTTCTTTGCCGTGCTTGACCACCTCACCATCGTCACCATGGCTGAAATGGATCCCTCCGTAGCCCTGTACTCGACTAAGGAAGCCTTCACAAGCCTACACCTAAATTTCTACAGAAACCCTTAACACATCTCTTCCCTAGCTCATTTTAGCAAAGGAGAATATGAGAGACACCATAGTACTGTACCCAGCTCCATCTCCAGCCCTACATCATGTGGTCTCCATGGTAGAGTTCAGCAAGCTGATACTCCACCACCACCACTTCTCCATCATAATCCTCATTACACCAAGCCCTTCAGAGACTACAGCCACCACCTCCTACATCAACCGCATCTCCCAAACCCACCCCCCCATCTCCTTCCACCACCTCCCTCCCCTCCCTCTCAACACTTCTCCTAATCAAAACCCTGCAACTCTCTTCATCGATTCCCTCCGTCTCCACGTTCCCAACATCCTCCATGCCCTCCACACCATCTCCCTCACTTCAACCATCCACGCCTTCGTCACTTCTGTAGTCCTCCAACTAATGCACCACCCCAACATCCCTACTTACTACTACTTCACTTCCTGTGCTTCTTCTCTAGCTTCCATTCTTTACCTCCCCACCATTCACAAACAAACCACCAAAAGACTCAAAGACACCCCCACCATCGATCTCCACTTCCCTGGTTTGCCTCCCATTAAAGCCTCTCACATGCCCAAACCGCTCATCGACAGACATGACCCCGCTTCCAATTACTTCTTAAACTTCGCTTACCACGTCCCCAGATCGAATGGGATTATAGTAAACACGTTCGAATCCTTCGAACCAAGAGCGATTGAAGCCATCCGGGGTGGCGCGTGCGTTCCTCACGCTCCGGCTCCGATTCTCTATTGCATTGGTCCTTTGATCGGTGACGCCCGTGATCGAGCGGCTGAGAGTGGAGGTGTTGCCAGTGATTGCCTGAATTGGCTCGATGCCCAACCGAGTCGGAGCGTCGTGTTCTTGTGCTTTGGCAGCCGGGGAACCTTCACTGCTGCTCAGGTGAAGGAGATCGCTGTTGGGTTGGAGAGAAGCGAGCGTAGGTTCTTGTGGGTGTTGAAGAAACCCACTGCCACTGGTGAGGAGAACAAGGACCTGGATCTTGACACCATCCTGCCGGAAGGGTTCCTGGATCGGACCGGCGACCGGGGTCTGGTGGTGGAGTCATGGGCACCCCAGCTGGAGATACTGAGTCGGGAATCGGTGGGTGGGTTCGTGAGTCACTGCGGGTGGAACTCGGTCATGGAGGCTGTGTCTGCAGGTGTTCCAATGGTTGCATGGCCTCTGTATGCGGAGCAGCATCTGAACAAGACGGTTTTGGTGGAGGAGTTGAAGCTGGCGTTGCCGATGGAGGAGTCTGAGGAGGGATTCGTGAGTGCAGTCGAGATTGAGAAGCGGGTGAGAGAGTTGATGGACTCGGAGGAAGGGAGAGCACTCGGAGTTCGAACTCAGGCGATGAAGGAGAGAGCGTTATCGGCTTGGTCCGAGTCCGGGTCGTCCATGACTGCGTTTACCGAGTTAGTTGAGTCGTGGAAGCCAAGTGGACCTTAAGGTATCGCCAGCTTGAGCCTTGACCGACGGCATAACGTGAAGAAATTTCAAACTTCTGTAACCACCACATATTTCTTGTTTCTTAGCTTGCCTTATTGACCGATCAAATTATGATAAGGGAAAATTAAATTTTTAGTGATACTTTTTGAGAATAATTAAAATTCAGTTAGAAGCAAAATTCTCAAATCCTTTCCTAACGTAATTAAATGGCATGTCACGTCTACAAACCCTTTTCTTCTCGGAATGTCTTTATACAAATCAATTAAATAACTTGTATAAGTCAATAAAATGACTTGTACAAATCATTTGATTAAGTGATATAAGAACATTCTTGAAAGAATTTGGATGTAACAGTGAAATATCATTAAATTTATTTATTTTGATAAAGGATTTCTAGAAGTTGAAATCTACGACTTTGCTGACTAAGAGGGCATTTGGTAACGTGTTTGAATACCGTTTTTTGGTTTTTAAAAACAAAAAACCGAAAACTTGTTTGGTAGTGAGAGTTTTCAAATCTTTTTTCAGAAAAACGGTTGAAAAACAACCCCGTTTTTTAAAACCGAAATTTTTTGGTGTTTAAAAACAATGAATCATGTTTTGATTTGATGGCATTTTTGTAATATGTTATTTCTTTTCTCTTCAATAGTTTTTCATCTCCTCTCTTTCGCTTAAAACTCCTCTTCCATTGAGGGCATTCATGCGGCAAGCTGAGCTGAAGTGTCTCTTTGACTGCTCATAAGATCAAGTTAATGCATGTGTCTTTATCAAGCTCTATCATGATCCTATATTGAGTTAAGAGCTTTCAGAATGTCAATTACTAAAGTGGCACTTGCATTTGTCAATTTTTCTCTTATTTTTGTGTTGATTGGATGCTTAGAACTTTACCATTTTTAGCTTATCCAGTTTCAATTTGCTACAATTAAAGTTGATACCTCAAGCCCCATGAAGCCGTATAAAAACAATTGGGAGTTGCTAGCAATTCTCATTTTTCTTCTAATTCAAATTTCCAACACCAATGGCACTAAAAGTTCCATATTAGTGCTTATGTTCCAGTGAAGAAACAACTTCCATATCATGGGAGCAAAAATATTACCACACAGAATGTAATGTGTGCCTATTCATTTGATATGAAGTTTACATTTGTCTATACAGGTTGGGAGGGCACCGCGCATGATTCTCGGGTTCTTTTAGATGCAATCAATAATCCAGCTTTGAACTTTCCTCACCCTCCCCCAAGTATATATGTACAAACTTTCAATTATGAAATTGAGTTATAATATCAAATCATAATTCTTAACAATTATCATGTTGTCTTAGGTAAGTACTATGTTCTGGACTCTGGTTATATTGGCATGGCGGGTTATCTTATACCTTATCGTGGAGAGCGATATCATTTATGAGACTTTCGAGGAAGAGGTCGACAGGCACATACATCTAAAGAATTATTTAATCATGTCCATTCTTCGTTATTTAACATGATAAAACGTTGCTTTGGTGTATTGAAAGCTCAGTTTCAAATTTTAAATCTTATGCCTTCGTACTCTCTTCGCACACAAAGATACATTGTTATTGCAATGTGCACAATTCAAAACTTCATTAGACATGAGACACAAAGGGACTAGTTATTTGAAGAATATGGAAGGGAAGACTTGATTCTAAGTGAAGGTGGAAGGTGGACATAATGTAGAGCCTCCGGAAGGTAGTTCACAAGCAGCTCAACAAAGAGAAATGATTGCACTTAGAGATAGAATTGCATATGAAATGGCAATAGCTAATGGTGTAAGAGTTGTTTAGACTATAAATAGGGAAGGAGTTGATGGGATTTATCCTTTTTAATTTGTGGTATAAAATTTTGATTCCCCTTTTTTTTATAGCAAATTTGTTATAGTTTAATAGGCTTGCAGGTTGTATAGTAATGCATAATTGTTAATTTTGAAAACTTGAATCGTTTTTTTTTATTATTATCAATTGTTACCAAACGGGTTTCTTATCACTTGTTTTTAAAAACCCAAAAAACAGTGATTGTTACCAAACGGGTTTCTTGTCACTTGTTTTCAAAAACCCAAAAACAGTTGGAACTATTTTTAATTTTCAAATTGTTTTAAAAAAAAAGGTTACCAAACGGCCTCTAAATTTAAATTCTTTTTGAAGGAGTATCACTAAAACTCAATTTTCCAAAAAAGAAAAAAGAAGAAGGAAAAATGGGCTTGAACATTCTTTACATATGATAAAGTCACCTTGGAACTAAGGGTTTCAATATTGGGGAGTAGAAAAATGATTTAAAAGAATAAAGCCCATTATAAGAAAGGGATCAAAAGAAGGCATGATGAAAAGAAGGATTTAGATTAACAACCCTACGCTAAAAGATTATCTAACTTGTTGTGCCCCAAATTTGGTATAATAATATTAATGTAAATTTCTTAGAATTTTTCTTGGGTTTAAAGGGTGATTACAATTCCTTTTTTTTTTTAATGAGAACTAAGCAAGAACTAGAACCAATTTAAAATAATAAAAGAATAATTCAAATTAAAATATGAGACTAGGCATAGTAAATATCATTAGAGTAAGATAATTTTCAAATACTTATGGAAGCAATACATATCTATACTATATTTTAACGCGAGAAGGCCCTCGGGAAGCGTGACTAAAACAATTCACTTCTTTTCCAAAATGCCCATTTCCTATATAGTTTGGGGTTTTAATAATACAGAGTTATACCCGTCTAAACTCAACATTTTTTTTCAAAACCCAATCAAATTGCTCGCCCACTTCTCCTTTTGCCATTCCCTCTCTGCACGTGCACCCTGCCTGTATATATAATGAGAATAGGCCCCTCGGGAAGTGTGCTAACAAATTATACATGACTTCCCCAAAATGCCTTTATCGTTTGTTAAGGCATATTTAATATAGGATTAAAATAATCAAAATTTTGTCCATTCATTTAAAATTTGGATAGTTACAAAACTATTCTTTCTATCTCATGCGGATTATTGTATGTGCACTTGCTAGTAATTTATGGAGGCATTGCATGGCATGGCAAGGCATGAAGGACAATTGATACAGCTCTTGTGGCCCGGCACAGCATGGCTGATTTGCATCCTTGTCATGCGATTTTTTGGTATCGTTTGGCTGTGTTTGGCATTTGTTTTTTGCTTATTGCTTCAAAAAGCAAGAAAAACAATTAGATTGCTTTTGTTTCTATGAAGATCTTTTTATGAAGCAAAACCGTTTGGTACACATTTGCTTTTGTTGAAAAAAGCGAAAAAGCATGTTTGGTATTATCAAAAGCATAAAAATTGCTTCTTGACTAATATTATGATAAAATGTAATATTATGGTCAGGGTGGGTGGTGGTAGACTAGTAGTGGATATATGGTTGGTTGTAGTAGTGATGGTGGTAATGGTGGTGGGTGAGTGGTGATGGTAGTGGTGGTTCCTTGGGAAGTGTGCCAAGCGAAATGTTCATCTTTCCACAATAGCCCTTATACATTCACTGCCAAATTGCCAATACTTATCAATAAAATGGTACAATGGTCAAAAGAGTCCCAAATCACTTAGAACATAACCATCCGCTTTAAAACCGCTCCCTCCCTTTTTTGTTTTTTACGTGCATGCAGTAGTGCACGTGGCCGTGCTAGTAAGCAAAAAAGCAAAAAAGCAAAACAACGCCGAAGGCAACCGCAAAAAAACTCTCTTCGCTGCGCCTTTCGGCTTGAGCTTTTAACTCCTATCAAAAGTTTAAAATTGGGAAATTTACAGTTACACCCCCTGAGGTTTGGGAAATTGACACGGACACCCCCTGTGGTTCAAAACTGATCACTTACTACCCCTGAAGTTTTAAAAATCGTCACTAACTACCCCTGCCGTTAGATCAGAGCCCAACGCCGTTAATACACTTTTATAAATCCCCGAAATACCCCTCCTTTTAAATCAAATCTTCTTCTTTTTCTTCTTCTCTCCAAGTCTCGCGATCTCCATTAACAAAGCTACCGCAGAAGGGCATTACTCGTGATGAAGCAAAGCAGCTCAGAGACCAGGTAACCTTATTTAAATCGAGTTTCATAGATTTGTGGCCGTCCTTGAAACCTTTTGAAAAGTGGATTCGGGAGTGATTACCAGGTAATAGATCCGTGATTGATCCATTTGAATAAAATTTTGTAACGATCCAGTCGAAATTCACACAAGCTACTGTAGGATTTTTTAATGGATCTAAAACATTCAGAAAAAACATATTTTTTTTCCTCTTCTTCCGCTAACATACTTCCATCGGTGGAAAAATTTCGTGGATCTATTTTGTTGGTCAGTAGCTACGGCATACAGGCAATATATATTGCATGGTCCTGCTTGGAGGGACAGCTTCCTGCAGCCGTGCTTCATTTGGATCACATGATGAGTGATATGAATACTAGAGAAAACTATGATGAATTCAGGACTCTGGTAATTCATCTTTCTTGGAAGGCATCAATAAATTCCAATAACAGAGAGAAATCACACAACGAGTCTCAAGCAATCATGATTATGAAAAAGAGAAGGCCCTTTGACAATCACGGGAAAAGGAAAACATAAAATCATTGCAAAACACTATTCTAATTTTGCTCATACACAAACAGAGTCCAAGAATAAAAAATAAAATCAGTAATTTCTTACGCAAAATGAAAATCACGAAGCACAAATTTTCATTTCTGAATATAATTTAAACAAATTTTGACTCAAAATTCAGTAAAAATTTTATCTTCTCGACGATGAGCAAGAGATTACCACTAGAATGGAGGAAAATACAAAGAAAGAAAGATTAGGGTTTTTGGTAGAATCGAATTGCTCAATGCGGTTTGCTCTGCACCCCTAACTGACGGAGAAGTTTTTACAACAATCCTTTCTATTTTGCGATCATGATCTTCGATTGGGAATCTAAGGCAATGGCAACCAAAACCCTGGCTGATCCGACTCTCGATTCCAAACTATCCTTCTGCAGAACAAGAACGATCGAAGACAATATCTTGATCGTTTGTCAGCATCAATCTCATCAACTGCTCTTTATCTCCACAATTCGTCAAAAACAGATCCAAAATCCTAACTACATGTTCAACAACTACAATATCTGCACCGCCATTAATAAGACATACGATCGCCGGAACAAAACCTTCGATTTTCAAAAAAATCTTTCTATTTTCTTTCGATTCTTTAGCGAAACTGGCAATCTTTGAAAGATTACCAGACCAGTTGCCGCTTTTGGTCTCAATGCCCTTGATCAAGTCTTTGGCTTGCTCTTTCGACATCGAAAGCGAAGCAAACAAGTGGGAATCATTCCGATTCTTGATAGAATCGGCCCAGATTTGGATGAGACGGTGTAATGTATTGTTAGGGATGAAGTTCTTTGCTGCAAAGGATTTTCATGTGGCTGGACACATGTTATTTCCACTATCGAGCCATTCCTGGATGTTGGAGCGGTCGCATGTAACACCGGTGCAGACTCATCGGAGACTCAAAGAAGAAGAAGAAGACTGGTGTTTTGATTTAAAAGGAGGGGTATTTCGGGGATTTATAAAAGTGTATTAACGGCGTTGGGCTCTGATCTAACGGCAGGGTAGTTAGTGACGATTTTTAAAACTTCAGGGGTAGTAAGTGATCGGTTTTGAACCACAGGGGGTGTCCGTGTCAATTTCCCAAACCTCAGGGGGTGTAACTGTAAATTTCCCTTTAAAATTTAAAAAAGACTTCGTACCGAATCTTCGTGGTGAGATCCAGTGACCGTTCTTTCTTCCGTTGCCATGTGGGAATGAAATAGGGATTTGCGAAGAAGGGGGACAACCAGATCGCAGCAACTCCAATGCACTTGGAGATGTTTTTTGCTCAGCAAATTGGTAGCAGGGAAGTAATAAAATATGAGTTTGGTGGAAGATTCCATGAAGCTCCTCAGAATCTCAGTTTTCCACTTCCTGGGTCTTCCATTGCTCCCTTGCGTTCTGTTCAGTTGGATCATTTCGGTCGTGGGGTTCATTTTACGAGCACAGTTAGCTGAATCCCAGGAGGGGTTACTGTATTTGTATGAAATTTCATGCTGGGACGTTTGCAATGGAGGTGAATGTAATGGAGGGAAGATCTCTGGCCGAGACTCCCACCTGGTCTGTCGCTTCTGTAACCACAGTGATGGTGGTCGTGTGTTTTTTATTCCAGCGCTCCATCTACAGATTCGGAAAGGTGAGACTGAACTCCGCTTAAAGAGGAAAAAAAAAGGATTTCAATCTCTTTTGTTGTACTATAGTTTTGAATCTTCTACAGTGGTTGAAGAAGACAAGAAGGAGGGCTCTTCTTGCTGCTTTGGAGAAGATTAAGGAAGGTGAGTGGTGAATGAATGAGTATCAAGCTTTTATTTCTGTTGGGACAGAATTAAGATAACCTGTGAGTGTTTAGTTACTAAATTTAACGGTTGTTCTCCAGAGTTGATGTTGCTTGGGCTTATATCTTTGCTGTTGGGGCAATTTGCGAGGTGGATCTCTGAAATTTGTGTGGATTCGTCTCTTTTCAGTCGTAAATTTTATCTTTGCTCAGAGGAAGACTATGGCATTACTCATGATATATATTTTACGAGATTCAACTCTCACTCAAATCACACAGCTATCCCACCAAGAGAGAGCAGTAATCATTCCCCTTCTCACCATTGTGGCAAGGTAAACTGTTATCATCTTTGAATCATGGGAGTTAAGTTGGATGGAGGCGCTGCATTTTTGCTAATACCTTTCCTTGCAGGGCCATGAGCCGTTTGTTTCATATGAAGGTCTTGAACAGCTTCACCGATTTTTATTTGTTCTTGGTATAACGCATGTCTTGTACAGTTGTGTTGCTGTTGGTCTATCTATGGTTAAGGTGCAGTCTCCATTCCCCTTTTATTGGTGCATTTGTAGAGATTCTGCACCAAATCATATGGTGGTGCCCTCATGGATGTTTAAAAGGTGTGGAACCTAGTTAATTTCTTATATTGTCTTTGCGAAGATTTACAGTTGGAGAAAATGGGAAGGTCAAGCCCATGTTGTGGGTGACGGAAGTCTGCAAGGTGGGCTACTAACTTTGTTAATTATTCAGTTGAGTATGTATTCTACATTATGGAGTAAACGCAAATTAAGGGTACTTAAAGGTATTACAGTTCAATTGATGAAATTGTGAGTGTAAAATAACTGAGAAACAAAATAGAAGAAATCAAGAAAAACGAATTTTTCTGAAGCTTGTTACTTTAAATATGCATGACAGGTAATTTGCTTGATTTTGTACTTTATCATTCACAGTCAATATCTGAGATTGCAAAAAATTTTCCAGAACTGTAAAATAATTTATATGAGGATCAGCTTTGTCACTTTTGGTGCTATGGTGCACCTCCTATGGAATAATATAAGTGAAAATTTGCAAAGACTATGTTTTAAAACTTGATAGAAAATTATATCTTTGCACATTTTAACATAGAAACTTATGATTGGGGAAGGGCCACTGCCTGCTGGTTGATACGAGATGGCTGGAATTGTTTTGCTTGATACCTCATACAACAACCAATATATATATGGAACGCCTTAATAATTGATTTGAAGGGCCACTTGCTGATGGTTGAATAAGATGGTTGGCATGAATTTTGCTTGATAAATGTGACAACCAACAATATCATTATGGAATACCTAATAATTGCTTTACACATGCAGAAATTACATGCGTTTATCATGGAATGGATATGCATGGGGTTTTATTCTAAACTTTGCAGTATTTAAATGATGAAATCTTACCTTGTGTAGCAGTCAAACTTCTACTGTTAAATTATTATATGCAAAAAAATTTGGAATTTTGCGGAAAATACTTGGTGAAAGCCTATCAGGTATCGATCCTTGTCTCATACAATAGGAAATGTTACAAAGATTAATAACACTGTTAGGTGGATTTCTTGCATAATTTTTGTCTAGCATACTGTTAAGTGAGGAATTATTCACTAACTTAAGTATTCTTTCCCTGTCAACTGATTAAAACAGAAATTTTTGCCTCAACTAAAGTCATCTAAAGCATAGGAACTAACTATATTTTGTTCCAACAGTTACGTAATCCATAGTGCTCAATGTACATTGCATCAAGAGTGCATGCCAGAAATGATTGTAACTCCTGGAAAAATGGCAAATATATTATTTCCAGTTAGGCCAACGTTGACCTTTTTTGAGGATGTATATATTAGGCAGACCCAATGGATGTCAAATGATGGTTTTTTCTGTTTAATTTTTGATTTTGCTAATATTATTGTCAATTTACAACGTGAAATTTTTATTTCTTTTTCTTTCACTTACATTTACAAAATTTATAGTGGCCTCAAAGATGAAGAACGAAGAAAAGTATCTGTACACACTGGTACATTTTTTGCTTGTCTCGACATTGATAAAATATTATGCTAAGAAAAATCAATGAGGTTCCACATTTACATGCATTGATAAAATATTATGCCAATATGACCAAAATAGTATCTTTTGATTGATAAATTATACATAGATGATACGAAATATGTTGGGAAACTTGTGGGTCACACTTTGGTACCCATCAGGATCAACACATTCTATGGCAAGCAGTAGGAAATATTCAATTCTCAAAATTGTGCTTGATATGGCAACTCTTTTGTCGTTTCTTTAAAGCTGATTGCTGTTGGTTACGAAATATTTAAGCATAAGTTTCCATTTGCTATTCTACAATTATTGATCTTGATAATGGTTTTTTAGCAAAGAGGAACAAAGTGATGAGGCGGCAAACCACTTTTATTTTCCATCATGCATTTCATCCATGGAGCAGGAGCAGAGTTTTGATTTGGATGGTGATATTTCATGCTCATCATAAATCTTTGGTTGTATGTGTGATTCTTCTCTATGTATATTGTTTAATGAACTTAAAAAGATAGATTTTTCTTTCTTATCAGTTTGCAGTGTCTATAATGAGCTCTGAATTTGGGTGGTGTAATTCAACCATCAAAGAAAGATAGATTGACCAAATGGGTCATTTTGAATAGTACAATTTTATTGCAGTTATGCTCTAGGACTTTATATTAGGCAAGCCTATGAAGATAAGGAGGAGCATATACTCAAATTTGTAAAATTTTTCCTTTTATGAGGTGCACTGAAATGCTGCTACATGTTTATAATTATAAATATGAGATCTTGTCATGCTCTTTTCTAGGTCAAAATCTGTGCAATGGACAGATGACATGTTTATTCAGTAGATGAAAGTGTTGGGTTTTATTTAACATCTACTTATCAACACTACGTTTATGGTTTAGTAATTGCTTTGACGTTTTCTACTTCTGTATTTTATCTGATATCTTGTACCTACTCAGAGATAGGCATTTAACTTCATTAATGTCAACATTTTCCCCGATTGGATTTGATCACCAACATGAGCCCATTCCATTTTATGGCCTATCAGGGGCTTATTCTTGTTTAGAGGGCCTTTTTTCATAGGAAATATGCATCGTTTCCTAAAGTTTAACTATGAAACAGAGTGTTATTTTATAGCATAAAATTTTGGTCTTTTGGCGCTTTATAGACTTTTAATCTTCTATTTGGTGGAAGGGAATGTGAAAGGATTCTGTTGGCTTATGAAAATGGTATTGGGTTGATTGACTGATTTCATTTATTTTCAATGATCTTTGACTGGCTTTGAGATGATATTGATCTTATCATATGACATTTGGCTTGGATAAGGTTTGTGATATCGCTGCCGAGGGCCATGCTCTTCTTTGTACCTAGAGATATATCATATCCCAAAGAAAAAATTTCAGGCTGGAAATTTCTGCAAATTTGGCATGTCATTGATATATCGCCTGCATGTTATTGATATATCACCGAGTGTTGCTGACTTGTGTAGCATTTTCCTTTAATGACATGATATATCACTCCATGATATTCGGGGGAGAATGTATATTCCCCCTTTTATTGTGACACCCATAGGCTCTGGCGGGGAAATTTCAGCATGTCGACAATATTGTAAACCATGTTCTTAGAATTGGAAGCAGTCTTAAGTGATCTGGTCCAAGTTGAAGTTACAGTGATGTATGGAATGTAACTTCATTGTTATCCTCTGTTTTATGTAACTACTTGAAAAAGAAATTGGAAATTTCAAGTTGATATCAAATGTACTTCACAAATCCCTTTCCATCCCCTTTTGACTCTAGTAATTTTGTTGAAGTCCCCTTTTAGGTAAATGCCTTCTATTATATCTGTGTTTCTACAAAACATTTTAAATTTCAAGTCTTATGCAAACTTCTCACAAAAGGAGGCATGCTAAGTGTTAAGGAAAGTTTCTAATGGAGAAACTTAATGGAGAAACTTGACTTGCGAGAAACTTAATGGAGAAACTTGACTTGCGAGAAACTAAATTTCTAATGAATTGAAACTCGACTTGCGAGAAACTTAATGGAGAAACTAGTAAATATATGGAACATTTTGACGAAACATCTGGAAATGTTAAAAAAACCCATAATAACACATCAGTAATTCAAAAGAGTGGATTGTCATAAGTAAGAAAAGTTTAGAGGCGAAGAGATGTGGAGCAGTCTGTGAAGGGTAGATAGAGGGATAAATTTTTGACTTGTGGATTTCACTCTAAGATGTTCCTGTCATATGAATGCATGCATCTATTTCACTTCTTTCTGCCAAATATTTTTCAATATTTGAAGGAAAATTATTTGGCCACCTCCACTTTTGATGGTCGTTTTTGCATTTTAAATAGGATGATTAGTTTTTTTTTTTCAAAGGAAACAGTATAAGCTTCTTGCTTTCTATCATTACCAGCTTACACTAGTTGTATCCAGTTTAGAAGTTTAAAAATTTATGAATCTCATTCATAATTCTACTGAATTGAATTTAAAAGCATCTCGTTTGTCACAAAGTGAACAGTCTTTATCATTTAGTAGTTACCTTAATTGCCTCATCATGCTCTTCTTAGTTTTCTTTTGGTTTGTACCTGCTTTGTAGTTCCCCTGATCTCTGTCTAGTTAGTTGATGTGATCTCATGGCTTTTTTGGTGCAGCTTTGCTTTCTACGACAATTCAGGAGTTCTGTCAATAAGTCAGACTACATGGCTTTGCGGTTGGGTTTCATAACTGTATGTATTTCTTCTGTATACATGACCCTTCTAATGAAGTTTTTTGACAAAATGGCCTACATTTTTATAGTTTTTGAATGTTTGACATTCATTTAGTTCATTCCTCTTTCATGAATATGTAGCCATTCTAGTGAGATCTTCCATACCTTTTTGTCATAACAACCTGGAAAAGAATGTACTTAGTGTTTCATATTTGTGAGTAAATAAAAACTCACCTTTCAGTAAATTATATTGAAGTGGTTTAATAATAGAATAATAAAGGACAACTGTAAGAGCTCTCATTGATTGCCCTGTGTTGGATACAATGTGCAACTGCATTCCAGGTTAGCGCAGAACCTTGGTCTGTTATTGATACTATGATGATGCTTAATAAATGATAATATCTTGTATTCAGGAAAGAAAAAGGTCTTAACTGCTGTTAATTTAATGAAGATGGCAACTAGGTTAGTTTTATTCTCATAGAGTGTTTTAAGTTTGGTTTTAAACCTGTTATTTTTTACTCTCTCTATGATTATCATTTTCTTTCGTCTTTAGCTTTTTTAATGTATAATACTGGTAGCCTTATTGATTGCATACTCAATTAGCAGATGGCAAGTGCTATGCGTGTGCTTGTATCAAACATATTTTCATTTATATTGATAAATTATAAGATAATGTACAAAAAGTTTTGAAATTATTTAAAAAAAAATGCAGAACTAATTGTTCAAAATAAATTACTTGGAAATGGGTATCATTGTAATGATCTCAATGAGATCTTTCTAACAGATCATTTTTAATCCAAGCTAATAAATTTTTTTCTTTTTATGGTTATGCAAGCTAATAAGTAACTTTGAAGATATTTACTTTTAAATGCTTTCAAAGAATAATTGTGATCACTCAAGGATATAAGAATAACCACTTTTCTAAGTTGAAATTACAAAGGAAAGTGATCAGATGGAAGAGGAAATTTTGAAGTTATACTGATATTTTGGAAAACCAAAAAATGGATCAGGCTTCATAAAACTTCTACTCTAACCCAGCCTCTTCTCTTTTGTATCATAGATTAACAAACATGACTTTGGAATGGTTATTGGACATTCCATATGTTTGTTTAAGGTTATTAACAAAATGATGACATTCTTCTAATCATTGACCAAGCATATTGGATGTGAAAGCTTTGTGATTAATTGTAGCGACTGGTGCAGTTGTCTGCTGGCATTTGCAGAGGCAAGTTAGTCATTGAAGAAGGCAATCTCTTTAGACTGGCAAAGTTTATTTATATGAAATGTTACTAGAATAAGTCAGATATTCCTTTGTATTGGGGGAAGGTTGCCTTAAAGAATGAAAAAAATTATTAGTAGGATCTTTGGAAAATTGATTTGACCCTTCTAATTTCTGTTCTATCTCTCCCTATTATCTTTATTTTCTTCTTATTATTATGGAACTGAGTCGCCAAACTATTTTACTTGTACATATTCATTCGGATTCATTACTTTATGTGCTGTAAACTATTCTCATTATTTTTGCATTGAGTTTCTGGTTGTAAGTAAAATTTAGAACTGCTTTTGATCCTTATTCTTGACTATATATGTATGTTTTGTATTTCTTGTTTTTTGCACTTTTAACGAGTAAGTGGTTTATGTTGACTATTGATTACATAAGGAACGTTGGTGTGGCTCATACTTTCATCTGAGTCCATAGTCCTCCGTGGTACGGTAAGGGTAAGTAAAATTTTCTAATATATCAGGTTTAGGGTTGTCATAGGGGTCTGGGTATAAAACAGAAGTTATAACCCTATTGATGTAATATTTTTCTTTCAATAGTGAAAACTTCTCTATCTCATGGACATAGGCACATTGCCAAACCACGTAAATTTGTTTGCACATTTTCTCTTGATCTTTCTTTGCTATCTCAAAGTTAAAATCACAACAGGAATGCCTTGAAAGCATGTTTCCTTGCAAATGCCTATGGTTTGTATGATTTGAGTATGCTGCCTTGAGCTTACTCTTATTTTATAATTTATTGGATAATAACTACTGGAGTAAACAGAAAAACTAGTTATGCTTGCTCCAAACCTTAATTGCATCTACACTAGATTAGGTACAGAAACTGACATTTTACACCAGTTTACAATTGCCTTAATGCTTTTCCTAAACATAATTTCATTTTCAGAGTCACCAGCTTCCACTTTCTTATGATTTCCATAAATATATGGTACGAAGCATGGAGGATGAATTTCATGGTATTGTAGGGATCAGGTATATAGTCACACCTTATTTGGTCTTGTTATGTTTTTCCTTAATGCATTATTGTTATTGTTGTTGTTTTCTCTTGTCTTTACTATTAGACTTATAATTTATTGACTTTTTGTAATTAATTTTCTAGAGGGTAGAGTAAGAGAGATAGAGAGAGACAGAGAGTGGATGTTGAGCATGTTGACACAACCTACAAATAGATTCATATATATTGTGTATATATAGTGTCATGCTACAAATCTAGTTTAATAAAATGTTATAAATACTGTAATTTTCTCTAATTTAAAGTGTGACGGCAATTTTCACCTCACATAAGAATTAAGCAAGCACGTGAACCCAGACTATTGTAATCAATTTAAAGCATAAAGAATAATTCAATTTGAATTAAACTAAGATTAGGTGCAATAAAAAGTCAATTAGAGTATGACAATATGTAAATAAGACCTACATAAGCCAACCAAATTAAATGGGCAATTAAATCAAACGAAAATTCAACTTCATCAACAAATAGAACCTTCTTAAACTTTACAAAACCGAAAATAAAAATGATAAAATCCAAGAAACTACTATCAATTAAAGGTAAGTCATATCTACACCAAGTAGACTTATTTCCACGCTTTTATCACATTTATTTTGGTAGTCTACTTATCTCATTCCTGATCTTGTTTTGTTCCCATATATAATAAAATAATTTAATGACCAAAGCTTTGTAGGTAGTACTCTACATACTTAGTTTCCCAGGGAAGCCCTAGACACAGAATTCAGATAAGTAAAATCACGCATATGAAATAACAAAATCTAAATAATGCAAATAATGCAAATATGTTTTCATGCAATTAATGAAAATATAGGATGTATGCATGCTCCTAAACAATACCTTTTAAATGTTAAGCTATGTAAAATAAGTAAATACATTCGCAACAAGTATGCAGTGCATGCATTGCAGGTGAAGTGTATAGGACACATCAGACAATATACATTCCCTCTGTAGACTCTAGGTCATTGACCTCTTGTTATATTTATAGCCTTTTACATGTATATTGTAGCTCTACGGGATTTTAACCAATCGGATCATAATGCCAAGCTACTATTTCTGGAAATGGATAATATAAACGTAGATTTCCTAGATATCCCTGTGACAACCTGCCTTTAACACCCAACAAGGACTTAGTCTAAATTTATTACTTAATCAATTCAAGGTCCAAGCACTCATATAACTTTCTACAAACTGGCTTATTGGACATCGTTACTGCCCTCACCACAATGAATAGGAATATCCTAAGCTTACATTTCATATTTGCCAAAAGAATTGTTGGTGGCTTTTAAATCTCAGGCTTTTATACTTCACCCTTATTAAAGAATTGTTGGTGGCTTTTGGATTCTAGATACTCACATCTCATTCTCTCACTATGTATGAAATTCATGTAATTCTTGTTTAATTTAATTATCATGCTATCATTCATCATTCATAGTCATGCAAGTCTACGAATGTGACATATACCAATTCAATCTTAGCCCCATATGGGCTACAAACATTTAATAGAATTGTTATGTCGGGCGCCATGCAAATTTGGATTAAGCAACAAAAAAAACAATCCAAACTTGTACAGCCAAAAGAACATATCCTAATCACCAGATAAACCACCAGATAACCATAATGTCAACAAGATCAATATCAGAGTACGTAAAAACTAAACAAAGTACAGCGAATGACTAAATAAAATAGTCACATCACTGATCAATGCTCTGAAACTCATATATATGTATATATATTATACATATAGACGAAAGATAAAAAAGAGAGAGAATCCCAACAGACGAGAAAAGCACACCTATAAACAAAACAACAGCTATAAAGCACACTGTTACAATGGAAGAGATGTCCACATCCTCCCATTCAGGCTCAATCCACTTTGGAGAAAGTGGAGAACACCTTCTCAATAGGATCTACATAGTCTATAGAAAAATACTAGAAATAGATTGAGAATCTAAGTAAGCTTCAACACATGCATATAACTTAAAATATCATGGTTTGTAATTCATAGTAATAATAACAAAATTTTGATGCGCCACAAAATAACATGTGCAACTGAGTAAACATAATTGATGCACAAAATTGCATAAAATCACAATCAAGGTTTATAAAACTTGCAAATACAGAACTTTAAGTCTAGAAATATTAGGACCAACATAGGTCACAGGTAGATTATGAACGACTCACATTTCGGGTAAAATTCCTTCTACCAAGTAATTGCCAAACATATAGCACACACTAGTCATATCAAATGGAAATCACATCATCTTGCAGAGTGTTAGATTGAATCACGTATATGGTAGAGCATAAACGATGGCTAACACCAATATTGATACCAACTAGCCCTCACAACACTCAATGATTTTTAATCTTCATTATGCATCTATTTCATATCAAAACATAATAATGATCTATCATAGTTTAAATAATGAATTTCATTTGGTCTTTACTAACGAGTAAATTTGTAAATCCATACGGACAAGTCTCACTTGTCTTAGGAAAAAACAATTGATTTATAATCCTATTATGCCAATAAAACATGCTGAGTGGAATACTCAAGAAATCACTCAGACTGAAACATAAACTTCATTGTTTGAAATTGATATGTAGATATGTATATTTGAAATTCGAAGCTTTGAAAATGTTTAACACACTTTTTTGAACCGTTACTAAGCTTATCAGAAGCTTAGAATAACATACATGATACAATAAGATTATTAAGTCAGAAAATGCAAAATTTGATTAAAACAGAATTTCCAAAATAAGTCTGATCAACTTTGTCGATGAATCGCAAGTTCCTCGATTACATCTTGATTAACTCCTCAATTAATTGTCAATTCTCGATTAGGTTTTCCTGGAGTGTGTTTGACAGAATACTGTTTCTTGATTAATTGTCAAGCTTATCGATTAATCATAAATTTCGTGATTAAATCAGCAATTAATTGGAAAAAACTGAAATAACACTTTTACCCGGGGTTTTCAATATTACTGATGGTTTTCTGAGACTTTAGTGGCAGTTTTACTCCTCTCTTAAAAGGGTAACCCCAGAAATTCATTTAAAATTTATTTTTCAACCCATTTTTCTCAAATAAAACTTGATTATCCTCTTGAATAATTGAAAAACCATAAATTAACATTTTAGAGAGTTTGTAAAGTCATTTCTAACATTCATATATCATTTATAAGTTAAGGACACCACTTTTAGAACACATGAGGATGATTTTGGATAGAAATTCATTTTTAAAAACTCAAACAAACGTCAATTGAGTTCAAAGCATCTGGTAACAGGAAATTGAAAACTGAAATGCTCGTTCTTACACCTGAATTTCTATCCAACTGAATCTGAACAAATGACAGTTCAAAACCAAACCACAATTCATGACAAAGCCCTAAAATTAAGAGTCCAACACAATTATAAGCATGCACAAGACTTAAGATACATACATCATACCTGAAATCAAAATTAACTTACATAGCTATTGATGCTTGCAAACAATTTGCTTAAAAAAATGGAAGGTGTTCACGTTTACGTATTTAGCTTACAAATTCAAAATAGATGCAGATGCTTACAAAATAGTTGTTTAGGCTTACCTCAGTTGCACAGAACCCACAAAACTCAAGCCTTGGAGCTGTTTTAGCAACTCTATGACCTTCTAAGCAAGGTTCTGAAACTCAGACTTGATATTGACTAGGTCCGAGTCTGAGTCAACTCGATGATATGGGTGGTATGGGCCCATTTTGGGCCAAGTTGGGTTGGTTTGGCCTCGTCTGGCCCTGAAAATGTAAAGCATAAAATGAGATCTTTGTGCATTCTCATTGTAAATGTTTCATATTCTTATAAATTTTTAATATTTCACCATTTATAAAAATTATTTTTTCATCAAAAAAATAAGATCAAGGATAGTGATATGTAGATCAAGAATTTTTGCACATATGTGTTATTTTATAAGACGACACAAGCGATTTGAAGCCTGTGCTGTTAAAATAGTTAGTTTTTTAACGACATAGGTAGAACAAACCGAAATGGGCGGCACGAGTGAGAAAATTTGAAAATTTTCTACCATTTCACTTATGAAACAGGGGGCAAGGGTTGTATAATTTGCCACTACCACCATTTTTACCTTAAACTAGCGGTTTCACCAAACCCAAGTGTTTTTGGTGCCTTTTTTCATTGGCACGAGCGAAATTTCACTGAAATTATGTTTCTTGATATAAACCATGGAAAAGTGTGTTGTGAACTATTTGAACTAATTGAATTAGTTTTTACATTGAAATATGATTGTGCAGAATTTTTATTGCTGGGTAATTGTTAATGTTAATGATCTTGCATACTTAAAATTATTGATTATTAATGCAAGCGAATTATTCTTATGAACTGCATATGAGAAATTGTAGAAGAATATAAAATTATGAATGATGATTGAACATACATGAATGCATTAAAGAAGGGATTTAGATCGTCTACTGCAGAGCTTGTAAAATTGCTCGACAGTAGCCTACAGTTGCTTGTCATGTAAGCAAGCAGCTGCAACTCTTTTGTCTCTCTCCTTCATTGAAATCTATAATTTTTTTTTCTTTTTTTATTTGAGTTGCTTGTTTACGTGGCAAGTAGCTGTATGCTATTGTTGAGCACCTTTTGCAGGCTTGACTGTAGATAATTTGAATTTTTAATGAAATTATGTGTTTTGCATGCTCAGTAAGAGTAAGGTGTGTGGGCTTGGAACCCAAAAGCCATCAACAACTATATTAGTAAGATTGATTTGTGAGAGTCGAGAACTCAACAGTCACTAACAACTCTTTATAGCGAGAGTGAGATGTGAGAATCTGGGATTTAAAGGTCACCATTCACCAACAAATTTTTTGGGATATTTGTATGTGATATGGTGAGGACTTTTACAAATTCCTACGAACTAGTTTATAGGAAGTTATGACATGAATGCTTAGACCTTGGATTGGTGAGACAATAATTTAAATTGAGACCATGTTACGTATTGAAGTAGGCTGTTATTGGGATGTCTCGAACATCTGCAGGTGTATTATCAATTTTAAAAAAGAGTAGTTTGGCATTATGATCCAATTGATGGAAACCCGTAGAATTGTAATGTACATCTAGAATGCTATTGATGTATTGACTATCAAGAGGTTAGGGACCTAGAGTTTTTAGTGGGAATATGTGTCATTTGATGTATACAGTATACTACGCTTTACATTTATATACAGCATTATTTTGTGTACATGCTCTGATTAGTTTTATATGGCATGGCATTCTATAAGGTTTGGTTTTAGAACAGGTATGCGTCCTAGGTTGTATGAAATTGCATAATTCACGATTGCATTATTGCATAATTTAAATTCTATTTTTGCATGTGTTTACCTTCTTTGGGTTATTCTACATTTCTACAATTTCAAATGAAAACTATGTAGAATAATATTTACTGGGCTTTGTTCATTTAATTATTTTTAACTGCATGAAGTTGGTGTTTAGGAGGATTAAGTTTGGGTTTAGCGGACTATGCCCGAATCGATTTGATGAAGTGTCGAGCTAAGTATACTTAGTGTAGTTAGGATTTATTTTATTGATAGGAGATGATTGAAATTTCAGTTTTATTTCTATTATGATGACTCATAGTTGATTTCTTTAATTATAGGTTGGATCTTATTTGGATTACACACTTTATTATTAATAAATTGTTTCCACAGTTTTATTTATTTAACATCATACTCTAATTGATTTTATTTGTGCCAAGTCCCTGTTTATTTAAATTTGAATTATTGCTTTATATTTTAAATTGATTTTGATAGTGGTAGATGTGCATGGCTTTATTTTCTCATGAGGTGCGAATTGGATTCACACTTCAATTCAGAGGTTGTATTATATTATTGTACTGGACTTGGGGCATGACAGGAACTAATAGTCTTAAAGGAGTTAAAGCTGTTTTTTTCCCCTAATTGAACTTGCAGCTGGCCGCTTTGGGGTTATGCTATATTATGCATCTTCATAAACATTCATGGTAAGAGATTCTCATAGCTCAAAATAAACTGAAAGTTATTCCGTTAAAATTTGATTTCCGGAATATATTAGCTCTCATTTTGCTGCAGGACTGAATATCTACTTTTGGCTCTCTTTTGTCCCTGCCGTTGTGAGTTCCTGTCCTTATATTTATTAGGATACTTTCCTCTTATTTCACTTATTAAAATTTGTTTTTGGCATTTTTTGTTCTATTGCTCAACACGTCAAAGTTTGTTATGTTGGTGGGCACAAAACTCCAGCATGTGGTCTCCTTGTTAGCACTTGAAATTTTGGAAGCAAGAGGTCCATTTAGAGCAAGTCAAGTAAAGCCACGTGATGACCTCTTTTGGTTTGGAAAGCCAGAAATTCTTTTATGGTTGATACAATTCATCTCTTTTCAGGTATTTTATCTGTTAATTATCTCATGTACAGTTTGTGACTAACGAGTATGCTGATTAGTTTGTACATTCCATCTTTCTTGAATCTTGATTTAACATAATTTATTATTCATCAAAAAAAAAAAAGTTGGCTGATTAGTTTATTTTACTTCTCATTTTTTATGTCCCATGCAGAATGCCTTTGAAATGGCTACATTTATTTGGTCCCTGGTAAGATGAATACTGGTTCAAATTTTATCTTGGTGAAAATTTTCATACATAAGTCTGGATATATACGGATTTGATATGCCTGAATTGAGATATATAGAAGAGAATTGTTTCATGCAAACTTTACTATGATACCAAATTCTAAATTTTGATGAGAAGTGGATGGTTAATATATGATAAAGAAATTCCAATATTTTCAAAGAGTTTTGATCTGTTTGGATTGATATTTGAGGTGATAAAGAGTATTAGTCATTTTATACTGTTCTTATCAGATATTATGTGGTACTGGTGAATACATTTGCCATGCTTAAATGTAGAACGTTCTAAATCCATTTTTTTTTCAATAAGTATTTTAGTCTTTACTGAGACTTTTCAAGGTGGTTTATGCCCCATTAAAATTTGGTCCTCTCAATAGTTAAGGGCTTAAAAGAAGTTTCTAGGTAGCTCATATTTTTAGATTGTTTAAATGAGTCTCATTTTAATTTGAACACATGTACTTCATAATGTATTTCCTCATGGATCAGATAAGGAATATGTTGAGGTAGAAGATCTATTGTGTAAGATTGTATAAACTTCTGAATGACACAATTTTAAGGTTGGACTTGTGTGTGACTGGAAACTTTTCTTGGTTTGATTAGCTTCCCTATACATAAATTGGGTTTTGGACTGACCTTTGATGAGATTTTAACATCGTGTCCCACTTGTTGTTGCTAGCATCATTTGGAGTCAAAACAAACGTTGGCGATGATTAGAGCTGGCCCAGGGTTAGGGGTGGCAATTTCTAGCCCGGCCCGCCCAGCCCGACCCTCCCGGCCCGGTTTCAATTGGGCTTGGGCATGATTTTTAGGCCCAGCGGGTTAGCCCGGCCCGGATTTTTAGAGCCCGTAATATTTAGGGCCGGGCTTGGGTGAGTTTATTTTAGCCCGAATCGGCCCGGCCCGGCCCTATTAATATTATGTTTACTAAAAAACATAATTTTAGTCTCTCCTTATCACTCTCCAACAAGACATCTCATTTAAAGTTGATTAGTTTAACATATTTTACATGTTTTGATGTATTTGGATTGTGGGATTTGATTTTCCTAGGCAATATAGAAACTTTCCAATAGTACATATATCTTTTGTATTCAAGTCTCAAAAAAACATTTCTTATCAAATATATGTTGAACATGTATCAGAATTTCTATGCTTTGGAATGTTAAATACAACAATTTGTTAATGAACATGTGGCCTCATTGTCTTCTTTTGGGATTTAACTAAGCCTCAAAATGTCTTGTTTTTGGTTTCTTGATTAAAAAAAATTAATCATTTGTAAAAAAACCGGGCCAAATAGGGCCGGGTTGGACAACTCTACTTTTATTATGGTCGGGCTTGGGCATGATTTCCAAGCCCAAAATCAGGGCTGGGCCAGGCTTGGGCAAGCCCTAAAGTACTTATATATACTTTTAAGCCCAGCCCGATAAATTGCCACCCCTACCCAGGGTCATAATCGGGTTAGGGTTAAACGGGTCGTGTTTGGGTTGACCCCCCCCCCCCCCCCCCCCCCCGATTAATGGCGGGTTGGGAAAACCCCAAACCGAACCCAACCTGCCAATAAACGGGTTCAACCCGCCAAACCGATTATATATATATATATATATATATTTTATTTTTTCAAAAAGTATTATTAAAATAGGTTGGGGTGGTAATTGGGTTGGGTTCGAGTCGGGTTGGGGGTTAATCGGGTCGGTTCATGCCACTTTTTTTTTATCGGGTCATAATCGGGTTGACCCGATTACAGGCGGGTTGGGAAAACCCCAACCCACACCCGATCCAATTAATAAATGGGTCAACCCAACCCGTTTATAATCGGGTTGACCCGTCAGGCCGGTTCGATTTTTGCCGGCTCTAGTGATGATACAAGATTGTATAAACTTCTGAATGAGAAAATTTTAAGGGATAACTACTTTGTGGCTGGAAGCTTTTTCCTTTCTTTGATTACCTTCTGTATCTATAAACCGGGTTTGGGACCGATCTTTGATGAGGTGTTTACCTTGTGTTCTACTTGCTGTTGCTAGCATCATTGGAGTGAAAACAAACCTTGGCTAATATGCAGGCATTTTCATGCTCAAGAGAGCACAGGGAAGAACTCCATTGAGGAAGTTAAATTTGATTAAGATTCTTAGATTCAGTGAATTACATGAGTCTTGGATATGGGGATGGACGTAACTTGGGGATCTTCCTGAAAACCAGCGACTATGAGAAGCATATTATATGTTTTCTTTGAGACAACTTGGAAACAGAGAAATTCTGTAATGTCCATGCCCTTTTACGTAATGATGATAAGGTTAATTCTATTGGAGTTCCATGGGTACCTTGACCTAGGGATTTTATTTTTCATTTTATATTTTTGAGTAAACGAGTGTTTTGAAAGTGAAAAGTCAATTTCATTTCCTGGATTCTTTGTTCAAGATTGATTTGAAACAAGGAGAAAGGAGTGCACACCAATTCAGGCATGAAATTTATTCCTCTCCATGAGTGTAAACTCGAGGATAATTAAAGATTTCACAATGTTAGGAAAGAAATTATAACTCCAAAATGGCTGTTCTCGGATTTGAACCTGTAATTTAATGCTGGTAGCTGGGGGTTTCTACCATCACACCAGACGATAGTTGCCTCTTGGGACCCTGTTCTGGTCAGGCATATATCTGGTTACAGTCTTTTAAACTTGTGTTCTTTTTTGGCTATCCGTATTACAAAAGGATATGGAAATTTGATTAGGAAGCAATTCACAGGAGTTCTGTGAATAAGTAAGCTTTTTGTTGAAATGTGTGGAGGTGGTTTTGTTTCCTATGAAGGATGAAGTTGGAAGGAGCCTTTTATTGATGCCTAATTTCCTTTTCAATTACAATGAAAAAGAGTTTTAAGTTTTAGGATTGTGTGCATCTGTTTGTGAGCGTATATGTTTCTGTATGCATGTAGTTATGAATATGACTCTATGTGATGGCTAACAAGAGGGGTGACTAACCACATTCCTTAGAGATAGAAAAGAATTTGAATACATAAGAAAAAAAAATGAAGATCTCTTTATGGTTACCTCCTTGAGAATATCCAGCATCAGATGTAAGGCTGCATGTCAGAACAATGCCAAAATCAAAGTTACAAAGTCTAGTTTGGTCTGCTTCTTTTGGGTGTAAAGGCTTATTGTACATTCCTTCTCCTTTATATATATTTACTAATACTCTCATTACTCATCAAAAAAAAAAAAAAAAACAGAACAATGCCAAAGAGCATAAGATGTACTGGGGTTGAACTGCTAGAAATATATATATTTTAAATTTTAGTAATGAATATATTTATATCAAAAGATGGAGGAAAAGATCCCACGAGGCATGGGATCACGACAGGTACAGCAATCACAAAAGCAGAAACCACTAAAATAACATCTAAGGAAAGGGACCACAAAAATAACTCAAACCATGTAACATGTGACCCCCAAGAAAAGGGAACTGAAACCCAAGAACCTCAAAAAATTGAGATGATTTTTGCCTATTTTTGTGCTAGGGTATTTTGAAGGTTTAATTATAAAAGTGGGTACAGAACAGTTTTTTGAAAATCTTGAAATGATTTGCACGGTTAAAAATAAAACACTTATATGAGGCTAGGTGATAGACCTGCTTGTTGCCTAGGCAATAGGGGTTGTCCACATGAAAATTTTCACATCAGATTTGACAAAAATATATCAACTTTCTTCAATATTTCTTTACAAGAACGAATGGGTATTTAACAGAACAGAAACTTCTAACTATGGCTACTTCTAAATATGGCTATACATCTATCAAGGCTTAATTGATTACATTGGTGGTGTATCCCAAAATTCCCTCCTACAATCTCGTGGAGGACAACTCACGCCAACACTCCCCCTCAAGTTGGTGCATACAGATCTCGGATGCCCAACTTGCCAAGTGAGTTGTAGAAGCTTCTGCTACATACAGCTTTTGTAAGTATGTCTGCCAACTGATCTTCGGATTTAACAAACGGGAACTGAATTATCTTGGCTTCAAGATTTTGTTTGATGAAGTGCCGGTCTACTTCTACGTGCTTGGTCCGGTCATGCTGGACTGGATTATGAGAAATGTCAATTGCAGCCTTGTTATCACAGAATAGGTCCATCTCACAGCCAGGAGCAAAGCCAATTTCAGTTAATAACCTTCGAAGCCATAGAAGTTCACAAAGACCCTTAGCCATCCCACGAAACTCGGCTTCGGCACTTGATAATGCTACCACCTTTTGTTTCTTGCTTCTCCATGTAACCAAGTTACCTCCAACAAATGTGAAATACCCTGAGGTGGATTTTCTATCGGAGATATTTCCCGCCCAATCAGCATCTGTGTACCCTTCCACTTGTAGGTGATTGTTTCTTGTAAACATAAGTCCTTTTCCAGGGGAGGACTTCAGGTATCGAAGAATCCGAATTACTGCATTCATATGATCTTCACTTGGACAATGCATGAATTGACTTACTACACTCACTGCATAGGCGATGTCAGGCCGTGTATGAGAAAGATAAATAAGTTTTCCAACTAATCTCTGGTACCTTCCTTTGTTTGTTGGCACTTGGTCTGGGTATTATCCAAGCTTGTGATTTTGGATTATTGGTGTATCTGCAGGCTTACAATCTAATAATCCAACTTCTGATAATAAATCCAGGATATATTTTCGTTGGGAAAGGAATATGCCTTGCTTTGACCTAGCAACTTCAATTCCCAGAAAATATTTGAGTCCTCCTAGATTTTTCATCTCAAATTCTGTGGCCAATTGTTCTTGAAGTCTTGCTATTTCCTCTGAGTCGTCACCTGTAATGATCATATCATCTACATAGACTATCAAAGCTGTTATCTTACCCCGGTGATGCTTTAAGAATAGAGTATGGTCTGAGTTGCTTTGTTGAAAGCCATATTTCCTCATTGCCGAGTTCAAGCGCCCAAACCACGCTCTGGGAGATTGCTTCAAGCCATACAGAGTTCGTTGTAGTTTGCACACCATCTTAGCTTTAGAGTTTGCCATATATCCTGGAGGGACATCCATGAAGATTTCTTCTTCAAGATCTCCATGGAGAAAGGCGTTTTTAACGTCCAACTGGTGTAATGGCCAATCAAGATTCGCTGCAAGAGATAGTAGAACCCTGACAGTACTCAACTTAGCCACAGGTGAGAACGTTTCTTGATAGTCTATGCCATAGGTTTGCGTATAACCCTTTGCCACCAGTCTTGCTTTGTACCTTTCAACTGATCCATCGGCTTTGTACTTGATGGAGAATACCCACTTACACCCCACTGTTTTTTGGCCTTTTGGTAAGGGAGCAAGAGTCCACGTCTCATTTTTCAATAATGCCTCCATTTCTTCCTTCATAGCTTGGATCCATCTAGGGTCTTCCAAAGCCTCTTCAACACTTGTGGGGATATGGTGGGAGGAGAGTTCATTCACAAAGTTCTTGAGAGGTGCGGACAACTCCTTTGTAGAAACATAATTAACAATCGGATATCTTGATCTTTGGTCCTTTAGTTCTGGAGAATATCTGTTTGGGGGTTTGCCCCGATTGTTTCTGAAGGTAACTCATAGCCAACAGAAGTATCCACATTATTAGAAGTGTGAGGTGCGATAGGGGTGCTTACCTCAAGGATATTCTCCGGAGATGGGTCTGTGGATACTAACGAGTGGGGGGGTACTGCTACATCAGCGTCTGAAGGTGTCATCTCTGGATTAGGTTCTTCAATGATCGACTGAGGAGCATTCATCTCTGGACTAGGTTCTTCAGAGATCGACTGAGGAGCATTCGGTGTTGTATCAGTATCCTTGACCCAGTCAAATGCCAACCAATTCATCTCTTCTACTTGTGTCTCCCCCTGAAGAGAGGAATCGGATGTGGCAGGAGAGTAGAAAGTGTCGGATTCAAGGAACGTGACATCCATAGTCACATAGGTGTGCCGAGTAGTTGGGTCGTAGCAGCGGTACCCTTTTTGGTGTATACCGTATCCCAAAAAAAGACACCGAACGGCACAGGGATCAAGCTTCGTGCGTTGGTTCTTGTGGCGGTGAACAAACGCAACACAACCAAAGACTCGAGGCGGAAGCATTAGTACTGTGGGTAATGGCACATGGGTTGACAAGGTCTGTAGTGGAGTCTTGAACCCAAGAACCTTTGAAGGCATGCGGTTAATGAGATGGGCAGCCGTAGCAACAGCATCAGCCCAGTGGTGGCTAGGTACATGAGCTCCAAGTAACAGGGCTCGAGCAGTTTCGAGGATGTGACGATTCTTGCGCTCGGCAATACCATTTTGCTGTGGAGTTTGGGGGCATGACGTCTCATGAATTAGTCCATGGTGTTGGAAATAGTCACGTAACTGTTGATTCACGTACTCCCCACCATTATCAGATCGAAGTGTTCGAAGCTTAGCAGAGAACTGAGTCTCAATCATTGTATGAAATGATTGAAAGACACGAACAACCTCATCTTTATGTTTCAATAGATAGATCCAAGTCATTCGAGTACAATCATCAACAAAGATCACAAACCAACGGAAACCTGACAGAGTAGACTTTGGGGAAGGACCCCAGACATCCGAGTGAATCAAGGCAAAAGGAAGATCACTCTTATTCATACTCAACGGATAAGTGGCTCGATGACTTTTAGCTAAGATGCAAGTCTCACATTTGAAATCAAAATTTGTCATACCCAAAAATAAATCAGGAAACACATGTTGCAGATATCCAAACGAAGGATGGCCTAATCGACGGTGCCAAAGCAGAATCTGTTCCACTTTGAGGTTGCTTGAGCGGTGCATGTGGTGAGCTCGGCCAACACTGAAATCTTCCATATAATAGAGCCCCCCCTTCTTAGTACCACGCCCAATGATCTCCTTGGTGAGAATATCCTGAATAAGACAAAATGCAGGATAAATGAGCACAACACAATTCAAGTCTTGAGTAACTTGACTCACAGATAGTAACTTGTGAGATAGAGAAGGCACAAGCAAAGTATTAGATAACGGTAGGGCTGGTGACAGCATCACAGTTCCAGCCCCTGTTACCGAAGAAATGCCTCCATTAGCATTGGCAATGCTAGTTCGCCGAGGAGAGGAGTGCTGTGAAAAATCATTGACGTCAAATGTCATATGGTCCGTTGCGCCAGAATCAAGTATCCAAGCATTGCCGTCAGCATCCCGATTAGAACCAAGTAGAGCATTACCTGGGTTCAGGTTTGAAATATCGGTTGGAATAAGGGACAGATGTGGTTCTGCTGCAGCCACCGCAGCCTTGCCGGTGTTATCCTCATTCCCACCTCCATCACGGCGCTTCCGAGCCTGGAGTTCGTGCCACCAATCGGGATACCCATGAAGCTTGAAACAAGTCTCACGATTGTGCTTTGTACTCCCACAGTGAGAGCATTTAGTGCCATCATAGGTGGCTCGGGATTTGGTGTTGGAACTGGATTTGCCGCCATGTAAAGAGAGAGACCCGAAGGATGCTTGAGACTGCGAGCCATGTTTGAAACTCTTGGATGCTAGACCCGCTCCTGGTATATCATCGAGGCTATTCGTCGTCATCACAGCTTGACGAAGAGCTTCCCTCCGGACGTGGGCATAGGCTTGCTCCACTGTTGGGAATGGCTTTATCTGCAGAACATCACTCCTGATGTGGTCTAAGCGATCATCAAGACCATCCAAGAAGACATATACCCGATCTTCCTGAACTAGCGTATGATAATGTTGAATATCGGTTGGGCATTCCATCGGGTTTGGACGACGGAAGTCGATTTCACGCCAAAGACCTTGGAGATCATTGTAGAATTTTTCAAGAGAGCCACCAGCCTGTTTAAGGCGGGTCACCCGTCTCCGGAGATCATATACCTGGGAAGTATCGCTGCCGTCAAAATATGTAGTAGCGATTGCATCCCACACCAACTTGGCTGTTGGGAACCGAATGAAGTTACCGATAAGAGAGGAGTCCATGGAATTAATCAGCCAACCTTTAACAATAGCGTTGTCGGTGCGCCATCGTCGAAAGGTAGGGTTCGTCTGAGGAGGTTGAGGTAGATCGCAGTTTATGTATCCCAGTTTGTCTTTGCCCGAGATGTACATCTCGACCACCTGGGACCAAAGAGCATAGTTGGTGCCATCCAACTTGATGCCTATCGGTGCAGCAGCAAGATCGGAGGTCTGGGTTGGGGCTGAAGCCTTGTTGAAGACTTCAGTCATTTTCGTGGTCAACTCGGCTAGGATGGAGGAAGATGACGATTCATCAGTATAGGAGTCTGCACCAGCCATGGAGGATGTACCAGCCATGGAGGGAGACGAGATTGGTTAGGAAGTTGACAGGAGGATCGGTGGCTCTGATACCATGACAAAAATATATCAACTTTCTTCAATATTTCTTTACAAGAACGAATGGGTATTTAACAGAACAGAAACTTCTAACTATGGCTACTTCTAAATATGGCTATACATCTATCAAGGCTTAATTGATTACATTGGTGGTGTATCCCAAAATTCCCTCCTACAATCTCGTGGAGGACAACTCACGCCAACAAGATTTTCTTTTATGATATCCTCTGCAACAAGTTGAATTATTATGCAAGAAATCATGCTTTTTGGATCAATTATGGCATCAAGATTATTCATGCTTATGCTTAGCTGAACTTTTGGCCCTTACGTTGGAAATTTTATGGTGTTTGATTTTGTGATGTATTGAACCAAAATGCATGGTGCATCCATCGAGGACCATATCATTTTCTTGAGAAATTATGGTAGTGATGATTGGTGATTTTGCAATGGTTAGTGCACTGATAAATTCATTCATTTTTCTTCATCCAGTGGGGATTTAAGCAACAGTGTTTCATGAAGAATCATGTGATGATCATCATTCGCTTGGCTTCAGGGTTTGTCTCTTCCTTGAACATGTTTTTCCGATGTATGTAAAAGAACCATACAGCCGGCCATGCAAGTTTATACAAAGATAACATGGATTAATGCAACATAAATTTATTCAAACTTGAATGTGGTTGACACTGAATTATTATTTTTATATGATGGGCATAATGGTCTTTTACACCATAATATCCTATTGTCATATCATAAGGGAAGACTGTGTAAGGAATAACAGTCTTTTCTCTTTCATCCCAATTTCTGTTGTTTCTCCGTTATTTCTATGTGCTTCTCCACAAATAAACTATGTAACATAGTATCAGAGTAGCTCCAGTGATCTGTTATCTATTTGTCCTTCTTATAATCCCATCTACATGTACTTATTTTCCCATCTTTTTTTTTCTTGTTCAAAAACACTATCATACCACTCCTATAATAAAATAGTCAAATAATAAAATATTAGAAAATGCAGCAGCCTCTAAAACATGTGTATATTTATGGCTTTAATAATGACCTAAGTCCTATCCAGTCACTAGCTATATTGAATAGTGCCCATCTATAGTAAATAAAATAAAGTTGATATTCTTATCATTTCAATTAATGTGATACTATGGTCTAACAACTTCTGAAATTTGAAATTTACTCATGGATCAAAAAAAAAAAAAAAAAAAATTGCCATTTGCTATTTTCTTCTGGTTTTCTATTTTATTCTTGAATATATATAACGTTTATTCTTTCGAAATTTTTTTTGCACTTATATCTTTGATTTAGTCATCTTGATTGCAGATTTTGCTCTATCAAGGGAATTGGTTATTCCAACATATTATCGTAGATGTTAGAAATTCTGACGAGTTCACTCTATGATGGCCCCATATGTCAGTACTGAGATGTTGCAGTGCTTGGGGAGATACAATTTATTTTTGGGCATATTTTGTTTCTCACTCTGCTGAAATTTTTTGAGATAGTCTAGTCACGCCATTTAATTTCACTGGGAGTAGTTTATATTTATTCTTTTAGTTGAGGCCACTAACATCATGATTTTATACCTGACGTGTTAGTTAACATGGCCAACATGAGTCAGACATTGAACTCCATTTCTATGGAAAATGCCTTACCGTTAAGATGGTTACATTAGTGAATGTAGTAGAGCAAACAGATCATAAAACATGTATAAATCGGTCATATTCACTAACTTTTTGAGATTAAAAACTACTATTTTCACAAATCAGTCATATTATTAATTGATCACTTTTTCAAATTTATGATATCTAGAGAAGATTTAAAACACATACCTGGTGCAATTGACATATGCCATATTGTTGGGGTTCTGCCCTTAAATTTTTCCGGAGTCACAGCCCACATGCGCCATTCCTTTTCTCCTCTCTCTCCCCCCTTCTCTTCTTCTTCTCCTCTTCTCCTTCTTTCTGGCTCTTTCTGGACCCAATCCAAGCACATTGAACAAAACAAGGACTATCTGGAGTTCTATTCTCTTTTTTGTAAACCCAGCATGATTCCACATTCCTTGCTGCAACTTTTAATTTGCTTTGGCCTGTAATTTCACTGGTCTATCTCTTTCATTTATAATTTAGTAATATCGTAATAGACTTTTATTAATTATGTAAGTCATAATTATCAGGCTTAATTATGTTCATTATCATAACCGTAATTAAAAAGTATTATAACTGCCATTTAACTGTCAAAATGCTCAACTCACAACAGTTTGAATTTCTGCCATTTACTCAATCCTCTATCATTAGCCATTCATGCTGTTTATACTGTTCAATTAATAATGAATTTTTGTTAAAGGGTCAGCCACAATTTTCATGTGGAATATGACGTGATATCAGATTTTTCTGCATTACATATATAATATTTTTGAATATCTCTTGAGCATGAAGCCTGAATCACTGTTATGTCCTTTCTATGAAATTTTTTTGATTTCTTGAGAATTCACAATTTTGCAAAAATGCGCATCAAATCTGTCTTTCGGTTCATTCACTCTTCTTGAATATACAATGGATCTTTCTATTGTGGCATGCCCTTGATTGGTCATATCTAATACCTTCCATTTTTGGAGTCAGGAGCAAACTAGATCCAATTTATTGGGAAAGGACCTCTTTCTCGTTATTTGTTAATGTTTTGATGAGCAATGGTATCTTTCAAGTTTTTTGGATAAGAAACAATTGTATAGATTTAACTCACTTTTTTAATTGCTTTTTTCCTGTCCAATTAAGCATCTCTCTGAGAAAGCTGTTTCTTCACAACTTGTTATCCATAGCCATACCATAAATAAACCTGACAGATTTGATGAATTACCAAAGGACTCCTACAAACCAAGAAGTAACAAAATCTCCTCGCAAACGGACATATACACATGAAAATTTCTGTTAGAAGGTTAACATTTATGTTTGAGGGAGCTTGAAGTAGCAGCTAATATTTGAATTCGTTGTATTTGTTTATTATCAAAAAAAATAAAAAATATATTTAACTTGCATTCGTCATTAGATCTACGGGAAACAGCTTCACCAAAACGTTTTTAATGTGTACCCTTTATTTATTAAATGATTTTTTTAAACTTCAAGTTTTATGATTCTTTATGAACAGTGAATAGCAAAGGATAATAGATTGATATATGATGAAGTGCTTCCATTCATTTTGGTAAATGCAGGTTGCTTGTTCAGTTCTGGTGTAGTTATAGCACGGTGCCCCTCAATGTAATAATCACTCAGGTGTGCTTACATCTTAAAATACTAAGAGTTGACATTATTTAAAAGCAAAAGTTGGTAGTATCTATCAGTGCCATTTTGCATTTTATCAGTATATTTGCCAGTAATGACAATGAATTAACATTATGAAATTTTTTGGAAGAGATGAAACATAAATTATGTGCTGTTATCATGTAACTATAAAGAGTGAAGGTTTAACTGTTTCCTTAAGTTGTGTAATGAACAAAAGAGTAGTGGAGAGGTATCAGATGACTTGAGGCTAAGTTTAAGTTTGCAGACTTGATCTTCTCCTCAATGCGAGCACTTATGTTTCTGTTCTTATAGTACAACATTCACACATTTCTTATATGCTCATGCCTACCAGAGGGAACTACTTAGTTCATTTGGTTCTCTCTCTCTCTCGTTTTGTTTTTTGTTTGTTTTCTTCTTTTCCATTTTGGAGGGTTTAACTACATGCTGAATTCCAGATATCATTAGCAACCTTACGTAGTTTCTATATATAGATACACACTTTTTTATGAGGAATATCAAGAGACTTAATATGCATCAAAATTTCCTTAAATTTTTTTTTACCTACCAAAATATTGATGCGAACATATTGAGGCTCCCATCTGCAGAGAATGTTAATTACAAATTTAGAGGTTCTAACTATGAAATATATTGAATTTTTACATCATAAGCACATACATTTGCCTCTCTACTCTACTCATTATGAAATAAGTATATGCTGTATTTTTATTTTATTTTATAGAATTACACTGTTTCCTCATATTTTACATTATTATGAACAACACTATAATTGATTACATTTTTTAGCTCACAATTGTGTTCTTTTTCCTTTCTTGTAACTTTAGCAAGCTATGATCAATTGTGGCTTTTTGACGCAGTGAAAATTACCAAAACAAGGATTAATCTCCGTTAATCCTAGAAAACTGGAATCCACCAGCAAATAACCTTGAATCCACAAGGAAGATGAGAGAGAAACTCTGTTGTTCTTAAAAAAAAATAATGTTTAAAATTCGTGTACAACCTTTACCCCTTATTTATAGATCTCTGAAGACCCAAAATAAGATAGAAACCTACTAAAATTAGGACTCCCACTCATAGTAAACAACTAAGAGTTAAAATTTAACTCTAAAACCTCTTAAAGACTCCTAATATAACTTAAATACCTAATTCAAGAAAATAGGAATTCCACTTATACTAAATAACTAACTAATCTAAACTTTGGGCCCCATATGTCCTATATCAGTTTTGAAAAACTTGTAAGACTTAGATGTGACATCTTATTGTTCTCTATTTTCTACTTTGAGCTTTGGTTTTAGATTTGAGCTTAATTCCATATCTTCTTCATATTAATGTAAATGAAAGGTTTAACAAACAGATCTAGAGAAATATTTGTTAACAACCTTGATAGCTAAAGTTTGAGTATAGTTTTTGGAGGGCTTTGGGGAAGATTATGGAAATGTCTAATAGACAATCTTGAAATCTCACCCGATAAGTTCCAGGTTTCCCAGAAAGCAATTTCAATTACTTTGTGTAACCCATTGGGTCTGCTTGGGTGACCCAACTGGTCCAACCAACTCCCTAAAGAGGTATGAGTTGGTTGAGGTGTCCAATAAGGTAGATACACCTTTTCGGAAAAGGCACAATCACATGAAAGGGTGCTTTATATTGAAAATGTGTCATATCCTTTGGAAAAGGCATGATCAAATGAAAGGATGTCTTTTCATTTGAAGAGGTGCAATGTCCTTTGGGAAGAGGCACTACTCACTCTATAAATAGGGGTCTCCTCTTCTTCATTTGTGTGTTATTTTTGAGTGTCAAGAGGGTGTTATTGAGTTTGGTGAAGGTTTCCTTTGCTTGAGTGGAATCCCTTCCATCTTTGTCTTGGGAGAGATTTACGCTGTGGAAATAGCGAATTCATCTTTGTCTTGAATTCCAACAATGTGAGTGTAGCGATCTTTCTTCTGCTGCGAGTTTCAACTTGGAATTGGAGCGTTTACATGTATGCTTTTTTTATTTAAATTCCAACAATTGGTTTCGGAGCATGTGGTTCTCTACACTTAGTTTAGTTGGGTTCAAGTGTGTTTTTGTTATATGATGAATATTATGTCAAAATACTGTTGGATGCATGGTTTGGGGGTTAAATGTGCAAAAGAAAAGTAGACATTTGTTAAGCACATTGGTCTGTACCCCAAAGGGTCTTGAGTGCGAACGTACGTGTCTGTTCACGTCTAAGTGCATATAGGCGTGCCCTTGAGTCGGTGGGTCATACTAGCTCATGCGAGGATACCCTAAGACAATGGACCACACGATTCCATGCGCTTGGCCATGCAGGGCCATGCACCAAGGTTAGGGCAAATGCCTAGACTCGTCAGTCCGGACCCATGCATCATAAATTAGTGTATATTTCTGAGTGAAACATCATGAGATGTGTATGTTTTGTGTGTATATATTTGATGTGCATATATATGATGATGAAAGGCAAGTTTTGAGCAATTGCTTCTTGCTGAAATTTTTGGAAAAATGTAAAATTAGCAAAATTATAGTTTTCCAACTTATTTGGAGATGATCTCACACTTTGGCTAGCGCCATGGCATTGATTTTGACCAGAAAAGTGGAAGATTATTTTTTTGCTTATTTATGACATATTTCCAAAAATTGTTGAGTATGTGTGTGAATGCATAATGAATGTGTCTTTGATTGCACACCCTCTTTATTGTAGTGATTATGGCCTCCAAATCTCTTTTAGAGGATTTGACAAAGAGTGAGAAATTGGATGGGAAAAACTATGATATTTGGCATAGGAAAATCCAATATCTCCTAGATGAGAAGAATGTCCTGGAAACCTTGACTAGTGCTTTAGAGAGACCTGCACAAGGGGATGGAGTGACTATAGAACAGCATAGAAGGGACTTGAATGCATATAATGCATGGCTGAAAAAGGACTGTTGTGCATGCTTTACTATGCTTGCTAGCATGCACAATGACCTCATTGGTAAATATGAGGGTTATCAAACGGCCCAAGAGATGTTGAATGCCCTACACTTTGCTTTCGCTGGGACTTCTACCACTAGATTGTGTGCTCTCACATTGAAGTTTGAATCCTATAAGATAGCTCCTAGTGATACAATGGTTGAGCATCAAAGGAAAATGTTAGCAATGATTTGCGAATTAAAGTCGGCTGGAAATAATTTGAATGATGAGCAGCAAATTTTGGCAGTATTAAGGTCACTTCCTGATTCATGGGAAAATATGAAGATCACTATGACGCATAATGAGAGTATTAAGACTCTTATAGATTTGTCACGTCATTTAGAGCTTGAGGCTGAGAGACGGACTGCAAAGTTTGAATCATCATTTTACTTAGCCGAACCATTACGATGCAAAGGCAAAAGGCCTAAGCAAAAACATGGTGGTTATTCTCAAAATCAGGAAGATAAGGATCAGATATCCAAAAGAAATAAGACCTATAATCCTAAGCGTAGGAAACGAAAGCGAGGAAAGAAAAATATGTCCAAAGTCAAATGCTACAGCTGTAGAAAGTTCGGCCATTTTGCTTGGGATTGCCCTAAGACAGAAAAAGTTAGAACATCCTCTATTCCTAATTTACATTCTTTTGTATGTACTGAGGTGATAATTTCTCATTCATATTCTAAATGGATTGTGGATTTAGGAGCTAGTCGGCACGTGACAAGGGACATAGGAGGATTTATAGATTATAGAAAAATACCAGTAGGGAGTCAGAAAATTTACATGGGATATAGATTTTCTAGGTGTGGGCACATATGTACTTAAGACGCGAGAAGGACGCTCATTGATGCTTCATGACATACTTTATGCTCCAGATATTCGTCGTAGTCTTATATCAGTTGTAGAAATGATTAAACTTGGATATAATGTTTCTTTTAGTAGGGATTCTTGTATGATTAGTTCTGGTAATACTGTCTTTGCAAAAGGTTATGTAATGGATAGATTATTTTGTTTGGATATTGAGAGCAATTTTAATTCTATTTCCTATTTGACAATGAGTGATGATAATGTTGTTGCTCAGCCTTTAAGATGGCATGCTAGACTTGGACACATAGGCCAAGATAGATTGAATCGATTGGCTAGAGAAGGTCTATTAGGATCTTTCGCCAAAGTAAATCTGCCTTTGTGTGAAAATTGTCTAGCAGGCAAATCAAGTAGGAAACCATTTGGCAAAGCACAGAGAGCATCTCAGCCATTAGATTTAATCCATTTTGATATTTGTGGACTGATTAATGTTAAGACCCGAAAAGGGGAATCCTATTTCATTACATTTATAAATGATTATTGACGATATGGGTATGTATACCTAATCTCGCACAAGTCAGAAGCATTAGATTGCTTTAGACGTTTTATGGCTGAGGTTGAAAATCAGTTAGAAAGACACATTAAGTGTCTGCAAACTAATAGAGGTCGTGAATATTTATCTGAGCTATTTATAGGGTTTTGTAAAGAAAAAGGAATCCTAAGGCAGTTGACTATCCCAGGTACTCCTCAACAAAATGGGGTTGCAGAGGGAAGGAATAGGACTTTACTGGACATGGTTAGATCAATGATGGCTCAGGCAAATCTTCCCATTAGTTATTGGGGGGATGCCTTAATCACAACAGCCTATGTTCTAAACCGAGTTCCTACAAAATCAGTTCCAAGCACCCCATATGAGTTATTGACTAGCAGAAGGCCTAACTTGGATTATATGAGACCATGGGAATCGGCTGCTTATATTCATGTACCTTCCCATAAAGTTGGGAAACTTAAAGAGTATCTTTATAAGATATTCAGAGCACTCAAAAGGCTATGTATTTGTACGTGAACAAGTAGATGGAGGTATAATAGAAATCGAGTCAAGGGATGTAGATTTTATTGAGAGTGACTTCCCAAACAGGAAATGATCCAACGATAGTCTTGAGCTCTATGAAATTCAAGGGCCAGACTTAGACTCCATAGCAAGTGACACTCCACTTACAAATATAAATATTCAATCTTCTCCAATTAGGGATGAAGATGAGCCAAATAATGAAGATAGTGGGAGGTGTCGTTTGCCTAGTGGGAGTGATAATCTTGCATTGAGAAGGAGTGAATGAGGAAGGATTCCCCGTCATCAATTTGATATAGAAGGAGAATCCTTCATGACCGTTTCACTAGATGATGATGAACTTGGTACGTACCAGGAGGCGTTGTCATCATCTGCATTCCAAGAATGGATGGCAGCCATGCAAGATGAGATTACTTCCATGGAGAAGAACCAAGTATGGGAACTTGTTGATCTTCCACTTGGTCGTAAAGCCGTTGGGAACAAGTGGGTTCTTAAGGTTAAGCGAAAGGCTGGAAGTATAGATAAGTATGAGGCCCGTTTAGTGGCGAAAGGATATACTCAAAAGTTGGGTATTGACTATGAGGAAACATTCTCTCTTGTGGTGAGGTTTGCTTCTATTCGCCTTATCCTAGCCATAGTTGCACATTTAAATCTTGAGCTTTTCAAATGGATGTGAAAACTGCATTTCTCAATGGAGAGCTAGATGAAGAAATCTATATGGATCAACCTGAAGGCTTTATTATAGGAGGTCAGGGGCGCAAAGTGTGCAAGCTTAAGCGTTCTATATATGGTCTAAAGCAATTATCTAGACAATGGTATTTACGCTTCCATCGAGCCATTATAGACCATGGGTTTACAATGATCGAGGAAGACCATTGTGTGTATGTTAAAACACTCAAGGAAAAGCTTCTTGATTTTATCTTTATATGTTGATGACATACTCTTGGTTGGGAATGATATGGAGTTAATCAATACTACTACAAAGTGGTTGTCCTCTATTTTTGAAATGAAGGACATGGGTGAAGCTCACTACATTTTAGGTGTTAAGATCCATAAGGATTGTGCCAAGAGGATTCTTGGTTTGTCCCAAGGGACCTACATTAGAAAAATCCTTGAGCACTTTAACATGCTAAATGATAAACCCATTGATACTCCTATAGAGAAAGGGTCTATACGGCATAGTGGCCTTTAACCTGTGAATGAGGCTGAAAAGGTCAAGATGGCTAAAGTCCCATATTCTAGTGCTGTTGGATGTCTGATGTATACAATGATGTGCACTCGTCTTGATATTTGTTATGCGGTTGGCCTAGTCAGTGGGTTCCAGAGTAATCCAGGATTTGCTCATTGGAGGGCCGTGAAGAGAATATTCCGATATTTACGAGGAACGGCTGATTATATGTTATGCTACAAAGGAGCAGACTTGTAGCTAATGGGTTACATAGATGCTGATTGGGCTAGTAGTCTAGATGATCGAGTGTCTACTTTTGGCTATGTCTTCTTGCTAGGTGGTGGAGCTATCTCTTGGTGTAGCAAGAAGCAATCTTGTGTAGCGTCTTCTACGATGGAGTCGGAATACATAGCCTGTAGTGCTGCTGTCTAAGAAGCTATTTGGTTGAGACTGTTTTCTTCAAAGTCTTAGAGTTACAGCTAATCCAGAGAGACCGGTTACTATTCTGTGTGATAGTATGTCAGTATTAGCTTACTCTAAGGACCCAAAGTATTATGAAAGGACAAAGCATATTGACATTAGGTATCACTACATTAGAGAGAGGGTTGCACATGAAGATGTGGTACTGACATACATTCCTACAGATCGCATGGTGGCAGATCCATTGACCAAGCCTATTGCAAGAGAAGCTTTTAGGTCACATATTAGACTTATGGGAATGTCATGATTGTATTCTTTTGTCAGTTTGAAACACATAACTTACTATGAATATTTGTAATTGAGTTACATTAATGCAATTGTTTAATTCATTCACTTTTGTGTATTGTGATTGATTTGCATAATGTATATACATACACACAAGATATGTAACCAGGCCTAGGGTTGGCTACTCACACAGTGAGTGCGAGCGGGATGAGACAGATAGAGTACTTGTGCAACACAGGGTGCACTGGGAGAACTCTAGGTGGTATTATATTAATATACCATGTTGCCTCGTGTTAGATCGAGATGGGATCTTTTGAAGGATCGGCATAGTTATCTGTTTGAGTAGGAGGCTCACAAATCATGCTAGGCCTGAAAAGCCGAGCGTGAGAACTTTAGCTAGGTCGCATATGAGATGTGACTTTGGGCAAAGTGCTTAGGTCAATTGCATAGGTTGCAATTGGACTAAGGCTCGTACGGTGTTAGAGAGTTGACATAGTCACAATTGTGAGCTCCACTGTAGCATGTTCTGTACCACATGTGCTTATAGACGACTATTAGTTGGGGACAATTGGATGAATCCCTGCTCCATTGTCGTGTGAGCCCAAAAATATTGTTGTACCCTTTGTTACTAATGACTTTGTTACAAAGTGCAGATTTAGTGATAGCTACTTTAGCATTCTCCCCATGGCTATGTTTGATTCAGTCTAACAAGAAATGTCTAGGAAAGCAATTGAGTCAAAACTGAGTGACAAATGGGCATTAGGAAGACCATTTGACATCATATCATGAGGTGGTGCCCATGGAATTTGTATGTTGATGCCCCTAGTATTGAAATTTATAACATGTTTTGATTTTGATGAATATATATCCATATAAGTAAATGGAATATATTTATGTATTCAAGTATATATATGAATTTCCAAAGGCATGATACATACAATTCCTGAGGGGTTAAGCTTGGACCGAGTTCATAACTCGAGGGATTGGGAAGGCTCAATCCGATGTGGTCATTTGGGTCTAGGGTATGAACAAGATATTGAGTGTATCTCCATGCTAGTTATGATGGAGCTTAGTATGGAGTCGCTCACCTTGTGCACTCTTGTTGGTCGCACGGCGTATTTCTCGGTATAATTCCAACTCTAGTATGGAGGAAACCAAACTAAAATCTACCTTAATTGGACAAGTGAGTGATGTAACCCATTGGGTCTGTTTGAGTGACCCAACTGGTCCAACCAACTCCCTAAAGAGGTATGAGTTGGTTGAGGTGTCCAATAAGGTAGATACACCTTTTTGGAAAAGGCACAATCACATGAAAGGGTGCTTTATATTAAAAAGGTGTCATACCCTTTGGAAAAGACATGATCAAATGAAAGGATGTCTTTTCATTTGAAGAGGTGCAATGTCTTTTGGGAAAATGCATTATTCACTCTATAAATAGGGGTCTCCTCTTCCTCATTTGTGTGTTATTTTTGAGTGTCAAGAGGGTGTTATTGAGTTCGGTGAAGGTTTCCTCTGCTTGAGTGGAATCCCTTCCATCTTTGTCTTGGGAGAGATTTACGCTGTGGAAATAGCGAATTCATCTTTGTCTTGAATTCCAACGGCGTGAGTGTAGCGATCTTTCTTCCTCTGCGAGTTTCGACTTGGAATTAGAGTGTTTATAGGTATGCTTCTTTTATTTAAATTCCAACAATTGGTATCGGAGCATGTGGTTCTCTACACTTAGTCTAGTTGGATTCAAGTGTGTTTTTGTTATATGATGAATATTATGTCAAAATACTGTTGGATGCATCCTTTTGACTATCCTACAACTCTTCCAACATTCACTGCCTAACCCAAATTTAAGGATTCAATTGGTGATCCTCTAATTTTTCCCAAGATTCGTGTTTTTGATCCAAAAATTCAAAGAATAAGTCTTGATTTTCAAAAGTAGTTTTTTTCTTTTGAAAGCCAAAAAAAAAAGTAACTTTCAAAAAGCAAAAGCATGTTTGGTTAGTGATTTATCAAGTGCTATTTTGCTTCTTAATTGAAGCAAAAAAGGCAATTTTTTGCTTTTGCGGAGAGGCAACAAATCATTGCCTCTCAATAAAATAGAAGAGCCACTTTTTATTTTTCCTTTTTCTTTGAAATCTTATTAAAAATTGCTTTTTCGCTTTTGACAACAACTTTTGAAAGCAAATCCAAACGGAGGCTAAGTGAAGATAATACAAGTTTGATTGTTGTTTTCCCTTTTATGCATGGAAGAGAGTTAAAATGCATGGCAAATTTCTTATGTAGTAGAATGGCATGCATCTCATAGAGGGATTTGATTGCTTTTAGGACCTGAAATTGCAAGACTATAGAGAACCAAAGTTCCTGAATTTTAAACCTAGAATGCATCTTTAAGTATGGTCTAATTATTTGTTTTATGTATACATATTAGAAAAGAGGAGAAAGTTTGTGGTTTTAAATTTAAATATTTAATGCTTATGCCATAAATTGGTGACTTATTTAGTATACACTATGCAAGAATATTATGCCAAAAGATTAGGTCATGTTATGTATTGAAAAATATTTTATTGGTAAAAAATCTCCAAATGAAAAACTATAAAAGCTGGGAAAAAATGTAGAAAAATTAGTTTTTATACTATAATTATTTGATAATTACTTGTTTGCTAACATACTTCTGTCATTGTATTTTGAGAAGAATGAGAGTCATTTGAGATCATATTACCCTCAGAGGTAATATGCAATGTTAATGCTGGCTGTATGGTGATGTCAAAAATGGTTATGGTGATGGTAGTCATATTGTTGAAGGTGGTTCTGTCATTAGAGATATTGGCCATGTTTTAGGCTATTTGGTGGAGATGGTGGCATTGGGAGTAGAGGTTGTGGTGGATGCAAAGGTGGTAGTATGTTCGTCTAATTTAATAATCATGTCTAAATAGAAATATTAAAAATGTTATTGAGAAACACAGAAATGGTGATGCTAGTTGGCCTTTTACATAACAAAAAATTGAAAAAAGTTTGGATACAATTAATCTAGATAGCTATCCCGAAATGATATAAAAAATACTGTTTTCCAAAGTATATCCTTTAAATGCTGAAAATGAGTTTCCTATTAGTATAGTTTTACTCTGAAACAGAATCCCATAATACCCATTCCGGAATCCACATTGAAAATTCTATCCCGCATGTGATTAAATATCGAAGGGACTGTGGTCTTAATGATGTTAGTGGGAAGTGGAGTTTATGACTTCAATCTTTTACTGAGAAAAGGCTACAATAATGACCTGGACTCTGAATATAAAATCATCTTAGTACACATAATTTTCTCAATCTCGTATCTTCTTTCTTCTCCTTTCATGCGATTCTATATAATACTCATATATAATATGTTTACAAAAAAGTGCATATATATTCATCATTGAGTGACAATTAACTTTTGACCCTCCTATGATCATGAGAAGAAGAAACTTATATGAATATGCTCATCTTATTTTGGAAATTTATAACTTCTCATTATCATGTTTCATGTCTAAGATGAATTCTCCATGTGTCCTTGAGTTTAGATATAACATTGTCAGTTTTTGCATCCTGGTTTGAAATAGTAGTAAAATTGGCATCGATATGTTCATTCCTATACATGTTTTAGAAGAGTTGCCAAGTATCATAATCCCTTTGTTATCGATTGTTTCAGATGGGATCCAAATGTAAGAAGGCTCTGATTGCCGAGAGTGTCAGAGAGTCACTCCATAGTTGGTGTAGGAGAGTTAAAGACAAATCTAAACGTGATTCTTTGCATTCACTACATGGAACTGCAAGGTCTACCTGTTCTTTAGAATCAACAATAGATGAGAGGGATGAAATAATTACAGTTGCATCAGACACTTTATCTCGGAGCTCTTCTGCAGCCTCACTGAACCAGGTGACTGCAACATCCATGGAACAGCAGGAGGCAGTGGTTGAGATATCCGAACAACCCAGATACGATCAATCCTTCCGAATTTCTGGTTGTTCATTTAATTCATCTAGTAAGAGATTATCTCAACCTCCAACAATTAGTGCAGAAGAAAATGCAGAAAATGAAGATGAGAGCAAAGTTGTGTCTCTTCTCCAGTTGTTTCAAAGGACCTGAAATGTGTCTTCCAGTTCTACAATTCCCATGAATTGCTTCAGGAAATTATAGTTTCTATCATGGGTTTTCATAACAGATATGTCAAACAAGATGCATCGTGTTGGATGTTTTAGACCTTCATATCTGTGCACATTTGTCCTGTCCAAAGAATCGAAAACAGAACTAATCTCTATACATACAACTAGTACTAGCAAACTGATTCCTAGAAAGAACAGTACCTCAAACTGAACTGTGACCGAAATTACTTGTGACTAGTTATAATGGAATATCTTAAGATTATGTGGTTCTATTCTGTTTATTTTATTTTTGAAGAATTTTCTTTGTGGTAAACATGTTTGATACATCCTAAACCATCAAGCAAGATAACAAATAAAATGCTGCTATGGAGTGCATTTCCTTCTAACTAATTCAGTACATTCTTCTCTGTCGTTGGTACCAATAGCTGGCTTCTGGTGCCCGATCGCCCCAACCCATCTCCATTCTCTACCCACCACCCAAACTCACCCGGTATATCTTTATTCGGTCCCCTGTTCCCCTGTTCGAGGTTTCAACTTTGCTTACCCATCCGGTAGAGCTTGAAGGGCTGGAGGTCCTAATATCAAATCCCCCTGCATACAGGGGTTAGTCCCAAGGATTGGGCCCCTGCCTGCAAAATTCATTGCGCTCTCGTGGTACTGTGGTAATGGTCCAATTCCTCCGACTAAGGCAGGGTTGATTGGTAGCTGACTCAGAACATCAGAAGGGATGAAGCCACTATGGTCACGCCCAGGGGTTGGCCATGCTGGTAGCCCTTCCCTTTTCTCGTTTACCAAAAAAAAAAAAAAAAAGTAAATAAAAAACTTTGCTTACTCATCAATTCCACTGCATTGTAAACCAAGATATCAGTTGGTGGCCATTATTGGCAACTGCCAATAGCTTTAGATGGGTTCCAACATTAAGAACCTGTTTTCACCAAATGTAGTGGCTGTTTTTTTTTTCTTCCGTTTTTTTGTTTTAGAGACTGTTCGGAAATGAGTTTGATAATAGATCCTTTCTTACGTGTGAATTCCACATATCCCACTTGAATCCTTAAATAAGGCCCAAGCCCATTTAAGCATGAAGGCTTCATAAAAAAATTTAAGGGATTCTGCTTATCTTCTGAATAATAGAAATTGGTTAACCATTGCTGGCCACATACTAAAGAGGATGGGCAGAAATAACAGAATAATCAAGAATAACTGTTGCTTGCATTAGGTAATCAGCTTAGCACAATCTCTTTTACTGTAGGCTAAAGGGCATCTTTTTTCAGAAAATTCCAACTTGGTCTATCACATGCTTTGTTGAAATCTTCTGATTAGCACAAATAATCCGCTATTTCCCTTTTTCTTCCTGGTAAATTTTAGGTCATTTTATGAATAGGAGCCATGAAATGATTACATTAAGGTTAGTCATGTTCCCCCCAGATGCCTGGAAACCTAAAACATTATTTCTGAAAAGTAAAAACATATAGAACAGGAAAGCTCATGACATGCCATTGCTGTGAATTTATGTGTCTGCAAGTGAGAAAAAAACATGAAGATGAAAGGGAAAAACTTAACAAAAAGCTACAATGATCCCATTTGCTGTTACGAGATATTAAATTATTCATCACAAACAGAAATACTCATACTTCTTAGTAACACTAAACCAGCCAAACAAGAGAATAAGAAAAAAGGGGGAAAATTATAGAGACAAAGGAGAAGTCTGCCAGATATTAATAATGGTGATGAATCATCCCCTCCCTCTTTTCTACCTTAAGCATTGAGATCGTCCTCCTTGTGGGTTTCGATCACGAGATCGGATTGCGGGTAGGCGATACAAGTGAGGACAAATCCTTTATCCATCTGATCGTCGTCAAGGAAGCTTTGATCCGACTGGTCAATCGTTCCCTCCACAAGCTTTCCTGCACATGAAGAGCACGAACCTGCACGGCAAGAGTAAGGAAGGTCGTGGCCTTCCTCCTCGGCGTGGTCGAGGATGTAAACATCGTCCGGGCAGTCGAATTCCACCGGACCATCAGGTGTAATCAGCTTCACCTTGTAGGTCGCCATGGCTGTCACCCTCCCACGTCCGGCCTTGAAGCCGAAGAGCGCCTGCCCGGCATTCGGGAGCGCCCGGAGGCTCGTCGCAGGCTGCCGCCGGAGGAAGGAGGTGCTGAACATGGTGCCTGAGAGCGCAGCTGAGGTTGCCATGGTTGGTCTGCTTAGCACTGAGAGAAACCGAGAAGAGATGGAAGGCTAAAGTGATAAATGGATGATAAGGAGGCTTGGGGAATTAGTAGTACATGGGGTGGTGAAGAAGAGATGAGGTGGAAAGTGAAATCCTATCCGTCCACGTGGCAAGCTGTTGTGACTCGCTTTATCTCTTTATCACCACACAGGGAGGCTGAGTAATTTGTTGGTTGTTGTGGTTGCCACGATCCTCAAACGTATTGTGGCCTCAGGCTTGTGTGGATATGGTTGTAGCATATCTATAGTATGACTGGTTTTGCTTGGCAAGTGATGTGCAGTGAAGCAATCATAGCCATTGAATTCTGTTGAATTTGACTTTAGACCTGACCTCTCAAACCAGTGAATTCTCCATCCCCATTCCTCTGCCGCTTGCGTGTGCCACCTATAGCGGCATGCCATATGGCAAAGGAATGAGACCCCCTTCTTGCTAACAGAGAGTGAGGGTGTTGACAGCCTCTCCGTTGCTTGTTACGGTATCTTTCAATTTCGTTAAATGAAAAAACAAAATAAAAAAAGAAAAGGAAACTCAAACCAGAACCGGGAGCGCCAAAACGCCGGGCAGAAATCAAACTTTCTTCTGCTTCACATCTTAGCCATGGAACCCTACCTGCCGCCGTTTTGTTGCCCATCTCCATCAAGGTACTGCCTCTCCTATCCTCCGTTTGTTGGTGTCAGTTTGAACAAAAAACATAAAAAAACCAAAACAGACGCCAAATTAAACAATGCTGCCCATATTAATTGTGCTTTCTTTCTTTTTCTTATTTTTCACGTCAGAGCCCTAAAACTTTAATTTTGGGTGCCTTTTGGTTTTGCTTCGTGGTATTCATAGTCAGAGATATTTGCAGACCTTAACCTGAGTTTTGATTGAATTTTTCCGCACCGGGAGTTGACATTTGTAATGGGATGTTAATGTTTTCTTTGATTGGGTGTTCTATACGAAAAAATTTCTGGATGGTAAGACATTTTGATTGGGTTTTCCTTGTTTTGGTGTTCTTCTATACGATCTGTTGAGTTCTAGTGGTTCTGATTACCGAACTCATTTTTTTCTCCAAAACTATTGTTTCTTTGAGCCCCTATGTGATTTTTGGGTGTTCAATTGTTTTATATTTTTTTTGATAGGTTAATTGTTTTATACTCTTTTTTTTATAGGTTAATTATTTCTTAGGCTTTTAGTATGGTCCTTAGTTATTCCTAGGCTTTTGATATGGTTGTTTGCTGAGCTGCAAATTGTGATTTTATAGACATTGAACGAGCAGCTCCAGTTTCATCTGTGTTTTTTGTCTGTAATTGTGAACCCCCTTCAAGATTGCTATGAAAGTTTTGGTTTTCATTTGAACTATCGCTCTCTGTTACACCCCTCTTGCGATGAGATGGTTCATGTTTGTGCTACCCTTCATGTGTAATCCTAGTTACTTGGCCATCAAGAGAATGGTCAACCCTTTTCTTCACGGTGGTGACTGTGTTCTTCTATCCCTGAAACCGCCAGTTTTATTCATTATCAAGAGGCCTATCAAGTGTAAGAGAAGCAGATTGGGATCTTTGATCAGACAGCCTTCTTATGAATCTACCATGTTAATTTCAAAATTTGATGTTGAAGGTGGAATCCGTTGCATTGTAGTTGCAGATGCTTAGGAAATAGAAATTTGTTGAAACAATAATTCTTGAATAACACCAATTTGTTATGGACTTTTTTGAAACAATTGTTCGTCAACTAAGATTGTTGATTTGTCAATTTATCTTCCCAAGAATAAGAAGCACCAAGAGAGTGGTGATCTATTGTTAATCTATATCCAAGATTTCAAGAACGTTAGACATAGAAGATGGAATCAGCTTGTACTGCAAAATGGGAACATTTGCAAGAGAGATAGAAACAAACCCAAACTGTCGAAAAAAAATCCTATGGAGAAACTGTCAAGAAGCAGAAAATCATCAAAGAGAAACATGTTTGTGAGGAATCAGTTGTTGCTAATTCGTGAAATTTAAAAGGATCCAAATCCTTTATAGAAGTGTAAGAAGAAAGATTTCTTTGAGTGCTTACAAGAAGTGGAATAAAAAATATAACAATTAAACTGCAACGTTGTGTTTTCTTCATCGGATTTTGTAGAAACAGAACTGGAATTTAAAACAATAACTACAATTCAAAGAAATACAATTGAGATAAGAGCTCCTACATTTCTTGACAAAAAAAAAAAAAAAAAAACAGAGAATGATGAAGAAATAAAGAGAGAGATAAGAAGAGGGAGATAGAGAGATATTACTAGCTTAAGGTAGAAGATTTCTTGTTGATTCTAACAGTGAAGCATGGAGTTCGGCTTATCGACTTTGTAAATGAAATTTTGATTGTTGCGTTTTGGTGCTGCCAGTTCTGGTTTGTGTTTCCTTTTCTTTTCTTTTTTTTTTATATTTTTTTTCATTTAACGAAAAATAACGTAACAACTTAACGGGCAGATGAGAGGCCCCTCACTCTCCGTTAGCAAAAAGGGGGTCTCATTCCTCTGCCACATGGCATGCCGCTATAGGTGGCACACGTAAGCGGCATAGGAATGGGGATAGAGAATTCGGAGTAGAATTAAACCAATTTTTATTGATAAATTGTAAGTCTGTTTTACTTTGGATTGTATTAACATATTACAGACCACTTAAACTAAAATCCTATTTGGTTAGTAATTTTATGCATGCCGAACAAGGTGGTAATCAAATCTTATACTATATAATAATAATGAGAATAGGCCCTTTGGGAAGCGTGCCAACAACTATCATGACTTTCCTAAAAACCCCACCGTTCGCTATTAAGGCATGACTATTATAAGGTTAAAATAGTAAAAACTTTGTCTATTCATTTAAAATTTGGGAAACTCTTCCCTATCTCTACATGCAGTACTGTACGTGCACCCTGCTAGTAAATATAACTAGGAGAAAAAAAAAACACTAACTTTTGTTAGTATTTTAAGACAATATGTATATACTTTTTATACATATAGTTGGGATAAAACCAAATGCCTTAGGCTATGTTTGATTAATAGTTTAGTTAAATGGGATAAAAACCTAAAAACAATTAAAAGAAAACCAAAATCTGCATTTTTGGTTTTTTCTGGGTTTGACCGAAAAGACAGTTCGGTCAAACCCTTATTTGTTCATGACTGAAGTTAAATTTCGGTCATACTAAAAATAAGTACAGCCGAAATTTAATTTCAGCTGTGAACAAATATTTGCTTGACTGAACTAAGTTTTTGGTCAAGCATGAAAAAACACTTACAGTTTTTAACTAGGCTTGGGTTCTTTGACTTTTGGGGATGATTAGAGATTATGTGGACCCCTCGGTGGGCCACACTGTGGTCTGAAATGAGGTGATGAGCCTAATTAAATTAATTTAGTTAATTTTAAACCAAAGAAGTGGGTTGGTGAGACTTGGGGCCTTCCCTCCTCACTTAGGGATGAAATCCCAGATTTGAAATGGGACCTTAGGTGTCTCACATGATGTGTTCATGGCAAGCTTCCACTCTCCATGAGAAGAGAATAGGGAAGTGGTCCGATTGGCCTATGCCAAGAGTCTATACGGCCACACCATCCCTCATGCTCACACAACACACAAGGCACACTGAGGTGCTCATAACATAAGATTGAAATACATTTAGGGCATTAGTGGTGGGTGGACATAGGCATGGAGTGTGCATATAAGGGTGTTAAGGTTGATTGGCTTTTGATGATGTGGCATTATTTTGTTGTCCAGATATTTACTGAGAATCTTTTTGAAATTCGTAGGTTGTTTGATAAGATAGTTGTTAAACTGATTTTGTCTTATCTCTTTAGAGATAGGGGTTAACATGGTTAGCCTTATCTCTTTAAAGTATGAGTTAATTCTTATCTCTAAGCTAACAGAGATTCAAATTAATTCTGTTTTCTCAGATAGGATTGGCATCTCTTTGATCTGTTAAATATTATCAAATTAAGAGATTATCTTTTAGAGATAAGAAAGTTCGAATCTGGAAAATATCTTATCTGTTGTCTTATCTGTTCCTTATCCGTTGTAACAAGTGTTACAACATTTAACAAATCTGTTGAGTGTTTCTCAGGATATATATATGAATAAGAGTTTGATAATTGGTCAACTCCTTGGACGTTCAAGAACAGATTTCTAAGTATCATTTGAATCATCATTCTTCGGGAGAAGAAATTGAAGTCTTCGGGAGAAGACAAGTGCATATTGAAGGGAGTTCAATCATGCATGCATAAGTCGAGGGGGAGCCTTGCAGCACTCTGTAGATTGAAGGGAGTTCAATCATGCATGCATAAGTCGAGGGGGAGCCTTGCTGCACTCTGTAGATTGAAGGGAGTTCAATCTATCTTAAAGTCGAGGGGGAGCCTTGCAGCACTCTGTAGATTGAAGGGAGTTCAATCATGCATGCATAAGTCGAGGGGGAGCCTTGCTGCACTCTGTAGATTGAAGGGAGTTCAATCTATCTTAAAGTCGAGGGGAGCTCGCTGAACAAGACTCTAAAGAAGATTCTACACCTTGGCGACGAATTCAAGAGGGAGTCTTTTAATTGTGTAAGACCTTATTGGTGTTTGTAATTGTTTTGATCTTTAGTGGATTGTTCATCATCTGGACGTGGTCCCGAGGATTAGGTTAATACCGAACCTCGTTAAAAATCTCCTTGTGTTCATTTTCGTATATCACTAACAGATCTAACAAAGGGGATGCGACCTACTTAGACTAAGAGGAAGGGAAAAAGCATGCCTTAAGTGATAAAGAATATGTGGGTATGATGTGTGTGGAAATAATATGAGGACTAAAGTTAGAAAGAGGCCTAGCATATTCTCTAAGTGTAGTTGTTATGTATGTGCATCATGCTCTCTTGTGTACTAATAAATCTTGAGATGTAACTTGAATAAAGAAGAACCATATCATGTATCTACTATATGACATGTGTGATATGTGATTAGTGCTCATTCAAACCTACACATATGCCATTATTATCACCCAATAAATAGTAACAAACAAAAAGGGGCTAAGAGTATATAAGAAAGCAAATAAAGAAGGGTACATAGGGGTTTATGGGATTCATTTGATCCAGAAATATAGAAGAGGAGAACAAGCTCTTCTTTTACCTAGAGAGGTACTGAAATGAGCCAAAATGACGCTTTATATAACACTGATGGACTCTCTCATCCTCCCTTTTTAGTTCGATCACCTCCCCTCACCATGGGAGTTCTCTCTTAAGAGAGAGTCAAGAAAATAAGGAAGAAAGAAAAGGAAAGAAGTAAACTAATACTAAAATAAGATCATGAAATGCACAAATATGCTCCATTCACTTTAAATCTCACATATGATGTACAAGGGGAGTTGAGGAACCTTACCTTGGGGAGAATAGTTCCTCGTGAGGTGCTTGAGGGCTCCTTGAAGTCTGGACAGCAGGTTGGAGCTCTCCTTCTTCAAATCTAAGACTCTTTCTCTTCTTCTTGGTTATAGTGGAGAAAGGGAAGGATTTGGGGTGGTTTGATGAAGGTTAAGAGGCTTAGGGAGTGAGGGAGAGGGGTAGGAGAGAGGCGTACGTGGGAGAGAGAAGGCAAAAAAAGTCAGAACCCTTCAAAATGAGCTAATCTTTGCCTTATATAGGCAAAAATATCAAAATTGAAAACGTAGTTCGGTTATGCTATTTTTATGTATAGCCGAAATATAATTTTGGCTATACATAAAATTATTTGTGACTGAAATATAATTTCGGTCACATTAACATCAAATCACATTGATTTGTGTTAGAGATTCGCGCAAAGAATCCTGACACAAAAATCTAGGAAAAAATCTTAGAACTGAAATTATATTTTGGTTATTTTAAAATCTTTTTAGATTCTTGATTTTTCTCTCCTATTTGGCTACAATGAGTGGGATTTCTCTCATAATGAGAGAATCCGTCCTTTTTATTTTATTAATTAATTAAATGATATATTTTCAGGAAATAATATTATTTTAATTAGGATATTTTGCTTTTGTGTTTTGTCTTATCCTTATTTTGTCTTTTTGTCCTTTAATTTGCCACGTGGCACCACTAGGATTTTTGCAACGTGGACAGGATTTTTCCAACGAGGACATGATTTCTGCATTTATTTATAGTTTTGCCCTTAGGGTTGTCCTCATATATTCTTCATTTGGACTCCGATTCTGTCAAACTCTGTTGCGTTCGAACTGTGTTGGGATTTCCTATCCATTGAGATAGGGTATGGCAGTCAATTCAAGCTTGATTAGAAAGTCAAATTTTGCTCCTTAGGGTTTGACTTGTCTTCTAAGGTTTTCATTTATGGCTTTCCGAGGGGTGTAAAAATGAGGTGCTTACAACTATCTTAGTGCCTGCTTTAAGCCATAAAGACTTTTCTTTAATCTGCATACAGGCTTCTTTTCCTTTCTCCTTGAAACCATCAGGTTGTTCCATGTAAATTTCCTCTTCCAAGTCACCATGAAGGAAGGCTATTTTCACATCCATCTGCTTAATTTCCAAATCAAGACAAGTAGCTAAACCAAGAATGACTTGAATGGATGACATCTTCACGACTGGAGAAAATATTTCATCGAAATCAATGCCTTTTCTTTGACTAAACCCCTTAACAACCAGTCTAGCTTTGTATCGTGGTCTTGAAGTGTGTACTTCCTGTTTCACCTCGTAGATCCACCTATTCTTCAAAGCTCGTTTTCGCTTAGGCAACTTTACTAGCTCGCAAGTATGATTATCATGCAATGATTGCATTTCATCTTGTATAGCTTCAACCCATTTTGACTTATGTTCACTATGCATAGCTTCTGCATAACATTCGAGCTCTCCCTCACCCGTTAGTAACACATATTCATCTGTACAATACCGAGTAGAAGGATGCCGATCTCTAGCAGACCTCCTAAGTGGAACATCTAGTGGTATCTCTGGTGCTAGCAACTGATTAGGATTCTCATCATTTGTCTTTGACTGCAAGGAATCATTTGCATTACCTGAACTCTGCTGGTCATCTTGAACATCATGGTCAACTTGTGCTAGCATATCTGTCAAAGGGACAGGTCCAAATAAACCAAACCATCACTAAACTAAGGCACCACTTTCTCTGTTTTCTCAATATTTTCTATGCTAATCTTCCATAAACACGACATCTCTACCTCTCACTAGCTTATTTTGAACTAGATCATACAACCTGTAGCCAAGCTCATCTTGTCCATTGCCAAGAAAGATGCACTGTTGAGTCTTCACATCAAGCTTAGACCCTTCATCTTTGGGGATATATACAAATGCCTTACACCCAAAGACACGCAAGTGATCATAGGAAACATGCTTACCACTCCAAACTCTGTCTGGTACATCAAACTGAAGAGGAATACATGGTGTGTGAGATTAAGAACATGTACCATTGTATTCAATGCCTCACCCTAAAAGGATTTTGGTAACCATGCTTGTGAAAGTAAGCATCTTACTCTCTCAACCAATGTCCTGTTCATCCTCTCAGCTAAACCATTCAAATGAGGAGTCTTTTGATGTCGAATACCCTGCTGTCTGCAATAATCATCAAAAGGATCTAAGTACTCACCTCCGTTATCTGTTTTGATGCACCTAAACTTCTTCCCAGTTTGTCTCTCAACTGAGGCCTAAAACTGCTTGAACACGTCCAACACTTGATCTTTTCTTTTCAAGGTATAAACCCACAACTTTCTTAAATGATCATCTATGAAGGTTATAAAGTAAAGAGAGCCACCAAGTGTGCTTGTCTTCATAGGTCCACAAACATCTGAATGTACTAGACCAAGTATATCTGACTTCCTTGATGTAGACGAGCTCTTGAATGAAACTCTATTATGCGTTCTTGCCAAACAATGAGTACACTTTTTCAAAGTTGCATTCTTCATCCCAGACAAGATTCTTTCTAGCCAATATCGTCAACCTTTCTCACTCATATGGGCAAGCCTATTATGCCACAAGTCAATTGTAGATTCATCCTCATTGCATTAACAATGCCTTTGGAGAGCTTTGCCTGCATTAGATACAAAGTAGAAAACTTCTTGTCTCGAGCAACATTCATAGCACCTCTAGTGAGCTTCCATTGGCCATCACTAAAAGTGTTGCAATACCCTTCATCTTCAAGTTATCCATGAAATGATTACATTAAGGTTAGTCATGTTCCCCCCAGATGCCTGAAAACCTAAAACATTATTTCTGAAAAGTAAAAACCTATAGAACAGAAAGCCTCATGACATGCCATTGCTGTGAATTTATGTGTCTGCACGTGAGGAAAAAACATGAAGATGAGAAGAAAAAACTCAACAAAATGCTGCAATGATCCCGTTTGCACATTAAATTATTCATCACAAACAGAAATGCTCATACTTCTTAGTGATACTAAACTAGCCAAACAAGAAACCAAGAAAAAAGAGGGAAAATTATAGAGACAAAGGAGAAAGTCTGCCAGAGATTAATAATGGTGATTAATCATCCCCTCCCTCTTTTCTACCTAAAAAACAGATCTTCAAAATGCAGTGAGCTCGTCCTCCTTGTGGGTTTCGATCACGAGATCGGATTGCGGGTAGGCCATACAAGTGAGGACAAATCCACTTTCCATCTGTCCGTCGTCAAGGAAGCTTTGATCCGACTGGTCAATCTTTCCCTCCACAAGCTTTCCTGCACATGAAGAGCAAGAACCTGCACGGCAAGAGTAAGGAAGCTCGATGCCGTATTCCTCCTCGGCGTGGTCGAGGATGTAAATGTCGTCCGGGCAGTCGAATTCCACTGTACCACTAGGTGTAATCAGCTTCACCTTGTGGACAATGGCTGTCACCCTCCCACGTCCGGCCTTGAAGCCGAAGAGTGCCTGCCCGGCATTCGGGAGCGCCCGGAGGCTCGTCGCAGGCTGCCGCCGGAGGAAGGAGGTGCTGACAATGGTGCCTGAGAGTACAGCTGAGGTTGCCATGGTCTGTCTGCTTAGCACTGAGAGAAACGGAGAAGAGATGGAAGGCTAAAGTGATAAATGGATGATAAGGAGGCTTGGGAAATTAGTAGTAAATGGGGTGGTGGAGAAAAGATGAGGAGGAAAGTGAAATCCTATCCGTCCACGTGGCAAGATGTTGTGACTCGCTTTATCTCTTTATCACCATATAGGGAGGCTGAGTAATTTGGTGGTTGTTGTGGTTGCCACGATCCTCAAACGTATTGTGGCCTCAGGCTTTTGTGATATGGTTGTAGCATATCTATAGTATGACTGGTTTTGCTTGGCAAGTGATGTGCAGTGAAGCAATCATAGCCATCGAAGTTAGACCTGACCTCTCAAACCAGTGAATTAAACCAATTTTTATTGATAAATTGTAAGTCTGTTTTATTTTGGATTGTATTAACATATTACAAACCACTTAAACTAAAATCCTATTTGGTTAGTAATAATTTTTTACATGACAAACAAGGTGGTAATCCAATCTTATACTATATATAATAATAATGAGAATAGTCCCTTTGGGAAGCGTGCCAACAAACTATCATAACCTTCCCAAAAACCCTCACCGTTTGCTGTTAAGGCATGACTATTATAGGGTTAAAATAGTAAAAACTTTGTCTAATGGTTTAAAATTTGGAAAACTCTTTCCTTTCTCTACATGCAGTACTGTATGTGCACCCTGCTAGTAAATATAACTAGAAAAAAGAAAAAAAGAAAAAACACTAATCTTGTTAGTATTTTAAGACAATATGTATATATTTTTATATATATAGTTGGGATAAAACCAAATGCCTTAGGCTACGTTTGATACTTAGAAACTGCTTGAAAATGTAAGATTCTGGCATACATAGAGCGTTTGGTTAGGGAAAAATTGTTGTGGGACCCAGATGTGAGAAAATACCGATGGAAAATAAGCCTATTTTTCATTTAGATCCGGAGCTTTGAAACTGAAAGAAATTGAGTCACAAGATACAAGGGACTCCCATGACGAAATTTTTTGGTATTCAAACATAGCTTTATCCCAATTAGTTGGGATTGGAACATGAATCCTAGTTTTCCATTTTTTCCAATCCCAACTAATTGACAACATCTATGACCTTTTTGCTCTTTTTTTTTTAAAATTCGTTATACACGGTACCTCTGTGGCACATGGATAATATTACACATTATCTCTTTAAGGAGCACGGCTTTAGGGGAGCAGTTACAATCCTAGTATAGTGGCAACTCGAACAACTCACGACATCTTAGTTTGGAGGCTAATTGTTGAAAATTTTACGAGGGCTACAACCCTTGTAAGGCTTTTAACACAATCGCAATGGCACCCTCAAGCTTGATCATCTCATTCAAAACCTTAGTTGAATTGGCTCCTCACCCCTACTTGTGAGATCCTCCATACACGTCTGGTTGATCAAGGGACCTGAACTCAAATTTGCACAATATTATGTATGCAAAGATTTTGAAACCGGAGAAGCCTGTGTTTTAGTTTTCTTCTATATTTAATCTCCTTTATACAAGGAGTCTGTTAGTTGTGTGTGTGTATATATATATACACGTTTTACAAATCTAATACAACATGTTTTAATTTTAGTTAAAAAGAAAATATTGGGAATTTCTTTTTCTAAGACAATGTTTGACTCAAGTTGGATGGGTTGGGGCTTTTATAGTTTTTCAATGCGTTGCCCTAGTCATAATTCTAAAAGTCCGATCTCTAAACCAAACAAGGCTTAGACAATAACCCTACCTTTTATGTATGATCTCTAGCCAAGCCCAAGCCTATACGATGATCTGCCCTAATTCTAAAATTCCGAACATCCCATGCTATCCCTTTTACCTTTTTCTTTTTATTTATTTTTTGTAAGGGAAAAAAGTGGAAGGGGTTACAAGGAAAGCGTTTTGTCTAGTGCCACTCAATGGAACCAGCATGAAAGGATGGATGCCCAATATGGTAGGGGGCCCCACTAGGGTGCACCATTCCCACAGGTGGAGATAGCCACTCAGTGGAACTAGTGTGAAACACACGGATGGGTGTCCATGATGGTAGGGGCCCCCACTAGGGTGCCCAATATGGTGCACCATTCTTGCAAGCAGAGATAATTGTCTCAGTCCTTGGACTAACCCTACAAGCAGGGGATTTGATCCTTAGATCTCGGGCCTCCAAACCACATGGGAGTAACCCGAAGGACCGTTGGACCACCATTTCTATGGTACATGCCATGCCTAGTCAATTATAGTTCTATCCTAGAGTCAAATATATGATTTATTAGTTTTGGTATTTAATTTGGTGGAATCGGTAAGAAGCTGAATAAGGTTTGACATACTTTTCAGCCACCTAAAATTGAGTTTTTTATGTGGATGCTACTGAATAATGCTCTTCTTAGTACAGGATTCACTCAAAAAAGTAACTTCCTCATTGATTCCAATTTGTGGATGCTGTGATGCAAATGAAAGTGCTAATTATATGTATTTTTTTAAGGAGTTCATGTTCTTTAATGATATCTGTATGTGGATTGAAATGATGTGGCAGATAAAGAAACCAGTAACTAGTTTTATAAAGTTGATTGTGGAGGTGTTAGATAAAAATAAATGAGAGTATCACAAATTTGCTTTCATCTGTTGGTGTATTTAGAAAGCTCGGAATGACCTATTCTTTGAATAAGTTATCATGCTATTCAAAAGAGTGATTAACAAAGTGCCTAGACTTTTTGAAGAATATTTTAATACTATTAATAAGAATTTTGAGAGTTGTTGTGAATTGTGCAACGTGAATGCTAAAATAGAAAAGAAGAAGAAGAACACACAAAATTTAAGTGGTTGGACAGTGTGCATAGGTCCATTGTGTACAGCAAAAAATTCCAGTAAGAAATTCAATTAGGGTTATATCAATGTATATCTACCAACCTTAAACCTGATAATTTTTGAAATCCCAAAAATACGCTCTCTAAATGTTTTTAATCATTCTCACAGCCCCAAATATAAAGAATCTAGTGCATGAAACAAAAATTAGAACTCTCTCTTTCATGTGTAGTGGTCATTGAACCATTGTACCATCTGTATTGGCTATAAAGGGAATTAGCCACCCTCTAGTTTGTGTGTTTATTCTAATGGAAATCAGTTTTGCACCATCTTTTTCTACAGGCAGCTAGGAACTTTATGTTCATTGGCATCACTTTGTTAGAAGATTGCCTGGTTGTTTATTTTTTTATTTTTTTTCAACTTGAGGTGATTATTTACAAGAAATCAGATCAATCTTAATTACTTAAACAGAATACAATATTTCTTCCCACTTTTCCTACAGATTAGGATGTAAGTTTTTATTCATATGTTAGCATGACTAATGCTTTGGCATTCTTCAATGGTATCTGATCTGCAATTAAAGACAATGGAGAATTTTCTGTCTCTATTAAAACCAAAAGAGGATTTTATCATGATAGTACTATTTATCAATCAAGTCCAAGAAACACAAAAGCATTAGACAGGAAAGGGCCACAAAGCAACTGTTGTAGTTGCTTTGTGATTCTTTATTGGACTTTAGGAGGCAAAACACAAGGTGCCACATTTTTCACAGACAAGGAGAATCACAAATAGTTCGCCGGTGTCGCCTTCCTGCCGAATGTTCAGCAATTACTGCTGTTGATACACATATTCCCCCTAAATGGGGGAGAATATTGAGAGCTTGCAAGAACACTCAATAGTGTACTTCATAAGACATTTTTGTTGCCGTAAACTTGTTTCTGATGGTTGCATCATCTAATTCCCAAGAATTTTAAGATAACACACTCCCCACACCAAATCACCCCCCTTTTTTCGGTTGGGACTCTTAGAATACTTATTCCATCATAAAAGGAATTCTTTTTCTTTTTAAATTTTCAAGTTATCGAAGTTTTAATGGCAATAGAGAGTAAAATATTGCAGATTGTTACATCAATAATTTCTAAGAGTTGCATAACTTTCATGTTTTTCTCCCAAAAAGCCTATAATTTTTAATTAAATTTTCCCACTTAACTGTCATGTTGTTGTGACTTGTGACAACATAAACTCATTGAAAGGCTTCACCTAAGGGGCACAAACACTATGGAACTCATGCCATGTGGGTTGATATTAACTAAACCAAGGCCCCCATAACCATAATTAACAAAATTGTTGAGCTAATAGAGGATGCTTCCAAAACTGCTTCATTTTTCTTGTTTTCAGTTTGAGATATGTATGATCACTACATTATGGTAAAATGAGAAAAAGCTACATTTCTTAACAATTACTTATATGTTAAAAAATAAAAACCCATCATGAGCAATTTACTTATCCACTCAGGTGTCACAGAAACAATCATAGAATGACAATTATTGAAGAAAATGGTTGTTTCCATGTAAATGGAGACTAAATCTTATCCTTTTACATTGCAAATGAAGAACACTAGGGAAGCATGAAACCCATGGAAAAGTGCAAGGGAATGGATTTGCATGACACCAACAAAAAATTCCTGGTTCTTTGGTTTCTAGATATTCTTTTACTCACCAGAAGTACAGTGTATATTGCAGAGTGCAAAGACTACCATAAACCCAATTCACGAACAGTGTACCTCTGGTTGGCCACCATACAAATAGTCCCCTCTTTACAGTGTTTTAAATTCCAGAAAAGAAGAAAACAATACACTCCCAATGGCAGGAATTACCATCAATCCTTTTGGAAATGAATTCAATTCCTTATTCCTTGCCTTAAAAAATCCTACGAATTTGTTTCTTTCAAGATAACGAACATTCACCTCCACATAAATGACCCTTCACTCCTCAACTTCCTTCACCTCCACATAAATGACCCTTCACATAAGCTACCAGCATGTACTCATTCCACATTAAACCTCCCCAACAATGAGCTTCCATTTATTGTCACAATTTTACAATGAATGAACAAACATGCTTCCCTAAACACAGAACATCTATCAGGGAGTTGCAACCCTTCTCAATGACAGATGACTGAAGGTTGAAATGTTGTCAATACCAGCAGTTCACAGAGAACAAGTGCCCATTCCATGATGGCCACATCCACATACACAAGGGCCATTTGATCTTTGTTTCCCTTTCTCCCCTCCTTCTGATAAAGAAGGAACAGGAGTGGAGGTGGAAGGAAAAAGGGGAAAAAAATCACCTTTGGAAGGCACCTGAGAGTTGGGAGTTAAAATAAGCTGGGCCAGTCCAAAAATAGAAACCCTAGGAAGTAAAGACAAGAAGAATGAAAGAAATGAGATCTCTCCTTAGAACCAAGGCTTGTCTCCACCTTCCTTGACACAAGCCATGGAACGAGACCCATAATTTAACCCAACTTGATAAGAGGCAGGCACCACGAAAAAATTGCTATTGCCTTGAACTACAAATTATTTTGCCCAAGCAACCAATCTTGGGCCACTAAATAAATGTCTGGAAATCACATTTTCAAATGATGGTCCCTGCAACATACAGTCTCCCAAAATTTTACCCTTTGAGTCATCTCTAAATGAGAATTTTATGACATCATAAAATTGAATCACCCATACATATATTTATTATACAGAACACGTGCCTTAGAAGGTCTAGGCATTCAATTTTCCTGCACACTAACATATTTTGATAATATGATCATTCACTATAATCACTCCCTCTACTCTCCAAATACAATAGCATTTACCAAGGCTTTATTCAAATATACTTGAGGGTCTAATACCTGGCCCCCAGCCTCCTTCAACTTGGACTACGCTTTCCTATTTATTAAACAGAATTTATTCTCAACACCCATACCCTAGGACATTCCTTTCGCTTTTCTCATGCTGAATATATAGGAGAGCTTGCTATAGACTTAATAAATTTCATGGTACTAATTGAACATTCAATAATGGAAGTATCAGCTTTATATTATAGTGTAATAACTTGATCTAGCACTATCAATCACCTAAAGAAAAAGAAGCTAATAGATAATCAGGTTAACAAGTGGACACAAAGGATGAACAGTTCAGCATGCCTCGAAAGTGGAATATGACCTATCTTTCATGTGAGTTAACGAGTAACAGTGGAAACGATAAAATGGACACCACAACAGCAATTAACTTCTTTGGGTGGAACATGCAGAAATAAACAAATAAGAGATAAAGATCAAGAGTTTTATAGAAATCACAATATACTCGATATTTTTATTGATCTAATTGTTACACAATATGTAACAGTCAGATTTATAGAACAATGAATTCCTAATACATGACTAGTGAATTCACAAATATCTCAAGAACCAAAGTTGGGGGTTAGTTTTCTACAGATACTTAATGCAAAAATACATTCTACATTCATAACCTTTATAAGACTTTAGCAAGTGCGCTATCTTTAAGAAGATGAAGTATCGATCCTCACCAATCCTTACATGAAAAGCTCTTTATACCAGCCAACTCCTGCACACTGAGGAAGAATTCTATATTGAAGATGGAGGATGTCTCAACATAAGAAGGTAGATCATTGTGATAATGGTGACAGCTAGTAGCTGAGGATCAGGTGGAACACAGAGTGTAGTGAACAATGATGAATACCCAAAAAGTTCAGATAGCACTCTTCCGCATCTACTTCTGATTAACCTACTCTCTAATGGAGCATTTGCATTTCCTCTGATTCTCAGTGAGTTCCTGTCAGATATTCAGATACATCACAACTTTGCCTCTGGTAATATTCATGTTACTTAATAAATCAAACTATGATCTAATTGTAATGCCTTTTTTTTTTCCTTCTCTTCTACAAATTTGTTGAATGCAGCTAGTACCTGAATCTGTTTCTGCAGGGACTTCACATATTCAACTGCTTCGTCTAACATATCTGCAGTATTGGTTTGCTGAAAATAACAGTAGAGATGTAGTGTTATGAAGAGTAGAAACCATTATCAAACTACAATTGATAGTTAAAACTTGAAAGAACTTCCTAATTGAAGTAAGTTTTAAATCTCAACTGCTTCTCATCAATTATCAAAACCACTTTTAGAAACATATGTGTTTTTAATTCAATTAGGAAGAGCGAGTTACCTTGTCCATATTGGGTACGAGTTCTTGAAGCTTCCTTATCCGGTCACTAATCCGGGTCCGTCGCACCTATTCCAAGAAAAAAATCTTGATATTTCCAATCCAGTGAAATTTCATGTTGATTATCAAAAACAAAATCCAGGCTTATTCTTTAAATCTAATATGTCTAAGACAAAAAAAAAAAAAAAAAAAAAGGGGAATCTTACTTCTTGAAAGCCAATTAAAGTCAAAATTTAAATGCCAAAAGACCAGCAGTTAACTCCTCAAATCTAGTAAATTTTGAAGTTAATTATCCGAAAACAGTGATAAGCACAATAACACAGTTGCAAAAACGATTCAAACTTCATAATTGGACAAAAGAAGCTCCAAATGTCAAAAGTTAGCAATCAGTCTTACCCTCTCAGCAATGCTGCGAGGATGAGTTGCACACCCACGCTTCGCTCGAACTCTGAAAGGAACAGATTCGTCCAAAAGCTTATCCATGTCCACATCCGTGAAACTGGGCACCCCACCTGGTAATTGGACACTCTGCTCACCTTCCTTCAAAAATCAAAGCAAAATAAACACCGAGAAACAAAATCTTTAAAGGAAATTATAACTAAAACAATAACCCACCAAGAAAAGTCTGGGACGTTTACCAACTGAGACGAAAATTCCGCAGCCGCCGGAGTTCCCCGTTCTTGCTGCAATTTATTAGCCGGATTCTTGGGCAATGGAGGATGGTCGAGGTTAGCAGGAATTCCAAAGTTTGAGAAGAACCCATCGGAGTCAAGGCTAGCCTCAGCAAGAAAATCCGCCGGAGAACTGTTCTGTCTGAAAAAACCCAACCCAGATGATGCAATGGCGGCGTCCAAAAAGATGGGATCGGCGGAGCTGAGAGCACTAGTTGTTCTGAGGATGGACAAGTTGGAATCGGTTGCAGGAATCTGAGGGAGGGACTGGTTTGACATCAGCGATTCATCATCTTGCAGTAAGGTATCGAACCATGTCGCCGGGGCCGAGCGGAATCGGGTGAGTCCCACTCGGCCGGGCTCACCCCCACCACCACCACCACCAAAAGCACCACCAGAGGAGGTCTGTTGGTGTTGCTGTTGTTGCATCATCATAGGAGGTGGCTGGAACCAAAGGCTTAAATGTTGCCAAATATAGAAACCTTGCCGTACTTCTTCTTCCTTTTCTTTTCTTTTCTTGGAAGGGGTTGGATTGGACCAGAGGGGTCTTCTGTTGTGTGAAAGAATAACAGAGAGAGATATAGAGATAGAGATAGAGATGGAGATGGTCGTGAGTGGGGGTTTGGTTGCTGAAGGTAAATCATTTCTATCTCTACAAAATGTGTGGAGAGTGGTCCCTCTGCAATAGGTTTTCAACAGGTGTGTTGAAAGAGAAGGGAGATCTAAGCAAATCTTGACATCACTTTGATGTTTACAACAATGGGGTGGTCCCTTGCAATAGCGTTTTGACAAGTGTGTTTAAACAGGAGTTAAATAGTAACTGGCTTTTTTCGTTAGAGCTCAAAATGGGAAAATTGGTTTTTAGTGATACATATTCAATATAATCCAGATTCAGTCGATTAATTTTTGAAAATTAAGAATTAGTGATACTTTTTTACATAATTAAGATTTAATATCATTTTATTATTTATAAAAATTTTCTACTAAATGAATGTAAAAAGGACTTGCAAATCTTATTTATACCTTATTTATACATACTTAAATGAAGAATAATAAAATGATACTGATTTTTAATTATTTTAAAAAAGTATTATTAATTTTTTATTTTTAAGAATTTATTGACTTAATCTAAATTATTTCGAAAATATCACCCAAAAACCAATTTCCCCATCCCAAAATGGCCTTAGAGAATCCAAGAGGCCAATCTCCAACAAGAGTGGGAAAAACTTCTACCAGAACATGCGCAAACACACGCACAAAAGTTGATGATGTAAGCACGGCAATACGACAAGCTTCCACGGATGACCCGTGAACCGCCCCTAGTGGGGATGGGAACGGGGCGGGTTGGTAACCGGGTGGGTCAGGGTTAGGGTTGACCTGCTTATATTTTAGAACTACAAAAGTGTTTTTAAAAATATAATATAAAAATAAATAATATATCTATTATATATATAAAATAATTTTTTTAACATATAAAAATAATGATATAATAAATTAATGGCATGTTGAGGGTGGGTTGTGCGAACCTTAACTTGCCCCTAACTTGAGTTTGGCAATACCAAATCCATACCATTATGTGCGGGGCGGGTTACCCATTTAATTTGCCCCATTCGTAATTAAAATTATTTTTTTGCTTTAATTTTTTTTTCCTTTTAATAATGCTCCTATACCTAACCTGACCCCATTTATGAATTATTTAATGCTTAACCATTAATGATAGATGGGGGCATATCATTAGCCCTTAATGAAGTGGGTTTAATAGTAAAAGAGTTGGTTCAAAATCACGTTTGGTCCAATGTAACTTTAGCTGGATGATGTGATAGATTAAAAAATGTTACATCGAAAAGTGATCTTGCTATTTTATAACCTTTAATTTGATAGGAAATACCTTGAATTAGCCACTAATGTCCAAATTGTCTCTTTCCTAAACCAAATTATGGTATTAAAAAACTCTTGCAACGGTGGATATAATATCCCACATTGCTCGAAGGAGAAAACTATGAAGATTGATATATGTAGGCTTGTGACTCTCTCAGCTCAACCAATAAGGTTTTTTTCAAATAGAACCTAAAAACAAAACCGTGAGACTTAAGGGGCTAAAGCGGAGAATATCGTTGTTGGTAGGACAGGGTGGGACAATACAAATATGGACTTGCAATGGCACGAATTTGACTTATTTCTGTTGTAGTTGGATGATTCGAAATTCACTTAACTCTGAATAACTGCTTCATGCATAACCTAGAACATCTAAATTAATATATAAAGGGAATAGGAGAGATTCGGACCTAACAATCTATGCCCAAATCGCCCATCAGTTTTCTTCAATTTTACAGGTTTGTTATACCACGTAAGCGTAATTAACCAAAAGAAATGGCATGCTATTTATTTTAATGTGGGATGTTTTTCAAAGTGGGCCCCACAAGACAATTCATGCCCAAATTGCCCTTAAGCTTTTTCCGATTTTACATGTTTGTTATGCCACATTAGCATAACTAACCAAATGAAATGGCATGTGATCTACTTTAACATGGGATGCTTTTTTAAGCGGGCTTCATAAAAACATTTACAAATTAGAAGTTTCATAATTTGCTACGCGCATGCAGTCCCTAATCCCATTTGATATAAAGGATAAGAATTTAAGCTTGAACCTAGTCTATCTAACTTCTTTTTTTTTTCATACATGTATAACATATAGGCAAAACACCAAATTAGCCTATTCATATCCTGCTTGGAGAGAAGTTGACAAGCAAGCAATGAATGTGTTGAGAAACTCAAACAAAACCCATATAAGTGTTGAGAGGTCTAAGGTGGCGTTTGGTGGGCATTATAGAATCTGGATTCTGATTAATTATAAATCTAGATTCCATATTCTAGATTATATTTCCTCGATTTTAGAATCTAAAAATCCTATTTTGATAAGTAGGATTATGAACTCAGATTTTTAAAATAGAATCTAGAATCTTGTTTGGTTGACATTGATTATTGAGATTAAATTTGAAGTTATTGTATTAAAAATTGTATAAAAAATAATATAATGTACATAGAAAAATAAGTCTTATTTAAAATCTTATATATTATTACATAATATGTATATTTTTACATAATAAATAAATTTATATATAATATTATTATATAATATAATAACATTATCATATTATATTATATTATGTGTACTTTAATATTATTATTATAACATTACATAATATTATACTCCATAATATAATATAATATAATAATATAATATATATTATAGTATAAATCATATTATAATAATATAATTTATGTTTATTATAATAAACATAAATTAATGTTTATTATATTATTATAATATGAAATTTTAAAAATGTTATTAATATATAAATATATTATTATTGTTATATATTATAATATTACTATATTAATATTAATAAATCAATATAATATGAAATATTAATATTACAATATGAAATATAATATACTAATGTATTATTATGTTTTAATATATTAAATATTATTATATATTAGAATAAATTTATTACAATGTTAAATGTAAAAAATTTTATATATTATAATATTATAATATAATATTATTAATATATAATATATTATTATACTATTATATTAATATTAATAAATTAATATAATATGAAGTATTAATATTACGATATTAAATATACTATACTAATATATTATTATATTTTAATATATTTATATTAATATAATATATTAAATTTATTATAATATTTTAAACATAATATTATAATATGATAATATATATTATTACAATATAATAATATGTTTATTATAATACTATAATATTATAATATATTACTTTATAATACTTATAGTGTTATTATTTATTATAATATGTTATACATAATCTCTAGAATCACAGATTTTGAAAATTTAAGCACCAATGTCCATAATCCCTATAATCACCAAAAAAGTAGATAGTGATTATGGGCTTGATTATACAATTGGATAGTAGAATCCGGTCTTAAAATCCCAACCAAACATAGCTTTTAGATTATGGAATCTGATTCTACTAGAATCCAGATTCTATAATGCCCACCAAGCGCCCCCTAAGTTATAAAGTGACAACTTTATATAATTGAATTCTTATGAAGGATCTCTAATTTAATTTGGAGATTAGATTATCGAATGCAAGAATAAAAATACCCGGTTTGTTTCACATATGTTAGGCTATTGGGACAAGATTACTTGTCTACATGTGCTTCTAGTTGATCATCTATCACATACTAAGAGTCATATCCCTCTCTCCAACCCCTAAAAACCAAAGGAAAAACATTTTGAATTGTAAAAGGGTTCTCACAAATAATATCTTTCTTATGTAAAAAAATTTAAAATAGTGAAAACTAAACAATTCTTACTAGAACCATAAGTAGGGCATGTTGGGTTGGGTTTTGATGAGTTCAAGTTAAACTCAATTCAAAAGTAATTGGCCCAAACTATAATATCCTGAAATTTGCCTAATCTAATTTGTGTGAGCTTTGTTTGGGTTTTTCTGTAATATCCTGAAATAGCACTACATTAATAGAATTATTTATAAGTTTTCGAAGCACTAAGATTGATTTCAATTAAGTCAATTCTATTTATCTTAATTATAATCATTTTAATTCTGGACTTTTCCTATATTTTGATAATTTTATTTTCTATTTTCTACCTTATGTTGTATACAAGAATTTTGTGGAATTATTTATAATTTTCTGGAAAATTTATATGCGAATTTGGATGGATCTATTGGATTTGTTTTCTATTTTTTTTTTTTTTTTTGCCTCAAAATCATAGATTCAGACAAGACTATAATGAAAAATAAGTTTGAGAATATAATGCTGGCAGAAAGACTTAATGAACTAGATCTTTGAAGATGTGCTTATGCTAAAATTACCAGTTAGAAGTTCATTCTATTCCAACTTGTCTCAGTTCTTTTCCTGCAGATCATGATTATTGCATCTGAAAGTATTTCCTTTTGGGATACAACTACGGCCTCCTATAATTTTACTTTTATATTATTTTCCTATCAAAGTTAAACGCTAATATAATGAGTTATTGAAAAATTTTAGCACCATGACCTCAACGCGCATGCATATATGGAGCATGCATCTAACACCAACACCAATCATGGAGAAGTTTTTGTTTTCGGTCATGACATCTATAGATTCTGTATATAATGGGAATAGGCCACTTGGGAAGCATGCCAAACAAAATGCGCAGCTTTCCAAAACTATCCTTACACACTATTGAGAAGATATATTAATAAAATGGTACATTAATGGTCAAAACTGCCTCAGCTTTTTTCAAAACTTACAATCAGTTTTTGTAACTGTTCCCTCCCACGATCTCCCTCCTCCCTTCCCTTTTCACACACGTGTACTGCACGTGCACCGGTGTTAGTGGTATCAAAACAAGAATAACCTATAATTCTTATTCTTCTCTTACTCATGTAAACAGTTTAAATATGTAAAAATAATTGCTTAATGGACTAAGCTCGGCTTGGGCTAAACTTGAACCCGCCCTAGGCCAATTTTGACGATACCAAACCCTAACCATTATGGGCGGGACGGGTTACCAATTTAACCCACTCCATTGCCATCCCTGCTTGAGCATGGTTCTAGTTTAAGGACGGCAAAATACAAGCTATAGGTATTAGAGACTGAGCCCAGGCACACACAGCAAGACACAAAAAGTTGGTGGCCCAAGGTCCCCACACCTCAAGCATAGCACGTCATGGCACAAATGCTTTAAAAGGCACAACACATCATTAAGATATGAAAAGAAGTCTAAGATAAATTTGGTAAAAGTATTACCTACACATTTTTGTTTTCCCTTTTTCTAATCTTTGCGTGGCAAATTTATACCCAAGAAACCTAAATCTCCTTCGTATATGAAAACTTAGGTGAAAACGAACTCTATTTTTTCTTTGGATAAGTTTGTTAAGTCACCAAGAGGTTATCGAATTGCCATCTTATATGACAATTTAGCTAAATCATAGTGCAACATACACATAAAATAAGTGCGTCTAACATGTAAACTAGTTGTTTTACCTATGCTAAGTATGGAACATTATATTTAAATATGTTCTTTTTAAATAATTTAAAATAACCGCTATAATTAGTAAATATAATAGTTGGAAATTTTGTTACCATGTGTAAATACGCCAGTAGTTTATTTATAGTCCAAGATTTTAATGACAACAATTCCTTATATCATTAAATCTTTTAGGGAAAATTAATTCTTAGTGGCACTTTTTCAAAATATTTAAGATTCAGTCTTCAAAGTTTTAAGTTTTAACTTTTAATATACTTTTATCAACATATTTAATTTTTAGTACCATTTCACTATTTCAAGCCGATTATTCCAAAAATGCCCTTACATCACTTATCTAAATAACTTGTACAAGTCACTCACTTAAGGTACAAGTCATTTTATTGACTTGTACAAGCCAATTTATTGACTTGTACAAGTCATTTTATAGCTTGTACAAGTCTAAAATAACTTGTACAAGTCATTTTATTGCTTGCACAAGTCTTGGGAATGAGTGGTATAAGGGTATTTTTGGTAGAATTTATTTATAATAGTGAAATGGTACTAAAAACTAAATATTTTGATAAAGTTATATTAAAAGTTAAAACTCAAAAATTTAAAAACTGAATCTTAAATAGTTTAAAAAAGCACAACTAAAAATTAATTTTCCCAATCTTTTATTGGCATGATTCAATATTTTGCTAGCCGTTTTTTATTTGCTGCCAGTAAAGTCCTTTTTTTTTATAATGAAATGTAGTTTTTAAATAAGAAAAAAATATATATTTTTGATTTAAAAATTTAGACAATAGACATTTATTGTTGGACGAAATCTTGATTTGGCTGATAATTGAGAGTGGGCATACATATATCTAATTTAAATAATGGGTTACTTTTTGATAATTATAAATTAATGATATTTTTTGAAAATATGATAATTAGTTCCCGTGATGGGAATAATCACTATCAATTTAAATTAATGATACTTTTTGATAATTAAACTGATTAAAATAATAATGAGGGCATTTTTTGTAAACAGTTAAATTAACTCATTCTCAATTATTTAAAAAAGGGATCACTGCTCTCAAATTACTAAGAATTAGGTGATTGAATATGGATTATTTTTTAAGAAAACCAATTTTCCCCAATAAAAACCAATTTCCCTAGAAATTTATCACGTGAGAACGGTTGTGGCATATTTTTTAAGAAATTTATCACGTGAGCATTAGGTCTCCTTAGTCCTTATTGTTTTGTTAAAGATAGTTATAGGTTTATTGGACCCTGAAAAGACAAGGATTGATTATATAATCTTAATTTAGTTAAAGATAATATTGGAAAAAGATATAATGTCCACATAGAGGTAAAATATATATATTTTAAAAAAATTATTTTGATGTGGGGCCTAAAAGGGTAATTGGAGAAAGAAGGGGATTTTCCACCTGGAGGAGAGAGAAGGTGGTGTTTCTGTACTCTACTTTAGGATATATATATGTGATTAGTATATCCAAAATCGCCTACCACTCGAAAATTTTATAATGTTACGTTATTTTTTGAGCAAAAAAAATATTGCAACTTATATATATATATATATATATATATAATTATGAAAAGGGTCATTTTTTGGTCTGCATTTATAAAAACAGTCCATCAAAAAACTTATTTCCAAAAAAGGATCAATTTTTAGAAACAATTAAATTTAGGATCACTTTTTAGGAAAAATTAAATTATGAGATCACTTCACTTGGGACTCAAGTGCACGCATCCTATGTGGGATACAAGCGCATTAGATGTGGATACGAGCATTTTTTACCTACAGTAAAGTGAGACTATGTTTTGGTTTTTTATTTTATTTTATTTTATTGAAAAATGACCCCGCAGGTTAATTACTTTTGAAAAATGAGCCTTGTATGCAAAATGAGATTTTTGATATACTGTTTTTATAAATACAAGCTGTTAAGGAATATATTAAAATATATAAAGTTCACCCCGTACTATAAACTTGAACTTTTAGTAGGAACGGTTTTCTACATGATATCTGAGCCTTAGGTAAATGCCGAGATTTGGGGTTCAAACCTCCACTTCACCCGTTGAGAAAAAATATATTCTATGTTATGGGCCTCCCTAAAATGGGTTTGAGTCCGGTCCACACGTGAGGGGAGTGTTAAGGAATATAATAGTCTTTTTAGTACATCCTACACCAAAAAGGTGTTTCCGGATATATAGTATAACTCCAAAAAGGCAATCGTAGAAAGAAAAGCAAAGCTAGCTTAGAAATTGACCATAGAATTAGGTACCACATTTAGGCTTCAGCATCTACGGATAGGTTTGAGGTGAAGAATCGTGCAAGGGATGTGCATCAATTCTCTAATCCTCATTTTTATTCAACTCATCAAAATGTACAAGCGAAGAACTTTTAAATCCCAACCTCTTAGAAGTCTTCATCCGAAGCGTATCAACATGGTCACTTAGGGGGCGTTTGGTGGGCATTATAGAATCTGGATTCTAGTAGAATCCGATTCCATAATCTAAAATGTGTGTTTGGTTGGGATTTTAAGACCGAATTTTACTATCCGGTTGTATAATCAAGCCCATAATCAGTATCTCCTTTTTTTGGTGATTATAGGGATTATGGACATTGTTATTTATATTTCCAAAACCTGTGATTCTAGAGATTATGTATGACATATTATATAAAACATATTATAATAAATAATAACATTATAAGTATTATAATATAATATATTCTATAATATGATATATAATTGATAATACAATATTAAATTATATTACATGTAATATAAATATTATTAATATAAATATCATTATTATAATAATATTATACATTATTATATTATATATAATAATATATAATAAATTATAAATTTCAATATAATGTACATTATAAATAATAATAATTATTATACTATATTATTTTAATAACAACAAATTATAATATAACTTATATTACATTATAATAATATTATATTATTATTATAATAATATTATATTATTATAATAAACATATTATTATATCATAAAATATTATAATATAATAAATTTATTATGATATTATAAACATAATATCATAATAAATTTAATATATTATAATATATTGTAATAAATTTAATATTATAATAAATATATTATATTTAATATAATAATATTTTATAAATTATAATATAACTTATATTAGAATTTATTTTATAATAAACATTAATTATACTATAGTATTATTATAATAATAGTATATATTATAATATTATATTATTATATAATAATTTGAAACATATTAATATATTATATATTTTAAACAAATTGATATATTAATATTAATAATATTATATTGTTACAATAAACATATTATATACATATAAATTTAATATATTATATTTAATATAATAATATTCAAATTTAATATTAAGATAATAATATATATTAATATATTTAACAAATTTAATATTATAATATATTATATTTTATTAAATTTAGTGTTACAATAAATTTATTATAATATTATATATAATATTCATAAAGTTTGAGTTATAATAAACATAAATTATATTATTATAAAATTATATATTATAATAAGTTATAATATAGATTATAATATAGTTTATATTATAATATACATAATATTATTATAATATTATATTCTAAATTATAATACTATTATAACTATTATATAATATTTATAATATCATATAATATATAATAATAATATATAATATTATAATATAATATATATTATTATAATATTATTAAAATAATAGTAGTGTTATTGTAGTACATAATATAAATAGTATTATTATATATTATTATTATCATATTATTATATAATATTATTATATTATTATTATAATGTTATATATTATATAAAAATATACATGTCACGTAATAATATATATTGAAATACGACTTTAATTTTTCTATATATATATATATATTATATTATTTTTATGTAATTTTTAATAAAAAAACTCCAAATTTAATATCAATAATCAGTGGCAACCAAACAAGATTCCAAATTCTAATTTAAAAATCTGAGTTCACAATCCAACTCATCCAAATAGGATTTTGGTTTTCTAAAATCGAGGAAATATAATCTGGGTTATAGAATTTGGGATTAGAATCCTAATCCAGATTCTATAATGCCCACCAAACGCCACCTTAGATTCTTATCAGTGAGGAAGTTGAAATTCCATAATTGTTGTGATGGGAAGACCAATTTTTTGAAGAAGAAGTGATTGGTTAGTGATCCACTTTGAATTTAATGCTTCAACCAATGTTCATTTGTCACGTGGCAAAAAAAAAAAAAAAATCCTTAAATCTCGCATAAGTACAATATATCGTGAGGCACCCCCTTCGGAAGCGTGCCCAAAACAATTTACAACTTTCCCAAAATGTCCATCCCCTGCATAGTTTGGTTTCAATAATACAGGGCTATACTTGTCTCAATTCACTATTTTCATACAAAAACAGTTAGTTTGTAACTGCCTCCACTTCTCCTCTCTCCATTCCCTCTCTCCACGTGCAGTCTTGCACGTGCACCCCTGCTAGTATTATTATAATAAAGAAGTATACCATAAAAAATAAGGGGATGACATTTGCTACAATGTTATATTGCAATGATCACTATTGTGGCTGTGAGATGCTGCCATGTGGAACATCTCATAGATGTTGTGTGGGATCCACTTGAAAAAATACAAGCCATGAGATGCTCCACATGACAATATCTTACGGCCACAATACCAATGTTGTATAACACTGCAGCAGATGTCATTTATGCACCAATGCCTGCATTAGTGTTGTAATTTGCGCATTCAATTAAAAAAAATCATTTCAAAGAAAGAAAATTTGATTTTTTTAAATTGAGTGCACCAATCATGATGTGCGGTACAAGGCTATGCAATATTGAGTGCGGATGATTTCCACGACTAAAGTAATGTTTATGTGGCTTATTTTATTGGAATCTTTGTTAGATACGAAACTTAATCAGATTGATAACTTCATCGTTTCAGTTTTCATTCTGTAAATGGCTTCTATATATCGGAAAATGTTTTTTACCTTAAAATACTTCTTCTTGCTGTCAGGGTGCGTTTGGTGGACAAATAAGGACTTGGTTTTTAAGGAATGAGGAAAATGAAAATCTACTATTAGCAAATTGGTAGATAAGACTTCTATATTTTTCAAACTTATTCTTCAAAAGGGCATTGCCAAACTTGTAATATTAAAAGTTTTTGAAGAAGAAAGAAGAAACCCTTGCAAAATTTTCTTGCCACGAAGTCATTATTGGAATAACGCAATCCCAAAATGAGAATGAAAGTCAAACAAGGCGTAAGAAAACTAGACTTAACACGACGGAAAACAACTCACAGCCTTTACGTAGAAGTTTGAAGTCGGCAAGAGAAAAGATGATTGCGATCTCAAGAAAAGTCACGTTTGAAGCCAAAGCAAGTGATGCTACCTTTCGGCCATAAAAGTGATTCGAGAAGAACGTAAATTGATGCCAGTGTTTTGGGAAACAGTCTCGTTCGCTATTTCTATGGTGTTCATTGGGATGGGTGAGCATTTCTTCTAGTGCCAAAATATGGTGGTTCAGTGAAACCACCAGCTAGGATGTATTTTGGGGTGTTGGGAGCCTATTAAAATGAGGCATCCACCCATCCGTTCCATGCGGGTGCTACTGAGTGGCATTAGAGGAAACCGTGGCATTAGAGGAAACCGTCTCGATGGGATAGAATCTGACCACCTCCAGCATCTTACCGTTAGTATATTTTACGTGGACCCATGTCAAAAATATTTAAAACAAAGAGAAAGCAATAAGGGAAAGTTCCTTTTTAGTGATACTTTTCAAAATAATTCAGATTCAGTCGGCCAAATCTTGATAATTGGTTTTTAGTGTTACTTTTTTAACATAATTAAGAATCAGTGTCATTTTATTGTTCATTATAAATTTCTTCCAAAAATGGCCTAAAAAGATTTGCAAATCTCACTTATAATAAAATGAGTGAAAAGGTTTTCAAAGTCTTTTGATGTCATTTTCGGAAGAAATTCTTAATGAACAATAATATGAAACCGATTCTAAATTATGTTTAAAAAGTATCACTAAAAACCAATTACAAAGATTTAACCGACTGAAGTTGAATTATTTTGAAAAAGTATCATTAAAAACCAATTTCCCCAAGCAATAACCTTCAAATCCTTCAGATGGCATGGCAGCATCTTACCCCAACAGTAGCAACTGCCATCTTACCCCAACAGTAGCAATCAATGCAGTGAAACATAACATCATTTCGTCGTGCACATAATTTGTCAGAAACAAGAAATCAAAGAAAATTTTTTTTATCATTTTAGTGTTTGATGATTGAACTGAATAGGAGAAAATAAAAAAGATAAATAGGATGAGTTCTACAGAATCAACTTCCATAAAATTCCACTAATACAAACCATGGGAACACTCTCTATTAATTACCCATATAAATATGATCATAATTTATAAGGCCCGGTAGTATATTGCCTACTAGATTTCTTCACAATGTATCGATGGCCTTTTAATTTATCAATGTTTCTTAAGTTTTAGACAAAGAATATCTTTTGACTTGATTGTCTTAGTGTTTACACCCTTTGTAGACCAACAAATAAGAAGAGGCCACGTGATATTCACATGGTCTGATTCAATCAGAAAGGCCACGTCATAAATACACGTAGGCCTTACTCACTCAGATAGGCCACACCAGCATACACGTGGGCTAAGCACCCAGCCAAAGCCACGTAATCATATAAGACAAACGTCCTTACAGTTTTAAGGGATCACGTCATCATCAGCAGAAGGTCGGCCGTTAGAGAATGAGTGATCACAAGCAAAGAAGTTAGTCGTTCATGATCGTGGCTAGGAAGTTATTTCTCACGAATGGAAAACTGCAGACGACTAACCTCCATGAAAATCGTGCAAGAGTGGGACGTTGAGCAACAGTCAAGGATTGGTTATAAAAGACACAAACTCAAAGAGCTCGAGGACAACCTCCACCAAAAAACCGCAACCGGTTATCATAATATTAATTTGATCATCTGTGCTCTTTATCCCCTCTCCTACACTCCAAACTGTAGCCAGAAGGATAAATTAGGACTTCTCTCACTACTTTTAGTCGCAGTGACACCTTCGACCCCTGTTTACTCCGATTGACGTCAGAACCCTGCCACTGGCGAGTAAGTTGAGGTCGCCCTTGACTCGCAGTTCTGTACCCGATTACGACTACAGAATCCCAAGCAGCCGGTCCCGAGATTGACTTTGATCAAGCTAGGTGACTTGCGTACTTCCGGTTAAATAGCAATCCTAGGTGAACCCCCGAATTGGCTTTGTTAGCAGCCGCCCCCTTCCTCCTGTTCTTATACTCCGATTACGGTTATAAGACCAGGATAGGCCGGTCTTGCAAGCCTTGTCAGTTTTCTTCTTGTTTTTATTTCCTTTTGGGGATTATTTGTTGTAATTTCCGGCCATCGGCCAATTTTATAATAAAGTGACATGCCATCGACTGCTTTGACTTTCAAACACACATAAAAACCCAAACGAAGACCGAACCCCTAGTCTTCATTCTATTGCTTGACCGGTTTTATTACAGGTGACTTGTAGTACAACTGAACCGACTCCGATTTAGATTCGGAATAGGTGCCCGGGGTCAGGACCTGACCCGAAATCTTTGTATCAATCGATATTGGCACGCCTGCGCAGAGACGCATCATCAATATCGCCACGTGTCCATACCGGCCCAATTTCGGAGGAACATCCTTTTTTGGCACGCCCGGTGGGACCTCTCGTCTTTGAAAGAGCAGTAATGGCGGCAAGAAGAAGTACTCGGCATGCTGAAAATGTAATGCCATAGGAACCTGCCGAATCTCCGGTAAATTCTCTTTCTGTTTTAGAAGTTCCGGAAGAAGGACCTTCAAGTTCATAGCCGGATCTTAACGAACGGCTTATCCAGGCCATCCAAGGTCTTAGCTAGCAAATGGCAGGATTTGGCCAGGGTATTAATAAAATTTCTTCTGATAACAGTAGAATCCTAGCAGTATTGTAGGAAGGATTCTCCACAATGGCAAGACCGGCCATGATGGCCGAACGAGCCGAAACATCGGCTGCTGGGTCGAATGCTCATGGGAGGATGAATATCCCAGAACAGCCACCACCCTTAAACTTAGGCGGTAATAGCCGAAATGAACTGGCCAACATTGCCGCCATTGGGGAAGAAATACCCCTCGATATCCCAGTTCCCCTTAATGTGCCTCTTCCTGAGGTGCACACGGGGGCAAGGGGAGGCTCTTGAGAATCATAGAGAGGGTATTGGTTTAAGAAATATGGCCATGAACCGAAATTACATTCAGAATGTGATTCAGGAAATGGTCGGAGATCAGTATCACCAACGAATGACTAGGTAGGTATATCAGAAACCTTACCCAGTCTGGATTGACCAGCAATTTGAATTTCCTAGGGGTTATAAAATTCCCGAATTCACCTTGTTTTCTGGAGAAGGCCAACAATTTACCATCGAACATATTGGCTGATTTATGGTTCAATGTGGGGAGGCTTCCGGTAATGATTTCCTCAGATTGAGATTGTTTGGGAATTCATTAACTGGACAGGCCTTTACTTGGTACATTACGTTACCAGCTAATTCCGTTACAAGTTGGCCAATGATGGAGGAAAAGTTCCATTCTCAATTTTATCGAATGGAACCCAAAGTCACTATGGTTGATCTGGCTCGGTTAAGACAACAATCAGGGAAATCGGCCGATAAGTATATCGCCCGATTTAAACGCATGAAAAACAAATGTCGGATTCTCTTACCAGAATCGGAATTTGCTAACTTGGCTTTAAACGGTTTAGATTCGAGCTTAGGAAAAAATTCGAAGGCGAACACTTCGAGGACTTATTTGAGTTGTCCGCCAGAGCCACTAAATATGAATGGCTCTTACAGGAGGATGGTGAAAAGAAGGCCTCATCTTATGGGACCTATTATAAGGACCTAAATTTTGAATATGCCGTTGTAGAAGTTGTTGGAAAACAACCAATCACTTGTCCAATCCTTCTCCGAAAATCTAAGGATACCGGAGATACGAAATAAATGAATTCTTTTAGCCGAAATTATTCTTTTGATATAAATAAAACGGCTGAAATATTTGATTATCTGCAGATCACCCCTTTATTCCGGCCAATGTAGCGGCTAAGGGTAAATCATGTAAGTGGCATGGAATAAAAACCCATGAGACTAACGAATGTACTGTGCTGCATAATGTGATACAGGAAAATATCGACAAGGGACTCTTGAAATTTACAGAAGCGGACAAGGGAAAGATGCAGGTGGACACACAACCATTTCCTAAGGACGTACCAATAAATATGGCCACAATTGGCTTACCAAAGCGAACTTCGGCCATTAAAGTGGATCTGGGTGGACCATCGTCGAAAAAACCAGAACATGAAACACCACTAGTCCGAAGTCAGGTGAACTTACGACCGAGGAATGATTGGAGGTATCCACCTACTGAAGGCCGGACTTCACGCCATGAAAGGCGTGGCGAGATTTGGGGTGAGTGGTGACACAAACCTAGGCCTAGACCCAACCGAGGTACGATTATGGAGGAAGGATATAGAAAAACAGTTGCGGAAAAGCATGCATCGGTGTCCTCTGGGTTCTCGTCCACTCAATGTGCAACCACAAAGCGGCCAGAGACGGTGGCTAAGGTGTATGAAGACTCTTCAGTTGAGCAACATATCATACTTGAAAGCCCAGCTAAGATAGAAGTGTCACCAGACCTTCTTTGTGGTGACTATAAATGGAGATTGGTAACAGCCCCGCTGCGCACTCAACATGGTAGGGGAAGATCCCTAAGTTCAGAAGACACACCTCAAACACGGGGGGGGGGGGGGGGGGGGGGGGGGGGGGCAAAAGGCAATTTCACTGGACTTCCGGAAGACAAGTTTCATCATGGATGCTGTAAAACCCTGAATTTTCATGAAATTTTTAATTAAGAGTAATTAGGGGATTAAAGGATTTAATGAGGTTACTTAATCCAATTTTAAAGAAAAGGCTTAATTGAGTGGGTTTGTTTTGAGTAAACTGGTTAAATTGATAAGGTTGGGTATTTGTGGTTTGGTTCATTCAGGTGAGCCAACTTAAGTGTTACAGTTTGATTTAATTGGTTTAATTAGGTTTAGTTGGGTTTAAGTAGTTTATTTAAATAGGTTTAGTTGGTTTAAGAGGTCGGTTCATTTTTAGTAACCCGGTTTAATGGGGCATTGGTTTAAAGGGTTTAATAAGCCTATATATATATGGTCTTTGGTAGAAGACCCGAAGGGTTCTAAATTTTTTGTTCGTCCCTTGGTGGAGAAGCCGCAGGGAGGAGCCGTAGAGAGAAAGGGAGAAAGAAGAAGAAGAAAAAGGGGGAAGAAGGGAAGAGGAAGAAGAAGGAGAGGAGGGAAGAGAAAGAGAAGGTAAGTAGTTTAATTTTTCTTTTTTCTTCTCCTCCATTTACTGATTTCACGTTTGAAATTTGAGGTTGAATTCTACATTATGGAAATTGTGAGATTTGAGTTATATTAGTTGCTTAATATTTAGTAGTTGATGTCAAGTCATTTGGAAGTTTGGATTGAGTATGAAAAAAAAAGCTTTAAAATGTAGTTTTTACGGACTGGTTTGGGGTTCGCGGCGGAGAAGAAGACCTTTAAAAAAATATTTACGTTTTGATGAAAAAAGGATAAAGTAATTACAAATTGATGCTTATTTGAGAAAGTAATTACGTTTTAAGTGTAAAACCTATACTGTATTGTTAAATTAGTATACAGAACCTAAATAATTACTTTTTAGTTTAGATTTTAGTTAGATTCAACAAATAAGTTCAATCCCCAAATAAATAATTACATTTTAGTTACATTTTGAAAGAAAAATCAAAATTTAAGGAAAAAGTGTTTAAAAATGGATTTTTGGATTTGTAACTTAATTTAAAAATAAGATAATGACAATTTAATAAAAGTAAAGAGAAAACTAATAGTTGAGATGCAATCTGGCATGTTTCATGAACAAAATTTTAGGAAAATAATTGTTGTAAAAAAAAAAGTTTTTAGTTTGGTTGTGATATATTTTTCTCCATGTACCTGGAGAGTCAATTTGAGATGCCCATGTACTTGGGTAGATGCTTTATTACTGTGTACTCTGAGAGGCCCCGTGTACTCGGGATGTTTTAGTTGAGATTAGAACGAGTTGTGTTAACCATATTTTCATGGTTGGTTTCGATTTTAGAACCTAGTAGGCATAGCGCTATATGTATCCATGTAGGGGCTAGGTAGTGGAGGGGATTATTCTTTGCTAGTTGTAATTCCCTGTCCACGTACGCGTGTTCCAATGTGTACTCAGTGAGGCCTGATCGTGTACTCGGCTGGCTGCGGCTATTCACTCATTTTATCGTGTACTCGGACCATGTTTGGGTAGTTCTTGCCAACCCATCACTGTACTGGGTGGGTTTTTCCGCAATAAGACGATGATCGTGTACTCGGCTTCGCACCTAAGCCGGGAGGTGGCATAGTGGACATTGTGATTACCCTGGTTAAAGATAGTCTTACGTCATGAGTCCTGCTATGGTTGTTGATTTATTCTGGTTACTTTGTGTTTATTGATATATTATCGTGGAATTATTCTGTTTATTCGTTTTATTGTCGATTGATGCATATTTTAATCTGAATCATATTTTAGAAATGTTAAAATGTTTATGAGCATGCATGGGCTACTTACTGGGATATACGTATCTCAGACCGTTTGTTTTGTTTTGTTTTCAGACCTTGGAAAAGCCGATATCGGGGGGGCAAAAGCTGTGATCAGGTGAGATTAGATTAGAGATTAATATTTTAGTTTGAGTTGGTTTTAGTGGACTCTATATATATATATATTTAATTGTTTAGTCATGTTTCCTTTACTCTGTTTGTGATTCTGGGTGAAAATGTAACCTTTCGGTGATGAGTTACGGGTTAGTTTCCGTAACCCAGATCTGGGGCGTTACAGATGCCTATGAGGACGGCATTCTCGTACAACCCAACTTGGGAGAGTGGATATATGACTTATGAACAAGAAGTGATGGTAAAAGAGGATAAGCCTAGAATGGTGAAACCCCTTATTGTTCAAGTAGGACGTTGGAAAAAATTGATTCATCCTAAGTTTCCTTTTTATTCGCAGGAAACTGTCGTAGCCATGACTAGGATGCAAAAGCGACGCTGGCAGCGATAGCAAGCCAGTATGCGACATCAGGAACAGAGTACTGGGTCCTCTCAGCCGTATGGATATTCTAGGTTTGCCGCCAAGAAACGCACCCCAAAACTGCAGAAGCTCAAAAAGAGCCCAATACCAGGTTCATTTGATATTTCGGGTGCCTGAGCTTGTTTCCAATACGGTGATCTCAAGGACCGAAAAATCGGTTTCTGACGAGGATCTAATGGATAATTTCGCCGGAGGAGAAGAAGAACAATTACTGATCGATCAAATGCTGACTGAATATAACAGGATGTTGACTCCCTCCACGATGTAGACACCCCAAAATTGCACGATTTTTGATAAATCTTGAAGGAGAGATATTTTATTGGAATTTTCAATTCTTAGAATTGGGTTTGAGATCCTTAACCCATCTGAATCCAAAACCACAAAGGAAAATGCCCGAATTTAACCTCTTGTGCAAAGTCAAACTTTTTTCGTTTGAATTTTGACCCTAGAAAATGAAATATTTTTTTTAAGCAAGATTTCAAGATAATTTTTCCTAGTAATAAGTTTTTTAGCCATGTTATTACATAAAAGAATTTTTTGAGATTTTAAATCTTGACGAATACCTTGGTTTTAACATGTTGAGTCTTTTTACCGGACCTGAAAAATCGGAATTTAGCCTGGAACTGAAAAGTTGACTTTTTATTCACTTGGAATTTGGGTCTGGAACTATTTTTAATGGATTCAAATTGGGGGGGGGGGGGGTGTTTGCTTATTTACATGTAATATCTTAAGTAAATGGAGATTAAAAAATACGAGGACATTTACTTAAATGATATTACATGTAAATAAGTATTGCCTGTGTTAAAATTCGGATAAAAGCTTCTTTCCTTGTATCCGACAGATAATGTCGGATACAAAACATCTTTATTGTATCCGACAGATAATGTCGGATACAAAGATAATTGCTTGTATCCGACCTAAGTTGTCGGATACAAGGTTTTTGCTCAAAATTAGGGTTTTCTGAAAGTTTTCACTTTTTACTATCATATCCTTTGTTTAAGGAGTGGAAATATCAGAAATAGCCTTAGGGTTAAGTGTAGGGGGATTTTAGACATGTGTTTGTGTCTACCATTAGGGTTCCTCCTAACCTTAGCCTTTGCCTATAAATAGGAGGCCTCTCCTCAAGCAAAGGGCCAAGAACTTTTGCCAAGAATTTTTGCCAAGAGTTGGAGATTGACGAGCTTCAAGTGAAGAAGGGAAACCTCTGCCCCATTGCTTCCAACACCCCAAGGTAAGCCTAAAACCCCTTTTCTTTTATGTTCTTAAATTCTAGAAATAGATCTTTCTTCTACCTTTCTGTAGAATAATGGCCTATTGATTGTGCTTGAAACCCCTTTCCCTACTCAAAGTACCTCGAGACTCCCTCTAGCTGTAAAACGTGAAGAAGGATCTAGGGGAAACGAGACTGGGAATTCATCCTTAGTCATAGAACCCTCTTGATTGGCCTTTTGATTCTATGAAAACCGTTTCATATTCAAAGTACCCCAAGACTATCTCGAAGAACCGTAAAATGGGGAGAGAGAACTGAGGGAAACGAGAATGGAATGGAACCCTAGGTTTTTTAGAACCCCATTTGATTGATATGAGTGCTATATGTTGTTATGCATGTGATTGAAAAGTTAATTTGTACACATGCATATATTGCACTTGTTTTGTCGGAATCGGCTTGTATTTGGGATCTATTGCATTCATTGTGATAGATCTGAAATAAATAGCCCCAAGAATTTCTGGGATGTTTCTTATTGATTTCAAACAAGTTTATCTCGAGTATTGAAGATCTCTAGGTCTAACCTCTCGGTTTTGGGCATTTTTGCTCCACTTTAGGGTTTTTGGTATATTCTTTTCAATCGAAGAGGATGGTGAGCCAAACTTGTGCCCTATTTCCTCCTGGAGGTTTTTCAATATCTTTTGAAATGATTTTGATTTAGATTGCACGGATTCCACACACTCAATCACTGTTTTGGATTGATTCTACTTAAAAAAGGCAAAACTGGACAGCGTCTGTACCCTAACTTCGGACACTCATAACTTCATCGTCTGGATGAATTTTGGAGTGATTCTAAAGCCATGGGAAAGATGAAGCTGTCTAGTTCATGTCTATAAAATTTCATCAAATTTTATGACGTGGATTTTTGACACCATTCAGTCGAAGTTGATAGGTCAGTTCAGGCCATATTGCTGAACCTGTCACTTTGACTGAGCGCCATGTGTTCATTTTAAGTCCAATTTGAGTGATTTTTCTTTCAATGTTCTCCTTTATGAGTCTAATTTTAAATCCAGTTGGTTTCACAATTTTTTGATTTCATTTGTGTCGTGGGTAAATGATTTACTCAGAACCGCTCAACAGCATATTTCTGAGTTAATCTGTGATCTTCGGGGCCTGTTCGGGAGGTCACCCAAGGCACATCCGGATGAAGTTTTGTATGAGGCTAGTTTCATTTGAAATATGGCCCTACAGACTTCATTCATGCCAAATTTCACGGATTTATATGGAGTTGATGTTTCCAAATGAATTTTCAAAGTTGCCTACTTGTTACTTTTACAGATTTCCAACAGCAAATTTAAAAGGAGCATAACTCCTAGGGTTTTAACCGGATTTGATTGAAAATTTGCATAAGTCTTCTATTTATCATAATCTTTCAAATGGATTTGGTTTGATTCAATTTAAATTGGATTTGAATGATTTCAAGACAAATGGCTCTATCTTTTACCAAAATTTCTGGATTTGTCTCAACATGGTTTTGTTCAAGTTTTGCTTTGATTTCCATTTAATGATGATATCCCAGAAGTGATACTAACATAAAAGAGGATCTGGAATTCCTTGGATTTCTCATGTGGAAGTATCATACATTTGTTTAATCCTTTTTCAAGGTTTTTTTGATTATTTTAGCAAGCTTTCTTATTTTTGAGCACGAACAACACTTGGCAACCACCTTGTGTGGGTGAATGGGGGTGCCTAACATATTCCCCCGTTCATAATCTAATCCCCTTACCCATGTCTAGATTTTATTTTCAAGTAGAGTTATTTTTATTCTAGATTTGTCTTTTTGCTTATTTTGATGATTTTTGGTGCCCATTCACACCTAAAATTGAATGTTAGTGACTCTCCCATTTTTGTTGAGCCCGTGTGATAACGGAGGGAATCATCTAGGTGATTTTTCCATGTCTCACACACGATAGAAGTGACAAAAGAAGTAGTGCCTGAAACCCCGGAGGTTAAAACTAATGATTCATTGAGTCAGCCGCCATTGAGCGCTGACGCTTCAATAGCCGAAATTTGTTTTGGCCGGATGCCCCCAATCCCATTGGATTGTCATATGGTCCTTACTTTGCCAATGACTTTCGAGGCAAGCATAGAATTGCCACGTTTGGAGGAGATCAGTGACGAAGGGGATCCGGTAGCACTATATATAGTCAATCCAGAACACCTTGAGGAAGAAGACAAAAATCAGAAACCGGCCAGCAATGAGCAAATCGGCAAAGTTGAAAAGGTATGTTTTGCTAAACCATCTTTTGCCATGACCCAACATTTGAAACCTTTGTTCATAAAGGTTCACATGAATGGTATCCCAATCAATAGGGTTTTAATTGATAACGGGGCAGCAGTTAATTTCATTCCGATATCTACAATGAGGAAACTGGGTAAGTCTTTTTCGGATTTAATTCAGTCAGGGATCACCATGACTAACTTTGCAGGTGGTGTCACAGGAACTAGAGGAATCCTCCCAATCGAATTAACGGTTGGGACGCGGTAGTATTTTACGACGTTCTTCGTCATTGAGTCATCAACCGGATACAACGCATTACTGGGAAGAGATTGGATCCATTCGAATGGATGTGTACCATCTTCTTTACACAAATCGTTACTTTTTTGGAAGGATGACGATATCGAAGAAATAAAAGCCGATAATCGGCCTTTTGCCGTAGACTCTAATGCCGCACACGCATCCCTTTATGATGAAGGGATAAAACCCATTGTATTTGTGGGATATGATAAGAATGGGCAGCCGATTGCTTCAATTTCATCTAAACAAAATACGACGCAACAACGGCTTGAGAAAGAGGAAGTAGTCGATGTCGCCGAACTTAATGAATTACCAAATGATGGTTGAACGAGCTGAAGCAGCAGAAGCCGTTTTGAGGAAAATAACGGCTTATATGCAGGAAGTAAAGGTGAGGGAGTTTCAACAGGATAATGAATGGCTGGGAAATGGTGAAACGACGGCAAATTCTGCCGAATTTATCAATGAACAGGGTGATGAAATGACAACAAATCGAGATGAGATAACTTTCGCCGACCTACAAGCCGCACCAGCCAAGTTGGAAGATTTGAAAGTTGATACCCAAGACCCTCTAGAAGAAATTAATTTGGGAACGGAAACGCAGCGGAAGCCAATTTACATAAGCAAACTGCTGCCGCCAAATGCCAAGCAAAAGATGAAACAACTATTGGCCAATTATTCGGATTGCTTTGCTTGGACTTATCAGGAGATGCCAGGATTAGACAGAAAAATGGTAGAGCACAGGCTTCCTATTAATCCATAATTTAGACCATTCAAACAGCCTTCTATAAGAATGGCTGATGATGTAATCAGTAAGGTGAAAGTAGAAATAGAACGGCTCCTAACGGCCGGGTTTATCAGGTCTATTCGGTATACCGATTGGCTTTCTAATATTGTACCTGTAATCAAGAAGAATGGTCAAATTAGAGTGTGCATTGACTTTCGTAACTTGAATTCCGCAACTCCCAAAGACGAGTACCCTATGCCGATAGTTGATCTACTAGTAGATAATGCATTACGGCATAAATTTTTATCATTTATGGATGGCCATTCTGGCTATAATCAAATATATATTGCAGAAGATGATGTAGCTAAGACGGCATTTCGTTGCCCAGGGGCACTAGGAACTTATTGTTGGGTAGTCATGCCCTTCGGACGAAAAAATGCCGGCGCTACATATCAAAGGGCAATGAATCTTATCTTTCACAATATGATCGGTGTAGACACCCCAAATTGCACAAACAATCATCAAAAATCATTATCTCCTTGAAAACCAGCACAGATTTTGAAGAAAATAAGTTTTTACCTGTATCCGGTCACTCAGACCGGATACAAGTACTCCTCTGTGTATCCGGTGGAACATACCGGATACAAGCAGTGCTTAGTGTATCCGGTATTGTATACCGGATACCTTAAGGCCCTTGTGTATCCGGTCTGATATACCGGATACATAACTTTTGCTCAAAATTAGGGTTTTCCGAGAGCTTATCACTTTTACCATCATATCCTTCATTAAATGAGGGGAAATCTCGGAAATAGCCTTAGGGTTAAGGTTGGTGGGCTATAGACACTATGTTGTGTCTACCATTCTCACCAACCCTAACCCTAACCTTTGCCTATAAATAGGAGGCTCCTCCTCAAGCAAATGGCAACCAACTCTTGTTTTGAATTCTCGCAAAGAAGAACTCCAAGAGAAGAAGGAAATCGCTGCGGGAGTGCTTCCAGAATCCAGGTAAGCCTCAAACCTCTCTTTAACTTATGTATTTACAGTCCTAGATCTAGATCTATTCTTCTACCTTTCTGTAGTGTAAAGCCTTCTTTGTGTGTGAAAATCCTTCCCCGGCTCAAAGTATCTCGAGACTCCCCCTAGCCGTAAAATGTGGAGGCGGGATCTAGGAGAAACGAGACTGGGGATTGACCTTAGTACTAGAACCTATGTAGCATAAGGCCTTTTGTTTGATTGAAAATCGTTTCATATTCAAAGTACCCTTGATTATCTTGAAGAACCGTGTTTAACGGGGATAGAGAACAGAGGGAAACGATAATGGAACGGAACCCTAGGCTATTTTAGAACCTCATTTTGATGAAGATATATGCATGCTATGTTGTTCTATTGATCTTGTATGTTTTTTCAAGCTTGCACATACATAGCACTTTTTTGGCGAATAGGCTCACATTTGGGGATTTATTACATTCATTGTGATAAATCTCCAATAAATGGCCTCAATCAAATTCTGGAATGTTTTAAATGTTTTTCAAAGGTTTTGGATTCATCTCACACGAATCTCACACACTTTATTACAGTTTTTAGTCGGTTTTACTCAAAAAGGGCCTAACTGGACAGCACCTGTACCCTTACTTCGGACGCTCATAATTTCATCGTCCGGATGAATTTTGGAGTGATTCCAGAACCATGGGAAAGGTGAGGCTGTCTAGTTTATGTCCACCAAATTTCATAAATTTCCATTGAACGGATTTTTGACAACTCTCTGTCGAAGTTAAGTGGACAGTTCAGGTTCAAATACAGAACTTGTCACTTCGACGGAGCGCCATGTGTTCGTTTTAAGTCTGATTCGAGTGATTTTTGTTTCTGAGTACTCCTTTATGAGTCTATTTTCAAATCCAGTTGGTTTCATAATTTTGGGATTCCATTTGAATTATTGGTAGCCGATTTACTCAGAACTGTTCATTTGTAATTTTCTGGGTAAATCTGTGATCTTCGGGGCCTGTTCGGGAGACCACCCAAGGCACATCCGAAGGGATTTTTGTATGAGACTAGTTTCTTTTGAAAGATGACCATACAGACTTCAATCACACCAAATTTCGTGGATTTTTCTATGCAATTTCCTAAAGTTGCGCACTTATCACTTTTAAAAATCCCCAGCAGCAACTTTAAAGGAGCATAACTCCTAGGATTTGTATCGGAATGAAGTGAAATTTTGCATGAGACCCTTATTTACTATAATCTTTCAAATGAATTTAGTTTGGTTCAATTTAAAATGGTATTTGAATGATTTCAAGACAAATGGCATTACTTTTCACCAAATTTTCCAGATTTGATTCAACTTGGTTTTTGAATAACTTGTGCTTTGATTTCCATCTTTTGAGATATTCCAGAAATGATATTGACATAAGAGAGGATCTAAAATCCATTTAGATTTTCATGTGAAAATATCATACATTGGTCCTTTTTCAAGGTTTTCTATGATTTTAGCAAGCTTTCTTATTTTTTCATGAACATACACTTGGCTACCACTTCGTGTGGATGAATGGGGGTGCCTAGCACCTTCCCCTGTTCATAATCTAATCCCCTTACTGTGAGACATGGGAAAAATCACCGGAATGATCATCCCTCCGTCAACACACGGGGATCGACATAGAAGTTGGAGAGTCGCCACCATTCATAATTTTGAGGTGATAATGGACACCAAAATGTTCAAAATCATTAAAAAGTGCAAAAATGCCAATTCTAAGGTAAAAATAACCCTACTTGAAAATCAAATCCAGAGATGGGTAAGGGGATTAGATTATGAACGTGGGAAGGTGTTAGGCACCCCCATTCATCCACACAAAGTGGTTGCCAAGTGTATGTTCATGCAAAAATAGAAAGCTTGCTAAAATCATAGAAAACATTGAAAAAGGATCAATGTATGATATTTTCACATGAAGATCTAAATGGATTCTAGATCCTCTCTTATGTCAATATCGTTTCTGGAATATCTCAAAAGATGGAAATCAAAGCACAAGTTATTCAAAAACCAAGTTGAATCAAATCTGGAAAATTCGGTGAAAAGTAAGGCCATTTGTCTTGAAATCATTCAAATACCATTTTAAATTGAACCAAACTAAATTCATTTGAAAGATTACAGTAAATAAGAGTCTCATGCAAAATTTCACTTCATTCCGATAAAAAATCTAGGAGTGATGCTCCTTTGAAGTTGCTGCTGGGGATTTTTAAAAGTGATAAGTGGGCAACTTTGGGAAATTGCATAGAAAAATCCACTTCATAAAAATCCACGAAATTTGGTGTGAATGAAGTCTGTATGGCCATCTTTCAAAAGAAACTAGCTTCATACAAAAATCCCTTCGGATGTGCCTTGGGTGATATCCCGAACAGGCCCCGAAGATCACAGATTCACCCAGAAAAATGCCATTGAGCAGTTCTGACTAAATCGGCTACCAATAATTCAAATGGAATCAAAAAATCATAAAACCAACTGGATTTGAAAATAGACTCATAAAAGAGTACTCAGAAACAAAAATCACTCGAATCGGACTTAAAACGAACACATGGCACTCCGTCGAAGTGACAAGTTCTGTATTTAAACCTGAACTGTCCAATCAACTTCGACAGAGAGGTGTCAAAAATCCGTTCGATAGAAATTTATGAAATTTGGTGGACATAAACTAGACAGCCTCACCTTTCCCATGGTTCTGGAATCGCTCCAAAATTCATCCGGACGATGAAGTTATGAGCATCCGAAGTAGAGGTACAGGTGCTGTCCAGTTAGGCCCTTTTTGAGTAAAACCGACTCAAAACTGTGATCAAGTGTGTGAGATTCGTGTGAGATGAATCCAAAACCTTTGAAAAACATTTAAAACATTCCAGAATTTGATTGAGGCCATTTATTGGAGATTTATCACAATGAATGTAATAAATCCCCAAATGTGAGCCTATCCGCCAAAAAAGTGCTATGTATGTGCAAGCTTGAAAAAACATACAAGATCAATAGAACAACATAGCATGCATATATCTTCATCAAAATGAGGTTCTAAAATAGCCTAGGGTTCCGTTCCATTATCGTTTCCCTCTGTTCTCTCTCCCCGTTAAACACGGTTCTTCAAGATAATCAAGGGTACTTTGAATATGGAACGGTTTACAATCAATCAAAAGGCCTTATGCTACATAGGTTCTAGTACTAAGGTCAATCCCCAGTCTTGTTTCTCCTTGATCCCGCCTCCATGTTTTACGGCTAGGGGAGTCTCGAGATACTTTGAGCCGGTGAAGGATTTTCACACACAAAGAAGGCTTTACACTACAGAAAGGTAGAAGAATAGATCTAGATCTAGGACTGTAAATACATAAGTTAAAGAGAGGTTTGAGGCTTACCTGGATTCTGGAAGCACTCCCGCAGCGATTTCCTTCTTCTCTTGGAGTTCTTCTTTGCGAGAATTCAAAACAAGAGTTGGTTGCCATTTGCTTGAGGAGGAGCCTCCTATTTATAGGCAAAGGTTAGGGTTAGGGTTGGTGAGAATGGTAGACACAACATAGTGTCTATAGCCCACCAACCTTAACCCTAAGGCTATTTCCGAGATTTCCCCTCATTTAATGAGGGATATGATGGTAAAAGTGATAAGCTCTCGGAAAACCCTAATTTTGAGCAAAAGTTATGTATCCGGTATATCAGACCGGATACACAAGGGCCTTAAGGTATCCGGTATACAATACCGGATACACTAAGTACCGCTTGTATCCGGTATGTTCTACCGGATACACAGAGGAGTACTTGTATCCGGTCTGAGTGACCGGATACAGGTAAAAACTTATTTTCTTCAAAATCTGTGCTGGTTTTCAAAGAGATAATGATTTTTGATGATTGTTTGTGCAATTTGGGGTGTCTACAACTGCCCCTCTTTGCGGGAGCTGCGAAGTAGTGAGCTGCAAAGAGTAGATAAGCCCAAATTGCATTCCCTTGAGCATGATTTGCTCAGTTCAATTCAATTTTGTAAAAAACAATTTTTGGGTGGAAATTTGCCAAAAAGCCCTAACTTTAAGGGGGGCATCTCTCCAATAATTCTTAAATTCCACTGAGCTCTCGTGGCTACGAAGTGGATTTTAAGCCCAAAAATAGGATTTTTTGAAAAACTGATTTTTTATCAAACCAAGTTGAAAATTGAGTGGACATCATCCTTTTGACCAGCATATTTCCCAAAGTTGCCCTAAATTCCACTGAGCTCTCGTGGCTGTGAGGTGGATTTTAAGGCAAAATAGGGATTTTGAGAAAATAGTAAGAATTATAGCACAAGTTTGCTCTTTTTTTTCTCTCTTTTCTTTTTTCTTTTTCTCTTTTTTTTCCTTTTTTTTTTCTTTTTTTTTTTCCTTTTTTTTCTTTTTTTTTTTCATTTACTTTTCTGTTTTTTTTATTTTTTTTTTCTGTTTTTCTATTTTTTTCTGTTTTTTTTTTCTTTTTTCCTTTGGTATCCGGTATGTGTATCCCGATAAGCATGCGCTTGCTTGTATCCGGTCTGAGTGACCGGATACCCAAGCTTTTAAAGTCGCGCGCGACCACGACTTTTCCCCTTCTCTTCTTTCTTCCCCGATTACTAAGACCGGACACCTTCTCTTCTCCTTCATCCCGACTGTTGCTCCCTTCTTCTCCGGCAATTCCCCGGCGATTCCTGGAGCTCCGGCGACTACTATTGACGCCGGCGACGGCCTGTGACTTCGGCGACTTCCCTTGTCACCCATTCTTAGCCATGGTCGAGCCCTAGCTCGATTTCTTCAGATTCTTGGTGGTTTTCTCAACCCAACGCCATCGTTCTTGCTCCGGTGATCTTCTTTGAGTTCTGGCGAATTGTTCTTCACCAATCCGACTTTCCTGCTTGTAATCAGGTACCCCTTTTAGTGGTGGCTTGGTCTCTTCAATCAAACATGTTCATGTTTAGCCTAAGCACCGAATTACCACTTATGCATTGTTTGTTAATTTGCATTGGGTAGATTATTTTCCCCACGTAAGCAAGATCAGTGAACACACTTGGACTGTTCAATTGTAATTGAACTTTTGGATGAATCATCTTTGGCCTGATTGCTGCCGGAATTTTGGTGCCATTTGCTGTTTTTTTTTTCTTCAATTTGCTTCAACTATATCCAAGCATGCTTCTATCATGCAATTGATAGCCCATTTACCATTGTGACTTGATCCTATCGGGGCTTGCCGACTTAACTCCATGCCGTTTGCTGTCTTCTTTGTTTTTTTTTTTTTTTCAATTTTTAGAACTGATTGACTGCCGGTGGTATTCATTGATCAGCTAATTGTATGCTGGAACAAATTTTCCTTTGCTATAATTGGCTTGCATCCCCCAACAGCATGTGTTAGCTATAGTCGATCCTGCAACCGGTATCTTTGTCAAGACCCCGGGATTCTCTGTCAGTAGTAACTTCTGCCTAAATTGCCAATTTTTCCTACCACCGAATTATGCCATGATGTTGCTGTTGACTGTATTGCCTGTTCTGAATTTCTGCCTGCCAATGAATATACCATGCTCCAAAAATTTAACTTGAGCTCTGATTTGCCTGCTGGTGGTGGTCTACTACTTGAACTTGTTTTTCTAGCTTCAGTATTGCCGGGATTAAAGGCTTCTGCTCACTTTCTATTTTGCTGTGAAATTTCCCTAATTGACTTGCCAATCTGGATTTCTGCAATTCTGCTTGCTTTTGATACTTGGGCCCTCTATCTTCTCATATCCTGGAACCATAGCATATCAGGAAATGTTAGGTTTTGTAGGAATTTTTTTAGAAGGAAAAAATGTTTCAGGATTAGAAACAGAAATATTCCTTATTTTAGAACTTTGTAGAAAACCCAAATGAGGTAAAATTCTTTCACGACAATTTTGAAAAATAATCATGTAAGATTGGATGTGAACTGTAAGCAAAGCCAAATCTCCTAGGTTTAGACTGAAATTCATAAAACACTTCCCTGTGTAGATGGCTAGGAGTTGTTCTCGTGTGCGAGAGGGGGCTGACCCTGCTGATCAGCCCTCCACTTCGCGGGCTCGGACAGAGGCAAGTTCCAGCGCCACACTGTCGGAGCCGCTAGATGTCTCCAGGGAGAGCTCTGCTGAGGTAGGCTTTCAAAATTTTCTTTTCTTCCTTCCATTCTCTTCCCACACCCATTTTCACACCTTTCTCTGGAATTTTTAGCCCGTGGTTGTACCGGCTCGAGGTCGGGGCAGAGGCCGAGGTAGAGTTCAGGATCAGGCCCTTGAGGGTGAGAGAGGCCGTGGCAGAGGCCGAGGCAGAGCCAGAGGTACGGCTCAGGAGAGTACTGCTGTAGTTTTGTCAGGGGTCTCCGAGGAGCTAAGGTCATCTGTGCATGACACAGAGCTCCTCTGTGGCTTGGATAGCCACCCTTCTATGTGCATCAGGGCTGATGTGCTGCTTCCGTATCACTCCTCCCATTTGCGAGGCAGTTGGGGGAGATTCACCGAGTTGGCCCAGTCACTTTCTCTGGCCCTCCGGCGCGAGTTTGGGAAGTGTCATCTGGACCATTTCCTTAGCATCCCATCCTTCAGAGCCGATCGTCCACTCATCTTCGCCATGATGGAGAGATATTTCCCGGAGACCCAGTCATTCCATCTTCCGGACGTGGAGCTAGGGATCCGCCCCTCAGATTTTGTGATGATTACTGGTATTTCGTTGACGGGGCGGACCATTGTCTTGGAGCGGCCTTCTGCGGAGGACATCGGCCTTCTCTTGGGATATCAGGCCCTGCCACCGGCTGCTTGGGATGGGCGAAGTGGTCGTCTTTCCATTAGCTGGCTGCGAGAGAGCCTGGCTTGTCATTACGACGGGAGACATGCGACCATCTCCATGGAGGATGCAGATTTTGTGCCTATCTTCCGGCATGTTTTCTTGCTGATGCTGGGAGCTGCTTTTTCCCGGAGGATACCACCAGTGTCAGCCCACTTTTCTTGGACGCTTTGAGAGATCTTCATCAGACCCGCCAGCTGGCATGGGGCCGACTCATCTATGGGACCATCTTGGCCGGGTTGTGCCGAGCGGTGCGAGGCCTGGCATCCCCGAGAGGCGATGGAGTTAGCAGCCGGTTCTTCTGGCATATTCTACAGGTATTGAATTTATCTGTTTGGTTTAATTCCTTAGGCTTTATTTTCTTGATCTCTGACTGATTTTTATTTTGTCAGGTGTTTATGTACACCTATATGACTTTCTTCCGCCCATCCCCGGTACCTGAGGTCGCAGATTTCCCTGTGGCTTTGCGATGGTCGGCCCAGGTCCGGGATGCTGATAGGAGTCAGCCCCGCACCGCTCGGGTGCACTTGGACCGTGCCCGCCGACCTGATGTAAACCCTTTATCCTTTTTCCTTTTATTTCTTTTCCTGTATCTTGACTGTACCTGACTATTTCTTCTTTTTTTTTTTTTTGCAGCTCCTTCTGTCCCGATTTGATGACGTGGATGTCGGAGTGGCCCGTGAGATGGCGGTACAAGACGCCTTCGATAGAGATCGACGACGTCAGCCATACCAGTGCTTCCTTGGGAGGCTTGGTAGGGTGATGTACTTGGGAAAGCGCCTGTACTTCCAGCACACCGGCGCACTTCGTATCCCCGTTCCTCCTCCTCCTGTGGGTCCCGACACGCTCCTGCCGGGTTTTGACGCTGATCAGTTCAATCATTTCCTGGATGCGGAGGGGCTTACAGTAGCTGGAGATTACGACGAGTGGTTCCAGAGGGTATCTATTGGATGCTTGATGGATCGACCCATTCGTGCCGGGGTGACAGAGATCGGCGGGATCCGTATCCGGATCCATGAGGACACGGTAAGTCTTGCACTCTTCATATTTTCATCCTCTTTTCTTCCCTTATGCATTTCTGACCCTACTTTTGTTCTTGTTGGCAGGTACACGAGCTGAATACCATCCGGGATCGGTTCGAGAGCCAGCGGGCCGCAATCGATGATATGATCGCTGAGCACGATGCGGTCGTGGCCTAGCGGGATGCCCGGATCAGGGAGCTGGAGGCCTTGATTGCTGAGCTCCAGGCTAAACAGGTATCTGGCCTTCTTATATTTTCATTTCTTTCATTTTCCTGTTTCTGCTCTTCTGATATGCTTGTTTGACTTGTGCAGGGCCCGGTTGTAAAACCCCGACCCGGATTATGTCTTAATTATTTAGAGTAATTATCTAAAGTGTGATTAGTAGACTAATTAAGTACTTGTGTTATGAAAATGAGGTAGATGTGAATTATTCTTGAGGATTTAGAGGAATCAATTGAATGATATGAAAGTTATTAAAGTAAGTTTAATTAATGCTATCTCTCAATTCCAATTGGTTAAGATACTCTCCAATTAGCTTTAATGAATTGGAAATCAAATTCTGAAAAGTTGGACTGATGTGTACCTAGAGTAATTCCCAAGTATACCCATGGTACCCCAAAATATACCCAAGGTACCCTCCCAAATACCACTAAAGTACCTCTTGTATTACCCAAGGTACTCCCATTGTATACCCAAAGTACATCCATGTACTACTCAAGGTACCATCTAAGTATACCTAGAGTACACCAAAGTATTTCCCAAAGTACCGCTCAAATATGCCTAGGGTACACCCATGTATTACCCAAAGTACCCGAATGTATTACTCAAAGTATATTCAAGTGTTACCCAAGGTACCACTCAAGTATACCTAAAGTATCCCTTAATTATCCCTAAGGTACCCTCTTATATTGCCCAAGGTACTTCTCAAGTGTACCTTAAGTATCTCCCAAGAATGCCCAAATAACCTCTTAAGTATACCCCAGGTACCCCACTTTTATACCCAAGGTACACCCAAGGTACCACCCAGGTGTTACCTAAAGTACCCCCCAGTTATACCTAAGGTGCCCCGCTTGTATCCCTAAGGTACCCTACCTTAATTGCCTAAGGTACCCCTGTGTTCATCTAAGGTATCCCCTTGTGTTTGCCTATAGGTACCCTTGTGTTTACCTAAGGTATCCCCTTGCATTGCCTAAGGTACCTCACATGTATACCTAAAGTACCCCCTTATATTACCTAAGGCACCTCACTCATATTGGCTAAGGTACCCCCTGTTTTGCCTAAGGTACCCCATTCGAATACCTAAAGTACCCCCTAATTATACCTAAGATACCTCATTTGTATTGCCTAAGGTACCTCTTTATTTTAACTAAGGTACCCTACTATCTTACTTGAAGTACCCCTTGTTTAGCTAAGGTACATTCCCTTATACAGCTAGAGGTACCCCCTTTGTATAACTAAAGTACCTCCAACATACCTAAGGTACATCCCCTATATTACCCAGGGTACACCCCTTGAATTTCCTAGAAGTACTCCACTCATATAAGTAAGGTACCCCACTATTTTACCTAGGGTACACCCCCTATATAGCCAAAGTACCCCCTTTGTCTCACTAAAGTAACCCCTATATAAGTAAGGTAACCCCCCACTATTTTCCCTAAGGTATAGCCCCTTATATAGCTAAGGTACCCCCTCTTGTAGCTAAGGTACACCCATTCTATAACTCAGGTAACCCTCTTATATTAGTAAGGTACACCCCTCATGCTACCAAGGGTACACCTCCTTGTATTTCCTAAAGGTACCCCCTGTATAACTAAAGTACACCCCTCAATAATCAAGGTACCCCTCCTCAATATAACTGAGGTACACCCTCCTAAGCTTATTCAAGTTTACCCTTTAGAATGACTAAGGTAAATCCCTTGAAACATCAAGGTACCTCCTCAAACAACTAAAGTACCCCTCATATAACTGAGGTACCATTCTGTGTTAACTGAGGTACACCTCCCAAGTATCCCTAAAGCATGCCTTTTGAAGTGGCTAAGGCAAACACCTCATTTAACACTAAGGTACCCCACTTAATACCAAGGTACCCCACTCGAATGACATTAAGGTACCTCTGTTGTGCCTTAGGTACACCCTAGGGTTTTAGTTGAACAAAAGCCTTGTTTAGGGGCAGATTTGAAAGACCCAAAACTTGGGCATATAAAAGGATGCCCTAATTTCTAATTAAGGGTTTGAAAACCCATTTCTCTTGTCTTGGACGCATAGAACAAGAGAGAGTTGTGGGAGCTTGCTTCAAAGCTTCAAGGAGAAGGAGAAGAAGATGAGAGCTAGGAGAGGAGGTTGCTTCTCCATTAACAAGTAAGTAGCAAACCCTTCCAAACAAAATGAATTACCAAAATTCGTATTCTCTCTCTAGGGTTTGAGTTATTTGAAGAAATGATCTTGCATGTTGCTATTTGTTTCTAAAATTCGTAGGTTTTGATTGTATAATGCTCTTGCTTAGTTTCCTAATGATTTGCCATGGATTTACAACCTCTATTGATTATGTTTCAGATTGGGGTTTGAGATTTGTGTCTTAAATGAGGTTTCATGCGTTTGATTTGTGTTCATGTAGATTTGAGATGAATCTTTGTTTCAGAAGATGTTTTTAAGTGTGTTGGGATGTTTTGTGATCACCTACTTTGATGTTGGGAAGGTTGAGAATGATTTCTATGAGTTGTGTGTTGAAAATATCCAAAATTTTGTAAGAACCCGAGCCGGCGATTAATCCTGCAGATTGGCGATTAATCCTGAGCCAAGACCCCCCCAAAAATCAGGTTCTGTTAAAATAAATCGCGAAACAGGATTAATCGGCCAGGGGTAATCGCAACCTTAGCGCGCGAACCTTTAACCTGAACGCCCGAACATTGAACTAATCGCCCCTGGGCGATCAATCCAGGGGCTAATCGTGGACCCTGTTTCTGGAGTTGTTCATCCTTTTTCTCTCCAACCCTTTGTCAAACAACCCAAGCGAGTTTACATGTAAATAAGGTTTTACCCCCCATTTGGAACCAATAAAAATACTCTCAAGGCCCAATTCCCAACCAATAAAAAGTCAACTTTTCAGTTTGTGCCTAAATTTCCAAATTTCCCGATTTTCAAAAATGGCCACTTTTTGAGTTTGATATCCAAACGAGTGACTCAGAAGCCCAGAAAATTCTGGATGATTTGTATACCCTCCAATAGACTACAATCAGAAATTGAGCCCTAAACTCCTTATAGATTTGTCTAGAAAAATTTGACATCGAAAAGTCAACGTTTTCAACCATACTTAGAATATTTTTGAGGTCCAAAACTTTTTGTCTCGGAATCCATTGAATTTTGGTATGGTGACTTATTTAGGATTTCTAAGATCAATCCACTCATCGAAAATGTGTTTTGAGGATTTTATGACCTTCGTTTTGATTAAGCTTGGATTTATGAAAGTAATGTTGAAAAACTCTTATATGATTTGGCAAGGTTTTGGCCTATGGTTTTATTGGTAGTGGATGGGGAATTCCACTTGCCCTTGGTATGGACTGGTAGTGGATGGGGAATTCCACTTGGTCCTAGTTGATTTAATAGTGGATGGGGAATTCCACTTGGTTTCGGTTTATTAAATAGTGGATGGGGAATTCCACTTGGCTTTGGTTTAAGCACTGGTTTTACTCTTGGAATTGAATGGTTTGTTTTGATTTATGAGTCGTCTAATTGGGCATTGTTCTTAGTGTGGATCCACAGTGAGTCTAATTAGTGTGTTGGTATTGGCTTGTTAGCTTTAATTGCCTTATCCATATAGCATTCCACTGTGGGGAATCAGTGAGGCCTTCTCGGGGAACAGAGGGCTGCGGCAACCCCCCGTCGCGGGGAACCGGCGGGAGTCCATGCGATTCATTGAGCAGTGGGTGGGGAATCCCACTTAGTCTGGATCCTTGGTTAGGTTGACTACTTGCCAGCCCATACGTGGGTACTCCGCTTGCTGAGATGTCCCTAGCTAGGCTTCTCTCTGTAAGTCGTGTAGGTGGCAATGGATACTGGTCATTAATCTAATTTATAGACATGCTAACCACGAGTCCTAACAAGACATGTTTACAGTATTTGATCGTATTTGTTGATTTGATTGAGATATTTGAATTGGAATTTCTTTTATATCCAATTGAACTGTTTTGGTTTGCATTTAGTACTAAATAATTGTGAATATCATCATGATGTTATAAAAACTGCATAAACTGTTTCTCTACATGCATGTTTGCTGCTTTCTGGGACTTTAAGTCTCACGCGTGTTTTGTTTTATCGGATTTGTTTTCAGATCCGCTTGGTGAGCCGCGTATTGGGGCAGGCATTGAGGGTGAGCTTTAGTTCAGGCCAGAGGATTTCTACCAACCATAGTAGGGTTATTTTTATAATGATGTATTTTGTCTTGGGTATTGTATATGGGATGTAAATATTATTTTTGGACCTATACTATTGGGAGAATCTTTTGTACTTATCTGTATATTTTGGGAAGACCATTGTAAATGGTTAGTTGCCTTAGTTGTATTTTCTTCAAATATATATCATGGTTGGAGATTATAGTTCAGATGCTCTTTTGATTATATGGAAAAATTTTATTCCATGCTTCTTTAGTCATGCACTCTGATAATTACATTGTAATTGCCCAGGAAATTGTGTTTATCAGGTTCTATTGGGCCCATAAGTAGGTCTCGGGTACGGGTTGGTGCTGTGATAGGGCAGACCCGGATCTGGGGCGCTACACCGGTCCCAGATCAGGATGCTGCTGTAAGCACCTCATTTTTGCGCTCCCACAAAAAACCAAAAATACAAACCCTGGACAGAAACTCAAACCCTAAGGGGTGAAAATTTGACTTTTTGATCAAGTGAAAATTGGCCACCTCGGTTTATGCCATTGGATAGAGAATCTCGACACGGTTCCAACGCAACTGAGTTTGCAGGAATCGGGGTCCGGATGAAGGTTCGGCGGGCGGTCAAACTTAAGGAAAAACCAAGAGTTGACTTTTCCTCGAATTCCGTGCCAAGTACCTAGCTTTATACCATTGGATAGAGAATCTCGACACGGTTCCAACGCAACTGAGTTTGCAGGAATCGGGGTCCAGATGAAGGTCCTGCGGGCGATCAAACTTGAGCAGAGCCAAAAGTTGACTTTCTGCTAAAATCCGATCCAGAGGCCTACCCCTAGGTCATTGGATAGAGAATCTCGACACGGTTCCAACGCAACTGAGTTTGCAGGAATCGGGGTCCGGATGAAGGTTCTGCGGGCAGTCAAACCTGAGCAGAGCCAAAAGTTGACTTTCTGCTAAAATCCGATCCAGAGGCCTACCCCTAGGTCATTGGATAGAGAATCTCGACACGGTTCCAACGCAACTGAGTTTGCAGGAATCGGGGTCCGGATGAAGGTTCTGCGGGCGGTCAAACTTGAGCAGAGCCAAAAGTTGACTTTCTGCTAAAATCCGATCCAGAGGCCTACCCCTAGGTCATGGGATGGAGGGCTCCGATACGATTCTATTGAAACTAAGTTTGCCCAGATCGGAGTCCGGATGAAGAAAATATGAGCTGATGAAATTTCCGAGCAGCAAAACCGGCAATCTGCGCACGTGGCAAAAAGCTGTACACGTGGCGAGTTTCGCAGGAAAATATCTCGGGGATCAAATCCGTAAATATCCAAACATTCGAAATATCCCAGGGACTGAATCTGTAAAAATCCGAAAATATCGGATTGAATTGAAATTGGCCAGGGACCAAATCTGAATTTTTAAGATTTTTTCGATCGGCGAGCGGCGGCATTTAATGAATTGTCATCATTATGCCGCTCGCGCGGACGTGGCGAGTGGGTTTGCGCCCACCTTGAGCTGGGCGCCAAGGTGAGCGGCACCCCCTTTTTTCTGGCCTATATAAGCCGCGCGACTTCTCGCGCAGAGGGGTTGGAAGATTTCTCGAAAAAAAAACTAAGTGTTAGGATTTTTGGAGGGTTCGAAGGGTTTTTGTTTGGTTTTCTTCTTCCTTCACCCGAAGCCCTCCTCTCTTCATCCCTGCTTGCCCCCAAAAAAAAAAAACCCAAGAGGCTCACCCTTCTTTGGTTCTTCTCCATTTCCACCCAAGCAAGGGGAAGCTTGCTACTGTTGGTGCGGTGAAGTGGAGGATCCCGCCGCTGTCCGGTTTCGAGGAGGCTCCCACATTCGGCTCCAGAACTCAAGAACCACCAGGTGAGGATCCCTGTTACTTTGGGTTATATATATATGAATATGCGATGTTCTTTTGTAAGCCGGTCTTATTCAGTGGTATGAAACCACTGCCATGAAAACTTGCCATGTTTTTTCTTGTCACTTCCATCTGATGAAGACCACCAAGTAAGGAAGAGGAAGATGCATGTGTTGCTCGCGCCGAAAAGGGAGCATGTTCCCAAGTTCCCTTCATCCCTGTAAACCCCCCTCCTCATTCCCTTCTTATGTTAGCGTGCATGCTTGAAGGACCAGTCTGTGGATGGAAGTGCATGTTGTTTTCTTTGTTTTTGTTGTGCTGGACTTGCTAACATGCCCCCCAACCCCCTGCCTATGCTGTTTGCTCCTTGTTGCGCCCCGGTAAGCATGCTCCCATCACCCCATGAACTGTCTGTAGTCCTAGGACTGTGTTGTTTTGTGATAATGGGGTTTGGTTTCTTTTTTTAGTGATATGGAGTTGTGTATTTAATCAATTAGATTAATTCCAATGCATGTGTGAGTATCTCCTGGGGGTGGCCGAAGCCCTGGGAGGGCTTACAGAGCCTAAAAAATGAGTTACAGAGCTTAAAAAATGAGTTACAGAGCCTAAAAAAATGAGTTACAGAGCATCGAGTATCCGCGAAGCTCGCGCGCACCTTCGCGCGAGGCTCCCGCTCATCTCGCGCGAACCTCGCGCCCACCTCTTTTTTTTGTGTTTTTCGCTGTTTTCGGTCTGCCCGGCCCGCGCCGACCTCGCGCCTAGTGCCCGAGGTCGGCGCATACCCCTAAAAAATGCCAAATTGGTATATTTTTGAAAATTTCCAAAAATGCCCTTTACTGTTCCGCGGGGGGCTTCGCCCCCCGCACCCCCCACAATGAGCCAATTTTTTTCTCTAACAGAGTGTCTATCTTGTGTTTTTTTCCTGTGATTATTGCTAAATGTGAATGATATTTCCGAACCAAACCGAATAAACCAAAAGGGTTTCTGGGTCACCCGGAAACCCGACATGGGACTTGGACTCTCGGTCCAACTTGACTTCCAGTGGGCCTTCCAACGGGGCCCACCAAGCCCAATAAACACCAAAAGCATGCCATTAAAATAACTTAAGTAAAATGAACAATTTGAACCGGGCGGGCCAAACCCAATGCGGCCCACCCGAGCCTTGTTATGTGAAATTGATGCATGAATTGCGTGGTTTGGCCGAGACCAAGGGCAAGGGCCTACCGGGCCCGCCAAAGCCCACCAACCGAACCAAGGAAGGGTGCAAACCCTAACTTCCGGTAACTTGGGCTTACAAGCCCAGATTTGGACTGCGGGCCCCAAGCCCAGTGTCCAAATCACTTTGGCAAAATTAAAAAGATAAATCCAATAAAAAATACTTGGACACCATGTGGGCCCACCTTAGGGGCCCACAAACCGGTCCGGCCCACTTGTGCATGAAAAACACTTAATCTTCAAATCTGAACTTAAAGTAAATTGAACTAACCAAAGCCCAAAGGACCTCTCAGGCTAGACTGAGGTCCACAAGGGTACACGGGCTTGACTAAGCCCACCAAGGATACCGTGGGCCTTCCAACGGGGCCCACCCAACCAGACTCAGATCACCTAAGTAATCAAGATAAGAGCAACTAAAGGGACCCACACCACTCAGGTGGTCCCGCCAGACTTAACCAAATTGCATATCGGATTAGGAATCAGGTGAGACCAATGTAAAGCTGACTCAAACCAGGGAACCCACGGGACCCGTCATCCGACGGGGTGGACTGGGGTGTCTACGGACTTCCCCGAACCACAACCGAGAACAGACTTAGAATCTCAAGCCGCAGACCAAAAAGCCCTAATAGGCAAGATTAGGCACCCAGGTGTCCGCCTGCACCCCATCAGGCGGTGGCGACTCCGAATTTTCCTGTGCCGCGTTTCCCACGCGCGCACAGTCTGGCGACTCTGCTGGGGACCGGTTCAGCCCAGTAGGACCCTAGTTAGATGAGTCAGCATAAAGAGAGATTTAGTTGATGTTTAGGGTTTCTTACTACCTCGTTTAGTAAGATACAGAATACGCGTAATTACGCGTTCTGGGGAGTCCTGTCAAAGGGACGCGATAATTGCCTAAGGCAAGTGGGATTTAAGCGGTCCCTTGTGACCCCTCACTTACCTGGGGACTCTCCCAGAACCTCGTATTGCGTGCTAATTCTGCACCTTGCTATACGAGACAGTAACAATCCCTCTACCAGCAAAATCTAGACAAATCTCACCTATGTAGACAATACACGCAGCTCAACTGCACACACGGGCACACCACCACACCGTGGATGGATTTTTGTTATTTCCATTCTTGTGAGATAAACTGCGTGGGGTGACACGCACGAGGGAGGCTGCGTGAATGATCCGACCCTTGGTAGATGAGTGAAATCGGATATTGCTACTTCTTTACCAAACCTAGACCTCTCTAGCAGCCTACCCTTCTGATTCCTATGAACTGATCTTTGGGATGGTATTAGCACCTACGCTCCCGTGGCTTGCCGGGGAAAGCAGGGTAAACCCATCCCCCCAGTTTTCTGGAGTCCATTAGCACCACTGGTTTCTTGCCGTGGCACGCGAGGATCCAGTACTGGTCCAGACCCTTGTAGGCTTATGTCTCGGGCTGGGTGTCCTCCCCCACCTAACGTTTCTGAATGAACCTTGCGTTGAGCATGAGAGGGTGAGTAGGATGTGAATGATGAATAAAATTGGAATAAAATTCAGAGTCCATCAGGGGCAGCAACCCCCGCTTTTTGCATCAAATGGAGTAAACCCTAGATGCTGGGCTACCTCGGCCCTAGCTTAGGAAGCTCACCTAACCATGATCAGGGGAACCACCCCAGATCCATGCATGGAGTCCTGTATGCTATGGGTCTTGACCCATTAGAGTCCGCTGGGAGCACTTTAAGTCCAGATTGGTCTTTTAGAGCAGACGAAAGCCGGCCAGATCAGACAAACAGATGAAAGCATGCCAGATCAGAACAGGGGCACTAAACCCTAGATCTAGGAATTTTTAGCCTACCCGCGTGAAAAGCAATTTGTATCCTCCCTTCGGGCTCCCGACAGCCTTAAGGATGAATTCTTTGAAATTTTTGTAGATATCTTGTAAAAATTCGCCCTCGATGGCAAGTTGTAATTTTTGCCGTGGTCCGACATCGGAAACAGATGAAAGATAGAAAGACTGATCAGGACTTGAATGTGCTCCTCTACACAAGTACGTCTAGGAGTCGCGCCTCCATTGGCGCCAACCCTTAGGACCACACACCATGTGTGCCTGAGTTAAATTCCGCACTGTTTTTTGCTTTATTTTGTGAAGCATGGTAGAACTGCTAGTGATTAGTCTTTTGCTTGAAATTATGCATGTCTTAGGACTGATTAAGAGTTTGGTGTGGAACCTTAAACTGATTTGGAATTTCGATCGGATAGTTGGCATGGCATCTTCATCCTCATCTGAGAGAACCCGTTTCCCTAGGATAGAGAAGTGCGCCTAGGATACCCCCTGGATCCGTTCTTGGACAAGGCAGCTCCAAGGGAGTGAGCAGTTTGAATGGGAGCACAAATACCACATGGGACAGACTTTGTCCCTGTTAAATGTGCCGATTAACTGGGACATGATCCAAGCAGCATTGCTTTTCTGGGATCCCCAGCTTTCAGTGTTTCGATTCGGGATCAATGAGTTGACTCCCACAATTGAGGAACTTGACCTGTTCCTCCGATTTCGCGACTTAGGAGAACCCGCTAGGCCAAGTCTCAAAGAGAGCTACAAGAATGAAGCTTGTGTTTTCTTTGGCCTCTCAAGGGGAGAATTCCAGACCTTAGGAGGTGACAAATCATTTACTAGGATCTCCAAAACATTCCTTGCTGAAAAGATAAGAAACAAAAAGCAGGAAAGACCCCGGGCTTGGTTTGACACCTTCACCCTTGTGGTTCTGTCACAAATCTTCTTTCCAACTAGGGGAGACACCATTAATTTGGCCCTCATGGAAATTGTAGCTTTCAAGAAAAGAGAGGGACTTGCCTTGATAGGCCTCACCCATGCCGTGCCGTACTATCCGATTCGGGTTCTGAGACAGTTTGGGAAACCGCAGGGAGCCCCGATCCAAGACAACCTAAGCAATCTGACTGGTCTACTCACTAAGGGACTGAGGGCATAGTTACTGGCAGGTGAGACCAATGTAAAGCTGACTCAAACCAGGGAACCCACGGGACCCGTCATCCGACGGGGTGGACCGGGGTGTCTACGGACTTCCCCGAACCACAACCGAGAACAGACTTAGAATCTCAAGCCGCAGACCAAAAAGCCCTAATAGGCAAGATTAGGCACCCAGGTGTCCGCCTGCACCCCATCAGGCGGTGGCGACTCCGAATTTTCCCGTGCCGCGTTTCCCACGCGCGCACAGCTGCCTTCGAGCCTGATTTCCTTATTCCTGACCCGTCTCTTGCTCGGGCTACGGATCCTGTGGATGTCCCAGCTGCTGATCCTGGTGATGCTCCACCTACTGATGCCCCAGCTGCTCCTGCGGATGCCCCGGCTGTTCCTTCATCTCCAGTGATGATTCCTGAGCCGGAGGAGGTCCCTGCTGCTGACCCAGTGGATCCGGATCCCCCAGTGCCTGCTGTAGATATCCCTGGTGTGTTTTCTTTAATTTTTCCCTTTGGTTCCTCCTTATATCTTGATTTTCTAACTTTTTCTGTGGACCCAGCTACTTCTGCTCCTGGTCCCTCTGCTGCTGATGCTGGGCCTTTTGGAGATGCGGGAGCAGAGCCTGCTATGGTTGAGGGCCCAGTTGGGCCGGTTGCTGCTAAGCCAGAGGCTTCCTCCCCAGATTCTGCTCCTGCTCTGCCCCCAGACATCGAGGAGTATTGCCTGGAGTATCAGCTCCAGCAGGTGGTGGGTCGGCATCCTTGCCATGCAGCCGAGTGTATTCTTGCCTACTCTAGGGGCAGAGTGCTTCGAGGGAGAGGCCGTAGAGGTGGACGCGGCCGAGGACGCGTGGATGATACTGCACAGGAGTAGTAGATTAGGATTTTTTCTTTTCATATATTTATCTCATCATTCCTTGTACCAAAAACTTGCATATATATATGAAAAAAAAGCTTTGATTCATTCTCTCTTGTCTTGCACATCTTTTGTTTTTAATTTTATGCAATTATGACTTGTACACAGGTAAAACAGGTAAAAAAATTCGGATTTTTCATCCTTAGCTCTTTTTTTTGCATTTTTTCTTTGTATCCGGTCTGATATACCGGATACATTGATTGGTTTTTGTATCCGGTATAACATACCGGATACTCATGGCCTCCTTTGTATCCGGTATACTTAACCGGATATGAATAAAACCTTGTTTATCCGGTCTGAGGTACCGGATACATTAAAAGATACTATAAATGCAACCAGCCTCGGGATTTGAGCATTTTTTACGAGTTTTTGAGTTTAGAAACCCCCTTTTTTGCCTTTTTCTTCCTCCTCTTGAGTTCTAGCTTGCTTCCATCACATCCAATGGAATCCGGATCATTTTCTGCCCTATTATTGTCTGTCCACACTGCCTCCCCTGCAAAACAACCTTTTAGATCAAAACCCCCAAATCTCACTAGGTACAACCCTGTGGATTCTTTTTACACAAGATGGGTTAACTCTATGACCTTAGATGAGGAGAGGAGATGGGATTCCACTAATCTAGGCCACACCCTGCTTATTCCCAAGGTTCCCTTCAAGTGGGAGATTATAGAGGCCATGATTGGTCATTGGATACCCGACCTGAATCTTTTCCGTTTTGGGACCCATGAGATGACCCCAACCATTGAGGAGGTGGAAACCATTTTGGGCTTGAGGTTTCATGAGAAGGTAGTGAACCCGCCTCTTAGGCCTAGTTACAAGAAAGAAGCTTCTACATTCTTGGGCATAGGGAAGAAGGACTTAGGGGATTCTGACACCCTTTTGACCCTATCTAAGGCTTTTTTGACTGAGAAGCTTTTGAGGGGGGAGAACAAGGAAGCCCGGTTCAATGTCTTGACCCTGATTGTGGTCAACCAGTTACTTTTCCCACGGGAGGATGACGAGGTGGACTTGGCCTTGATCTCAGTGATATGCCAGGTTAGGGAGCGGGAGAGGTTGGCCCCTATGATTTTGGCTGGGATGTATCAGGCCTTGACCGACTGCTACAATAGGAAGTCGAAACGCTTCCTAGCATGTGCACAGATCCTGCAGGTAAAAAAAGTTTTTTTTCTTTTTTTTTGCTTTTTTGCTTTCTTTTTTGCTTTCTTTTTGCTTTTTTCTTTTACAATGTGCTGATATATCTCTTCTCCTTTGCAGCTTTGGCTACTTGATCATTTGAGTCAGATTGAGGAAATCAATCGACACTTCTTTCCGAGCTTGAAAGTCCCCATCTTGATGAGCAACCGGGGATGTCCCGATATTCCAGGGGGCAAACAGGGCTGGTTCACTTTCTTGGGCTCACTTCAGGATGACCAGGTGAGATGGCCTGGTACTTATCAGCCCAATGCGGAGACAGTGATTAGCTTTCGTGACCACAATTTTCTGATCCTAGCTGGCCTGAGACGTGCAGTGCTGTATCTTCCTCTGCGGGTCCTTCGTCAGTTCAGAGCGATCCAGGGTATTATCATCCCAAGTGGGTATGAGGATCATCTTGGGCCCCTTTCTCCAGATACCATGAAGCTGAATGCCTGGTTGATGAGGGAGTGGTCATATGTTCGCTTCATGCGTGGCCCAGTCTTCTCAGAAGCCCATGTGAAAGATTATCTCTTCTGGGTCAAGGAGCAAATACAGAGTCAAGCACCAGTACCCGAAGATCCTCCTGCAGTCTTGGCTCCTACTTATGAGGATATTTTAGAGTCTGAGAGGGCTTCCCACAAGCGACTTCAGCAGATATGGGTACGAGAGGCCCAGGAGCTTAGGATACGGGGCCTTGATATGGAAAGGCAACTTGCAGAACAGGTATCTCGCCGTCTGGCCATGGAGAAGCAACTTGAGGAAAATAGGCAGGCCCGTTGTCTTGAAGTCCGAGCACTGCGGCAGAAGCATCAGGATGCTTTAGCCAGCCTTCGGAGCATGAGGATTAGGCAGACTCTTTTAGATGAGGTCATTTCCTTCTTGAGTGATCCCGCTGCAGAGGGGGCTTCTGGGGTTATCGCGGCTCAGGCAGCTCGGATTCGGGAGCTTGAGGAGCGGCTAGGAGACAGAGATTAGCTTTATTTCCTGCACATTTTTCTTTCATACTTTTGTATGAAATTGAACTCCAATAGTGAAAAACCAAAGTTTTAAATTCAAAATAAAATTTTATATTATTGGCCTCAGAATGCTCAGATGCTTGTAAAAACAAAGGTTTTATGAAAAGTATTTGATTTATCATCACTGGCCAAAGTATAATTTTTTCTTTTTATATTTTTTTATGTTTTTTTTTGAAATTTGGTCCATGCACTTAATCACCTATAATTAAAGGAATTAGAACCAGGTTAAATAATGAAAAGGGTAGTCCAAAAAATAATGAGGGATCATAACCGTCCATCTTAGGACCTTTAGAGTCATCCCCAAATGCCAAAACTGACCCCATTCTGCTCATGCCAACTTTGCTTCAGGCTCAGATCTCCATGATCAATTCAACCTCTGATTTTTCTTCATTTTTTTTTGTTCTTTTTTTCTTTTCTTGCCGATATTGCCCCTAGCGCCAGTTACGGTTTTCACTAGGGCCGGCTTCTGCATTCCGTAATCACCAATCTTACTCTGACATTTGAATGAACAAACTAAGATCACCGAGGCTTAAAAATAGGACGAAACAAAGGCTAGGCTCAGTTTATGAAAAAGAGGGTATTAAAGGCCCAAAACTTTTCAAGTGTGGAAATAGGTCAACCGGACTTACAGTCATGATGAATTTAACCCTTTTTCCCCAAATTGCATTCTTTGCATCCTTTTTTTCACACTTGGCTTTCATTTGCCATTTTCATTGCTTTTCATTTTTTCTTTTTTTCCTTACTTTGCCCCAATTGGCTTTGCCCCAATTTGTTTTGCCCCAATTTAAGACTGTAAATCCGGTTTGGGTTTATCAAAGAAACGAACCGGCTCAACTTGGCTAGACTAGCGATTAAAATTTTTGAAGGAAATAAAGAAAAATGGCCTCGGATCATTTCCTAGAAATATTCACTCAAGGGAAATACCTTTTTACCGCATCAGAGTTAATGGGCTTAGGAAAATCTGACCCATCCATTTCTGCTAAGATGAGTGCAACCCCTGACAAGACCTTCTTGACGACATAAGGCCCTTCCCAATTGGGCTTGAACTTACCACGAGAGTCTTCCAAAAATGGTAGAATTTTCTTTAGAACTAGGTTTCCTTCTTGGAAAGTTCTGGGCCTCACTTTCTTATTGTAGGCCCGGGCCATTCTCCTTTGGTACAACTGGCCATGACATAGTGCTTTTAACCGCTTTTCTTCTATCAGGTTGAGTTGATCATATCTTGACTGTATCCATTCAGCTTCTTCCAATTCTGCCTCCATGAGCACCCTAAGTGATGGGATTTCTACTTCCACTGGCAGGACTGCTTCCATCCCATAGACTAGGGAATACGGGGTTGCCCCGGTTGAAGTCCGGATCAAGGTTCTGTAGGCATGTAGAGCAAGTGGCAGCATTTCATGCCAATCCTTGTAGCTCACTACCATCTTCTGAATGATTTTCTTTATATTTTTGTTTGCTGCTTCTACTGCCCATTCATCTTAGGCCTGTACGGAACTGACTTATGGTGGGTGATCTGAAACTGCTCTCACATTTTCTTCATGTCCTTGTTCTTAATATTTGAAGCATTGTCTGATACTATGGCACTTGGCAGTCCATAGCGACAAATAATTTTGTGCTTCAAAAATTTGATCACATGGTTGCTTGTGATGTTCGCATATGAAGCTGCTTCTACCCATTTAGTGAAGTAATCAATCGCCACCAGGATAAATCTATGCCCGTTCGATGCCTTAGGTGAAATCATGCCGATGACATCTATGCCCCACATAGAAAAGGGCCATGGTGATGTCATGTTGTGCAACTCACCTGGGGGTGCATGCTTATTATCTGCATATATCTGACATTGGTGGCACCTCCTGACATGTATACAGCAATCATGTTCCATGGTCGTCCAGTAATATCCCAGCCTCAAGATTTTCTTTGCCAACATGTGCCCACTCATATGGGGCCCACAAACTCCTCCATGTACGGTCTCATTCAGTCTTTCCGATTCCGTCTTGGCTACACATCTGAGCAGAATGTCGTTATGTGACCTCTTGTACACATGTCCACCACTTAGCAGAAACTGACCCGCAAACCTCTGTATTGTCCTCTTCTCAGTAGCAGTGGCATTTTCTGGCAGACTCCGATTGTTCAGGAAATTTTTGATATCTTGAAACCATGGTGTTTCTTCTTCTGGTGCTCCCTCTAGAACGAGACAGTAAGCCGGTTCATCTCTAACCTCAATTTCCAGCGGTCTGATGTCTACTCCTTCTAGTATGCTGACCATTGAAGCCAAGGTTGCTAGAGCATCCGCAAACTGATTCTTGGCCCTTGGCATATAGTTGAAGGAAATTCGAGTGAAATTTGTGCTTATTTCTTCCAAATACTGGTGATAGGGGATCAATTTGTGATCCTTGGTTTTCCACTCACCAGTTGTTTGGAAGATGATAAGACTCGAATCCCCGTATACGTCAAGTTCCTCTACTCCATGATCCATGGTTGTTTGCAATCCGATTATGCATGCTTCATATTCTGCTATGTTATTGGTGCACTGGAATCTCAGCTTTACTGCAATCGGGATGTGTGAACCATCTGGTTTAACCAAGACTGCCCCTATTCCGTTCCCATTCATGTTGGCGGCCCCATCAAAGACCATCTACCAAGAACTCTCACTTTCCTCCTCTTCAGTGTACAGAATTGCCTCATCGGGAAAGTTGGTCTTCAAGGGTTGATATTCTGGCAGAGGATGTGCAGCCAGGTGATCAGCTATGACTTGACCCTTGATCGCCTTCTGGGTGATGTACGTGAGGTCAAACTCGGACAGTAGTAGTTGCCACTTTGCCGTCTTGCCAGTCAGTGCCGGTTTCTCAAATAAATACTTCAGCGGGTCCATCCGGGATATCAATAGTGTGGAGTGACTAAGGAAGTAATGCCTTAGTCTCTGAGTGGCCCACACTAGAGCACAGCAAGTCTTCTCCAATGGTGAGTACTTGGCTTCATATTCTGTGAATTTTTTACTTAGATAGTAAATGGCCCTTTCTTTTCTACCAGTCTCATCATGTTGCCCCAAGACGCATCCCATCGATGTTTCCAACACTGACAAGTACAGGATCAGTGGTCTTCCTGGGGTTGGTGGCACTAGTACAGGTGGGTTCAGTAAATATTCCTTGATCGTATCGAAGGCCTGTTGGCAATCTTCATTCCAGACCGTCGGGTTATCTTTCCTCAGAAGCTTGAAAATTGGTTCACAGATAGCAGTGAGCTGTGCTATGAACCAACTTATGTATTGAATTCTTCCGAGAAAACCACGGACCTCCTTCTCGGTTCTGGGTGCTGGCATTTCAATTATGGCCTTGGCTTTAGCCGGGTCAATTTCAATTCCTCTTCGGCTCACTATAAACCCCAGTAACTTCCCTGATGTAGCCCCAAAGACGCACTTAGCCGGATTAAGCCGTAGACTGTACTTCCTGAGCCGATCAAACACTTCCTTCAGATTGATCAAGTGGTCCTCCTCTTTGCATGATTTGGCAATCATATTGTCCACATAGACCTCCATCTCCTTGTGGATCATGTCATGGAATACTGCAGTCATGGCCCGCTGGTATGTTGCCCCAGCGTTTTTAAGCCCAAATGGCATGACTGTATAGTGGAATGTGCCCCAAGGTGTGATAAATGCTGTTTTCTCTTGATCTTCCTTAGCCATCTTGATCTGATTATATCCAAAGAAACCATCCATGAAGGAGAACAGGCTATGTACCGCAGTATTGTCCACCAAGATGTCTATGTGTGGAAGCGGAAAATCATCCTTTGGGCTTGCCTTGTTCAAGTCTCTGTAGTCCACGCACATTCGGACCTTCCCGTCCTTCTTGGGCACCGGCACTATGTTTGCGAGCCACTCTGGGTACGTAGAGACTGCCAGAAATCCAGCTTGGAACTGTTTGACCACTTCGTCCTTGACCTTCAAGGTCCATTCAGGTTTCAATCTTCTCAGCTTCTGCTTGATTGGCTTAACCCCTGGCAAAATTGGCAACTTATGCACCACCATGTCCGTGTCCAACCCCGCATGTCCCGATATGACCAAGCGAACACATCTTTGTAGTCTGCCAAGAACTGTGACATTTCATTTTTCTGCACATCAGACAAGCATGACCCGATTTTCACAATTTTTGGGTCTTCTTAGGTCCCAAGATTTATGGATATGGTCTCCTCAATATTAGGTTGGACCCCCTTTTCATGACGTTCCAATTGGTATTCAATTTCTTTTGGAACGTCTTCTTCTTCGACCTCGGTCTCTTCTTCGACCCCCATGAGATCAAAGTCGAGCTCAAGGTCGAAGTCATATTCAACCTGGTCCAATTCGGTCTGATTATATGGTTCATAAGTGGTTTGGACCTTTTTGAAAAAATTAAATTTTCTAGAAAAAATAGAAAAATCTTTTTGGGTTTTTTGTGAGCCTTCTAAACATAATTCCCCTGAAGACGAAGGCCATTAGAACCTTCAGGGAAATGGCATTCCACTATTGGAGTTTTTTTTTGGAAGCCGCGTTAGTTTGCCGAACAAACGCTGCTTCAAAGGTAAGGGGAGTTTCCTCCCAATTGTTCATTACAAAATTTTGGGGAGCAGGGGAAATAGGGAAAGCCTGCTCCTCAAGCCCAGCATCCGATGCCATCATCACCGGGTGGGTACTGCCCTTTTCTGCTACGGGGCCCAATCCAGAAACGACCTCCTCTGGCATCTTTATTGCGGCCCAGTCAATAAACGGCAGTTCCATGTCTGCCCCTATCTTTTCGCCTTCAGTCATGGCGAAGAATGCACCAACATCTTCTGAAAAGTCCACCTGCTGCTCGGGCTGTGGCCTAGGCCCATCTTCTGCTCCCAGTATTGGAGATGGGTTATAGGGTTGTAGAGCCGAAACAAAAGGCTTTTGAAATGGGTTGAGGTTGTGGTATGGAGGCTTGGACTGGTCCATGGGAGGAGAAATTTGGATTATATAGGAGGGTTTTGGAAAGTTCACCCTCAGATGCGGGAGTTTTCCTTTGCTTCTGCTCTCCCCTTCTTCATGTTTCATTCTTCTCCAGCCTCTGGGCTTGAAGCCCAACCCTACCTTGGGGATCAGTTTCTTAGCCGTGATTGGCTCCACCATCCCCTGCAGATTGATCCCCAGGCCTTTCTCCGGGTGAAAGTGGTATTTCTCCATCACTTTCTTGACCATTTTTTCTGCAGTGGTCCCCTTTTCCTTCTTTTTCTCATACCCCCAGGTATGAAATTTACCGCCTCAAATTGGAATGAGTGGAATGCAATCTTGTCGACAGTTAAGTCCACATTTATCAAGGGTACGTCAGGTGACACAATGGGAGGCACCAAGTTTTCGGCTAGGACTGTTATCACCCTTTGCCCTCTTATGTATTTCACTCTCTGGTGGAGCGTGGATGGTATTGCCCTAGCCGAATGTATCCACGGCCTCCCTAGGAGCAGATTGAAGGCTGCGGGTATATCCATCACCTCAAACGTGATGTTAAAGATATTCGGCCCAATTGTGACCGACAGTTCAATCTCCCCTAGGGAGTGGGTCTTGGAGCTATCAAAAGCCCTCACTATCCGCCCATTCTGTTTGATCCTTGACTGGTCCAGACCAAGCTTGGTAAAAGTGATTAACGGGCAGATGTTTAACGCCGATCCGTTGTCAATTAAAACCCGTGCAATCATGCAGCCCTTACAAAGCACTGTGATGTGCAAAGGGTCCACATGATAACACCCACTTAGGCTGATCTCTCCCTCTGAGAAACTTATCACGTTGTGTGACAAGATTTGACCAACCATTTTACCAAGCTGGTCTGGATCAATGGTCTGGGATACATGTGCACTCTGTAGCACCCTTAACAATGCATCCTTGTGCTTTTCGGAATTCAGCAAAAGGCCCAGTATTGAAATCTGGGCCGGGACCTTGTTCAGCTGATCCACAAGATTAAATTCACTTTTCTTGATTATTTTTATGAGGTCTGCTGCCTCATTTTCTGCACCCTGGGGGGTGTCTTCTCCCACTTTGTTTTTTCCTTTTTGTTTTCTTTTTTCATTTTCTTTTTCTGCTTCTGTCCCCTTCTCCTTCTCTTCAGCCCCTGCGCATCTCCCTGACCTCGTCATGAGGTTCACCTCCTCCTGGTTCTGGTCCTTGACCACTGGAACCGTAGCCGTGATTCCCTCGCTGTAATTCCATGGTACAACGGCCTCTGAATAGGCTAATTTAGGGATGTTAACCACTAGTGGCTGGAGTTTGGACCGGGATGTATGGGCCAGTTTAGGGATAGTTTGAGCTGGCTGCACATTTACAACCAAGGGCTGAAGTTTAGATTTTGGGGGGACAGAAGAAGTGATGGAAGCAGTGGTGGGGTCAAGGTTGATGACCAGTGGAGCCTTGGACGGCTTGGATGGTGAATAGATGGGTGGACTGCAATTGAAGAACAATGGGGGCCTTGCAGTATTCATCTGGGCCATGAGTGAAGAGACCCGGTTTAGAGAGGAACTTATGTCCTCAGCAGCAAGATTATTATTTTTTTGGGAGACCATGTTGATCTCCTCTTCGTCCTCCTCTTGGAAGAAATGGACCTGGACTGTGGTCCCCACGGGTGCTATAAGCTGAGATGGGTCAAAGGCCCTTCTCGTGGTGGATATGACAGTGATGGAGTTGGATGGGCCTGCCCCATTGTGGTAAGGCAGAGGGTTCTGCCCAATATTATTCCCGGACGGGGCCGGTGCAGCAGTGTTGAAAACCAAGGCCTTCTAGTCCAACAAGTCCTGGACCGCGTGCTTCAATACCCAACAAGCATCTGTAGAGGGCCCCGGTGCACCCATGTGGAAGTCACAGGTGGCTGCCGGATCAAAATTCCTCCCCTTAGTGGCATTCGGGCTTGGTTCCTTCAAGGTCACATATTCCCTTTTCAGCAGGGTTGGCAATAATTGGGAAAGAGATACCGGAAGGGGAGTAAAGACTCGGTTCTTTCTTGCTGCGAACCAGGCCTCCCTCTCTTCCTTGGAAAAAGTCCTCCTTGGGTTAGCTGGCACAGAGGGAGAGAAATTGACATTATGCGGGGTCTGATAAGACTGCTGGGCTTGTTGGGCCTGCTGGGGTGCAGAGATATTTACGTGAAGCGGCTTCTTGGCTGGAGGAGCCTGGACCAGGTTCACCTCCCCTTCTTTTCGGGCCCCTGTCTTCTTGAACCCGGTTCCCTTCTTCTGGGCCATGGAGGCCGAGGAATCAGACTGCCCAGTCAGAGCAGAGTAGTCTATCAGCCTTCCTGACCTGACCCCTTCTTCGATCCGGTCCGCCACCTGTACCAGGGCTGCAAAGTTGGTGGTGATCTGACCCACCAGATGGTTGTAGAAGGACTGGCCCAGTGTGCCCATGAATGTGGAGATCATCTCCGGTTCCTGCATAGGTGGCCTGACCTGGGAGGCGGCCTCTCTCCACCTCTTGGCGTATTGTCGTACTGGCTCGTCTTTCCCCTTGCTCATTCTCATCATGTCATACCAGTCTGGTACGATCTCAGAGTTGAATTTATATTGGTCCAGAAATGCATCAGCTAAATCCTTCCACCTCCTGATCCTTCCATGGTCCACTGTAGCGAACCACCTAAGAGCTGACCCGGTCAGACTCCTTTGAAAGAGTTGGATCAGTATGCCATCGTCCCGGCCAAACTGGCATAGGGCCCCGCAGTATAGTTTGAGATGGCTCATAGGGCAGCCTGTGCCGTCGAACTTGTCGAAGTCCGGGCACTTGAATTTGGCCGGTAGGCACACATCAGGGTACATGCAGAGATCCTCAAAAGTGGTACCCCCGTAGCTGTTTCCCCCTTTTACCTCCTTCAACTCCTCCTGGATCCTTTCTATCCTTAGCAGCATCTTCTTTTCCATCTCTTCTCTGGCCTTTTCTTTTTCCAGTTCTTTCTCTGATTCTGCTGTATTTTCCCTGATCAGAATGGGTTCAGGGACTGGTTCAGAAATGGGCTCAGGCATGGGTTGAGCCGGAGGCGGCATGTAGGCCTGTGGCGGTGGTGCCTGATGAGAAGTCGATGCTTGATTTTGGGCCTGGGCCTGTTGGGCCTGAGCCGCCAGTAGGTCTCCCTGCATCTTGGCCAGACCGGCCACTTGCTCCTGCAGCTGAGCAAAGTCCTTAGCGGGTACGGTGGCCTGGGCTTGGTTCTCCTCCGTATTCATGGCTCTCGCTTTAGATCTGGTCACGGGAGCAATGGTTGCAAATAAATGTACCTGGTGAAAGAAAAGCAAAGAAACATGTCAGCTCCCATTTAATCTGAGTCACACACCTATAAATGTAGATAAGTAGGTCAGGTGAACACCAGCCCAGATTTTTTTGTTTTTTTTGTTTTTATTTTTATTTTTTTATTTTTTGCTTGGAATATTCTGAGGCTTCCAAATGTCCTAAAAAGTTTTGACTTTGAGTGGTTCTCGTGACCAAACAAAGGTTCTTGGAATATTCTGAGGCTTCCAAATGTCCTAAAAAGTTTTGACTTTGAGTGGTTCTCGTGACCAAACAAAGGTTCTTGGAATATTCTGAGGCTTCCAAATGTCCTAAAAAAAATTGACTTTGAGTGGTTCTCGTGACCAAACAAAGGTTCTTGGAATATTCTGAGGCTTCCAAATGTCCTAAAAAGATTTGAGTTTGAGTGGTACTCGTGACCAAACAAAGGTTTTTGGAATATTCTGAGGCTTCCAAAGGTCCTAAAAAAAATTGACTTTGAGTGGTACTCGTGACCAAACAAAGGTTCTTGGAATATTCTGAGGCTTCCAAATGTCCTAAAAAGATTTGACTTTGAGTGGTACTCGTGACCAAACAAAGGTTTTTGGAATATTCTGAGGCTTCCAAAGGTCCTAAAAAAATTGACTTTGAGTGGTTCTCGTGACCAAACAAAGGTTCTTGGAATATTCTGAGGCTTCCAAATGTCCTAAAAAGATTTGACTTTGAGTGGTACTCGTGACCAAACAAAGGTTTTTGGAATATTCTGAGGTTTCCAAAGGTCCTAAAAAAAATTGACTTTGAGTGGTTCTCGTGACCAAACAAAGGTTCTTGGAATATTCTGAGGCTTCCAAATGTCCTAAAAAGATTTGACTTTGTGTGGTACTCGTGACCAAACAAAGGTTTTTGGAATATTCTGAGGCTTCCAAAGGTCCTAAAAATTTTTGACTTTGAGTGGTACTCGTGACCAAACAAAGGTTTTTGGAATATTCTAAGGCTTCCAAAGGTCCTAAAAGTTTTTTGACTTTGAGTGGTACTCGTGACCAAACAAAGGTTTTTGGAATATTCTAAGGCTTCCAAAGGTCCTAAAAATTTTTTGACCTTGAGTGGTACTCATGACCAAACAAAGGTTTTTGGAATATTCTGAGGCTTCCAAAGGTCCTACAAATGTTTTGATTTGATTGGTAAAAATAACCAACCAAAGGTTTCTATAAATATTCTAGGGCTTCCAAGTGTCCCACTTTTTTTTTTGACTTGATTGGTAAAAAGGAAACCAACCAAGGGTTTTTTTATGGAATATTTTAGGGCTTCCAAGGGTCCCAATTTTTGATTTGATTTGATTGGTAAAAAGAAGACCAATCAAGGGTTCATGGAATATTCTAGGGCTTCCAGAGGTCCCACTTTTTTTTTAACTTGATTGGTAAAAAGGAGACCAACCAAGGGTTTTTATGGAATATTTTAGGGCTTCCAAGGGTCCCAATTTTTGATTTGATTTGATTGGTAAAAAGGAAACCAATCAAGGGTTCATGGAATATTCTAGGGCTTCCAGAGGTCACACTTTTTTTTGACTTGATTGGTAAAAAGGAGACCAACCAAGGGTTTTTTTTATGGAATATTTTAGGGCTTCCAAGGGTCCCAATTTTTGATTTGATTTGATTGGTAAAAAGGAGACCAATCAAGGGTTCATGGAATATTCTAGGGCTTCCAGAGGTCCCACTTTTTTTTGACTTGATTGGTAAAAAGGAGACCAACCAAGGGTTTTTATGGAATATTTTAGGGCTTCCAAGGGTCCCAATTTTTGATTTGATTTGATTGGTAAAAAGGAGACCAATCAAGGGTTCATGGAATATTCTAGGGCTTCCAGAGGTCCCACTTTTTTTGACTTGATTGGTAAAAATGAGACCAACCAAGGGTTTTATTTTTGAAATTTGCTGACTTTTCTCAATTTTCAAGTTCTAAAGCTTGATTGACACATGTTTGAATTGAATTGATATCAAAAAATATGACACTTTAGCTCGTTCTTTAAGCTTCCACATTATGTTTAATCTTAAAGGAATATTTTTTTTATTTTTATTTTTTATTTTTTTATATTTTTTTTTGACATTTTTGTATTTTCTTTAGGGTGCCTAAGGATTATCCACAGTGTTTTAGGCATTTTCTTCTGAAAATTTGGGCTGAAAAGCCAATTTGTGCATTTTTTGAATGTATCCAGTATAATATACCGGATAAGCATATGCCTTATTGTATCCGGCTATGGTTACCGGATACACGCATATGTCTTTGTAACCGGTATTGTGTACCGGATACGAATAGAGTTGTTCTTAACCGGCCTGAGTTACCGGTTATTGCCGAAATGGCCCTTTTTGACTCATTTTTTCACCAGATTAGGTTTTTCTCATTTCCACTTGATGTTCGCCTTAATTTGACCTTCAAAACTTGCCCCAAATTGGGCTTGGACACCATACTTGCAAAATCCTCAAATTCATGAAAAGACCATGGCTTTACCTTGCCACATTGTATTACCTTCATTCAATATGGTATTCACATTATACCTTGGCCTGTAAAACATGCAAACGGCCTTCCCACATTTACACCCAATTCCCCAAACGCAATTGTGTACTTTTAGCTGAAAACGTGTTTCTCCACCTTCAAGCGTATGGTTTTTGGGTTTTGGCTTAATTGGCAACTTAGAACTCAAGTCTAGTGATGCCCGGAATCGAATCACAGATCCCATTGTCATCACATCATTGACTCAAATTCTAAGGTAAATGTTTTCACTTTCGCTTTCCGAAGTCACGACCTCGGTGCGCCAAGCTACACACATTCATGGTTCAACTTCCTATAGGTAAAAGGGTAGGTTGTGCAAAGTGTTTATTGTGCTCAAGTGCAATTTAAAATTGTGGTAACATTCACAACGTCCCAGCCCCTTGCCACTCTTTTTCGTAGCCATGTATTCAATTTCAAGCCAAGGCACATATGACAATATAATGAAGTTAAATACAAGCAAGCAAGGGAACCAAAGCAACCAAATATGCACACAAGTATTACATGCCCAAAAAGTGGTATACAAACATGTCATTTGAATAACAATTGAACCATGGAAGCATGCTTGAAACCCAAAAGCACTCCCTAAAATTCCAGATTTTCATGCTCTTTTTCATGCCCAAAGTGTACCATTTCTACCCAAGTTGAAGCCTAAAATTTTAGCACTACTTGACATGATACAAGAAAGGTTTTGATGATTTAAACATGCTTGAAAACCCCCAAATATACGCTGAAATTTCCAGATTTTTTGTTCTTCATTTTTTTGTGCTCAAATGACATTGTTTTATGCCCAATTCCAAGCCTAAAAATACAGCACCTAAATGCATTGCCCATGAGGTGTTTTGTTTGAGGAAAACATGCTTGAAAACCTCCAAATTGGCTACTAGATTTACAGATTTTATGTCCACAAACTTTCTTGATTAACATGGTATTGGAACCCAAATTAGAACCTAAAAATACAGCAACTTAATCACATGGCATAACAAGAGTTTTAATTTAGGAAAAACATGCTTGAAGGCACCAAAAACACCCTTAAACTCCAGATTTCATGCTTTTAAATTTTGTGTTCAACTCATGGCATAAAAACTCAGATTAGAACATGTTATCATGGAATATATCAAAATCATGTTTCAAAATATGCTTCTTCTAGACAAATTTCTAGATAACATCAAGCAACCCACACATGCCTTTGTCCATGTAAATTTTTAAACATCCCATTCAGATTTAAAATACAACCATATGCACAATAAACTAAGCAAAATAGCAAGCATTCAAAAATAAGTAAAAAGCATGAATATACACAAAATGGCTTAAATCGACAAATCCCCAGCAGAGTCGCCAGTTGTGAGACATGGGAAAAATCACCGGAATGATCATCCCTCCATCAACACACGGGGATCGACATAGAAGTTGGAGAGTCGCCACCATTCATAATTTTGAGGTGATAATGGACACCAAAATGTTCAAAATCATTAAAAAGTGCAAAAATGCCAATTCTAAGGTAAAAATAACCCTACTTGAAAATCAAATCCAGAGATGGGTAAGGGGATTAGATTATGAACGGGGGAAGGTGTTAGGCACCCCCATTCATCCACACAAAGTGGTTGCCAAGTGTATGTTCATGCAAAAATAGAAAGCTTGCTAAAATCATAGAAAACATTGAAAAAGGACCAATGTATGATATTTTCACATGAAGATCTAAATGGATTCTAGATCCTCTCTTATGTCAATATCATTTCTGGAATATCTCAAAAGATGGAAATCAAAGCACAAGTTATTCAAAAACCAAGTTGAATCAAATCTGGAAAATTCGGTGAAAAGTAAGGCCATTTGTATTGAAATCATTCAAATACCATTTTAAATTGAACCAAACTAAATTCATTTGAAAGATTACAGTAAATAAGAGTCTCATGCAAAATTTCACTTCATTCCGATAAAAAATCTAGGAGTGATGCTCCTTTGAAGTTGCTGCTGGGGATTTTTAAAAGTGATAAATGGGCAACTTTGGGAAATTGCATAGAAAAATCCACTTCATAAAAATCCACGAAATTTGGTGTGAATGAAGTCTGTATGGCCATCTTTCAAAAGAAACTAGCCTCATACAAAAATCCCTTCGGATGTGCCTTGGGTGATATCCCGAACAGGCCCCGAAGATCACAGATTCACCCAGAAAAATGCCATTGCGCAGTTCTGACTAAATCGGCTACCAATAATTCAAATGGAATCAAAAAATTATGAAACCAACTGTATTTGAAAATAGACTCATAAAGGAGTACTCAGAAACAAAAATCACTCGAATCGGACTTAAAACGAACACATGGCGCTCCGTCGAAGTGACAAGTTCTGTATTTAAACCTGAACTGTCCAATCAACTTCGACAGAGAGGTGTCAAAAATCCGTTCGATAGAAATTTATGAAATTTGGTGGACATAAACTAGACAGCCTCACCTTTCCCATGGTTCTAGAATCGCTCCAAAATTCATCTCACACGAATCAAGTGTGTGAGATTCGTGTGAGATGAATCCAAAACCTTTGAAAAACATTTAAAATATTCCATAATTTGATTGAGGCCATTTATTGGAGATTTATCACAATGAATGTAATAAATCCCCAAATGTGAGCCTATCCGCCAAAAAAGTGCTATGTATGTGCAAGCTTGAAAAAACATACAAGATCAATAGAACAACATAGCATGCATATATCTTCATCAAAATGAGGTTCTAAAATAGCCTAGGGTTCCGTTCCATTATCGTTTCCCTCTGTTCTCTCTCCCCGTTAAACACGGTTCTTCAAGATAATCAAGGGTACTTTGAATATGGAACGGTTTATAATCAATCAAAAGGCCTTATGCTACACAGGTTCTAGTACTAAGGTCAATCCCCAGTCTCGTTTCTCCTAGATCCCGCCTCCACGTTTTACGGCTAGGGGGAGTCTCGAGATACTTTGAGCCGGGGAAGGATTTTCACACACAAAGAAGGCTTTACACTACAGAAAGGTAGAAGAATAGATCTAGATCTAGGAATGTAAATACAGAAATTAAAGAGAAGTTTGAGGCTTACCTGGATTCTGGAAGCACTCCCGCAGCGATTTTCTTCTTCTCTTGGAGTTCTTCTTTGCGAGAATTCAAAACAAGAGTTGGTTGCCATTTGCTTGAGGAGGAGCCTCCTATTTATAGGCAAAGGTTAGGGTTAGGGTTGGTGAGAATGGTAGACACAACATAATGTCTATAGCCCACCAACCTTAACCCTAAGGCTATTTCCGAGATTTCCCCTCATTTAATGAGGGATATGATGGTAAAAGTGATAAGCTCTCGGAAAACCCTAATTTTGAGCAAAACTTATGTATCCGGTATATCAGACCGGATACACAAGGGCCTTAAGGTATCCGGTATACAATACCGGATACACTAAGTACCGCTTGTATCCGGTATGTTCTACCGGATACACAGAGGAGTACTTGTATCCGGTCTGAGTGACCAGATACAGGTAAAAACTTATTTTCTTCAAAATCTGTGCTGGTTTTCAAAGAGATAATGATTTTTGATGATTGTTTGTGCAATTTGGGGTGTCTACACTTACCCATCTCTGGATTTGATTTTCAAGTAGGGTTATTTTTACCCTAGAATTTGCTTTTTAACCCTTTTTGCTTATTTTTGAACTCTTTGGTGTCCATTCTCACCCCAAAATCATGAATGGTGGCGACTCTCCCATTTTTGCGTTGAGCCCGTGTGTTGACGAAGGGATGATTATTCCGGTGATTTTTCCATGTCTCACAACTGGCGACTCTGCTGGGGACTTGTGGATTTAAGCCATTTTGTGTATATTCATGCTTTTTCTTTACTTTTTGAATGCTTGCTATTTTGTTTACTTTATTTGTGTATATTATTGTATTTCAAATCAGATTGGGATGCTTTTGAATTTTATATGGATCAAGTCATGTGTGTTTTGCTTGATGTTGCCTAAAGATTGATTTAGGAGAAGCCCATCTTGAAGCATGATTTTGATGCACTTGGTCATAACATGCTCTCATTTGAATTTTGAATACCATGGTTTGAACATGAGAATTAGAAGCATGAAATCTAGGAGTTCAGAATTTTTGGGTATTCAAACATGATTCCCATAAAGCATGCTTTTTTGTGCTTAAAAATTTTTGTTATGCCATGCCTTTGATTTGGGGTATAGGGGGATTTGATTTGAGCATGAAAACCAAGAGCATAAAATCTGGAATTTTAGTGCACATTGTAGATTTTTTTTAGCATGTTCACCAATATATCATGTCAAGTAGTGCTAAAATTTTAGGCTCCAATTTGGGGTAGAAATGGTACACTTTGAGCATGAAAAAGAGCATGAAAATCTGGAAATTTGGGGTAATACTTTTGGAGTTTCAAGCATGCCTTCCATGTTTTAATTGGTTTGAACAATAACATGCTTTGGGTGTCACTTTTGGTCATAAGCATGTTTGGGTGTTTACCATCTTGATTGGCTTGTATTTTGCTTTCAATATGATAATTGTTTATGCCTTGGCTTGAAATTGAATGCATGGCTACAAAAAAGAGTGGCAAGGGGCTGGGACGTTGTGAATGTACCTTAATTTTAAATGCACTTGAGCACAATAAACACTTTGCACAACCTACCCTTTTACCTATAGGAAGTTGAACCATGAATGTGTGTAGCTTGGCGCACCGAGGTCGTGACTTCGGAAAGCGAAAGTGAAAACATTTACCTTAGAATTTGAGTCAATGATGTGATGACAATGGGATCTGTGATTCGATTCCAGGCATCACTAGACTTGAGTTCTAAGTTGCCAATTAAGCCAAAACCCAAAAACCATACGCTTGAAGGTGGAGAAACACGTTTTCAGCTAAAAGCACACAATTGCGTTTAGGGAATTGGGTGTAAATGTGGGAAGGCCGTTTGCATGTTCTACAGGCCAAGGTATACTATGAATACCATATTAAAGGTAATACAAGGTGGCAAGGTAAAGCCATGTTCTTTTCATGAATTTGGGGATTTTGCAAGTATGATGTCCACGCCCAATTTGGGGCAAGTTTTGAAGGTCAAATTAAGGTGAACATCAAGTGGGAATGAAAAAAACCTAATTTGGTGAAAAAATGAGTCAAAAAGGGCCATTTCGGCAATAACCGGCAACTCAGGCCAGTTAATAACAACTTTATTCATATCCGGTATATATTACCGGATACAAAGACATATGCGTGTATCCGGTTAGGGTTACCGGATACAATAAGGCATATTCTTATCCGGTATATTATACCGGATACATTCAAAAAATGCACAAATTGGCTTTTCAGCCCAAATTTTCAGAATAAAATGCCTAAAACACTGTGAATAATCCTTAGGCACCCCGAAAAGAACATAAGAAATGTTCCAAAAATACAAAATCAAAAAAAAATACAAAAAAAAAACAAAAAGGAATAAAATAAAATATTCTTTCAGGATTTAACCTAATTTTGAAAATCAATGAGGGAACCAAGGTGTCATATTTTTTGATACCAATTCAACTCAAACATATTTCAATCAAGCTTTTGCATTTGAAAACTGAGAAAATTCAGAAGAGAGAAACCTTTGGTTGGTTATTTTTATCAATCAAATCAAAACATTTGTGGGACACTTGGAAGCCCTAGAATATTCCAAGAAACCTTTGGTTGGTTATTTTTATCAATCAAATCAAAACATTTGTGGGACACTTGGAAGCCCTAGAATATTCCAAGAAGCCTTTGGTTGGTTATTTTTATCAATCAAATCAAAACATGTGTGGGACGCTTGGAAGCCCTAGAATATTCCATGAAAACCTTGGTTGGTTATTTTTATCAATCAAATCAAAAAAAATGGGACCTTTGGAAGCCCTAAAATGTTCCATAAAAACCCTTGGTTGGTCCTTTTCGTACCAATCAAATCAAAAATCTGCGGGACCCTTGGAAGCCCTAAAATATTCCAACACACCAAAAAAATAATAATAAAAAAAAAACAAAAACAAAAAAAGAAAACAAATAAATCCGGACTTGTGTTCACCTAAACCATTTATCTACATTTATAGGTGTATGACTCAGATCAAATGGGAACTGACAGGTTTCTTTGCTTTTCCTGACCAGGTACAATTATTTGCAACCATTGCTCCCGTAACCAGATCTAAAGCCAGAGCCATGAACACTGAAGAGAACCAAGCCCAAGCCACCGTACCTGCTCAGGACTTTGCTCAGCTGCAAGAGCAGGTGGCCGGTCTGGCCAAGATGCTGGGAGACCTACTGGCGGCTCAAGCCCAACAGGCCCAGGCCCAAAATCAAGCATCGACTTCTCATCAGGCACCACCACCACAGGCCTACATGCCGCCTCCGGCTCAACCCATGCCTGAGCCCATTTCTGAACCAGTCCCTGAACCTATTCTGATCAGGGAAAATACAGCAGAATCAGAGAAAGAACTGGAGAAAGAAAAGGCCAGAGAGGAGATGGAAAAGAAGATGCTGCTCAGGATAGAAAGGATCCAGGAGGAGTTGAAGGAGGTAAAAGGGGGAAACAGCTACGGGGTACCACTTTTGAGGATCTCTACATGTACCCTGATGTGTGCCTACCTGCCAAATTCAAATGCCCGGACTTCGACAAGTTCGACGGCACAGGCTGCCCTATGAGCCATCTCAAACTATACTGCGGGGCCCTATGCCAGTTTGGCCGGGACGATGGCATACTGATCCAACTCTTTCAAAGGAGTCTGACCGGGTCAGCTCTTAGGTGGTTCGCTACAGTGGACCATGGAAGAATCAGGAGGTGGAAAGACTTGGCTGATGCGTTCCTGGATCAGTACAAGTTTAACTCTGAGATCGTGCCGGACCGGTACGACATGATGAGGATGAGCAAAGGGAAAGATGAGCCGGTACGACAGTACGCCAAGAGATGGAGAGAGGCCGCCTCCCAGGTCAGGCCACCTATGCAAGAACCGGAGATGATTTCCACATTTATGGGCACACTGGGCCAGCCCTTCTACAACCATCTGGTGGGTCAGATCACCACCAACTTTGCAGCCCTGGTACAGGTGGCGGACCGGATCGAAGAAGGGGTCAAGTCAGGAAGGCTGATAGACTACTCTGCTCTGACTGGGTAGTCTGATTCCTCGGCCTCCATGGCCCAGAAGAAGGGAGCCGGGTTCAAGAAGACAGGGGCCCGAAAAGAAGGGGAGGTGAACCTGGTCCAGGCTCCTCCAGCTAAGAAGCCACTTCATGTGAACATCTCAGCACCCCAGCAGGCCCAGCAGTCTTATCAGACCCCGCATAATGTCAATTTCTCTCCCTCCGTGCCAGCTAACAAAAGGAGGACTTTTTCCAAGGAAGAGAGGGAGGCCTGGTTCGCAGCAAGAAAGAACCGAGTCTTTACTCCCCTTCCGGTATCTCTTTCCCAATTATTGCCAACCCTGCTGAAAGGGGAATATGTGACCTTGAAGGAACCAAGCCCGAATGCCACTAAGGGGAGGAATTTTGATCCGGCAGCTACCTGTGACTTCCACATGGGTACACCGGGGCACTCTACAGATGCTTGTTGGGTATTGAAGCACGCGGTCCAGGACTTGTTGGACCAGAAGGCCTTGGTTTTCAACACTGCTGCACCGGCCCCGTCCGGGAATAATATTGGGCAGAACCCTCTGCCTTACCACAATGGGGCAGGCCCATCCAACTCCATCACGGCCATATCCACCACGAGAAGGGCCTTTGACCCATCTCAGCTCATAGCACCCGTGGGGACCACAGTCCAGGTCCATTTCTTCCAAGAGGAGGACGAAGAGGAGATCAACATGGTCTCCCAAAAAAATAATAATCTTGCTGCTGAGGACATAAGTTCCTCTCTAAACCGGGTCTCTTCACTCATGGCCCAGATGAATACTGCAAGGCCCCCATTGGTCTTCAATTGCAGTCCACCCATCTATTCACCATCCAAGCCGTCCAAGGCTCCACTGGTCATCAACCTTGACCCCACCATTGCTTCCATCACTTCTTCTGTCCCCCCAAAATCTAAACTTCAGCCCTTGGTTGTAAATGTGCAGCCAGCCCAAACTATCCCTAAACCGGCCCATACATCCTGGTCCAAACTCCAGCCACTAGTGGTTAACATCCCTAAATTAGCTTATTCAGAGGCCGCTGTACCATGGAATTACAGCGAGGGAATCATGGCTACGGTTCCAGCGGTCAAGGACCAGAACCAGGAGGAGGTGAACCTCATGACGAGGTCAGGGAGATGCGCAGGGGGTGAAGAGAAGGAGAAGGGGACAGAAGCAGAAAAAGAAAAAATAGAAAAAGAAAACAAAAAGGAAAAAATAAAGTAGGAGAAGACACCCCCCAGGGTGCAGAAAATGAGGCAGCCGACCTCATAAAAATCATAAAAAAAAATGAATTCAATCTTGTGGATCAGTTGAACAAGGTCCCGGCCCAGATTTCAATACTGGGCCTTTTGCTGAATTCCGAAAAGCATAGGGATGCATTGTTAAGGGTGCTACAGAGTGCACACGTATCCCAGACAATCGATCCAGACCAGCTTGGCAAAATGGTTGGTCAAATCTTATCACATAATGTGATAAGTTTCTCAGAGGGTGAGATCAGCCCAGGTGGTGGCTATCACGTTGACCCTTTGCACATCACTGTGCTTTGTAAGGGCTGCATGATCGCACGGGTACTAATTGACAACGGGTCGGCGTTAAACGTTTGCCCGTTAATTACTTTTACCAAGCTGGGTCTGGACCAGTCAAGGATCAAACAAAATGGGCGGATAGTGAGGGCTTTCGATAGCTCCAAGACCCACTCCCTAGGGGAGATTGAACTGCCGGTCACAATTTGGCCGAATATCTTCAACATCACATTTGAAGTGATGGATATACCCGCAGCTTTCAATCTGCTCCTAGGAAGGCCGTGGATACATTCGGCTAGGGCAATACCATCCACGCTCCACCAGAGGGTGAAATATATAAGAGGGCAAAGGGTGATAACAGTCCTAGCCGAAAACTTGATGCCGCCCATTGTGTCACCTGATGTACCCTTAATCAATGTGGACTTGACTGTTGACAAGATTGCATTCCACTCATTTCAATTTGAGGCGGTCAATTACATACCTGGGGGGTGTGAGAAAAAGAAGGAAAAGGGGACCACTGCAGAAAAAATGGTCAAGAAAGTGATGGAGAAATACCACTTTCACCCGGGGAAAGGCCTGGGGATCAATCTGCAGGGGATGGTGGAGCCAATCACGGCTAAGAAACTGATCCCCAAGGTAGGGTTGGGCTTCAAGCCCAGAGGCTGGAGAAGAATGAAACATGAAGAAGGGGAGAGCAGAAGCAAAGGAAAACTCCCGCATTTGAGGGTGAACTTTCCAAAACCCTCCTATATAATCAAAATTTCTCCTCCCATGGACCAGTCCAAGCCTCCATACCACAACCTCAACCCATTTCAAAAGCCTTTTGTTTCGGCTCTACAACCCTATAACCCATCTCCAATACTGGAAGCAGAAGATGGGCCTAGGCCACTGCCCGAGGAGCAGGTGGACTTTTCTGAAGATGTTGGTGCATTCTTCGCCATGACTGAAGGAGAAAAGACAGGGGCAGACATGGAACTGCCGTTTATTGACTGGGCCGCAGTAAAGATGCCGGAGGAGGTCGCTTCTGGATTGGGCCCCGTAGCAGAAAAGGGCAGTACCCACCCGGTGATGATGGCATCGGATTCTGGGTTTGAAGGGCGGGATTTCCCTATTTCCCCTGCTCCCCAAAATTTTGTAATGAACAATTGGGAGGAAACTCCCCTTACCTTTGAAGCAGCGTTTGTTCGGCAAACTAACGCGGCTTCCAAAAAAAAACTCCAATAGTGGAATGCCATTTCCCTGAAGGTTCTAATGGGCCTTCGTCTTCAGGGGAATTATGTTTAGAAGGCCCACAAAAAACCCAAAAAGATTTTTCTATTTTTGCTAGAAAATTTAAATTTTTCAAAAAAGTCCAAACCACTTATGAACCATATAATCAGACCGAATTGGACCAGGTTGAATATGACTTCGACCTTGAGCTCGACTTTGATCTCATGGGGGTCGAAGAAGAGACCGAGGTCGAAGGAGAAGACGTTCCAAAAGAAATTGAATACCAATTGGAACGTCATGAAAAGGGAGTCCAACCTAATATTGAGGAGACCATATCCATAAATCTTGGGACCGAAGAGGACCCAAAAATTGTGAAAATCGGGTCATGCTTGTCTGATGTGCAGAAAAATGAAATGTCACAGTTCTTGGCAGATTACAAGGATGTGTTTGCTTGGTCGTATCGGGACATGCCAGGGTTGGACACTGACATGGTGGTGCACAAGTTGCCAATTTTGCCAGGGGTTAAGCCGATTAAGCAGAAGCTGAGAAGATTGAAGCCAGAATGGACCTTGAAGGTCAAGGACGAAGTGGTCAAACAATTTCAAGCCGGATTTTTGGCAGTCTCTACGTACCCTGAGTGGCTCGCAAACATAGTGCCGGTACCAAAGAAAGCCGGGAAAGTCAGAATGTGCGTGGACTACAGAGATTTGAATAAGGCAAGCCCAAAGGACGATTTTCCGCTTCCACACATCGACATTCTGGTCGATAATACTGCGGTACACAGCCTATTCTCCTTCATGGATGGATTCTCAGGATATAATCAGATCAAGATGGCTAAGGAAGATCAAGAGAAAACAGCATTTATCACACCTTGGGGCACATTCCACTATACAGTCATGCCATTTGGGCTCAAGAACGCTGGGGCAACATACCAGCGAGCCATGACAGCACTATTCCATGACATGATCCACAAAGAGATGGAGGTCTACGTGGACGATATGATTGCCAAATCATGCAAAGAGGAGGACCACTTGATCAATCTGAAGAAAGTGTTTGATCGGCTCAGAAAGTATAGTCTACGGCTTAACCCGGCTAAGTGCGTCTTTGGGGCTACGTCAGGGAAGTTACTGGGGTTTATAGTGAGCCTAAGAGGAATTGAAATTGACCCGGCTAAAGCCAAGGCCATAATTGAAATGCCAGCACCCAGAACCGAGAAGGAGGTTCGCGGTTTTCTCGGGAGGATTCAATACATAAGCCGGTTCATAGCACAGCTCACTGCTATCTGTGAACCGATTTTCAAGCTTCTGAGGAAGGATAACCCGACAATCTGGAATGAGGACTGCCAGCAGGCATTTGACACAATAAAGAGGTATTTGCTGAACCCACCTGTGCTAGTGCCACCAACTCCAGGAAGACCACTGATCCTGTACTTGTCAGTGTTGGAAACATCGATGGGATGTGTCTTGGGGCAGCATGATGAGACTGGTAGAAAAGAAAGGGCAATTTACTATCTGAGTAAAAAATTCACAGAATATGAAGCCAAATACTCACCATTGGAAAAGACTTGCTGTGCTCTAGTGTGGGCCACTCAGAGGCTAAGGCATTATTTCCTTAGTCACTCCACACTATTGATATCCCGGATGGACCCGCTGAAGTATTTATTTGAGAAACCGGCACTGACTGGCAGGACGGCAAAGTGGCAACTGCTACTGTCTGAGTTTGACCTCACATACATCACCCAGAAGGCAATCAAGGGTCAAGCCATAGCTGATCACCTGGCTGCACATCCTCTGCCAGAATATCAACCCTTGAAGACCAACTTTCCCGATGAGGCAATACTGTACATTGAAGAGGAGGACAGTGAGAGTTCTTGGCAGATGTTCTTCGATGGGGCCGCCAATATGAATGGGAACGGAATAGGGGCAGTCTTGGTTAAACCAGATGGTTCACATATCCCAATTGCAGTAAAGCTGAGATTCCAGTGCACCAATAACATAGCAGAATATGAGGCATGCATAATTGGATTGCAAGCAGCCATGGATCATGGAGTAGAGGAACTTGACGTATACGGGGATTCGAGTCTTATCATCTTCCAAACAACTGGTGAGTGGAAAACCAAGGATCATAAATTGGTCCCCTATCACCAGTATTTGGAAGAAATAAGCACAAATTTCACTCGAATTTCCTTCAACTATATGCCAAGGGCCAAGAATCAGTTTGCGGATGCTCTAGCAACCTTGGCTTCAATGGTCAGCATACCAGAAGGCGTAGACATCAGACCGCTGGAAATTGAGGTTAGAGATGAACCGGCTTACTGTCTCGTTCTAGAGGGAGCACCAGAAGAAGAAGCACCGTGGTTTCAAGATATCAAAAATTTCTTGAACAATCGGAGTCTGCCAGAAAATGCCACTGCTACTGAGAAGAGTAAAATACAGAGGTTGGCGGGTCAGTTTCTGCTAAGTGGTGGACATGTGTACAAGAGGTCACATAACGACATTCTGCTCAGATGTGTAGCCAAGACGGAATCGGAAAGACTGATTGAAACTATACATGGAGGAGTTTGTGGGCCCCATATGAGTGGGCACATGTTGGCAAAGAAGATCTTGAGGTTGGGCTATTACTTGTCGACCATGGAGCATGATTGCTGTATACATGTCAGGAGGTGCCATCAATGTCAGATATATGCAGATAATAAGCATGCACGCCCAGGTGAGTTGCACAACATGACATCACCATGGCCCTTCTCTATGTGGGGCATAGACGTCATTGGTATGATTTCACCTAAGGCATCGAACGGGCACTGATTTATCCTGGTGGCGATTGATTATTTCACTAAATGGGTGGAAGCAGCATCATATGCAAATATCACAAGCAACCATGTTATTAAGTTTTTGAAGCACAATATCATTTGTCGCTATGGACTGCCAAGTGCCATAGTATCAGACAACGCTTCAAATATTAAGAACAAGGACATGAAGAAAATGTGTGAGCAGTTTCAGATCACCCACCATAAGTCAGCTCCATACAGGCCTAAGGTGAATGGGGCAGTGGAAGCAGCAAACAAGAACATAAAGAAAATCATTCAGAAGATGGTAGTGAGCTACAAGGATTGGCATGAAATGCTGCCGCTTGCTCTACATGCCTACAGAACCTCAATCCGGACTTCAACTGGGGCAACCCCGTATTCCCTAGTCTATGGAATGGAAGCAGTCTTGCCAGTGGAAGTAGAAATCCCATCACTCAGAGTGCTCATGGAGGCAGAATTGGAAGAAGCCGAATGGGTACAGTCAAGACATGATCAACTCAACCTGATAGAAGAAAAGCGGTTAAAAGCACTATGTCACAGCCAGTTGTACCAAAGGAGAATGGCCCGGGCCTACAATAAGAAAGTGAGGCCCAGAACTTTCCAAGAAGGAAACTTAGTGCTAAAGAAAATCTTACCATTTTTGGAAGACCCTCGTGGTAAGTTCAAGCCCAATTGGGAAGGGCCTTATGTCGTCAAGAAGGTCCTGTCAGGGGGTGCACTCATCTTAGCAGAAATGGATGGGTCAGATTTTCCTGAGCCAATTAACTCTGATGCAGTAAAAAGGTATTTTCCTTGAGTGAATATTTCTAGGAAATGATCCGAGGCCATTTTTCTTTATTTCCTTCAAAATTTGAATCCCTAGTCTAGCCAAATTGAGCCGGTTCGTTTCTTTGATAAACCCAAATCGGATTTACAGTCAAATTGGGGCAAAGCCAATTGGGGCAAAGTTAAGGAAAAAAGAAAAAAAAGAGGAAAAGCAATGAAAAATGGCAAATGAAAGCCAAGTGTGAAAAAAGATGCAAAAAAATGCAATTTGGGGGAAAAGGGTTAAATTCATCATGATTGTAAGTCTGGTTAACCTATTTCCACATTTGAAAATGTTTGGGCCTTTAATACCCTTTCTTTCATAAACCAAACCTAGCCTTTATTTCGTCCTATTTTTAAGCCCTCGGTGATCTGAGTTTATTCATTCAAATGTTAGAGTAAGATTGGTGATGACGGAATACAGAAGCCGGCCCTAGTGAAAACCGTAACTGGCGCTAGGGGCAATATTGGCAAAAAGAAAAAAAAAGGAAAAAAGAAAAAAAAATGAAGAAAAATCAGAGGTTGAGTTGATCATGGAGATCTGAGCTTGAAGAAAAGTTGGCATGAGCAGAATGGGGTCAGTTTTGGCAGTTGGGGATGACTCTAAAGGTCCTAAGATGGACGGTTCTGATCTCTCATTATTTTCTGGACTACCTTTTTCATTATTTAACCTGGTTCTAATTCCTTTAATTATATGTGATTAAGTGCATGGACCAAATTTCAAAAAAATTAAAAAAATATAAAAAGAAAAAATTATACTTTGGCCAGTGATGAGAAATCAAATACTTTTCATAAAACCTTTGTTTTTACAAGCATCTGAGCATTCTGAGGCCAATAATATAAAATTTTATTTTGAATTGAATACTTTGGCTTTTCACTATTGGAGTTCAATTTCGTACAAAGGTATGAAAGAAAAATGTGCAGGAAATAAAGCTAATATCTGTCTCCTAGTCGCTCCTCAAGCTCCCGAATCCGAGCTCCTAAATCCGAGCTGCCTGAGCCGCGATAACCCCAGAAGCCCCCTCTGCAGCGGGATCACTCAAGAAGGAAATGACCTCATCTGAAAGAGTCTGCCTAATCCTCATGCTCCTAAGGCTGGCTAAAGCATCTTGATGCTTCTGCCGCAGTGCTCGGACTTCAAGACAGCAGGCCTGCCTATTTTCCTCAAGTTCCTTCTCCATGGCCAGACGGCGATATACCTGTTCTGCAAGTTGCCTTTCCATATCAAGGCCCCATATCCTAAGCTCCTGGGCCTCTCGTACCCATATCTGCTGAAGTCGCTTGTGGGAAGCCCTCTCAGACTCTAAAATATCCTCATAAGTAGGAGCCAAGACTGCAGGAGGATCTTCGGGTACTGATGCCTGACTCTGTATCTGCTCCTTAATCCAGAAGAGATAATCCTTCACATGGGCTTCTGAGAAGACCGGGCCACGCATAAAGCGAACATAGGACCACTCCCTCATCAACCAGGCATTCAGCTTCATGGTATCTGGAGAAAGGGGCCCAAGATGATCCTCATACCCATTTGGGATGATAATCCCCTGGGTCGCTCTGAACTGACGAAGGACCCGCAGAGGAAGATAAAGCACTGCATGTCTTAGGCCAGCCAGAATCAGAAAGTTGCGATCTCGGAAGCTAATCATTGTCTCCGCATTGGGCTGATAAGTACCAGGCCATCTCACCTGGTCATCCTGAAGTGAGCCCAAGAAAGTGAACCAGCCCTGTTTGCCCCCTGGAATATCAGGACACCCCCGGTTGCTCATCAAGATGGGGACTTTCAAGTTCGTGAAGAAGTGTCGATTGATTTCCTCAATCTGACTCAAATGATCAAGTAGCCAAAGCTGCAAAGGAGAAGAGATATATCAGCACATTGTAAAAGAAAAAAAAGCAAAAAGAAAGCAAAAAAGCAAATGAAAAAAAAAAGCAAAAAGAAAGCAAAAAAAAAATTTTTTTTTTACCTGCAGGATCTGGGCACATGCTAAGAAGTGTTTTGACTTCCTATTGTAACAATCAGTCAAGGCCTGATACATCCCAGCCAAAATCATAGGGGCCAACCGCTCCCGCTCCCTAACCTGGCATATCACTGAGATCAAGGCCAAGTCCACCTCGTCATCCTCCCGTGGGAACAGTAATTGGTTGACCACAATCAGGGTCAAGGCGTTGAACCGGGCCTCCTTATTTTCCCCCCTCAAAAGCTTCTCAGTCAAAAAAGCCTTAGATAGGGTCAAAAGGGTGTCAGAATCCCCCAAGTCCTTCTTCCCTATGCCCAAGAAGGTAGAAGCTTCCTTTTTGTAACTAGGCCTAAGAGGTGGATTCACCACCTTCTCATCAAACCTCAAGCCCAGGATGGTTTCCATCTCCTCAATGGTTGGGGTCATTTCATGGGTCCCAAAACGGAAAAGGTTGAGGTCGGGTACCCAATGACCAATCATGACCTCTATAATCTCCCACTTGAAGGGAACCTTGGGAATAAGCAGGGTGTGGCCTAGATTAGTAGTATCCCATCTCCTCTCCTCATCTAGGGTCATAGAGTTAACCCACCTTGTGTAAAAGGAATCCACAGGGTTGTACCTAGTGAGATTTGGGGGTTTTGATTTGAAAGGTTGTTTTGCAGGGGAGGCAGTGTGGACAGACAGTAATGGGGCAGAAAATGATCCGGATTCCATTGGATGTGATGGGAGCAAGCTAGAACTCAAGAGGAGGAAGAAAAAGGCGAAAAAGGGGGTTTCTAAACTCAAAAACTCGTAAAAATGCTCAAATCCCGAGGCCGGTTGCATTTATAGCATCTTTTAATGTATCCGGTAACTCAGACCGGATACAAAAGGCTTTATTAATATCCGGTTAAGTATACCGGATACAAAGGGGATCATGTGTATCCGGTCTGTTATACCGGATACAAAGAGCAATCAATGTATCCGGTCTGATATACCGGATACAAAGAAAAACAGCAAAAAAAAGAGCTAAGGATGGAAAATCCGAATTTTTTACCTGTTTTACCTGCTTACATGTTATATTTGCAAGAAATTGAAAACAAAAGATGTACAAGACAAGAGAGAATGAATAAAAATATTCTTTTATATATAAATCTCATTTGTACAAGTGATAATGAAAAAAACAGAAATCCTAATCTACTGCTCCTGTGCAGGATCATCCCCGCGCCCTCTACCACGCGCTCTACGGCCTCTTCCTTGAGATGGTCGGCGCCTATAATAGGACATGAGGTGCTCCGCCATGTAGCGCGGTCTCCATCCTATGAAGGACTGAAGCTGGTACTCGATGCAGTAGTCCGACGTGTCGGGAGAAGGGACAGGAACAGAATCGGAGGAAGCCTCGGGCTCAGCAAGTACGGGCTCAACTGGACCCTCAGCTACAGTAGTCTCTGCTCCTGCAGCTCCAGAAGGCCCGGCAGCAGAAGAAGGGCCAGGAGCAGAAATATCTGTGCCTAATGGAGAAAAATCAGGAATTGAGAGACTAAGATGAACAAAAGAGAAGAAACTAAGGAAAACATACCAGGGATATCTACGGCAGGCACTAGGGGATCCGGATCCACTGGGTCAGCAGCAGGGACCTCCTCCGGCTCAGGAACCATCATTGGAGATGAAGGAACAGCCGGGGCATCCGCAGGAGCAACTGGGGCATCAGTAGGTGAAGCATCACCAGGATCAGCAGCTGGGACATCCACAGGATCCGTAGCCCGAGCAGGAGACGGGTCAGGAATAAGGAAATCAGACTCGAAGGCAGCATCCTGATCTGGGACCGGGCCCTGCACAAGTCAAACAAGCATATCAGAATAGCAGAAACAGGAAAATGAAAGAAATGAAAATATAAGAAGGCCAGATACCTGTCTAGCCTGGAGCTCAGCAACCAGAGCCTCCAGCTCCCTGATCCGGGCATCCCGCTGGGCCACAACTGCATCATGCTCAGCAATCATATCATCGATCGCGGCCCGCTGACTCTCGAACCGGTCCCGGATAGTATTCAGCTCGTGTACCTACCAACAAGAACAGAAGTGGGGTCAGAAATACATAAGGGGAAGAAAAAAATGAAAATGTGAAGAGTACAAGACTTACTGTGTCCTCATGGATCCGGATACGGATCCCGCCGATCTCTGTCACCCCGGCACGAGTGGGTCGATCCATCAAGCATCCAATAGATACCCTCTGGAACCACTCATCATAATCTCCAGCTACTGTAAGCCCCTCCGCATCCAGGAAATGATCGAACTGATCAGCGTCAAAACCCGGCAGGAGTGTGTCGGGACCCACAGGAGGAGGAGGGACGGGGATACGAAGTGCGCGGGTGTGCTGGAAGTACAGGCGCTCTCCTAAGTACATCACCCTACAAGCCTCCCGAGGAAGCACTGGTAGGGCTGACGTCGTCGATCTCTATCGAAGGCGTCCTGTACCGCCATCTCACGGGCCACTCCGACGTCCACGTCATCAAATCGGGACAGGAGGAGCTGCAAAAAAGAGAGAAATAGTCAGGTACAGTCAAGATACAGGAAAAGAAATAAAAGGAAAAGGATAAGGGGGTTTACATCAGGTCGGCGGGCACGGTCCAAGTGCACCCGAGCGGTGCGAGGCTGACTCCTATCAGCATCCCGAACCTGGGCCGACCATCGCAAAGCCACAGGGAAATCTGCGACCTCAGGTACCGGGGATGGGCGGAAGAAAGTCATGTAGGTGTACATGAACACCTAGCAAAAGAAAAATCAGTCAGGAAAAGATAAAGCCTAAGGAATTAAACCAGACAGATGAATTCAATACCTGTAGAATCTGCCAGAAGAACCGGCTGCTAACTCCATCGCCTCTCGGGGATGCCAGGCCTCGAACCGCCCGGCACAGCCCGGCTAGGATGGTCCCATAGATAAGTCGACCCCATGCCAGCTGGCGGGTCTGACGAAGATCTCTCAAGGCGTCTAAGAAGAGAGGGCTGACACTGGTGGTATCCTCCGGGAAAAAGCAGCTCCCAAGCATCAGCAAGAAAACATGCCGGAAGATAGGCACAAAATCTGCATCCTCCACGGAGATGGTCGTATGTCTCCCGTCGTAATGACGAGCTAGGCTCTCTCGCAGCCAACTGATAGAGAGGCGACCACTCCGCCCATCCCAAGTAGCGGGAGGCAAGGCCGGATATCCCAGAAGGAGGCCGATGTCCTCCGCAGAAGGTCGCTCCAAGACAATGGTCCGCCCCGTCAAGGGAATACCGGTGATCATCACAAAATCTGAGGGGCGGATCCCTAGCTCCACGTCCGGAAGATGGAATGACTGGGTCTCCGGGAAATATCTCTCCATCATGGCGAAGATGAGCGGACGATCGGCTCTGAAGGATGGGATGCAAAGGAAGTGGTCCAGATGACACCTCCCAAACTCGCGCCGGAGGGCTAGAGAAAGTGACTAGGCCAATTCGCTGAATCTCCCCCAGCTGCCTCGCAGATGAGAGGAGTGGTAAGGAAGGGGCACATCTGCCCTGATGCACGTAGAAGGGTGGCTATCCAAGCCACGGAGGAGCTCTGTATCATGCACAGATGTCCTCAGCTCCTCAGAGACCCCTGATAGAGCTACAGCAACCCCCTCCTGAGCCGTACCTCTGGCTCTGCCTCGGCCTCTGCCACGGCCTCTCTCGCCCTCAAGGGCCTGATCCTGAACTCTGCCTCTGCCTCGGCCTCGACCTCGAGCAGGTGCAACCATGGGCTAAATTTCAAGGGAATAGTGTGAGGATTGGTGTAGGAAAAGAATAGAAGGAGGAAAAGAAGAACTTGAAAGCCTACCTCAGCAGAGCTCTCCCTGGAGATATCTAATGGCTCAGACAAGGTGGCGCTGGAACTCGCCTCTATCCGAGCCCGCGAACTAGAGGGCTGATCAGCAGGGTCAGCCTCCTCTCTAACTCGGGAATGACTCCTAGCCATCTACACAGGGAAGTGTTTTATGAATTTCAGTTTAAATTTATGAAATTTTGCTTTGCTTATAGTTCACGTTCAGTTTTACATGATTTTTCCAGATCATCGTGAATCGTGTCCCGAGGGTATTTTATCTGTTTCAGGCCAAAGTATTAGAAAATGTTTGGTATTTCTGTCAAATTAACAAGATATTCTATTTCTAAGGCACTTCCAAATGTTGTCCTAAGATATTTCTGTAAAGCTTAATATTTTCTTAATTTGCTTTCAGGATTACCAGACGTAATCAGAAAAACAATGTGCAAAGCAAAGTATATTCAAGGACAAATCATGGGTGCACCGCCTCTATTGGGAAAGTGTTAAAGTGAAAAGTCCAAGCGGGTTGCAAAAAAAGAAAAAACAGCATGATATCTGGATCTGGCAGGATCAATAGCATTTACAAAATCAGCAATTTAGTTGGAAATTACCCCCAACAGGCAATCCGAATTCAAGTCAAGAGTTGGCGGTCAGATTAAGAAAAAGCCAATGTAAAATTCAAGGTGATCATGCCAGCAGGGTGTCAATCAGAAAAAAAAGAAGAAGCATGCAATTCAAGAATTGACAGTCAAAGCAAAAGTAAGCCAGAATTCCTCATCGGCAGGAATTCCAATCAATGCAAGAAAGAATCATAGCAAAAATTGATTACAATTCAGAATCATGGCAATTGCTAGATTTGATTAAAGCACCAAGCACAAACTTTGCAGAAATTCCAGAATAGAAACAAACATGCCACTCAATGTCAAATTCGGCAAAAACAATAGAAGAATGAGCCATCGCTTACAAAAAAAAAAAAAGCCAAATCCAAATAGCAATCAGGGCAGAACATACTGTTAGAATTGATTGAGCATGGAAGTTCAGTACACAAGATATGCAAGAAAATTTTTTATGAGGTCGGATGAACACTTACTGTTTGATTACCAACAGGTATGTCGGATAGGGGAGAAACAAGTCGCCGGAACTCAGAGCAGATCACCGGAGCAAGGACGATGGCGTTGAGCTGGGAAAACCACCAAAAATCCGACGAAGTCGAGCTAGGGCTCGACCACGGCCAGAAAGGGGCTACAATGGAGGTCGCCGGAGTTACAGGTCGTCGCCGGCAGCAGTAGGAGACGCCGGAGCTGCTGGATGTCGCCGGAAAAGAAGGACGAGTCGTCGGGTGTCGAAGGAAAGAAGAGAGTAGCCGGTCTTTGTAATCGGGGAAGAAAGAAGAGAAGGGGAAAAGTCGCGGTCGCGCACGACTTATAAAAGCTTGGGTATCCGGTCACTCAGACCGGATACAAGCGAGCGCATGCTTATCCGGATACACATACCGGATACCAAAGGAAAAAAGAAAAAAAAACAGAAAAAAATAGAAAAAACAGGAAAAAAATAGAAAAAAAAACAGAAAAGGAAATGGAAAAAAAAAAGAAAAAAAAGGAAAAAGAAGAAGAAAAAAAAAAGAAAAAAGAGAGGAAAAAAGAAAAAAAAAAGAGCAAACTTGTGCTATAAGTCTTACTATTTTCTCAAAATCCCTATTTTGCCTTAAAATCCACCTCACAGCCACGAGAGCTCAGTGGAATTTAGGGCAATCTTGGGAAATGTGCTGGTCAAAAGGATGATATCCACTCAATTTTTAACTTGGTTTGATAAAAAAATCAGTTTTCAAAAAATCCTATTTTTGGGCTTAAAATCCACTTCATAGCCACGAGAGCTCAGTGGAATTTAAGAATTCTTGCAGAAATGCCCCCCTTAAAGTTAGGGCTTTTTGGCAAATCTTCACTCAAAAATTGTTTTTTACAAAATTGAATTGAATCAAGCAAATCATGCTTAAGGGAGTGCAATTTGGGCTTGTCTAATCTTTGCAGCTCACTGCTTCGCAGCTCCCGCAAAGAGGGGCAGTTGTAGACACCCCAAATTGCACAAACAATCATCAAAAATCATTATCTCCTTGAAAACCAGCACAGATTTTGAAGAAAATAAGTTTTTACCTGTATCCGGTCACTCAGACCGGATACAAGTACTCCTCTGTGTATCCGGTGGAACATACCGAATACAAGCAGTGCTTAGTGTATCCGGTATTGTATACCGGATACCTTAAGGCCCTTGTGTATCCGGTCTGATATACCGGATACATAAGTTTTGCTCAAAATTAGGGTTTTCCGAGAGCTTTTCACTTTTACCATCATATCCCTCATTAAATGAGGGGAAATCTCGGAAATAGCCTTAGGGTTAAGGTTGGTGGGCTATAGACCTTATGTTGTGTCTACCATTCTCACCAACCCTAACCCTAGCCTTTGCCTATAAATAGGAGGCTCCTCCTTAAGCAAATGGCACCCAACTCTTGTTTTGAATTCTCGCAAAGAAAAACTCCAAGAGAAGAAGGAAATCGCTGCGGGAGTGCTTCCAGAATCCAGGTAAGCCTCAAACTTTTTTTTTATTTTCTATATTTACATTCCTAGATCTAGATCTCTTCTTATACCTTTCTGTAGTGTAAAGCCTTCTTTGTGTGTGAAAATCCTTCCCCGGCTCAAAGTATCTCGAGACTCCCCCTAGCCGTAAAACTTGGAGGCGGGATCTAGGAGAAACGAGACTGGGGATTGACCTTAGTACTAGAACCTATGTAGCATAAGGCCTTTTGTTTGATTGAAAACCGTTTCATATTCAAAGTACCCTTGATTATCTTGAAGAACCGTGTTTAACGGGGAGAGAGAACAGAGGGAAATGATAATGGAACGGAACCCTAGGCTATTTTAGAACCTCATTTTGATGAAGATATATGCATGCTATATTGATCTTGTATGTTTTTTCAAGCTTGCACATACATAGCACTTTTTTGGTGAATAGGCTCACATTTGGGGATTTATTACATTCATTGTGATAAATCTCCAATAAATGGCCTCAATCAAATTCTGGAATGTTTTAAATGTTTTTCAAAGGTTTTGGATTCATCTCACACGAATCTCACACACTTTATCACAGTTTTGAGTCGGTTTTACTCAAAAAGGGCCTAACTGGACAGCACCTGTACCCTTACTTCGGACGCTCATAACTTCATCGTCCGGATGAATTTTGAAGCGATTCCAGAACCATGAGAAAGTTGAGGCTGTCTAGTTTATGTCCACCAAATTTCATAAATTTCCATCGAACGGATTTTTGACACCTCTCTGTCGAAGTTAAGTGGACAGTTCAGGTTCAAATACAGAACTTGTCACTTCGACGGAGCGCCATGTGTTCGTTTTAAGTCCGATTCGAGTGATTTTTGTTTCTGAGTACTCCTTTATGAGTCTATTTTCAAATCCAGTTGGTTTCATAATTTTTGGATTCCATTTGAATTATTGGTAGCCGATTTACTCAGAACTGTTCATTTGTACTTTTCTGGGTAAATCTGTGATCTTCGGGGCCTGTTCGGGAGACCACCCAAGGCACATCCGAAGGGATTTTTGTATGAGGCTAGTTTCTTTTGAAAGATGGCCATACAGACTTCAATCACACCAAATTTCATGAAATTTTATGGAGTGGATTTTTCTATGCAATTTCCCAAAGCTGCCCACTCATCACTTTTAAAAATCCCCAGCAGCAATTTCAAAGGAGCATAACTCCTAGGATTTGTATCGGAATGAAGTGAAATTTTGCATGAGACCCTTATTTACTATAATCTTTCAAATGAATTTAGTTTGGTTCAATTTAAAATGGTATTTGAATGATTTCAAGACAAATGGCATTACTTTTCACCGAATTTTCCAGATTTGATTCAACTTGGTTTTTGAATAACTTGTGCTTTGATTTCCATCTTTTGAGATATTCCAGAAATGATATTGACATAAGAGAGGATCTAGAATCCATTTAGATCTTCATGTGAAAATATCATACATTGGTCCTTTTTCAAGGTTTTCTATGATTTTAGCAAGCTTTCTTATTTTTGCATGAACATACACTTGGCTACCACTTCGTGTGGATGAATGGGGGTGCCTAACACCTTCCCCCGTTCATAATCTAATCCCCTTACCCATCTCTGGATTTGATTTTCAAGTAGGGTTATTTTTACCTTAGAATTTGCTTTTTAACCCTTTTTGCTTATTTTTGAACTCTTTGGTGTCCATTCTCACCCCAAAATCATGAATGGTGGCGACTCTCCCATTTTTGCGTTGAGCCCGTGTGTTGACGGAGAGATGATCATTCCGGTGATTTTTCCATGTCTCACAATCGGTCAAATGCTTGAGGCCTATATTGATGACGTGGTAGTAAAATCTCTGACCGGGATTTACCATCTACAACATCTAAAGCGAGTGTTTGAAAGACTCAAAAAGTACAAGTTGAAGATGAACCCATTAAAATGTACTTTTGGCGTTTCGGCCGGAAACTTCTTAGGTTTTCTTGTTCATCAGAGGGGCATAGAAGTTGACAAGAACAAGGCTAGATCGGTCGTAGAAGTGAAATCACCGGCCAATAAAAAGCAGTTACAACGGTTGCTTGGCCAAATCAATTTCCTAAGAAGGTTCATTTCAAACTTGGCTGGAAAGACCAGGGTTTTATCTCCATTGTTGAAACTCATAGATACAGAGAAGTTTGTTTGGACGATGAACATCAAACCGCCTTTGAAGGCATTAAGCAATATTTAGCAAAACCATCAGTTTTGGTGCCACCATCAAAGGAACGACCGCTGAAGTTATACATAGCAGCAGCGGACAATTCGATTGGAGTTTTGCTTGCATAAGAAAATGATCAAGGTTTGAGCAAGCTATCTATTATCTCAGCAGGTTTTTTAGTCCGGTGGAAGAAAGGTATAGTAATTTAGAAAAGTTGTGCCTTACACTCTACTATGCAGCCACTAAGTTGCGTCATTACCTTCTTTCGGCAAAATAAATTTTCGTAATAGCAGCCACCGATGTGGTTAAATATATGCTCACACGGCCAACTGTAAGTGGCCGGCTTGGAAATGGACTTTAACTTTGATGGAATTCGACTTCAAATATGTCCCACAGAAAGCTATAAAAGGACAGGCATTGGCCAATTTTTTGGCCGATCACCCCTCTAGCATTCAAGAGAAGGAACTGGATATCCCAGTTTTTCATGCCGGATTCTTTTATTCTGAGTTTCAGCCGTGGACATTAGAGTTCAATGGTTCAAAAACAGAATGTGCCTCCGGAATCGGCATAATCCTAACTTCACCAACCAGTGAGAAGCATAAGTATGCATTTCAGCTTGAAGAACAAACCACAAATAATCAAGCGGAATTCGAAGCCATGATCATAGGATTGGAAATCTTATGGAAAATAGGTGCTTTCGCGGTCAATATTGTAGGGGATTCTCAGTTGGTCCTGAAACAAATGGAGGGACTATATAATTGCAACAGCGAAGCATTAATGCCTTTGCTGAAGAAGGCCAGATTTCTGGCCGAACAGTTCAATAGAATTGAATTTGAATATTGTCCTAGGAATGAAAATTACGAAGGCAATGAACTCGCCCAGATAGCGTCCAGACTCAGATTATACAATCCAACCAGAACGATGAACCAGGTCACCATCTAGACATGTGTAACCAAAGAACTCGTCAGGTAAAGGACGCTCAACGCGAGTGAAAAACTGATTTGGGAAATATTGAAATAATCAGAACTGGAGAAACCATAAAGGACCCCCAGAGCTTTTGTAGTCACTAGTAACAAGCTTATGCAAACCACGGTACAAAGCAGACCGGAAGAAGGGGGCAATGGCTACTTGGAAACTTGCCAGAATCAGCCGAACCAATGGAATATATTCCGAAGTAACCCCATCGGCCTAGACACAAAAAAAAAAAATTACAAAAGAAATAGAGGAGAAACAAGAAGTGTTCCTTCTCTGCACCCAAGCTAGCCGCATCAGGGTCAGCAAAGTCATCACGACGAAATACTTTACAATCCTCAAGATAGGACCGATAATGTGGACGAAGCACTGTCTTAGCTTTATCTTCCGTCTTCTTAATGGCAATGTTCCCCGGAAGGTAAGAACAAACGCCAAGATCGGTCATACCATATTAGACATCAAGACCAGTAGGGAGGAGGCCGGTGATAAAATAGACATCTAAGATAGTGGGGGTCATCAACCCGCATGGAAAATTGAAAGTATTGGTCTAGGCATTCCAAAATAAACAAGCGGTATATAGCAGATTGGTATGAATAGGGATCCTACGGTTGACTGGATCATATCATAGATACTTGTCTTTCGCCAAAGCTTCGAGAAACGCGGCTCTAATCGATTCACCCAGGATACCCAGCTATCATGGACTATCGGCCAGCCTTTGTTAGGGAAGCGCTGGCCGAGAGGCCTCTGGCGATTAAGAGGAAGAGGTCCCTTTATCTCTTTGAACGGAACATCCAGAGGGGCATCATTAGCATCGAGGAAGGGACCGATAACTATTGATTGATTGAAGCGTTCGAATGGAAAGTCATAAGGTATGACATTACTCGCCATGGAAAAAGACAGAGAAGAATAGTTGGAAGAAAGCAGGGAAGATGAAAGTTACCTGAGAAAATTTTATAAACAGGCCGGAAGACGAAGGCGAAAAGATCTCATCATTTCGATCGTGGGAAAGTGGTGAAAAGACAGCAAACTTGTCGTATCAAGCAACGGACAGAAAATGTTTCGAAAAACTAAAAATACTTACTCATCACACCAGCCGATGACGACGTAATAAGTAAGTAGGGGGCATTGTTTACACCCTATACAGACTGACAAATAAGAAGAGGCCACATGGTATCCACATGGCCTGATTCAATAAAAAAAATGCCACGTCATAAATACACGTAGGCCTTACTCACTCAGATAGGCCACACCAGCATACGCGTGGGCTAAGCACCCAGCTAAAGCAACATAATCATATAAGACAAACGTCCTCACAGTTTTAAGGGATCACGTCATCATCAGCAGAAGGTCGGCCGTTAGAGAATGAGTGATCACAAGCAAAGAAGTTAGTCGTTCATGATCGTGGCCAAGAAGTTATTTCTCACGAATGGAAAACTGCAGACGACTAACCTCCATGAAGATCATGCAAGAGTGGGACGTTGAGCAACCGTCAAGGATTGGTTATAAAAGGCACAAACTCGAAGAGCTCGAGGACAACCTCCACCAAAAAACCGCAACCGGTTATCATAATATTAATTTGATCATCCGTGATCTTTATCCCCTCTCCTACACCCCAAATTGTAGCCAGAAGGATAAATTAGGACTTCTCTCACTACTTCCAGTCATAGTGACACCTTCGACCCCTGTTTACTCCGATTGACGTCAGAACCCTGCCACCGGCGAGTAAGTTGAGGCCGCCCTTAACTCGCAGTTCTGTACCCCGATTACGGCTATAGAATCCCGAGCAGCCGGTCCCGAGATTGACTTTGATCAAACCAGGTGACTTGTGTACTTCCGGTTAAATAGCAATCCTAGGTGAACACCCGAATTGGCTTTGTTAGCAGCCGCCCCCTTCCTCCTGTTCTTATACTCCGATTACGATTATAAGACCAGGATAGGCCGGTCCTGCAAGCCTTGTCAGTTTTCTTCTTGTTTTTATTTCCTTTTGGAGATTATCTGTTGTAATTTCTAGCCATCGGCCAATTTTATAATAAAGTGACATGCCATCGACTGCTTTGACTTTCAAACACATATAAGAACCCAAACGAAGACCGAACCCCTAGTCTTCATTCTATCGCTTGACCGGTTTTATTACAGGTGACTTGTAGTATGACTGAACCGACTCCGGTTTAGATTCGGAACAGGTGCCCGGGGTCAGGACCCGACTCAAAATCTTTGTATCAATTGATACTGGCACGCCCATGCAGAGACACATCATAAATATCGCCACATGTCCATACCGGCCCAATTTCGGAAGAACACTTAGTCCTATAGCCGTCAAAAAGAGGAAAAAAAAAGAATCTTCTCAATTTAATAGTGAAACAAATATATATATCGACTCTACATGCATAAGCATATACACCATTTTCAATTTCAAATTCAAGTGGTGTGTTAAACAGAGAATGCTTGACACAATACCAAAATTTCAACAAGTAACTCTTTCTAGGGCATAAATAACAAAATTTTTATGCCATGAAGTCACTATTGGAAGAACTCAATCCCAAAATGAAAATGAAAGGCAAACAAGGCTGAGAAAACTATGCATGGAGAACAACTCACAGCATTTACGTAGAAGTTTGAAGTTATAGTTGTGGTGTTCATTGGGATGGTTCAACAAAAAAGGGAAAAAAAGTTGTTAATTGAGATGGTATATGCTTCTACAGCATCTGCATTGGTTAATGCTACCTCGAGCATTTGACCGTTAGTGGTTTTTTAAATGGGTCTATATCAAAAACATTTAAAACAAAAGGGAAGGCAATAACAGTCAAATTCATTGACTGGCATCATATCACCCCAACAGCAGGCTTGAAATCGTCTACTGCCATTGATTGTAACCAAGGATTACGGTTTCGATATCGACAACCGTGCCGCCCATTGAAAAAAACGGTACGCCGGCGGCACGCCGGCGAAAAATCGCCGGAACGGCAAAAAAACAACGTTTCAAATTCGCACGAAATTTCGTCGGCACGCCGGCGGCGTGCCGATTTTTTCGTGAAAATCCAGTTTTTTAATGTGTTTGGCAGCTTAGAACCCATTTGCTTTCAGAATCCCAATTATCTTTTCCTGAACACGGTCATCTCCACATCTGAATTGGAATAATGTCCCCCTTCGTCCTCCTCTTGTTCTTCGTATTCATCACCTTCATTACTCCCATTGCAACTGCAACCAGTGGCATCCTCGTGATTGTGAGAGTCCATAGCTCGCGATATTCTCAGCAGCTGCAAAACCTTCTTCTCCAGCCGAAATATCGCACCCAAAGTCTTGTTCTTCTTACTAAAACACGTAGGTGTAAAACCCCACCATTCCTCCATATCCACGGACGGAACCTCAATCTTTGGCCAGATCTTGACCAACGAAGAGTCAACTACGGGAGAAGGAACGAAGTCCTTTTTGCTTATGCCCATGATGAATCTCATCTCAGTCACCAACTTCACCTTTACAGCCAGACGATTGAACTCCGAGTCACCAGGTATAGCCAAGAGCCGTGCAAACTCTTTCTGAACGAGAAGAGTGGCGCTCCGAAACGACTTCGTCCCGAATACAATTTTCGCGATCAGAGGTGAGGAGATCCCATACGGAATGCTTGCCACGACGAGGTCGAATTCGGGAAGCTACGATGAGGTCGAATTCGGGAAACTCGGTCTTCAGCGCGTCTTTGCAAAAAACCTGCAAAATCCCATCCATTTTAGATAGATTTCTCTCCTCCTATCGAGTAATTTCGTCATACAGTTGGGCAGCATTTCTTACTGTGAGTTTATCTTCCAGTTCCAGCCCATGCTCGGCGACGTGATTAGATAGAATCTCGAATCTCGATCATTCGTTTATCAATTTCGACGGTAATGACCCTCTTGGAAGCTTCAAGAAGCCTGAGAGTAAGGTTTCCGGTGCCGAGTCCGATCTCCAGAACAGTGTCAGTTGGCCTTACCTCGGTGTTTCTGACAATGGCGTCGAGGACTCGTTGGTTCGTAGATGTGCTGATCCCTACTCTTTTGTAGGTGTATGTACGCTTCCAATCCCTCCTTAGCCTTGACATGCTTCTCTGCATCCCCATCTTCCTTCTTGTGAGCGTAACGACGACGCAAGGTTTTCAGTTTCGGCGGCACGCTGCGGCGTGCCATCGAAACCTTCGATTTTTTCTCGCCGATTCCAAGGGAGCGGCACCTGGCTAGCGAAACGTGCCGCTAGCCAGGCGCGCAGCGATTTTTCGGCGGCACGTCGAAACTGAAAACGCTGATTGTAACTATCATTGCAGCTATATTCTGATGTTGACGCATGTAACATCCAATGATTGTAGCTTTTCCTCTCTTTAAAATGTTAAAAAAAAATCTTTTGATGAAAAAATTCAACCGTGAGATGCTACGGTTGTTGCATGAGTAGCAGCAGTAAGTGGCGGTAGACGATATCATCCCCCAACATCAGCAACCAATGGAGTAAAACATAACATCAGATTTTATCTTGTGTTCATTGCATAGGCGGGCTAGATTGCGGTCTGGAAGAGCTAGTTCACTTGGTTGTCCATAGAGTAGGGCTAAACAAGATTAAAAGCCTTATAAGTTCTCGTAAAAGCCTTATAAGTTCTCGGGCAGGATGTTTATGAAATATATTGTAAATAAAATCATAAATATAGTTTTCATTTAAAATATGTACATATAAAGTGGTTTCTTTTGTTGGAAGTTGGAACTCTTTACCTTCCAAGATCTTCATCCTAAAATTCCCATCTAAAATCACCATTAAAGGTTATATGATGAAGACGAATCAAACCAAAAGTAGTGGACAATATCTTGTGCTAAACATGCACGTGCATACACACACAAGATTATATGATGCCAATGAATATCCTCTGGTCCAAGAGTCCAACAGTATTGTGATACCACTAACTGGGATGGGGTTTGAGGGTGTGTCCCCCCCTCCTAACATGGGCATGCGTCTGTCTGTTTCATGATGGTACCACTGAGTGGTACCAGAGAGAAACGGTCTCAATGAACACATAGAAGAAATGGTACCATGAAATGCATTAGACGAGTCCACCTCCACACATAGAGGGAGTCAGGGAGATGGTTTTCTCTAGTACCACCATGGTACCAATGTGAAACAAACATGTGAATGCCCCGTTTCAATAGGGGGCCCCACACCCTAAAAGGCTAAAACATATCCTGGCCGGTGGTATCAACGTACCACTAGATTTTGAGATTAGCTAGAAGAATATATGCATTCATAAAAGTTATATGATAACATAAGGATGGAAAGGGGATGGGCTTCGATGGTTATTGCCCCTATTTACTCGGACCTAATCCGACATAACCCAATTTATGAATCACCAAACCTATCCATTAGGAGCAATTCACTAGATCAAGAAGGGGAAAAAAAAGGTAGCAATTGATGGTATTTTGAAAAATGAAGAAGAGCAACCTTTTATTGCTTTTGCAAAAGAATTATGTGTTATGTTTGTATATATAGTTGAATTACTCGCCTTATTCACCTTGTGATTACTAAACATTTGGTTTACTCCAATATCGCAATTAAGTACTGTACAAAGGCAAACAAAAGTAAATAAAATTAAACAGACTAATTCATTAAAGAAAAGCAAAATTAAACGAGAATTAAATTGGGAGATAGTGAATATAAATTTTATAGATTTTTATTTACTTATTGATGATAATAGATTTACCTGTTTCATTAATGAGATGCATATTATAAAGGAATAGAAATTGGCATATATGAAATGGTGGTGTTGAAGGTTGTAAGAATAACAATTATTTTAACTAGTATATTTATAAGTTTAAATCATGTAAATTATTTGTTAAGATCATTCATAATTAGTTAGTATCATTAAAAATATAAAATGTGAGACAATTATACATAACAATCTTGCCATGCTTTAGAATGAGAAAAAAAAATTCAATTATTTATAATAAAAATTGCATCGTGAAACTATGTTGTCTTTTGATGAAGCCGCATATTTCCAAGCTAATTTTTAAGAATATAATCATTAAAGTTTATGTTATTAAATTATTAAAATTGTTATCTAAAAATTATAAGAATACATTTAAGATAATTAAGAAAGGAATCCAATCAAACATACATCAAATATAAATAAATTAATCTGATAAAAGATTTTAAAATAAAGCTGACTTCACTAAAATATATTAAATATAATAGTCATTTTAAGTAGTTCGTGATTTTAATAGTAGCACAAATTTAAATTTTATAACATACAAAAATTTTAATATTTTAAAAAATTAATCGTAATCAAATAATTTAATTTAACAATTTTGATATACTAAAATCCAATAAAATTTCTTAAGAAAATAAATATCTTTCGGGCATTACCATAATATTAGTAAAAGTTTGGCCTTTTGATTCAATAATTGAAAGTCATTTACTCAAAGATAAAAAAACAAGAAAATCAATCTTTACATGCCATGCACGTTTCCAATTGTTAGTATATATATATACGAAGCCTATTTTACATTATATACCTAAATTCTCTCCATTTGTCTTCAAATTTACTTCAATGCTCAGATTTGTTAATGGCACGTGTATCAGTAACTAACTACCCATAACTAACTGCCCATGTAATCACGCTTTCACGGTCAAACTTTTCGCTTGCATCAAAATGACCGTGCAACATTATAACTATCACCTAGCTATAGCCAGCCTTACACCATCCAAATACTATCATGTAACAATTTCCACATGATACCTTGACAGGTTACGACTCACTTCTGAGACATGTACACCAAGTCTACCTTGGCCAGTCCATAAGTCGCTTCACAGCACTTAACTAGCGCTTGCCCCACTTGTAGTGTTCCCTTGTCATCATGGCCTATCCTGCATCCCCGAAGTGCTATCAAGGTCCTTGACCAAGCCAAGCATCCAATGCGCCCTCATATAAGGCCACGCACGTAAAGTGTCACAATACCATCTCGAATAGCGTTGGAGCTCCATCAGCTCCTACCATTGTATGCCAAGGCTATCTAGCCCATAACACACCTCCTATAATCTTGGCACCATCCGCAACACCAAGAGAAACAACTTGTATCGCATCGCACCAACGATATACCAACATAGCGCTTTGAACCTAGCATTAGCAACACAAGCTCCTTTGACAAGTCGTCAACCTGCAACCTTGCCTTCCATGCTATGCGACACTTTTGGCATATGCTTGAACCCAAGACATGCCACCACGGAAGCCCGCGCCATGCACATAGTGCCTAGCAATAGCCCATCAGTCAACCATGCCTTCCCATGCGTGACAGTCCACACAAGGGCTAGCGAGCATTCCAACCTCTTTCCCCACATGGATGCGTACTACTGTCGAGCAACCTGCCCTAGTAGCATTCTAGGACATGCCACTCGTGTCCTAGGAGACCTTATACATTACCTTCATGATGCCAAGACCCACCCCCAATCCCCATGGGGAGTGCTTGTCTGGTGTCTTGTTGTGGCATAGGGAAGAGCCAAGCACAACACTCTTCCTTAAGGAAAATGATAAGTATTTAGTCCTCTACCAAAGGAAATATTAACATTAGCGGTACAATGATACTGGGGTTTTTCGGAATTCCAGGAGGAGTTTTCACAATCCGTCTGAACCAATAGCTTCGTGACATCGTCTTCTTTGCTCTAGACTCAACCTTAACATATAACTCTTCACCAATTATTCTCTACACCTCCAAACCCTTGTGGGGACCACATGCTAGAAATACACCCTCTAAGAATTTTCAACGCATGACCACCACACTACCATTTAGGCATTCCTGTGCCATGTAGAAGTACCCTAAAGTTGATCCCCAAAAGCTCCCTTCTTATTGATCACCCTGACCAAAGTTAGCCCTCTTGTAAACATTTTGTTTGTTATCATCTTAAAAAGATTAATAAGTATTCTAAGGGTACTTTTGACTGAAATCCGTTGTAAGTAGTAAAATTACATTAATTGTTAACTATTTTAGATCATCACTAATATTTATTCATTGAATTTGGATTTTTTGTATATAATATACACTAAAAATAATGTTTTAAATATATTAAATTAATACTATAATACTCTAAGGTTAGGTTCCACTCCTCACCCAATCTTATCAAATACAAAAGGGAGAATTGTTTTTTAGTAATACTTTTTTGAAATAATTCAGATTCAATCGCTTAATTCTTGTTAATTGAGAATTAGTGATACTTTTTTAACATAATTTTGAATCAATGTCATTTTACTAGTCATGAAGAATTATTTCTGAAAATGCCCTCAAAAGACTTTGAAAAGCTTTTTACTCATTTTGTTAGAAGTGAAGTTGTGAGACATGGAAAAATCACCGAGATAATTGCCCTCCGTCATAACACGGGCTCAACGAAAATGGAGAGAGTCGCCACCATTCAATTTTAAGGGTGTGAATGGACACCAAAAGATTCAAAAATAAGCAAAAAGAGCTAAAAGGCAAATACTAGAGTAAAAATAACTCTATTTGAAAATCAAATCCAGAGATGGGTAAGGGGATTAGATTATGAACGGGGGAAGGTGTTAGGCACCCCCATTCACCCACACAAAGTGGTTGGCAAGTGTTGTTCATGCCGAAAAATAAGAAAGCTTTCTAAAATAATCAAAAACCTTGAAAAAGGATTAAACAAATGTGTGATACCTTCACATGAGAAATCCAAATGAATTCCTGATCCTATTTTATGTCAATATCACTTCTGGAATATCACCGATAGATGGAAATCAAAGCAAAAATTGCATAAAACCAAGTTGAGTCAAATCCGGAAAATTCGGTAAAAGATAGAGCCATTTGTCTTGAAATCATTCAAATCTAGTTTAAATTGATTCAAACCAAATCCATTTGAAAGATTATGATAAATAGAAGACTCATGCAAATTTTCAATCAATTCCGATTAAAATCCTAGGAGTTATTCTCCTTTGAAATCTGCTGCTGGAGATGGTTAAAAGTGACAAGTGGGCAAGTTTGGAAAATTACTTAGAAAAATCGGCTCCATAGAAATCCATGAAATTTGGTGTGAAGGAAGTATGTATGGCCATCTTTACAATGAAACTAGCGTCATACAAAAATTCATTCGGATGTGCCTTGGGTGATCTCCCGAACAGGCCCCAAAGATCACAGATTTACCCAAAAAAGTGCTGTTAAGTAGTTCTGAGTAAATTTGTTACCCATGACACAAATGGAGTCAAAAAATTATGAAACCAACTGAACTTGAAATTAAACTTCCAAAGGAAAACTCAGAAATAAGAATCACTCGAATCGGATTTAAAACAAATACATGGCGCTCAGTCAAAGTGACAGGCTCCGTAATCTGGCCTGAAATGACCTATAAACTTCGACAGAGAGGTGTCAAACATCCGCTCGATAACAGACATAAACTAGACAGCCTCACCTTTCCTATGGCTCTAGAATCACTCCAAAATTCATCGGGACAATGAAGTTATGAGTGTCCGAAGTTGGGGTACAGCTACTGTCAAGTTAAGCCCTAGTAAAGAAAATCAACTCAAAACAGTGACAAGGTGTGTGGAATCCGTGCAAGATAAATCAAAATCATTTTAAAAAGATATTGAAGAACCTCTAGGAAGAAATGAAGCACAAGTTTGGCTCACCATTCTCTCTGATTGGAAAGAATATGCCAAAAACACCAAAAGTGAGTAAAAACGCCCAAAACCGAGAGGTTGGACCTAGAGGCCTTCAATACTCAACAAAACTTGCTTGAAATCATGTTGAAAACCAACAAGAAATATCCCAGAATTGTTTGAGGCTATTTATTCCAGATCTATCACAATGAATGCAATAAATCCGAAATATAAGCTGAATCCGACAAAAAAGTGCTATGTGTGCATGTGTAAAAATCCATTCTTTAATAATATAACAACATATAGCATGCATTCATATCAATCAAATGGGGTTCTAAAACAGCCTAGGGTTTCGTTCCATTATCGTTTCCCTTAGTTCTCTCTCCCCGTATAACGGTTCTTCGAGATAATCTTGGGGTACTTTGAATATGAAACGGTTTTCATAGAATCAAAAGGCTTATTCCAACAAGGTTCTAACACTAGGATCAATCCTCAGTCTCGTTTCCCCTAGATCCGCCTTCACGTTTTACGGCTAGGGGGAGTTTCGAGGTACTTTGAGTAGAGCAAGGGTTTTCACACACACATAATAGGCCTTATTCTACAGAAAGGTAGAAGAAGAGAACTAGACCTAGAATGTAAGAACAGAAAAATAAAGAGAGGTTTGAGGCTTACCTGGGCTTCTAGAAGCAATACTACAGCGGTTCCCTTCTTCACTCGGAGCTCTTTGATCTCCAACTTCTTGGCAGAAGTTCTTTGCAAAAGTTATATTGGCCATTTGCTTAAGGAGGAGCCTCCTATTTATAAGCAAAGGCTAGGGTTAGGGTTTACATGATGGTAGACACAAAATAATGTCTAGAGCCCACCAACCTTAACCCTAAGGTCATTTCCGAGATTTCCACTCCTTTAATGAAGGATATGATGGCAAAAAGTGAAAACTCTCGGAAAACCCTAATTTTGAGCAAAACTCATGTATCCAACATATCAGGTCGGTTACACAAGCATATATATGTATCCGACATGTGTTGTCGGATACATTAATGCTTGTTCATATCCGACAACTTCTGTCGGATATGAAGAAGTATACTTGTATTCGACCTAAGTTGTCGGATACATGGAAAAATGCCTGTTTTCTCAAATTTTGTGCTGGTTTCAAAGGAGATAATGATTTTTGCCAATTATTCATCATTTTTATTGTGCAATTTGGGGGTGTCTACAGAAGTTTACAAGTCTTTTGAGGGTATTTTCGGAAGAAATGCTTCATGAAAAATAAAATAACACCGATTCCCAATTATGTTAAAAAGTATTACTAATTCTCAATTAAAAAGAATTTGACGATTGAATCTGAATTATTTAAAAAAATATTACTGAAAACCAATTTTCCCAGTACAAAACTCGTGCGTGCGAGGCGAGTTACCCATTTATCCCAACACATTGCCATCTGTAAGTAATAGGATGGTCCCAAGTCTCAACAAGTGATATTGATCTAAAATTGGGAGCCGCCAGCACCGTGGATCAAGTGTGTATTGTGATATCCTGATCTCACATTGGAAACGGATGAATACCCGGTATGGTATAAGAGTCAGGGAGAACACTTTAACTAGTGAGACTCCTTTTGAGGGCAAAACCGTGTGGGCTTAGGCCCAAAGTGGACAATACCTCGCTGGGTTGGGTTGTTACAAATGGTATCAGAGCTAGATCTGGGTCCAGTAGTCCGTGGTTGATGTGGATCCTGGCGTTGCTCGTAGGAGGTGGTTCGACCGATGAGGGCAGGCCCATTAGGGGCTGGCAGGCTTCTAGGTGGCCACTGCATGGGGACGTGCAGTTCTGAAGGGAGGAGATTGTGATATCTCGATCCTACATTGGAAACGGATGAATACCCGGTATGGTATAAGAGTTAAGGATAACACTCAAACTAGCGAGACGCCTTTTGAGGGCAAAACCGTGCGAGCTTAGGCCCAAAGCGGACTATACCTCACTGGGTTGGATCGTTACAAATGGTATCAAAGCTAGATCCGTGTCCAGTAGTCCGTGGTTGATGCGGGTCCTGGCGTTGCCCGTAGGAGGTGGTTGGATCGACAAGGGCGGGCCCATGAGGGGTTGGCAGGCTTCTAGGTGGCCACTACATGGGGACGTGTAGCTCTGAGGGGGGGGGGGGGGGGGATTGTGATATCTCGATCCCACATTTGAAATGGATGAATATCCGGTATGGTATAAGAGTTAGAGAAAACACTTAACCAAGCGAGGCGCCTTTTAAGGACAAAACCGTGCGGGCTGAGGCCCAAAGCGGACAATACCTCGTTGGGTTTGGTCGTTATATGTACGGTGATGAGATTAGCATGCCGGACTTCATGTGGGGGTGTCAATTGGTTCGGTGTAAACTGAAATCTGATTGAACCAAACCGAAAAATCCAAAATCTGATTGAACCAAACAGAAAATTTTCAGTTTGGTTTGGTTTTATTCTCAATTTGATTCGGTTTTGGTTTGAAAAAGTACAAACCAAATTAGATTGGTTCGGTTAATTGTTTAGGTGGTTGAGAAACCGAACTACTATTAATATATATTTGTAATTTATACTACATATAATATATATACAAAAATTTCAAAACCTTTGACCACAATTTGTGTCAAAACGTGCTATTTCTCTTTGTAGGAGTCTCTTTTCAGAAGGATGTTATTTCATGTTGATGTTACTTACTATGAGGAGATTAGTTTTTATTATGTATGTGACTTAATTTTTTTTTATTAATGTAAGGTTATAGAAATATTATTTCTATTTTCTAACAAACAATATTGTTCACATTTATACTCTAGCAAATAATATAGTTTAAACTTTAAAGATATTATAGTTTCGGTTTGGTTTTCGATTTATTCACTTTATTTCGATTCGGTTTGCTTCGGTTTTCGGTTTGATCAACATAATTTGGTTCAGTTTTAGTTCTTCTCAATTCCAAATCAGTATACCTTAAAATAGCCTGTGTGGAACACATGCATTAACCAATTTGGGCATGGAATCTCCAATTTAAAACACTTAAGTTAGTTGATTTATCAAATCCAGTTTTGATATGTTTTCCGATCAGGATCCCACATATTGACACCTCTAATCCTTTTTTTTTTCCTGTGTTTATGTTATGCTTGCTATTTTATTACCTCTCAAGATTATATCTGTTCTTATAAGACATCATATATATAACCTATTGCTTAAACCCTGTAATGTAATAGAGTTGCTTTGTCAAATTTGGACTTGCATGCCTTGTCTCCTCTAAATTATTTTTCCCTTGTTCTTTCTCTAAATGAATGTGCCAGTCATTTCTGTCATATTGAATTTGGTAGATTATATATTTCATGTTTTAAGCAACCAATTAGACATGTCTTAGCAGGAAACTTCTGAAGTTTTCGATCCGTCCGATTGCACCTAGCGCACAGTAGGTATATCTTGCCTAACCCTGCTACAATCAAATTTTCAGTTCTTGTGATGGGGATGATCAATTATATGATTACATTATGATATATTTGCATATATATACTCTCGCCAACTAGTGATTAAATATCGATCTACTATCATACACACGAATTTAATATCTTCCCCCTTTCTCTTCCTCCTCTTACGTGTTTATCGTTTTTTTCTCGTTCTTTCGCAGAGTCCGGACAACATCCGACGTCCGGAACAGTTTTTTTTTTATATTTTTTATTTTCATATACCAAACAATTCCTTATTGATTCCCCTTCTTTTTTTTTTTTTTTGGGTATTCAGATTGTGATTTAAGAAACTAGAACTTTTTGAAATTCATTAGCCCTTTGTCGCGTTAAAATAATGATTTGAAATTAGTTTCGTGAGCACATCCTTGAATTAGCTTCGTCCTTGAAAAGGTTTGAAATTAGCTTCGTCCCTGCAAAGACTTAAAGCATCAGCAACAGCTTACCTATTAAAATTCTCTATTTTAAGTAATCCGCTTCAATTTTCTATTATAGGAATTGTATTTTCAAGAAACCAATGCAGTAGATTCCCTACTTTTTTTTCCGATATCATTAAATATTAGTTTTTAAAAAATAACCTTTATTTTATCCCTTCGTCTCTCACCTTCGAAAAATCTCTGAGTTTGCTTCGTCATCTCCGGTCACCAGAAATCAGACGACACAAAACCAGGGAACAGTATACCAAAGGGCGGGTTTCTTGGCCATACCCATGGCAATGGCGGTCTTACCTCCTCTGCCGTTCCATCAGAAGGAATAGACGAAGATGAAAAAGAGAAACCTTGAAAGTCTCCAGCTCCCTCGAACAAAAAAGGACCCTCATTAGCAAACCCACCAACCTGACTCCCGCTCTCTCCTTTCCGTTCTATTTCAATTCCAGCTACGACTCCGTTGGTCCGTCGAATGACTGCTCTGCACTGGAATTACGTCTAGCTCTTTTGCAACCGACCCAACAACCCAGTCCCTTCTATTTCCTTTCAAGAAACTCGGGTTCGTGGATCTTTGAGTCATGCAGAAGCCCTTCAAAGAAGAACTAGAGAGACCCTTCACAATAGAATTCGATCTGGGCTTCGATTTTCTGATAGGTTTATTGATCGGAAGAGGTTGCCCCGCAATAAGAACGGAGCTCTTCTCCCTTGAAGATCAACCGCCGGTTAGCTGCTGTCGATGGTAAGCCTATTCCCCCCTCTCTCTCTCTCTCTCTCTCCCTCCCTCTTTCTCGCATTCGATTTTGCCTTCCACTTTTCCAGAAGAGCTGTTCTTCTCTTCCGCAAGCCAAGCCTTTTGCTCAGGAGCTTGTTTTTTCCTTTGCAGAGTAACGGAAATCGTGGGATCCGCGTTTAGGGAGTGCTACAGTGACACCCCAAATTTGAGGAGTCACTTAGCGATTCTTACATATTTAAGGATTTGAAATAGGGATAGGTAAACTGCTGTAGGATCGTTTTTGTTAAAATCCCTATTTTGCTTCCCTATTTTAAGGATGGGGAGACTTATAGATAATCTGCTGCTAATGCTCTTATATACAAATCTTTATTTCAAACTTATAAGTATTAGGCCCTTAAAATCATTCTCACGCAATGATTTAAAACTCGCTGGTTACTCGGAATACACGGCCGAGTAACCAAGATCAGTGACTTTGCTGGTAAACACACCCTAAAAACTAAGGAAAGTTTTACCAACTAGTCACTAGATTAATCGGATGAATAACTGGGAAAACTCGTCTGAGTTTTTAGGAGAATCGTCCGATTAACCAGCTAAAATTGGAATTTGCTTTATGTAATCTCTTGTTTCTATCTTAATTGACATAAATTTTCTTAAAAATATCTTGTTTCTATCTTCATAGGATGTTGAACAATGGAAAGTTTCCTTATCAAAGGAATCCTAAAATTTAAAGATAACTCTTAAAATTTCAAAAGATAAGTTTGAGTCTTGGAACTTTTTGAAGAAAAATCAAGAGAAATCGTAAAGACAAGAATCCTACGTTTGATTGGTGGAAAGCTCTTGTCTTGATTGATGGAAAGGGGATCAAAGATAAAAGGAAAGTTTCTTTTTTCTTTTTTCTTTTAGTTGATTGGCTAATAACCATCTTAGAGTATATTAATATTTTAGTTTTCTATTTTTTATTCTTCCTTTTCTAACTTTTATAAGTTATGTTTTTTTGCTCATAATTAATATAGAAAAGTATCAAAGTTGGTTTAATTTTTTTTGTAATTGTTTTGTGAGTTTACATAATTATTAAAATTTTCTTTATTAAAATTATCAATATTAATTTTTTAATAACAAGCTACTAACTAGTTCCAAGTTACCGAGTTACAAGGATAGGTATGCTATCAAGTTACTAGGTACATCCGGGTTTTAAAAGGGAAAATTGGTTTTTAGTGAAATTTTTAGATGGGCTAATTCTTGAAAAATTGAGAATTAGTGATTTTTTTTCTAAAAAATTGGGATATAGTGTCATTTTAATGTTCATGGAAACTTTCTTCTGAGAATACCCTCAAAAGACTTTAAAAACGTTTCCACCAATTCAGGTACAAATAAGCTTTGCAAGTTTCTTTGAGGGTATTTTTGGAAGAAATTTTTCATGAATAATAAAATGACACTGAATCTCAATTATGTGAAAAGAGTATCACTAATTTCCAATTTTCGAGAATTGAGGGCTGCATCTGAATTATTTTGAAAAAGTATCACTAAAAACCAAATTCCCCCCTCTTTTTTTTAACACTGTTCTCACCTCTCTTCCTCTGAACTAGGCAGTAAGCACAGCCCCGCTTCTTCCCCTTCTTCCCTCTGTATTTTTCTCCAGTCATGAATCACAAGGGCGAAGAGGAGACGGAGGGCCGGTCCGGTCCCCTCCCTCTCCCCTTCTTTCCCCCTTTCTCTTCCTCCGTGTTTATCGTTTTTTTTATTTTTATTTTCATATGCCAAACAATTCCTTATTAATTCCGTTTTTTTTCTCTGTCTCTCTGGTGTTTCTTAGTTCTTGTTATGAGCAAAGTCAAGTGCTGTAATTCATTAAACTCTCCTTTATTATTCTGTTTTAGTTGTTGAAGTTATGGTTATCGATATTCCCATGTCACTGCAAGAGGGGTAACCTGAATCTTGCACTCAAAGGATAGCCCTTCCTATGCATATATATATATAACAAGATCTTGTCTTGTTGGGTTCGTTGGTTTTGTGTCTTTGTTATATATTGACAATAAGAAGCAAAGAAGAAGAAGAAATTAAAAGCATATATCATTTGCGAAGCACCTTTGAGATTTTCCTTAGCTCAATTTCTTCTTGTTTTGTTTGTGGGTTGTGTTATGAATTGGGCACCTGGAGCTCAGGCTTGGAGGAAAGAGGGCCACATCATGACGTGCCGGATTGCACAGGTATATACAGAGGGAAACACAAATCAGAACAGGCAGCGCCAAAACGCGACAATCAAAATTTCTTTTTCACCCGGAATTTACAAAGTCGATAAGCTGAACTTCGAGCTTTACCGTCAGAATCAACCAGAAATCTTCTACCTTAAGCTAGTAATCTCTCTATCTCCCTCTTTTTATTTCTCTCTTTATTTCTTTATCTTTCTCTGTTTTTTTCATCAAGAAATGTAGGAGCTCTTATCTCAATTGTATTTCTATTTTCTATTTCATTGAATTGTAGTTATTGTTTTAAATTCCAGTTCTGATTCTACAAAATCTGATGAAGAAAAAACAGTATTGTAGTTTAATTGCTATAGTTTTTATTCCGCTTCTTGTAAGCACTCAAAGATCACCACTCTCATGGATACAGATTAACAATAGATCACCACTCTCATGGTGCTTCTTGTTCTTAGGAAGATTAAATTGACAAATCAACAATCTAGTAGAGGAACAATTGTTTCAAAAAAAAATCCAGAACAAATAGGTGTTAATCAAGAATTATTGTTTCAACAAATTTCTATTTCCAATGCATCTGCAGCTACAATGCAACAAATTCCAACTTCAAAATCAGATTTTGAAATCAACATGGTAGATTCATAAGATTCTAGCTCTAGAAATCCTTATTGAAATTAACTGTTACAGCTTTGAATGTTGACTGCTCTAAGGAATTTGTATTGAAAGAATTAGTAAGAACAAGAAAATTCAAGAACACTAGTTCTTCGAGGGAACCAGAACCTCCAATAAGCCTTGGCTTAAATCTCAGAATTCTACAACTTTTTCTCCCTTTTACTATGGTCAAACACTTATTTATAGACTGACTAACAACTAACAGAAGCCCACAACCGACTAACCAACAAACAGAATCCCACAACTGACTAACAGAATTTTACAGTTGACTAACTAATAGAGTGCAGCAACAACTAACAAAATGTGAATATCTAATCACCCATGCCATGGTGATCGTTACAATTCTCTCCTCCTTTAAAAAACCTTGTCCACAAGGTGGGGATACTGTGCTAGAAGATGATCCAATAATTCCCAGTTAGAGTCCTCAGTACTAGCACCCTTCCATTTGATGAGTACTTCAGTAACAGCTCTATTGTTTTGTTTCTTCATTCTACGTTCTAACACCTTCTCTAGTTCTGGTTATAGCTCCCCCGTCATGGTAACAAGAGGAAGTGTTGGAATTGGAGAGACATGTTGGCCCAGTTTCCGTTTCAGACATGACACGTGAAAAACGGGGTGGACACGAGCTTCAGATGGTAAATCTAAACGGTAAGCCACTTTACCAATTTTCTGGGTGATCTGGAATGGCCCGTAGTATCTTGCTGAAAGCTTAAGGTGTTTGCGGAATGCCACTGTCTTCTGTCTATAGGGCTGTAATCTGAGGTATACCCATTCACCAACCTCATATGATATCTTAGAATGATGCTTGTCATATTGCTGTTTCATCCTATGTTGGGCTTGAAGGAGATTATGGTTGAGTAAAACCATAATTTGATCTCTGGTTTTCAATCCCGATTCCACTGCTGCATTGCATGTAGTTCCAGGAATGCATGTAAACAAACTAGGAGGAGGAAACCCATAGAGGGCCTCAAATGGTGTTAAACCTGTGGAGGAATGGTGGTTTGTGTTGTACCACCATTCGACCAAGGGTAACCATGCACTCTAGGGACTAGGTTTGTCTCCTGCGTAGCAGCATAGGTATTGCTCAACGCATTTGTTTACAATCTCAATCTGACCATCAGATTGGGGGTGGTAAGCTAAAGAGTAGGCTAATTGAGTACCTTGTAGTTTGAATAGTTCCTTTTGGGTACCTTGTAGTTTGAATAGTTCCTTCCAAAAGGAACTAGTGAATATAGGATCACGATCCGAAACAATGGTTTTAGGAAGACCATGCAATTTGCCTATGCAATTTTGACAGTCAATATCTTTTGATGAGAGGGAGTTTGATGAACCCTAAAATACTGCTTAACCTTATATAGCCATCCAATTGGGTTCTCCCCTTCAAACCTAGGGAAATCAATTTTGAGATGTCGGGTTAAAGAGTTATTACCAGCATTCTTACTTGTTTCTCCATCTTCTTGAGGGTTAGGAGGATGAGTGTTTGATTGGTGCATCTCTCTTTCTAACAGCAATTCTATCTTTGTATTAAGGCTCTCTAGCACTTGCTCATACTATTTGTTAAAACTGAAATAATTCGAAACCAATCTATGAACATGGATGGAAACACCAACTTACCTGCGATTTAAAGAGACTGTATGCACACTTACTGTTAAATTACTAAACAATTACCAACAACTTTTCTCTTCTTCAGCTGCTCCTATGGTGTCTCTCACATGATTGTTATTAGCTGTGAGGGAAAGAATGCCTAACATAAAAGATTAAGTTACAAAATATATTAATTGTTTGCCTCAAATCACTTAGTTCTAGAGTAAGGCCACTAATTTCCATGCCTCAAATTACTCAGTTCTGCCAACTTTGAAAGAGATGTTGTAGCTCTCCTCATCGACTTGGAAAATAGAGAAAAGGAAAAAGTTAGCAATGTTACTTATAGTTCATGCTCTAAACTAAAGAAGCAAATACAAAATATTCAAGAAGAATCCAAAGTGAGCCTTCAGGTTCAAATGTTTGCACATAAAAGTTGAGAATTGGCTTCAAATAAGCACAAAAAGGTTCTGATGTTTTGGAAAGAATAAGATTAAATTGTAATTCATAAAGCATAAGGAAAGGATATCACTTCTATTTTAACAGAGATTAAAGCTTTGATTGGAGTGGTTCAGGTTGTAATGTACCCACCTTTGCGAAACAATCCATCAGTTTTGTTTAACTAAACCTCAACCTATTAGTCTTAGTCTTAATGTATTTTCTACTAATAAAATAGGGAGGCACATGCTAGTAAAGCTTCTTGAAACTGGGGTTTTGGGGAATCTCTTGAATATGATTTGGTGCAGCTCATATATGATCATAATGGGGGTCCTTCAAAGATCAGACCACCATGATTGCCTCTTCGCTGTAAGGGTACCCCACTTAATATTATCATGATTAGACCATTCTTTTGTGTGTTAGATGTGCTAATATAAAAAAAAATTTGAGATTGGTCTCATCTAGTACAGAAATCAGAGAGGTGGCCCAGCAGTCTAGAACTAATGGTCCAAAAGGTCTACAAAAAGATGGACAATGTAAAACTGGAAGTAGAACTCACTTCTGGCATGATGAGCTTAAAGATAAATTCTTCTATTATCATATGTTCTTCAAGCACTACTCTGTTACAAAACACACTAGACATTAACTGGAATACAAATTTTCCTACGCAATCTAGAAAACAAAATAAGCCTTCAATTGTTTTTGTATCTACATTTAAAAAAACTGACTGTTACCCTTCCCATCAGCATTATTATTGTCACAACAAATCGGGTAATAGAGTTAAAAGTTCTACCCATGGTAACCTCCCTCATATTTCTGTTATATTGACTTACCTTTGCTTACATTCTGAATTTTTTCTTCCCTTTTTCTCTTTTTACTTTGTAATTTACAGACACCAGGACTAAACATCATCACAGAGTACCTAACGGGTGTCATTTTACCAGGAAGTTCTATGGCAAATGTCTGCTTCAAAACATATGATATAAGCATGTCTCAAGCTATCTCCTTTCTCAGTGATTTCAAGCTGTGGCATTGCATGAAGATTCCACCAAGATCAACCGAAAACTGAAAACAATTCATAGATAAGAAAAAAGTTCTTATATAGTATACCTTAATTGCTCCAATTGGTTCAAAAAATTTTGCACTTAATAGGAAGAAACTGCTCGAAAATGAAAATGAAATTAAAATGACAATGTAAAAAAGCAGAGTATCTGAAAAGCTGAAAGGAGTCTAAATTGGAACCATATTCACAATAATGAACGGTCAACACTACGGAATATGGACTATGGACCCATGAGAATACCAATTTAAAAAAGGAATGTGAGAAGGCAAGTAACAGAGCACCATCTGAGAAGAAACAGAGCAGAAACTGAGAGTAGAAGGCAAGTAAGCAGAAAAATCTTAATCCTGAAAATGTGGAAAATAAAAAAGAACGATACATCAAAACGGTGAATCTCCACAACGAGCAAACACGAATAATTCGAATCGAACTAACAAGAGTCCCAATCAGTCCTCCACATTCATCAATAAAAATAATAAAATAAATTACTTACATTGAAATTATTGAATTGGTTTGCTCCAATATCTCAATTAAACGCTGTGCAAAAGGCAAACAAAAAAAATAAACAAGGATTGGACTAATTCATTAAGGAAAAGCAAAATCAAATAAGAATTAAATTGAGAGATAATAAGTATAACTTTTCTCAAATTTTAATTAATAATGATAATAGATTTACCTATTTCATTAATGAGATGTAGATTATAGAGGGTTAGAAATTGGGATATATGGAATGGTGATGGTGAAGGTTGTGAGAGTAGCAATTATGTTAACCAACATATTTATAAGTTTGAATCATGTGCATAACTTGTTAAGATCATTCATAATTTGCTAGGATCATTGAAAATATAAAGTGTATGATGACTATCCATAACAATCTATTATGCCTTAAAATGAAGAAACAATATTTAACTATTTACAATAACAATTACACTGTGAAAACTATAGGTCTTTCTTTGAAGCAACATATTTTCAAACTAACTTTTAAGAAAATAATTATTGAAGTTTATATTATAAAATTATTAAAATTTTATTTAATAATTATAAGAACACGTTTAAAATAGTTAAGAAAGAATTGGAATCCAATCAAATAAACATTAAACATAAATAAGTTAATCTTATAAAAAATTTTCAAAATTGCAATTTACTTCACTAGTTATTATGAATAATTAACACTTTAAATTATTAAAATATATAAAAGCTCCATTTTTCACACATTATATTTAACTAAAAGAGGTATTTTGACAATTATTAACAAATAGTTAATATATTAATCATATTAATATATTATATCAAACCATTATAATATTATATTATAAAATTATTTTTATTATTATATAATTACAATAATATTTATTATTAAAAATAGCTATTAATTATTATGATAATTATCAACAAAATATACTATTATATAATATATTAATATAACACATATCTATTTCATATTTTATTAATTAATATATTTAATTAATTAAAATATATTTCGATAATTATTAGTATATATTAATGATTATTTAATTATTAATATATTTTTTTATTAATTTATTATTGTGTTATAATCCCTTGTACTTTGAGATGATGTTAATGGTGCAATATATCTAACCCTATCTAGGAAATTGTCAACAATACAACTTTATATCCTGGAGAACAAGGGATAACAATAATATTTACCAAAATATTTCAAATCATCCATGCTTTGGGAGTGGCCTAAATGAAACGGAATACGAGTACTGGGGATTGAAAACACATTACTATAGATCTTTTTTTATTTTAATTCAATAGGATTTAATTTGTAATTGCATTTATTAAAATTCATTGCTTTAGGTAAGTTTTAAAGAAGAGTCAAATTTAGTAAGATTTTATTTGCAATTCCAATTTTTAAAATTCTTTTAGTTAAACAAATATTAAAGAAGTCGAAAGATGGCTAATTAAATGACTCATGGCAATAATACAAGAAAGGTACTATTTACATAAAATTTTAAGTAATTCGTGATTCTAATAGTAGCATTTAAATTTATAACATACAAAATTTTTATATTTTAAAACATAGATCATAATAAAATAATTTAATATAACAATTTTAATTTACTAACTAAAAAAATATATTATAACATAAGGAATATAAATCTAATAAAATTTCGTAAGAAAATAAAATATCTTTTGGGTATTCCCATGATAATTAGTTAATTAGTAAAAATTTAGCCTTTAGATTCATTAATTGAAATTCAGTTACTCAAAGTTAAAAAAAAGCCAAGAAAATCAATCTTAACATGCAACACACGTTTCCAATTGATGTTACTATTAGTAAAGAGAAATGGGAGGAATATTCTTAGATTCTGGCCTTCTATTTTTTTTTCCTAAAATTGTCCTCCACAACTAAAAGAATTCCAACATATAACCACCGCTCTTTCCACTTTTAAATTGAAACCCCTACTTCTATGATACTTATACCTATTGGTTTAAACTGTGGACAGTTGCAACTATTTCCTCCCCTACGTGCAGTTCTTCACGTGCTCCTACTAGTAATATATTATTACAATTGAACATATAGCAAGTCTAAAAGGGAAAATGAAATCTATTAATATCTAAACATGGTACTAGCAAAATTAAAATTCGTATAAGCTATGCAAATCAAACAGAATAAACGACTTACAAAGATAAAGGACTTGTAGAAAGTTATAGAGCTTTGGAGAACACTTACGGAATTATACAATAGTTCCGTACACTCAAAATATTGCTCACTTAAACTCTCAAAGAATGAACTCAGAGATGATAGAGAGAAACACACTCAAAATTCACAAAGAAGAGACTTGCATTTTGAGATGATTGTCTTGCCTCCACCTCCCCTTTTATAGATAAGAGAACTAGATGGTATTTGATGGATGGTTCACGTCCATCGTCTGATAAATGCCATGTGTGATCTTCTTCTATAGTAGTTTCTTTAATTTGTCTTCTTTTTTGTTTTGCTTTAAAATGCTTTCCGTGTGTTGGATGATGGTACAGTCGGCCATAAGCATCTTTTGTTATATTAACGCTTTGAAATTTGTCATTACTTTGCTCAGTAGCTTTGAAATTTGAAATTTGTTCTTAAGATGTGACTTTATGAGGGCAATCTGGTTTGGGGTAATGGGGGGCAAACTACCAGATCAGAATGGGACCTTAACCTGCAAAAACTGGGTGTTTGACCACATCTTTAATTCGAACAATGTGAATGAAGTTGAAATGCAAAGAAAGGCGGCTGCATGGGCTAATAGTAGCTGGATTGTGTGGAATACTCGTAATAAGGTAATGTTTGAAAATGAGAAACCTGATCTGAAACTAAAGATATCTCGATTTTTCTTACTACAGGGTGAGTCTGAGGTGCTGTTGGAAAAAGCTCAAAGATCAAGGAAGAATCAGACAGAAGACATACTTGTTAGATGGAAACTACCAAGGCAAAATTGGTGCAAACTAAACACAGATGGTGCAGCTCGTGGAGCACCTGGACCAGCAGCAATTGGAGCTATTATTCGGGATGAAAACGGCAACATAAAGGCAGCACTTGCTCTAAAAATTGGATCCACTTTGGCCATGGTTGCTGAAGCTCAAGCATTGGTGGAAGGACTGAAGATTGCAAAAGCATTAATGATCAAAAAACTATGTGTTGAGTGTGACTCTAATTTGGTGGTGGAATGCCTACATTTGAAGATTGCAGCCCCTTGGAAGATCAGCCCTCTCATTGATGAAGCTATCTCCCTCTCAAGCTGGTTTGAAGAGTTCAAGATTGATCACATTTTTCGTGAAGCTAACATGGCAGCCGACTGCCTTGCTAATTTTGCATTGAACAAGTTCTCTTGTTGCTGGAAAAAGAACTTACCTGCTGAGGTTCTTCTTGTCAATGCTGATGATGTTTTAGGACGTACCTTCTGTCGTCCCAATGTTCCTATTCCCCATTTCTTGTAATTTATTTCGTGGTTTTTTTAATATCAAAAAAAAAAAAAAGGTTAGGGTCCTCGGATCTTTGGAGGTGGTTTCCTCTACTGCGTTTCATGGTACCATTCGTGAAACGCACGGACAGCTTGCCCATGTCCATGTCCATAGGGGGCCCACACCCCAAAACATAATCTCATCCGTACATTTCATGGATGGTACCATGAAACACCAGGAGAGGAAATGCATTCGGAAATGTTATATACAAAATTTTCATTAATTGAATGCATTGGACTTGGTTTCAAAGTCTAATTCTTGAATTTTCTTGTTAGAAATAATACAACGGAAGCAAAGGATTCGGATCACTTACTTGTTTCTTCAAGCAGTTCGATTCACTGGTCAAAAAGGATTTCACCAACGAAAACCCAATTCACTGCCACCACATAAGTTCTCTAGAACTTGCAGAGAATAATTTACAAATAGCTTCCAATCACCATGGGCCATCTATATATATAAGGCTTAAAGGACATGTCTCTTTCACGTATCGATGGAAAGTTACGGATGAAAAAACATGTCTCTTAGACATGTGAACCAACCGGTTTGGTTAAACCACATGGGTAGACCGAACCAGTTTTTCCAACATTGCTCAATTATTTCAATTAATTTCCTTTTCAATTCTACTCTTAAAATTTGAGATTCTTGAATGCATTTGACCGGTCTAATTCTTGAACTTGTTATGAAGAAATTAAATAGGCCTATTTATATCTAGGGTTTAAGGTTTTTATAATCCAACATGGATTAATCGTGTACCCCTGTCCTAAGAGCTCCAAAAACCATCTAACTCTAATTTTTTTCCAGATTTTATTTTCTACTGTAAACTACGTATAAGTAATTACATTATTTCCTTAATTATTATCTAATTTAAGATCCCTTTATTATGAAACTATTTTCATTATTTTTGCGATATTGAAAGTATTGTAATGTATAGGTAATAAATATTGATAAATTCCAGCATGAACCATCTCGTAGCAGCCGATACAAAGATTTTAAACCTTTATTAGAAACTTAATAGTGTTGCTATATGAATCCTATAAACCTTGATTACGATATGAGTCCTATAAACCTTGATTACGATATGAGTCCTAGAGATTTTAAACCTTAATTAAATACTTCTATTATAGATTTTTTATTGGTATGATAAAACTTAAATTAAAAGGTAACAATGTTATTAGATATATCTAATTTACCTTTCAAAATAAATTTCATGAAGAAAATATTTGATAACTAAGTTTTAGAAAGAGGAGAAATCTAAAGGAGTTCACCAAAATAAATGGATTAACAAGGAAAAAAGAAAAGAAAAAACGTTTATCAAAGACATTTATAAAATTAATCCTTGTAAAAATCTTTAAATAAATAAAATCCATCCAACTTGTCAACCTAGTTGGACTGTAATTCGATTTTTTATTTTTTTCAAAAAAAGGAGGATTTTCACCAGCTCATAGCCATGCATTGAAAAGGCTGGGCTAGTTCTTCTGATCTAATCGAATTTGTTGATAAGCTTATGTGATATATAAGCTTTTGTTGACCTTGTACTCATCAAAACAAAAGCAAATCCGACTGTACGAAAAAGCTGTTCCACCAGAATTTCGACTCACAGTGAAGCTGTCAATTGCCAGTTTCCTCAAGTTGCTTTTGCAATCAGTGATTGTGATGCAAAAATTTACTCCGACTCGATCTCCCGTTTTGTTCATCTCTTGACCTAAAATCATTTCTTGACGTGCAGGCTATTTTCCCAAATCAGCACAAATTACACAGCCAAATACTATGCTTTATGGACGTTCCCATCAACTTTACTTAGCTTCAGACGAAGATCATCCATTGATCATGGACTTGGTCAATGCTTGTTACATTCACAAGGCTCTCTCTTAACTAGGCATGAAACTTAAGTGATAAAAGAAAATGGATGAATAGCATGATGAAGATTATAAAAAGAGATGTTTAAGGGCAAATGAAAGGACTTAAAAGGGGCATGAAAAGAAGATTTGACTACAGCCCGAGTCTAAGCAAGAACAAGTGGTGCTAAATGGCAAATGAGTTGATATGATCAATTTCTAGATTATGATCACAAATCTCTGCAACTCTAAATTAAGTAAACAGGGCTTTCACTTACAGCCGGAAAAAAATGCAAAGCCTCTTCCCCAGTCCAAAGACAAATGACAGAGACCCACCGTCGAAACCCCATGATTTCATTTCCGCCTGTAAACATCTACAAAATCCATTTCATTTCATGACCAGGTTTAATTCCCACTCAAAAAACACTTTCCTCTGGGCAAGCAGATACCGGCAAGTACTCCAAGGTGTGTTTTTGCCTCAAACAATAACTAGTCACATTTTATGTTTCTGTAAATCCTCCTCACGAACAGTGTCGAGCCCAGGTATCCAACAGCACCTGAAAATTTCAACAAGAGTTATGACACCAGAACTAACCAACAAATTTGAGGACATGACAAGCACTCCTTCAAACAGAAACATATCAGTGATCCGGATGTAACATCACAACGAGTCCAGAACAACCAATAGTGTCATGGAATTTACTACGATAATGAGACACTTTAATAACAGGAAAAAGCAGAGCTATCAAATAATAAAAATAAGAAATATCTTCAAGATGTAGAAACTCACCACAAAGGATTCCTAGACCAAGACAAAACATCAGAGTGTACCCAAAATAGAAGCTGGTCTGGAAGAAGCCTGACATCTTGGTCTTAACGTAGTAGTAGTAAATAGAGTACAAGTACACATAGACAGCCGTTGACGCAGCAGAGAAAAATGAAGTCCATTGCCAATGATAGTTCTCGGCATTCAGCAAGAAATATGTTCCCACAATTGTGACACAAACGGTAACAACAATGAGAATCAGGAAAACCAACAACATAAAGCCATAGACATAATACACCTGCAGAGCAAGAAGGGTAAAAGGGGATTATTAGGTTTGACAGTTTCAGCTAACAATACGCGCACCTGTTTATTTTAAACCAGGACATACACGGCAATATCAAGAGAAATCACACATGAAGTCCTCTCACCAACAATCAAAATTTATTATTTATCTCTGATACAATTTCATTTATAAAGCCCTGTGCAATTGGAAAACAAATATTGTCAATTCAGTTATAATATTCCATATATAAACTTGTCTTTTTTCTGATAGATATTCATGTTTCACTATAATTCAATTTTAATGGTAAAACACAGCATCTAGACATTTGAGTTCAATTTTCAGCAACTATACAAATTTTGAAAGCCAAGATTCTACGGAAATGTTTCACTATGAAATTCAAAAAAATTAAAGAATAAAAAATTGAAAAGGAAAAAGCTAGATTATGTCCATGCGAAACATCTCCCAGATCTTTATTTCATGCCACTCAAACCAAAAATAAAATGATTTACCTTGTAATTCCAGAAAGAGGTGAAGATGAAATACATTTCGATGAATATGCTTCCAAATGGAAGTAGCCCACCCATTAGTGAGATTATAAATGGTGTGAGATACCACTTCTTCTCAGGGATTGGACGGGGAATGGTTTTCACACGGCAGGGATTGTTCGGAGCACCACTCCAATTTCTTCCAACAACTGTACCAAGAAGTGCCAGAGGGAACGAGATGAAAGCCCAAATGACAAACACAACTACCATTGTACCAAAAGGAATGGCTGCAAGGGATCCATAGAATATGGCAACAGTGTTCAAGATGAACCCAATTCCAAAGCACATAAAAGGAAAAAGAGATGCAGTGAGGATCATCCCCTTTATCCAATTTTTACCTGGCAACATAACACAGAAGTGAACCTTTTCAATTATTAACATACAGAAACAACAGTGCAAAAGGAGAGTACAGATCAGTGTAGCCAGATAATAAACTAACAAAATAAAAATCCAGTAACATAACAGAAACCAAAAAAGGAGTCTCGAAAGAGAAAAAAAATGACTAACTAAGAGTGAAAAGCATAACATTAAAAGTAAAAACAGCCAAAAAAAGTAATCTGGTAAATAACTACATACCACCATTGCGTGAATAGAGTCCACCACTCACATAACCAGAAATGAAAGATGTCAGAGCATAACATACTATAAAAGTTGTGACAATAGCTCCTCTCCTGAGCACAGAAAAACAATGAATGTAGCTTTAAAAATTATAAGATAGAATAAACGTAAACGACAAAATTCAGAAATCTTATTCATTAATGAAAATGGGAAAAAAATAAATATAAACAACTAGAAAGATAAAATAAATTAACAATAAAAGTAAAAACAAGAAGGAAAAAGAGAATGACACTTTTAAGAAGGCCCTGAAAAAACAACTAGCTTATGGAGAGAGGAATATGCTTTAGAAAAAGGATAAAATTGGGGAAAGGAATAAATATAAAAAGAGGCATCCGCTAATCTAAAAAATGAAACCCCACGGGCAATAAAATTACATTAAAGATGGAGACAGAGAGGAGTGTACATAGAAATGGCTAATCCAAATCAAAATTACCATCAGCGATAAATCATTTTGCTACATACTTAAATGCTTCAAATAGTACATAGCTTGTATTTGACATACCCGATGTATAACATCCCTATTATTGCCAATAAGATAACAAGAAGAACAAGCATCGCCAACTGAGCACCTGTACCAACGACAGCTGAAAGTACAACCAAGTTGCGAGGAGGCCTAAACACATCCCCATGAACAAGTTTCCAACCAGACTCTTCGCTCACATCTCTTTCCTGATGATAAATTGTTAAAATTGATCATTAACCCATTGGGCTGTTAGTATAAACTAAAATATATACCAAGATAAAATTAGAGGCTTTGAAACTATCCAATAACAAAAGAGGAAATAAATGGAAGCTTAGAAATTGTCACCAGAGTCTCCAGATCATCATCTTCCCGAGCATATTTAGCATAATCATTTCTAAGAGTTCGCATTAATATCATTGACACCAAGCCAGTGAGGAAGATAACCATCATGAAAGAATTGAAAATGGAGAACCAATGGATCTGCAAGTACCAGAATGCAGTTATAGATTGTAATACTTCGAAAACATAGGAAGGTTCTAAAACCCTGCACCAAACCAATACCCAAATCTCCCCCCGCTTAACACCAAAAAAAGGAAGGGGAAAAGATCACAATCCAGCCACTAACAAGAAACACACATACACAGACACATTGTTAAATTCAATAACGAAGAAAGGAAAAAGGAAAGCATTATTGAAGGAAATAATATTAGCAGTCGAAAGTCATCTGGATAAAAAGTCACCTGATGCTCAAAGAAAGGGTAGTCCAGATAAACATCAAAACGCCGTGCAAAAGTGACATTTGTTGGCTTCCATGTGACTGAATACGTCAAATCCAATGTTTTACCCACTTCCAAAGGTTTTGGACTCTCTTGAGTGAGACTAGCATGGATTATCTGCAAGAATTGGAACTTCTAAATATTGCAAAAACAAGGTGAAAGAAAGTCCAAACATGATCCGTACAGAAGTTTATAAGCTACAGACCTGATCTCCGTTATATCTAAAACTAATATTCTTATGCGTGTAAAGCACATGCTTATTATCATTGTTCTTGTCAGGATGTAGCTCACCAACAAAGCCTGATCATAAGACAAATTACCCAAGGATATCGAATCAGATAAACTGTATCAGGGAACAGTCCAAAATCAGACAAAAAGAAATCCACGAGTACATACCCCACAAAGGCAGATCATCTGGATGTATATTCAGCATAAAGCATGAAACAGAGAGAAGCAATAGAACAAAGAATAAGTAGAGTGGTTATTATCAGAAAAGACAGTATAATAAAAAGCTCAAAGCTGTGTACGTATTTAAGAAATAGAGGGAGAGAGAGAGAGAGACACCTTGTTAAAATCGATTAAATTCACATATTCTAAAAGGGATTCACTGTAGTAGTATAAGATAACATAATCAACGTACCCATGAAGAACTCAAACCAATATATGTTCTCAATGGCATCTTTGAACTGTTTAACTTTTTGTTCATCTAGTTCAAGTTCACAAATGGTACCTTTCCCCACATTCTCTGCCAAGAAATTCATCAATCAATCTTCAATCCTTCTCTATTTACATAATTAAGCATTATCAATAATAGGTCTACATACTCCGGAACTTTATATCAATCTGGCTATCGATGAGCTCATTTCCACCCAGAACTTCACCAAGGCCTCCCCACTTATGAGCGGCATCACCAGATGGCCGACAATATGGAAGACTGTAATAATTGTATGTTTCTTGAGGATTATTATAAGGGCCAACCTTATTCACCCAAAGGGTCACTGGATCATCTTGTTGATACTGCATAAGAACCCACCAAATATATTAAACTCAAATGTAACACATGACAGAAACACAACCATGTAAAATATGTAAAACTATGAAAACAACCAGTGAATCGAACAAAAAGCAACAACAGTTGTTTATCAATACTAAGAGCATGACAAGCTATATTCGGAGCCTCCACAAACATCAGAATTTTAAATCATTAATTTAGCTCTAACAATCAAAATTTCAATTTAATGTCAATCTTACTCTATAAGCATAAATTGTGACGTTTAAGAGGTCAACTAAGTTAATTCCATCATACTAAAGCCAAACCAATGTTGTTAAAGGTTACCAACTAGATGGCTAGAATGTTTTACAAGTGCCAACGCAACACTAGGTCGGAGAGCCTCATGTGCCACAGAGTGATTTCCAGTCAGGTGACTGCCTATTTATTTTAACATTTTTCAAATTATTTAAACTAGCAGGGTGCACATGCAGTACTACACGTATGCAAATAAAAGAGAAGTGGGAACCGTTTTATAACCATTCAGATTTAGGGAAACTTCAAAATGTATTAAAGAGAAAAAGACAACTACTACATTAATGAACTTTAACAATATTTCTAACGACATTATAGATAAAAAGAATATGGTTTTTTGGATCGCTTACCAAGGGGGCACTTTCCTTTATATATAGTATATAGATTGAATAATTTAAATAAAGCTACTAATTTAAATATAGTTACACTTACATCTCATTAGTTTCAATTTTAGGCTTAATGTTTAATTAACTTTAACCAATGTAATATTGTAAGCAAAATAAAAACTTTTCTCCACAATGCAAGCATAAGTGCCATAAGTATTCAAGCAGCGCTATTAATCTATTCAGTATAATAAAATATAACAACTTGTAGTAGTTGTCTTGTATTTTCAAAAAAGGGGTCTCTCATACACTTGTATTTTCATACCTGTAGGTTCCATGTACTGACTTTCTTTAATCTAATACAATTATCATTACTTATCAAAAAATAATAAAATATAACAACTCTTAACCGACTATCTTCAGTCTAATAACTTAAATCTTAGTAGTTTCAAGTTTTAGCTTAACGATTAATTGGTTTTAACCAATGTAATATCATAATTACAAATAACCCCTTTTCCCAACAGGGTTTTCATGCTACTCAAGAGAAGCCAAGCAGTCTACTGACCACTTCAATCAGTGCTCATTTTTTGTTGTACAAGTCTGCTTCCCCCCCCCCCCCCCCCCCCCCCCCCCCCCCCCCCGGTGTCTTATATACACACAATATATATATATATATATATATATTTTTATATGTATAGGCAAAAGGATTTCTATGTTATCAAGTTATCATGATAGCCTCACTTTGCTGTTACGACAAGACCATTTTTTCCTCTTACGCCTTCTCACAGGTGCATCTCAAGGTCTCCGCTTTACATGTCCAAACCACGTCAACTTACCCTCATCTTATCCCTAATTCATGCTATACCTAACCATTTTTTTAATATCTTTATTTCTTACTTTGTCTATTCTATTTTTGCCACATGCCCATCTTAGCATCCTCCTCTAATAAACACTCACCTTCTGTTTGCTGCCCAACCTTTTCTACTATAAAATATAGCTGGTCTAATTGCTGAGTTATAAAACTTACTCCTTAATTTAAAGGGATAACGCTTATCACAATACCCTTGAAGCACTCCTCCACTTAAGCCAACCAAATCTACCCTTATGCTCTACATCTTCATCATTTATCCTTTTTTGAACTACTGGTCCAAGGTATCTAAATTTATTGCTTAAAGAATATTCTGATTGTCAATTCTAATAGTTTCATCAATTATATTGTTATCTAGCTATTCAAAAAATTTTAAGTAAAAAATAAATAAAGAAGCAACAAATCAGCACTCAGGATATAGTCCTCTTTCTCTCTCTTTTACATACAATCTCCCTCCCACTCTCTCCTTCAAACACAAAAATTATTTTTCCCTTTTTCCCCTTTTAATTTTGACAATAAAAGTGTGCATTTATCCCTTCCCCCCCACTTCCCCATCCCCCTTTTTTCTCTCCTACTTTTGACATAGAGCTTGTCTTGTTTAAGTGATAGACCTGTAGCCTACCTTTGTTTGTCCCTGATTAGTAGTTAAAATGATTGTATCATTGTAAAAGCAACAAACAACAAGCTCAATGTATTTCATAGCCATTAAGCCAGCACAGCATAAAAAAAGTAAAAAGCCCACACGAAGACAACTTACAAATCCCATAATAAACCCAATCATTCCCAAAAAAGAAATAAAATCCTCAATAATATACCAGAATCATGCCCTTACACCTAAAAAATTCCAATGCTTCTTTCACCCCACATAATCCATAAAGTGGTTGTGGGGCAAATGTCCAAATCAGGGATCAAATTCTACTCTAATTCTTCCAGTCCCAAGGAGACAATAAAGCAGCTAGGCCTTTGGTTGAACTCAGCTGATGCTGAAACAACTCAGAAGGCAACCTGGAGGAACCTCACAGTGCATTTAGATCCACTGCTTCCACATCCACATTACACGTAAAAAAGTCCATTTGGTAAAAACCAATTCTACCCAATAAGTGGTCAATAATCAAGTGAAAATCCTCATAAAAAAAGGCAACACTTTAAGAAATGGGTACAGGATCTGTGTCAGATCCTTCCCCTTATTTTCAAACACGATGCTGCAAAAAACAAAAAAATTAAATTAAATTAACAGGCATGAAAAAAATTAACAGGCTTGGAGAGAACATGCCGCAAATGAAGGGGGTGAAAGAGAGAGATAGAAGAATAAAGAAAAGGAGAGGAGGGCAACGGTGAGGAGGGGTGCACCTCTGTTCCTCTGGGAAAAAAAAATGAAGAAAGAAAGAAAAGAGAGGAGAGTGGAAGAGGGTGACGATGAGGAGGGGCGCACCTTTGCACTCCTCTGTTCCTTTTAAAACAAAAAAAATGAAGAAGAAAGCAAGAAGAGAGAGGAGAGTGGACGAAGGCGATGGTGAGGAGGCGGGGCACCGTGGCCCTCCTTTGTTCCTCTGAAAAGGAAAACAAGGGAAGAGAGAAAGAGAGAGAACAGGTGAGAGGGAGGAGGAAGGAGAGAGAGTGTGAGATAAGAGAAGGGTACGTACCTAGGTGGTTTTGTCGTCTTCTCCATTGAACGTCGACTTTCCGAGCTCCTTGTTGAATGTCATCTCTATTTAGAATGAAGGGCACATGCCCATTATTTTATCAAACAAGGGCATAAGGCCCTCTTTTATAACAAATAATGTTTAACATATAATATAAACTTATATAATAAATATAAAATAATATATATATCATAATCATGTATAAATTTTTGAATTGGAAAAAATATTAAATATATATATAGGTAGAATACTTTGAAATTTTTTTTCGCTGAATCCCAATATTCGCATCCAAAATTTGGACACTTTTCAACCGAGTCATACATCCTAAATTTTAAGGGCCAGATGGATCCGACCCCTAGACGCATACCGGCACTCGACACCTATACCTGATTCCATGTAACATAGGTAGCATTCATGGACACGAAAAACCAAAAACTATCAATCATAACTCCTCTTCGTAGGTAGCTTGTAACAGCAGAATAAAAAAGACAAGAAGTAACCAAAAGAAATGGATTGGATAGGATTATATACACATCACAATTGTGCAATCAAAAAGTTGCATAGGGGATATCATTAAATGGCATAGAATCTCCTCAAACCTGCCTAGAATCTTTTCCCAAATAAATCATCCAACATTCAAATTCTATACGCAATTTAAATTATGAGCAAAAGAATTCAATAATGAATAAAAAATTGAAACAAAACAAATTAAAGAACAATTGTCTAAAAGGGACAATAATAAGCAAAGCCTGTTCCGTCAGCATTTATATAAACAAAAAATAATGTGTTGAGAAAATGAATGATTCAAGTCAACTTAAAACTTCTGGTGAGCAACAGCATAAAGCAACCTAGCAAAAGATTCCATTACATCCAAATTGCCTCAACTTATTCTGAATAAAAAGAGAAAAAGGAAAAAAGGAAGAAGAAAGAAGACAATGGGAAAGAGATGATGGATGGAATACTATATTCAAAGGAGAAAATTAGCCTTTCATTGTAAAGATGTAAACAGCCTACAATTGTGCAAGAATCAATCAAAATTATCTTGTAACTCCTTCAAAGCTCAAAGACAAAAATGGAAAATAAATAGATTATATAAAAATACATAATATATAAAAAAGAGTGCAAAATATGTAGTTTGCAGCTTAAAAATCATGTCAAGGCACCAAATTTACATGGAGTCTTATAATCGAGACTAATTATAGGATAAAACTCCACTAAGTGACCAAGGGTACCAAAATTAAGCTCATTCGAATCAATATATAGCCATTTGATCTTGTTTCTGGCTTTGGCATTGCAAAAAAAAGTTCCTATCTGTTCTAGCCACAACTTTGGCTTTCCAAATAAATCATATCTGACCAAATGGTGTGTCTCATAGAAAAGAACAATTCCATTTAGTATCATCTCAATCAAATGCATCCATACCTGATCTCACTACTTTCTTTGAACTGCAACTGAATTTGAACAAATGTGGGGATTTAGGACAGTATAGACCCACCATATTATACGTGCTACTGTAGAGACTAAATGTGCCAAACATGAACTGAATCAAATAAGAAATTTAACCCTATGATCACTGCTTTTTTCTTTTTGATGCTCAATCCTTAAAATAGACAACGCCAATATGATTTAAATTTATGGCATTTTCAATGGATCAATGTCATCCATAAGTTAGGACTTAGGAGAGGTAAGGATAATAAATATAACCCTCTTATCCCATGATTTCATTTTTGGCAGCGGTGATTTATTGATGACGATAGCAAAATATCATGAAAATGAATTGAACAGTTAAAGTTCAAGAGATCAAGCATATAGGAGGGCCGATAATGTAGTAAAAATCATGTGACATAGAACGTTATGTGAAGTTTTTATACCTCATATCTAAGCATACCTATAAATATCTATTACAAAATGATAACACTTATTTGAAAAAAAAACAAAAACAAAAACAAAAACAAAAAAATAAAGAGAAAACAATTGAAAGCTCACCTGATGGTCAATTTTCAAAAATATTTCATCTTTCTTTGAAAACAAACCATATGAATCAGATAAAAAAATTCCACCCTACATCAAGCTATTGGGAGCCCATCTAAAGGTCAATTTTCAAAGAACCGTGAAGAGAGAAAATGTTTGGTCCCCCTTTAATGCACTCACTTGCACTCATGCATAAACTTCAATTCTTTGATTCCATTAAAAATTGACAAGAGAGTAGAAATGGCCATGTTCCTATGAGGCCAAACTCATGTTCAAAGTCATACAACATCATCAATAAATGGTTTATGGCGCAGATAACTTTTCACGAATATTTTACAAGTTTTTGCTTGAATCTTATACATAGTACTTCTATGTTGCAAAAGTCCACATATTCTATGTTGCACATTCAGGACAGATGGGCACTTCTGGCCCAATACTTCAAGCTCAAAATCTCTATTGCTATCCTGATAGACCTGAGTTGCAGAATCAGGTCTCACTCAAATGAGATCATTTGAAACTAAAAACTATGCCATTTTTTGCACACGGAAAAAAAAAATTTTTAAAATAAAGCATGATCTAACAGGAAAAGCTCATTGTTCTCGCATTCTACAAACTCCTGACATATCCTTATTTTGTGATGAAAATACCAGATCTAATGTTTTCTTCTGCTCCAGGCCATTTTAGTCACTGTCAAACAGATACCAAACTTAGATGCATTTTTCTAAAATACATAACTCCTTCATTTCAAGGCCTTTTAGATTGTTCTTGATCCAATGAACTCCTTACAGAGTCTATTTCATGGAATGCACAAGATTATTTCTACCTTTGTTAGGCAATTTGTAGTTTGCTTTAGATTTTCTCAATATCAGAGCCAAAACATAAGACCATTTACTCCTAGATAGAGTTTCAGATTCTAAAAACATCTCTAGGCCAGGCAACAAACCTAGCCTAGGTGGTCGATTTTGAAATAGCTTAGTCTACATGATTTCGAAGTACTATATAACAAGTTAAATAACAACATATACAACATTTTTATTTAAAAAAAAGAAAACGATAACTGTAACATGTTTCCTACCTACATAGACTAACACAAATGATTAAGAACATTTTATAAGTGAAAAACTTAAATATGAGATGAATTCAAACTGAAAATTAAGATACGGAATTATTAAAATCCGATTTGTGCAGCAGCTAGCAACTAAGGTCCCTTGAAAGCCTTTATATGAATGTATGTGATTTTAGGGGTTACAAGTCAAAAGATCATATTAGTTAATCACAAATTATATATAATATTAGAAAGAAGCACTAGCAGAAACAATTAATCAACAAAATAAAAACATAAAAATCCATTACCATAGTAATAAAACCAACAATAGAAATTGAAATTATGGAAAAAAAAAAGTTAAGAATTTCAGGTACCAACAAACTCATTGAAAAGGGAAAAAGTATTTTCAAAATTGAAAATACATCACAAGGGAATCACATTAACATTGTCCCAACAGTGTTAATAAATAAAATTTCCATGCAAATGGTATCTGTCAAAGTTCAAGGAGAAGAGTCAACGAATTTAATTTGCAAGGGAGGGGAAAAAAAAAACTGATTCTGTTCTACTTTTTGTCATTGTTCCCTTTCTGAATTTCAAAAGCCTAAGTGTGGCTTTGAACAGTCAAATCCATCTCATATAATTCAGATAAAAGAAAATTTTCGTTTATCAATGGTGGTTTAATTGACAAAAATCTCCTTAAGAAAGGAAAGCACTTGAAATTCATGAACTTTTTCTCCAATAATTTAACAGATATTATAAAAAAAACTGCAGCATTCTGGATGTATCACAAATTTCTACTAGTATCCAAGTATTCAAACTTGAATTTCAGTCATGAATATGTGAATTATCTAACTGGAGAACCTAAAAACAACAGAAAGAAACAACTTACCGCCAATAATTAATATAAAAGAAGAGATGGGAGTGATTTTTCAAACGGACCTCAACACACAAAGACAACATGAACAACCAAAACCTAGTCAAGATCTAACCTAAAAATGACATTCCACAACTCCTAAACCAACAGACCTACTAAACTAAAATAAATAATTTCCGGATGAATCCATCCAAAAATTAAACCAACCACCAGCTCCTAAAACTAAGCACAATTACAAGAACAAAATCCTTTATCCCGACCAATTTTCGGGTTGGCAACATGAATCATGTTTCTTCATCACAATTTGGGAAAAACCATATCTTCAGTGAGATTATGAGTACCCAAATAGTTTCTCCTCCAAAAAACAAACCAAATCCTGCTCCAGAAGTCATCCAACTTACGAAACGCAACCAAATTCAACCATCCAGACAACAAAACTCCAGATCAGCCGAATCCATTAAAAATAAAAGTGCAATCCACAAGCTAAACCCTAAACAATTCATACGCACAACCAGCCGGATCTACCAGAACGGAAACCAAAGAAACGAAAATGACAGATCAATAAGAAGATCCGATCCACAAAACAACAAGCTAATTAGGGTTATAGATCGAGAAATGGAACGAGCAACATACCTTATGATCGGACTCCGAAGCGAATGTCGGTTGACAGACAGCGAGAAAGAAGAGAAAGACGGAGGAGAAGAGCGAGAACGATTGGACGGTGGAGCGCATCGCCGTTGGCAATCGGATCTCCGAGAAGCAAAAGGGAGTTCTAAAGAGAGAGAAGAAGCGCCTTCGTTGGTGCTAGAAACTTTTATTTGGGTCTGCTTTGGGCTTCTTCTTCTCCTCCTCTCAAGCTGATTTCACTCGCTGTTTCAGATTTGCGACTCGGATGGCCTCTTGCGTTCATTCACCTCCACTCTTCCTCGAAATTCTTTTCAAGTATTTTAGAACAAACTTGGTGTCAGATCTTGAAAATACTTGTAATATTTTTGCTTATTGACTTTCCTTTTGTGAAACATTTTGCTTATTGACTCCAACCTCGCATTGCATGTAGGGCTGTAATATGTGGCCCGGTCCGCTAAAAGCCCGTTGAGACTGTCCCAATAATAGCTTGGACTAAACATTAGATTGGGTTTGGACTCGATGTTGGTCTTCATTTTATGGCCAATTTTTTATATTTACCTAAGTACTGTTATAAAGGAAACTTGAAAGATTTTGGCAAAACATTTGATTTCCTAATATCCTCTTGATTGTTTAAAGGGATATTTACGGCTTAACCTCTTGAGGTTTCGAACAATCCCACTTTTCCCTGTTTCTAAAATACCAATTTACCACCTTAAGGTTTTTAAAATACCAATTTATCAGGGATGTCAATGGAGTCCTAACCAGCTCCTGATGGTTGGAATTCGATAAGTTAATAAATCAAGTCATGGTCGAGTTAGAGTTTAGCCCAACCTTAATCCATCAAAACATTTTTTTCACATATATCCCATATAAAAAATATATATTTTATAAACAAAGAAATTGCTTAATTTTCTATTTTATTTAAAAATATTCATAAATATATATATTGTAACATTTTATAGTGTAGCCAAGCTAACCTGACCGACCCCATTGCCAATTGATAACATAAGGAGTGGGCTTCGTATGGGCTGAAACCCTTTAAAGGGCAGGTTAGAATTTGCGAAAACCCGCCCCTTTGCCATCCCTAGCTTACTCAATATAACGCCATAGTGTAATCAAGGGCAATAATATGTACATCCTCTTAATTAAGCGCTTAGTTTCAATTTATGATTTACTTAAACCATTTTTTACATACAAAAATGGTTAATATAAGTCATAAGTTGAAATTAAGTACTTAATTATGCAATCCCAAACGCAATAGTCTGATTTCCAAACTTCATCAGCAGCAGTCTTCATTGATGCACCCAGCCCCAACGGCCCAATGGCCCAATCACCTCTATGCAACTTGCGCCACTCTAGCTTCCTATCAGCCGAAAGCATTGGACCTGATCCGACTTGGCCCAATATGATATCATGGCTTCCCAGCATCACCTTATTACTGCTTATGATTCTAAGATCCCATCATCAACAGAGATTAACCATATTCTTTGTGTTTTTTATTCTTATGTGTACTGGTAGGACACAAAACAGCTTATTTTGATATTTCTACCCCTGGCCTAGGTTGAATCTTTTGGCAACTTGGGGTATCAATCCTAAGATTATGAACATGCTGTGTAATTGAACACTCCCATTAATAATTAAAAGCAAAACAAAAAACCACCTGCAATAAGCTCTAAGGTTCTACCCATCTTCTCAAAAGCAACTCCAAGATTCTGAGCATGCAGTGTAATTGAACACCCCCATTATATTAATCAAAAAAAAAAGGAAGAAAAAAATAGAACCATCTGCAATAAGCTGTAAGGTTCAATTCAGCTTCTCATACCAAATTCATGGTAAACAGGACATTTATGCTCTCATATGTTTTGTTCACATTAACCAACCTAACAAAGTTATTCTGCATGACATTCTCCACACCTTGACTCTGTTTAATGTCAAATACATAGGACCTTTTATGGGATAAGACTGGAAGTTACAACATCTGAAATTTTGAGTTTAAAGTAAGAGTCATAAAACTTCTATACAGACAGAATACCATCCTACAGTCCACTGAAGTTCAAAATCAAGCTTTTAGTTTCTCCAATGATAACTAGAAAAAGAACCCTTTTTAAGTTATATGAAACTCTCCACTTGCATGAACCTCCTTGACTCTCTTTTCATATTCATCTTCTTCTTCCTCTTCTTCTGCATCTGCGTCTTCTTCCTTGCCTTCCTCGTCTTCTTCCCCTCCCCATCCGAAACCCCCAATTGATCTGGATGCTGGAGGGGGCTTTCTAGCCTCTCCGACAATCTTCATAATTTCCTCTACAGTCTGGAGGGAGAAGCTTGGATTGTCTCTCTTATAGTAGATGGCTTGAGCTTCTTCAGTTAGCTCCCTTGGCAAGTTCTTTAAGAACCATGGATGGGTCTTGATATCTTTAATTGTAACCCGCTGCAAGTTCACCAAAACAAGCATGGGTTAGAAGAAAGGAACTACTAATTTAAAATGTTTCCGCAGACATAAACATGACCATGTAAATAGGAGTGTTGAATAATAGAAATGTGGCCTATCATCCCTAGAGACCTGTACCCCATTCATCAATCATAAAGACTAACCTATGGTCCACTTTATATTGCAGAAGGCTCAAATTTCAGACTAACATGAATATCTAGCTCAGTCGATCATTGCACATGTTACAAAAATCCTATTGTAAGGACACAAGCATGATTTGCCAACTAGATAAAATAGCTTTTCATATATACATTTGATGTTTGGCAGCAAAAAAAAAAAAAAAAAACTGATAATGGGGAATAATTGTATACCTTTGTATACTAGGTGTCTTGTAAAGGTCTCCTTACATGTTATATACATAGCATACTGTCATGGTCTTTAGGACAAACAAGCTCACATCTCCCTTTAAACATGTAACAAATTATGCCATTAAAACCCATACGCTACAATTAATGCAACCTGACCCAGGATCCAAAAACATGTAGACTAAAATTACAGACGCACCATTGTTGCATCCTTAGGACCATCCAAAAATGATATACATCATTTGAATGAAAGCTACTTGGAAGGACACTAGCCTCATATAAACTCATCCCTCCTGCATTCCTAAACCTTTTTCTTCAATTCAACCTTTTTCCTTTCATTGCTTACTCTTAAAGATGTTCCACAGCCCTTCAGATCTCACCTATCAACAGAATTGCTAGCATGATGTTACTGTATAGAATAGCTAAGATCACAAATGAAGGAGGGGCCCAACATATGCAGATATCTTGTAAAGAAATCATTTTTTCATCTTGAGACATGCAGCAGCAGAAAAGAGCCCTTCAACAAAAAATTGAGAGTCCCAACTTATCCTAAATAACCCAAGCAAACAAAACACAAAAAGAGAGAACCGAAGCAAATGGTGCAACAAGGCCTAAAATTCTCAATAAATTTGTGGGTAAACAGCATAACCAAGCAAAAGGTTTAATATGAGCCAATCACCACTAATGCTAGAAAGCAACTGCTTACTTGGCAAGTTGGCATGTTTTAGTAGGGGTATTCATTTGCCATCTGATCAGTGTTTACTAATGTTTGATTTGTTTCAAATTCACATCATAGGTCATTTGTAACACTTGCAACAGAAGTTCAATAACATAAAAAATGATGCATACCCTGGCTGGATTTGCAACAAATATGCGAGCAAGAAGGTGTTTGCAATCTTGAGAAATGTGAACATAATCAGGAACTTTGTATTGAACAGCCATTATTCGCTGCAGAAAAATGATAAATTTTCAATTAACACTTAAGTGAAGATGAAATTATTAACAATTCAGAATACACTGAAAAGTAGCATACTTACTTGAATTGTTTTCCTGAAATTCTTGGGATCCTCTTGGTCTTCAAAAGGGTAGGCTCCAACAAGCATAACATAAAGAGTTACTCCACATGACCATACATCTGCCAACTAAAGAAACACAGATAAACGAAAACTAAGTAAAACTTCAAAATTAGGACTTTTTGTTTGGAGGAAAAAAAAATTGCGAATTGCTTAAAGTGCTAAATATCTTCAGTTTACAGAGCTTGTATTTCGTTTAGAAAAAATAAAAGAAAGCTGATTATGATGATTTCCAAACAAACTCTGTATATGTAAACAATTCAAATGGCACGAAACAGACTGATAAACAGAAAACTAAAAGATCAAAGAAGTTTAAAAAAATTTAGAAAATAAAAGAATCACATTTTATGCCCTTACATCCACTATCCAAAATTCCAGTTAACCTAACTTGCTGTCATAAATGTTGTGCACATTATAATCTTCTGAAGCAAAAGTTTGTGGCAGGGTATGGCAATGGGAAAATGAAACGGGTAAACCCTGCCTAATAGTGCAGGTTTGGTAAGCCATAAATGAAGCTTGAGTTTGAACCCGTCTAAAATATTGGTTTCCAAGTATTTGTCAATCATGTATGTTCTATATAAAAACATATATTTTACAAGTAACAGTAATACATTTTCCTTGAAAACTACTCCTGATTTATTATATATGTCAGTCATGAGTCCGTCCCAACCGTACGTTGGACACCATGTCCTGTTAGGGAAAAAAACACCCCGAAATATGCTCTGGTCGGTGATTAACGTTTGGAAGGAAAAGTACCACCAAGTCACCGACCAACATTTGAAAGGAAATGTACCACCAAATCTGACTGATTCAAAATCATGCGACAGTCCGTTTCTTGGACACCAGAAGTAAAAAAAAGTTGAAATATTTAGATAAGTTAATGTATAGAGAACATGCAGTGTGAAGGAAAGAAGATGATCCATAAGATGTCCTAAATGTAAGTAAGAACATGCCATATTGATGACTATGCGAGTTTATAGGAAACATGTCATGGACTAAAAAGAAAAAAAACTGAAGATGACAAATTTTACTTGTATAATTCCTCTAAATGCAAACAAATAACAAACATTGATTTTTCTTTTTTCTTTTTTTTCTAAACTTACAAAACCTTTCAAGGTTAAAACCTTGGGTGGGTGGGCTGGGAGGAGGGAAAGGAGGGACATGGTTAATATCCGGTCTCACTCATGTAGAACTGAATGCTCTACTCAACTGTGGGAATTTCTTTTCAACCATATCTTAACAAAAAAAAATGCAAAATTTTTGACAATATACTGATATCCAAAAAAAAAAAAAAAAGCAAACAGGGAAGATCTCATATCTTTTGGGGTTAAAAAAACTGGACTTCACATAAGACTCAACCCAAATTATCAGTCCACATTCTAGTACCACGCCCATTTAAGCGAACACAAGGAGAATAACATCACTGTTCACTGCTTTTATGCCCATGAACTCTACTTCTCCGACTACCTTTTCTCCCATTTATTCCAATCGCACTTTCTTTCGTATAACAACAAAGAAACTCAACATAGAGCAATTACCCGTAAAGTAGCAATTTTTTTTATGAATAAGTTTTAGATAACATTATTTAACAATGGATTTTGACACTTATTCGATGTACAGATTACATGGGCTACCTGTTATACCTTCCTTAATATTTTACAAGCAGAAGGAAAACATTCTACGCATGTTCACGTAACAAATGTATCCTAGAAATCAATATAAAAATATGTTTCAATTAAAAAAAAAAATATGTTAATGTTTATCACCAGAAAGATAATTAATAGAGCTTAGCTTTCCAAATTCATCTATTTCTGCTATAAGAGTACATAGTATTAAAAGATTTCAAATTTTGTTCGAATGTAAATTGGTTTAGAAAGCAAAAAAGAAAAAGACAGCTCTCGTTTTTTTATCCCGCATAAATGGCTCAGTTGGCTACTTAATAATAAAATTTGCAAAGATTAGTACAGAGTATTTACTAATTCAATATTTCATAAGGATATTTTATGGAATTAAAATTAAATTATTCTTAACATGCTTTCTGAGGCAGGCCTTCCCGTGACACATAATATATATTGTCAAAGAAAAGCATTAATAAAAAATTAGAAGTACACTATGAGACACTATTTAAAGGTGTTATAATCAGAAATACCATTATTTCTAACACATCAAAAGGGAAAAAAATACAAAAAGAAAGAAAAGGAAAACAGTATCGGTGAACAGGGAGAAGCATTTTACCAACATTAGATTATAATACAACTCTTAACTGTCAACAGGACAACAAGAACAGCCAAATGTGCTACTTCTTTAGTATCATTATAGCTGTGATCTTTGCTAATTTAGCAGCCACTAATGGGAGCCCCTCATACAACTGTAAAGTCCTGCTACAACAGTTCTACAATGGCAATTAGGAAAAGCCACATGCAAACACCAAAAGTTACTGCCATATACAAAGCAAAGAATTAAAGAGAAAAATCCTAGAGAGAGATTCAATGCTCCCATGGTCACTCAAACTATGGACCCATAATTTCCATTGCTTAATAGTTCATTAGCAATCTAGGCAGAAGAAAGCACCAAATTCCTGGCATAATAAAAAAAAAAGACTAGCAAATTCTGTAACAAGAATTCCTCCCATAACCCAGGTTACAAAAAAGATGACTGTGATTGCACTTAGATCTTCAAAAACAAATATCTAAGCCAAAATACCATCAAATTCTAGCATATCTGGGACTTAATCACCAATGCAGGGATGACAGACATCTGAAGCACCCCACACAAATAACAGAATGAATAACACAGATGGATCTGCTCCCATGAACAGATACGCCATACATCAAACCAAAATGCTAGTGAAACTCACAAGGCAACAATTTTCCACATTCACAAGTTGTCAGCTTGTGACTGGACAACAAAATATGATCCACCACCATGAAAAGTAAGAAATCCTTTTCTTGCGTAGATCTCCCAGTCTCCTCCAACAATAAAGAACCACACTATCAATACTCCCCTTTGGGTTCTCGTGCCAATCAGGAGATGCCACTTGGGCAGCCAGTACTTCATGTGAACGCTGAAGTGGCATCTCATGATTAGCTGAGAAGTGTGTTGCCCTGCTGCCACGGGAACCCCTGATTACCCACAGAGCTATTAAAGCCAACTGAACTCACTGAAATAAAGCTAACATGCACACTAGCCACGACGCGTGTCGTTCAACAAAAAAACAAGAGAAAATTAAAACAATACCTTGCCATCGTACTCTCGCCGAGAAAGAACCTCCGGGGCGATGTACGCCGGAGTTCCGACCGTCGATTTGGGCCTTGAATGCAGCAGAGAGGACTACATATAGAGAGATGTATATAAAGAAATTAGATTTCCGGGAAAATCTGTTTGTATCGAAGCTTGAGGAGATTTTCAGACCTTCGAGTAACCAAAATCACAGATTTTGAGACGAGGTGCAGGGCTTCCATCCAATAGTGTGTTCTCCAGCTTCAAATCTCTGTGGCAAATTTGCTGCAAAACGAAAGATAAGGAAATCAAATTGAGGGAAGATTAGAAAGAAACAAAGGGGAGAAAAAGAGGAAAGATAGATGAATTGTAGATATTCTCTCAGAAAATAAATTCGTGGAAATTTGAGGTTTGATTTACCATGGCATGGCAGTAATTGACACCAGAGATAAGTTGCTGGAAAAAATATCTCGCCTGAAAATTGGAAAAAGAAAACGAAGAAATGGGAATATTAGAATATTGGATTAGAAAAGGCGAAATGATTAATAGAAGAGAAGAATCAAAACCTCATCTTCGCTAAATCTTCCGGCGCTGCAGATTCGCTCGAAGAGCTCACCGCCGGCGGCGTACTCCATGACGATGGCGAGATGGGTCGGAGTCAGAACGACCTGCCAAATCACAACCCCACAAAATCCTAAGAATTCCGTATGAGATCTTAGGGTTGAAGCGTTTTAGATTAGAGATACTCACCTCCTTGAATCGGATTATGTTCGGGTGCCTCAGAGATCTGTGATTTATTATCTCTCTCGCCACATTTTCGTCGATCTGCAACGAAACACGGAGGATCAGAAAACTGGAAGCGTGAGCTAAGGATTGAATATGGTTTCTTTTATCGAATCCAAACCTTGTGACCTCGCTCGATGTATTTCATGGCGACGAGCTCTCTCGTTTCCTTGTTTCTCATAAGCCTCGCCACACCGAAATTACCAGATCCTATATCCCTTACGAGCTCGTACTTCTCCATTTCTGTACTTCTCTTCCCTCAACTTCTCAAACCTTCAAGAATCACCAACTCTGAAACATAGAAGGTTTGGAAAGGAGAGAAAGGGATCTGCTTTCTCAGATCCCCGTAGCTCCGTTCGAATGGAAAGCGATTTGAAGAATTGCAGATGTGACAGTTTTCAGAGAAATGAAAAGATAGAATTTCTTTTGGGTGAAAGAGCACGTGAAAAGGGATTAGAAAAAATGGTTTGGGATCTTATCCCATTCCCAGCTCGAATCCAACAACATTTCCATGAATTCTAAACTTTTTTGGGTTCGATCTCCGAAATTGCCGCTGTGTGAGGAGGTCCAGAAGATGAGATTTTGACCATCTAATGAATCCAAGCTTGGGGATGGGGAGAGGATTTCACATGAAGGAAAAGCTGTGGGTTGCAGAGGAGGAAGGAAACGAACAAAAAGGAAAGAACAAGTTGGAGTTGCAGAGATGGAAAATTTTAGTCTAATCGATGCTTTGCTTAACTTTTTGTTTTGGATGGATGAATCATGTAGGCGAGAAGTGAAGAAGAAGAATCTCTCTGTTTTAACATTTTAGAGAGAGAGAGAGAGAGTGGAGGAGGATGGCTGGATGCTACTGCAGTATTTTAATATGGAAGGACACGCGGTGATTCTGCAATCACGTGGAGGCACATGCACAAGCGTACGCGGCCATTCTTTTAAGCAGTTTTTTATTTTTATTTTATTTTTAATCCGAAGCATCTCTCACGGATATTTCTAATAAAAAAAACATGAAAATGTTAGATACCGTGTGCTGCATACTTCCATTCTTTAAGATATTATGCGCTGTGTCACCAAATCTACACGTTTGGCGGCATAGGTCTTTTTTACCACGTGGACTGATGACATGGATACATATATAGTAGCATGACATTTTGGTTTGCTTTGAAAAGTATCCATTTAAAATTTTAAAGCACTACAATAATCTCAATTAATGGTAATTATGTACGGGGTTTAAATGTGTAGGTGCAATATTGCACGTCACTAGTCATTTGATATAAAAAAGACTTAATTAGGAGGATCAAAGATCAACACTGTTAGCCGGTCTTTCTCAGGTGGAATGAATGTCAGCTCCAAATTAGTAGAGGTCAAGGGCTCAGGGTCTCAGGGAGAGGAGATCGCTGCGAAAGGGTTCCTTCTATCAAGGGTCTGCAGTCTGGTGAGCAGCATCGCTCTTCTCTTGTTCTCTACTTGGTTAGTGCACGATTTTAGCGACCCCCTGGTTCTGTGAGCGGTTGTACTGATGGAGCAATCTTCTGATGCGGACGACGATGATTAGGGCTGTCAATGGGTCGAATAAAGATCCGAATCCGATTCGAATTTGACCCGATTATCCGAATATGGATCTTAGCTTTAAATCCGATTACCCGAATAAGATCCGATTATCCGAATCTGATTATATTTGGATTCGAATATGGTATTGCACATATTCGACCCGATAAAGATCCGACCGTTTATTTTGTATATATGTTATGTTTTTTTAGGCCTTTTAAAGTCTTTTTATATGTAAGTATAGAAGGAATGAAGGTTTCATATAATATTTATTGATTTAAAGTCATATTATAAGACAAATTTGAACTAATACATCCTTATTTGATCCACTAACTTAAGGTTTATAATATCTTAATCTTTTTCCATATATAATTGTGAGACATGGGAAAAAATCACCGGAGTGATCGTCCCTCCGTCAACACACGGGCTCAACGCAAAAATTGGGAGAGTCGCCACCATTCATGATTTTGGGGTGAGAATGGACACCAAAGATTCAAAAGTAGGCAAAAATAGCCAAAAGACAAATTCTAGGATAAAAATAATCCTACTTGAAAATAAAATCCAGAGATGGGTAAGGGGATTAGATTATGAACGGGGGAAGGTGTTAGGCACCCCCATTCATCCACACGAAGTGGTTGCCAAGTGTATGTTCATGCTAAAAAGAAGTAAGAAGCTTGCTAAAAATCATGGAAAAGCCTTGAAAAAGGTCATATGTATGATATTTTCACATGAGGATCTAAATGGATTTTAGGTCCTCTCTTATGTCAATATCACTTCTGGAATATCTTAAAAGACGGAAATCAAAGCACAAGTGGCCAAAACCAAGTTGAGGCAAATCCGGGAATTTCGGTAAAAGTAAGCCATTTGCCTTAAAATCATTCAAATCCAATTCTGAATTGAACCAAACCAAATCCATTTGAAAGATTAGGGTAAATAAGAGTCTCATGCAAAATTTCACTTCATTCCAATGAAAATTCTAGGAGTTATGCTCCTTTGAAGTTGCTGTTGGGGATTTTGAAAAGTGGTAAGTGGGCAACTTTGGAAAATTGTCTAGAAAAATCCACTACATATAAATCCGTGAAATTTGGTGTGATTGAAGTCTGTATGGCCATCTTTCAACAGAAACTAGCCTCATACAAAAATCCCTTCGGACGTGCCTTGGGTGGTCTCCCGAACAGGCCCCGAAGATCACAGATTTACCCAGAAAAATGCAAATGAGCAGTTCTGAGTAAATCGGCTACCAATAATTCAAATGGAGTTTAAAAATTATGAAACCAACTGGATTTGAAAATAGACTCATAAAGGAGTACTCAGAAACAAAAATCACTCGAATCGGACTTAAAACGAACACATGGCGGTCCGTCGAAGTGACAAGTTCTGTACTTGGACCTGAACTGTCCACTTAACTTCGACAGAGAGGTGTCAAAAATCGGCTAGATAGAAATTCATGAAATTTGGTGGACATAAACTAGACAGCCTCACCTTTCCCATGGTTCTGGAATCGCCCCAAAATTCATCCGGATGATGAAGTTACGGACGTCCGAAGTAAGGGTACAGGTGCTGTCAAGCTAAGCCACTTTTAAGTAAAACCAAGTCCGAAAATTGATAAAAATGAAATTCGTGCAATATGAACACAAATGCTTTAAAATCATCCGAAAGGCATTTCAGAATTGATTGAGGTCATTTATTTGAGTTTTATCACAATAAAATGCAATAAACCCCAAATATGAGCCTACCCCGCCAAAATAGTGATATGTGTGCAAAAGTGAAAAAACCAAGCAAGATCCATACACATGCATATAGATTCAACAAAATAGGTTCTAGCATAGCCTAGGGTTCCGTTCCATTATCGTTTCCCTCTGTTCTCTTTAAGATAATCAAGGGTACTTTGAATATGGAACGGTTTACAATCAATCAAAAAGCCTTATGCTACATGGGTTCTAGCACTAGGGTCAATCCCCAGTCTCGTTTCTCCTAGATCCGCCTTCACGTTTTACGGCTAGGAGAGTCTTGAGATACTTTGAGCCGGGGAAGGATTTCCACACATACAAACAAGGCTTTACACTACAGAAAGGTAGAAGAAGAGATCTAGATCTAGGAATGTAAAGACAGAAAATAAAAAGAAAAGTTGAGGCTTACCTGAGTGCTGGAGACGATTCCACAGCGGTTTTCTTCTTCTCTTGGAGTTCTTCTTTGCGAGAATTCAAAACAAGAGTTGTGTGCCTTTTGCTCAAGGAGGAGGCTCCTATTTATAGGCAAGGGCTAAGGTCATTGGTAGACACAACTTAATGTCTAGAACCACTCCAACCTAAACCCTAAGGTTATTTCCGCGATTTCCCCTCATTTAATGAGGGACATGATGGTAAAAGTGAAAAGCTCTCGGAAAACCCTAATTTTGAGCAAACTTAAGGTATCCGGTATATCAGACCGGATAACAAAGGGACTTAAGGTATCCGGTACATGGTACCGGATACGCTAAGGCCCACACGTATCCGGATAATCATTCCGGATACATGAAGGAGTACTTGTATCCGGATACTCAATCCGGATACAGGCAAAAGTTTATTTTCTTCAAATTCTGTGCTGGCTTTCCAGGAGATAATGATTTTTGATGATTGTTTGTGCAATTTGGGGTGTCTACAATAATGTAATCGGATTCGGATATCGGATAATCGGTCGGATTTGAATTCGGAATGAATTCGGTATTAGATACGAAAGATCCATCGGATATCGGATTTTCTTATCGGATCGAATTCGGATCTTATCAGATCCGCATTCGACTCGTTTACAGGCCTAATGATGACGACACTTCTGACGAGGACGATGGAGATCGATTGCATCTAGATGGGGACAGTTGGTCCATCTCTTATTGCAACCTAATCGTCCATCGTCCTTGTTCAGTCTATGTGTTGTTAGTCAATTGCCCCCTTTGGAGGGGTTTTTTTGAGGTCTCCACTGATGTTGGTGAGGTGTTTGGTCGCATCCTATTGCACTTCTCTGTTGGACACGGGGATTTGGTGTTGGTTTTTCTTTTTGGCCGGAGCCGTGCATTTTCTTTGATTGTGTGTGATGCTTGGTTCAGTGACGCCTCTCTCACTCAGCTCCTGTTATAGCTCTCTCTGTGGGATGGTTTCAGATTTCCGTATACTACCCCATATTTGATCGCGTCTCCAACGATGATCATCATACCTCTTTCCTTGGGTTCATTAATCCGCCGTCGAGTGGGCCCCTGTTCAGACAACTCCAATGGTGTGCCGTTGGATTTTGTGGCTTGTGCTTGTGCCATTAGCCTGATGCATTTATGCAGCTTTGTAATAGGTCTGTTTGGGATTCAGACTGTCATGGTTTCTTGTATCTTTTCTGCTAATGCGTGTATATCTTATGTATCTACTTTTGTAAGCTATTTTTTTGTTGAATGAAAGAGCATAGGCTTGGCCTTTTACCAAAAAAAAAAGGAGCATCAAGATCTCTTAAAGTCAGAGAGTGAATGGCCAATGGGTGCTTAATTAATTGAACTAATGGATTTATTTAGAGCTGATTAATAGGTTCAGGGTCTAATTAATTGATAGTTGTGAGACATGGAAAAATCACTGGGATGATTCCCCTCTGTCAACACACGGGCTCAATAGAAATGGGAGTCGCCACCATTCAGAATTTTTTGATGTGATAATGGACACCAAAAGATTCAAAAATAAGCAAAAAGAGCTAAAAGGCAAATACTAGAGTAAAAATAACTCTACTTGAAAATCAAATCCAGAGATGGGTAAGGGGATTAGATTATGAACGGGGGAAGGTGTTAGGCACCTTCATTCACCCACACAAGGTGGTTGTCAAGTGTTGTTCATGCTAAAAAATAAGAAAACTTGATAAAATCATTAAAAACCTTGAAAAAAGATTAAAAAATATGTGATATTTTCACATGAGAAATCCAAATGAATTCCAGATCCTCTTTATGTCAATATCACTTCTGGAATATCACCAAAAGATGGAAATCAAAGCAAAAATTGCACAAAACCCAAGTTGAGTCAAATCCAGAAAATTCGGTAAAAGATAATGCCATTTGTCTTGAAATCCTTCAAATCCAATTTAAATTGAATCAAACCAAATTCATTTGGAAGATTATGATAAATAGAAGACTCATGCAAATTTGCAATTAAATCCGGTTAAAAACCTAAGAGTTATCCTCCTTTAAAAGTGCTGTTGGAGATAGTTAAAAGTGACAAGTGGGCAAGTTTGGAAAATTATTTAGAAACATCGGCTCCATATAAATCCATGAAATTTGGTGTGAATGAAGTCTATATAGTCATCTTTCAAATGAAATTAGCCTCATACAAAAATTCATTCGGATGTGCCTAGGGTGATCTCCCGAACATGCCCCGAGGATCATAGGTTTGCCCAGAAAAGTGCTGTTGAGCAGTTCTAAGTAAATCTGCTACCCACGACACAAATGGAGTCAAAAAATTATGAAACCAACTGGATTTGAAACTAGACTCCCAAAGGAAAACACAGAAACAAGAATCACTCGAATCGGACGTAAAACAAACACATGGCGCTCAGTCGAAGTGACAGGTTCCATAATCAGACCTGAACTGACCTATCAACTTCGACAGAGAGGTGTCAAAAATCCGCTTGATAGAAATTAATGAAATGTTACAGGCATAAACTATGCAGCCTCACCTTTCCCATGGCTTTGGAATCACTCCAAAATTCATCCGGACGATGAAGTTACGAGTGTCCGAAGTTGGGGTACAGATGCTGTCCCGTTTTGCCACTTTTGAGTAAAATCAATTTAAAACAGTGATCAAGTGTGTGGAATCCGTGCAAGATGAATCAAAATCACTTTCAAAAGATATTTAAGAGCCTCTAGGGAGAAATGGGGCCCAAGTTTGGCTCACCATCCGCTCTGATTGGAAAGGATATGCCAAAAACCCCAAAAGTGAGCAAAAAATGCCCAAAACCGAGAGGTTGGAACTAGAGGCCTTCAATACTCAACAAAATTTGCTTGAAATCATATTGAAAACCAACAAGAAATATCCCAGAATTATTTGAGGCTATTTATTCCAGATTTATCACAATGAATGCAATAAATCCGAAATATGAGCCGAATCCGACAAAAAAGTGCTATGTGTGCATGTGTAAAAATCCATTCTTCAATAATATAACAACATATAGCATGCATTCATATCAATCAAATGGGGTTCTAAAACAGCATAGGGTTCCGTTCCATTATCGTTTCCCTTAGTTCTCTCTCCCCGTATAACGGTTCTTCAAGATAATCTTGGGGTACTTTGAATATGAAACGGTTTTCATAGAATCACAAGGCTTATTCCAACAAGGTTCTAATACTAGGATCAATCCTCAGTCTCGTTTCCCCTAGATCCCGCCTTCACGTTTTACGGCTAGGGGGAGTCTCGAGGTACTTTGAGTAGAGGAAGGGTTTTCACATACATAGAAGAGGCCTTATTCTACAGAAAAGTAGAAGAAGAGATCTAGATCTAGAATGTAAGAACAGAAAAATAAAGGGAGGTTTGAGGCTTACCTAGGCTTCTGGAAGCAAAACTGCAGCGGTTCCCCTCTTCACTCAGAGCTCTTTGATCTCCCACTTATGACAAAAGCTCTTTACAAAAGTTGTTGGCCATTTGCTTAAGGAGGAGCCTCATATTTATAGGCAAAGGCTAGGGTTAGGGTTGGTGGGATGGTAGACACAACATAATGTCTAGAGCCCACCAACCTTAACAAGGCTATTTCCGAGATTTCCACTCATTTAATGAAGGATATGATGGTAAAAAGTGAAAACTCTCAGAAAACCCTAATTTTGAGCAAAAAGCATGTATCCGACATATCAGGTCGGATACACGAGTGCCTATATATATCCGACATATGATGTCGGATACATTAAAGCCTGCTTGTATCCGACAACTTATGTCGGATACGAAGAAGTGTGCTTGTATCCGACCTAAGTTGTCGGATACAAAGAAAAATGCCTATTTTCCAAAACTTTGTACTAGTTTCAAAGGAGATAATGATTTTTGCCCATTATTCTTCATTTTTGCTGTGCAATTTGGGGTGTCTACAATAGCATAATTGAGAGAAAATATGAGAACATTTATTGGTATGATCAAATTCATTTTGTCATTTTGATGAATTCCTTCTCATTTGTCCTGATGTATTTTCATATATAACCCCAATTATAAACTTATTTTACATAATAAGCTAAAACAAAAAATACAATGGATAAATCATTGAAAATAAAAATTCGAAGGTTGTATTTGGAAAGAAAAATGAACTTTGCATTGAAATTTTTATATTTTGTTCATAGGAAATTTTGGGCCCATCAGAAAATAATTTTCCAAAAGATTTCCATTATTTCACTAAAACAAACTCGAATTTTCCCTCTCAAAATGAAAGGAAAACAATAAAAGGAAATTGCTCTTTTATTTTTCTTTCCATTGTTTTCCACCTAAGCAAATACTCCCAAAGGATCTATATAAAGATCAAATTATCCCACGATCCACACATTATTATGCTATGTGATAAAAGAGCTTGTCACACAAGGAGCCAAACTTTTTTAAAGAAGCCGAAAGTCTAACAAATCGGAAAGTTCCTGCTCCACAAATGGAATTCTAAATAGGTGGTAACAATCATTGATTAAAATAGAACATTCTTCCTAATCTTTCAAACCAATAGAACAATTATTTTCTACAGAATCCTTACAAGATCTTACTGAAATCTGAAATTTGAGTGGTTGGTTTATGGGTAAAGGTGGACTATTAGCAATTTTCTTATGAAAAAGAACTCTATTTTCTAGAAAGGGAAATAGTAAATAGGAAAAAATAAAAATCTTCTTTTACTTTCCTTTCCACTGTTTTCTACCTTACCAAAAATTGGCTCTACCTTACCAAAAATTGGCTAATGTTTTAGGGTGACTCTAAATAGTGTCTTCAACACTAATACTATTGGAGCTACATGTAATGTAAGCTTCATAGATTTGGCGTCTAGTGGGCTCTGGCCGGCAGGCATTATATATATGAATAGTTTTGATGATGACAGTTTTAATCTTTCCAAAATCGTGTTCGAGTATTCCATTATTTTCAAACGGAAAGATATGAAGATTTCTATCTTTTGGATTAGGTTCTCGCCTAACTATGTTTTTTATTTTTATCTTTTATTTTATTTTTTTTAATTTTCCTTTTAACCATACTACTTATCTACTATTTCAAGTACTTTAAACTCCACCATTTCTTTCCTTTTTTTTTTTTTGTTGGTAAACCACCTTTTCTTTCCTTCTCACCCAAGTTTTGGTTACATCTCAATCAAAGAGACCGTTCCATCTGGAGCTATTCGGTGGGTCCAGCGTGAAACGTGCGGATGGATGGCCCTTTTCAATAAGGGGGCCCACACCCCAAAATGCATCCCAGCCCGTGGTTTCACTAAACCCCAAAATACATCTTAATCAATGAGTGATGGTTTTGGTAGTTACAACCTCACTACTAATATGGGAGCATGTGCACCTATGTAGCGATAATCCATGAATAATCTGGAATTTCAATTAGAAGTCTTTTAGTCTCCTCTTAGGATTAATAGAATAATAATATTGTAAGTGAGGGAATACCCTTTTCATTTCCCATTCGAGTGTAATGTTAATCAAAATATGTCATATAGCATGATTTGATAGGCCTTTTACAATAAGACCTAGTAGACCAATGTAGCAAAGGAAATGCAAATGATATATATAGTATTCTAAAGGTATGATTCCCTTCAAGTTAGTGTTGCAAATACACATGCACTTACAATTCTTGTAAGAAAACCAAATGCCAGACCAGAATCTTTCGCCTTTGCTTTATAACACTAACATTTTAGCGGGTTCAATGGTATCGCAAACTGAGGCCATGCAGCAAACTAGCGACCAGAGACATGGATACAATCTCTAATTGGACGAGATGATAAATGATGTGAACTCTTGTCCTCTACTAATAACAACTCACTTCAAAGTTGTACCTAACAAAAACATGGCATTTGATGTGCACATCAAATGGCAGTTCTATAAACTACCATTGATAAATCAATTGACAAGATTAAGTAAGTCGAAAGAATGCATGAAAAACAACTTTTCTTATGGTGGAGAAAAACACTAACTTATGACAAAGCCATCACTCAAACAACACCGTTGAGTAACTTCCTCTAATTTTTAAAGGATAAGGATAAGGTTTTGATTCCAAGTGATAAGGCTACATCAAAAGACCTCACTACCGTCAGCAATTAATGGCGCTTTCACAAACCCACTTTGGCGTAAGTAGTGGAGTCACTTCCCATAAAGATTCAAGTCAACACCACTCCGTTCCTGATCAGATGACTCAAATGCTCTTTGGATCACGGAGAGAAGATGGAGACTGCCGACATGAAAGCTTCTGGGTGCAACTTGGTTTGGTTTGGTCGGGTTGATGTTAACCCAAAACCAAATCTAGACTTGTGATTGTTAAAAGAAAACCAAACCAGACTGAATTGAAAACGGGTCACTCTATACCCGAAAACCAAACTGAACATATATGTATGTATTAGGGTTGCAACTTGGGTCCGTTAAAACCAAATCTGAACTGGTCCAATCAGACTTTGGGTCAGTTTGGTTTGGGTTATTAAGTCTTTGGTTAGGTTTCGGTTCTAAAAATTGAGAACCAAATTTGTTTGGTTTGGTTTTGGGTTAAAGCACTACAAAAAAGATCACTTTTACTGGCGGTAGACTACCGTCGGCCAAAGCAACATATCCACCAGTAAACGTATAACTGGCGGTAGACCACAACGTCGTTGGCAATCTCGTCGGTGTTTGAATTAGTGGCGGTAATAGATACCCGACAGTAATGATGAAAAAAGGACAACTCCTACGAAATTCCACCACAAAATAACAATATTTACTAGCAGTAAAAACGTGCTGCCGCCTATTATTTTATCTTTACTGGCGGTAATACTCTATCGCCGCTTATATTTTCATCAATACTGGCAATAATTTTCTCCCGCCGGTAAATATTTAAACCTATTACCGGCTGCATGCCTTCATTCCGCCTTTCAGACTCAACACTTTTCCCGGCGGGTAGCTAACTGCTGGTAAAAGTTTATTTACCCAAACTAATGTTTGTTTAGCGTCGGTTGTGGCCGCCTAGTTATTTATGCTTTTAGCGGCGGTAATTGTTACCACCGCTAAAAGTAACACCTGCAGAAAACAAAATTTCGTTAATTCTTATACATTCCATTCATTACAAATGCACCTGTAGTAACCTGTGACCAATAAAAAAATTTCCTTACAATAAATAAAACTATAGAAAGCAAAAACTAAATAATGAAAAGTAATCCAACTTTATACAAATCCAAAAATAAAAAAACACAAAATATAAATATCATTCAAACACAATCAATATGTCCAATTAGGCACATCATCTGCCATTCCTGCATGAAATAGAAAATTCATTAGTATTTAATCATAATTTAAATTTACACACCTTAAAAAACACTAAATGAAAAGAAAGAATAAAAGATAAACATTCAATTTACTAGTTACAAACCTTAAATAACAAAATCTAGCAATGATCAGGAGGGTTGTCTAGCATTTGGTGTTGAGTATTGTCAGCTTCAGATGATTGTCCAGCCTATAGTATAAGTAACAAATATGCATCATTAAATGTACATATTAAGATAATGTAAAAAGTGAAAAATATTTTAATTATTGTATGCATACTAACTGCCCCGCAAATGAATGGAATAAACGTCAAAGCTCTGCTATCTCTCTGTTAGCCCGCTCCCCCTGTTCCTCTCATAGTCGCCTCTCTTCTTCCAATTGTTCCTTCAGTCTACTTAATTCTTGTGAATCAGCTACTAGACGGCTTGAGGAGGAGCCCCACATTTTAGTGGGAGTGACGCCCATCCCACAACATCTTACCTGACCATGGGTGTCAAGTCCCATGACCTATGTGTAAATGTCGTCACAAGAGGTACCATCTAGCGTGCCAGCAACTATAAGATTTCTCATTTGCTCCTACCAAAAATATGTGAATAACTTTAAGAACATGCTTTTCATGAATTTATTGAATATAATTAACTATTAATTTTAATTCAACTTACAATCTTTTTTGTAGCATCCTCATTAACCGGGGAACCGTCCTTTCGTAGATGCGTATGGATGAAGGTCTCCGTTCGCCCCGACAATTCCTGCATGAAAATGATGCAAAAGTATAACTCATCTGTAGTTAGCTTGAGGTCCTTAACATTGTATTGTGTCAGTCCCTTTTAATTGCAATTTCCAAGTAAAATTTCCATTCAAATTAGGCATAGCACCTCTTGAACCAAAATACCTAGAAAATAAACATGATAGAAAAAAAGAGAAGAAAGAGATAGCAAATTTAATAAAAAGCACACTTTAGGATGAGCCGAAATTTCGACAGCATCTCCCTTAAAAATGGAGGGTTGACCAAATCCAAATAGTCCAAAATCTCTATAACCTGAAAAAATCTAGCAATCGCACAATCCATTCCATATCTATCTAACCATAATCATCTAATTGAAACACAATTCACAAGAGACAAAAGAAGAAACAAGTTCAGCCACAAGAAAGAATCATCACTTCAATGCTTGTTTCATTTGCTTTTTCCCTTTCTTATTACTTATTAAAATTTTTGTTTTGTTTTGTTTTCTGTTGTTTTTATCATGCAAGATTAACTAATAACTAATTTACAAGCCCAAGATAAATAGTTTTAAAGATTGAAAATCATTAATTAACTCATTTCATGGGTAGGCTTTAATGAAGATGGCTCATTTACTCAGGTTCTAATGAGGCAACTTGAGAGCATCAATGGTGTTCATGCAGTTTGGGATGCACACCATGAACATGGCCACTTGTACTGATCCAACTGTGCATCTAGGGCTTCAAAAGAACTAAACTAAATGAGCCTGTTTGTTTGATGAAATGTTCTAGACTTGAAAGAATGATTTGACACAGCTTTTATAGATAACAACTTAGTTGGAAAACCCCACCTAGCTACTTCATGTACTTTTAGTACATCTCATCTCAGTTCAAGTTTCAGTTTCTAAAACACTTGTTACATAGCAAAAGGCCAGTTTAATGTTTTTTTTTGTGTGTGTATGTAAGCTTAAAAAATATATCCAAAAAAATTACAATTATTGTTACATATAATAAATATGTAAAACACCCATTGGGCTTGCAGATGAATCTGATCAGCTCATTAAATGTTAGCAAACTTGATGCCAACCTAAACATTTACAGCAATGCAACTGTAATTGCATTCTTTTGGTCATTCCTTGAGGAACATGAAATGTTAGGTCAAGGTTGGGGAAGATACCAAGAAGATCGCCTAACTATGTTATTTATTTATTTTTTTAATTGTCCTTTTAACCATAGTACTTAGGTAATATTTCAATTTTCAAGTGCTTTAAACTCCACCTTTTCTTTCCTTCTCACCCAAGTTTTGGTTACATCTCAATCAACGAGTGATGGTTTTGGTAGTTACAACCTCACTACTAATATGGGAGCATGTGCACCTATGTAGTGATAATCCATGAATAATCTGGAAAGTAAGTTGGAAGTCTAGTCACTTCTTATGATTAATAGAATAATAATATTGTAAGTGAGGGAATGCCCTTTTCATTTACCATTCGAGTGTGATGTCAATCAAAATATGTTATGTAGCATGATTTGATAGGCCTTTTACAATAGAACCTAATAGACCAATGTGGCAAAGGAAATGCAAAGGATATATATAGTATTCTAAAGGTATGATTCCCTCCTAGTGTTGTGTATACACACTTACAATTCTTATAAGAAAATCAAATGTCAGACCAGAATCTTTCGATTTTACTTTATAACACAAACATATTAGTGGGTTCAATGGTATCGCAAACTAAGGCCATGCGGCAAACTAGCGACCAGAGACATGGATACAATCTCTAATTGGACGAGATGATAAATGATGTGAGCTCTTGTCCTCCGCTAATAACAACTCACTTCAAAGTTGTCCCTAACAAAAACATGGCATTTGATGTGCACATGAAATGGTAGTTCTATAAACTACCATTGATAAATCAATTGACAAGATTAAATAAGTCGGGAGAATACAAGAAAGGCAACTTTGCTTACATTTGATGAGGTCGAGAAAAAGTCACTCAAACAACACCATTAACTTCCTTTTATTTGTGAAGGATAAGGATGGGGTTTTGAATCCAAGTGCCAAGGCTACGTCAAAAGACTTGGGGAAATTGGTTTTTAGAGTTATTTTTTCAAAATAATTCAGATTCAGTCAGCCAAGTCTTGAAAATTAAAAATTAACGATACTTTTTTAACATAATTGAGAATCAATGTCATTTTACTGTTCATAAAGACTTTCTTCCAACAATGCCCTCCAAAGACTTTGAAAACCTTTTCACTCATTTAGGTACAAATGAGTTTTGCAAGTCTTTTTGAGGGGTATTTGTAGAAGAAATTCTTCGTGAATAGTAAAATGACATTGAATCTCAATTATTTGAATAAAGTATCACTAATTCTCAATTTTTAAGAATTAACTGATTAAATTTGAATTATGTTAAAAAAGAAATTTTTATTTTTTGGGGTAGGAAGTTAAAAAAGAATTTTCCCAAAAGACTTCACTGCTGTCGGCAATTAATGGCGCTTTCACAAACCCACTTTGGCGTAAGTGGTGGACTTACCTCCAACTGGAGTCAAGGTCCATACTCATTCACGCGCAAGAAGGCCAAACCCCACACGCCCTGGCCGACAAAACCCATATATAAAACATGAGGTGTCCCTGGTCACCTGCAGTCACTTCCCATAAAAGATTCAAGTCAACACCACTCCGTTCCTGACCAAATGACTCAAATGCTCTTTGGATCACGGAGAGAATGTGGAGACTGCCGACATGAGAGCTTCTGGGTGCAACTCGGTTTGGTTTGGTCGGGTTGATGTTAACCCAAAACCAAATCTAGACTTGTGACTGTTAAAAGAAAACCAGACCGGACTGAATTGAAAACGGGTCATTCTATACCCGAAAACCGAACTGAACATATATGTATGTAATATGTATAGATTTGGTTCAGTTCAGTTTAGAAAAGCATTTTCAAGTTGGGTTTAATAAAAAAAGGCAACCCAAAACCGAATAAAAAATTAATTCCTTTTACAGATTTTGAAACCAAAATTTTGCACCATTTAACTATGAATTTGGCCAAAACCAACCCGAAATCCGTTTGGATCATTGATTCATGGTTTTAACAAAACCAAGTTGCACCAATAGTTTCTACACCAAGGAGAAAGTGTTAGATCCAAAAGAGATGCATTTCCTTTAGTCCTAGAATCTGGTGGTGACGTGATACCACCGGCTGGGATGTGTTTTGAGGTGTGGAACGTCCTTCTGAGATGGGGCATCCTTCCGTCCACTTCACGTTAGTGCCACCAAATGGTATGAGAGGAAATAGTCTCGAATCCTACAAGTGTCATGTTGTTTCTTGGTATCCAGGCATGTATAACATGCGTCAATCCTACAGAAGTCATGGTCAGTCAATCCAAAAGAAGTCATGGTTGGTTCACATCGTATGGAACCTCTATCTACACCATTATTTGGAGCTTTCAATAGAATTGTGCCCAATGTAATTAAAAATTTACAGTTATTCCATTTAGGCGGTTTTTTTTAATACATATGGGATGATCCCATGGAGGTTCCAAATAAAATTGTAAATAGAGGCTCCACAGGATCTCATTTGAGTAACAGTGCCTTCAAAAAAAAAAAGATAAGTTTATTAGTCTACCAATCAACTATCATTTTCTTCGTGACATCCAGGTGGCTGATTGGCTGTGAGTGGGTTGGCCAGTAAGAGCTAGCAACCTACCATAGTGGCAGGCTACCAAGTTGCGGGAAGCTAGTGTGCATATAATTGGAAGGAGGATGTGCTAGATATGTAGGTCGACAAATCTAAATGGTAAAAGCCGTTTGGGTGTAAAAGCCTAAGAACAAAACCATGTGAGCTTAGGCCCAAAGCGGACAATATCTTACCAGATGGACTTAGGATGTGACATTCTTCATAGCAAAGAGATCAACAGTAACGTTGTTTTATAATCTTTTATAAAACTAGGAAATGTCAACGTGTGTTGCACGTTGAGAATGATTTCAAGTTTAAATTATTTTATTTCATGTTTATTATTTAGTTTAATATATATTATTATTTTTCCATTTTCTGGATAATTTATTTTGGGACTCTAAATATAAAAGAATATTTTTGTGTTCTTTTTAATTTAATGTCATTTATAATGATTTTGAATACTAATAGGATTCACTTTTTGTTTCGATTCATTATTGAGTTAATTAGAAAATTAAACATAAGGATTTATAGTGAAAATGACAGAAAATAAAAAAAAAAATTCTATTGTACAACAAACTATTATTATGAATAGAAAAATATAAAATAAGAACAAATAATCCCTGTTCTTTTAACAGAAAAAAATAAGGATAAATTTTTATAAGAGAAATAATATAAAAATTAGATAGAATTCCAAAAAAGGTAATGAATTCCCTTTTTCTTAACGAGTTGCTCCAATCAATTGGCACTTTAAAAAGTATAAAGAGTTTAAATAAAAATATTGTTAAATACAAAATTAGATAGATTTATAAAAGGGGTAACGAATTATTATTAATAAGAAAATTTAATATAAGAACAAAATGTAAAATATCCTTCTACATTATTAGTTAGCATACCTTATTAGTTAGATAAGATTTCTAATTATTTTTAGGATTATCTTTTCGCTTGTTTGGATAAGGATTTGAAATTATTGTAAGATTTATTTAAATAAGTGGGGTTTAAAAAAGAAATTTTTTTTCTTTAATTGATAATTCAAATAGATATAGATATATAGAATTCTAAAAAGGGGTTATTCTCTTTTTTTCTTTATGATTTCTTATGAAAATAATATAAAGTAAAAAATAAAATTCTAAATAATTCCCATTTATTACTTATTTTTTGTTTTGTTTGATTAATATTAATAAGTATCCTCATGGTAAAAATTAAATATTTTATTTAAGATAAAAAAATTTACTCAAATTTCCACCTATAATTAATTGGTTTATTTTATTAGTCATTGTCTTTTTTTTATATTTCTTTATATTTACCACGTATAATTAATTGACTAAGTTGGTTATCCTTGTGCCTTTCATATATTTCTTTATATTAGCAATCAAAATAATACAAAATAAAAATAGTTTTATATTTCTTTAAGATGAGAATTTCTATAAATAAAGAGTCCTTTCCTTTTATACACTCGACCCATCCATCTTGGTGCAATTTTATTTTTAAAAAAAGGATTTGTGAAAACAAAATTTCTTTAAGATTGAGGATTTGTTTAATTGGGGACCTTAATTTGGAAACATGCCTATGAAAATAAAAAACAATTAAGGTACATCAATCTTTTATTAGTAATAATATTTTTATTTTATTTTAAATAAATAATCATTATATTATATAGCGAGATGAAATGACATATTAGAAAATTTTTGTTATTATTATTGATATTATTTAATATTTAAATAGTATACTATAAATTGAGTAATTATATATTTTTTAGTTATCGTTCATTGGAGAAGAAATAGATAAGTATAAGTATAGGGAAGAAGTTTGATTTAATAGGACTAATATTTCTTCTCGAATTAAATATAATATTTGATTTTAATTATCATTAATTGGAGAACAAATAGGATTTTAATAGATTCACTTTAATAGTAAAACGAAAAAAAGATAATCTTGAAATTAGATATTTTAAAACTATTAGTAAATGTACAAAATCTAATAGATAAGTATCAGGGAAGGAGTTTGATTTAATAGGACAATAATTATCATTAGAAGGACATTTTATCTATCTATTTTTAATTACGTATCTATTTTTAATTATCGTTAGTAAAATAATTATCAATTTTTTTTGTTAATTATGAGATCATTATCAATTTTTGTTTGATTTTAGAAGGATAATTCCAAAACTTTTTTTTTAGTTAGATACGTACAAGTATTCGAGAAGTAATTTAATTTAGTAGGACTCATGGCTATAATTAAAAATGTAATTTTGATTATTGAAAAGGGCATCTTAAGTATGTGAAAATTGAAAACACTTAAGATAGTTCGTGCTTTTTGTGCGCACCTGATTTCGGTCGCACGAGTAAAAAATGAGAATTTGGAGTCGCCACTGCCTGATGGGGTGTAGGCGGACACCTGGGTGCCTAAATTTTCTATTAGGCTAGTCTGCGGTTTAGAGATTTTAAGTAAGTTTTCGGTTGTGGTTTGGGGAAGTCCGTAGACACCCCAGTCCACCCCGTCGGATGACGGGTCCCGTGGTTTCCCTGGTTTGAGTCAACTTCGGTTTCTCACTCACTCGATTCCTAATCCAGCATTCAATTTGGTTAAGTCTGGTGGGACCGCCAAAGTGGTGTAGGTCCCTTTACTTGATTTTATCTTCTTAGCTTAAAGTGATGTGAGTCAGATTGGGCGGGCCCCGTTGGAAGGCCCGCGGATTCCTTGGTGGGCCAAGTGTGGCCCACGTATCCTTTGGTGGGCCTCAAACTAGCCTGAGAGGCCCTTTGGGCTTTGGTTCAATAAATTGATTTTATTTAAATTTCAAGTTTAATTAAATTTGAGTTGATTTCCATGCCAAAGTGGGCCGGGATTGCTTTGTGGGCCCTTGAGTGGGCTACACAGTTGGTTGCCGAGTAGTTTTGATTATCTTTCTTAATCTGTGTCAAAGTGGACCAGGATTTGGGCTTGGGGCCCTTTACCGGGGCTTGGGCTTGAAAGCCCAAGTCTTCATGAGTTAGGGTTTGGAAACCCTAAAATTGGTTCGATTTAATGGGCTTTAGCGGGCCCGATCGGCCCTACCCGTGGTCTCGGCCAAACCATGCCTAAATCTAAGCAACATGCTATCGAAACTAGGCTTGGGTGGGCCTCTAATGGTCCGGCCCACTCAATTAATTTGATTGTCTTCATTTAGCAAAAATTGGTTTGTCGGGCTTGGTGGGCCCTGTTGGAAGGCCCAACGGAAATCAATTTGGACTGGGTCGGTCCAAGGCCCACCTTGGGTTTCCGGGTGACCCGGAAACCCTACTGGTTCGCCCAGATTGATCAAACAAACCAAAAAAACAGCACAAGATCAGAAAATGGCAAGAAAAAGCAATCTGGCAGTATAGCCGGCCTAAGATGCCGGTTACACACAGGTCTCAGTGTATCCGGCATCTTTTGCCAGCTACGAATACAGTTCTGTTGATCCGACCTAAGTTGCCGGATCAATGTACAGAAGCTGTTTTTGTGATTTTTGCATTGGGGTTGGGTTTTTAGGCTTCTTGGGGAGTTCCAGTGATTGTGTGGGCTCCTGTGCGAGCCCACAGTGGTTCAGGTGAGAGCCACTTGGCTCTTCTTTGGGGCTTCCCAAGTCAAACTAGAGAGGAAGATGGGGGCTTCCCCTTTGATCTTTCTCTTGGGCAGAATCTAGCAAAGGAACAGAGATCATGTGCCTTTGTTCCGGTTGTTCACAACCACTAAAGGCAACCCAACATGCATGATCACACAAATATCACTAAAAAAAAGGATTAGCATGCATCAACTAGAATCCTCCACGGGAAAGTAAACCAAACAACATATTCTCATAATCTAACAACATCTAAAGAAAGGGAGAAGAAGGGGGGATTACGAGGGGATATGTTGGATTACTAAGCATGAGGAAACATGCTTCCTCTTAAAACAGACACACACATGCCAAAACAGTGGCCGAAAATCCCTAGAAAAATCTTACCTTCTCCCCTTTAAAACCAACTATGTACCTCTCCCTTATTCGGAGGTCTTCATGTGGCGAGATGAGAGCAAATAAATGCTTAAAACATGAAAGAAATGATCTCATGTAAAAGGAAGAAGACAAACTTAAAGAGCTTTGTGAAAAGCTCCCATTTTCATATATGTTAAATGAATGTTAGTGAGGAACAATACCTTAGGGTTAAAACCCTGGACTGAGATGTGTGGAGCCTCCTCAAAGTGGCCCGGGGAAGCAGCTAGAGCAGCACCTCCTCCATGAACCAAGTCTCCACAAGCTTCCTCCAAGTATTAGAAATGGAGATGAAGAGGATGGAGGGGGGGGGGGGGGGGGGTGTCTAGCAAGGTTAGATTAGAGATTGGAAGGCTTGGGAAGGATGGAGAGGATAAGGAGGGAATTTCGAACCAAGGGTAGTGGGGGAGAAGGGGGGAAAAAGCAGCAAAAATCAAGCCAACCACAAAACTGAGCTGCTGTTAGCCTTTTATAGGCAAACTTAATGTATCCGGCCTTGGAGGACGGATACACTAGAGGGTGTGTGTATCCGGCCTCCAAGGCCGGCTACACTAACCTTCTAGTGTATCCGATATAAAATATCGGATACAAAACATCATAATTTGCGAATTTTAATGCCGCCGCGAAATTGTCGGGGAATCGGCGCGAATCTTGCTGGAAAATCTCCTTGTATTCGATGAATAGTGTCGGTTATACACTGAAGTATGTGTATCCGACATATTTGGTCGAATACAAATCAAAAAATTACGGATTGGCCCCTGGATATTCGCAGATTCATCCGATACTCTTAGATATTCATAGATTTGGTCCCTGCGAAATTTTGCTTTAAACCCTGGGATATTTTGCATGTTTGGATATTTACGGATTGCCCCTCAAGATATTTTCTTGTGCCACTCGCCACGTGTGCGGCTTTTTGCCACGTGTGCAGCTTTCTAGGTTTTGCTGCTCGGATACTTCGACAGCTCATATCTCCTTCATCCGGACTCCGATTTGAGCAAACTTAGTTGCATTAGAACCGTATTGGAGCCCTCTATCCAATGGCATGGGGGTAAGCACCTGGATCGGGGTTTAGCAGAAAGTCAACTTTCGGCTCCCCCTCAAGTATGACCACCTGCAGAACCTTCATCCAAACTCTGATTCCTGCAAACTCAGTTGCGTTGGAACCGTGTCGGGATTCTCTATCCAATGAGATAAAGCAAGGTGGTCAACTATCACCTGGTCAAAAAGTCAACTTTTTGTCCCCTCAGGGTTTGAATTTCTGCCAGGGTTTTCATTTTCAGCACTTCCAGGGGTGCAAAAATAAGGTGCTTACACTTTTAAAAGTAGTATAAACTACTTAAGAAGAAAAAATCAAAGGGCTTTCATGCAAATAACCATAAATTTGCGACACAGGCCATCCGCAAAAGACCACACTTGTCTCAAGCGCGGGAGACATCATGAACCGCATGGATTGGAGATGTTCCAAATCATTTTTCCAGCAACAACGGTTTACATAGCTATGCCTTTTAGTTGCGTATGTTCACTTGTTCAGTACCTGAACCTCAATCACGCCGTACAAATTGCTTTCTTGGCTTTGCCTCTTTTTGACAACGTTGGCTTGAACCATACACTTTGAGGGATTGAGCCTTTGGATCCAACCTTATTGTGCTTCGCATCTCTACTGTTGCTGAGGCTGAGAAATGTGGAACATATAGCACTCTTCCGTTAAGAAATGCCCTCCTTTTGGCTTCGACTTGTGGTCAGAATTGAGACATATAGTAATAGAAATGTCATCGAAAAAGCCATACCAGTGGATCTCCCTCCGTCCTCTATCGAATTCAGTTTCCGATGATTTTCTCGTGCATTAGGACTAGAGCTAGTGCCTAGAAAAATTGGAAGGGATGGAGAGGCACTGGCCAACAGAGTCCGGACAGAGCTCCATTGTTCTACAACCACTCACAGAAAATGCTATATTTTGTGGGTCCCAACTATGGGTGGTGCAGGTATGATGTGTGGTTTACCCGACCCACTTTTAGATGCCCAGCATGAGTGGGACATGTGATTAGAAATAGAGATTGAGTGTTGATAAGAATCCTAAAGATGTGGGACTCTATCTCTTACTCTCCCTATAAATAGCACCCCAGGGCTCCCTATTTGAGTGATTGTTGTCATCGTTGGAATGCAACTAGAAAGAGCTAGAGCCCAGAGAAGAAGTGTTTCAGCCAAAATAAAAAGATCCTCTATACGGAGTGCGGTGGTCCTATCCTAGAAGATCCAGGGATCCTGTCCATCCTAGTGAAGGTTTTACATTGTGGAAAGCAAAGAGGATCTTGTTAATTAGGTTTTCTAGAGACGTGGGTGTAATCTAGTTCGTGATCTCGTAATTCCACCGTATGTTTCGGGTTTGGATCTATTACAGGTATGTAACAAAAACCCTACATTTTTATCGGAGCCATTATCGATTACATCCCGTTGAGTTTCGATTCTATATGGAGCAAGTTTAAGGATGATGGTGTTCATATTTTCAAGAAATACAGAGGAAAGGTGCTGCATAACACTTAGGAAGAAGCCAGGGACGTTATGGTTACCCAGACCTGTCACCCAAAGCATTGGGGGTCCCCTAGACACACCAAAACAACTTGGAAGATGCCAAGGATGTGCTGAGCCTATCCAAGCGCAGAAAGAAGGCCAGAAAGACACTGGGAGTGCACAAGAACAGCTGCCCAGGCTCGTCGAAGGCCACTGGGCGCTCTACGGAGCGGGCCCAAGTGACCAAGATGGCCCAGGGCCAACACGTCCACTCGCGTAGGGCTTCGGGCCAAGGCGCAACGTGCCCAAGCATCCAGAACCACACCCAGAAGCGTGGCTGGGCGCGCCGAGCCCAGGTGAAGAGGGGTACTTAAGGAAGAATTTTTGAAAGTTGGGACGAGAGCAAGGCCAAGGAAGTTCCCAGCCGAAAAGATGGAAAAACACTAGTCACTATCTCAGGGAGGTGGCTACCTGCTCCGTCCATGAAGAGACATGTTTTCACGTCTCAAACCAAGACACTGAGTGCGTGGTAGATACGACATCATCTTACCACGCCACTCCTCACAGAAACTTCTTCATAGCATACAAAGCTAGAGACTTTGGTGCAGTGAAGATGAAAAATACGAGTTCCACAAAAATCGTGGGACATTGTGGATGGGACTGAATCAAAGCCTGGGCCTACTCTTCCCGAATTCAAAGCCTGGAGAATAAAGAACTATAGAGCTTTACATGCCATCAAGCTTTCTTGCAACCAAGAGATTCTTTTTGAAATTATAGAATTCGATTCAGCTAGAGATGCATGGGTTTGTTTGTCTAATAAGAAACGAAAAGTTGAGGCAGACATCCTAATGTACCGACTAGATCAAGGTGTGTGACTATCCCATTCTATTTTTTTTTCTTCTTTCAATGTAACATCCGAAAAAGAAAATTCTTAAAAATATACTTATATTCATCCAAAGAATTATTGTAGCTCATCATTTTACCTCACACCCCAAACACAAATCCCATCCAATGTTACAATTAATTTTGCTAGAGGAAACGCGTTTCTAGACTCCATGAGCCTTACCCTGTTTTCTAGCTTGCATGCTTCCTTTGTTTGTTTTTGTAAAGTTCCAAATAATTACAATACAGTTTCGACTATGCAAGCCTTTAAACCATATTTTTCAATTTTTTTCGTTTGTATGAAACTGAGTGTCAGCACCTCATTTTTGCACCCCGAAAAATGAAGAATAAAATCCTAATTGAAAAGGTCAAAACCCAAGGGGTCAAAAAGTTGACTTTTTGATCGAGTGCAAATTGGCCATTGGAAAGAGGACTTCGATACGATTCTAACGCAATTGAGTTTGCTTAAATCGGAGCCCGAATAAAGAAGTTATGGGCTGGTCAAATCTGGAAATTGCAGAAATTGGCTTTCTGCTAAATCCCGAATTAGCTGCTCAATTGGGTATCAGCAGAAAGAGCACATCGACACGATTCCAATGCAACTGAGTTTACTGGAATCGGGGTCCCGGATAAAGAGATATGAGCAAAACTGGCTCCGGGACGTGACTTTGCACTTCTGCTAAAAAACCCGAATTTGCTGCCAAACTTTGGCTCAGTGGATAAAGAATCTCAACCTGATTCTAATGCCACTAAGTTTGTTGAAGTCGGAAATCAAATGAAAGAGTTGTGAGCAGTCAAAATTTCAATAAATCTACACATGTGGCAAGAATTAAAGGAAAGACAAAAGAATAAAAATCTAATGATAAAATAATAATATAATATAAATATCTAAGTAATTAAATTAAATAAAAAAATAAAAATAAAATTAAAGACGCATGTGCATCTAAATAGAAAAATCAAGTGAATAAAATAATAATAAAATCTAAAAAAATCTAATAATTAAAATAAACCAAAAAAAAAAAAAAAGGAGGAGATAAGAATGGACGAATTCTCCCATGTGGAGAATTCGTCCACCACTTACTTGGAGGATAAGCAAAAAAGGTCATCATTGTTTTCTTTAAAAAAAAACATGATATAACATATATTTACATTTTGGTTCAATTCTTTTACTATAAATAGGGGGGTTGGCTCATTTCTCCTCTATCTTTCACACCTCTCTCATTCCCTCTCCTCCCTCTCTCCTCTCTCCCTTTCCAAACCACTCCCTCTTCTATTCCTTTCTAGGTCTTTGACCCCTCTTAAACCCTGCTACAACCAACTCTTGTCAAACCCAAACCTCTTATTTTCTTGCAAACCCAAAGTAGGATTAGATACCCGCTCTTGAGCTCAAGAAAGAGCCGTTACGCTGGCCGAAATCCCATTTTAAATCCTTCCAAAAGCCCCTAGACTCTGTCCAAGTGTATCAAAATTCTCTCCAACTTCTTCCTTTCAATCACAAACCCGAAGGAGGTTTTTTTTCCCTTGAGCTTGGAGAGAAGCCGTTACGCTGCCAGAAAAATCTCCAAGGGATTCCATACCTTCAAGCATTCCCTAGGTAAGCTTTTTGGTAAGTTGTACTGTATATAAGTGAATAAAGTTGTGATTCAAGAATATTACTTATTTCTATTCCATGTTGTCTTTTTATACTAACACTCGATCTTGATTATCTTCCATCTTCCCTTCATATGAGAAACACCTCATGGTAAGGAGGTGTCATCCGCCTAATTACAAAAGCAAATTGAAGCATACTTGAAGGGCTGCCTTTATCATGTCTAAATTATTAAAAAGGGGAGCTTGTTCCCCTCCTCCTTTAAGTTCTAATGTACCCCATTAAATCCCCCAAATCCCTTCTTTATTTTGTTTTTTTTTTATGCTTCTTGATGATGATTTGATAAGCAGGTGGTCAAATAAGGCCTTCCTTCAAAGTTCTTCACCACTGTGGGTCCACACAGGGGCTCATACAAAACCCAAAAATATCAAAAAATCAGTTTTCTGTAAAATATATTAAAAAATCAGTTTTTTACCCTTAACCGAAAACACAGGTCGGTTAAACTCATTTTTAAGTTTTACCAAAATTAAATCTCGGTTAAGGCTGGTTATAGCTTAACCGAAATTTAATTTCGGTTAAACTAAAAAATTGGTATAACCGAAATTAAATTTCGGCTACACCCTGTAAATTCCAAAAACCCTTTTTCAACTCTTTTTGTGAATTCTAATCTCTTATGTTTCAAACCAAATGAATTTTAGACAATTAAATAACCAAATCCAGAAAGGGTTATCCAACATAATTCTAAATGGGAATTGGGCTTGCCTTAAGCCCAACTTGGTATCCAATGGGCCTTCCAACGGGGCCCACACCCAACTCACTTCACTAAAAGGCTAAAAAAGATAAAATCAATTAAAATAAAGGGGACCTATACCTCCAGTGGTCCCCGCTCAGACCAAACAAACAAGCATGCTGGGTTAGGAACAGGATGAGACTGAGTTGACTCAGAACCAGGGAGACCCATGGGACCCTTCAGATCGATGGGGCGGACCAGGGTGTCTTCGGACTTCCCCGGACCGTAACCGAGAACTTACCCAAAAAACTCTAATAAAGCCGCAGACCAGTCATAATAGACCCGGTTAGGAACCCTGTGTCTGCCTGCACCTCTCAGGCAGTGGCGACTCCCGAAACCTCCCGAGGCAATCACTCTCACGTGCGCCTCCGTGCGGCAACATGCGCACACTGAGAATTGATAGCTTTACCTACAAAATTTTAACATGATATTGTTTCAAACTCCCTTCAACCGCTTTTGTCATATGTGCCACATCACCTTTTGATCCAATACTTTATCATTATCAATTTCATCATTCACAGCTTCAAGGTCTTCTCAAATAACCCCAGTATTTGGAAAACTCTCCCATCAGCAGTCAAATTCACCATTATAAAAACCAATTATTCATTTTTCTTATGTTCCTAATGTATGCCTTGAGAATTTTCTTAAAATTCTACCATCATCTTTATTTCCACAATGTGCTATGTTACAGCTATTTGTGTTACCTCAATAAAAGCCTCCAAGAATCATGACTATTTTCATTACTCAAATTGAAAGAAAGAAAGTTTTTACAGGAAATCAAACTTGGGCGGATCGTCAACATAATGAAGTGGAAAGTGGTCAATCGGAGAGAGAATCATTGATAATCACCCTGAAATGCTGACTACTTGGCCCTACAACGATCATTGCACTAATCTTCACATTGCTATTATGATTGGAAAAGTGCTACTCACAGAGGACCTTTTGAGAGTGATGACTACAGAACAAAGTTATAGAGCAAAACTATAACAGGTGAAACTTCCCCTGGCATTGCTACTAGGAGCAGAACAACAAAGATAGCAAAGGCCTTGGGGAGAAAGAATCCCAATTTGGTCTGCAATGAAAATTGTTTTCAACAAACCCCCCCCCCCCCCCCCCCCCCCCCCCCCGGTGATTGCCCAGATAGAGGAAAGCGAAAAGTCTAGCCACGCACATTTAATCGGCACCTACCACTCACCATCCAAGGCGGTTGGATGTTGCCACAATTGTTGACAATGGTGTCTTCCCCATAATTGAAGCAAGCTAATCCTTCCCTATAATAGGGAAGGGATTAACCTTTGATAGATCATCCAAAGTTGAGTTATCCAGAGAGATCCCACATAGAAGAACTCTAGAGATTGAGTGATTAGAGATAGAGATGGAGTGTTGACAAGAATCCCAAATCTGTGGGTCTCTATCTCTTACTCTCTCTATAAATAGCACCCCAGGGCTCCCTATTTGAGTGATCGTTGTCATTCATTGGAGTGCAATTAGAAAGAGCTAGAGCCTAGAGAAGCAATGTTTCAGCCTGGATAGAAAGATCCTCTCTACGGAGTGCAGTGATCCTATCCTAGAAGATCCAAGGATCCCGTCCATCCTAAGGAAGGTTTTACATTATGGAAAGAAAAGAGAATCCTACTAATTAGGTTTTCTAGAGATGTGGGAGTAATCTGGTTCGTGATCCGGTGATTCTACCGGATGTTTCGGGTTTGGATCTATCACAGGTATGTAACAAAAACCCTACATTGGTATCAGAGCCATTATCGATTACATCTCGTCGAGTTTGGATTCCATATGGAGCAAGTTTAAGGATGATGGGTGTTCATATTTCCAAGAAATTTGGAGGAAAGGTGCTACATAACACTTGGAAAGAAGCCAGGGACGTTATGGTTATCCAGACTCGTCACCCAAAGCATTGAGGGTCCCCTGGGCACACCAAAACAACTTGGAAGATGCCAAGGACGTGTTGGGCCTATCCAGGCGCAGAAAGAAGGCCAGAAAGTCACTAGGAGCGCACAAGAACTGCTGCCTAGGCTCACCGAAGGCTGCTGGAAGCGCTATGGGGCGGGCCCAGGTGACCAAGATGGCCCAGGGCCAACACATCCACGCGCGTGGGGATCCGAGCCTGGGCGAAGAGGGCCACTTAAGGAAGAATTTCCGAAAGTTGGGACGAGAGCAAGGCCAAGGTAGATCCCAGCCGAAGAATAAGGATGGAAAAACACTAGTCACTATCTCAGGGGAGGTGGCTATCTGCTCCATCCATGAAGAGACATGCTTTCACGTCTCAAACCAAGACACGGAGTGGGTGGTAGATACAGCATCATCTTGCCACGTCACTCCTCACAGAAACTGCTTGACATCATAAAAAGTTAGAGACTTTGGTGCAATGAAGATGAGAAATACGAGTTCCTCAGAAATCATGGAACATTGTGGATGGGACCGAATCGAAGCCTGAGCCTACTCTTCCAGAAGTCAAAGCCTATAGAATAAAGAACTCTAAAGCTTTACATGCCATCAAGCTTTCTTGGACCCAAGAGATTCTTTCTAAAATTTTAGAATTTGATTCAGCTTGAGATGCATAGGTTTGTTTGTCTAATAAGCAACGAAAAATTGAGACAGACATCTGGATGTACCAACCAGATCATGGTGTGTGACTATCCCATTATATTTTTTTTTCTTCTTTCTGTAGACACCCCAAATTGCACTAAAAATGAGAAAATAATTGAAAATATTAATTGGGATTTGAAACAAGTCAAAAAGGTGTAAAATCTGGCCAAACTGGTCATGACCGTATTTTGTTTACGGACTGGTCATACCTGCAGTTGATATACGGTCACGGCGTGCTCGTATTAATAATACGGGTAGGGCGCGACCGTAATATATATACGGTCACGGGGGTCTTTGTGCGAATTTTACCTTTTTTATTTTTGAGCCTTATCTGCACCCAAATATCTCTCTTGGATAAGCGAATCCTCTTATTTATCCATTCGAATTATCTCATTTATACTTGTGGATAAAGGATTGACATGATCTTGTGTTTAACTCAAACTGAAACTCTATCTTGCCAAACCTTGGACCAACCATACCCCTGGGTTTGCCTATAAATAGAGGGTCTTTCCTCAAGCAAAAGGACACGAAATTTTGAAGAATCAAAAGCTCCAAGAGAAGGAAAGGAATCCCTACTGCTCTGCCTGCTCAATCCAGGTAAGTCCCCTATCCCTTTTTATTTTCTGTCTTCAATTCTAGATGTAATAGGATCATCTCTATTGCTGTAGAATAAGGCCATATCTGTTTTTGTATCCCTAAACTTGTCTCCAAGTACCTCAAGGGTCTCTCTAGCCGTAAAACGTGAAGAGAGAACTAGGGGAAAAGGGAACAGGTGGATCCGTAGGGTAGACCCCCATGTGCTTTAATTTGTGAGATGTGGCTGTTTTGAATATCCTGATCATGTTTTAATGCTTTTTATGATATATCTGAATGAATTACATGAATCTATGATGTTTATAGCATGAGATCCCCACTTTTTGCTAAAATTTGGATTTTTGCCACTTTTGCACCTACAGCACTGTTTTCGTGATTTTTGTGGTTTTAGGCTAAGATCTTGGATTTATCATGATCAATATGGTAGATCTGAATCTAGAAGCCTGAAAATAAATTCTAGGGTTTCATGATATGGTTTTTAAATTATTTTTCATTATTGAGATAAGACCCTACGGTCTCAGTTCTCCCCTTTTGGTGTTTTTCATCAACGTGGGTATTTTTTGTTTTGATTTTCAGATTTAATGTGATATTTGAGCTTTACCTATGTCCTGGATTATTCAAGTTCAGTTGTGAAATATTTTATAAAAATCATATTTTTCTAGATTTCTAGAATTTTGACTTGAAACCAGATTTTTGGATTTTTCACTTTAAATTGATTTTATTGGATTTTATCTCAATTTTGTTTTGATCATGAAACCCTAGGAATGGTATGATCATGTTTGATAGTTCTGGATCAATCAGACTATTCATATGAAAAAACCATATATTTTTGCCTTTTTTGTGATTTTATGTGATTTTTATAGCAAGCTTTTTCCTTTATTTTAACATGAACAAATACCTGGCAACCACCTTGTGTGGATGAATAGGGGTGCCTAACACCTTCCCCTGTTCATAACTTAATCCCCTTACCCATCTCTGGTTGTTTTTTTTAGGAGGGATATTTTGCCCTAAAATTGCCTTTTGTGCTTATTTAATATTTTGGTGTCCATTCACACCTAAATTGAATGGTGGCGACTCTTTGTTTTATATAATCCCGTGTGATGATTGAGGAAATCATTAAGATTGATTTTTTCCCATGTCTCACACTTTCAATGTAACATCCTAAAAAGAACTTCTTAAAAATTTTCTTATATTCATCCAATGAATTAGTGTAGCTCATCATTTTGGCTCACATCCCAAGCACAAATCCCATCTGATGGTATGATTCTTTGTGCTAGAGGAAAGGCGTTCCTAGACTCCATGAGCCCTACCCTTTTTTTGAGCTTGCATGCTTACTTGGTTTGTTTCTGTAAAGTCCAAAATAATTACGTTACGGTTTCGACTATGCAAGCCTCTAAACCATATTTTTAAATTTTTTTCGTTTGTATGAAACTGGGGATTGATAGCTTTACCTACATAATTTTAACATGATATTGTTTCAAACTCCCTTCAACCACTGCAAGGTCTCATCAAATAACCCTTGCATCTGGAAAAACTCTCCCATCAGCAGTCAAATTCACCACTATACAAACCAATTATTCATTTTTCTTACCTTCCTAATGTATGCCCTAAGAATTTTAATAAAATTCTACCATCATCTTTATTTCAACGATGCGCTATGTTACATCTATCTATGTTTCCTCAATAAAGCCTCCAGGAATCATGACTATTTTCATTACTCAAACTGAAAAAAGAAAGTTTTTACAGGAAATCAAACTTGGGTGGATCGTCTACGTAATGAAGTGGAAAGTGGTGAATCGGAGAGAGAATCATTGATAATCACCCTGAAATGCTGACTAATTGGCCCTACAACGATCATTGCACTATTCTTTACAAGACTGTTATGATTGGAAAAGTTCTACTCACAAAGGACCTTGTGAGAGCGATGACTACAGAACACAGTTACAAAGCAAAACTTTAACAAGTGAAACTGCCCTTAGCTTTGCTGCTAGGAGAAGAACAACAAAGATAGCAAAGGCCTTGGTGAGAAAAAAATCCCAATTTGGTCTGCAATGAAAATTGTTTTCTACAAAGCCCCCTTGCGATTGCTATGACATTTAGCCAAAAAGATATGGCAAATTATCTTTACTCAGTGACTCTAAAGGAAGAGATAAGCCCAGACAGAGAAAAGTGAAAAGTCTAGCCACACACATTTAATCAACACCTACCACCCACCGTCCAAGCAATTGGAAGATGCCACAATTGTTGACATTGGTGTGTCTTCCCCATAATTGAAGGAAGCTAATCCTTCCCAATAAATAAAGAAGGGATTAGGTTTTGATAGATCATCCCAAGTGGATTCAACCAGAGAGATCGCACATAGAAGAACTCCAAAGATGGAGTGAGACATGTGATTAGAGATAGAGATGGAGTGTAGATAAGAATCCAAAATCTGTGGGGCTCTATATTTTACTCTCCCTATAAATAGCTCGCAGGACTCCCTATTTGAGTGATCGTTGTCATTCGTTAGAATGCAACTAGAAAGAGCTAGAGCCCAGAGAAGAAGTGTTTCAACCAGGATAGAAGATCCTCTCTACGGAGTGCAGTGGTCCTATCCTAGAAGATCCGGGATCCCTTCCATCCTAAGGAAGGTTTTACATTGTGGAAAGCAAAGAGGATACTGTTAATTAGGTTTTCTAGAGACGTGGGTTTAATCTCGTTTGTGATCCGATGATTCCACCGCGTGTTTCGGGTTTGGATCTATCACAGGTATGTACCAAAAAACCTACATTGGTATTGGAGCCATTATCGATTACAACCCGATGAGTTTGGATTCCATATGTAGCAATTTTAAGAATGATTGGTGTTCATATTTTCAAGAAATATGGAGGAAATGTGCTGTATAACACTTGGGAAGAAGCCAGGGACGTTATGGTTACCCAGACACATCACCCAAAGCATTGGGGGTCCCCTTGGTGCACCAAAACAACTTGGAAGATGCCAAGAATGTGCTGGGAATATCCAGGCTCAGAAAGAAGGCCAAAAAGGCACTGGTGAGCACAAGAACTGCTTCCCAGGATCACCGAAGGCCACTAGGAGCACTAAGGGGCGGGCCCAGGTGACCAAGATGGCCCAGGGACAACATGTCCACACGCGTGGGGCTCCGGGCCAAGGGGCAACATGCCCAAGCGTCCATAACCACGCCAAGAAGAGCGACCGGGCTCGCCAGGCCCGGGCAAAGAGGGCCACTTAAGGAAGAATTTCCAAAAGTTGGGATGAAAGCAAGGCCAAGGTAGTTCCCAGCCGAAGAATAAGGATGGAAAAACACTAGTCCCTATCTCAGGGGAGGTGGCTATTTGCTTCGTGCATGAAGAGACATGCTTTCACATTTCCAACCAAGACACTAAGTGGGTGGTAGATACGGTATCATCTTGCCACGCCACTCCTCACAGAATCTTCTTGATAGCATACAAAGCTAGAGACTTTGATGCAGTGAAGATGGGAAATACGAGTTCCACAGAAATCGTGGGACATTGTGGATGGGACCGAATCGAAGCTTGAGCCTACTCTTCCCGAATTCAAGCCTTGAGAATAAAGAACTATAGAGCTTTACATGCCATCAAGCTTTCTTGCTCCCAAGAGATTCTTTCTGAAATTATAGAATTCGATTTAGCTAGTGATGCAAGGGTTTGTTTGTCCAATAAGCAACGAAAAATTGAGGCAGAGATCCGGATGTACCAACCAGATCAAGGTGTGGGACTATCCCATTCTATTTTTTTTCTTAATTCAATGTAACATCCGAAAAAGAAACTTCTTAAAAATTTCTTATATTCATCCAAAGAATTAGTGTAGCTCATCATTTTAGCTCACACCCCAAGCACAAATCCTTTCTGGTGGTACGATTATTTGTGCTATAGGAAACGCGTTCCTAGACTCTATGAGCCTTATCCTGTTTTTGAGCTTGCATGCTTCCTTTGTTTGTTTTTGTAAAGTTCCAAATAATTACAATACAGTTTCGACTATGCAAGCCTTTAAACCATATTTTTCAATTTTTTTCGTTTGTATGAAACTGAGAATTGATAGCTTTACCTACAAAATTTTAACATGATATTGTTTCAAACTCCCTTCAACCGCTTTTGTCGTATGTGCCATGTCACCTTTTGATCCAATACTTTATCATTATCAATTTCATCATTCACAGCTTCAAGGTCTTATCAAATAACCCCAGTATTTGGAAAAACTCTCCCATCAGCAGTGAAATTCACCATTATAAAAACCAATTATTCATTTTTCTTATGTTCCTAATGTATGCCTTGAGAATTTTCTTAAAATTCTACCATCATCTTTATTTCCACAATGTGCTATGTTACAGCTATCTGTGTTACCTCAATAAAAGCCTCCAAGAATCATGACTATTTTCATTACTCAAACTGAAAAAAAGAAAGTCTTTACAATAAATGAAACTTGGGCAGATCATCGCCGAAATGAAGTGGAAAGTGGTGAATCGAAGGGAGAATCATTGATAATCACCTAGAAATGCTGACTGCTTGGCCCTACAACGATCACTGCACAATTCTTCACATGGCTGTTATGACTGGAAAGTGCTACTCATAGAGGACCTTATGACAGGGATGACTACAGAACAAAGTTAAAGGGCAAAACTATATCAGATGAAACTGCCCTTGGCCTTGCTGCGAGGAGCAGAATAACAAAGACAGCAAAGGCCTTGGTGAGAAAGAATCCCGATTTGGTCTGTAATGAAAATTGTTTTCAACAAACCACCCCCCCCCCCCCCCCCCCCCCCCGGCGATTGCTATGACATTTAGCCAAAAAGATATAGCAAATTATCTTTACTCAATGACTCCAAAATAATAGCTAAGCCCAGACAGGGGAAAGTGAGAAGTCCAACCGCACACATTTAATCGGCACCTACCACCCACCCTCCAAGCGGTTGAAAGTTGCCACAATTGTTGACATTAGTGTCTTCCCCATAATTGAAGCAAGCTAATCCTTCCCTATAAATAGGGAAGGGATTAAGCTTTGATAGATCATCCAATGTATAGTCATCCAGAGAGATCGCACATATAAGAACTCCAGAGATTGTGTGGGACATGTGATTAGAGATAGAGATTGAGTGTAGATAAGAATCCCAAATCTGTGGGACTCTATCTCTTACTCTCTCTATAAATAGCACGTCAGGGCTCTCTATTTGAGTGATCGTTGTCATTCGTTGCAGTGCAACTAGAAAGAGCTAGAGCCCAGAGAAGCAATGTTTCAGCTTGGATAGAAAGATCCTCTCTACAGAGTGCAGTGGTCCTATCCAAGAAGATCCGGGTATCCCGTCCATCCTAGGGAAGGTTTTACATTGTGGAAAGAAAAAAGGATCCCATTAATTAGGTTTTCAAAAAATGTGGGAGTAATCTGGTTTGTGATCCGATGATTCCACCGCATGTTTCAGGTTTGGATCTCTCACAGGTATGTAACAAAAACCCTACATTGGTATCGGAGCCATTATCGATTACATCCCGTCGAGTTCAAATTCCATATAGAGCAAGTCTAAGGATGGTAGGTGTTCATATTTTCAAGAAATATGGTGGAAAGGTGCTGCATAACACTTGGGAAGAAACCAGGGACATTATGGTTACCCAGACCCGTCATGCAAAGCATTGGGGGTCCCTTGGGCACACCAAAACATGTTGGCAAATGCCAAGAATGTGCTCGGCCTATCCAAGCACAGAAAGAAGGCCAGAAAGGCACTGGGCGCGCACAAGAGCCACTGCCCAGGCTCATCGAAGGCCGCTAGGAGCGCTAGGGGGGCAGGCCCAGGTGACCAAGATGGCCCAGGGCCAGCACGTCCACGTGTGTAGGGCTACGGGCCAAGGCGCAACGTGCCCAAATGTCCAGAACCACGCCCATAAACGTAGCCGGGCACGCCAAGCCCGGGCGAAGAGCGCCACTTAAGGTAAAATTTTCGAAAGTTGCGATGAGAGCAAAGAAAAGGCAGTTCCCAGCCGAAAAACAAGGATGGAAAAACACTAATCACTATCTCAAGGGAGGTGGCTATCTGCTCCGTTCATGAAGAGACATGCTTTCACATCTCAAACCAAGACACTAAGAGGGTGGTAGATACCACATAATCTTACCACGCCACTCCTCAAAGAAACTTTTTCACAGCATACAAAACTAGAGACTTTGGTGCAGTGAAGATGGGAAATACGAGTTCCTCAGAAATCATATTGCATTGTGGATGGGACCAAATCAAAGCCTAAGCTTGCTCTTCCTGAATTCAAAGCCTGGAGAATAAAGAACTCTAAAGCTTTACATACCATCAAGCTTTCTTGCACCAAAGAGATTCTTTTTGAAATTATAGAATTCGATTCAGCTAGAGATCCATCAATTTGCTTGTGTAATAAGCAACAAAACATTGAGGCAGACATCCGGATGTACCGACCAAATCAAGGTGTGTGACTATCCCATTCTATTTTTTTCTTCTTTCAATGTAACATTCGAAAGAGAAACTTCTTAAAAATTTTCTTATATTCATCCAAAGAATTAGTTTAGCTCACACCCCAAGCATAAATCCCATCCGATGGTATGATTATTTGTGCTAGAGGAAACGCGTTCCTAAAATCCAAAATAATTACAATACGGTTTCGACTATGCAAGCCTCTAAACCGTATTTTTCAATTTTTTCCTTTGTATGAAACTGGGAAATGATAGCTTTACCTACATAATTTTAACATGATAAATTTTCAAACTCCCTTCAACCGCTTTTGCCGTATGTGCCATGTCACCTTTTGATCCAATAATTTACCATAATCAATTTCATCATTCACGGCGTCGAGGTCTCATTTTAGCGCCCCAGATCTGGGTCTGCCCTATCACGGCACCAACCCGTACCTGAGACCTACATATGGGCCCAATAGAACCAGATTAACACAATTAATCCTCGGCAATTACAAAGTAATCATCAGAGTGCATGACTAAAGAAGCATGGAATAAAAATTTCCATCTAATCAAAATATCAACTGTACTATAATCTCCAAAACATGATACCTATATGAACAAAATACAACTAAGGCAACTAATTGCTCACAAGTTTATAACTCCCCAAAAATAATATTTACATCCCATGTACAATTTTCCAAACAAAATACTACATCATAAAGAATCCTACTGCGGGTAGTAGTAGCCCTCAAGCCTGTACTCAAGCTCACCCTCAATAACTACCCCGGTACGCGGCTCACCAAGCGGATCTGAGAACAAATCCGGTAAAACAAAACGCGCATGAGACTTAAAGTCCCAGTAAGTAGCAAACATGCATGGATAGAAACAATTTATGCAATTTTATAATATCATGATAATATTCACAATATAAGTACCAAATGTAAACCAAGACATCTCAAACAGATATAAAGTGAAATTCCAAGTCAAATATCTCAATCAGGTAATTCATGAAATCAAATCAACAATTCCAAGTCAAATGTCCAAATCAGATTAATGACCACTGACCAAGAGTAAGGCCAAGCGGAGTACTTCTACACTGCCGACGAATCAAGGCCGAGCGGAGTACTTCTACACTGCCCCGGTTCATGAAATCCAAAATTAATCAAAACGAATACCATAAAATCCTCATAATACATTTTCGATGAGTGGGATGATCTTAGGAATCCCAAATGAGTCTTTATACCAAAAATCAATGGATTTCGAGACAAAAAGTTTTGGACCTAAAAAATATTCTAAGTCTGGATAAAAACGTTGACTTTTTGGTGTAGAATTTTTCTAGACAAATCTACAAGGAGTTTGGGGCTCAAATTCTGGTTGTAGTCTATTAGAGGGTATACAAATCATCTATAATTTTCTAGGCTTCTGAATTACTCATTTGGATATCAAACTCAAAAAGTGGCCTTTTATGAAAATCGAGAAAACTAGAAAATTAGGCACAAACTGAAAAGTTGACTTTTTATTGGTTGGGAATTGGGCCCTGGGAGTATTTTTATTGGTTCCAAATGGGGGTAAAACCTTATTTACATGTAAAAACTTAAGTAAATGGAACAATAAATACACAGGACATTTACTTAAGTATCTTTCATGGAAATAAGGGTTCTGTGTGGGGGGCCTGGGCTGTTTGGGAAAGACTTGGTGAAGAAAAAGGGTGGAGAACTCAAACAAAACATAGGCTTAACGTTCGGCGCGTTCACTTTAGGGTCTTGGGGACATTCGGGCGTTAAGGTTAGAACAAGGTAGACGTTCGGGTGTTGAGGTTTAAAGTGCGCACGCCCAGATTTAAAACAGGGTCGACGCGCGTGCGCTGAAATTGAACGTTCGCGCGCTAAGGTTTAAACCTTCCTGACGTGCGCGCGTTCCCTTTTGAGCGCTAAGGCTCTGGATTAATCGCCCAGGTTAATCCTGAACCACGATTTGAATAACAGAGGCAGGTTTTTTTTTTTTTTTTTTTTTTAGGATTTTGGCTCAGGATTAATCGCCAGGTTGGGATTTTGAAATATTTAGGCTATTTTCAACACAAATCTCATAGAAATCATTTCCAACACTCCCAACATCAAATAAGATGATCATAAAACATCCCAACATGCTTTAAAACACTTTCCAGAATAATGATTCATCCCAAATCCACATGAACACAAATCTAGCACATGAAACCTCATTCAAAACACAAATCTTAAACCCTAATCCAAAATATAACCAATAGAGCTGGAAATCCATGGCAAATTAATAGAAACCAAACAAGATTATCATACAACCAAAACCCTACGAATTTTAGCAATAAAAACCAATATGCAAGATCATTTCATCAAATCAACCAAACCCTAGAGAGAGAATACGAATTTTGTAATACATTTTATTTGAAGGGTTTGCTACTTACTTGTTAATGGAGAAGAAACCTTCTCACCTAGCTCTCCTTCTTCTTGAAGCTTTGAAGCAAGCTCCCACAACTCTCTCTCTTGTTCTATATGACCAAGACAAGAGGAAGTGTTCTAAAAAATACTTAAAATAGAAATTAGGGCATCCTTTTATATGCCCAAGTTTTTGGTCTTTCAAATTTGCCCCTAAACAAAGCTTTTATTCAACTAAAACCCTAGGGTGTACTTAAGGCATACCAGGGGGTACCTTAGTGTTATTTGAGGGGGTACCCTGGTATTAAATGAGGGTACTTTGGTGGTTCAAGGGTTTTCTTTAACTATTTCAAGGGGTATACTATAGGGATGCTTGGGGTACTTTAGTGTTATTCGAGGGGGATACCTTGGTATTAAGTGGGAGTACCTTAGTGTTAAGTGGGGGTACCTTGGTGGTTAAAGGGGATTTGCCTTAGCCACTTCAAGAGGTATGGTTTAGGGATGCTTGGGAGGTGTACCTCAGTTAACACAAAGGGTACTTTAATTATATGAGGGGTACTTCAGTTATTTGAGGAGGTACCTTGATGTTTCAAGGGATTTACCTTAATCAATCTAAGGGGTAAACTTTAGATAAGCTTAGGGGGTGTACCTTAGTTATATTGAGGAGGGGTACTTAGCTATAGAAGGGGT